>CM060688.1:176234393-177669393 GCA_030686995.1 Artemisia argyi | reverse complement strand
CTCAATATTTTTTCACTATAGTAGATGATTTTACACGAGCTACCTGGACATATTTGATTCACACCAAGGATCAAATATTAGATGTTCTGTCTCAGTTTGTGGCTTATGTTCAAACACAATATTCATCTGTTATTAAGATAGTTAGAACGGATAATGGTACCGAGGTTGTGAATAAAAAGTGTTTGGCTTTTCTAAACTCTAAAGGAATAGTTCATCAAAAATCTATGCCTTATACTCCTCAACAGAATGGAGTGGTAGACAGAAAACATAGGCATCTTTTAGAGACTGCTAGAGCTATAAGAATTCAAGCCAACTTCCCTATTAAATTTTGGGGACATTGTGTGTTAGCTGCCACATATCTTATTAATAGAATGCCTATGAAAGTACTTGCTTGGAAGACTCCATATGAAAAATTACATGGTAATCTACCTTCTTTCAGTCATTTAAGAGTTATTGGGTGTTTGTGCTATGCCACTGTTACATTACCACACAGAGATAAACTTGAACCAAGAGATCTAAAATGTGTTCTCTTAGGCTATCCTCCTAATTCCAAAGGTTATACTCTGTATGACCTGAGCACAAAACAAGTCTTCCATAGTAGAGATGTTACTTTTGAGGAAAAGGTGTTCCCTTTTAAGGCACAATTTCAACCAACTTCTTACTTTGCAAAGGATTTTCCATCTTTTACCACTACTGATGAAGTGCTTGAATCAACTGATACACCTTCCACAATTTCACAAGAAATACAATTTCACAATTCCTCTGAATCAATCATTGAGCCTCAAGAAGCTGAAGAAACAATTACACAAGAAAGTGTGATTAATGAGCCTGTTGAACCTTCCACAAGAAGATCTACAACAACTTCTTCTGATTCTGCTCCCACAAGAAGATCTTCAAGAAATTCAACCAAACCAGCTTGGTTGAAGGACTTTGTTGTTCCAAAAACAAATGCTTCATCTGCTAATGTTGCTGCTACTCAAACCAAACCTCCTAAGTACCCTTTGTTCTCTCAAAAAGACTTTGTTGACATTCCTAATCAACATGTAGCCTTTCTCTCAAATGTCTTTGCAACCATTGAACCTACTTCTTATATACAAGCTAGCCAAAATCCAAAGTGGGTTCAAGCAATAGATACTGAGATTAATGCTTTAGTCAAAAATGACACATGGGAGGTTACTTATCTACCAGTTGAACATAGGGCAATTTCTTCTAAGTGGGTATTTAAGATTAAATACAAAGCAGATGGCACAATTGATAACTATAAGGCTCGTTTGGTTATTAGAGGTTTTGATCAACAAGAAGGCAAAGATTATAAGCACACCTTCTCTCCTGTTGCAAAACTAGCTACTATGAGGGTTTTGATTGCCTTAGCCACTGCAAAAGGCTGGCCACTTCATCAATTGGACATCAATAATGCATTTCTGCATGGTTTCATTGATGAAGAAATTTATATGCAACCCCCTGCTGGTTATAAAAGAGCATCTGCAGGCCAAGTTTGCAAATTAAAAAAATCCTTGTATGGCCTTAAACAGGCATCTAGACAATGGAATCATGAATTGTCCAACTTTCTGCAGTCTTTGGGGTTTCTTCAATCCAAAAATGATTATTCACTGTTTGTGAAAAAGAATCAAGAGGAGTTCACTGCTGTCTTAGTATATGTTGATGATATGCTAATCACTGGGAATTGTGAATCTGAAATCTCAGCTACTAAACTTGCCTTGGATCAAAAATTTACAATCAAAGATTTGGGTTTGGCTCAATATTTCTTGGGGATCGAGATATGTAGAACTCAACAGGGCACACATCTCAATCAAAGGAAATATATCATTGATCTTCTTAATGATGTTGGTCTCACTGGTGCAAAACCTGTTGCTTCACCAATGCCAACTAACTTAAAGCTTTCTTTGGCTAAGGGAAATCCTTTAAAGTCTTCTGAAGCTTATAGAAGATTAATGGGTCGACTTCTTTATCTCACAATGACCAGACCTGACATTTCTTATGTTGTCCAACATCTCAGTCAATTTGTATCTGCTCCTACTGATTTACATATGCAAGCAGGTCTGCATTTATTAAAATACTTAAAAGGAAGTGTTAGCAAAGGTCTTTTTTATCCAGTACAACCTCATTTGCACATCACTGGATTCTCAGATGCTGATTGGGCAGCCTGCTTGATGACTAGAAGATCTTTGACTGGATACTGCATTTTTCTTGGCCATTCACTTGTTTCATGGAAGACTAAGAAGCAACCAACAGTTTCTAGGTCTTCCACAGAGGCCGAATATAGAGCTATGGCAGTTACAACTTGTGAAATAATGTGGTTGAGTTTTCTTCTTAAAGATCTACATATTCCAGTCAAACTTCCTATCACCCTCTTTTGTGACAATAAATCAGCACAACAACTGGCTGCCAATCCCTGTTTTCATGACAGATCTAAGCACTTGGACATGGATTGTCACTTTACAAGAGAAAAAATTCAGGAAGGATTCTTGCAGACTGCTTTTATCCCTACTACTCAACAACTAGCTGATGTAATGACAAAAGCCTTGAATCATGTGCAGCATTCCATTTTGCTTGCCAAGTTGGGTATCACAGATCATCCAACTTTAGGGGAGGATGAAGAATATATCATTGTACATAAACTACAAGGGTGTACAATGTAACATTTGTAATCTTTAGTGTTCTATTTGTAAATAATGTTTAGTTAGGCGGTTAAGCATCATTAATGATTGCTATAAGTATTTGTATTCTTTCCCCTTTTTGTATACACTTTGATATAATCAATAAACATTCTTAAGCTTTTGCTCTCATTTTCATTCCGCGTCTATAAGGTTGGGATAGTTGCACGAGTTCAATACAATAATGGGGTGAGTTTCCATTTGTGTTGCGCAAAAGGACAAGAACGCTTTAGTTGCTTATGACTACATGCCTAATCGTAATGTGTTGGCTTATATATCTTCATGAACAACACTCAACTAAATTATGTCTTGAAAAGGAAGATGACGTCGTGTTTGTGCATATTTGTAAGGGTGTAAATTTATGATTGGTTATCAATTTATCATAGTAGCTTCACTCATATACAATTGACACATAAATGGGATATATAGGATACTAAAAATGAATGAGTATATTATAAATACTAGATCTGGTGTTTTTATTAACAACCATTTCAACCTTGTCCCACATAGCTAGGTTAAGGAATGAAATGGTGACAACTTATATACAACAGTGTACAAGTGTGACAATGAGTTGAAAGAAGTATTATGTTATCCTTTAAGATCAGCGCTCACTTACATTAAGATACTTGATTTATGTGGGTATATGGTCTGTATGGTATAATTTATACAAAGACTTGACTTTTTGAAGTACCTATGCATTGACTTTCACTTTTGAAAACTTACCATATTAGCACACTGATAATTCTATACTAGATGAGCATCTACAAAGACTTAAGACTTTTGAAGTACACTACTAGAATCGGGACATTTAGACACGGAAATCTGTTAGCCACGACCGAATTCGTGACTAAAAGTCCACAAAATGACAAAATAGTCGATTTTCGCCGTTTTCCTTTAAAAATTACTTTTATTCACGACGAAATCGTGTATAAAAGTTATAAACCCTTGACTTTGACTTTCAACATGAAGAATTTGGTCAAGATAATTTACTTTTTCTTTTAGTCACGACCCATGTCGTCACTATAAGTTCCTGCTATTTTTTATTAGTTTGTTTGACTTGGAAAAATACTTTTAGCCACGGACGAGTCGTGACTAAAAGTTATTAAGCTTCACTTTAATTTTCAACTTTCAACGAAGATAATTTGGTCAAAATACTAAGCGTTAACCTTTAGTCACGACCCAAGTCGTAACTATAAGTCTTTACTGTTTTTTTTTTTTAATTATTTTCAGGATTTATCTAAATATTAATAAAAATATTTGTGAATTTTAGCCACGATAGTTGTCGTGACTAAAACTTTTAACATTATTTTATAAAAACAATTTAATTCTGAAAGATTTTAAAAATATTGAAAACTTTTAGCCACGATTTGGAGCGTGACTAAAAGATTTACAATTGTTTTTGGGAAATTGAAGTTTGCCTCAAAAATTTTGGCCCTAAAAAAAAGTGTTACTGCCCAACCTATAGTGACGACCTGTCGTGGCTAAAAGTTTAATATAGTAATTATGTTCTAATTTATATATAAAGTTGTATTAGAAAATCGAGCTAAATTCGTCTTGCACTACGTTATGCGGTGTCGTGACAAAAAGTTTTCCAATTAAATATTAATATATATTTAGTCATGGCTGTCGTGACAAAAAGTTTTAATAATATTTTAATTGGTTTTTTTATTATATTTTTCCAAACTGTACAATGACGCCTGATCGTGACTAAAAGTAGTTGACTTTGGTGGCTAAAAGAGTCGTGACTAAAGGTTTGACCCAGACGTGACAATAAGTTTATAGCCACGATTTTTGGTCGTGACTAAAAGTGTCGATTCTTGTAGTGGCACTTGTGCAAAGACTTTGGCCTTTGAAAATGTAATGTATGAGGTGGATCACCCGCGCGTTGCCGCGGGATGTTTTGCCAAAGAAGTAGTTATTTCAGTTAACGACCGTTAGTTATAAGGACAAAATTTGCAACGAACCTCTAAGATGGAGGGCTAATTGCAGGCGGAATTTAAAAAAAAAAAAGTTAACGGTCGTTAGTTATAAGGACTAAATTTGCAACGAACCTCTAAAACGAAGGACCAATTGTAAAAAAAAAGTTAACGGTCGTTACTACTTAACGGTCGTTAAATACTTAACGACCGTTAGTTACTGTACATTTCACTGTTCACTGTGAGTGTGTGCACTACAGTACAGCCTGATAAATGTAATGTATAGTAATTAGTATACTGATAATTCAATACCAAATGAGTATCCGTCCATAACGACGTAGTTTTAAAGCGGCCGATAATTATAGTTTTTAAAATACTTATGAAGACTTTAACTTTTGAAACTTAGTATATTAGTACACTGGTAATTGTATATTACGTGAGCATCTGTGCATAAAGACATGATTTTAAAGCGGCAAATAGTTATAGTTGTGATAGTATGGTTAAGTATTTCATGTAATGTTTGTTTATAAAAAGTAAAATAATAAAAATTTAACTGAAAAACTTGTAACATATGATAATTCAACTCAAAGAACTATTTTTAAAATGTCTCATCTTTGCTAAGAGATGATTTAGCAACATTATTCACCTTATTCATATTCTTGTACAATTTTTTTTTTCTCTCTTTACAAATGATAGATGATGAAAATGGTTGTGTTATAAACCATTACTACATATAAAAAGAAAATGGTTAAACTTTGGTCTTGCTTAAAACTTAAAAACTTATAAAATGAGTAATCTTGTTTGACTAAATAACCTTACTTATAAAAAAAACAATACAATATATTAATCTCTACTACATATAAAGAAGAATGTATAATTGTGTTTAACCTCTCAAAATGAGAAAAATATAATTACTAATATATCATCAATCTCAATTATCTCATTTAATTAGCTAGTGGCATGCTTTGCACAATCACATTTATCTCATTTAATTAATGGTGTTCTATTTGCCTATGCTAATTGATATGACATATTCAAAAGCCAACTTTCACAGTCAACACCTTTTGCACAATCTCATTTTACGATAGTTAAAAGATCATAAAATTAAAATTTTGTTGCTTCTAACTATTTAACATTTTTTTCAATTGTAATGCAAGACAACTTTTTATGAATGTTGTTTTTTAAATAATGTGTTCTCAAGTATAACTCAAGGAAGAAAGTGAAAGAAAATGAAAAGAAATAAAAAGAGTTGTGTTATCGAGTATCACTTAAGGAGAAAAATAAAAGAAAAATAATTGAAAAAACAAGTGTTATTTGATTGATTTTAAAGTAAAGTGTTTATTCTTATAATTTGGCTAAAATTGTTTACCTCCTATTATTTTATTTTTCTTTACTAAAAAAACTCAAAAACATAGTGAAGAGTAAACTTTGTTTATATTTAATGATAACATAATTACTTTCTAAAAAATGTATCCAACACACTAGCATATAACACACTATTTGTTACAAACTTTTTCAATTTTACTTTGATTATTTTACGTTATATGCATATACATGGAACACTTAACAACGATATCACAAGTATGACTATTTGCCGTTATAAAATCTCGGTGCTGTACCTCGTTATTAAACGTTGAGTAAGCACGCAGATCGTTTGTGATGATTTTCAAAGTTGTGTAAAATCTCATCAATTAGTAAACTGTGAAAAAGTTACTTTAAAAAGGATGGTAGCTAACTTGTATAATATGTAGCCTAAGTTTTATGTTATAACAAATTACATATAATAAAAACGGTGATAACTACTTGAAACAATTTGGATACTGAAATTATTTGTAGTTGCAACAAAATGTATAGAAACAATCTCATCTACAGATGTTTAAACAAAGATATGTTCTCTCGAATCCTATGCGTTGCATATTTATGCGAGAGTTATTAAGAATTGCGACTTCGTTTTTATTACTAATAATGTCTAATATACAACCATTTCAAACCTTGTCCCACATTGGTCAAGGAGATGAAATGGTGGTAACTAATATACAACGGTCATGACGTGTTTTCAGAATTGAAATATGTTATCTGCTGTGCTTCTGACAACTTGAATAAAGATATTTGCTGAGTTTAAGTTGTCTTGGTAAAGTATGTAATTTATACAAAGTATTAACTTTTGCATATTTATAGCTATTTTTATATATGTGCAAATTCTTCTCGAATGGCATAAGATAGTTGCATCTAAAATTTTGTATGTATGTGTCGCATAGATTATTAGTATTTTGTATTTTTGTTGCAAACGAGCACACATAGCGCGTTACAATTGGTATATATAAAACATCAATATAGTAAACACTTCAAATTTGATTATAACTAATTAAATGTAGCTATAAACATTCAATATACAAAGTGTTTCAAAACAATATTAGAACAGAGCAAGTGTTAGCAAAATGTTTTTCAGGAGATCACAAGTTCAAGTTCGGGTCAAGCAGGATTATGTCATTATGGTAGGCCGAAGTTATCAGCAAAAAATCCGACAAAAAACAACTAGTTGGCTAATTAACGCGTATTGATTTAAAGCATAATGTTTTAGTGACAATAGGGAGATCTTTCGATTTGGTTTATGTGTGTTTTATTATAAAAACTACAATATATCGAACTAATGAGTACTATTAATATGAATGTTTACTTATGTAACTTGTTTGCTTAATTGTGTTCTTGCAACATCGAAATGTCACAAATAGTTAGTTGCACGCGACTACGCACCTAATCGCAATGTGTTTCCTCGTCTTCATGGACAACAATCAACTGAATTGGTTACATAATTTCTGATGACTTCAATAATTAAATATTGACTATAAACAACATCATCAACGGATGTTTAAACAAAGATATGTTGGTGTTGTGCACATTTATACGGGTGTAAATTTATAATTATTTAGCATAGTAGCTTCACTGATATATATACAATTTGACACAGAAAACATAAATGGCGAAAATTAGGATTTAGGATACTAAAAATGCATGAACTTTTATAAATATTGTTTTGAACAACAACCATTTCAACCTTGTCCCACATAGGTTTACGAATGAAATGGTGGTAATTTATATACAAGAGTGCAGATGTGACTGACGAGTTGAAGTGAGTATTATGTTATCCGGTCTTAGAATACACACTTGAGAAGAGCAACTCAAGCGTGCATATAACGCCTGGATAATTAATGCAAGTCTTAACTTTTTTAGAAAGTGTGGGTACTACACTTTCATCGTATCTAAAATTTTGAAACGGTGGCAAACAAAACCCGGAAACCGAATCACTGCACCTTTAGGAACAACCGCTAGTTTGGTTTTTTAAAAACCACAAAAAGTAAAAGACTCACTTCAAATAACATTAAATAAACGTATTAAGGTTTATTTTTCTTTATTGACATTTTTTTATTATTTTTTTCCCACAAATGTTATACAGTATAATATAATTTGTTATTACATTCTTTTTTATGTATACAACTTTCTTTATATTTTACATACAAACTTTTGAATAATGTATATTACTATATTGTGTGTAACTAGCCGCCAAATCCTATATGTATAACTGTATATCCTTTTTAAAGAGTTTCATCACAAGCTATGATGTGTCGAAATGGAATTGAGGTGTATGATATATGCAAAAGAGAAATGATATTTCTCTACGCAAAAATTAACTGAAAAATAAGGAAATGGGAGCGGAACTTGTCCCACATTGGTGGAAGAACAATCTTTCCATTGCTTTATAACAAAGTCCATGGAGTTCTTAGCAATTGTCTTATTTTTCTTATAGTGGCTATTTGCAAAGGGATTTGGACTTGCATTGGTTCACACCTCATTGCACATGGTCATTTAAAGAATAACATAGACTTAGTTTTTGAACCATGCACCTTTTTATAATCTGAATTGGTGTGTTGGCATGCGTATTTTACATTCAGTTTATGTAGATGATAACAGGCATAAGACGAATTGGCCAATGTCAATTTTCCTTTTTTTTTTTTTTTTTTTTTTTTTTTTTTTTTGTAAAGATGCTAATGCAAAGTTTTTAACAGGTTTCACTATAAATTTGCAATAATGCAATATGTCATTATAAATTTCTTAGTTAAGAATATAAGATAATACCTCACGAAAAATTAGAATAAGCCTAAATTACAATGTTACTGTTTTAATTAACCTCTTTCTTGAATATTAGACTAAAGGGAAAATTATCTAAAAAAGTATCATATTTGACACTTTTTACCGTTGTGTGTACTCAACTTTTTTTTTCCCTAAAATATCACTAAACTTTGTAATTTGGTACATTGTGTGTACCCGGTGACCTGATAACCGGGCTCATCCTACGTGGAGCCGGTTGCTTGCCAAATCAGCACGTCCTACGTACACACAATGGTAAAAAGTGTCAAATATGATGCATTTTTAGATAATTTTCCCTTTATTTTTTTAGAAAATATTTTTTTTTTCTAAAATATTTTTTAGATTTTTTTTTCCAAATGCATTTTTGGATAATGCATTTCTAAAATATTTTTTTTTCTAAAAATTTTATATTTGTTTTCTAAAATATTTTTTAGAATTTTTTTTTTCTAAAAATATTTTTTTTCTCTAAAATATTTTTTAGAAAAAATGAATAAATGATTTTGAAAATATGTTTTTGAATTAAAAAAAAAAGGTTTTCGAAAAAATGTTTTTGAATTTTTAAATTCCAAAAACATATTTTCGAAAAAAAAAATTTTAAAATTTGAAAAATTTTCTAATTTTTTTTCAAAAAAATTAAAAAAAAAATCTAAAAAATTTTTTAGAAAATTATTTTTAGAAAAAAAAATATTTTAGAAAAAGAATATGCTCTTTAACTATATTTATCGTCGCATAGTTGGGCTAGCAATTCATTTACTGTTTTTGTAATATAACTATATTTATCGCCGCAGCTGTGCGCGAGTATCCAACTAGTTTTTTATTTTTATTTTTTTTTTTATTATTTTTTTTTTTTTTTTTTGCACTCCATAGGAATGCAACGATTTGATACAAGACATATTTGTAATTTAAGCACCGACTGTGGACTACTCACTACAAGACTATGAGATACAAAGTTCTTTGTTCAACTCACTAACTAAGATCCTAAGATAAACATGAAAGGAGAATAAACTAAACTATTGTTTACTGGTTTATGCATAATTATTGAATAAGTATGGCAACTTTTGATGGTTATAAACTTACAAATGGTAGCTATCTAGACATACCCAGTGTCGGTCGCACATTCAACATAGCCTTCGGACTCATGTGCTTTCTAGCCTTAAACATATAACAATCCTACCTTCAAAAATGTTTTTCTTTATAAAGTACACAGTTTCAAAAAATGTATAGAGCATATTCTTTTTGAAACTTACCAGAAGTCCTTGAAAAAATTTATTTTTAGAAAAAAAAATATTTTTAGAAAAAAAATAAAATAATTTTAGAAAAATATTTGAATAAAAATATTTTTTAAAAAACATTTTTTCTAAAAAATATTTTTATTCAAATATTTTTTTTTTAAAAAATTATTCGAAAAAAAATTTTATTCGATTTTTTTATAAAATATTTTTTAGAATTTTTTTTATTTTTTTCTAAAAAATATTTTTAGAAATTTTTAGAAATTCAAAAAAAAATTAGAAAATTTATCGAATTTTTTAAATTTTTTTTCGAAAATATGTTTTTTGGAATTTTAAAGGGAAAATTATCTAAAAATGCATCATATTTGACATTTTTTACCATTGTGTGTACGTAGGACAAGCTGAGTTGGCAAGGAACCGGCTCCACGTAGGACGAGCCCGGTTATCAGGTCACCGGGTACACACAATGTACCAAATTACAAAGTTTAGTGATACTTTAGGAAAAAAAAAAAGTTGAGTACACACAACAGTAAAAAGTGTCAAATATAATGCTTTTTTAGATAATTTTCCCTAGACTAAATTAAGGTTTAAGACTAGTGGTAATAAGGAGTGTTAGGGCATGTGCTTTGCTTCCGTGGCAGTGGCACCTTGAAGACGCGGTCATCCACTATTAGGGACATCCAACAAAGTTCACGCTAAATGAAGAAGTCGGTCGTGGTGAAGACCGACTTGTGAAAGGTGTGGTTGTTTGTGTTTGTGTGAGATTTTGGTTTTTATGGGTATATTTGTGATTAAGTGGAAAATGTTTTGGTGGTGATGTTGTGTGTGTTATTATACTATTTGTGTGGTGATGTTGGTCGTGTAGAGAGAAGCTGACGTAACGTTGAGTTGGCGATGATGATGATGATGGTCACTATTACCAAGGCTTATGGCCGTGCAAAACTGCAAATGGATTTTTAACCCATTTAAAAGCCACAATCACACAATGCCTTCGTCCTGAAAAACCACAAAAGAATTGGACTAGAATGTTGTACGAGTAATTAGTTACTCATATCTTAGTAGGGCCCACTGATATACAGATGGCAAAGAAAACATAGGTGGTATAATTTAGGATTTTAGGATACTAAGGCCAAGGAGGATCAATCTCTCTGATTTTTTCTGACACGCCAGCTTTTTCTTTTCTGCGAATTTTAGGCGATTGATTTCCCCAATAAGGACGACCTTCATCTATTTATTTATTTTTTCAACTAACAAATTTTAATTCATTACATTTTTTTCCCTCCTTTTATAAACTACTTTACACAAATAATATATAAAAAAAATTACAAACAAAAAAAAAAAGAAAAAGAAAAAAAGAGACACACCTAACTTATCGGCCACAACAGCCCACTTACCAACTTGAAAAAATAAAATAAATAAATAAAATAAAATAAAATAAAAATACCGAACAATTGTCGATCGCCCAAGCGACCTTCATCCTAAAAAAATTACGATTGATTGGGATCGATTCAAATCCATCGATTACCCTTACTTGGGGTAGCCTAACAATGCATGAAATATTATAAATGTTTGGGACCAGCTTTTTCTAATAACAACCATTTCAACCTTATCCCACATAGGTTAAGGAATGAAATGATGCCAGCTTATATACAACAATGTACATGTGTGTAAATGAGTTTGAAAGAAGTATTAGAGTGCTGGGAGTACATGCGGGAGGGTGCGGTGCGGTAAGCTACCCCGCACGGTAGCACCGCCGCCTCCACTTTTACACCGCACGGGGAGGGTAATTGAGTGACTATCTCACGCACGGGAAGGTTGCAAATTTTGAACGTTGGATGCCTCTTTTGACCGTTGGGTGCAACGGTTACTTTTTTTTTTTTTTTTAATTTTTTTATAAAAGGTGTTGTCTTGTGTTGGTGGGTAGGGAAAAAAAAAAAAAAAAAAAAAAAATTACCGAGAGAAAAAAGTAAGGATCGTGGCAAAAATAGAGATCCAAGAAGAGGTGGTCGTGGAGCGAGAGGTGGCTCGAGAGGCACAATTCATCCTCGAATCCAATCACAACCCGGTTTCGAATCTTCTCAACCACAACCTTACCGCCCCGAAATGTATCCTCAATCTCCACCATTTTTTTACTCCCAACAACCCCTCTCGCAAATTCCCACTAACTTCGATCCGTTTGATCCGAGCTATACCCAACAATCCCCACCGCTAATTCCTACTTTCAACCCGTACGTGCCGCGCTTTAACCAAGAAAAAAGGCGTGAACGGGTTAGTGAACCGTTACCCATTGTTGATGATACCGATGATGATGAATATTTTGACAATGTTGACGTGGTACCCGAGACACAACCAATTGATGACGAGGTCGAACCGCATGTACAAAAAAAAAAAAAAAAAAAAAAAAAAAAAAAAAAAAAAAAAAAAAAAACCAAGTAAGCCTTGGACACCCGATGAGGAGGAGTCGTTAGCTAAGTCTTGGATCAAAATTTCGGTGGACAAAGTTGTTGGCGACCGTCAAACAAAGATGGGATTTTGGAAGCGAGTTCTAATTCATTTTCAAAGCCTTGTCCCGAGAACCGAACGCACTCATCATCAATTGAACTCGAAATGGACTCCTATGCATACTTTGATCACTGCGTTCAACGGTTACTACACACAAGCGGTATATTTTTATATTTATGCTTTTTTTATATTTATTTATTTTTTTAGATATTGTTTTTTATTGTATATTTTTATATTTATGCTTTTTTATATTTATTTATTTTTTTGGATATTGTTTTTTATTGTATATTGTTTTATAAATATGTAGAACCGCTTGAGAGATAGTGGGTGTAATGATATTCAAGTCTTTGAAAGAGCTAATCGTGATTTTGAAAAACAATATAAGAAACTTTCGCGCATTCGAAAGTGTGGCAAATTCTCAAAGATCAAGCAAAGTGGAAAGAACAATCGTTGGTTAGTCAGATGCAAGAATCCACGGGATCGAGCAAGAAAAGAAAGTCATCGGAGTCAAGTAGCGCTCAAACGCCAACAAACGATACTCCAATAAACGTGGAAGATTTCGAGTATGACTTACCGAACCTCAACGAGAACCCAACTCCATCACGTGAATCGAAAGGCAAAAAAAAATTGAATTCTGGAGATTCAAGCCGAAGCTCGATGCGTGATACCCTTGCAAGTTACACGGCCGAAAAGAAAATTTTAATGCAGGCGCAGTTGGAGGTTCAAAAGAAAAAAAGACGAAGAATATTTCAAGTTTCTTGATGGAGAGGTGATGAATCGTGACATGAGGTTCGTTATGGATCCGCATGACCATATCCCAGACCCGACTTTTAAGGATTTCGTCATCAACAAGAAACGCGACATATGCGCAAAATACGGGTGGCCGTGTAGTTTGTAAGATTTAATGGTTTTAATGGAACTTTAGTTATTTTATGTTTTTTAATAATATTATGTAATGTTTTTTTTTTTAATGAAATTTTAGTTTTTTTTTTAATTTTAATGGAATTTAAAAAAAAAAAAAGAAAAAAGAAAAAAGAAAAAAGAAAAAAAAAATGAAGTGAGTGAAGGGTGGTGGGAGTACATCACTCACCCTCCTTCCCTTCACTCACTCTCAACCAATCCCCTTGCGCCACATCATTCCCCACTTTTTTCATCACTCACCCTTCACTCACTTCTTTTTTGGAGGCGCCACTTCACTCACCCTTCACTCACACTTTTTTTTTTTTTTTTTTTTTTTTTTTTTTTTTTTTTTTTTTTTGATTTCATACAAATTTATTAAAAACTAAAATCCTACAAACTACACGGCCACCCGTATTTGGCACATATCTCGCGTTTCCGTGCGATGACGAATTCTTTAAAAACCGGGTCCGAGATATTGTTGTGCGGGTCCATAACGAATATATATCCTATCTTCTATACACTTGTCTCCCTATACACTTGTCGAATATATATCCTATCTTCTATACACTTGTCTCCCTAACATGTATATTATACCACTCGTATATTAAAGCCCATGCACTCTCACATGCATGTACACCTCCATTTTCTCACACCAAACACACAAATAGAAAAACCCCTTCGCTATCTTTGGTTTCTGTGGTACGAGGAGTAAGGAGAAGAAACCATGCAATCCATACGCACACTTACAGAATAAACACAATCACGAACCACCTTTCAAGCTCCTCCAATGGCTCTTTTTCCTTTCTCACCGTGCTTGAGGATCTCACTCAAAAAGCCCCCCGTGCGGTAAGGTAATGGAGGCGGCGGTGTTACCGTGCGGTAAGGCTTACCGCAATCCACCTTACCGCAGGTACTCCCACCACCCTTATGTTATCGGCCAACAACATTCTCACTTAAATTAAGAGATCTTACTTGATTTAAGTGGATATGTTCTTTGTTAGCCGTATAACTATACAAAGACTTGACTTTTGAAAACTTGGTACATTTTGGAAACCCAGGTAAAAAAAAAAAAAAAAAACCAAACCCTAATCGCAATGTATTTGTATCATCTTCATGGACAACACGTACTAGACTTGAATGCGTTCCTGATTGGGAACCAACAAATGGTTATTCGGAATAACTTATTCCTATTGGAACCGTGGATGGAATTAGGTAAAGCTATTCCTTCTTCCCTCATCTTTCTTTAACTGCTTCGCATATGAACAAAACCCGATTATAAAGAAATGACTACTACATACACTTATAAAGAACAAAATTAAACCTGATCTAGTGGTAAGACTTTTTTGGTCACCCCTCTGTAGAGAGCTTTGATCTTTCTGCCACCCCTCTTTGTTGACGAAACCAATTAAGGGTGTACACAATGGTGCTTTGCCTCCTTTTCTGAATAAACTCTACAATATGGTTTTTAACAAAGAAAACTTCCAAATCTCAATGTTTCGGGTGATGCTAAGAGTTTTGCTATTGGGAACATTGATGAGTTCATCAACAATGACCTCCCTCTCATGTTCAAAAGCAAAAACTTTGACAGCTTCATTACTCAACTCAACAGCTATGTAAGAATTTTAATATCTATATATACTAGTTACATCACATATGACAACCATTTACAAACACATTATAGAAATGAATCAATGACTACTAGTCTACTACATACACTTAAAAAGGATAATAATCAAATTAGTTATCTTAATGTCTGAAGTAATTATTGTACAAAACAGTTCTCATGATAATATGATCGTCCACGACTTATTAGAGCTTACATATATATAACTCAACTTTTGTATGAAAAAATTGTTAGATTATGGACATTATTTTAGTAGTCGTATGTTAGGATCGAACTCGAGATCACGGGATTGCACACAATACGTATGAAGAGAAAAAGAAATAATTATTTATAAATGTTATACGTAATTATTAATAAACACAAAACTAGTAATGAAAATTAGTATTTAATGAAAATTGACTAATGACCGCTAGACGAAGATTAGGAAAGTAATACTAATGAATATTTGGAAACAAGGGAAGGTTCTAGAATCCCTTGGGGACTCTCTAAACCGATCGGCCAAGAAGGTTTCCACACCTCCTTTGTGCCTTGAGCTCCAAGTTTCAATTAGTATATATACAAACCCAAGATGTATTGTTTTCTGATAACTTGTACACACACATCTTGGTGTTTTCTCTCCTTCTCTTTGTCCCATTGTCGATCCATCAAACAATCCCATAAGGGATTTGATTTTATTGATCAAACTAAGTTTTGTTTTTAATTTACTTGCATAAACTTTTTCTTTAATTAGTACGTGTGTACAAGAACGTGATTCAAACACATTATTGTTTGATTCTTGGATTGAATTACAAAAGAGGTAAGGGGTAATTCTTATAATCCACATAAACCCTAATTAGGGTTCTTGATTAAAGATTGCAATTTGATTCTTGTTCGGGCTAGAATCACAAAGGTATGTTTACTATTTAATATTGATTAATTAATTACATGTTATATGATCTTGTTATAATTGCTTCCGCTATGCTCACTTGATGTGTTTGATTTATTTTATATGATTGTCATGATATTATAATTTCAACAGTGGCATCTAGAGCCGTTATAATGTATAATTAATTATCGAAACGCATAAAAATTGAATCTTGATTCGTTTAGTTACATGTTTTTAGGGTTTTTTGATTCCTAACCCTAATTTTTTTAATTGGGTCGATTTAGACCTTTTATGGTTTTAGGGTTTTGGTTTTGATTTTTTTTAATATGATTAGAAACCCTAGGATGTCATGTAATTGGTTATGCGTTTTAGTAAACGATCTTGGTGCAATATGTTAATTGTTAAGCTTAATCAATGAAAAAAATGCATATTTGCATGGATTTTATATTGTGTGAAAATTTAAATGGTTTAAATTGGATATATAAATTAATGGTTAAGTTATATCGAAACATGTAAATTTATTAATAGATATCGAATTGGGGATGACTCCAATATTAAGTAATCAATTATGTGCTATGTGGTATTTGTTTTGTTTTTGCTTACGCAATCGATTTATCGATGTATGTGACTCTTTTTCCTAGAAGAAGAAAGCCTTAATTGAATAAATACGTTATACACCTAGACTTGATTATTAATAGGACTATTGAATAAGATTTGCATGTGGCTACATGTTTTATACATATTTAATTGTTATGATTATGTATATGTTTATTTGGTTATTTTATTTTTTATTATGTATTACTTGTTTTTGTTTATTATTATGTTAGACATGTTTATAAATGAAAAAGGGTAATTTTTGAATAGAAAAATAATATGGACTAAATAAATGGCGAAATTATTTTGGTTTTAAGAGCTTAAATTTCAAAGGATTGGTTGATTGATGTTTTTGTACATAGTGTGCGAAAGGCGGACCGAAGGTTGCCATCCAATGTACTTGTAGAGAGGGGTTTTTAAAGCTCATGCACCTACCGGTTCTCTACAACTGATTGTGTGCCGACTCTAGACTTACCTATATCACTATATTACGTACATTGTCATCTTAAGGGTGAATTCACCACAATTCCACAATGATTATCTGAAACATTAAGCCTTAGGGCTTATGCAAAAGTACGATATAGTGGACGATAATTGTTGGTAATTCTTTAATTGGTGAACCCGATACCTCAATCAAAACTTTGTTATTTTACTCTTAGTGAATTGGTAATAAAATTGTTATATAAAACCAATGTTATGAAGTTGTATGCATGCTTCTTCATACATTATTTTGATTACACGTCAAAATTAAATACCCTTATAAAATTAAGTCAAATGCCATCTAATTAAGAACACTTGAAGTTGTAATTTACGTCATGTGAGAACTTGGCGAGATTGCAATGGAGAGGTAAATTTCATAAATTCATTGCTAGCAGATCAACTGATGTAATGGATTTATGAGTTTGCAGTTTTTAAGTTAGACGACTTAAATTGAGTAGGAAGTGAGAACTTGGACTCAAGGCATTAAGATGGGGATGAAACATGCTTACATTACAAAGGTTTTGTGAATGTAAATCCCATAATGATCTAGGAATTGCAATATGATATTGGCAATTATTGTTCGACAATTACCTTATTGAATACTATCATTACTAGCAGATCAACTGATGTAATGGTACTATTTCAATTTGGATCCTAGCTTTAAGAAAATACTACGGTTATATGAATATTTACCAATGGGTATTTTATTTTCTTAAAGATCTAATTATCAAAAATACTGAAATTGAATTTTGTAATTCGTTTTAATGTATTAATGCAACATTCAAACCGTAAACGTATTTTGGGCTTTGGTAAATTGATCTAGTTCTGTTTTCAAACAAATGTTTGATTAAGAAATATTTACTTAAAAGACAAAAGAAGTCTCCTTTCTATGAAGGAAGAGTGAGACACAATCCTATTCCTTTTCATGAATGAGAAAGGATAATAGGAATATTAGATATGTCTAAATTCTAATATAACTCATAGCAAATTTTTAATAGTTAAGAAAATTGCGTACATTTTTCATAGGGATTTCATCATCCTCATTCGGTGATTAAATTCTTAGTAACAAATATGATATTTGGTTAACAGAAAATTATGTATGACATTTTATGAGTTATTATAATTAGAATCTAGACTAATTATCGCAAAATGTTTAAAGACAAGCTAGTTGTTTTGACTATTTTAAAGGTGCTACATACATTGTAGGATGGTAGACCTGTTAAGGAAGAAATTGCATGCCCAATTTTTCAAGTTAATAGTATTTGGTGGATAGTCCATCATTTACGTAGTAGAATACACTTTTAGTACATAGGTAATTGTTACGTATGGACATTCAAAGGTGTAGGAAAGTTAAAACTATTTTCTTTCACTAGATAGGAAACATTTACAATGTTGTCAAATTCAGTGCGAGTATTGTGTACTTATCACTGAATAAGGAATTATTGTAATGATCTTTAATTCAGTGGGAGTTACAAGCTTTGACATCTTGGTAGCTAAAGATAATTACTTTCCAAGTGTAGACACTTATACTTTTAAGGATAGTCTTGTACGTTTCCTTACTAGACATTGTTGTTTTATATATACTTGTTATGCTAAAATCTATGACATAATCATATTGAACACATAAACAAATGCATGGCATGTTGTTTATCAACTATATGAGGTTGTTCCATGCACAAGTGGGAGAAATGTTATCTTTAATGTGTGCAAGAAACAACTCATAAAGATATGATTTAATGGATTCTCTTGACTACAAGGTAAGAGAATAATGTTCGAATATTAATTCTAGAAACACTTGGTGTTACAATTTATATTATGTGAGAGCTTAGCTAGATTGCAACAACAAGGTGAATTTCATATTTCATTACTAGCAGATCAACTGATGTAATTGAACTATGAGAATTTGCAGTTTCTAAATTAGATACCTATTAGAACATGTGTCAATATGATATCAAGACTACTTTAATTTGTATATTTATGAATTCATGGAATGACATAAATTAATAAAGTAATCTAATGCTGCTTCAATCTGAATATTTAGGTGTTCTTGGAATGACATAAATAAATGAATAAATAATGTTGTTTACATTATTGTGAAGTAATATATTAACTTGAAATTACTATTGAAACCAAAAGATGGTGTTCATAATTACTTTAGTTAAACATGTTTATGTTATATTGTAAAGATATAAACATAAAGTCTTTTAATTGTTACAAGACTTATAATAAAGTAAGACGTTATATTGTTATGTCTTTTAATTAAGACATATACATGAAGTTATTAAATTGTTAAATGACTTATAACGTATAGTGAGGTTATAACAGTTTATGTTTTCTTGTAAAGACATGCACATGAAGTGACTTTGTAAAAAGTACTTGTGTTATAAAGCATGTAATTGGCTTGAAAATTATTATACCATTAAAATGGATTAGTTGGTAAATAGACAAGTTAAGAGGAATATGGTTATCTTAAATATTTTTAGATTGTCTTACAATATTAAATACTAATGAAATACCAAATGTTTATGGTATGTTCAGTTAGAAAAATCAAACTCTTGTTATATTGTTTGATTAAAGATAACTATGATTTCTTTTCTTCCAAAAGTTATCAAGGTTAGAATATTGAGTATGACTTGGACATACTTAATAAAACTCCAACATAGAAGATTAATAAGACATTATCATGTGATGGAATGTGATGAATGTGATGAATCACATTAAGTCTTAAATTGAAGTTCCAAATTTGTTTAACTACTTATGAAGAGGTTATTAACAAAGTAAAGTCAAAAACTGTCAATATGTATTTGTAATATCCCAAAATAGAACATTGTATTGTTGCTTTATTTGCTAAGTATTTAAAGATAGTCTTTAAATTGCTAAAAGCAAGTGGGAGTTTTGATCTTTAAAAGATAAAATTACAAGATACATAATCTTCTAAAATACACTAGTAAATATCATCATTAAGTTTGACATTTGAATGTTAAATCTCAACATGATAATAAAGTTTGACATTTAAATGTTAAATCTCAAAGATGATGGAATTATCATTCATAGAATAGAAATATATCTAAGATATTTGATGAATATGCTGAGGGCTATGATTTACAGGATTATTGTAAACCTGATAATCATTATGATACATTACCAAATATGAAATTGGGTATAGTATACATGATATGAATGATTAAGATGTTGTCCATAAAGATAATCAATTTTAGAAATGTGGTTTATCTTAATAGTTAGACTAGAAAATGAAGATGAGTTTCTTTAAAGATATGGTAACCCTTGTGGTTTAAATCTTTGTATAGAAATCATATGGACAATATTGTGCACGTATTTAATGGATGACTTATGACAAGATTATTAATCACACTTAAGCAATTAATTGTGATTGAATATTCTTTTCTAAATACATTAAATATATAAAGATTATGATTGTCATATTTATGAAATTGACAATGGAATATCAAAACTCTTTCTTGAGTGATTACTTGAGCGAGGACGATAAGTAATCAAAAGGAGTTTATGAATTCAAATAAATCTTTGAAAGTGTACAAAGTGCAATAATCCATGGATGGATAAATGCATGCATCTAGAAGATTACTCTTATGTTTAATTATTAAATCCATGTTTTGATTTATAATTGAAATAAGACAATTTCTAAGTATTCCTAAAAGCTAGTGGGAGTATTATGTTTAATTTCTTAAATCATATATGTTGTAGAACATATAAAAAGTAACATTCCTTATAAGTTAAAAGTTAAGTTTTAGAATAGAATGAAACTTTACTTGTAAGATTTCGGAAATGAGACATACAACCTTGGAATGAATGTTTATTGTTGAAACATGTGCGGTAAATGAATCTAATATAACATGATATATTATTTAGAATTTCTAAATAGATATGTATGACATGAATAAAATCTAAGTATGACTCAAAGATTTTTCATGAACATCATGTTTTGTTGTATCATGCTTGATTACAAGATGATTTGGCAATACTGATATCTAATTAAAAGGTTATTAGATAACTTGTGTAATATTCTAAATGAATATGTTTGATTATAGAATCACATCCTAAATCTGGAACAACTTCCAAATTCTATAGATGAACAATTTTCAATTGTTGTGAAAATTGTCATAACCAACAAACTTGAAAGTTTGAAGGGCATCAAACATTACACAATAGATATTAATGTTTACGGAAAGTTTTAATAGTATATTGTTGTTGCATACAATGATGCTAAATGAAATTGAGATGACACTCAATACTAGTTATGGTAAAGATTTCATCTTTGACTATATGTACTAGTTGTGCTTAATAAAAGCATAGTTGCATTATACATTAAGAGAACAAGAATACTTTAAATTTTAAAATGTTTGGAAGTTTGATTATCATAAATTGGTGGTTAAGGATGTCACACATTTTATGAAATATTATATGGCATTATCAAAATAGTTGAGTATGCACATATAAGAACTTCAATAGTTGAATTCTTGAAATAAGTATTCTTAAAATTCCGATAGATCAAAGTTAGATGATCTATGCCTTGTCAACAAGTATGAATGTCATTACTTGAGACATAATTTATCAACAAGAGTTATGATGCATTTATCTATTTAGTATTTGGATAAGGGATGTTAAACAATTATTATAAATTTAAATACATGGTATGTTTAATTTATAATATATTGTATCATATATTTGTATGTTTAATCCATGAATAAATGTTATTTTAAATTGTCCATTGTCAGTTAATAATATAGGAATATTATTAAATCAAGACAAATCTGAAGGTTGGTATAATATACTTAAAGTATATTGATGCGTAGTCATGCCATTTCAGATGATATTCAATGATACCGAATATAGGACTTATCCCAACTACATGATGTTAATTTAAGGATTTTGTTATTAAGTAAATCATGAGAAGTTATCCTCAGACTTGAGATGCAAGATAAGTGTCATGAATGTAGTACATTTTTGTGGAACAACTTAACGCTATACGTAACTGGTAGTCATAAGGGTTGTTTTCGAAAGTGTTACAAAATTTGCGGGTTTTCCTTGTAGTCAAGATAGAATTTGTTACTTCAAATTTAGTTTTGGAGTTTAATACTGCTGGGCCCCTCGTAGGGTTGTCAAGATGTTTGCATGGCCGTGCCCAAAATCTTCCCTGAATATGTTCAGATGATTTGGTAATCTTGAACAATCACTAACAACGAGAAACAGAATGGTTAATTAAGGAATGACTTTGATCCATATCCTTATTAACATGGTATTAGAAACAAAAGGATAATAATAATGAGAAATCATTAAAAGGTTTTTCCAGGAGCCTTACTTGAGATCGTACTAGAGGCATCGGCGTGTTGCAAGATGCTAACCGATGTGATTACACTATTAAAATATCTCCAAGTGGGAGCTGTTAGATTATGGACATTATTTTAGTAGTCGTATGTTAGGATCGAACTCGAGATCACGGGATTGCACACAATACGTATGAAGAGAAAAAGAAATAATTATTTATAAATGTTATACGTAATTATTAATAAACACAAAACTAGTAATGAAAATTAGTATTTAATGAAAAATGACTAATGACAGTTAGATGAAGATTAGGAAAGTAATAGTAATGAATATTTAGAAACAAGGGAAGGTTCTAGAATCCCTTGGGGACTCTCTAAACCGATCTGCCAAGGAGGTTTCCACACCTCTTTTGTGCCTTGAGCTCCAAGTTTCAATTAGTATATATAAAAACCCAAGATGTATTGTTTTCTGATAACTTGTACACACACATCTTGGTGTTTTCTCTCCTTCTCTTTGTCCCATTGCCGATCCGTCAAACAATCCCATAAGGGATTTGATTTTATTGATCAAACTAAGTTTTGTGTTTAATTTACTTGCATAAACTTTTTCTTGAATTAGTACGTGTGTACAAGAACGTGATTCAAACACATTATTGTTTGATTCTTGGATTGAATTACAAAAGAGGTAAGGGGTAATTCTTATAATCCACATAAACCCTAATTAGGGTTCTTGATTGATGATTGCAATTTGATTCTTGTTCGGGCTAGAATCACAAAGGTATGTTTACTATTTAATATTGATTAATTAATTACATGTTATATGATCTTGTTATAATTGCTTCCGCTATGCTCACTTGATGTGTTTGATTTATTTTATATGATTGTCATGATATTATAATTTCAACAAAAATAACTTAGGGCTTTAAGAAGATGTCTTGGTATTCTCGAGAGTATGCACCTGACTGGTTCCAAGTGGGAAAACCTCACAACGCAAATTATATCTAAAGAGAAACTACAACGTAAAATCAAAAAAGTTGAAAGTGCGTCTAAGGAACAAGATAATGAACTAAATGTGTTCAAAGCTTATGTAGACAACAGAATCTCCAACCAGAAAATAATACTTCAAACCATGCATGGCAAGGACTTTGAAATCGACCATTTATCACCACCATCAAGTGCGTAAGTTGCATGGAATTGAAAACAACAATGATGCTACTCAAAATTCAACTTTGGCAGGTGAACAAAGTCACAAAACGAGTGCATTAGGCGAATCAAGCTTTGCTCCTAGTTGTGAGATTCAAGCCGAAGATATATCAGCAAAGAATCCGACAAAAAACAACTAGTTGGCTAACGGACGCATATTGATTTAAAGCTTTATGTTTAGTGACAATATGGAGATCTTTCGATTTGGTTTATGTGTGTTTTATTATAAAAACTACAATATATCGAACTAATGAGTACTATTAATATGAATGTTTACTTATGTAACTCGTTTGCTTAATTGTGTTCTTGCAACGTCGAAATGTCAAAAATAGTTAGTTGCACATGACTACGCGCCTATTCGCAATGTGTTTCCTCTTCTTCATGGAAAACAATCAACTGAATTGTATCTTGGTTACATAATTTCTGATGACTTGTATAATTAAATATTCACTAGAAACAACATCATCAACAGATGTTTAAACAAAGATATGTTGGTGTTGTGCACATTTATACGGGTGTAAATTTATACTATATACAATTTGACCCAGAAAACATAAATGGCAAAAATTAGGATTTAGGATACCAAAAATGCATGAATTTTTATAAATATTGTTTTGAACAACAACCATTTCAACCTTGTCCCACATAGGTTTATGAATGAAATGGTGGTAATTATAACACTATAACATTTGTTGGGATGCTTTGGCTACACCTTTGCTTCTTACCCGGCCCGGCCCGGCAAAAATGGTTTCTACAGTGTATTTGTGAGGGGGTGTACAGTAGCCCGGTAAATAAAAGTGCTCTTCTCTCGCAAATTTTAGATTGTATCCACAAACGCAAACACACCCACGCACACAGCCACCGCTGCTTCGTCCTCTCCCGCTTCGTCTTCCCTACCTAAAAAACGGATAAAAACAGACACACAGACACATCCATCACCCATCACAGCTGTGGTGGTGGGTGTGTTCTATTTTTTTTCCCTTTTTCCAGATGAAGAATCTTTATTAGGCGTGATAAAGGAAGGTAAAATTAGGGTTTTCATTTAATTTGGGTTTTTTTGTTAGTTTTCCAGTTTTTAATAAATTTTTGGATTTTTTAGTTTGAATTATGAATTGTAGGTAAATGGTAAAAGGTGTGAGGGTTCAAGCAGAGCAACTTAAGCAGGATGGGAATTTATATTTTAAGAAGAATCGATTATACAGTGGTATATATATACTTTTTTATAATGTATCTAAGGTGTTTGGTGTAATGTTTGAATGACTTTTTGTATTTTTCAAACCATTTTTAATTAATAAAATTGTGTTTATGGTCAGATTTGAAGATACTTTTGCATATTAAATTTGTTTCTTTCAGAGGTTGTGGTTCTTGAGAAGGATATCGATAATGACGATGGTGAAAAAGAGGAATAGATGAAGAAGAGGAAGTGATTACAGAATAGGTAATTTTTCCCCCATTCTATGTCCTTTTTGAGGTAGTAGATATCAACAACAAGGTGTAAGCGCTCACATACAAAATTAACGGCTTTGTGTGGACTAACAAGTTAGAAGCTTACTTAAAATTTGCTAGCCTCAGTTTTGTGGGCTTATGAGCTTATCCGGATCAAGTGAGCAAGCTCATAAGCCTGAAAAAGTGATTTTATGAGCTTATGAAACTCTCAATAAGCTTATAAGCCCAATAAATAGCCTTAGAAAAACACCCCATTAAACATTAAGATAAGTTCAAAAAAGTGGAAAATAAAGTGAAACAAATTGATTCGTCATCCAATCTCAAATTCCATCTTTGTAACAGGCTGAGCATAAGGCTCCCTCTCAGCCTTGGCCAAATTCTTAAATAATGGTTCCGAAAGAGCCCGGAACAAAGAAAAAATATGCTTTCCTTGGTAAATATGATTTGAAAATGAACCGGTTAAATATGATTTGGTAAATCTTTTAAAGGAAATAGGATTTGAGGATGGGAGTAGGAAAAGGAAGAGGGATTTGGAATATGAAAATGAACCGGTTAAGGTTTTTAAAAAGTTTAAGAATTGGCGTGGTGTGTAGGGCTCAGTTTGTAAGTCAGGCTGCTGCCATTGCAAGACTTTCTTGCTTTTGGGTTCGATGTAATGGGTTGCTTCTATATTAAATTCAGCTTATTAGGCTTATTATGCTTTTCGGATTAACCCTACTGCAATCTTGCAATTACTAATCACTGAAAACTTGCTATTACTAATCACTGAAAACTTGCTACCTCAAATACTTGATGATTATCAAATGAAGTTGAGGTGAAAGTTTAATGTTTTGACCTCGCTGTTGCTTAAAAGTTTATTAGAACAATACATCACAAATCAATCCTTATCTGCAGATGCTTGAAAGCCAGAAACTTCAATATCGAAAACACTAAAAACATGTGGATCAACAAGCTTCATAGGAGGAAAGACTTTGGAGCCGACACCATATTCGAGGTGAATACAGAATTCACTGCTCAAATTGAAAACGCCGCGTATCAAAATATGCTATCACGATTTTGTATCACTTTTTTTTATTTTCTCTTTATTTGTTTATTTATTTATTTATTATTTTTTTTTTGTTGCAGGATTTCAGGTTCAGGGAAGTACTTTTCTCAGTTTCTGAAGGTTATCATGGTATTGATAACGAGGGCCGGCCAGTTTGCATAGAAATTTTGACGAGTAGTGAGTGGGTGACACCCGGTATGTGTTTGAGATGGGTGACAACCTTACGGTTACTGGGGTGGAGCAGCACACTGCCGAGTGAAGCAGGTATTTGTTATGTTTAATCATAAGTCGACTATTGAGATTCTTGATGTTTAATTGTATCCAAGGCTGAATTGAGAAGTATATAAGCTGTTACTTGAAATTTTTATGGTTTTGTATGAACTTCTTGGCTCTTTTTCAATATCAAATAGGCCTATAACCCGGCTAATTAAGATAACCAAAACACCCACTTTTATGGTTTAGATTTGAAATAACTTGAAAATGTCATACTTGAGTAGGCTATTAAATTAGGGGGTTGACGTTTTTTATTAGCTAAAAAACTAATAAAATATGTGTTGTTACAGTAATTATAATAATTAGGGGGTGCGTGGGTACTTATATCTAATGCTTAATAGCTTATTCTATCCAAGAAAAGCTACTAAGCACTTTGAGGCTGTTACGGTTGGCGAAGATCATTGAAATGATTTATATTTTGAGAATAATTGCTATAGCTTCTAATCTACTGACATCATCTCAGTTTACGCACAATGGAAGATATGACAGAAACGAACCTTCAACTACGCCCACACTAAGGACCCATGGATGTTGCAAACAGTAAGAAAAATGTTTAGTGATGCATAAGCTATCACCTTTCCCCTTTGAATTAACACACATCCCAATCCTTGATTCGACGCATCGCAATATACCACAAAATCATCTGGCCCATCAGGTAATGTCAGAATAGGTGCATTACACAAACTATCCTTTAACGTCTGAAAAGCCACTTCTTGCTCATCTCCCCACTCATACTTTTTATTCTTCTGAGTCAACATAGTGAGAGGCTTAGCAATCTTTGAAAAATTTGCTATAAATCTCCTGCAGTACCCTGCCAGTCCTAAGAATGAGCGTATCTCAGAAGGTGTAGTAGGAGCCTTCCAATTCTTGACCGCTTCTATCTTGCTAGGATCTACATGTATACCTTCACTATTCACTATATGACCCAGAAATTGCACCTCTTGCAGCCAAAACTAACATTTAGAGAACTTAGCGTACAATCTCTCATTTTCCAACAAGCCAAGTACCAACCACAGATGTTCCCCATGCTCTTCTGATGAGTGTGTAAATACTCATCATTTTTACCTTTTCTGAGCTGCCAAAACATCTAAAAACACTCAATATTGAATCAAAATAGTGAAAATATCCCAGGAATGTGTTTTATATGTTTCAAATGCAAAACAAATCAAAAACAGATGAAAAACGTACAAAGTTTGCAAAATTGGCAGTTTCAGTCCCTCAACTTTTAAAAGTTGTCAAATCTAGTCCCTGGTTGTTCTAAAAACTTGAAAAAGTCACCAAAGGTCCTTTTAAATCAAAAAGTTACACATTTAGTCCTTTGGTGCAAAGTTTCACAAAATGTCATGTTTAGTCCCTGAAGTTTGGAAAATTGTCAAAAATGGTCCCTGGGATATTAAAACTTTGAGAAAAACAAATTTTGTCCTTGTACTTCTCATATTTGGCAGGATTGGTCCTTGGTGGAAAAGTTTGGGGAAATTTCACATTTGGTCCCTGAAGTTTGAAAGTTTGGCAGAAATAGTCCCTGGTGAAATTAAAATGGAAAATCATACAAGGACCATGTACTATTCATAACTTGGCAAGAAACACCCTTGTGGAGACTTTGGAAAAGTGCCAAAACTCACCCTTCAAAATTCGAATAATTACAAAATTGGTCCTTGTGAACTTACAAACCAAACCGGATCCTTATTATTATCATAAGCCAAAACTCAATCCAATCCAAATCCTATCACCCAGCCCTTTTATTACCCTAAGCCCACACCAAAAAGCCCATCCCAACCTAAACCGTTTCAAATAATAAAAAGGTGGGTCAAACCGGTCAACACCCCTTTTCACCTCCTTCCCACGCCACCAAAACTAGAAACCAGAAGTGGTTTCACCACCACTTGCCTCCATCACATCCCACCGCCCCTTCCACTCACCTCCACCCTCACCTAACATCACCTCAGCATTAAATGCCACCACCTCAAATTGCTATAAACAGCCAAATTGCAACTCTCAATTTTTGGCGCCAAATTCTGTTTCAAAGGCTGGGATGAGATTAAGTGATCCAACGGTTCATATCATTGATGGGAAATATTCAGAAGACAACTAGGAGCCCTAAAAATCACTATAAAAGAAGAATGAAGCAGATAAAGGAGGGTGTCAGTCACTTAGTTAAGTTTTTATGTCGAATTAGTTAAATTGTATTCTCTTAGTAGCTAAAATCCTTTTAGAAGCATTGTAATCTGTTCCTTTAATGTAATTTGATCTCTTTTTAATCAAGAAATTCAAGTATTTTAGTTCAAATTCTGTTTTGGCATTTCAATTTGAAATATCTATTTTGGCTTTAATAATGTTCTAAGCTTCAAGTTACTATGTCATAAGCTCACTTAGGTCTCAGTAAAACATAAGAAAACATAAAAAGGTAAAAAAAATTCAGAAACAAAACTCACCACAAGGTACCTTTGCATATGAGACATGGAAAGCTTTGGAAGTGGTCTAAATGGATTGGCCAGATGGACTGTACCTAGCTTATCTTTGATAAGCTAGGAGCTTGTTGAGCTTAGAGATACCATGGTAAGGCCAGAGGTCAAGGTTTCTATTTCTTGTTTCTTAAATTTCAGTTTTAAGAATTTTTAGCATTATCTTTGATTGTTAGTTTTAAGTGTTTTACCTTGTTGAATTCTGTTCCATTGTGTTTAACTTAAGCTTGTGTAAGTTTATTTGTCGGTAACTAGTATGAGGATCTCATTTTGCTTCTTAAATCTAAGTTTCATATCAGTAAAAGGGTGTTTGGTATTAACTGTTGCATAGTACTCAGGGGTGTTTTGGTTGAAGTGTTTAGTTGAAACATATCCCATTAGGTCCAAATAGGTTAATTCAAGCATAAAACACCAAGGTCATTTTGCAAAAAAGTCAAGGTTACCCACAAATCCATCCAACAGTAACTGTCAAGGTTTTTGGGTTTCAAATCTCACCCATTTTGACTAAATGATGTTCTTCTAGCTTAATTCACCCTTAGTATAACTTAATACATCCATTTAAGTCAGTTAGACCTAATCAAAGTTGGAAAAAGTCAAAGTTATAAGTTTTTCATCAAAAGTCAAATTGTCATTTTTCAGTTTTTTCCAAAACTTAGGGGATTTGTTTAGAATTTTGTATTAAGGTTTGGCATTTGTGCTTTTTAGGATAAGTAGCCTCCCACTTCATCTTCAAGATCTACCCTTTGTTTCATTTTTAAGAATTTTTCTCTGGGCCCCACAAAGCTTGAAACACACTTGCAGGGGGACTGACCTCCCCTGCATCAGCAATCCACCACAACACCACCACCTTTGGTGGCTGTTGCAGGCCAACTCAGTGGGTCCCAGTGGTTCACCTTGGGTTTTCCCAACCCCCTCCTACCAGGCTACAATCCTTGACCATTTGTTTGACCTTAGGCTTAGTGGACCCCACCTGGAATCACTGCTTAAGTTTGTCCCATTTCTGTGTTGAAGTTCAAGTATCAAAGTGCTTAATTTGGTTCTCATTAGCTTATCAGTACTTATGACTTGTTGTTTCTAGCTTATTTAAGTCCAAGTAACTTATTTGAACCTTAATTTACATCAGTGGACTCCACATTTAGTCATTTGAGCTTAATTTGCTATTTAGTCAAAGATAGTCAAACTGATTTGCTTAAGGGGGTGCACACAGCTTATTTTTAAGCTTTATAAAAAGTTTTTTCACAAAAGTTTCTTATTTTCATCTCATATTTAGCTGTCAAAAAGAAAAACACCAAAAAAAGCAAATATAAAATTAGTTATAGCTTCTATTTAATAGAATCTATCATTTTAATTTTCTTTTCAGCTTATTTATAATTTTCTTAATTTCCTAGTACCTTTAAGTATTTAAAATAATTTTCTTAGATTTTTCCTAAACAGTTTAATATTTATTAGATTTAGAAGTAGTTTAAATAATTAAATAGGTAATATTAGTAATTAATTAGTTTTCTTAAATTTTAATTAATAATAGTAGGTTTTTATATTTTTCCTAGGCTTTATAAATTAGTTAAGACTTTTAGAAAATATATTTTTAATTTCTACTATTCATTTTCCATTTTAATTATTTAAATTAGATTTAAATTAATTAAAAGGTAAATAATTAGTGAAATAGACTAAATATAATTTTTAGAAGTTTTTATAATTTTGTAGGATTCCTGTGATGGTTAATTAGTTTTATAAATTTTTTCATAATTTTCTAAGTTAATTTAGTATTATTTGTAATTTAAAATATTTTAATTAGTTTAATTAAGATAAATAGTTTTTAATTAATAAAAAACTCATAAAAAGACAAAAATATTTATTTTTATTTTTTATACTTTCTTCAAAGTCTTCTTAAGGTTTAGAAATTATTTTTGCAAATTTTTAGTTTAATTTGTAATCTTTATAATTTTTAGTTAATTTAAATTAAGTTTAAATTAGATTTTAAATAGTTTTAATTAATTAAATAATATTTAAATATTAAAATAATCATTTTTATCATTTCATTTTCATTTTAAATTTCCTTTTAATTTTAAGTTTTCAAAAGTTCACTTGCACCCCCTGTAGTTTGTAATCTGATAAAACCCACTTTTTTGTCTGTTACGTGATTCCAAATTGTAAATTTGTGCATATATCTGTATATCTGTTATTTGTGAATATTATATCATTGTACCAATACCAAAATATCAGTAGCAAAATCAATTCCATATCATCTTGGCTACTGTCCTCAGTGCCACTCATTCCCAAAAATGTTTTCCAAAAACACCATTTCAATCTCGCTGGGACTTAACGACTCGGGGACACACTATACTATCACCGGAGAATTGGAACGGAGCTGTCTTTGACTTATTGACCTTGGTCAATAATATCTGACCGTTTCGGGACCAATCAAAATTTGGCGCCGCTGCCGGGGAGGTTGTTGCGTGTTTTTAAAATCGTTTTAAGTTTAGTGGTTTTCAAAACCCTCCCTGTACAAATTTCACACAATTTGTAAAAATATTAATCATATCAAAAAGTTCATTAACACTTTTCCTAAAGTCTTAACAACACCAAAAAAAAATCAAAAACAACAAAACAAACTGTGAAGTTAAATTACTTCGTTTTCTTTAAGATTACAACCTGAAACAGTTGGTATAAGGTAAGTTCTGACATTAAATTGCGAACTGAAGAGGAATCCATTCTTTCCTCCCGCCAGCCTGCGAGTAATCTTAAAAGAACGATTTCAGTTAACGAATCAGTTCCAAAAATATAATTCCCAAAGTTTTCTGCACACACACCCATAAGCCTAAAGCAATTTTTCTGTTAATAAATACGTAAAATCTTACCACCGCAAACCAAGGCAGAACACCTACCAACTGGGGGTGTGGACATAATAAGTTCCCAAACAAAAGATAAAAACTTGCCTTTGTATCCCTGTGAGTGGTGTACCTTTTTCAAAGAAGCCACTCACTTGTGATTATTGGTTTAAGTTCACTGTAGTTTTGCCTCGATCTTGTTTTGAAAAATTGTTTTTAGTGCATGCGCACTTGGTCACAAACAAAACGTAAACATCAGAAAAACGTACATGAGTTACGAACTGTTACAGAAGAACCAAAAACCGAAATGGCCGATGGGCCACCACCACCATTACCACCGCCTGACCCTCCCAGGGATGAGCCAGCTCCTGATCTCCGAACGATGGAGGAGCTGTGCCAGCCTACCATGCAAGGGAGGGGCGGACCTATTGCACCAGTCACTATTGAGGCTACGGACTTTGGCCTCAAGCACCACATGATCCAACAAGTCCAAAATTTGTGTCAATTTCACGGATTACCGGGTGACGATGCTAACAAGCATCTTGATAAATACCTTACGGTCACCCAAAGCATGAAACAGCATGGTGTCACCGATGATGCCCTCCGGCTGTATCTCTTCCCCTATACTCTCACTCATCGTGCCATTGCATGGTTTGACCGACTCCCAAAGAATTCTATTCGTACCTTTGATGAAATGGTAACCAAGTTTTTAGCAAAATATTTTCCACCTTCCATGGTTACCAAGTTACGAAATGATATTAGCAACTTCCGGCAACGTCCCGATGAGTCTCTCTTTGAGGCTTGGGAACGTTATAAGCTAGCTATTGATCGGTGCCCTAACCACAATATGTTACAAGTTACCATCATAGATACCTTCTATAATGGTCTGACATTGAGGCACCGGGATATTCTCAATGCAGCTGCTGGTGGGACCTTTATGAAAAGGCGTCCCGAAGAATGCTATGACTTGATTGAGAACATGACTGCCCACCATAACTTTTGGGATTCCTCTGCGGAGAGGGATGAGTCATGCAAATCAATCATTCCTTCATCATCATCTCCTGAAATAATTGCTCTCACCAAAAAATGGATGATATTTCTACGGCTGTGTTGAGAATGAACCAAACGATGCAAAATCAGGTTCAAAATCAACAAGTGAAAGCCGTGGCCCGAAGTTGTGAAACTTGTGGGGGCCCACATCTTTATTCCGAGTGTCCAGCCACTGCTGGTTTTCCTCAAGAGAACGTTTATGCTGCTCACGGTTCCTACAACATGGGGGGTAATTCTTACCAACCACAAGGGGACCGTAATCTCTTAAGCTATCGTTCCAACAATTTCCTCGGACCTCCCGGTTTTAACCAAAATCAAAAGCGTAACTCGAATCAGAATTTTAACCAAGGTCAAAACTCAAATTTCCAAAACCCGAATCAAAATCAAGGTCATTTTAATCAAAACAATTTTCAAAATGGCAATCAAAATCAAGGTTTTCAAGGAAATTTTCAAAGAAACCAAAATCAAGGGAATTACAATCAGGGTAATTTCAATCAGAGAAACAATTTTCAGGGTAACAACAATCAAAATCAAGGGAATTTTCAAAACAACCGTGTTCAAAATCTTCCTAATCAAAATCAAAACGTTGTTCCACCCTCGTCTTCCTCCGATGAAGTGCTAAAACAATTCATGAAAGCACAAGAGGAAACAAATCGGTTATTGATCAGCAAGATCTCTGAGCTTCTGAAGTCTTTAAATGATCGACCCACGGGCCCGGTTACACTACCGAGCAACACGATCGCTAACTCGAGGGGCGATGTCAAAGCGATCACTACCCGAAGTGGGGTATCATACAATGGACCCGCAATTCCCTCTACCTCTTCTTCTCCTCCTACTAAGGTAGCGGAACGTGAACCTGAGGTTACCACGGACACGTTACTTCCTACTAATAACGGAGGTGCCAACAACGTCCACCCTCAAGTTGTCCCGGTCCCGACTCATAAGTCGAAAGTTGTATTTGATCCTCCTGTGAGTTCTGATGAAATTCCAAAGAACGATCCTAAGCCATCAATTCCATATCCTTCATGATTGAATGATCAAAAGAACCGCGAAAAAGCTAACCATCAGATGGAAAAATTTTATCAAATTTTTCAAGAGTTACATTTCGATATTAGCTTCGCGGATGCTCTTCTTCTCATGCCTAAATTTGCTTCAACAATCAAAAATCTGATAAGCAACAAAGAAAAACTCTGTGAGATGGCAAAAACTCCTCTTATTGAGCATTGCTCAGCAGTGCTCTTGAAAAAGCTTCCCGAAAAGCTTGGAGATCCCGGGAAATTTCTCATTCCTTGTGTTTTCCCGGGGATGGTTGAATGCTTTGCCTTGGCCGATCTTGGCGCAAGCATTAACCTTATGCCTTACACAGTCTGGAAAAGACTCTCTCTTCCTGCTCTCACTCCAACCTGCATGACTCTCGAGCTTGCAGACCGTACTATATCTCGTCCTCTCGGCATTGCCGAAGATATCTTCGTGAAAGTAGGAAAGTTCCATTTTTCGGCAGATTTCGTGATTGTTGATTTCGATGCTGACCCAAGAGTTCCTCTCATTCTCGGGAGGGGATTCTTAAGAACGGGTCGTGCTCTAATCGATGTATTTGAGGAAGAAATCACTCTACGTGTTGATGGTGAAGCCATCACATTCAATCTTGATCAGACTTCAAGATACTCCTCCAACTATGACGCTGAAACGGTTAACCGAATTGACATCATCGATGTTGCATCTGAGGAGTCTTCTCAAGAAGTCCTTGGTTTCTCAGCAAGTGGCAGTACCACTCTTTCTACTGATCCTATCATTTCCGACTCTTCCCCTTCTCTCACTCCGTTTGAGGGAAGTGACTTCCTTCAGGAAGAGGTCGAGGCTTTTCTTGCTCAGGATAGTTCAATTCCTCATGAGATTGATGAAAACTATCTTGACCCGGAGGGGGACATTCTTCTTCTTGAAAGATTGTTAAATGACGATCCTTCACCCTCTCCGTCTCCAAAAATACTTCATAAAGAGGAAGTCAAAAATGTTGAAATAACTGAAGACTTCCCCGAGGTTGAGCTCAAGGACTTGCCTCCTCATCTAGAATATGCATTTCTGGAGGGTGATGATAAATTACCAGTCATTATTGCTAAAGACTTAAAAGATGAGGAAAAGGCAGCACTCCTAAAGGTTCTTAAGTCACACAAGCAAGCAATTGCTTGAAAACTCTCTGACATTAAGGGCATAAGGCCGGACTTTTGTACACACAAAATCTTAATGGAGGATGACTTTAAGCCAGTAGTGCAACAACAGAGAAAGGTAAATCCCAAAATCCACGAAGTTATCAAACAAGAGGTTCTAAAACTTCTTGATGCGGGATTGATTTATCCTATATTTGACAGTCCTTGGGTTAGCCCAATTCATTGTGTTCCTAAAAAGGGTGGCATTACCGTTGTCACCAACGAGGATAACGAGTTGATTCCAACTCGTTTGGTCACGGGTTGGTGAGTATGTATTGACTATCGAAAGTTGAATGAAGCCACCCGTAAAGACCATTTTCCTCTCCCTTTTATGGACCAAATGCTCGAAAGACTTGCGGGGAATGAATACTACTGCTTCCTCGATGGCTTCTCGGGTTACTTCCAAATCCCCATTGATCCACAGGATCAAGAGAAAACTACCTTCAAATGCCCCTACGGAACTTTTGCTTACAGACGTATGCCTTTCGGCTTATGTAATGCACCAGGCACGTTCCAGAGGTGCATGATGTCTATCTTTTCCGAAATGATCGAGAAAACCATGGAGGTATTTATGGATGACTTTTCAGTCATCGGGGATTCATTCCAGACCTGTCTCTCCCACTTGGAACAGATGCTTAAACGTTGCAAAGAAACGAATTTAAGTCTCAACTGGGAGAAGAGCCATTTTATGGTTAAAGAGGGTATTGTCCTCGGCCATAAAATCTCAAAGAACGGGATTGAGGTTGACAAAGCCAAAATTGATGTCATCGCTAAATTACCTCATCCCACCACCGTTAAAGGTGTTAGGAGCTTTTTGGGTCATGTCGGCTTCTACCGTAGGTTTATCCAAGATTTCTCTAAGATTGCCCGGCCTATGAGCCATCTCCTCGAGAAGGATGCTGCTTTCATCTTCTCTCCTGAGTGTATCGAAGCTTTTGAAACATTAAAGAAAAAGCTTACCAAGGCACCGATTCTTGTTGCCCCCGATTGGGACCTACCTTTTGAGCTTATGTGCGATGCTAGTGATTTTGCCATAGGTGCGGTCTTGGGGCAACGTAGAGCAAATTACTTTCAGCCTATACACTATGCAAGCAAAACTATGACCGAGGCTCAGAGTCATTACACCACCACTGAAAAAGAATTACTAGCTGTGGTATTTGCCTTTGAAAAATTCCGGCCATACTTAATCCTGACCAAATGCGTGGTGTATACGGATCACTCGGCTTTGAAGTACCTATTTGCAAAGCAAGATGCAAAGCCGAGGCTACTCCGTTGGGTTCTCCTCCTCCAAGAATTTGATATCATTATCCGTGATAAAAAAGGAGCCGAGAACCTTGCTGCTGATCATCTCTCACGATTAGAAAACCCTCATTAGGATGTGTCCGAGAAACAGGAAATAAACGAAACATTTCCTCTCGAGACACTCAATATGGTTGCTTTTTGTGGTAACTCTACTACCCCATGGTTTGCCGACTTTGCAAATTACCATGCGGGTAACTTCATCGTTAAGGGGATGACATCCCAACAGAAGAACAAAATCTTCAAAGACGTTAAACATTACTTCTGGGACGACCCCTATCTCTTCAAAATCTGTGCCGATCAAGTCATCAGGCGATGTGTATACGGACAGGAAGCCGTTGATATTCTCAAGGCTTGCCATGCTGGACCCACCGGGGGCCACCATAGTCCTAACTACACCGCCAAAAAGGTGTTTGATTCCGGTTTCTACTGGCCCACGATCTATAAGGATGCCCATGAGTTAGTCCAAGCTTGTGATGCTTGTCAGCGTCACGGGAATATTTCACAAAAGAACGAAATGCCACAAAATGCCATTCAAGTTTGTGAAATCTTTGACGTCTGGGGCATTGATTTTATGGGGCCATTCCCATCTTCTCGTGGAAACAAATACATTCTCGTGGCTGTTGACTATCTGTCAAAATGGGTTGAGGCTAAAGCCTTACCCACCAACGATGCCCGAGTTGTTGTGAAATTCTTGAAATCCCTCTTTGCTCGTTTTGGAACTCCGCGTGCCATCATTAGTGATCGCGGTACTCACTTTTGCAATGATCAATTTGCAAAAGTCATGCTAAAGTACGGTGTTACTCATCGTCTTTCTACCGCGTATCACCCACAAACAAGTGGGCAGGTGGAGGTTTCCAACCGTGGTATAAAATAGATTCTTGAGAGGACCATAGGTGAAAACCGTGCTTCCTGGTCGGATAAACTAGATGATGCACTCTGGGCCTTCCGTACAGCTTACAAAACACCCATCGGGTGTACTCCCTACAAGCTTGTATACGGGAAGGCGTGTCATTTATCGATCGAACTTGAGCACAAAGCCTACTGGGCCTTGAAACATGCAAACTATGATCTTCATAAAGCGGGTGATCACTGTAAGGTTCAACTCAATGAATTAAACGAACTTCGTGATCAAGCCTACGAGAACTCTTTGATCTACAAAGAAAAGACAAAGAAGATTCACGACTCTAAGATTAAGAACCGCGTTTTCAACGTCGGTGACAGAGTCCTTCTTTTCAACTCAAGATTAAAGATCTTCTCGGGGAAATTAAAACCCCCGATGGACTGGACCATTCACTGTTGCTAAAGTATATCCATACGGGACTGTTGAGTTACCTCAACCCGAAGGTCCCAACTTCAAAGTGAATGGTCATCATTTGAAACACTATTTTGGAGAGGACATACCACCCATGGTTGTCCCGGATCTCCAAACTTTCCCCATGGACCAATGAATTCGGGGATCGAGTCAAGCTAGTGACTCGGTGAACAAAAATTAGCAAAATATATGGGTTTTCACCCGTATTTCTGACTTCTTTCTACTTTCTACCACTCTAGTGTGGGGGAGTGGCCGTCCCCCACCTTTTGAAAAGTAAATATGTATATAAGTCTCGGTTTCAAAAAGAAAAGAAAAAAAATGTATAAATGTTTATATGTACAGATAAATAAAGTGAAAAATAAAATCGATATTTCCACAGTTAGTTTCGAATATCAGCTTTTTCCGTTCAGAGATTCGGCATAATAGCCAGGACTTTGAATATTGAGGACAATATTCAATTCTAGTGTGGGGGGGGGGGGAATTCTTGCGAATTTTATCACAAAATACTTTCTAAGTACCCCCATTTTAGGCCTAAAATTTTTCAAAATTTTTTTTACTTTATTTCAAAATTTTTGTGGTAATCAGTCCGCCAAGTCTAAATGACAAATGGATTGGCTAGTCCAGGAGCAAACGGCTCTTGGTAAAGACATCTCAAACCCGTTGATGGCTTGCAATTTGCCAAAAATTGTATGGTAAATCAACTCGCCATATCCCATAAAGCGAATGAGTTGGCTAGCCCACAAGATTATGGCTTGTGGTAAAGGCCGTGGAAAATCCATAATTGGTAATCAGCTCACCAAGATGTTGACTTAGTCCATCAAGAGTTGGCTAGTCCAGAAGCAAACGGCTTTTGGTAAAGACTAACCAAATCCGTTGACAGCTGGTGGTTTGCTCAAAATCACACGGTTATCAGGTGTGCCACAGTTCTCACACCTTGCTACTCCAGAAGTGATGGCTTTTGGTAAATAGGTTTTCAAATCCATCAAGTTTTTCTCAAAAGATTGCTAGGGACTAGCAATGTTTTAGTGTGGGGGATTGATGAGTGTGTAAATACTCATCATTTTTACCTTTTCTGAGCTGCCAAAACATCTAAAAACACTGAATATTGAATCAAAATAGTGAAAATATCCCAGGAATGTGTTTTATATGTTTCAAATGCAAAACAAATAAAAAACAGAGGAAAAACGTACAAAGTTTGCAAAATTGCCTGTTTCAGTCCCTCAGCTTTCAAAAGTTGTCAAATCTAGTCCCTGGTTGTTCTAAAAACTTGAAAAAGTCACCAAAGGTCCTTTTAAATCAAAAAGTTACACATTTAGTCCTTTGGTGCAAAGTTTCACAACATGTCAAGTTTAGTCCCTGAAGTTTGGAAAATTGTCAAAAATGGTCCCTGGGATATTAAAACTTTGAGAAAAACAAATTTTGTCCTTGTACTTCTCATATTTGGCAGGATTGGTCCTTGGTGGAAAAGTTTGGTGAAATTTCACATTTGGTCCCTGAAGTTTGAAAGTTTGGCAGAAATAGTCCCAGGTGAAATTAAAATGGAAAAATCAGACAAGGACCATGTACTATTCATAACTTGGCAAGAAACACCCTTGTGGAGACTTTGGAAAAGTGCCAAAACTCACCCTTTAAAATTTGAATAATTACAAAATTGGTCCTTGTGAACTTACAAACCAAACCGGATCCTTATTATTATCATAAGCCAAAACTCAATCCAATCCAAATCCTATCACCCAGCCCTTTTATTACCCTAAGCCCACACCAAAAAGCCCATCCCAACCTAAACCGTTTCAAATAATAAAAAGGTGGGTCAAACCGGTCAACACCCCTTTTCACCTCCTTCCCACGCCACCAAAACCAAAAACCAGAAATGGTTTCACCACCACTTGCCTCCATCACATCCCACCGCCCCTTCCACTCACCTCCACCCTCACCTAACATCACCTCAACATTAAATGCCACCACCCCAAATTGCTATAAACAGCCAAATTGCAACTCTCAATTTTTGGCGCCAAATTCTGTTTCAAAGGCTGGGATGAGATTAAGTGATCCAATGGCTCATATCATTGATGGGAAATATTCAGAAGACAACTGGGAGCCCTAAAAATCACTATAAAAGATGAATGAAGCAGAGAAATGAGGGTGTCAGTCACTTAGTTAAGTTTTTATGTCGAATTAGTTAAATTGTATTCTCTTAGTAGCTAAAATCCTTTTAGAAGCATTGTAATCTGTTCCTTTAATGTAATTTGATCTCTTTTTATTCAAGAAATTCAAGTATTTTAGTTCAAATTCTGTTTTGGCATTTCAATTTGAAATATCTATTTTGGCTTTAATAATGTTCTAAGCTTCAAGTTACTGTGTCATAAGCTCACTTAGGTCTCAGTAAAACATAAGAACACATAAAAAGGTAAAAAAATTCAGAAACAAAACTCACCACAGGGTACCTTTGCATATGAGACATGGAAAGCTTTGGAAGTGGTCTAGATGGACTGTACCTAGCTTATCTTTTATAAGCTAGGAGCTTGTTGAGCTTAGAGATACCCTGGTAAAGCCAGAGGTCAAGGTTTCTATTTCTTGTTTCTTAAATTTCAGTTTTTAAGAATTTTTAGCATTATCTTTGATTGTTAGTTTTAAGTGTTTTACCTTGTTGAATTTTGTTCCATTTTGTTTAACTTAAGCTTGTGTAAGTTTATTTGTCAGTAACTAGTATTAGGATCTCATTTTGCTTCTTAAATCTAAGTTTCATATCAGTAAAAGGGTGTTTGGTATTAACTATTGCATAGTACTCAGGGGTGTTTTGGTTGAAGTGTTTAGTTGAAACATATCCCATTAGGTCAAAATAGGTTAATTCAAGCATAAAACACCAAGGTCATTTTGCAAAAAAGTCAAGGTTACCCACAAATCCATCCAACAGTAACTGTCAAGGTTTTTGGGTTTCAAATCTCACCCATTTTGACTAAATGATGTTCTTCTAGCTTAATTCACCCTTAGTATAACTTAATACATCCATTTAAGTCAGTTAGACCTAATCAAAGTTGGAAAAAGTCAAAGTTATAAGTTTTTCATCAAAAGTCAAATTGTCATTTTTTAGTTTTTTCCAAAACTTAGGGGATTTGTTTAGAATTTTGTATTAAGGTTTGGCATTTGTGCTTTTTAGGATAAGTAGCCTTCCACTTCATCTTCAAGATCCACCCTTTGTTTCATTTTTAAGAATTTTTCTCTGGGCCCCACAAAGCTTGAAACACACTTGCAGGGGGACTGACCTCCCCTGCATCAGCAATCCACCACAACACCACCACCTTTGGTGGCTGTTGCAGGCCAACTCAGTGGGTCCCAGTGGTTCACCTTTGGTTTTCCCAACCCCCGTTCTACCAAGATACAAGCCTTGACCATTTGTTTGACCTTAGGCTTAGTAGACCCCACCTGGAATCACTGCTTAAGTTTGTCCCATTTCTGTGTTGAAGTTCAAGTATCAAAGTGCTTAATTTGGTTCTCATTAGCTTATCAGTGCTTATGACTTGTTGTTTCTAGCTTATTTAAGTCCAAGTAACTTATTTGAACCTTAATTTACATCAGTGGACCCCACATTTAGTCATTTGAGCTTAATTTGCTATTTGGTCAAAGATAGTCAAACTGATTTGCTTAAGGGGGTGCACACAGCTTATTTTTAAGCTTTATAAAAAGTTGTTTCACAAAAGTTTCTTATTTTCATCTCATATTTAGCTGTCAAAAAGAAAAATACCAAAAAAAGCAAATATAAAATTAGTGATAGCTTCTATTTAATAGAATCTATCTTTTTAATTTTCTTTTCAGCTTATTTATAAGTACTTTTTCATTTTTATAATTTTCTTAATTTCCTAGTACCTTTAAGTATTTAAAATATTTTTCTTAGATTTTTCCTAAACAGTTTACTATTTATTAGATTTAAAAGTAGTTTAAATAATTAAATAGGTAGTATTAGTAATTAATTAGTTTTCTTAAATTTTAATTAGTAACAGTAGGTTTTTATATTTTTCCTAGGCTTTATAAATTATTTAAGACTTTTAGAAAATATATTTTTAATTTCTACTGTTCATTTTCCTTTTTTTCTTATTTTAATTATTTAAATTAGATTTAAATTAATTAAAAGGTAAATAATTAGTGAAATAGCCTAAATATAATTTTTAGAAGTTTTTATAATTTTTTAGGATTCTTGTGATGGTTAATTAGTTTTATAAATTTTTCCATAATTTTCTAAGTTAATTTAGTATTTTTTGTAATTTAAAATAGTTTAATTAAGATAAATAGTTTTTAATTAATAAAAAACTCATAAAAAGACGAAAATATTTATTTTTATTTTTTATACTTTCTTCAAAGTCTTCTTAAGGTTTAGAAATTATTTTTGCAAATTTTTAGTTTAATTTGTAATCTTTATAATTTTTAGTTAATTTAAATTAAGTTTAAATTAGATTTTAAATAGTTTTAATTAATTAAATAATATTTAAATATTAAAATAATCATTTTTATCATTTCATTTTCATTTTAAATTTCCTTTTAATTTTAAGTTTTCAAAAGTTCACTTGCACCCCCTGTAGTTTGTAATCTGATAAAACCCACTTTTCTGTCTGTTACGTGATTCCAAATTGTAAATTTGTGCATATATCTGTATATCTGTTATTTGTGAATATTATATCATTGTACCAATACCAAAATATCAGTAGAAAAATCAATTCCATATCATCTTGGCTACTGTCTTCAGTGCCACTCATTCCCAAAAACGTTTTCCAAAAACACCATTTGAATCTCGCTGGGACTTAACGACCCGCGGACACATTATACTATCACCGGAGAATTGGAACGGATCTGTCTTTGACTTATTGACCTTGGTCAATAATATCTAACCGTTTCGGGACCAATCATCTTTCTTCGACTTAGAGTAAATCAGAATATCGTCGATAAACACAATTACGAATTTATCCAAATAGGGCCTACATATGCGATTCATCAAATCCATGAATATTGCTGGTGCATTAGTCAACCCAAATTGGCATAACCGTAAATTCAAAGTGTCCATAACGAGTTCTAAAAGTTGTCTTGGGAATGTCCTCCTCATACACTCTTAACTGATGATAACCATATCGCAGATCTATCTTTGAGAAAAAATCTAGCACCCTGCAACTGGTCGAAAAGATCATCAATTCTAGGTAAAGGATAACGATTCTTCACCGTCAACTTATTCAACTCTCGATAATCAATACACATTCTAAACGAACCATCTTTCTTCTTAACGAACAAAACAGGCGCTCCCCACGGAGAATGACTAGGTCGAATAAACCCCTTATCCTGAAGTTCTTTCAACTGTGCAGCCAACTCCTGCATCTCCGTAGGTGCCAATCGGTAAGGAGCTTTCACTACCGGCGTCGCTCTAGGAATTAACTCAATACGAAACTCCACCTGTCGTATTGGCGGTAATCCGGACAAATCCTCAGGAAAAACGCCTGAAAACTCACATACAACTGGAATATCCCCCACTTTGAGTTCTCTAGTCTTCGCACTCAAAAGGGATTTCGAACTCTTCTCCACGCTTTCTCCTTGTACTCGCAGCACACCACCACTCTCTAATGGAATTCGAACCACCTTCTCATGGCATATTACTTCAGCTTTATGCCTAGCCAACCAATCCATCCCTATTACCACGTCAAAGCCACCATGTCCTAAGGGTATTAAGTCAATCTTAAACGCAACACCCTCTAACACGATAATGCACTCACGAATAACTTTATCAAATTCTATTTCTATACCACTAGCTATTTCAATCAAAATACTAGGTCTAAGTTCACTAAACTTAACACCCAATATTCTAGCAAATTCAGTAGTAGCAAAACAATAATCCGCACCCGTATCAAATAACGTAGTAGTATAATGACCATTGAGAGAGAACGTACCAGTAACAACATTTGGGTCTTGGCGCGCCTCGCTTGCATTCATTGTAAATGCCTTTCCCTTAGCTGCATTTCTATTAAACCCTTGTCCTTGTCCTCCTTCAATAGCCAACTGATTCCCAGGCCGTCCAAACATTCCAACAAGTTTGGGACACCAGTTTTGCAGATGATCAACACTACCACACTCATAGCATGCCCTACGTTGAGCCCCTGTGCCAACCGAGTTGATTGGAGCCGCTTGGGTAATCACCGCACGACATTCCCTAGCAAAGTGTCCAGGTTTGCCACACCTGAAACACCCACGACATGGAGTGTTCTCGAGATGGTAGTAACCACACTTAGCACATCTAGGGGCATTACCAACATATCCCCTCTTCTCGTTATTACCAGTCATAGCCGTAGAAACTGTTCCCACATAACCTGCTGCCATCATAGGATCCGTTGCTACGAACCCCTTTCCTTTTCTTGCTTTCTTATTGTCACCACTAAAACCAGCTGTCTTAGTAGTATCAACCTCCTCTCGCTTCTTCTCTCCCGACTTTGCCAGTGTTCCACTCCTAACTGCTTCATCCGTCAGTGCCCCAGCCTTTTGAATTGCACTTAGAAGTGTTGTCGGCTCAGTCGCCCTAACCATTGAACGAATTTGTGGAACCAATCTACGGATATACTTCTCAATACGCTTCGATTCAGGAGTTACTAGATGAGGAACCATCCTAGCTAACACATGAAACCTATCAGTGTACCCCATATGATTAGCTCCAACCATAGTATGATTCCACAACTCGTCTTCCAACTTTTGCAGCTCATTGACTAGGCAAAACTCCTCCGTCATTAAGGCTTTGAAGTCCTCCCAAGTCATACCCAAAGCCGCAACTCGTCCCCTAGCCTGAAGTTGCGTGTTCCACCAGGTCAACGCTTTGTTAACCAAAGAACTAACCGCATACTTAACTTTCTGAACCTCACTACATCCACTTATATCCATCACAGACTCCATTTTCTCTATCCATTGGGTAAGTGCAATTGCACCACCCTTTCCATCATATTCCTTAGGCTTACAGGCCACGAACTCCTTGTAAGTACACCCATTATTTCCGCCTCCTCACTTCCAGCACCATCAGGATGAGCTCCACTGCCTATCTGCGCACTCAATTGAGTCACAAGTTCAGGCAATAAAGCTTTTAGCTGCTGGTTGATCATTTGCTGAAAGATAGGGTTGCTATCCTCGATAATAGGTGTCGACTTCTTGGACTATTCGGTGTCCGGTAAGCTCCACTCATAGGTGACTTAGTGATAGGTCGTCTTGGTTTCCTTGGCGCCATTTCCTAAACACGCAAGACAATAGAACCATTAGAGACCATTCACAAGATTCTACAATCTCCATAATCCTACTCAATCATCTACCTTCCATCACATGAAACACTCCCAATCATATTACCAAACAAACTCAACTCTACCACACATAAGCATATCACCATTGATTCAATGTAACATTGGCTGTAGGTCCACATATGTCGTGATACATTTATAATTGTGTTGGCCACCCACAATTTTAGATGTATCCTTCCACATGTGTACTTACTTCCAAAGCCACATCTAACAATAGTAACATCTTATAACAAATAGCACGCAATCAATACTAACCAAAATAGACTCCCATAATACACATGATATACACACCAAAAATATCCAAACTCGCCCAAGCCTTCTCATTAAAACACGGGATAAATCCCAAAAATCTGAAGGAATTCACATTCCAACATACGATCAATGTCAAAATAACTCAACAAAACCGTAAAAAATTAAAACATAACATTGAAAACAAGTCGTACACAGTTCGAATCCTATCTAAGACCTAAAACGGGGTACGTGTAGTGGACTCTAAGTCTGAATCCACTTCCTCCTCCTCGCTCACCCACCCATTCCTATTTCCATGATTCGGTGGTAGAGGATGTCTTGCAAAATCATCTTCACGATCTCTTAACTCTTCATCTATCATATCCACAAAATCATACAATCCTCGGGGTCTAGCCCAAACTACCCCATCATCTTCCAAAAACTGAGGACACTTGCTTCTGAATAACAAACAAACTAATTTAATGAGTAATTTCATTTAACTATACTAAAGAAATATGAAAACACAAAGATTATAGCTTCTAGCTTATTATGCAGTATGGTGCAAATATTTAAGAAAAAGCTTACAAATGGCATTCCAAGACAGAACTAAGAACCAGGACCAAGTAACACTCCTAATTGCTTTCCATAAAGCTTCTAAACCAAGGCCAATCCATATTTTCCCTTGCCTCAGCCTTCTTGCACCATTACCACTGATTTTTTTATTTTTACTCTATTTATTTTATGTTTTTGGTATTTTTTTTATTTTCTTAGTAAACTGATTCCTTAAACTTCTAATAGCTTATAAAAGTTGTGTTTGGAGCTTATATGAGCTTATAAGTCCAAAAAAACAAGAATAAACAACAATACAATAAAATGAGATTTTGGGGTAACTTTGAACATAAACTAAAAATGGTACTAAACACTGAAATTAAATATTGAAACAAGTTTATTTTACACTGAAAACACTTAACTTAATGCTTGAAAGCTTGAAATTAAACTGAAACTATAGAACTAAATTATTCGACATACATGAAAAATAAACTAAAACTATATATTTCTATCTCTGCTTCTCATCTCTTTTAAAGCCTCCCAACTTGTTCCAGGTGTCTATCTGAGCATTTCCCACCTCATTTGAGCCCTTGGATCAATTCAAGTCATCTTAGCCGTTTAAAACAGCTTTTGGCGCCAAAAGTAGTTTAGGTGGCTTGGGGCAGGCTCAGTGCAATTAATGCACTTTGGAAGGGTCTGTGAGGTGTAGGGGACATTTTGGGATGTAGGGGTGAGCTGGGGATGGTGGATGGGATGTTTGCAGGTTGTAGGGGACAAAGTGGATGTAGGTTTAGCACTTGTCATCCCCTGGCACAAAACTCAAGGGTGGGTTTTGTTGTGGAGGTGACAGGGAGTGTTGTGAGGTGGAGATGGTGTAAGGTGGAGGTGGAGTTGTGGGAGAGTAGCAGGGGAAGCAGGTGGTGATGGGAGGTTGGGGATGAGGGGTCAATGCCCGTTTTAATAATAAAGGGGGTTGGGCCTTTTGTGTTTTGGGCTTGGGATATAACTTGGACCAGGCTTTATTTTTGGATTGGATTTTTGACTTTGGATTATTTTGTTGGATCCGTTTGGTTTATAAAGGTAATAAGCCCAAGGACCTTTGTTGTAATTTCTGATTTTCCAGGGATTAAACATGTACCTGTTCCAAAGTTCATCAAAAAGGACCTTTCTTGCCATGTAAAAATATTATAAAGACCTTTTTAATATTTTTCCAAATTTAAAAATAACCGGGGACCAATTTTTGCCAATTTTCAAAGTGCAGGGACTTGTTTTGTAAATTTCTTGAATTTATCATCTAGGGGTCAAATTTGTCAATTTGTGAATTACCAAGGACCTTTTAATGATAAAATTCCATTTTTGAACACTGGGGTATTTTCTGCCAATTTTGAAACTGTAGGGACCTGTTTTGCCAATTTTGATATTTTGAACTTTCAAGGGTAAAAATTGTTATTTCATGATTCTTGAGGACTGTTGTTGACTTTTCTTTAAAATAAATCATCCAGGGACCATTTCTGATATTTCTTGAAAGTTCAGGGACTGATTTTGACAATTTAGTAAACTTTGCCCGTTTTTTCCTGTTTTCAGTTCTTTTATGCCTGAAACATATAAAAACACCATCTAAGGATATTTGTAGTATTTTGTGGTGTTTCTAAGTGTTTTTACATGTTTTTGTTGTTCAGATTTGACAGAAATGATGAGTTTTTATGAACTCATCAGATCCCCTACACTTAACTATTGCTAGTCCCTAGCAATCTAACATCCACTAAAAACCCATTTTTGAAAATTTAATGGATTTTGATATCTCTTTACCAGACAGTCATTACTTCTGGAATAGCCAAATGTCTTAGTTCAAGTAAGAACTATGGCCCACTTGATAACCATGTGATTTTGAGCAAACCACCAGCTGTTAACGGATTTGTTTTGTCTTTACCAAAAGCCGTTTGTTTCTGGACTAGCCAACTCTTGATGGACAAAGTCAACATCTTGGTGAGCTGATTGCCAATTATGGTTTTTCACTGCCTTTACCACAAGCCATAATCTTGCGGGCTAGCCAACTCATTCACTTTTTGGGATATGGCGAGTTGATTTACCATACAATTTTGGGCAAATTGCAAGCCATGAACGGATTTGATATATCTTTACCAAGAGCCGTTTGCTCCTGGATTAGCCAGTCCTTATGTGGATTAGACATGGTGGACTAATAACCATTTGTTGTGTTAATGCCAAGTACTTCATTAAGGGAAAATTTAAAAAAAAAATTAAAATTTTTGGCAAAAACGGGGGTACTAGATGTATAATGTGATTAAATTCGCTAGAATTTCCCCCTACACTTATGCCGACTCTTTGAAAATCCCGGCTATTATGCCGACTCTTTGAACGTAAAAAGGCAAAATTACAAGCTAAATGTAGGAACAACATTTATTTTATTTTTGTATTTTTCATTTTTATTTTATTTACTTTATTTACAGTAGGGGCAACTCCCCTACACTTGGGTGGTAGAACGGAGAAAGAAGTCAGAAACATGGGTGAGAACCCATGTGATGCTAATATTTTTGTTTACCGAGTCACTAGCTTGACTCGACCCCGTATTAATTAGTCCGTAGGGAAAGTTTGGAGATCTGGGACAACCACTTGTGGTATGTCCCCTCCAAAGTAGTGTTTCAAACGATGTCCATTTACTTTAAAATTGGGACCGTCGAGTTGTAATAACTCAACAGTTCCGTATGGGTATACTTTTGCTATAGTAAATGGTCCAGACCAACGGGTTTTTAGCTTGACCGAGAAAATTTTCAATCTTGAATTGAAAAGAAGAACTCTGTCACCAACGTTAAAAACGCGGTTCTTTATTTTAGAGTCATGTATCTTCTTAGTCTTTCCTTTATAGATTAAAGAATTCTCATAAGCTTGATCACGTAGTTCATTTAGCTCGTTTAGCTGAACCTTGCGGTGATCACCCGCTGTCTGAATGTCAAAGTTTGCATCTTTCAAAGCCCAGTAGGCTTTGTGCTCTAATTCGATCGGAAGATGACATGTCTTTCCGTACACCAACTTGTATGGAGTACACCCAATGGGTGTTTTATAAGCCGTACGAAAAGCCCAGAGTGCGTCGTCCAATTTGTCCGACCAAGAGGCACGGTTTTTACCTACCGTCCTCTCCAAAATTCTCTTTATGCCCCGATTTGAGACCTCCACCTGCCCACTAGTTTGGGGGTGATATGCAGTAGAAAGACGGTGAGTTACACCGTATTTCAGCATCACTCTTGCAAATTGATCATTGCAAAAGTGTGTACCACGATCACTGATAATGGCACGAGGAGTCCCGAATCGAGCAAAGAGAGACTTCAAAAATTTTACAACAACCCGGGCGTCATTAGTGGGTAAAGCTTTCGTCTCAACCCATTTAGACAGATAGTCGACAGCCACGAGTATATATTTGTTCCCTCGTGAAGACGGGAACGGGCCCATGAAGTCAATGCCCTAGATATCAAATATTTCACAGACTTGGATGATGTTTTGAGGCATCTCATCCTTCTTAGAAACATTCCCGTGATGTTGACAAGCATCACAAGTTTTGACAAGTTCTTGGGCATCTTTATAGATGGTGGGCCAATAGAAACCATAATCAAACACCTTTTTGGCGGTGTAGTTTGAGCTGTGATGTCCCCCAGTGGGTCCATCATGACAGGCTTTGAGGATTTCCATGGCTTCAGTACCATGGACACACCGTCGGATGACTTGATCCGCACATATCTTAAAGAGGTAGGGGTCGTCCCAGAAATAGTGTTTGACGTCTTTGAAGAATTTTTTCTTCTGTTGGGACGACATCCCTTTCACTACAAAATTACCCGCATGGTAATTTGCAAAATCGGCAAACCATGGGGTAGAGGTATCATCCCGACTAGAGATTAAATTTAGTGTCTCCAGAGGAAAGGTTTCATTAATTTCCTTTCTCTCGAGATCATCCTGATGAGGATTCTCTAGACGGGATAAGTGATCAGCCGCAAGGTTTTCTGCTCCTTTCTTATCACGTATGATAATGTCAAATTCTTGAAGGAGTAGAACCCAACGGAGCAACCTCGGCTTAGCATCCTGTTTAGCAAACAGGTATTTCAAGGCCGAGTGGTCCGTATACACCACGCATTTTGTTAGGATCAAGTAAGATCTAAATTTCTCAAAGGTGTATACCACAGCTAATAGTTCTTTTTCTGTGGTGGTATAGCGTGTTTGAGCTTCTGTCATGGTTTTACTAGCATAATGTATCGGCTGAAAGTGTTTACTTAAACGTTGCCCCAAGACTGCACCAATTGCAAAGTCACTTGCATCGCACATCAATTCGAATGGCAAGTCCCAGTCGGGGGCAACAAGAATGGGTGCTTCAGTAAGCTTTTGTTTCAAAATTTGAAACGCTTCTAAGCACTCAGGTGAGAAGATGAAAGGAGTATCCTTTTCTAAGAGATGGGTCATAGGCCTGGAGATTTTTGAAAAATCTTGTATAAATCTATGGTAAAATCCAGCATGACCCAGGAAACTTCTAACACCTTTGACAGTAGTGGGAGGAGGTAGTTTAGCAATTACATCAACTTTTGCTCTGTCTACCTCTATCCCATTCTTTGAAATCTTATGGCCGAGGACAATGCCCTCTTTGACCATAAAATGGCTTTTCTCCCAATTTAGACACAAGTTTGTGTCTTCACAGCGTTTAAGCATGATTTTCGAATTGGTGAGACAAGCTTGGAAAGAATCCCCGATGACTGAGAAGTCATCCATAAATACCTCCATAGTTTTCCCGATGGTATCGGAGAATATGGCCATCATGCACCTTTGGAACGTGCCAGGAGCGTTGCATAAGCCAAATGGCATACAACGGTAGGCAAATGTTCCATATGGGCATGTGAAGGTAGTTTTTTCTTGATCCTGTGGATCAATGGGGATCTGAAAATATCCCGAGAAACCGTCCAGGAAACAATAGTACTCATTTCCTGCCAACCTCTCAAGCATCTGGTCCATAAAGGGTAGAGGAAAGTGGTCTTTTCGGGTGGCATCGTTTAGTTTCCTATAGTCGATGCATACACGCCACCCAGTAACCAAACGAGTTGGAATCAACTCGTTTTCCTCATTAGTGACAATGAGGAAGTTGCATACACGCCACCCAGTAACCAAACGAGTTGGAATCAATTTTTTCAACATATTTGATTTCCTCTTTATGAAGTTTTAGTGGTAGAATAGGAGGATGGGAGGGATCTTTGTTTAACAATTGCTCAAGGAGCATGATATCCCCCTCCGGGTCAATCTCTTGATGATCAATTCCAAATGGAATTGAATCACTTCTAAGAAAGGCCTCTATTTCCTCGAGGATGAAGTCACTTCCCTCAAACGGAGTGAGGGAAGGATTAGAATTATGAATTATAGGAGTAGAAGATGGAGTGGGATTGCCACTCAAATAATCATCAGAATAACCAAGAACTTCTTGAGCGTACTCCTCACAAGCAATATCAATGACATCTATTCGGTTAACCGATTCAGAGTCATAATTTGAGGAGTACCTCAAAGTTTGATCGAGGTTAAATGTGATTGCTTCCGTACCCACACGTAATGTGATCTCATGTTCAAAGACATCTATGAGAGCACGACCCGTTTTAAGGAATCCTCTTCCAACAATTAGAGAAACCCTTTGATCTGCATCAAATTCAACAACGACAAAGTCGGCTGGAAAATGAAACTTCCCTACTTTTACAAATACGTCCTCAGCAATGCCAAGAGGACGTGATATTGATCGGTCTGCAAGCTCTAAAGTCATGCAAGTAGGAGTGATGCGTGGGAATCGCAACAGGCTTTACCTCTCGAGGGATCTCGAGAAGCTTACAACTCCCACCAGGCAGTGTACCTGATCGTTGTAGTATAGTATAGTGACAAGTACCGGGGGATTGATCGTTCAGCTTAGGAATAGTGTCGCTAGGATTAGAAAGCCTAAATACTAGTTATAAAGGTGAGTGATGATTATTTTTGTGTTTTTATATTTTTTAGAAAGCAAGTTAAAATCTCGGGTTTTGGAAGAATGGGCGGAATTAGTTGCTATTCAACTAACCCAAAACTAAGATGCAATCAAAATAAAATACTAAAAATGAAAATAAACTAATTATACTAAGGTTGTGAGCAGTAATTGGAAAAAATGTGTTTACTTAGATTTCACTACTCCCTAGATATCTTTTACACGTTAATTACTTGTTATAATTGCATGGATGACGGATCGTATTCCTTAATACCATTCATGGGGTGGCATACATAACTCCCCAATTCTATGAGCTCTTATCTCCTCCTACACCATGCCCAGCACAACTATAGGGATTGTAAACAGTGGCTCATGCATTAAATACAACCAATAAAGACCTAGTACGCCTCGGTTCATGTTTCTTAAGACGTTCAAGCATGTTACCATTTGGAGATCTGCCAGTTTTCTTAAGCCTAACATATAAATCATTCATCCAAGACAAGAATAAACAAGTAATCAACACATAATCAATATCTAGGTTTCATTAGATCTAAGCAAACACAAAGGAGATCTAGCCTAGCATGATAGAATTAAGACAAGAACAAGATATAGACAACCAACACATAGACATATTGATTGAATTAGAAGAACACTTATCTTAATTAATCATGCAAGGTATCAAGGGGTTGGAACCCTTGAAAAACCTGTAAAGTTACACCAAAATCGTCTTTAGGGTTTCTCCCAAAACTTCTCTCTTTAAATGTGAAAAACTAGAAAACTATATATAGGAAAATAGGGATGACGGCGTCAAGAACAAAGGTGTGACGCCGTCATCTCGCCGCCAAATACTTCCTCGGACGGCCTTGATCTACTTCTGTCGCCGTCAAGGCCTAGGCCGTCACACAAATTACTCTTGACGCCCTGTGTGTGACGCCGTCATCAACTACGGATTTTAATTCTTAGGGTTTTGACGCCATCAGGAAAACTCTTGACGCCTTCATGAACTCTCGGATTTTATTATTGAGGTTTGACGCCGTCAGGAAATTACTCTTGACGCCGTCACCTACTGTTCCCAGCATGGAAAATTGAGACTTTGCCGTTTTCTTCACTTTTATGCTCCAAAAACGTCCAAAATGGCTTCTTTTCCAGAATTCACGCTCCAAGTACCTAAAATCACAAAAGGAACGATTTAGGGCAATATTTGATCAAATAAATTCGAATTCGGGCTTAAATGACCCCCTAAAAACGGATCATTTTTCACCTCATCATATACCCTTACACTTGAGATTTGCTTGTCCTCAAGCAAATGCGCTTTTTTTCTACTCAAAAGACAAGTTAGGGGTCATTTAACACTAATATAAAAGTAATTACAACAAATAATCGTTCCACTAAAGACCAAAGACAAGCACGGAGATCATATACAAGCACCTCACAAATAGTGTTTAGATACTCACATCTCTCGGGTGTAATAAAGTGTAAATTACAATATGGAAACGGAAGATATCTCTCACTACCTGTCATAGCAAAATAGATTACCATAGGCTTGGGAAAGGATCAAACCTCCACCACATGGCGTAAGCACCTAGGATAAACTATCAAAGAGGTCTTTTAAAGGGTTGTAACGTTAGGTATAGGGATATGAATTACACGGTTTTGTTGGATAAAGGAAGTTATTACTGGTGGCGAGTTAACAATCTTGGTTAATTACATGTACAATATGGCGTTGCTAAGCCAAGACTAGACTCGACTTAAGCTAATAAATGAAAAATGACAAAAACATAAAATAAACATAGAATAAAAAGGGATGGTGGTCCGTATGTTTTTTCTCTCTTTTTTTTTTTTGATTTTTTTTTTTTTTTTTTTTTTGCATACACTCTTACCCTACCATCCAAAATAATACATCATAGGGAATGAACATTTCCCTTACACTTGAATCTTTACATACTTTACAATTAACTAATCTAATGACTCGAATTAAGAAAATTAAAACACTTGGAGTACTTTTAAATATTAACGCACATACGGGGGTAATATATGATGTTCTTCCCCATTACTCCATAAAATAAGTACTTACCCATGAGTCCCAATCGTCCCAAAACAATATGTACAATGATATGACTCGACTTAGCAACCATGTAATCAATTAGAAAGTTAACTTAGGGTTTAACAAATAACAATAATGCACTAAAGATGAGCGCATACACGGAAGGCTAAGGCGATTTGGTTGTACATTTAAGTGGGGTGTAACAAATTCTTCCTTTAAGTAAGATGCTTAAAGTTAGAAACGAAAAGATAGGCTCGGAGGGGTGTACTAGGGGTATCGTGTACTAAAAATGAGTACAACGCTGAGGGTGTGGGAAAAATTAGTTGACTTAACTAGCCAAGTAATATGACTTAAATGGTCAAGTAATTATGATACGGGTTTAACACAAGGGTGATCCTAATGCCTCTTATCATGTAGTAAATCCTACCACACGAATGTAGTCTCACTAGCGGTCTCGGAATGCATCACTAACGCAAGTTCTAGAATCTAAATGCTACTGGTACACTCATAAGCACTAATAGTAAATGCTTTTCCTATCAAATCTAAAGGCGAACCTCACATATTTGGGTGGAAAATTTTTCTGAATATACGGTTATGTGCTAGTCATACAATCTCCTATCCATGAGACGCTTGCTATGGCTAAAGTTTCACTCCTAAATGTTATAAAAAAATTTAAATTTGGCGCTAAAATTACACTAACAAGTATTTCTCATAGTTTTATTACACATCTACCATTAAACAAAACAAACTCAAGCGAAAGTGCATATGTAAGGTATCATCTTTTTACCCTCCCCTTACACTTAAGATGAACATTGTCCCCAATGTTCAAGTAAAGAATGTAAAAGTGAGAAAGTAAAGAGAATGAAATCAAATACTCCCCTGATTCGCTCGGTATGGATAATAAGGTGGCCAGATTAGATCTTCCTCCAAGAAAATGAACAATCAAAGCTTCCCTTCCAGAATATAAATCATCTCCTTGTCATACATAACCTGTAAAACATGACAAAAATAGACAAGACAACCTTGCGTAAAATCGGCGGCATCCTATATAAGTTTTTAAATCCTAGAAAACAAGATATGATATAATGCTTGTGGAATGAAGTTTGCAGATCTCCTGGAGATTATAAAACTTAATAATTCACAAAAACCATAAGACTCCGTTAGAAAAACAAAACCGGTAAAATTTCCAGATTTTAACTCCTGACGCCGTCAAGAGTAAACCTCTGACGCCGTCAGAATGGACCTGCAGAAATTCTTATGTTAAGTTTCTGGAAAATTTCTGGAAAAACTTGGTCGTACTTCCTGGAAAATCCTGCAAAACTTCATTATGACTCAATACAAGCATTTGACTCTAACAAATACGAATATACATGTTCATTTAATAGTGTGGAGAATCATGATCGGTTTGTTTCTTAAAAACATATTTGGGGTTTCCCCTTACACTTATCTTTTGCGAAAATACTTTTAGGTGGAGTTAAGACTAGCCCAAAACAACAAAGTAAAGTATTCCCACATTTTAATTGAGAAACATGATCAACCAACAATAAAAATAAAACATGCATACGGAAGCAAATAACAAACAAACAAAATAAAATCACACAAAACATGGGTTGCAAAGATTAACCAACAATAAAATTAAAAGTCGAACATGCATAATAATTGTTAAAAGAAAATAAAAAGTGTCCAAAGCCAACAGAGGCTGAATCCTAAACTATTACAAGACCAAATGTTTCAAATCATACAACCGAGAATAAATTGTTCAAGAACCACAGATATCAAAACGAATCACTGAGGGGAGGTGCCCAGTATACCCATAGGGAGGATAGTCCTGCTCGCACCCAGGGAATGGGTCAATCTGCAGATGGGGCTCGATGTGATCACGGGTCGAAAGATGCTGCATCTGGCGGACTGTGTGCTCATACATCCAGTCAAATCTCTGGTCAGTGGTGGTTCTCCAAGCATCCACCTGACCCATCCAAGCCCCCTGATGCGCCTGCCAATCTCCTCGGCCCATGTGCCGGTAGTAGTCAGCAGTCCCCTCCTCATACCCAGCAAACTGATGCTGCTGGGGCATTCCCTCATCATCATCATCATCATCATCCTCACCAGCAGGCCCTGCTGCCACGTACCAGGTGTAGGACCCATCCACCATCTGCATCAAGATGTTCATCTGTCTGAGGGATTTAGCCTTCACCACCCTACAGCCCCCGCAGTCGCTCAAATACCCCATGATTGCAGGAGTAAGAAGACCATAGGAGCGAGCCAACCGGGTCACAAACATCCCTCCATACACCCTATCTATATCCCTATCACCTACACTGGTCCTCAAATAACTGGCCACCCAAAATGGGATGTTGCAGTAAACATCCTCTGAAAAGATAGTATACAGGTAGAACAGATCAGAGGAAGTGACACGGTGAGTAGTGCCATGACGTGCAGACAGGCTGTATGTGATGCACCTGTGAGCCAACCTAACAATGGGGTCCCTGATTGATGCAGCCCCAGTAGTCGAGGTGTAAACCCCATCCCCTATGGTCGGCCAAAAAGTGACACACCTCATCTCACTCCTCTGAGTCTCCCCATGTAACAACCTCTGCATAAGAGTCCCATCAACCTCTTCCCTAGTATACAATCCAATCCTCCAACCAAACTCAGTAACCGAACACGACCTCATTTCCCCTCCTAGCCTAAAATAGATAGTGGTGCCCCCCATATCCGTCCTAGCCTCAGCCTGATCAAAGCGGAAAGTCACAAAGAATTCCCTTACCAACTCACTATAAATAATCTCCCTCATTCTAAACATCCTCTCCCATTGAGGACCAGCGAACCCATCAGTGTTGATCCTACTCAGAAATGCAGCCTCTAGACCTTGGGATCTAAGAAGTTCCCAATCAATAACAGAACCCGCGTCAATGTGGTGATTAGCAAGCTCCAAATACTTTGTGGTGGCAGCATCGTTGTCAAATAGACCCCAACTGTGGACCAATTCCCCGTAATTAACTTGTTGGGACCTGGATGAGCTACCTCTGTGTTGTCTTGATCACTTACTCATTTTCCTGGAGAAAGTTAGAGCGAACGAAAACAATTAGCAGAAGAATTTTTATCGATTTCTGCTGTCAGATACATCTGACGCCGTCAGGATTGGTCCTGATGCCGTCAGACTTAGCAAAAATCCGACTCATGCAAATGCGAGGGAAAAATCAATTTTCAAACTCTTAACCCATTACCCAAACGCTCCTTTAATCAGGAAACAGGGGTGGGGGGTCAAAGAATCCGAGGCATGATGGGTTTTCTCTAAATTAATGCATGATTTGAGTGAGACAACATCATCAAATGGTAACCCCATGATTACAAATCACCAAATGGATGGTATTATGATTCATTAATGAAAGGTCGAGAGTGGGGTTTCGGGCGAAAGGGGTTTTTCAAATTGATGGGTCCTAGGGATAATTGATCGAAAAAGGATGAAGAAGAATCACTTACCAAGTGAAGATTGGATGCGGAAGACGTCGAATTGGAGGTTGGAGAATCGGAGTAGCAGCAGCAGCACTTTGGGTGAGATTTGTGGGGTATGGGTTGAAAGTGATTGGTTTTGGGTTAATATTGCAGATTCATCGAGCTGACGGCGTCAAGAGTTAAATCTGACGCCGTCAGATGCCCGTGTAAGGTGAGGTTTGGAGTAGTTCCATGTTCAGTCCCTGCTCTTTGCGTGAATAACTAAACATTAGTAAAACCCATGAGTAGCTATTCCGTTAACGAGGTCTACCAGGGTCGAACGTCTCATTACTGTCTCGGAAAGAGGTAAGGTTGTAGAAGGGGTCGGGTGACGTTTTGGCTAAGTTGATCCCCATGCACGGGTCATTGGTGTGAGAAGAAAGATGTTGTTCCATAGGGGGTTTCAAATCAGTGGTGTTTTTGAGGTGCAACCTCTTTACACCGGGTTTAAAACCAAAAGAACTTTTCTTAGATAGGTTTGGGAATGTGGTTAGCAGGCATCCAACGAAAATGTTATGGAATTGCGAATTCTTTTCTTTCTGAGGATGCTCACGAGAGTGGGGGGTGATTGACGGTGAAGCACTTGGGTAAAGCTTCTCATTATCCTCTTGGTTAAACGTCAAAGGGGTTGAGACCTCGAAGACCTTTTCGATTTTTTTAGGTACGGAATTTTCCTTGATCCTTTCTTTGACCCTTGACATGAATTGGTCAGCGAAATTCATAAACGCTTTATGAGTACTCTCCATGCATGCTTCTAGGTGCTGGATTTGTTTTTCCTGATTATCCATGAAGGTTACCATTATCCCTTCGAATTCCTCTTGTCGTGAACGTTCAGGAAAATTCTGGTTGATAACCGTATTCCTGCGTAGATTATGATTCCACACGGGTTCAGCAGCAAGTTTCTCAATACTTATTAATTCATTTACCTGCTTCTCGATGCTTCCTAACAACTCTTCTTGGGTGGCACATGCGTAGTCAAGTTTTACCTTGCTTGGGAACATCGGGTCCTCCCATCCTTCCTCTTCGTATTGTGCCAACTCCTCAAGAACTTTCCAGCACTCGTCAACGCTAAGTCTATCTAGCCTACCCTTGGCTGCGTAATCAATGGCTTTCCTTGTTTGATAGTCAACCTTATCGTAAAAGATTTGGATCTGGAGCCATGGTTCGATGCCATGATGAGGGACTTTTCGGAGTAGGTCTTTATATCGAATCCATGCTTCATAAAAGGTTTCATTTTGACGTTGTTGGAACATCAAGATGTCATTCCTAAGCTTAGTAGTTCTCCCCGGTGGGAAAAATTGAGCAAGGAAACGAGTGGTGAGATCATCCCATGTGGTGATGGATCCCGCGGGTAAACGCTCAAGCCATTGACTAGCTTGATCCCGTAGAGAGAATTGGAATAGGCGTAGACGGGTAGTCTCTCTAGTTTCAACACCTAGGTCTATGGAATCTACGATTTTGAGAAAGTCCTTAAGATGTTGGTTTGGATCTTCGGAACGAAGTCCATGGAATGCACATCCGCTTTGCACCAACCGGATGGTGTCGGATCGCAAGGGGGTCACATTGGCTCCGGTGAGCTCAATGGTGTTTCGGTAGCCATGGTGGCTAGGTCGGGAATACTCTCCTAAGGTTCGGGGCCTAAGGGGTTCTAGTGGTGGGTTTTGTTGTGGTGGGATGACGGGTTCAAAGATGTTACCACCTTCCATGATGTCGGATGGTAAAGAGTTACGAACAAAAGCACGAAGAAATAAGATAGACTAAAGAAGACCTAAAAATAAAAAATAAAATCTTACTAGAAAGGAATCTAGCAAGTAGACCTAATAAAAAGAAATTCTAACCTAGACAATAACTATTCCCCGGCAGCGGCACCAAAAACTTGATGCATGGGAATCGCAACAGGCTTTACCTCTCGAGGGATCTCGAGAAGCTTACAACCCCCACCAGGCAGTGTACCTGATCGTTGTAGTATAGTATAGTGACAAGTACTGGGGGATTGATCGTTCAGCTTAGGAATAGTGTCGCTAGGATTAGAAAGCCTAAATACTAGTTCTAAAGGTGAGGGATGATTATTTTTGTGTTTTTATATTTTTTAGAAAGCAAGTTAAAATCTCGGGTTTTGGAAGAATGGGCGGAATTAGTTGCTATTCAACTAACCCAAAACTAAGATACAATCAAAATAAAATACTAAAAATGAAAATAAACTAATTATACTAAGGTTGTGAGCAGTAATTGGAAAAAATATGTTTACTTAGATTTCACTACTCCCAAGATATCTTTTACACGTTAATTACTTGTTATAATTGCATGGATGACGGATCGTATTCCTTAATACCATTCATGGGGTGGCATACATAACTCCCCAATTCTATGAGCTCTTATCTCCTCCTACACCATGCCCAGCACAACTATAGGGATTGTAAACATTGGCTCATGCATTAAATACAACCAATAAAGACCTAGTACGCCTCGGTTCATGTTTCTTAAGACGTTTAAGCATGTTACCATTTGGAGATCTGCCAGTTTTCTTAAGCCTAACATATAAATCATTCATCCAAGACAAGAATAAACAAGTAATCAACACATAATCAATATCTAGGTTTCATTAGATCTAAGCAAACACAAAGGAGATCTAGCCTAGCATGATAGAATTAAGACAAGAACAAGATATAGACAACCAACACATAGACATATTGATTGAATTAGAAGAACACTTATCTTAATTAATCATGCAAGGTATCAAGGGGTTGGAACCCTTGAAAAACCTGTAAAGTTACACCAAAATCGTCTTTAGGGTTTCTCCCAAAACTTCTCTCTTTAAATGTGAAAAACTAGAAAACTATATATAGGAAAATAGGGATGACGGCGTCAAGAACAAAGGTGTGACGTTGTCATCTCGCCGCCAAATACTTCCTCGGACGGCCTTGATCTACTTCTGACGCCGTCAAGGCCTAGGCCGTCACACAAATTACTCTTGACGCCCTGTGTGTGACGCCGTCATCAACTACGGATTTTAATTCTTAGGGTTTTGACGCCGTCAGGAAAACTCTTGACGCCTTCATGAACTCTCGGATTTTATTATTGAGGTTTGACGCCGTCAGGAAATTACTCTTGACGCCGTCACCTACTGTTCCCAGCATGGAAAATTGAGACTTTGCCGTTTTCTTCACTTTTATGCTCCAAAAACGTCCAAAATGGCTTATTTTCCAGAATTCACTCTCCAAGTACCTAAAATCACAAAAGGAACGATTTAGGGCAATATTTGATCAAATAAATTCGAATTCGGGCTTAAATGACCCCCTAAAACGGATCATTTTTTGCCTCATCAAGGAGTAAGTCCTGGAAGAGATAGTTTCTTCCATACTGAATGTGGCATTAGGTTGATGCTGGCACCAAGATCGGCCAAGGCATAGCAATCAACCATTCCTGGAAATACACAAGGTATTAAAAATTTTCCAGGATCTCCGAGCTTTTCAGGAAGCTTTTTTAATAGAACTGCAGAGCAGTTCTCATTTAACGGAGTTTTAGCCATTTCAAACAGCTTTTCCTTATTACTCAACAAATGTTTAAGCGTTGATGCAAACTTGGGCATCAAAATGATAGCGTCCGCGAAGCTTATATCAAAATGTAATTCTTGATATATTTGATAGAATTTGTCCATTTGATGACTAGCGTTCTCGCGAAGCTTTTGTTCACTTAATCGTGATGGGTATGGAATTGAAGATTTAGGGGTGGTTTTTGGATTTTCTACGGGAACTGGTGGAGTTTCAGGCACTACTTTGTTTTTAGTAGCTAGAACCTGAATAACTGGAGGAGGGACGTCGTCGGTACTTCCTTTATCAATAGGAGGTATCGTGTCCGTTGTAACCTCAGCTTCTTTTTCCAATACCTCAAGAGAAGAGAAAGAGGTAGATGGAATTTTGGGTCCTTTGTATGAAGCTCCACTCCTGGTTGTGATCGCATTTGCATCGCCCCTCGGATTCGCGATCGTGGTGCTAGGTAATTTACCTGAGCCCGAGGGTCTTTCATTTAAAGATTTCTTAATGTCAGAAATCTGGCTGATCAACAACCGGTTTGTTTCTTCCTAGGTTTTCATGAATTGTTTTAACAATTCCTCAGAGGGGGTAGGGTTTGGAACAACAGCTTGTGTTTGGATAGGAGGGGTTTGCCCTCGGTTGTTCTGGTTAAACCCTTGATTTTGAAATTACCCCTGATTTGGGTTTCCATGAAAGTAGCCAGGGTTAAAGTTACCCTGTCCCTGATTTCTATTCCCCTGATTTTGAAAGTTTTGGGGATAACCTTGATTAAAGTTACCTTGGTTAGGAAAACCTTGGTTACTTCTATTCTGGTTTTGGGGACGGTTTTGTATGTTCTGGTTAAAACCAGGTGGTACAGGGTTCGGACGCCATGGTGGTTCAGCAGGAGGACGATATTGATTACCTCCTGGATTAGAACTACCAGCAATCGCATTTGTTTCAAACGTGTTACTATCGATGGCAGTACAGTTATAGTATGTATGAGGACCACCGCAAGTAACACAGATATCCACTTTCTTCACTTCAGCATGTGAAGGATTCTGTGGGAAGGAGACTTTCTTTTGGTTGGAGAGAACCAAAGCTTGTATAGCATCCGTGAGTTTATCAATCTTAGCATCGGTGCTAGATTTATTCACGGTAGATGAAGAAGGATCGACCTGTTTGTTTCGTGTGGTTCGAACCTTGGATTTGTTTTCAATTATAGCTAAAGCTTCTTTGACAGTACGACTTAAAAAATTACCTCCAGCTGAGGCATTGAGGGAGTCTTGGTCTGCTTGGCTCACTCCGTTATAAAACGTGTCGAGTTGCATTAACTCAGAAAATCCGTGGTGAGGACATTTGCGAAGCAACTCTTTGAATCTATCCCATGCTTCACTGAATGTTTCACCAGGTCTTTGTGAAAACTTGGTGATTTCATTTCTAAGATAGGCAGTTTTGGATGGGGGATAGAATTCATTCACAAATTTCTTAACTAAATCTTCCCATGTTTCTATGGAACGAGGGGGTTGTTTTTCTAGCCAGACTCTGGCTGCCCCTTCGAGAGAAAATGGAAAAAGAAGTAGTTTAATAGCATCTTGCGGGACATTCTTATATTTGATGGTAGATGTAATCTTGTTAAACCATCGTATATGCAAATGAGGATCGTCCCTTTCGAAACCGTAGAACTGACTAGAAGTTACTAGATTAAGTAATCTGGTTTTTAATTCGAAATTGTCAAATACTATGGCGGGTACAACAATAGCATCTCCATAACCCTCGATGGGTGCTTGGAGAAGCTCGGACATCGGGCGATCTTCTGCCATAATGACTGAAGGTTCAGGTTCAGTCTGAATTTCAGGCTCAATTTTCGGGGCAGAATGTTTTTGGGTACGTCTTCGAGGAATGGTGACAAGCTCGCGGTGAGGACTTGTAGACCCAGAAGAACGCGTGCGCATGCACTGAGATAACTCTAAGAAGTCTTAAAGTAAAAGAAAATCTTTTTGGTTTTTTATATAAATATGAACAGAGATGGTAAATTTACAATGAGTGTATATTCAGAACCACGTATGCTTCCAAATTAGTTGTACGCAGCACACCTCCCCGGCAGCGGCGCCAAAATTTGATCAGTGCTAAACAGTCAGATAATATTAACCAAGTTTAAATGGTTAACAAGTCAAAAACAGCTTAGACTAATGCTCCGTGGAGTACAAGGTATCCGCGGGTCGTTAATCCCAACGAGGTATGAAATTTGTAAGAAAACGGAATTTGGGATCGGGTGATTATGAACAGGAATAGGTGAGAATGGTTTATATTACTAATTTATACAATGAAACAGTTAAACAATATACTTAAACAGCTATATGAACTAAAAACGTTTACAAATTAAAATCTTGCGTCTACGTACGGGGAAAAAGGTGAGTCTTAATGAAATTTAAACTACAGGGGGTAAAAATGAAAATTCTACAAACTTAAACTTAAAAGAGAATTTAATTTAAAAAGAAAATTATTTTTTAGATTATTTTATTATTTAATATTAATTATTTAAATAAAAACTATTTATCTATTTAATTAAAACTAATTTAAATCAAACTAAAAATGATAAAGACTATAAATTAAACTAAAAACTTGCAAAACTATTTTCTAAACCTTTAAATGAATGGTGAGTGCTTATTCACTCACTATTATATGGCCAAAAACCGATCCTATACGACTATTTGAGCTAACAAATGCAAAGAAAACGTGTGTTTTTGTATTTGTGATATGCAGGTACGGATAAATCACAAAAAGACGAAAAATCACAAGAAAACCGGAAAAATGGGCACGAGAGTGGAGGATGGTCAAAAAGTCAATGCCGGGATTTTCAAGTCAACTCAAGTCCCTCATCTTTCATAAATTGACAAGAAATGCCCTTAGATTGTACTTTGGAAAATGTCAAGATCAGTCCCTAGATTTTAGATTTATACAATTTTGGTCCTTGATATATTTCATAATACCTAAATCTAAAAAAAACTAAAAGTCCATATTTCCTGGTCCATATCATTACCCAGCCTTCCAAAACACCTCACAACCCAAGCCCATCAACTAACCCAAGCCACCATACCCGGTCAAATATTCGGTCAATGAAAAAAATAATAAAATCCCCAAAAACCCACCCCGCTCTTATTTTTTCCCCAAATCAAAACTTACCCAGATATGAACAGTAACTAAGAACCCTAGTTATTGTACCCGTCCCAATTACAGCAAGTAAGGGCTTAATAGTCTAATCATTGGGGTTCTAGAAGATTGTCAGGGTGTCAGAGTGTCAGAGAATCGAAGAAACACACGAGTGGCATACGTGGCAGCCAATGATTGGAGAAGACACGTCAATTGGATTGATCTAATGGCTGCTATGAGTTGAGCAATGATTGGTATAATCAAACGGTTCTAAAAGGCTTCAAAGAAACACAAAGTTGCAAGGATTGCCAACCTGGCAATCCAAGACCCAACCTCTCACTCTTCCTATAAATAGGTGTTCATTTTGAGCTTCTAGTGTGTAGTTTTTAGTGTAGAGTAATGCTGCCAATTTTACTTTAGATTGTATTTTAGTTTAGTGATTGTAATTTTCATATGAATTTAAATAAAATTTCTAGTTATTTCAAATAAATCTCAGCTTATATTGTTCTTATCTCAGCTTATTCTCTGTTTTTTATCTCAACTTATTTACTGTTTCATTCAGCTTATTATCTGTTTCATTTAGTTAAGTATCATTTCAATATACTACTCTTATTTTAGTTTTTATATTCATTTACATAATATAAAAATAAAAAAAATATTACAATAGTTTAGTAAGGCTCACAATAGAGTTTAATTTCCTTTTATACACTTCATTTGAGCTTAATAGCTTATAGTGAAGTGTTTTGAGTCATTATTCATAAATATCAAAGAAGGTGAATCAAAGTTGCTGAGGTGTTTTGATCCTGAGTACTTATGGTATATTGGATAGACAAGGACAGATTTGGATGGTCCTGCCTATCTAAAAGATAGGCAAGCATAGTGAACCTCCTCAATTGTGGCTGAGGAGGAAGAACTTTGTGAGTATTTTCTTAATTTTTGGTTCTGCTGAGATAGATAGCTTAGATCTGATAAATTTTAATTTGAATTGTTTCAATCATATTAATTTGATGTTTAGTTAATGGTTATGATTTTAGTTTAGTTAGATTTGTCAGAATTTGCTTATTGGAACAAGTTTAGTCTTGCTATAGTTCACTGAGATACTTATTTTGGATCTGATCTATTAGAATTTGTTGTTAGATTGTTTTTGATTGCTGTTGATTTGTTGATTATTGAGGCACATTGCAGAGATAATAAATGAGTTGTGGATTTGTGTTGTCATTTTTATAAATCTGAGGTTTTACTGTCAAAAAAGTGGATCTGCTATTCTGATTTGCTGTTTTAAATTGGTGAATGTTTGTGTTGAATCAAGTCATTTGAGGTTCTGAGAATCAGATAACTAGATGATAAGGTGAATTGAGTAGAAAACTAATGAGTTTAGTTGTTAGTTAAATAATAAGGAATGTTTGGATTTAGTAGTTGCATTGTTAAGTAGTTGTTGTTTAGCTGATATAGCTTCTCAGTTAATTCACATAGGGATAGAAATAGTCTAATTCTGAATAAAATAGTGATAAAGCTCATTTGGTTGCTTAATTTAGGTCTGTGCATAAGTACTTTGGCTGTTCCAAATTTACTTCACATTAGCTGCTGTATAAACTCATTCATGCTCCAATATTGTTTTGATTTTCTGTTTCTTAATCTGTGGTAGCTTGACGTTAGGTCCCTAGCTTGTTACTGCTTAAGCATATCTACCATAGCTTAAATCGTAACCTGCTTTTGTCTTAAATCTGTTCCCCGGCACATCAGTCAATTGCCTCTGTTAGTGGATCAGTAGTAGTGAGAGTTGTTATTGGAATTGTGTTGGTATAATTTAGTTTTACTGATTTCTAGTTGGATCGTTGTAATTGCATCTATTTCAGTTTGGATTATATTAGAACTAGTTTTAGTAGTAATCTGAGTTGTCTTTATTTCTTTGATCTTAGCATTGTAAGTGAGTTGTTGTCCATTATTACTTTTGCATTTGAGCTTAATTGAGTACCTGTGGCTACTGCTATTTTTGTACATTTCAGACTAAGACCTGCTTGTTCTGTTAGGATTAGTTTTGCATAATTGAGATTGTTTGAGTTATATATTGGTATCCTTGAGTTCTTTGATAGTAGAGTAAGAATTTTGCTAGGTGATTTTACGTCTGTTCCTGGTTGCTTATATTCAGGTCATTTAGTGAGTTTGTCGTTTGACTTTTCATTTACTGTGCGCCTTTAGCTGTGTATCTTAGTTCATTTAATTTTGAGAATTGTCATTTATGTGCTTCATTTTTTGAGTATGAGTTAATTGAATTCATTGCTTGGTTTCTGTTACTGCTTATGCCATTTCAGCTTATAGATTGTGAGCTTATTTTGAGCTTATTAACTCGTAATTGTTACATCTTTGGGATTTGAGCTAGATCTTGGTCATATTCTTTCATATCAGAGTTCATTGCATCATTTTTAGTTAGTGTGTAAAGTTTCATCAAGTTTTATTCACAAGTGCTTATTAATAAGCACTTGTGATAAGCAGCTTTCCACTAAATAAGCACTTAAACTTTCCAATTTCATTTCAAATTTTTATTCTGAATTTGTTTTAATATTTTTGAATTTCTGGAATTTTTCCAGATTTTTCCAACCCTTTTACTATTTTTCTTATTTTCTTTTGATTTAATTCAATTTTTAAATAGTTTTAAATAGTAAAAATCAATAAAAAAAATCAGGAAAAGCTCTGAAAAATACAAAAATAATTTTAGAATTTCTTTTATAATATTTTAGAATTTTTAGAATTTAATTTTCATATTTCCAAGTTATTTTTCTATTTTTCTTTGTTTTTAATTCATTTTTAATTCCAAAATTAGAGAATAAATTCTAGAAAATAAATAAAAACTCAAAAAAATATTTTTCTTTTTCTTAAAATTCTTTTTATTAGTTTTAGAATTTTAGAAAATATTTTCAAGTTCGTAGGATAATTTTTCAATATACATTACGTTTTAAATCTTACGTTTGCGTTTCCGTTTTTACGTTTTTCATTTCGGTGCATAATTAGCTTGTACTCTTTGCATGCTTTATCATTGTTTGTGAAAAATTGAATTTCTTGATTGCTATTTTCACTCTATCATTTTTTCACTATTCACTTACACTACACGATTCCCAATTTGATAATTTGGATTTTCCATTCGAGCCTTCGTTGGGAGAACGACCCGAGAAATACTTTCACTAGTTTGACTTATTTGACTTTTGTAGAATTTTAGATAGTGTTATGCTGCAAAAATGTACCTAGACTAGTTATTGTAATAGATTTAATTGAGCTTTTAATAAAATTTCAAATTTTATGTTTACCTTTTCAGCTTATTCATCAACTTTAATTGCTTATTCTGTCTTTAATATAGCTTATAACTAGTTTAGTGTTGATTAGTTTCAGCTTATTTTTCTCTTCCAAACTCTCTTTTGTTATAAAAATTAGCTTATTCAATCTTACTTATTCAATTCAGTCAAGTTTTCTTCAATTCAGAAAATAATAAAAAAAAATAGAAAAATATAAAAAAAATAAAAAAAAAAATAGTTTCAAAATTAACTCTAGATCTCAAATAAGCTCATTTTAGCTTATAGTTCAAGTGTAATGTTCTATTCAAATGAGAGGTGATTGATTTTGAAGCTGAGGAGATTTGATAGCTGATACAGAAGCAATGAAATCAGCCTATCTCAAAGATAGGCTTGCTTAGTGAGCCCTCTCTGTTCCTACTGAGAGGGAATTGTTTGGTATACTCTTTATTTTTATTTTACTTTAGTATTTTTTATTTGAATTTAGTTATTGTGTTAGCATTATAGTAGTGTAGATTAGTTGTTATCTTTAGTATTGTGGTTGTTTGTGACAGAAATTTGTAGTACAATTGTAAGATCTAAGTCTGTTTAGTATTAATTTTTAATCTGATTTTGAGTTTGTAGAGTGAATTTGAATTCTGTGTTGGTAATAGTTTTTGATATATGCAAGTGAGTAGTTTGAATTCTTATACAACTGGGTAGCTTTATGGATTGTTGATCATCTGTCAAGTTGTGGTTCTGCATTGTTCATCTCTTTCAGGATTGTGAAACTGAGTTTTGTTACAGTTTTAATTGAAGTACTGTTTCATTGTGGATCTGAGTTTTGTTTGTGGTGCATCTATATCACTGTTCCATTGGCTATATTTGTTATCTGTTTTTGGTTGCTCATTAGATCTGTGTTTTTGCTTGCAATTGTGTTTATTATTTGTGTTTTTGAGTGGAAATTATGCTTGTTAGATTTCTGTTAGCATTGAGTTGGTAGTTGATTATTATTTGAGGATTATTTGTTCCACACAAGCTTGTAAGCAGATCAGTATGGGGGTGTTTGGATAAATGACTTGCTGAGTGGAAGTGTAGTTGTATTGATAATCTCTGTCTCATTTTGGTTCATTCTGTGTAATAACAGAGTTTTGGATCATTAAAACATAAGTATAGTTCACAATTAGTCAAAGTAAGAGTTATACTTAGTTAACTGTTAGATTTATTGTGATTAGTTAGTGATATAATAAAATTAGTAGTAAATCAGAATTAATTAGCTTATTTTTAATAGTTAGTAGTCTTTTTTATAACATAATTGAGTAGATTTGATCATTAAAAGCTTAATTTAGTCAAAGGAAATAGTTAACTGAAAAGTCAGCATTAGTTATAGAAAATCAGTATAGGTTGTTTGTTCATGTAATTTTTAGACATCAGTAAGGGTTATATTAAGTGATCTAGCATAGGGCTTTTGTTGAATTTTATGATTCAGAACTACCAGTTATCATTTGTCCCCATTAGCTTGTACTTTTGAGCTTACTTAGACAGCTTATTATAACCTGCAAGTTGGTAGTTTAGAACTATAAGCTGAATTGAGCATTAGGCCTGCAATTTTGATTTTGTTCACGAGTATTTCTTCGGAATAATTATATACTACGAAAAGACTTTATCAAATTTTGGCGCCGCTGCCGGGGAAGGCCGAAGTGAATTTTTGAATATCTTTTTGAAAATCGTGTTTTGTTAAGCCTTCCTCTACTTTGTATATATATTTCTATAAAAATTGAAAAATCAAAAACACTTTTCCTAAAGTGTTTTCAAAAATACCAAAAAAATAATAAAAGTTACAGCCTCGACTCGATCGAAAGAAAGGGCGTTGTAAACCAAATAAGTCTCACAATATAACGAAAACGTAATTTAGTTGTTTATCGGACTATTTCAATTACTATAACCGAATAAGCGGGAAATACGGATAGCTAAGACATTAAATTGCTAGCTGAAGAGAGATCCATTCTTCTCTCCCATCCCGTCACGCGTAGTTTTGAAAGAAACGGTTTTCGATTAACGTTACGTTTTAAGAAAAGAAAAACAAAAGAAATAAAAAGTTTTTGTGAAAAAAATATAAAAAACAAAAAGATTTTCTTTTCTCTTTTCTTTTTAATTTTGCTCGTGGTGTATGCACACCCGTTCTTCGTTTGAGATTCTTACGTCTCCGTTCTCTAACCCCGAGCGGGTTTTACGACATTCGAGTCGGGTTCATTTCCTTGACGACGAGGAGATGAACCAAAACGAACACAACGGACCCCCGCCGATGGGTGGCCCGCAGCACAATGTTATCCCGCCGATGGGACAACAACCGGCATTTGATCCACGTCCGATGGAAGAACAACTCCAATCACCATTCAATGGTGTGAGAAGAGCTATTGTGATTCCGGACATCAATGCCAACTTTGAGATCAATCACGGATTACTCAATTTGATCACGGGTATATCCTTTCACGGGTTCGATCACGAAGACCCTTATGCTCACATTAGAAATTTCACCGACATCGCTGAGACGATTAGAATGAACCAAGTTCCTCACGATGTGGTGAAATTGAAGTTATTTCCTTTCTCCTTAAAAGGAGCAGCCCGGACTTGGCTGGAAAAGGAACCGCCTAATTCGATTCACACTTGGAATGATCTCGCTTCCAAGTTTGTGAATTACTTCTATCCTCCCTCTAAAACTTCTAACCTACGTTCTCAAATCTTTCGGTTCCAACAAGCTTTTGATGAAATGTTTAGTGGAGCTTGGGACCGATTCAAAGATTTGAAGGAGAAATGTCCGAACCATGGGTTTACCGACCTTCAGCAGATTGATACGTTTTATAATGGGTTATGTCATGCTGATCAAGATTCGCTTAACTCTGCTGCGGGTGGTAACTTGTTGGCTAGAAACACGAATGATGCTTTCATGATAATTGAGAATAAAGCTCGTGTTAGAATGTCAAGGAATAAACCTCAAGTGTCTAATAATGGTAAAAATAATGATGAATTGGTAAATATGATTGTGGCTTTAACAAAGAAAGTTGATGCAATGTCCATTGAAAAACCAAACCATCAAGTCAATGTGGTTAGTCGCGGTTGTGAGACTTGTGGTGGTCCACATTTGTATTATGAATGTCCGGCCACCGGTGCCTTTTCTCGTGAGAACGTGTATGCTGCAAACGCGGGTAACACCGGTTACCCACAACCTCAAAGAGACCGTAATCTCCTCAGCTACCGTTCTTCTCATTTTCTTGGACCACCCGGTTTCGAACAACCAAACCAAGTCAATCAAGTCAATCAGAATCATAATGTGCAGAATCGTAATAATCAAGGAAATCAAAATCAAAGTCGAGCTAATAATGGTTTTCAAAATCATAATCAAGGGTTTAATCAAAACCGGGGTTTTCAAGGTAACTACAATCAAGGCCCGCCTCAAGGGAACAATTTTCAAAACCATCAAAACCATGGAAACCCTGGGAATTTTCAGAACGCAAATCATGGAAATCAAAATCATGGTAATTACCAAAACCGTGGGCAGAATTTCAACAATAATCAAAATCAAGCTGTTATTCCAAATCCGTCGCCCACGGAAGATTTGATTAAGCAATTGATTCAAAACCAACAATCTTTTATGGAAAAATATGAAGAGTCGACACGATTGTTTGCTAATCAAATCAGTGATATTAACAAACGTTTAAATGATCGACCCTCGGGTTCGGGTATTACATCTTTGCCAAGCAACACAATCGCAAACCCGAGGGGCGAAGTAAAGGCGATCATAACTCGCAGTGGTGCTACATATGAGGGACCCACAGCTCCTACAACCTCTTCTTCTTCTTCGTCTCCACCCAAGGTAGTAGACTGTGAGACCGAGGCGACAAAGGACCCGGTTCCTCCTATTAATAATGGAGGAGCTGAAAACGTCCAACCTCCGGTTGTCCAAAAGTCGAAAGATAAAGAAAAAGTCGTTTTTGAGAATAATGTGAAATACAAGTCTAAATTGCCATATCCATCACGATTTAATGATGAAGAGCTCCGTGCAAAGTCTAAAATACAAATTGAAAAATTTCTGGATATTTTTCAAAAATTACACTTTGATATAAGTTTTATGGATGCTCTCGTGTACATGCCGAAATTTGCTTCCACGTTCAAAAACCTCATAAGTAATAAAGAGAAATTGCTTGAATTAGCCGAAACACCGATAAATGCTCAATGTTCCGCGATTCTTCTCAAGAAGCTTCCCGAAAAGCTTGGTGACTCGGGAAAGTTTCTCATTCCTTGTTCATTGAAAGATCAAGAAGTTTGTAACGCCCTGGCCGATTCAGGTGCGAGTATAAACCTCATGCCATTATCGATCTACGAACAACTTGGAATGGGGGCTCTTAAACCAATGAGAATGACTTTGGAGCTTGCTAATCGATCGATCACTCATCCAGTTGGAATTGCTGAAGACGTTTTTGTTCGTGTGAATTCGTGTACCCTTCCGGCAGATTTCGTTGTTGTCAATTTTGAAGCTGATCCGAGAGTTCCTCTAATACTAGGGCGACCATTTTTACGAACCGCTAAAGCCCTAGTAGATCATTTTGAGGATACTCTAACTTTACGACATGATGATGATATTATGATTTTTAAAGCCGATGCTTCGAAATTGAAGAAGTACTCCGTCAAAAGCATCGATGTTTGTGATTATACCTTTGATGATTTTGTGAAAAATTTCGTCTCTGACTTTTCCCCATCATTTCCTTCGACTAAGGAATATGATTCTCTTTGGGAAGAGGTCGATGAATTTCTTGCTATTGAAACGATTCCGATTTCTGAGACTGACGAATCTTACTTTGATTCGGAGGGGGATATTATTTTTCTTGACAATTTGTTGAACGACGAACCGTTGATCCCTCCAGATAAAGTTAAGACGAAGATTGAGCTTATAATTGACAATCCTCTTGAGCCCGAGCTCGAGGAATTTTTACCAGACTTTGAGAGTTTTACCTTCGATACGACTGAGGAGATGAGTGGCAATCCCACTTATCGTCCTGATTTTTCTGATCCGACATTTGAAGCTTTTCATTTCGATCACTCGGAAGAGACGAGTTGTGGCAGTACCACTTCTCATGCTTTTATCTCTCTTCCGAAGTTTGAATCATTTCGTTTTGATGAATCTGAATGTGAAATTGAAAAGTTTTCTAAACCTGAATATGAACTTTTCAGTTTTAATCTTGAAGTTGATCATGATCCGGGTGGCGTGCTTAAAAATGAGAGTTTTAAAGAAAAGTTTATCCCAACCCTCCCACCCGGAAAGGATTTTAAAAAGAGCTTAAATGATAAGATTCATAATTCCATAATTATGAAATTTTATTTTGATGATGAGGAGTTTTTCAAGATTGTTATCATGACCTTCTTGCCGTTTATAACATTTGGTGTGGTTTCTCTTATCCTTCACTCAATAGGGAGTGAGAATGTTGTTTTTGACCCTGGTATCGTTTTTCAAAGTTTTCAAAATTAACATACCATCGGTTATCTCTTCGGGATAGAACTTTCACATAAATCATATGTTTTTCAAAAAAAAAAAAAAAAAATTTGAACGAAAGCCCGAATGAGATTATTTTTCCATGGTTTTTCCCCAAGGACGAATTAATTCGGGGATCGAGTCAAGCTCATGTGACTCGGTTATCAATAACAAGCGCTTCGTGGGTGGCAACCCATGCTTATCCAATTTCATCTTCTTATTTTCTATTTTCTAACACCTAATGTGAGGAAGGGGTGCCTCTTCTACTCTTGTGTTTCGTGGTTGTTTGTGATGATTGTTCAGGATTGTCCATGATTTATGATGACTCTCGTGCTCGTTATCCCTTCACTTGGAGTCTCATTCATCGGTGCTACTTGGAAATCCTATATCCGTTAAATCTTATCGACTAATGTTTTCTTTGGCATAATTAATAAATGGCCAAGAATTTTGTTAGGATTGCCTTAACCCATCAAACATTGAGGACAATGTTTCGTTCTAGTCGGGGGGAGGGTGAATCTTCGATTCGATTTTGACCTTGCATTTTTCACAAAAGTCGTGCACTCTTGCAACTCCGTTTTTCCACCAAAAATAAAAAAAAATTAAAAATGAGAAAATTTCAAAAATTTTTGAAGAAAAATGAATGAAAAAGTACAAAAAGATGAGAAAAAGTTGAAAAGTTGTACAAAAATATAATAAGTTTGAATAAGTGTTTTGACACCTTGTTGACTTTCTTGCTGGCGAGAGTAGGAATAAATATTTTGACTTGATCGGGCGTGTTGAGCCCTAGCTTGTTCCCTTAACCAATGATGATCATGTAAGCTTGTGCTAGTTTTGCACACCAGGAGCTATAAAATGCGAATTCTTTCTTAAGAATCTGCAAGTTCCAGTACTTTACTTTATACATGCGCAGCTTAAAAGCTTTCGCTAGTCTTTTACATAAGGAGCTAGAAAACGCGAATTCTTCTTCTAAAATTTGCAAGTTTCCGTAACTGACTTTATATATGCGTGGCTGATTATCGGCTAAGTATTCGCGGGTTTCATTATTTCTAATCTTAAATTGCGAAGAGCGAGAAATGATAGAGTTTATTTAGAAGTTAGATGCTAAACGTGGAGTAGTGGTTCTCTTTAGAGCTCATAAGAGGTACTTGTGGCTTTTTACTCCCATCAGAAACATCACCCATATATAATAGATGTTCTAGGTTAATTAGTGGTATTTCGGTTTGAATAATATTTAGTTCTTTGTTTTCTTAAGAGAATTTTTGCTTTAGAAGTTGGGTACATATCAAGGAACATCAAAAATAAGAGCAAAAAGTGGAAAAAAAAATCAAAAGTCAAAAGTTGATTATCTATGTGGTTTTGGAGCTACCCGATAAGCTTCCATTGATGTTATGAAAAAAAATCAAGAAAGAAAGAAAAAAAGCGAAAAGTATGAAAAAAGTGAAAAAATGAAAAAAAAAAATGAGAGTTGAAAGTTATGTTGAATAAGAGCTTATGTATGTAAATAAGTTGTTGGCGCGTGAGGTGCATGTGATAAGTGATTAGTAATCAGTCACATGAGGTGCACGTGATCGTACTCCGCAACTTATATCCTTGATGTGGACCGAATTTCTATTGCAGTGGTTCTTAAGAGAAAATGAATAACTACTTATCGTTTTAACTTAGGTATCACTATCGGATTTAAAAATTATCGAAACGAGAAAATATGAAGCAATTCATTTCTCAACAAAATAAAATATTGAGATACAAAACCTAGGAAATGGGAGTAAGGAGTTTCCACAAGTAACTTTTATGAGTAGTGTTAGCATCTAATTTGTAGATAAGCTGTGATCTCGTTTGTACGCTTAGTTTGGGGACTAGTGAAAAATCAAGGATGACGATTTTTATCCGTATGGTCGCTTCTTAATAGAAGTGTTTCTACTCGTTGACCCTAATAATTATTGCAAAATAATGAAAGTTCAACAAACCGTCACAAGTGTGAAGTATGGAAAAGTAAAAAAAATAGAAAGTATAAGTGGAATAAAGGCATAAAAGGAAAATTCTGAAAAACGGAGCGTTTTTGGAAATAAATGATTTTGTAATCTCTTTTGAACCTCCTTGCAACTTTTCAAAGTTAGTAGAAAGAGTATCAAAATTATTTATCCCAAAAGCGTGAATTGATCACATTGCGTGAGGACACGGCAATACCTTAGTCGGGGGGATTTTGGTGAGTGCTTATTCACTCATTATTATATAGCCAAAAACCGATCCTATATGACTATTTGAGCTAACAAATGCAAAGAAAACATGTGTTTTTGTATTTGTGATATGCAGGTACGGAAAAATCACAAAAAGACGAAAAATCACAAGAAAACCAGAAAAACGGGCACGAGAGTGGAGGATGGTCAAAAAGTCAATGCCGGGATTTTCAAGTCAACTCAAGTCCCTCATCTTTCATAAATTGACAAGAAATGCCCTTAGATTGTACTTTGGAAAATGTCAAGATCAGTCCCTAGATTTCAGATTTATACAATTTTGGTCCTTGATATATTTCATAATACCTAAATCTAAAAAAAACTACAAGTCCATATTTCCGGGTCCATATCATTACCCAGCCTTCCAAAACACCTCACAACCCAAGCCCATCAACTAAAAGGCTTCAAAGAAACACAAAGTTGCAAGGATTGCCAACCTGGCAATCCAAGACCCAACCTCTCACTCTTCCTATAAATAGGTGTTCATTTTAAGCTTCTAGTGTGTAGTTTTTAGTGTAGAGTAATGCTGCCAATTTTACTTTAGATTGTATTTTAGTTTAGTGATTGTAATTTTCATATGAATTTAAATAAAATTTCTAGTTATTTCAAATAAATCTCAGCTTATATTGTTCTTATCTCAGCTTATTCTCTGTTTTTTGTCTCAACTTATTTACTGTTTCATTCAGCTTATTATCTGTTTCATTTAGTTAAGTATCATTTCAATATACTACTCTTATTTCAGTTTTTATATTCATTTACATAATATAAAAATAAAAAAAAAAATTACAATAGTTTAGTAAGGCTCACAATAGAGTTTAATTTCCTTTTATACACTTCATTTGAGCTTAATAGCTTATAGTGAAGTGTTTTGAGTCATTATTCATAAATATCAAAGAAGGTGAATCAAAGTAGCTGAGGTGTTTGGATCCTGAGTACTTATGGTATATTGGATAGACAAGGACAGATTTGGATGGTCCTGCCTATCTAAAAGATAGGCAAGCATAGTGAACCTCCTCAATTGTGGCTGAGGAGGAAGAACTTTGTGAGTATTTTCTTAATTTTTGGTTCTGCTGAGATAGATAGCTTAGATCTGATAAATTTTAATTTGAACTGTTTCATTCATATTAATTTGATGTTTAGTTAATGGTTATGATTTTAGTTTAGTTAGATTTGTCAGAATTTGCTTATTGGAACAAGTTTAGTCTTGCTATAGTTCACTGAGATACTTATTTTGGATCTGATCTATTAGAATTTGCTGTTAGATTGTTTTTGATTGCTGTTGATTTGTTGATTATTGAGGCACATTGCAGAGATAATAAATGAGTTGTGGATTTGTGTTGTCATTTTTATAAATATGAGGTTTTACTGTCAAAAGAGTGGATCTGCTATTCTGATTTGTTGTTTTAAATTAGTGAATGTTTGTGTTGAATCAAGTCATTTGAGGTTCTGAGAATCAGATAACTAGATGATAAGGTGAATTGAGTAGAAAACTAATGAGTTTAGTTGTTAGTTAAATAATAAGGAATGTTTGGATTTAGTAGTTGCATTGTTAAGTAGTTGTTGTTTAGCTGATATAGCTTCTCAGTTAATTCACATAGGGATAGAAATAGTCTAATTCTGAATAAAATAGTGATAAAGCTCATTTGGTTGCTTAATTTAGGTCTGTGCATAAGTACTTTGGCTGTTCCAAATTTACTTCACATTAGCTGCTGTATAAACTCATTCTTGCTCCAATATTGTTTTGATTTTCTGTTTCTTAATCTGTGGTAGCTTGACGTTAGGTCCCTAGCTTGTTACTGCTTAAGCATATCTACCATAGCTTAAATCGTAACCTGCTTTTGTCTTAAATCTGTTCCCCTGCACATCAGTCAATTGCCTCTGTTAGTGGATCAGTAGTAGTGAGAGTTGTTATTGGAATTGTGTTGGTATAATTTAGTTTTACTGATTTCTAGTTGGATCGTTGTAATTGCATCTATTTCAGTTTGGATTATATTAGAACTAGTTTTAGTAGTAATCTGAGTTGTCTTTATTTCTTTGATCTTAGCATTGTAAGTGAGTTGTTGTCCATTATTACTTTTGCATTTGAGCTTAATTGAGTACCTGTGGCTACTGCTATTTTTGTACATTTCAGACTAAGACCTGCTTGTTCTGTTAGGATTAGTTTTGCATAATTGAGATTATTTGAGTTGTATATTGGTATCCTTGAGTTCTTTGATAGTAGAGTAAGAATTTTGCTAGGTGATTTTACGTCTGTTCCTAGTTGCTTATATTCAGCTCATTTAGTGAGTTTGTCGTTTGACTTTTCATTTACTGTGCGCCTTTAGCTGTGTATCTTAGTTCATTTAATTTTGAGAATTGTCATTTCTGTGCTTCATTTGTTGAGTATGAGTTAATTGAATTCATTGCTTGGTTTCTGTTACTGCTTATGCCTTTTCAGCTTATAGATTGTGAGCTTATTTTGAGCTTATTAACTCGTAATTGTTACATCTTTGGGATTTGAGCTAGATCTTGGTCATATTCTTTCATATCAGAGTTCATTGCATCATTTTTAGTTAGTGTGTAAAGTTTCATCAAGTTTTATTCACAAGTGCTTATTAATAAGCACTTGTGATAAGCAGTTTTCCACTAAATAAGCACTTAAACTTTCCAATTTCATTTCAAATTTTTATTCTGAGTTTGTTTTAATATTTTTGAATTTCTGGAATTTTTCCAGATTTTTCCAACCCTTTTTACTATTTTTCTTATTTTCTTTTGATTTAATTCAATTTTTAAATAGTTTTAAATAGTAAAAATCAATAAAAAAAATCAGGAAAAGCTCTGAAAAATACAAAAATAATTTTAGAATTTCTTTTATAATATTTTAGAATTTTTAGAATTTAATTTTCATATTTCCAAGTTATTTTTCTATTTTTCTTTGTTTTTAATTCATTTTTAATTCCAAAATTAGAGAATAAATTCTAGAAAATAAATAAAAACTCAAAAAAATATTTTTCTTTTTCTTAAAATTCTTTTTATTAGTTTTAGAATTTTAGAAAATATTTTCAAGTTCGTAGGATAATTTTTCAATATACATTACGTTTTAAATCTTACGTTTGCGTTTCCGTTTTTACGTTTTTCATTTCGGTGCATAATTAGCTTGTACTCTTTGCATGCTTTATCATTGTTTGTGAAAAATTGAATTTCTTGATTGCTATTTTCACTCTATCATTTTTTCACTATTCACTTACACTACACGATTCCCAATTTGATAATTTGGATTTTCCATTCGAGCCTTCGTTGGGAGAACGACCCGAGAAATACTTTCACTAGTTTGACTTATTTGACTTTTGTAGAATTTTAGATAGTGTTATGCTGCAAAAATGTACCTAGACTAGTTATTGTAATAGATTTAATTGAGCTTTTAATAAAATTTCAAATTTTATGTTTACCTTTTCAGCTTATTCATCAACTTTAATTGCTTATTCTGTCTTTAATATAGCTTATAACTAGTTTAGTGTTGATTAGTTTCAGCTTATTTTTCTCTTCCAAACTCTCTTTTGTTATAAAAATTAGCTTATTCAATCTTACTTATTCAATTCAGTCAAGTTTTCTTCAATTCAGAAAATAATAAAAAAAATAGAAAAATATAAAAAAAATAAAAAAAAAAAATATAGTTTCAAAATTAACTCTAGATCTCAAATAAGCTCATTTTAGCTTATAGTTCAAGTGTAATGTTCTATTCAAATGAGAGGTGATTGATTTTGAAGCTGAGGAGATTTGATAGCTCTAGATCTTTTTGGTTTTTTATATAAATATGAACAGAGATGGTAAATTTACAATGAGTGTATATTCAGAACCACGTATGCTTCCAAATTAGTTGTACGCAGCACACCTCCCCGGCAGCGGCGCCAAAATTTGATCAGTGCTAAACAGTCAGATAATATTAACCAAGTTTAAATGGTTAACAAGTCAAAAACAGCTTAGACTAATGCTCCGTGGAGTACAAGGTATCCGCGGGTCGTTAATCCCAACGAGGTATGAAATTTGTAAGAAAACGGAATTTGGGATCGGGTGATTATGAACAGGAATAGGTGAGAATGGTTTATATTACTAATTTATACAATGAAACAGTTAAACAATATACTTAAACAGCTATATGAACTAAAAACGTTTACAAATTAAAAACTTGCGTCTACGTACGGGGAAAAAGGTGAGTCTTAATGAAATTTAAACTACAGGGGGTAAAAATGAAAATTCTACAAACTTAAACTTAAAAGAGAATTTAATTTAAAAAGAAAATTATTTTTTAGATTATTTTATTATTTATTATTAATTATTTAAATAAAAACTATTTATCTATTTAATTAAAACTAATTTAAATCAAACTAAAAATGATAAAGACTATAAATTAAACTAAAAACTTGCAAAACTATTTTCTAAACCTTTAAATGAATGGTGAGTGCTTATTCACTCACTATTATATGGCCAAAAACCGATCCTATACGACTATTTGAGCTAAGAAATGCAAAGAAAACGTGTGTTTTTGTATTTGTGATATGCAGGTACGGATAAATCACAAAAAGACGAAAAATCACAAGAAAACCGGAAAAATGGGCACGAGAGTGGAGGATGGTCAAAAAGTCAATGCCGGGATTTTCAAGTCAACTCAAGTCCCTCATCTTTCATAAATTGACAAGAAATGCCCTTAGATTGTACTTTGGAAAATGTCAAGATCAGTCCCTAGATTTCAGATTTATACAATTTTGGTCCTTGATATATTTCATAATACCTAAATCTAAAAAAAACTACAAGTCCATATTTCCTGGTCCATATCATTACCCAGCCTTCCAAAACACCTCACAACCCAAGCCCATCAACTAACCCAAGCCACCATACCCGGTCAAATATTCGGTCAATGAAAAAAATAATAAAATCCCCAAAAACCCACCCCGCTCTTATTTTTTCCCCAAATCAAAACTTACCCAGATATGAACAGTAACTAAGAACCCTAGTTATTGTACCCGTCCCAATTACAGCAAGTAAGGGCTTAATAGTCTAATCATTGGGGTTCTAGAAGATTGTCAGGGTGTCAGAGTGTCAGAGAATCGAAGAAACACACGAGTGGCATACGTGGCAGCCAATGATTGGAGAAGACACGTCAATTGGATTGATCTAATGGCTGCTATGAGTTGAGCAATGATTGGTATAATCAAACGGTTCTAAAAGGCTTCAAAGAAACACAAAGTTGCAAGGATTGCCAACCTGGCAATCCAAGACCCAACCTCTCACTCTTCCTATAAATAGGTGTTCATTTTGAGCTTCTAGTGTGTAGTTTTTAGTGTAGAGTAATGCTGCCAATTTTACTTTAGATTGTATTTTAGTTTAGTGATTGTAATTTTCATATGAATTTAAATAAAATTTCTAGTTATTTCAAATAAATCTCAGCTTATATTGTTCTTATCTCAGCTTATTCTCTGTTTTTTATCTCAACTTATTTACTGTTTCATTCAGCTTATTATCTGTTTCATTTAGTTAAGTATCATTTCAATATACTACTCTTATTTTAGTTTTTATATTCATTTACATAATATAAAAATAAAAAAAAAAATATTACAATAGTTTAGTAAGGCTCACAATTGAGTATGAGTTAATTGAATTCATTGCTTGGTTTCTGTTACTGCTTATGCCATTTCAGCTTATAGATTGTGAGCTTATTTTGAGCTTATTAACTCGTAATTGTTACATCTTTGGGATTTGAGCTAGATCTTGGTCATATTCTTTCATATCAGAGTTCATTGCATCATTTTTAGTTAGTGTGTAAAGTTTCATCAAGTTTTATTCACAAGTGCTTATTAATAAGCACTTGTGATAAGCAGTTTTCCACTAAATAAGCACTTAAACTTTCCAATTTCATTTCAAATTTTTATTCTGAGTTTGTTTTAATATTTTAGAATTTCTGGAATTTTTCCAGATTTTTCCAACCCTTTTTACTATTTTTCTTATTTTCTTTTGATTTAATTCAATTTTTAAATAGTTTTAAATAGTAAAAATCAATAAAAAAAATCAGGAAAAGCTCTGAAAAATACAAAAATAATTTTAGAATTTCTTTTATAATATTTTAGAATTTTTAGAATTTAATTTTCATATTTCCAAGTTATTTTTCTATTTTTCTTTGTTTTTAATTCATTTTTAATTCCAAAATTAGAGAATAAATTCTAGAAAATAAATAAACACTCAAAAAAATATTTTTCTTTTTCTTAAAATTCTTTTTATTAGTTTTAGAATTTTAGAAAATATTTTCAAGTTCGTAGGATAATTTTTCGATATACGTTACGTTTTAAATTTTACGGTTGCGTTTCCGTTTTTACGTTTTTCAGTTCGGTGCATAATTAGCTTGTAATCTTTTCATATTTCATACTTGTTTGTGATTACGTGAACTATTTGATTGCTATTTTTCACTTTTGCACTTTTCACGACTCGATTTTGCGGTTCGACTATTCACGACTTCATTCTACCTTCGTTGGGAAAACGACCCGGGAAATACTTTCACGAGTATTTCTTTGGAATAATTATATACTACGAAAAGACTTTATCAATGAACTTTAAGAAAGTATAAAAAATTAAAAATAAATATTTTTGTCTTTTTATGATTTTCTTTTAATTAATTACTAATTAAATTAATTAAACTATTTAAACTATTTTAAATTCCTAATAATACTAAAATGACTTAGAAAATTATGGAAAATTTATAAAACTAATTAACCATCACAGGAATCTTGAAAAATTATAAAAAGTTTGTTTTATAAATTTTTACACTATTTTACTAATTATTTTATTAGATATTAATTAATTACTAATTAAACTAAATAAATTATGAAAACTAGTAAATGAACAGTAGAAATTACAAGAAAATTATAAAATTATTTTACAACATATAAAAGCTAGGAAAAATATAAAAACTAGGTGTTACCTTATAAAAATTAATTATGCTATTCAAAACTTAACTATTAATTAATTATTAATAAAACTAATATTAATTCTAATTAATACTAAATGACAAAATAAAAATCTGAGAAAATTATTAAAATTACTTTAACATAAAAGGAAATTAATAAAAATATAAAAATGTAGGTTACTTAATAAAAATCTAAAAATGAAAATTAAAATTTAAATTATATTAAATAGAAACTATACTTATTATTAAATTGATTTTTCTTGATTTTTTCTTTTACAAACCTATTTAAATACTGAAAATAGAAACTTTTACAAAAACAACTTTTTTATATATCAGAAACAAGCACTAAGAGTGCTTATTAGCTTAACAGTTGACTTTGGTCAACTGTTGGAGCTTTTAAGCTTAAAAATAAGCCATAAGGGACCCACAAGGTATAATTCAGATGTAAATAAGCTTTGTGAACTTAAATAAACCTAAATCAACAAAAAAATAGCATTGAATAAGCTAAGAGATTGATTAAGCTAATCCAAATGCCAAACACCCTACTCAGAAATGGGACAAAGTTAAGGAGCAATTCCAAGTGGGTCCCAGGGGTCTTAAGGTTAAACCTATGGTCAATATTTGAAGTATGCCAGGAGGGGGGTTGGGAGAACCAATGGTGGATCAGTGGGACCCACTGTGGTGGCCAGAATCACCCACCAAAGTGGTGGTGGTGGCCTGATGGTCTGATGCACAGGGGAGGTCTTTCCCCAACAGCCTTGTTTGGAGAGGTGTGGGGTCCACAAGAAAATTCACAAAATTATAATAAACATGGGACACTGAAGGTTAGGATTAAGACCTTGAAAATTCCTAAAAGTTTCAAGGTCTTAATCCTAACCTAAAAATTAAAACAATTCATGGAGTTTTTGGAAATTCTGAATAACATGCATTTTGACTTTTTGAATTTTAAACTTATGTTGACTTTTCAGAAATTCTGAAGAACATGCATAATCAACAAAAAATACACTCTGTATACCACAGATATCAGCAGAACCAAACAACCCTTAATGATCACTGATTTTATGATTTTCATATCAACTTACTGATTTAAACTTAAACACTGATTTCAAAGATTATAATATCATAACATGAGTCCATAAGAACACAGGATATCAATAATAACAACATGAAACACTTAAATGACAATTATGCTATTTTTACTATGAAAATAAGATTTTTAGCAACTCATGATTCTGAATAACAAACAAACTAATTTAATGAGTAATTTCATTTAACTATACTAAAGAAATATGAAAACACAAAGATTATAGCTTCTAGCTTATTATGCAGTATGGTGCAAATATTTAAGAAAAAGCTTACAAATGGCATTCCAAGACAGAACTAAGAACCAGGACCAAGTAACACTCCTAATTGTTTTCCATAAAGCTTCTAAACCAAGGCCAATCCATATTTTCCCTTGCTCCAGCCTTCTTGCACCATTACCACTGATTTTTGATTTTTACTCTATTTATTTTATATTTTTGGTTTTTTTTTATTTTCTTAGTAAACTGATTCCTTAAACTTCTAATAGCTTATAAAAGTTGTGTTTGGAGCTTATATGAGCTTATAAGTCCAAAACAACAAGAATAAACAATAATACAATAAAATGAGATTTTGGGGTAACTTTGAACATAAACTGAAAATGGTACTAAACACTAAAATTAAATATTGAAACAAGTTTATTTTACACTGAAAACACTTAACTTAATGCTTGAAAGCTTGAAATTAAACTGAAACTATAGAACTAAATTATTCGACATACATGAAAAATAAACTAAAACTATATATTTCTATCTCTGCTTCTCTTCTCTTTTAAAGCCTCCCAACTTGTTCCAGGTGTCTATCTGAGCATTTCCCACCTCATTTGAGCCCTTGGATCAATTCAAGTCATCTTAGCCGTTTAAAACAGCTTTTGGCGCCAAAAGTAGTTTAGGTGGCTTGGGGCAGGCTCAGTGCAATTAATGCACTTTGGAAGGGTCTGTGAGGTGTAGGGGACATTTTGGGATGTAGGGGTGAGCTGGGGATGGTGGATGGGATGTTTGCAGGTTGTAGGGGACAAAGTGGGATGTAGGTTTAGCACTTGTCATCCCCTGGTACAAAACCCAGACATATCTTGAAATTAGATTACAGTAGGAATCTAGTTAACATCATTTCCGAATGAACGATAGATTATTACCACCCTGTAAGAATTATCTCATGAACTTTAAGTTTATACCAAGGATATCCTAGTATCTCCTTAGAAATTCCTGACTCATCACCATATTATGAACAAAAATTTACTAAATTCTTTTGAAAATAATTAGATGTCATTCAATCATTGAGACTGAACCATCTAAAACCATTTAAAGAAAAATAAATACCATTGTTACTGAGCCAAGCATCACATCATTTGGTCCTCAATTATACATAGCCTAGCTACCTATGTATAATTTAGGAAGAATTATGTCATAAATGGAATAGTTATCTTTTCAAATTTTTTAAATAACAATATTCATGTAAAAGCAAAATCTTGAGATTAAATAAACTATTTATAAACCTCATTTTTAACAAACTCCAATAGATATTTACACTTAATACCCATCACTTTTATTATAGTAAGTCGAGAAAAGTACAAACATTAGAAACCTAAGAGTTCACAAAGACTTATGGAAAACATCAATAGTGAAAATTTTATTAGAGACCACGGAAATTAATACATAGGCATATAATTAGCATAGGAAGTACTATTGTTACAATAATTACAATAGAAAACATAGAATCTCCAATAGGTTGACCCGGCATAACAATAAGGATTCCCATCAACAGTACCATAGCAAGAACCACCATAGGATGAATCACTCTGATTATTCTGAAAGATAAGTATAAGTACACCATTAGAAACAATAGCAAGACTAGTTCTTAAACATAAAGACAAATAAGTTTTATTTCACATTTATTTAGGATTACATAGAAACATAACAAAGATACATTTTAAACAAACCTAGCTCAAGACTAGTGCCTCCATATCTTATCAAAAACATATGATAGAACCATGAGTGGTATTAGGAACCCCAAAATCCCGACCAAAACTACATAATCTTCATCCGGAACAAAAGTCAAATAGGTGATGGCAATAACGATATATACCATTGCGATAATAGTAATTAGGCTCGGCGTTTTAGGAAGTATTTAATGAGAGAAAAGGATTAAGAATAAGAAATGTGAAATGATAGGAAAATGGTTGATGAAAGAATAGGAAAGTAAATGGAGTATTTATAGGCTAAAAATCTAGTCGTTGGGACCAAAAATAGCCGTTAGGTTACTATTCATGACCACTATTTTCAATATTCACAACCCTTAAATACGTCAGTTACCTTGTCTTGTTTGGTACAAGTAAATCTAACTGAATCATGTTTCCTTAATTTTAGGAATAAAAATCTCTCGACAACCCTCTGTTCAAAATTCTTTACTCAAGTAATCACATTAAACTTGAATTTCGGGACGAAATTCAGAATGACATGTGGGTACTGTAAAACCTCGCAAAAATCTTAATAATTAATAATGATTAATTATATATAAATCCCCGTCATTATTTTAATCACCATTTTTACGGGGAAATTTAAAATTTTCTTGGTATATTAAAATGGTCACGATTACGATATTGCAAAATTCATCAAACGACAAAACAAGTTCTCGAAACGATTAACAAAATATTAATAAATCACTAATCCTAATTAATAAAATTAATTACAAAATCAAACGGACCCTTAATAAACCTCAGCCCAATGGCTCGTTTACTATTCATCGGTGGTGAGTGCTTATTCACTCACTATTTTATGGCCAAATACCAACCCAATACGACTATTTGAGCTAACAAATGCAAAGAAAACGTGTGTTTTTGTGTTTGTGATGTGCAGGAACGGATTTATCAATTAAAGACGAAAAATCACGGGAAAACAATGAAAACAGGCACGAGAGTTGAAGTTGGTCAAAAAGTCAAAGTCGGGGATCTAAAAGTCATCTACAGTCCTTCATCTATTCAGACTTGGCAAGAATAGTCCTTGAATTATATTTTTGAAGAAAGTCACATTCAGCCCTTGGAGTTTGGAAATTTACACCATTGGTCCTTGGAATTCATAATACAAAAATCTAAAAAATACTACAAGTATAAATCTGCCAAGTCCATTATACCACAAATTCAGTCCACCATTTAATATTGAAAGCCCATTCCACAAAAATACCCAAAGCCCAACCTACAAAACCCATACCCGATCCACCCTTAATCCTCTACTCGGTCAAACCACACCCCACAAGTCAAACCAATAAAATATATTTACCCTTTTCCCCACTCCCCATTTTCCCCAAATTCCATTTTACCCAAATTGGATAAACCCTAGAATGACCGTACGATTTAATTACAGTGAGTAAGGATAAATTGGTCAAATTAAAGTGTTTCTAGAAGCTCAGAGGGTGTCAGGATTGTGTCAGACTCACAAAAGAAGCACAAATGGGCTACGTGGCATGGACTGATTAGGTGAAACACGTCATAGATATATGATCTAAAGGCTATGATTGATGGGACATGATCTAAGGGCTGAAGGATGAAGAAAAGAAGCACAGATAGTTGTGGATTGCCAGCATGGCAATCACAACCCCCTCACTCACTCCTCTCCTATAAAAAGAGGTGCTTAGTTGCTGATTAGTGTGTAGAATTTTAAGTAGTGTTATGCTGCAAAAATGTATCTAGACTAGTTATTGTAATACTTTCATTTAGCTTTTAATAAAAATTCTGAGTTTCCTTGTTACATTTTCAGCTTATTAATCAACTTTTATAGCTTATTCTGTTTTTAATCTAGCTTATATTCAGCTTATATTCACAAAGTTTCTGCTTATTTTATCTTTTATACTCTTATTTGATTTCAAATTCAGCTTATTCAAGTTTCCTTTTCAATCCTATCATTGATTCTTCAAGTTTAAATAATAAAAAAAAATAGAAAAATATAAAAAATAAGTTTCAAATCATTGTTTCAGATTCCAATTTAGATAAAATTCAGCTTAAGCCTAGAGTATTCAAGCTTAGAAAGCTTAAGTTTCATGTGTTACTGTTTCATTCAATAAGAGATGTTCAACTGATCCATTGTTGCTGAGGTGTTGATAGCTGATACAGAAAGTAAGACATGAGCCTATCTTAGAGATAGGCCTCTGTGAACTCCCTCTGTTCAAGCTGAGGGAGAGCTTGTGGTAACTTCTGTTCTCATTTTCAAATTGTAGCATAGTAGTAGCTTCATAGTTGTAGTAGTAGTCATACTTGTTTCAGTATTAGAAGTAGTGTATTGAATGAGTTTTGTGCTTAATTGTTATCTGAATTGTGTAATATTGTTAATGGATTTGATAGATTAGAGTTGTTGTAGTTTGGCTTATTGATTTAGCCTTTAATATTGATAATTAGTAGGCTGAGTTTGTGCATCTTAGTAGTGTTTTGATTGTTGATCATCTGTCATACTAGCTTGTTACTAATCAGTTGTGGTTATGATAGATCTCATATCTGTGTTACTATAAATTTGTGGATCTGAGTTAATCAATGCTTGTAGATTGAATAAGATTTTGTTGTGAGTAGCTCATTTCACCATCTGAGTTCATAATTGGACACCTATTAACCTGTGGATTTGAGATTTTGAGTGTGGATTGATTCTAGTGATAGCTTGTTGTTGTTATAGCTTTTGTGTAACTATTGGAAGCTAATTAGGATAGGTTGTTAGTTATTTGTAGTGATTAATCATATAGTTGCTACATATTAGTCACATTAAGGGGTGTTTGGTAGTAACTGATTTGCTTAACTCTGGAGTTAGTAGGTAAGGGTTTATTGCATAAACAGCTCACCTAGGTTAGTAATAGTCTAAATAATACATAAAAATAGTTAGTAGTGTAATAAAAGTCAAAATTAGCTAATTAATTCTTTAACTGTTACATAGATAAGCATATTGATAGAATAATCATCACATTAGCTGCATAAGTAATCTAAATAGTTTAATTCAGATAAGCTTTAGCTTAAATCAACTTCAGTAGACATTTAGAACTTAGCTTATTTCAATAAAGTCAAACTAGGTATTCATATCAAAAAGTCAAAAAGATCATATACTCAGATTTAGTCATAGCTTTAAACTGAGTTCTATTTTGATATTGAAGCCTGCTTGTTTGCATTTGAGCTTGTTTCTGTGAGTAGACTAGTCTATTGTGCCTCATCTGAGTAGTTAAAGATTTGTGTTTGACCATATTGCTTCTAAGATAGCTTGTGCTTATTCTGCATTGCACCTAGTGCTTATTCTCATTGCTTCTTGCCATAATTCTGAGCATTTGAGTATTTCTGAGTTTATACCTGATCATCTGTTGCATAATCTGAGCTGAATACATCATTATTGGTCTGAGTTTAAATTTTCAACAAGATTTGATCACAAGCGCTTATTTATAAGCACTTGTGATAAGCAGTTTAAACAGAAAAAGCCCCAAATAAGCTGATTTTCACTTAAAATTTTTATTCTGAGTTTCTTTTATTATTTTTGATTTTTTGGAAATTTTCCATATTTTTCCAAAGCTTTTTACTATTTTTCTTATTTTCTTTTGATTATTTTCAATTTTTAAATAGTTTTTAATTACCAATAATTCATAATAAGTCATAAAAAGGTCTGAAAAATACAAAAAGATTTTTAGTAATTCTTTTATAGTATTTTAGAATTTTCAGATTTGAAATTTTATTTTTCCACCTTATTTTTCTATTTTTAATTCATTTAAAAAGTAAAAAAAATCATTATTAATTCATAGAAAATAAATAAAAAGTAAAAAAAAATATTTTTCTTTTTCTTAAAATTCTTTTTATTAATTTAAGATTTTTAGAAATTATTTTCAAGTTCATAGGATCATTTTTCGATATACGTTACGTTTTAAATTTTACGGTTGCGTTTCCGTTTTTACGTTTTTCATTTCGGTGCATAATTAGCTTGTAATCTTTGCATATTTCATACTTGTTTGTGAATATGTGAACTATTTGATTGCTATTTTCACTTTCTCACTTTTCAAATTCACGATTTCACGAATCGATATTCTCGATTCCATTCGCCTTCATTGGGAAAACGACTCGGGTGATCCGTATTTTACGCGGATCACTTCGATATTATACTATAATTATTATAATTGTTTTTCACACGAATCAATTTTTGGCGCCGCTGCCGGGGATCGAACCCGGGTCACCCGCGTGACAGGCGGGAATACTTACCACTATACTACAACGACGGGTTAATCCACAAATCCATGAAGTGATCAAAAAGGAAGTTATAAAACTCCTTGACGCTGGAATAATTTATCCAATCTCGGATAGTTCATGGGTTAGCCCGGTTCATTGTGTGCCAAAGAAGGGCGGAATCACTGTTGTGAAGAATGACGATAATGAGCTTATACCGACTCGACTTGTGACTGGATGGAGAGTTTGTATCGACTATCGAAAGTTGAATGATGCGACACGTAAAGACCATTTCCCGCTCCCTTTTATGGACCAAATGCTTGAAAGTTTAGCGGGAAATGAGTTCTATTGTTTTCTGGATGGGTTTTCTGGGTACTTTCAAATTCCCATTGATCCCCAGGATCAAGAAAAGACCACTTTTACTTGCCCGTATGGAACGTTTGCCTATCGTAGAATGCCTTTTGGCTTATGTAACGCTCCAGGCACGTTTCAACGGTGTATGATGGCCATTTTCTCCGATATGATTGAAAAAACCATGGAAGTGTTCATGGACGACTTCTCCGTCTATGGAAGTTCTTTCGACTCTTGCCTTTCCCATTTGGAAAATATGCTAATTCGGTGTGAAAACACTAATTTAGTTCTAAATTGGGAAAGTGCCACTTCATGGTTAAAGAGGGAATAGTCCTCGGCCATAAAATATCCAAATCTGGAATTGAGGTGGATCGTGCAAAAGTCGATGTTATTGCTAAATTACCACACCCAACTACCGTAAAAGGAATCCGAAGTTTCCTTGGTCATGCCGGCTTTTACCGATGTTTTATTCAAGATTTCTCCAAAATAGCCCGGCCTCTGACCCACCTTTTAGAAAAAGATGCTCCATTTAAATTCACGAATGAATGCGTCGATGCATTTAATGTTTTAAAGAAAAAGTTAACGGAGGCGCCAATCTTAGTTGCCCCCGATTGGAACTTACCTTTTTAGCTAATGTGTGATGCAAGTGATTATGCCATTGGTGCAGTTCTGGGGCAACGTAAGAACAAGTATTTTCAGCCTATACACTATGCAAGCAAGACCATGAATGACGCCCAACATCACTATACTACTACCGAAAAGGAAATGTTAGCGGTTGTCTATGCTTTTGAAAAATTTAGGTCTTATTTGCTTCTTAAAAAGTGCATAGTGTATACGGACCACTCAGCCCTAAAGTATTTAATGACTAAACAAGATGCGAAGCCACGTTTAATGCGGTGGGTTCTTTTGCTCCAAGAATTTAATGTCGAAATACGAGACAAGAAAGGAGCTGAGAATCTTGCTGCCGATCACCTTTCACGACTTGAGAACCCCCATCAAAGTGTTCTCGAGAAAAAGGAAATTAACGATGCTTTTCCTCGAGACACTTGGGAGTGTGACCAAAATTGACCAAAATACCCCATGGTTAGCCGATTTTGCGAATTACCATGCGGGGAAATTCATTAGGAAAGGGATGTCGTCCCAGCAAAAGAAAAAATTCTTTAAAGATGTCCAACATTATTTTTGGGACGACCCCTACTTGTTCAAAGTCTGTGCGGATCAAGTGATCCGGCGGTGTGTTCACGGTACGGATGCCGTTGAAATTTTAAAGGCATGTCATAGTGGACCCACGGGGGGACATCATGGTGCCAATTTCACCGCTAAGAAGGTTTTCGATTCCGGCTTCTATTGGCCGACGATATATCGGGATGCCCATGAATTGGTAAAAACATGTGATTCTTGCCAACGTCAAGGTAAAATCTCTCAAAAAGATGAAATGCCGCAAAATGCGATTCAAGTTTGTGAGATTTTTGACGTTTGGGGCATCGATTTTATGGGGCCATTCCCGTCGTCTAGGGGTAACAAATACATTCTCGTGGCCGTCGATTACTTATCAAAATGGGTTGAAGCGAAGGCGCTCCCCACCAATGACGCCCGAGTGGTTGTTAAGTTTTTAAAGAGTCTCTTTGCCCAATTTGGTGCACCTCGAGCCATCATAAGCGATCGTGGGACCCATTTTTGCAATGATCAATTTGCGAAAGTTATGCTTAAATATGGTGTCACACATCGTGTTTCCACGGCTTATCATCCACAAACGAGTGGTCAAGTTGAGGTCTCCAATCGTGGTTTAAAATGTATACTAGAAAGGACAGTAGGAGAACACCGTGCCTCTTGGGCCGACAAATTAGAAGATGCATTATGGGCTTTCTGGACCGCTTACAAAACTCCCATTGGGTGTACACCATATAAGCTGGTTTACGGGAAAGCTTGTCATTTGCCCATCGAACTAGAGCACAAGGCCTACTGGGCCTTAAAACATGCCAACTTTGACTTGAAAACCGCAGGTGATCATAGAAAAATTCAATTGAATGAGTTAGTAGAACTCTGTGATCAAGCTTACGAGAATTATTTGATTTATAAAGAGAAAACAAAAAGAATTCATGATGCCAAGATCAAAGACCGCGTTTTTAACGTTGGTGATCAAGTGCTACTTTTTAATTCTCGGTTAAAGATATTCTCGGGTAAGCTTAAAACCCGTTGGTCTGGACCATTCACAATAACCCAAGTTTTTCCTTATGGAACCATTGAGTTAGCTCAACAAGATGGTCCCAATTTTAAGGTGAATGGTTACCGTTAAAAACACTACTTTGGAGGGTATGTACCGACTATGGTAGTCCCGGATCTCCAAACTTTCCCCAAGGACAATTGAATTCGGGGATCGAGTCAAGCTCATGTGACTCGGTGAACAAAAACAAGCGCTTCATGGGTGGCAACCCATGCTTATCCAATTTCATCTTCTTATTTTCTATTTTCTAACAAATAACGTGAGGAGGGGGTGCCTCTTCTACTCTTGTGTTTCAAGGTTGTTTGTGATGTTTGTTCAGGATTGTCCATGATTTATGATGGCTCTCGTGCTCGTTATCTCTTCACTTGGAGTCTCATTCATCGGTGCTCTTGGAAATCCTATATCCGTTAAATCTTATCGACTAACATTTTCTTTGGCATAATTAATAAACGGCCTAGAATTTTGTTAGGATTACCTTAACCCATAAAACATTGAGGACAATGTTTCGTTCTAGTCGGGGGGAGGGTGAATCTTCGATTCGATTTTGACCTTGCATTTTTCACAAAAGTCGTGCACTCTCGCAACTCCGTTTTTCCACCAAAAAATAAAAAAATTGAAAAATTGAAAATTTTCAAAATTTTGATGAAAAAATCAATGAAAAAGCACAAAAAAATGAGAAAAAGTTTAAAAAATTATGCAAAAATATAATAAAGTTTGAATAAGTGTTTTGACACCTTGTTGACTTTCTTGCTGGCGAGAGTAAGAATAAATATTTTGACTTGACCGGGCGTGTTGAGCCCTAGCTTGTTCCCTTAACCAATGATGATCACATAAGCTTGTGCTAGTTTTGGACACAAGGAGCTATAAAATGTGAATTCTTACTTAAGAATCTGCAAGTTCCCGTACTTGACTTTATACATGCGCAGCTTAAAAGCTTTCGCTAGTCTTTTACACTAGGAGCTAGAAAACGCAAATTCTTTTTAAGAGTTTGCAAGTTCCCGTATTTGACTTTATATATGCGTGGCTTGATTATCGGCTAAGCATCTGCTGATCTCATTATTTGAGATTTTAAATTTGCAGAGAACGAGAAATGATAGAGTTTATTTAGAAGTTAGATGCTAAACGTGGAGTAGTGGTTCTCTTTAGAGCTCATAAGAGGTACTTGTGGCTTTTTACTCCCATCAGAAACGTCACCCATATATAATAGATGTTCTAGGTTAATTAGTGGTATTTCGGTTTGAATAATATTTAGTTCTTTGTTTTCTTAAGAGAATTTTTGCTTTAAAAGTTGGGTTCATATCAAGGAACATCAAAAATAAGAGCAAAAAGTGAAAAAAAATCAAAAGTCAAAAGTTGATTATCTATGTGGTTTTGGAGCTACCCGATAAGCTTCCATTGATGTTATGAGAAAAAAGTCAAGAAAAGAAAGAAAGAAAAAAGTGAAAAGTATGAAAAAAGTGAAAAATGAAAAAAGTGAAAGTTGAAAGTATCGAATAAGAGCTTATGTATGTAAATAAGTTGTTGGCGCGTGAGGTGCATGTGATAAGTGATTAGTAATCAGTCACATGAGGTGCACGTGATCGTACTCCGCAACTTATATCTTTGATATTGTATGTACCCCAAATTCCTTGATGTGGACCGAATTTCTATTGCAGTGGTTCTTAAGAGAAAATGAATAACTACTTATCGTTTAAACTTAGGTATCACTATCGGACTTAAAAATTATCGAAACGATAAAATATGAAGCAATTCATTTCTCAACAAAATAAAATATTGAGATACAAAACCTAGGAAATGGGAGTAAGGAGTTTCCACAAGTAACTGTTATGAGTAGTGTTAGCATCTAATTTGTAGATAAGTTGTGATCTCGTTGGTACGCTTAGTTTGGGGACTCGTGAAAAATCAAGGATGACGATTTTTATCCGTATGGTCGCTTCTTAATAGAAGTGTTTCTACTCGTTGACCCTCATAATTATTGCAAAATAATGAAAGTTCAACAATCCGTCACAAGTGTGAAATAAGAAAAGTCCAAAAATGAAAAGTGTAAGTGGAATAAAGGAATAAAGGAAAATTTTGGAAAACGGAGCGTTTACGGGAATAAATGATTTTATTATTTCTTTCGAACCTCCTTGCTACTTTTCAAAGTTAGTAGGAAGAGATTTGAAATTATTTATCCCAAAAGCGTGAATTGATCACATTGCGTGAGGACATGGCAATACCTTAGTCGGGGGATTTTGGTGAGTGCTTATTCACTCACTATTTTATGGCCAAAAACCAACCCAATACGACTATTTGAGCTAACAAATGCAAAGAAAACGTGTGTTTTTGTGTTTGTGATGTGTAGGAACGGATTTATCAATTAAAGACGAAAAATCACGGGAAAACAATGAAAACGGGCACGAGAGTTGAAGTTGGTCAAAAAGTCAAAGTCGGGGATCTAAAAGTCATCTACAGTCCTTCATCTATTCAGACTTGGCAAGAATAGTCCTTGAATTATATTTTTAAAGAAAGTCACATTCAGCCCTTGGAGTTTGGAAATTTACACCATTGGTCCTTGGAATTCATAATACAAAAATCTAAAAAATACTACAAGTATAAATCTGCCAAGTCCATTATACCACAAATTCAGTCCACCATTTAATATTAAAAGCCCATTCCACAAAAATACCCAAAGCCCAACCTACAAAACCCATACCCGATCCACCCTTAATCCTCTACCCGGTCAAACCACACCCCACAAGTCAAACCAATAAAATATATTTACCCTTTTCCCCGCTCCCCATTTTCCCCAAATTCCATTTTACCCAAATTGGATAAACCCTAGAATGACCGTACGATTTAATTACAGTAAGTAAGGATAAATTGGTCAAATTAAAGTGTTTCTAGAAGCTCAGAGGGTGTCAGGATTGTGTCAGACTCGCAAAAGAAGCACAAATGGGCTACGTGGCATGGACTGATTGGGTGAAACGCGTCATAGATATATGATCTAAAGGCTATGATTGATGGGACATGATCTAAGGGCTGAAGGATGAAGAAAAGAAGCACAGATAGTTGTGGATTGCCAGCATGGCAATCACAACCCCCTCACTCACTCCTCTCCTACAAAAAGAGGTGCGTAGTTGCTGATTAGTGTGTAGAATTTTAAGTAGTGTTATGCTGCAAAAATGTATCTAGACTAGTTATTGTAATACTTTCATTTAGCTTTTAATAAAAATTCTGAGTTTCCTTGTTACATTTTCAGCTTATTAATCAACTTTTATAGCTTATTCTGTTTTTAATCTAGCTTATATTCAGCTTATATTCACAAAGTTTCTGCTTATTTTATCTTTTATACTCTTATTTGATTTCAAATTCAGCTTATTCAAGTTTCCTTTTCAATCCTATCATTGATTCTTCAAGTTTAAATAATAAAAAAATAGAAAAATAGAAAAATATAAAAAATAAGTTTCAAATCATTGTTTCAGATTTCAATTTAGATAAAATTCAGCTTAAGCCTAGAGTATTCAAGCTTAGAAAGCTTAAGTTTCATGTGTTACTGTTTCATTCAATAAGAGATGTTCAACTGATCCATTGTTGCTGAGGTGTTGATAGCTGATACAGAAAGTAAGACATGAGCCTATCTTAGAGATAGGCCTCTGTGAACTCCCTCTGTTCAAGCTGAGGGAGAGCTTGTGGTAACTTCTGTTCTCATTTTCAAATTGTAGCATAGTAGTAGCTTCATAGTTGTAGTAGTAGTCATACTTGTTTCAGTATTAGAAGTAGTGTATTGAATGAGTTTTGTGCTTAATTGTTATCTGAATTGTGTAATATTGTTAATGGATTTGATAGATTAGAGTTGTTGTAGTTTGGCTTATTGATTTAGCCTTTAATATTGATAATTAGTAGGCTGAGTTTGTGCATCTTAGTAGTGTTTTGATTGTTGATCATCTGTCATACTAGCTTGTTACTAATCAGTTGTGGTTATGATAGATCTCATATCTGTGTTACTATAAATTTGTGGATCTGAGTTAATCAATGCTTGTAGATTGAATAAGATTTTGTTGTGAGTAGCTCATTTCACCATCTGAGTTCATAATTGGACACCTATTAACCTGTGGATTTGAGATTTTGAGTGTGGATTGATTCTAGTGATAGCTTGTTGTTGTTATAGCTTTTGTGTAACTATTGGAAGCTAATTAGGATAGGTTGTTAGTTATTTGTAGTGATTAATCATATAGTTGCTACATATTAGTCACATTAAGGGGTGTTTGGTAGTAACAGATTTGCTTAGCTCTGGAGTTAGTAGGTAAGGGTTTATTGCATAAACAGCTCACCTAGGTTAGTAATAGTCTAAATAATACATAAAAATAGTTAGTAGTGTAATAAAAGTTAAAATTAGCTAATTAATTCTTTAACTGTTACATAGATAAGCATATTGATAGAATAATCATCACATTAGCTGCATAAGTAATCTAAATAGTTTAATTCAGATAAGCTTTAGCTTAAATCAACTTCAGTAGACATTTAGAACTTAGCTTATTTCAATAAAGTCAAACTAGGTATTCATATCAAAAAGTCAAAAAGATCATATACTCAGATTTAGTCATAGCTTTAAACTGAGTTCTATTTTGATATTGAAGCCTACTTGTTTGCATTTAAGCTTGTTTCTGTGAGTAGACTAGTCTATTGTGCCTCATCTGAGTAGTTAAAGATTTGTGTTTGACCATATTGCTTCTAAGATAGCTTGTGCTTATTCTGCATTGCACCTAGTGCTTATTCTCATTGCTTATTGCCATAATTCTGAGCATTTGAGTATTTCTGAGTTTATACCTGATCATCTGTTGCATAATCTGAGCTGAATACATCATTATTGGTCTGAGTTTAAATTTTCAACAAGATTTGATCACAAGTGCTTATTTATAAGCACTTGTGATAAGCAGTTTAAACAGAAAAAGCCCCAAATAAGCTGATTTTCACTTAAAATTTTTATTCTGAGTTTCTTTTATTATTTTTGATTTTCTGGAAATTTTCCAGATTTTTCCAAAGCTTTTTACTATTTTTATTATTTTCTTTTGATTATTTTCAATTTTTAAATAGTTTTTAATTACCAATAATTCATAATAAGTCATAAAAAGGTTTGAAAAATACAAAAAGATTTTTAGTAATTCTTTTATAGTATTTTAGAATTTTTCTGATTTGAAATTTTATTTTTCCACCTTATTTTTCTATTTTTCTCTATTTTTAATTCATTTAAAAAGTAAAAAAAATCATTATTAATTCATAGAAAATAAATAAAAAGTAAAAAAAAAAATATTTTTCTTTTTCTTAAAATTCTTTTTATTAGTTTAAGATTTTTAGAAATTATTTTCAAGTTCATAGGATCATTTTTCGATATACGTTACGTTTTAAATTTTACGGTTGCGTTTCCGTTTTTACGTTTTTCATTTCGGTGCATAATTAGCTTGTAATCTTTGCATATTTCATACTTGTTTGTGAATATGTGAACTATTTGATTGCTATTTTCACTTTCTCACTTTTCAAATTCACGATTTCACGAATCGATATTCTCGATTCCATTCGCCTTCGTTGGGAAAACGACTCGGGTGATCCGTATTTTACGCGGATCACTTCGATATTATACTATAATTATTATAATTGGTTTTCACACGAATCAATCGGCCCAAGACCAAAGCCCACTTTTCCTTTTATTAATTCCAAAACAATCGACTAGACCCTCTCCAAAACACCTCGTTTATTCTCAATTCTTACACACGACGTGCCAATATTTTTATACCATCTCATTCCTCACCTAGCCAAATATTAGTGTGTCAAATCCCAAGTTCATTGGACGACGTTTGATACGTTTATAAAGGGCAAAGTGATTGACGAAAAATCATATCAATCGGTTCATAATTTACTCAAATCTTAACCGTTTTGATTCCCGTTTGTTCCTACGTGTTCCTAATAATATTTCTAACATATTTTCATGTTTAAATATCATCTATGATCAGCTATAATCAAGTGGTACGAGATTATGCAAATCGTGTATGAAATGATATATATGTCGACATCCTCATGAATCATCAAGACATATTTCTCGTTTCATGTACTCACAACCAAATATAATAAGCATATATTTCATCCTATGAACCTAGGTGACTGACAATGCATAGTTACTATGGTTTACTTGGATGAATTCACACCATACGTATATCAAATGAGATATATATATACGTTATATGCATGCATCCTTTCTATCATTCATCACTCCCTTTCAAAGTATCTTTTCTTCCTAATAATCCTATCTTGAAGGCCAGAAGTGATTACCATATCATTTGGACGCAAGAAAGGAGTATCGAATTTAAGTTACACGTATAATATTTTGGGTAGTAGTCGAATTTGAGTATATCTTGTGTTTCATTCGTTCCTACTCGTTCCTCCACCACCCTAGAGGTGTAGTAAGCCGTTTCAAACTACTTTCAATTCATTTCACACGTTAAATTTAGTCCATGCATCATGTTCATTTTTATTCGATCCTATATAAGCTTTATATATATTTTTACGTATGTATATATTTGTAGCAACACTAAACGTGACTAGCCTCTATCTTGGAAGGCCTAGGAGTCACGTAGCACACAAAGTTCATGTTAGTTTAAACATTACATGCATCACACGATCATATTTTGAACCATGTTTCCATCGTATGAAATTTCATCAAAACACTTAGAAAATATTCTAAGTTTTTCACAAATATATAAACATTCCAAACACGCTACAAAACAATCGTATAACTTCAGATATCGTGTAACAAGTATACCTTATTATTACTTAACCTAATAGACCACCTAGAAAACTATTATTTTCGTTTACATAACTTGTAAAAATACTCACGATTCGACACTCAAACTCACTCAATTTGATCGACAGTTACCCGATTTTAAAATGACAATTTCATATAAAACTTAATATTTTTCGATTGGGCTTATTCAAGGCCCAACAAGAAATAAAGATCCATAAGCCCACTGGGCCCATATGAAACATTTTTGGAATCACAAAAGTAGCCCAAGTTCAGGCCCAAAACATTTTTCATGCCTTCGCCTCTAGATTTCTAAATGGGCTTTTGTATTTGGCTCGTTAAGGCCCATAAGCTAGAAAAATAGGCTTTTAATCAAATAAGCAGTTAAAATAAGCTTATTATTGACTTAATAAGCTACGGAAATTTTTAGAAAATTTTTATAATCATTTTTGTAATTTTGGACTAAAAATGTAACGCGACGACACTTAGGAGGACTAAAACTGTCAAGGACTGAAAAGTAGGGACTGAAATTGTAAAAACAGAATCTATAGGATAAAACTTGATATTATTTAATATTCCAAGCTTAGAATGTTATTTTGGACAAGTAGTGGACTATAATTGTAAATTAGATACGAAAATGACTAACGGTGTAACGCTAACGCCGTTAGTATAAAAAGTGTAAAAATGGAAAAAGGACAAGGACTAAACATAATCTATTTGACATTCTTATTTATTTTCTATTTTCGTAAATTTATTTCGTATTGCATTTAAACTTTCGTTTTTATTTATATATATATATATATATATATATATATATATATATATATATATATATATATATATACTAGACGAGTACCTGTGCATAGCAACGGGATTTTATAGCGACAAATAGTTTATTGATAAAAAAAAAGTTTATAGGTTATAAACGAAAAATAATAAAAATTTGAAGATTAGGGAATTAAACATAATGTTTTGAAACCCGGTTCGACCAGGGTGGTTCAACCGGTTGAACCATTCCGGTCGAAAAATGGGTCGATTTAAACCGGGTCAACTTGCTAAGTTGGGTCGAAAACGGGTAAACTGGATCAACCCGCCAGGTTTGAAGCGTCCCGGGTCAATCTGGTTTGTGTTTTAATTGGTTGTATTTAATTTGGTAGATATGTTTTAATTGGTTGTACAATGTGAATAAATTATTGTACTTTTAAGTAATGGATAATGTTTTGAAACCCGGTTCGACCCGGGTGGTTCAACCGGTTGAACCGTTCCGGTCGAAAAATGGGTCGATTTAAACTGGGTCAACTTGCTAGGTTGGGTCGAAAACGGGTCAAATTAAACTGGGTCAACCCGCCGGGTTTGAAGCGTCCTGGGTCAACCCGGTTTGTGTTTTAATTGGTTGTATTTAATTTGGTAGATATGTTTTTAATTGGTTGTACAATGTGAATAAATCATTGTACTTTTTTAAGTAATAGATAATGTTTTGAAACCCGGTTCGACCCGGTTGGTTCAACCGGTTGAACCGTTCTAGTCGAAAAATGGGTCGAGTTAAACCGGGTCAACTTGCTAGGTTGAGTCGAAAACGGGTCAAATTAAACTGGGTCAACCGGCCGGATTTGAAGCGTCCCGGGTCAACCCGATTTGTGTTTGATTGATTGTATTTAATTTGGTAGATATGTTTTAATTTGGTTGTACAATGTGAATGAATAATTGTATTTCTAAGTATTGGGGTGTTTTAATAAGAGTATTAATTATATTTCACTTTCTCTCTCATTTGACCATTGTTGAAACTCAACATTTCACTTGAAAACTCAAAATTTCACTTTTGACTATTTTTCCATTATATATATATATATATATATATATATATATATATATATATATATATACATAATATGTAACGTAACGATAACAATATATACAACGATATTTCAAAAGTTAATATTTTTACTTATGATTTAAAAAGGTAAAAATTCGATGGATAATTTAAATAAAGTATTTTATCATATCATGCATGACATAATAATTACACTACACATCATCTATTCGTCATAACGAATAAATATTATTCGTTATTCGTTCGTATTTACCAAATAGTATTTGGTTATATTCTCAGATAAATTTATTTATCAGGTTCCGTATCAAAGACGTTTCCATAATCATTCCCATAAATCTCATCCTACTTTACTTTTCATCATTTCCGTATTAATCCAGGTGAGTCATAGCCCCATTTCCAATACTTGTTTTTAACTCATTGGGGGAGATACATGCTTACATATACTTTGATAAATTGATAAGTATATGAATAAAATACATGATTCAAATCAATTTCCTAATTGATATTTATTTAATATGGTTTGTGATTTAAGATGTGATATATACAATACTTGACGAAATACTTAATTGAAATACTGATACTCATATGATAATGCTTCCAATTTGATTATTGTGGTATGTGATATATATATTTTACTGATGAATTACTTGACTGAAATACTGATACTCATATGATAATGTTTCCAATTCAATTATTGTGGTATGTGATATACATATGTTACTGGCGAAATACTTAAATTGAATTACTGATACTCAAATGATACTGTTTCCAAATTGATTACTGTGGTATGATACTTGATTTTATGATGTTATCCTGAATGATCCCATTATTACCTTGATATTGCCTAAGTTACCTTATCGCCATAAAGTCCCTTAATCATGAGCCATTAATCACTGTTAAGTGAGCGCGAATATAGTGAACAGCTTCGAAACCTGTTAAGGACTGACCTCTTGTCCCACTAATATTTGACGGAATGCCATTTACCAATGGTTAGTCGTATTAGTCGTGATACACTATATTCGTAGACAAATAGGAATTGGCAAATCACCTATTATAAGAGGGCAAAATTTATCATTGACTTGATAAAACACCTCTTTTAGTTAAGCTTGTGTGTCATGAGGCTTGGAGCAATATCTATAAAGGAAATGTATGTTTTCAACATATATTTAGATACAGCTGTATAGGAATTTGACCATACTTGAATTGTATATCTGATTAAATTAGCATCATGAGTTTCCAGCTCATGTTAGGATTATTGATTCCTTACTTGATTTTGATTGAATACTTATTTGATTTATTTGTGATTATAGTCGACATTACTCAATACTTGTTTCATTACTGTTTGTATTTTATCAATACCAAATATTCCTGAAATCTATCAAAATAAATGGTTTTCCATAAAACTCTATGAACTCACCAACCTTTGTTTTGACACTTTTAAGCATGTGTATCTCAGGTAATTTAACAGAGCAGGACAAGACACGGAATGGGCATTTATTACTCTGATAAATTAAAATGGTGTAAAAATCAAAATATGTTATTCTTACAAGCCTTTATATCTTTTACTAAGATTTTAAATTAAATGGTTCATCTTTTATCAAAAATATGATTTGAATGACAAATAACTTTCAAAACGCTTCTTTTAAGCCATTTTATGATATTAAAACTTCGATCCTCCCCGTAACACCTAAATTACTTTTCCGCTGCGACAAACTTAAATTTGGGGGTGTTACAGATAATTACCTATTTTTCCATGAACATTAATTCGACTGGTTTCTTATTACTAAAGTAAGGGGTTGTTTGAATGATTATCATGAAAGTGTTCATATGATTTATAATTTTATATGAACAAACTAGACATCCAATTGGAATAAAATGTTTATATAGAAGCAGGGGCGGAGGAGATAGGGGGACTAGTGGGTGCTAAGCCTCCCCCAACTAGCCCAATAAGTTCAATATAATATAGCCCAAAAGCCCAATATTTTAAGAATATGAATACCCGGCCCTATCAATATTACTAATTCAATATTGTGTTGATTAAATAAAAGAAGTTGTAACTGCTGAATTCAAGGGTCAAGCGAGTGGAACAAACCGATCAAAACTCAAAACAATTGCTCCTCTTATACGGTATTGAATGCTTTTTAATGATTTGTTCTTTTAATAATGATCACAATTAATATTCACTTATTTGAATTTTTCTTCAATCGGTTGATGCATTGAAATATTGAATTGTGTTTCGATAGTTTTTGTTAGACATTAGTGATCATTCATTGAGTTCATTCACTTGATAACAATTAAGTATTAATTGCTTGAAGCTTTTTTATCGCATGATTATCAATTGATAACTTGTTGTATACTTAATTTTATTTACTTTTCCTAATTTTTAATGATCATATTAACTCATGAGATAAATAAAACAAGGCAATTTATTTGATTCTATTGAATGCATAATCAGAAGGCTAAAATGAATGTAAAAGAAGAGATGCGATAGGAATTAACTATCACTAGTTACCACACACATTTTACTTTATAAAGTGATGAAGTGTTAAAAAAAATTGCTAACAAAGTTACAAAGTTATAGGTTGGTGACTTGCTGAACTGATGAACACATGAACTTTTGAAAAATAATGTAGCAAACAAGCTACAAACTATTTTTTGTGTTTATGGAGACATATAGTTATGGATATTGACTTGTACTTGTTTACTTCTGATGCAAAAGTTTTATGCTTCTAGGTTAACCCATGAGCAAAAAGCGGGCAATTGATTTTTTTTACAAGCGAATAGAAGATGTCGTTCATGACCCCGAAATTCAAACCCAAACCCAAACACAAGCTCAACCTCAAAAACAAGCTCAACCTCAAACTCAGAATCAAACTAATGGTGACAATGTTATGGAAGAGTCACTTGGAGCTGGAGTTGAACCCGAAACAATTGCTACATCGAATTCAAATGAGGTCAAATCAGATTCTTTGATTCGTGACTCAGGCATGCGACCTCCAATATCGAGCTGTCCAAGTAACTTGCAAGATGAGATTAGACGAACTTATATTAATCTCGGACCTTATCAACTTATTAAATCACATTATCCTCTTACTCCTTGTGGTCGTCAAAAGCGTAGCTTCTAGGTAGCGTGGTTTAAAAGATTTTGGTGGTTAGAGTATTTTGATAAGAATGATTCTGCATTTTGTTTTCCATGTTACCTTTTTGGTAGGAAGCCTATAGGGAGAGTTGGATCGGACAAATTTACAGTTAAAGGTTTCAATAGATGGCAAAAGGTGAATAGTGGAAAAGAATGTCCCTTCGTCAATCATGAAAGTAAGACTCCTTCCTCAGCTCATAATTTTTCAGTAAGATGCTATGAAGATTTGAAGAACAAATTATGTCACATAGAGAATGTAATAGACAAGCAAACAGAACAAGAAATAATGGATAATAGACTACGACTTCAAGTAACTATTGACTCTACTAAATGGCTTACATTACAAACGTGTCCTTTAAGGGGAGGTGATGAACGACCCACTTCATTAAATCGGGGAAATCTTCTTGAATTAGTAGATCTTCTCGCTTCATCTAACCCAGATGTTGCTAGAGTTGTGTTAAATGCTCCTAAAAATGCAAAGTATACTTCACCAGATATTCAAAAAGAAATATTGCAAATGTATGCTATGAAGATACAAGAAGCCATTCGAGATGAGATTGGAAATGCAAAGTTTTGTTTAATAGTCGATGAATCTCAAGATGAATCAAAGAAAGAACAAATGACTATTTGTGTGAGATTTGTTGATCGAAAGGGGTATATCAAAGAAAGGTTGTTGGACTTGGTCCATGTTAAAGATACAACCGTATTGACTTTGAAAAATGAGATATTATCTTCTTTGTCTTATCTTAAGCTTGATGTTCAAGATATTCGGGGTCAAGGATATGATGGAGCTAGTAATATGCGTGGGGAGTGGAATGGGCTAAAAGCGTTGATTTTGAACGAATGTCCTTTTGCTTATTATGTGCATTGTTTTGCTCATCAGTTGCAGCTAGCTCTTGTTGCGGCATCCAAAGATGTGTCTGAAGTGCATACATTTTTCAAGCATTTAAGCTTCATTGTTAATGTCATTGGCTCTTCTACTAAGCGGAATGATCAATTACAAAATGCTCAGATTGAGGAAATATCACATCTTGCTGAAATTGGAGAACTTGAGGGTGGAAGAGGAGCTAATCAAATGCAAAACTTACAAAGGGCAGGAGATACTAGATGGAGTTCACATTTCAAATCAATTTGTAGTTTGTTGAGATTGTTTAGTCCAACGCGTGTGGTATTAAATGACATTTATCTTGGACGATCAAGAGGTTCTCAAAAAGGTGACGCCAAATATGCTCTTACACACCTTTTATCATTTGATTTTGTTCTCGTTTTGCATCTTATGAAGGAAATAATGGGGATTACAGACAAGCTTTGCAAAGTTTTGCAAAACAAGTCTCAAGATATTGTTAATGCATTAACTTTGGTTTCCACTACGAAGACATTAATTCAAGAACTAAGGGATGATGGGTGGGAATCACTTCTAGATAAAGTTGTAAGTTTTTGTGGTAAATATAACATTCTTGTTCCCGATATGAATGCGACTTACAGAGATATAATTCAGTCACGTCACAAGAAAGATGATGTGACAGTTGAGCATCATTATCGGGTTGATGTGTTTATTGTTGCTATCGATAGTCAGTTGCAAGAGCTAAACAATAGATTTAGTTAGTCTGTTTCAGAGCTTCTTCGTCTTAGTGCTACGTTGGATCCAAGGAAATCTTTCAATAGTGATGACATACAGAAGTTGGTGACGAAGTACTATCCTTTAGATTTTACCGAACAAGATAAAATTGAGCTAAAACTTGAGTTGCAACATTATGAGCTGGATAATGATCCGAAATTGAAGAATGTTACAACATTGTCAAAGTTGTGTGAAGGATTGCAAGAAACTGATAAGTCAGAGACTTATCCTCTTATTGACAGACTGATTCGTCTTATATTAACTCTCCCTGTTTCAACTGTAACATCTAAAAGAGCCTTTTCAAAAATGAAACTTGTGAAAACAAGACTTCGTAGTACAATGAGTGATGAATTTCTTAAAAGTAGCGTGATTCTTGGTGTTGAAAGAGACATTGTTTGTACCCTTTGTACTAATAACATAATTGATGATTTTTACTCCAAAACACAAAGACGTGTCCAAATGAAAAAACACAAGGTATTGTTACTTGTTTTTTTTTTTTTTTTTTTTTTTTTTTTCTCTTTTATTTCTATTTATCATTAACATAAAGTTTTTGTTTTAATATCTTGAGTATTTTTTATTTATTTGCAGGTTAGTTTGTGAGACAAAGGATTAGGGCCAAATGCTACCCGCTGAGTTGCTAACGGCCATTGAAATTCTTACCACGATTAATTAAGGTTTTTATTAGTGTAAAACACATGATATTTTTAATTTATTAGACATTTGGCTCTTCATTTATTTTTCCAAATTTCCATGCTTTAATATATTGGTTCGAATTATATTGTTAGTATTCTAAAATTTTCTGCCAGCCCCCCTTAACTTGAAATCCTGGCTCCGCCCCTGTATAGAAGATGGTTCTCAAAACGTGGTTCTAGTATTTCAAGTTCTACCTTCACAAAGTCAGTAGTTTAAGTGGTTGATCTTTTTTAAATTTTAACATTTAGGAAAGAAAGTCGGTAACTTACATTTCTTGATCAGAACAAAGAGCTGCTATGTCATATATGCCTTTATTTGTAAGCAATCTGCAACCAATGAAACTTCCATTTAAGCTCACATAGTCACATATATGGATCACATAAACATGCTATGTTTCTCTTTTATTGCCAATCAAACAAATGTGGCACTAGTTTGAATAGCAAAACAGAAATCGCACATTTGTTTTGGGTAATATGGCTGGAAAAGTTTGTGTGATGTCGTGCATTGGAAATGGTGACTTAGAAGTTTGGGTGATGAATGAGTATGGGGTGGCTAAATCATGGGTTCAACAACATATTTTCTCACAGTTCAGTAGTAAAATAGATCCATTTGGATTCACATCAAAAGATGAATTTCTTTTTGGAGTTGATCATCCTCTAGCTTTGTACGATCAAAATGCCCATGGTTAAGTTATGTATGATTATCTGGGGTCACATGTGTTAATCGGTCATATTGCATAACTTTAACGATTACAACAAGTTTCGTATGTTATATTAATATTTTAGAAAGTTCATAACCTAACATTGAAAAATTTTCAAAGTTCGTTACCTATCTGTGTAATTTTCCCTAATTAATACAAGTCTTAACTTTTTCCTATCTAAGTTTTTGAAACGGTGACAAATAAAACCCGAAAACCAAATCCTGACCTTTAGGAACAACCGTCTAGTTTGGTTTTTTCAAAACCAAGAAAAGTTTTGGTGCAATTTTCACTTTTACATGATGATAATGGTCACCATAAAAAACTAATCAAAGACTATCACTTTAAAGTAACATTAAAGTAAAAGTATAAGGTTTATTTTAGTCAAAGACTATCACTTTAAATATGTGTCACTATAATCTTTTTTATGTATACTACTTTTTCTTTATATTTTACATTCAAACTTTTTAATAATGTATATTGTGTGTATATAGAAGCGGAAAACCTCTATCAACCAAGCAACGACAACAAAAAAGTAAAGCCACAAACAAAAAGAACACCCAAAAATAAAACAGTCACATTCATAAATCTACTGTCAAAAACTTCGCGGAAGTTATGATTTTGTTATATAAACTCTCAATAGTCAAATGCCTACAAAATCTTTTGTAATAAGCCTGGTTTGCAAGCACCGGGCATAGATCATACAGATCATCAAGATGAACTATTCAAATATTTACAGCATATCTGAGACGAGCCTAGTTTGCATGATTGATCAAAAAGTCACAGTTTACAACAAGTTTTAACAACAGCATTTTTTGTTTACGAGAATGTGTCTTCACGGTCTCCCTCAGCCACGTCACCTTCTTCCAGATTGCTAAACTCCAAGAAATGTGTTAGCCTGTGATCTCTTCATGATAATATTCTCGTGGAGTTCCTAGCTTTATCCCATACTTCAAGCCTGTTGTATGCTTCACTCCCATGAAATTGTAATTCCACGGACCGTTATCAGGAACCTGAAGCACAAAATCAATATAGAGATTAGTTACCAGTGCATCATAGTGAGTTGGAAGATACCCATGAGGGTTGCTTCCATTATCTTTGTTAGCACGGCCCCATTCATATCCGGTAGGAGTGAGCTTATATGCAGTCAAAGAGCACGAACCAGGGGTGAAACTGCAAGTCAAAATGATTGATTTCTCTCCATCCCATTGCTTGTTGTTTTCCAAAATCCGAGCATGGAATGTAAGGTCCTACATAAATCATATCATACAGAGATAAGTTACCAAACATTGACTAGAAACAACATCATCAACAGATGTTTAAACAAAGATATGTTGGTGTTGTGCACATTTATAAGGCTGTAAATTTATAATTAGTTAGCATAGTAGTTTCACTAATATACAATTTGACACAGAAAACATAAATGGCAAAAATTAGGATTTAGGATACTAAAAATGCATGAATACACACTTGAGAAGAGCAACAATCAACCTTGACCCACATAGGTTTATGAAATGGTGGTAATTTATATGCAAGAGTGCAGATGTGATTGACGAGTTGAAGTGAGTATTATGTTATCCGGTATTAGAATACACACTTGAGAAGAGCAACTCAAGTGTGAATATAACGCCTGGATATAAATAATCTTTTTTTTAAATATCTTATCTATATTTTTTGTTTTTATAATTCTACTTGTGTTATAGATAAATATAAGTACCTAATAAGAATATAATTTTTTTTTAAATAAAATTATTACTCAATCAGGTATGAACTGATTTTTTTGAAATGCAAAATTTCCAATAAGGGTTTTGTTTTATTATATAAAAGATTAGATTTTCAAAAGGGATTGAAACCAAATCAATCAGTGTGCTTAACGGGTTAAATTTGTATATTACAAAGACATAAATACCAAAAAATTTAATCAAAAATGTTACGATATTTACTCAAGGCAACAATATATGATTTAAGTTTAAGTGACGGTGGGCTTAAAATCGTAAATTACTATATCTAAAAATTAAAAACATAATTTAAATAAGAAGTATTTAAAAATTGAGTGTTGATATGTAGACCTACAACATAGACCTACTAATGGACTTAATCCATTCATTTTATGACAAGTGTTAAACACTAATTCTTTCTCATCATTTTTCACCAATCAATTTTTCAAATGAACCAATCAAATCTTTAAGTCTAATTTTAGGTCTTAGTTTTAGGCATACAAATTTTCCTTACACTAAACTTATAAAGTGAAACACAAATCCTATCACTCCTTCATTAGTGGGAGTTCCAATATACTAACAGCATTAGACAAGGGGTAAAATAGTCATCTAGTAAAGATGGTTAATAGTAACTAAGTATCATCCATGAAACAAGGGATTGGTAAAAGCGTAAAAGATGATAGATTAGTCAAAAAAGCATATAATCTTTTTGACTTTTAATAATGAACCGAAGCAGTGGCCGTAACGTAATAAGCGATAGAAAAGAGGCTATGCACGAAACACAATATTCCTCCGATTGAAAGAAAATGATGATGAGATAATCCGCACGAAGTATTTGATTTGTGGTTTGCTTTCGTCCCAATCACTAGCATTCCCAATCCAACGGCCAATATGATCCTGATTTAATTTAAACAAATCAAAATTTTACTTCTTCAGTATCAAGATCATTAAAGATCACGATTTAAAAAATTACAAATGATCACAATTACCAAAATCATAGGCGTTAAGATTTTGATCTAACTTTTAAGGTATTTCGATTTTACGACCTCGCTAAGTAAAACGAGTCAATTTTTACACAGGATCATAAAAGGCACAAAATCTATGTAACATCTCGATCTTACCATATGATCGTAAGATTTCAATCCGATTCAACCCTACTTTCCTTTAATTAACTAACTATGAAACTCTAAATGAATGAATCTTGTATTTTTGTTAAACTAAAATGATAAAATAAACGTGCTTAATTATAAATGCTTTATAAAAGTAAAATATATTGATATTAATTAAAAAATCAACATCCTTAATCACTAATTATATATTATAATATTATAAATCATTATGTGTTGCATTTTCACATTATGACAACTTTAATAGCTCTTCTTTCTTCATGAATTTGTTAACAATCACCTTTGAATATGAATTACTATAGATATAAGATATTTGAACATTTAAGTAGGATGTTCCGATCTCAATCTGATCTTATGATTTTGATCTTGCAAAAACAAAAACGAAGTAAGATCTCTGTTTTAAACATGTAACACCATGACACATTGTAAGAAATCTTGACACATCATCGTAAGAAATCTAAGGCCGTAAGCATTGCATGGATATTGGGGCATTTGCATATTTATGATACTATACCTTCACAAAGTTAGTTGTTTCCATAATTTGGATAAATTTAGCAGAGATCTATATGATTCGATTACCAAATTCAAACTGAAGTAAAATTGCATCGGGAGTTTTTTGTTTGAACATAGCAGTTTGAAAACAAATATACATAACACTTGTACTTTTAGAGATAATTACAACATAAACCATTTTTCATGTTTTTGTCTTTCACAACCATAAAATATAACCTCTACATTTAAAGTCAGCAAGTTTGAGACTGATTTTTAACATGCTTAATTCACATTTGTACATGAATCAATAATATAGTTAAACGTAAAAGAGATAAGTATCTAAAAACACCAAATGATGACACCGGGCAACACATACTCCTATCATTTTAAAATGTGATATTACTATACGTAGCAAAATAGTTGCCTAGCATTTGACAGAACAAATTCAAAATAGTATACACATCTCTATAGTTGCATAAATGTGCTTTAGAACTTATAAATTTTGATTCAACAACTATTTATCACACTTAAAAATTTTAGAACTTATACATCTGCATAGCTGCATAAATGTGTTTTAGAACTTATGTATTTCTATGATATCGATTGATGAATGATGATGAAATTAAGCTAACTAAAACATATATTGATATATTATATAATAAAACGAGAAATGAGTTCGAAACTTGGTTACTTTGAAGGCCTTATCATATTACATACTCCGTATGTTGTAATTATCTTTAAACCTACTATAATCATGTAATATTTGTTTTCAAATCACAACAGTTAAACAAAAAAACTAATTGCATCAGTGTTATTGCGATTTTGCCTAGATCAGAGACAAACTAATTATCCCATATGCAAACATCGATCCAACACGTTCTCTTTTTTCATCTCTTGCTAAAATAAAACTTTATCAATACGAATTTTTGAACAATAGCATTTGGATTAACGTTGCAAAAAAATCAGCCTTCTTAAGAAATTTCTTAAAAGCGAGAAATGTGTTCGCCGCTTATAATATATCATGACACGAAGATGGATTGTTTGCAACATCAAAACATTCCAAGAATTATGTGTTAGAATATTCATGTGACATATTTAATTATAAGATAGAGTAAAAAGAGTACCATGTAAAGAAAAGAGATAGCAAAGACAATTGTCTCCCAGTAGAAGCTTTATGGATCTCATCATGACTACAAGCAGTGCAACCACTTAGCAAATTGGCCAACACATGGGCTATAATCAAAAGCACAATTGCAGCAAATCCAAGCCTATATGCTTCTTGGCTTGGTTCTTTGCACTCAAACAACCATAATCTCAAATGCTTCTCCTATTAACACAAAAATAAAACAAAATTAAGAAGCTAGTATTAAATTTATTCATACAAGTCGAATTTTCATTGTCGAATGAGACAATGTAGTTATCAAACCTGATTTTGAGCTGCTTCTGCTTTTATACCAAGAATCCCAGCAGTTATATCCAATGCAATAATGAGAAAACAGACAAATGCACCAACACCTCTGTTAACCATTGTAATCACAATCAGTAAATGGTAGGGAATTAATGTTGTGTGTTTTGAAAGTGAACTTGGTTATGGGATAAAATTTTTAAAGGTGTTTAATATATGGGCTTCATGTGGAAAAGGGAAAAGCTTGTTTTTTTTGGAATAGTTTTTCATGAGGGTTTTTGCATGCTTTGTAGTGCTTTTGGTTAAACTTTTTTTCACTTTGGATTCTTTGGAAGGGTAACAAGAAAAGTAGGGTATAAAACAGCTAATAGGAAGTGGGCGGTGTCTAAAAGAATCTAATACTTTCTTTGATCGGTAGAAAAACTAAGAAATATAACATACTCCCTCCGTCCCATTTTAATTGTCCGCGGGCCCGAATTTGACCGTAAATATTTTTGTTTGTATTATATAACACTTGATGAAATTTATATCATTGAAAAGTTCGTTTAACGAACTTTTCAATGATATAAATTTCATCAAGTGTTATATAATACAAACAAAAATATTTACGGTCAAATTCGGGCCCGCGGACAATTAAAATGGGACGGATGGAGTATATAAGTAAGTGATGCAAGTCTTAACTTTTTTAGAAAGTGTGGCTTCTACACTTTCATCGTATCTAAAATTTTGAAACGGTGTCAAACAACCGCTAGTTTGATTTTTTCAAAACCACAAAAAGTAAAAGACTCACTTTATATAACATTAAATAAAAGTATTAAGGTTTATTTTTCTTTATAGACATTTTTTTTTCCACAAATGTTATACAGTAATTTGTTATTACATTCTTTTTTATGTATACAACTTTCTTTATATTTTACATACAAACTTTTGAATAATGTATATTGTGTGTAACTACGAACATACCATGACGTGTCACAACTTAATCACCATTAATTCGATATTTATAATCATAATATGTCCTTAGTTATACACATGATACCATTAATTCAATATTAAGAATCATAATATGTCCTTAATTATACACAAGAAGATAGATATTATTAGGGAAAATTGTCCAGAAATGCATCAAACTTGCCACCTTTTGCTTTTGTATACCATGAACTTTTTTTTTCCCTATTATATACACGAACTTTCTTAATCATCCTATTGTATACACGAACTTTCTTAATCTTGCTATTGTATACATGAATCTAACGTGGCATGGAGTTAATTACATAAATTTACACGAATCGTCCCTGTGGCTCAAAACAATTACACCATTCATCCTTGAAACAATTACATAAAAGGTCCTTGTAGCTCAAGAGTTAAAATATTTGCATCGTTAGTCCTCATTGAGTTAAAATATTTGCATCGTTAGTTCTCATTGACTATTAAGTTAAAATATTTGCATCGTTAGTCCTCATTGAGTTAAAATATTTACATCGTTAGTCCTCATTGACTATTCTTACGTTAAAATATTTGCATCGTTAGTCCTCATTGACTATTGAGTTAAAATATTTGCATCGTTAGTCCTCATGGAGTTAAAATATTTGCATTGTTAGTCCTCATTGACTATTAATACGTTTTTATCCTTTTTCGTTCGTTTTTCTTACGTTTTCGTCCGTTTTTCTCATGTTTTCATAGGTTTTTATCAGTGTTCGTCCGTTTTATACGTTTTCATTTATTTTTCTCATGTTTTTATCCGCTTCTTCCGTTTTTCTCACGTTTTCATATGTTTTTATCCGTGTTCATACAGCAGTTTAAAACTTTTTATAAAGCAGTTTGAAACTTTTTAAAATATAAGTTCTAAAATATTAAGACAGCACACTTAATTATTATAATAATTTTTAATAAGTATAGTTATAATAGCATTAGTTACATGGCCGTCTATGAATTTTTTTAAATTTTGAGGACCCTGGACGAAATTACATAATGTGGCATTTTGAGAAGAAATGTATATATAAAGTGTCACCGTTTATAAAATATACTAATCTACAAATTCTATAAATTAATACTCATGAAACCATGGTTGTGGGTAGTGGTGGTGGTGGGTAGTGGTGGGTAGTGGTGCGGTGGTGGGTTGGTGGTGGTAGCGGTGGGTGGTGGTGGTGATGGTGGGTGGTGGTGGGTGGATGCGGTGGTGATGGTGGTGTTGGTGGTAGTGGCGGTGGGTGTTGGTAGGTGGCGGTGGGTGGTGGTGGCGGTGGGTGGTGGGTGTGGGTGGTGGGTGGCGGAGGTGGAGGTGGAGGTGGGTGGTGGTGGTGGTGGGTAGTGGCGGTGGTGGGTGGAGGTGGGTGGTGGTGGCGGTGGGTGTCGGTGGGTGGTGGTGGTGGGCGGCGGTGGTGGTGGTGGGCGGTGGTGGTGGCGGTGGGTGGCAGTGAGGACTAACGATGCAAATATTTTAACTCAATGAGGACTAACAATGCAAATATTTTAACTTAATAGTCAATGAGAACTAACGATGCAAATATTTTAACTCTTGAGCTACAGGGACCTTTTATGTAATTGTTTCAAGGACGAATGGTGTAATTGTTTTGAGTCATAGGGACGATTCATGTAAATTTATGTAATTAACTCCATGTCACTTCAGATTCATGTATACAATAGGAAGATTAAGAAAGTTCGTGTATACAATAGGAAAAAAAAAAGTTCATGGTATACAAAAGCAAAAAGTGGCAAGTTAGATGCATTTCTGGACAATTTTCCCATATTATTAAAAGTTCATATGTAACGTAGAAGAAAAATACAACTTGAATACAACCTAGAATAAACTGGTTAGGCTAATGGTAATGAAGACCTCTGCGAAGGTCGGTCTAGAAAATTGGAGCCCCCCCCCCCCCCCCCACACACACACACACGCGCGCGCGCACACTGACGCACACACTACAGCAACCCAAACCAGACGTGTCCCCTCACCGAGCCAAAAAAACCAAGCCGGAAAACCTCCAAGTTCTGGTTTTGTTAATATATTGTTTCACCAAGATATCTTCTTCATCATGTGACACCAGGAATAATCCACAAGGATGTCAACATCTTACTTGAGTATGCCGGTTTCAGTTATGCAAAACATATCCCAAATAGTACCACCCATGTACTAAGTGAAAGGTTTTGGTTTCCTTTTTAGATTTCTTGTTTTTGCTTGGTGATCCCTCTTAGAGCCCATGTGGGATAATTTTATAATATATTTATCTTTGCTTTCCAAAAAAAAAAAAAAAAAAAAAGTGAAAGGCGCAATTCGCTCACTCGCCGAGAATATGATGTCATAGGAAGAGCATCGCTAAGTTTTAATGTATATAGCTTTGGCATCCTCATGCTTGATATCGCTAGTGCCAAGAAGCCCATGAAAGAGCATAACCCGAGAACCAAATAGATTGAGCTCTTCAATTGGCACACGAAGATACCTGAAGCTGGGATTATGTAAACATAGTCTGTTAGCCATTCTCAACTCCCATGTATAACATAGGGGAGGAGATTTGCACACTCCCAAAAATGATTGGCACACTCAAAATATGAGTGTGTTGACATTTATACCCTTACAGGATAAGAATAAGTCCAAAAAATGTGAGGGTATAAATGTCAACACACTAGTGTACCAATCATTTTTGTAAGTGTGCAAATCACTTCCCATAACATAGCCTGTTAGCCAGAAGCTATGGAGTTGTTAGGCAACTTGTAATAACGTAAATTCGCATTAAACCAGTATCCATATAGCTAGTTTAATATATAGAAGCGGAAAACCTCTATCAACCAAGCAACGACAACAAAAAAGTAAAGCCACAAACAAAATGAACACCGAAAAATAAGTCACCTTCATAAATCTACTGTCAAAAACTTCGCGAAAGTTCTGATTTTGTTATATAAACTCTCGGACAGTCAAATGCCTACAAAATCTTTTGTAATAAGCCTGGTTTGCAAGCACCGGGCATAGATCATACAGATCATCAAGATGAACTATTCAAATATTTACAGCATATCTGAGACGAGCCTAGTTTGCATGACTGATCAAAAAGTCGCAGTTTACAACAAGTTTTAACAACAGCATTTTTTGTTTATGAGAATGTGTCTTCCCGGTCTCCCTCAGCCACATCACCTTCTTCCAGATTGCTAAACTCCAAGAAATGTGTTGGCCTGTGATCTTCATGATAATATTCTCGTGGAGTTCCTAGCTTTATCCCGTACTTCATGCCTGCTGTATGCTTCACTCCCATGAAATTGTAGTTCCAAGGACCGTTATCAGGAACCTGAAGCACAAAATCAATATACAGATCAGTTACCAGTCATCATATATATAGTAGAAATATAAAAAGCTCCGCTTTAAATATCAAGAGTGTATGAGATTATATAGTCCTAGGGGTTTTGGTGAAAATTACAGAATCCGCGTCATCTATACTTCGTTGCATATGGGGTGTCTGAGTGCACTGAAACTTGCTTTCACTTTCAGTACATAATCGGTTTACTATTTATAGCCAAAAGCTAATCTAATTACATATTGAGGGACTAGAAGTGACAGCAAACAGTGAAACTAGCAACCAATGCAGATGATATGAAGCAGATAATTTCCATTAATTCCACCAAATGCAAAATTAACTCAAGAAGAAATTAAGTTCCACCTAATGTAAGAGCAGTCGTTGCTTACCATGTAAAACCCGAGAAAACGGTCACTTAGAAGCATCTGGACCTTCTCATAGTGAGTTGGAAGATACCCATGAGGGTTGCTTCCATTATCTTTGTTAGCACGGCCCCATTCATATCCGGTAGGAGTGAGCTTATATGCAGTCAAAGAGCACGAACCAGGGGTGAAACTGCAAGTCAAAATGATTGATTTCTCTCCATCCCATTGCTTGTTGTTTTCCAAAATCCGAGCATGGAATGTAAGGTCCTACATAAATCATATCATACAGAGATAAGTTACTAAACATTGCTACATCTTTAACAGGTCTAAAGGATAAAATAAAAATTGGCCAATAAAAGAAATGGTCAAATGGGTCAAACAAGTCAACCAGGTTGAAAAGGAAGAACAGACCTGTGGCGACAACTGAGGAAGCTCGTTTGGTTGGGTGTGCATCCATCCCAATGGTTCAAGATCGTTAAGGAAGTCATGTTCTGGGAGAGCTGATGGAAGATGCACTTGCTGATGGGTCCCCCACTGTGGCGGCATGGCGATGCAACGAATTTCTTTCACTTGAGGGTTGTCAGGAGGACTTACACCATACAAGTAGCCAGAAATCTGAGTTCTCAAATCGGCAATGCATATGAACTTCTTCAAAATATTCTTTGGCATAATGTATGTGTACCCCGTTTCCTGCACATAATACCAATACAATACACATAAGACCTTAGAAACTAAAGCTGTGCTACCTTATAGAAAGTAGTGTAAGTGATGTTACCTTTATGTCCTCTGAGTTTACATATATATGATTCACACGGAGATAGAGGTTTGTAGCTGATATTGCTCTCACACGCCAGTCAGTTTTGGAAGCAAAAGCAGATTGTTCGTAGGGACTCGTTGTAGTAACGATGAGTTCATCACCATGAACATTGGTAGTCCTGGTCGTCACTGCAGTCAACTGACTAGCTTCCTTTGCCTACAAGATACAAATCAAGTATGTCACAATTAAAAAAAAAAAAAAAAAAAAAAAAAAAAAAACAAAACAAAACAAAAAAAAAAAAACAACAAAACAAAAACACTACAAAGGCAAAACAAGGTTTCATGTATCACTGAAATAATCTGACTCCATAAAATAAAAAAATAATTGACAAGTACCTGTTTCTCTATCTCAGCTATTTGTTGGCGCTGCTGAGAAGGTGGGGTAATTTCAGCACCAAGAATAATGTCACGTATCTCAGACTGTGTCAGTGCTGAGGTGTTAACATTATTCTTCTTTGCATAATCAGACAATATGAGATCTCTTAAGGCAACTTCAACCTGCACCAAACGAAACATTAGCTTCTGTTCGGGTAAAAGAGCAACAAATGCATAAATATAATGCTAATAATGTGTAGATCTATGAGGTTTACCTTCACCCACTGATCGTCTGTAAGAGATGGCCAGATGTGATGGGGCTCTGTAACAATAGTCTTATCAGGCTTGAGCAACATCTTAGCCTTCTCATTATTCACATGTAGAGCTCGCAGAATCAAAATTAGCCTAGAGAACGCTGTGTATGATGATATAGTCTTCAACCAATCATCATATATATTAAACAGCACCATTTGCGGTTCAGATGCCTTCAGAATCAGATCACCAAATTTCTCAATTTTCAGACAAGCCTGGAACGGAAGCTGCAACTCACTTCCCTTGATAACAATATTGGGGAAATCAAGCAAATGGACTTCCAAAGGATCCAACATGCCTTTACGAGTGACAATGATCTGCTTTGGCTGTTCCTCAACAGGCAATGATCGAACAAGAGCAGCCACTTCTTCTGCAGTTTTCCACTTGGCAAGCTGACCAAGACGCTTTTGCCCTGCCCACACACTTGTGTGAATAACCTGTAATATAACATTTAATTAGATGTATAATTCAAACTATAACAGAAAAATATATGCACATTGCTGAAAATAACAGAAAGGACAAACCTTCAAAAACAGCTGTCCTGTACGTGGATTGAAAATGAATATAGCACCATTAATCGGTTTTGTTGTAAGATTTCCTTCAAATGTCTTGTGAATGGTCACACGGTACACATTTGTATCATCAACAAACCAAATAATCTGATTGCTGAAGATTTCTCCATAGTTCTGTGACGACAGGTAAGGTTCAGTTGGCTCAGAAGAATACAATTGCAACCCTTTCCGTATACGCTCCCTCAAAACATATAGAGCTGGATTTGACTGCAGATAAAAGAAATATCATAAGCTTTCCAGAATAAACTATGAACCACAAACAAACTACTGAATACCAAAGCAACCAAAGTATCAGAATGAAAAGATTGCACAATACCTTCATGATCTTGTTCATAGCCTGGGCAAGCAGCGGTTTTGACCCTGGGAACCAATTACCAAAAGCAGAATGCAAGTTGTATGCAAGATCCAGTCCAATCATCACCCCTGCAAGTTTTACATACAATAACTTCAGTCTATACCCAAAAAATTAAAAATTACTGTAGAAGTAAATAGAGCCCTCGATAAAATAGGCAGTACAGATATTGGGTAAAATTAAACTTTTTAAAACGACCTAATCTGCATAAATGAGTTATGTCTGTATTACAGCTTCATTTTAACTCGGTCAACCTGATTGCCCTATCCATTTGTAGCTAAATCTAGTCCATTTTACCCGTGTGACCCATCAGATGTAAAAGATAACGCCAATCGACACAATAGTAAGCAAATAGATCAAAGCTGGCACATCTACAAGTGATAGGCAAAGCACAAAAGTCATATATTGTACCTGTTGGTGAAGGATAAATAGACATGTTGTCGGTAGTGTAGTCCATGAACTTGGCTCTCGTGTAACGTTCAATATCATGAGAATCATAATCACCCCAGCGAAGCTGCACATCAATCCAGTACTTATTAATTGCTTTCTGATCAAAGATATCCTTCGACTCAGCAACAAGACTGGGTTTTGACATCGGCCATCTATGTGCAGCAAATAGGAGAATGTCAGCGCATGAGCTGTTCATTTTGTAACTCTTTCTAGGATGGATTGTTTCCTTCTGCACAGTCTCGATTTCCAGTGCATCCAACTCCTGATCCAGAACCTGGCAAAGATCCATCACCACACTCTCATGGACCTTCTGCCACAAGTGAGCACGGAAGATCTGAATGAGAGAGATCTTCAAGGTGGGAATCTTCCCGTGCATGAATATTCCAGTCAAATCCAGTTGCACTTGAAAACCGACATACACATTGGCTCGGTTAATGGTAGGTGACCACCAAAGTGTGAACCTACGATTTGGAATCTGGTTCAGCCCTGATCTCTGAGCATTTGTCAGCTTCTTGTACTTCATCGACTCCTCAAAACCTGAGGCCTTTTCCCAAAAGAGACCCTCCCAGGTTGGGAAACTGTAAGATAATGGAAATTGCATTACAATTTTACCCTAATATGTCAGACACAAAAAAGAAATAGAAGACCCGTGATTATGGACTAAAAGAAAAAAAAATAAGAAATAACAGGGCTTACTATGTTCCCTTGAAGAGGGTATGCTCCAGAATACCCTCAACACCACCAAGTGCTTGGATAACATCAGTTCGGTAATTGTTCAAGTTCCAAAGTTTACCATCATGCCTCTGATGCGTCCACCAGAAAGGATTTTGTTTAAGAACTTGATATTGCTTAAAATCTGTCCTCACTCTCCATCCTTTGTCATATGCTAGTGTGTGCCGGTCCTTCTGAAACAAGGTATTGATTCTTGGTATTCCACGATCCCACGAGTCCTGACATAATGTTTCAAAAAACATCATTTCAACATGCCTTAATCACAAACGTGAACATATATAATAGATAAATTCAAAAGGTACTAACCTCCAAGTCTTCCAGCGTTAAACGCCTGTTCTGTGACTGGGCTTCCTGCCTCTTCAAAGCATATTCAGCCCAAACACGTTGTGAATCAATGAACTCGCTCTCCCATGGCTGTTGAATACAAAAAAAAAAAAAAGAGTCAGGAGACAAATGACCACATAAGATTTAATAACATCTAGGGACTCAATATAATACCTGTATATAACGATAAAGGTTTGGGATCAGCTGGTCTTCCTCATGACTCATACCACTCCTGAAGTGGGTTACCCCAACATCGGTCTGCTGACTGTAACGAAGATCACTCTGTGGAATTAATATGTGACCCATTGACAACATTCCAAGACCTCCAATCTCCTTGGGTGTGTAGAATATCACAGGAGGGAACCTATAAACAAAAAATTAGAACACGTCATACATCAATAAAAGGTTACAATACTGTGTAGTAAATTAAAGCTTCAAGACACCTACCTGCTAGGCATCTTGGAATTTAATCCAATCTTGATACGGGTCTGGATTTTGTTTTCGCATTTGACCAACAAATCCAAAAGCTCTTGTGTATGCACAGTCGCTTCCCGGAAGTATGTCATTAGACCTGCAAATAATAAACTGTTAGTTTTTCATACTTACACAATATAAATCATGCGAAGAACTACCAGAAGTCCAAAGTAAATACCTATCAGAGCTGTATTCCACTTATTAACAATTTTTGTGAATGTTGTAGACCCTGAACTCATAAGAATTTGCCTCACACGATTCTCGAACACTTTCATGTGTTCATCATCAACTCGTAGAAAAGCAACTGCTGTACGTTCTTTTGTCTGTTCATTCTGCAAATTCCAAACTCCGTCTTTTGTGTTACTGAATGCCTCCTGGGTCATTCTTATTTTCGGCAATATGCGGACCTCAAACCCACACCTGCATGCCATTGACAAAGGTTTCATTAACATATAAAGTATGATTTACTTTAAAATAAAACAACCTAGTATGCTAATATGATTACACTGAAAAAGCAAAGAGTATGGTCCAGCAAAAGACAGAGCAACTTACATGCTAAACAGCAGGTTTGGATTGTCTTTGCTGTAAACAGAGACAAAGCTGTTCTCCCACTCCAGTGTTGTGATACTTCGGGGAAGACGATTCTTCATGTCCCAAAAAACACTTCTTCCAAGATTCACTGACAGAAAAACAAGAGAATGTGAGGTTTAGAAAACATACGTATATTACTTCTTCTACCACAACATAATCTCTAGTATATCTCATAAATATAAGATCTAGAAGCTTACCATCATGCTTCATGAGCCTCATTCTTGCATCTCTCGGCCAGCACTTTTTGTTGTTGTAACCGACCATATTCTCGTTGTTAGGATCGGGGTGCTCCGTGAGATAGCGCTGGATAAGATCACGAGCCTCTTCATGTGTAAAGCGGAATAGAATGTGAACTTTGTCAATGTAACGAGAGTAAAGCCTTATTGGATGTCGGGTTTCAACTTTAGTGTCCCAAAAGGTAATGAACTCATTTGGCATCTGTGGTGGACCAGCAATCTCACTTGCACGAGTCAAACCAAGGATTAAAAGATCCAAGACCAATCCATAGTACTGAACCACAAAAGATGCAAACTGCAAGCCACGTATCAGTCCATAAGAGTTTGTGTGGCTCATATCTTTATAAGACAGCACAACATTGTTCTTTGCAGTGACATAGTCAGCAATATTGTGGTCAAGGACCAATCGCAGAAGCCTGTTAAGCATTGTCAGATCAATCTTTTCAAAGAACTTCTCAAACTTGGTCTGAAGCATCACCACACACTGACCATCACCAGTGTCCCATATACCCTGCAAATTGTTTATGCCCTGGCACCATTTATAAACCAAGAGTGGCGGTGGCTCAGAATCTGCAGGCTTGATCCAGTTGGGAAATAGATGACGCTTGTCGCCTTCGTACCACAAGTATTGATCAAGATATGCGTCGGTGATCTTTTCAAGAGGCTCAATCTCATAGACTGGAATCAGATAGCTATACAAATCCATAAACTCAATCCCAACCTGCAAAACAATAACCCACTTAGTTTGAGATGACACAAAGCAAAAGATCCTACTGTTCAGCTATGATAACATTCACACAAGTAACATGACATGGACTTACTTCTTTGAAAGCACGCTGGGTAAGAAGATGACGTTTTATTCTTGATAAAGCCTCATGCGGATTGTCATAAGCTTGTTCAATCAAACCCAGTTCTTCTCTTTGAAGCTGATTTAACCTCACAGCCACACTATAAGATTCCTTAAGCCTCTCGAGAGCAAGAATAAGAAGCTTTGTATCGTGCTTGTAAGACAATGGTGGAAACGGTATAGGTGAGAACTTTCTAGATTCCAACCAATGCACTGTAGTTGTGTAGATAGCCACAGCTTCTTCTGGGGTGACATATGGACCATCTTTTAAGTAGTTGTGTTGGCGCTCCTGTAAGAAACATAGAAAAGCAGGAAATTAATTATCTCCAAACACGTGATATTGCAGTTCGCTAGTAGCATATTATACACACACACAATCACCCATACCTGCTCTGCCTTCAACCAAAGACGAGTCAGCCTGCCTAAGTTCTTCCTACAGACAGTCTTATCAACTGTGGCACCCCTCCGTATACGTTCACGATTATAGTGAGCGACATTTGTCCACCAATCAGCTTTTGACTTCACGTACCGAAGAATCATGTTCTCGATCGGAACAGGCAATCCCGGAACCTATAAACAGCAACGTCAGATGTTAAGTCAGACGAATATAACAGGAAACTGCATATATTAAATATGTAAAGAACATGTCAGATGAATAAGTTCCCAAAAATTACCTTCCAGGGGATATTTGCCTTCCAACAACGCCATGCTTCACTCAAGTGCTGCAAGATGGTCCTCGCCTTGTTTTGCTTTATTCCCTCTGAAAGTTCAAAAGAGAAAGTACAGATTAACAATCCCTTCAATTAGACGAAAACTAAATTGAACTACTTTTTGGGCAGATGATCAAGATATGAAGAGGTAGAATTATAACCTGGCATGGCATCAAGAACATCATGCATCACAGCAGCACGAAGCTCCAAGTCGAAATGACTTTCGACACGTTGCTTTGTAACAGTCTTAGCCACACCTTTAGAATGTCGACCCTCAAACTGGCGGGCCAGTAGATTTCCCAGCCACCTCTCCAGCAAAGGCACTATACCACGTAGGAAAAACAGCCACACCCTCCACATAGGTGCCCAAAAGCCACATCCAGGGCCTTTACCAACAGGCCCGGTATTAAACCGGTAATAGATCAAATGTTTCAAATCTTTGCACATGCGAATCTGCCTCATGAGTCGGTACTTGTAACGATACATACCAGTCAACTGGCCAACATGGGAAAAGGTATATTGTAGACCATCAGCCAACTGGAAAGCATCCACATTCCCCAACCGGAACTGAATATTTGCATCAACTACGAGCTTTGTCAAACGCAAGATCTCACGGCATAAATGGAAAGCATTCCCAAACCGTGACTTCTTACGCTCCTTGGTAGTAAGAGTCTTAACGGGCTTCAGATTAAAATTGTAATCAAGATGAAGGTAATTAAGATTCTTTCTATGGATCAACAAATTCAGCATGTTGTACCCCTGCTTACAAACTTGCAGACCTGCTTCAGCCCAATCAAGTTCTGTAGTCTGGAAAAACTTGGTAGCCTGGAGTGAACGGAACAAGTGCTTCTTCTTTTGAGCTTTTGGTGGTCTATGATGCAACTCATTCAAAACAAAGCATTTCAACAATTTCTGATAGCTAACCCTGACTTTCACTGGATATGAAGGAGGGCTGCAAAAATATTATAGACAGGCTAAGCAAGTGAATCAAATAAAGATTGCAAGTAACAATAAAAAGATGAATTATTAAGAAAGCTAAACATACCAATGCTCTTTATACCACTCGGACACAAGAGGGATATCTTCAGCACGCCTCATCCGACCAGATCTCATGTTGAAGGGACGAGGTGCAAATAACAAGGAAATACCAGCAGCTGTAGTGTCCGTGTATAAGGGAGTGTTAGTAAGCAATGGCTCGACACCATCAGGCAAAGAGAAATCATCCTCATCATCATCCTCGTAGGCTATCTTAGCACGCCGATCTTTGTTAGCAGCAGTTATTGGATGTATCAGGGGATCATAATAAAATGCAGGCAAATCAGGATCCTCTGTTTTTATGTACATGACCATTGGTGTATGATATACACATAACCTTACTTTCCTTGGTCTATTGTTGTACAGATGAGGGAACGCAATCCTGTACTCTGTCCTCAGAGGTGAACGGATAATAAGTTTATTAATATCATTAAACTCATTCCAGTCCTCATCACCTTTCTCCATGTCACGATACAAGGGTTCAAATTTTGGGCCACCTGCAAACAATCAAAATACTTTAAAAATATGCTCAACGGATCCCAACATAAGTATCATGTTAAAATAACAGAAATGTACATGCAAAAACTTATATAAACATACCTGGTATGCACATATTAAGAGCTTTGGCGGTGAAAAATGACTCCATATCAAACAAGTAGAAATAGTTTCTATCAATCAGATCAGAAAGTAGCTGTCCTGCTAATCGATGAAGTGTTGCCATGATAGGGAGTGAGAGGTGCCATTTCCGGTAGCTTGGTCCGTTAATAAGCTTTGTCTTCACAAGAGGCTTATGGTCATAGAACCAAGTATAGACAGCAGAATCTTCCTCCTCGTCCAACTCCAGTTGTATTGGTTCCAAAGGATCCACATCCAGAAGATTGTCAGCATAATCCAATGGAGGCTCTTCATCATCAAAAGGAGGAAACCGCATTCTCTTGAAATGTCTACGATCCCGCTTTTCCCTTCGCATCATGATCCACATGGTTCCCCACTGCAAAGTTCATTAAAATCAATATCATTCATAATATAATTGGGCACGATTACTGCAATGTAAATAAAACTTGATGTGTATAACTGTAGTTTTTTTATTTCATACAGTTGGATTACAAGTGCAAAATAGCGTACCTGAGCAAGATATATTGGTTCAACAACCCATGGAATCTCATTTACAAACGTGATTGCGCCAGTAATGTGATATAGCACCTTAACATCACGGACCTATGTTGACATAAAAAGATTAAAACCATCAGATATAGGTAGATTAAAAAGCAACTGAGGATATTAATAAAGAAGGATTACAGTCCATGCCAACGATATAAAATTACAGTACCTGTTCCCATGGCATGGGCATGTTTTCTAGAAGCTTGTAGACAGCATGAGGAACAAATTTAAGTGCCCCTAGATACACACGTTTATCATGTCGATACTTCTTCGAAGACATGTCACCATGATCCCTAATAAAAAAACACCAGTTTAAAAAATTAAAACTAGAAGATCCCAGACAAATAAACCAAAACTACCAACTCATGAATACGATGATGACATAAGAGGGAAGATATATACAAAAATAACACAAAAGATAGTTAGAACTTCTATCAAATCCATCTCGTAAGGTTTCTAATAAACTTAACGGATGAGGCATGATAATGAACACAATGAGCAAAGCTAAGATCAGGGAAAAAGTTCATAAAATAAGAATTCTGAACAAATATCATCTGAGCATAACTTCTAATCCCAGACAACCCATATACTTCCGAAAAGAGGCCATATCAGCTGCAACTCCAAGAGCTAAAAATCCATAAAACTATACTCACGCCTAAGGTCACTCCTAAGATTGCAAACGATATCATGCTTAATATACCAAGTTATCTCGCGCGCGCGCACACACACACACATATATATTACTGAAACATTGACAAACAAAAGTTCACAAAACTAGATGAATATCGTCTAAGCGTAACTTTAAAACCCATGAATCGCACATGCTTCCTATACGATAATATTTAGTGATACACACCCATGTTCCCCCTTCTTCATGTCAAACCACTTCTTTACAACACATATTCATTTACTATTAAATATTAATATGCAAAAAGAACACGAGTCGATCTCGAGAAGCTCTCGATTTACGAAGATAAAACTGGTCTTAACAAATTCAAATTATAGCATACTTCACACACAATAACGCTCATAAGCTTTTTGAGCCGCATAATTTGATACTTGAGCTGGCCTCATTTAGTGAGTGAATCTCAAAACTAAAACTAGTCCTAACTAACTGAAACACGCAAACACATATACAAATATTCATATAACTTCAAATTTTAACAATAAGCAGTAAAATAAGATTACCTGATAATTTAGCCTCCATTAACTAACTAATTAGGCCAAAATCTACACACGCACATACACACATGTGACTTCAATAAAAGTATATGATAAGGCTAGCAACTAGTCCTAACTTTTTCAAACTACATTTACATACCACATAATTTAGGACAATTATTTTTACACGCACACATGTTACTAAAAACTTGTTCAAAACAAACGCAGCTACACATAACTATATTGGCTTTTGTAGTCAGAAAGGTACATAAACATATATATACACATATGAATAAGTCAAGGCATGCGAACATTCTCAGCCCTAAAACTACTCCTTTAACTAATACGATCTATAAATCAAAAACATATAAACACACACAACAATAAGGCCCGCTCGCTTTACGAGCAAGCATAATTTAATACCGAATAGATCTCAATTCTCAAAGCTAAAACTGCTCATAACTAATTCACACTAAATATCAAAAACACATATTAAACACAAAGCATAATTCACACGCATAAACACATTCGCAAGCTTTTCGAGACGCATATTTTGATACACATTTTGTGAGTGAAATCTCGAAGCTAAAACTATATTCCTAATTATAATGCAAACAATACATCAAAAACACATATTAATACACAAATTAGGTCAAAGCTACACATAAACACACACATAACTTCAAATACGAAAGCTTATTTTAATAGTCTAACCGATTTGCTCGACGTCAATATTTCGTTAATATTTTAAACGTCTCGATTCTCGAAGCTAAAACTACTCCTAACTAACTCAAACTAAACATCAAAAACACACATTAACATATAAATTTTGTCAAAAACACATAATAAACACGTACGATAACGCTTGCAACACATATTTTGATACTCGTTTCACAAGTGAATCTCAAAGCTAAAACTACTCCAAACTATTTTTACACTATACATCAGAAACAACACATATAAACACGTAAATTAGGTCAAAAACTACACATACACACACATACATATAGAAATATATATAACTTCAAAATAATAACAATAAAGTGATAAACAGTAAATGAGCATATTCAAACAGTCTATTCAAGTTGCGCGACTCGTTAAAATTTCATTAATATTCTGCGATCTCGATTCTCGAAGCTAAACTAGGCCAAATAGCAAAATAACTACCTGATAATACACAAACTACGCCGAATAGCAACTAAATCGACACGAATCTAAAACTACTCCTAACTAACTCAAACTACACATCAGAAGCACATAGTATAAAAAAAAGCTACCTAACTGAAACTAAACATCAAAAACACATAGTAATAAACACATACGCTTGCAATTTCGCGAGTAAATCTCGAAAGCTAAAACTACTCGTAACTAACTCAAACTACACAAATTAGGTCAAAAACACATAGTAATAAACACACATATTTATATAGCCTAGCCGATTTGAGCGACTCGTTAATATTCGTTAACATTTTACGCTAAAACTACACATCAAAAACACAAATACAAATACATAAATTAGGTCAAAAACTACACATATACATATAGAAATATATATATAACTTCAAAATCATAACAATAAACAATAAACTAGGGCGAATAGCAACGAAATCGACACGAAGCGAAAACTACTCCTAAATTAGGTCAAAAAAAGCTACCTGATGATTTTTCGAACATGTTCGGGAGGCATATCTTCCTTCTGAGTCTCAACGAAGCCAAATTTCCTCTTATCACCATACCGCTTCGAGTTCAGCTGCATCCACTTCCTCGCTTTCTCCTCTAGCCTCGCTTCCGCTTCCGCCGCCGTCGGTAACACCGTGTACGACGGCTGCGCGGCTGCCGGAGGTAGTATCGCTCCTCCGCCTGTCCCCGGGGGGGCTAACGGCGGAACGTTCATTCCGTTACCGTTGTTGTTGTTGTTGTTCCACATGTCCTGTGGCGGTTGATTGTTGTTGTACATGGTGAATTAGTGGAGGTTAATCATCAAACCCTAGGTGTTGATGACGTAAGCAAACGTAGCAGTGTGTGTGTGTGAGTGTGTGTTTGGTTAGGTTTTGGGGAAGGCTAGGGTTTTGGATCTGGTGTGTGTGTGTGAAGAGTGAAGGGGAAATAATAAGTGGGAGTGAATGTGGGTCGGGTCTATATAAAAGAGGGATAAGGCGGTTTGGGAGTGTGTAGAACGACTATTGGATGGAGCCTTGGGGGATATTTTGGGTGAGGCTAGCCCAATTGACACAACTTTTTGTAGTGGCTCAAGCCAAATGCAAAACTAATAGTTTGTCATGTCTAAGTCTTCATTTTTTTCTTTCATTTTTTTTATCACTTACGCTCTGTTCTCGAATTTTTTTTAAGTAATAGAAGAGGATGAGAAAGGAAATCAAAAAAATAGGTGTTCTTGAGTTTTTTTTAAGATGGAAAGGTAGGGGACGAGAAGATGGGAGGGAAGCAAATGATGGACTTTTGTGTGTTAAATGACTATTATATGATTATATCCTCCTTATTCTGCACGTCTTGTTCATCATCAACTCTCTTCTTTTGTGGGAAATCCTCCTTTTTGGCTATTGGTGGTCGACCACACTTATATAGATAAATTAAAAAGAACACACAGATATTTTAGATGTGTATTCAATGGAGATTGGAGCTTATATCAAACATTCAACTTTAATCAGTGGTATAAACATCACCACTCCTTATAAAGGAGGGTTTGTTCAAATCACATCTACCCCAAATTAAATCACAATAAAACACGTGTCCCACTCACTCCCAAAAATCCCACAGCCGTCCGATCACTCCTCTTTTCCCCCCCAAAACTCTTCCCCCAAATTATCACCACCAAAACCCTTATACCGATTCTATAATTTAATGCACACAATTAATTAAATCCCCCAAAACCGGATCTCATATCTTCAAAATCGTTACTCCTAAATTATAACCCTAAATTGAAATAACGAAAATCAATCAATCATCATAGCACCTTATCAGTTCAAAACCAAAATCAAGTCATCACCCTAAAATCATCATTTTAGTCACAATATGAACAAATAAAGGAACCTAATTGTGTATTAATCACTAATTATGAAAAAGGTTACATGGATCCTTTTGGTGTTTGGGGTTATTGTTTTTATGATCGACCTAAAAAGGCTAAATAATTATTTATTTTCATTGTTACAGGTTAGTTTTTTCGTATTTTGAAGATTTCGATTTCGATTATTGTAGTGTTTATTTTATGATATACTCATGTTTTATCTGTTTTTTGTCATTTTACATTCGGAATATTTTATAGACCATCGATAAGTAATATTTTAGAAGAGCAACGACAAGTGTATATTGCATTTGAGTAGTTTGTGGTGAATTAGGAGGTTGTATTTGATATGATATTTGTATGAACACAAAATGTGTGTCTATGATTAATTTAATTGGATTTGAAATTGTTGTTATATACATATTGTTTGAACGCTCTCTAAGTGTTTAATGAGATGTCTATGAGGAAAATTGTGCAACATTATGCTAGAGCTGTGCATATTCTATTGTCCTATTGATAGCGTTAATTAAGAATCATAAAATGAGATTAAAATAGTCATTATGCTTCGGCTTATGTAAATTGCAAGATTTTTATGAACTATGGCCTGAGAAATTTGAGTAGAAGAAGGTTTGGGACTTTTTTTTGAATATTTTTTTAGATTAGCAACTAAAAGTTTGGAACTTTGAATATTCGTAGTCTTGATTTTGATTCTTAAAGTTGCTGAAACTTTGTAGCAAATGTTTGAAACTAATGTTTCAAATGAGATGCCGAGCTAATTATTCGGTCTTGAGGAATGAGAATGACATATATCGATGCTAAATGTTCTTTTTCTTATTTTTACACATAAAAGAAGGCTGCAAATGTGGAAAGAGCAATCATGAAAGCACTTGAATATAATATATCAGACACCTTTGAAATTAATCCAAGGCATGAAAATTGAATCTTGATTGAAGTCTTATTAAAATAGATGGAAACAATTGATCCAATGTTTTTTTTCTTCTAATTAATCACAATTCACTGATGATCTTCTAAATACAACCGGATATGAGGTATATTTATCATTTTTCTATTTAATTAGTGAAAATTGATTTTAGTTTAATTATTGCTAATTATACTAGGGCTTGTTTTATGTACATTTGATTGAGATGAATTCTTTTTATCTCAATTTGATTGCAATTGTTCTTATTATCTTTTGGTATATCATTTTTCTTATAAAAAATTATGGATTTCTAAAAGTATGCATGTTTCATCATTGCCTATTAGGTGTAAATATATTAAAGTTGTTGTATCATGACCAGAAGAATGTCATACACAAAAGAATTCAAGTATTATGGGACAGTCTCACACAAGAGGAACTACATGTAAATACCGACTATTATATTTACGACTTTTGATCATGTATCTACTTACAGCCAACCAATTTGGTACCGCTAGTAGAACTATTGAAGTTTGATTTTTGGTTTGCACAAGTAACTAATTAGTTCAGTAGGTAATTACAATCGGTTGACATTACTTACTGTTACACGATGTTGATGTGGATTTTGTTTGTCTTCTTTTTGTTTAAGGTTCTATCTTGCAATTGAATGATGTCCTTAAGTCATTAGGCAACTTTTAGTTGTGTGTTCTAAAGCGATTATGGTGACTTGATGTTTGTAAAAGGAAGTTATAATTAGTCTCTTGAGCAGCGAATGGGAATAATTTGTATGAAGAAGCTCTCGATTTACATCGATACGAAGAATTTAAAACTTGATTAAGTGAATAGATCAGTTGACATTTTCACAACAGATGATTCATAATTCGAGTTTAAATATGGTCCATAACATGATTGTTAATGATTTGATTTTTTTTTTCTTATGGTTTTGATACTTTATTCATTGACTGACACTTTGTTGTTGCACCAGTTGGCACGATGCAGGAACTTATGATGCTAAAACAAAGACAGTAGGCCCAAATGGATCAATCAAGAATTAGGAAGAGTACAAGCATGGAGCAAACAATGGTTTGAAAATACGTACACCCCACCTATCATCAATGCATTTTTATAAGAGTTCCTAATAAAGTTATCGTTGATTTATAACAATGAAGTGAAGGCCAAACATCCGAGAGTTACATATGCTTATCTATATCAGGTAATTGTTTAAATACAAACCACAAATATTCTTTTTCCGGCTTACATGCTTATAGCATGAATTGATTATTTACCATCTTAGACTTGGGAACTTGGATAAGACAGTACTAAATTGAAACTTCGGAATTCAATTACGGATGCAGAAATGGTGCAGTCCGGTGACTTTTCACCACTTAATCATGACTGCATATCTATTTTTTGAGAAATAATGTCATGGTTAGTCTAACGATCTTACAAGTTTCACTTTACCTGTCATACAAGTTTCTTACGATACCAATAGCAGGCGTTATCAAGGACATATATAATGTAGTTAAGTGCAATATGTTCATTGTTAATATGAAAACCACTAACCAATGATGCTTATTCTTGAAATTGTCTCATTAACATCATGACAATATTGCACTTAATTTTTTTGCATGTGATTAATATTACAGGTAAAACATTTGCCCTTTAGAATAAGCAACTTGAAATGGGTCAGTGCATTGCAATTCAGCCACTATGTCATTTCAATGCATTAACCTCCTAAACCATTTCGAAAACTAATACAATTTTATTAAGTATGTAGTACTAACAATAAATAATGTAATTAAAACTAAAACAACAATTATCTATAAACAAAAAAGGATACAGAGTACCAATCCGATTTGAATGTTATCAATATCCAACCTTCTTTCTCTTCCATAGAATACCGTTAAGCAGCATGTTTATATAATATTATAAACACGCTCATTTTTATTATATATTTTTCGGTTAGAGCCGAAAGGCCCCTTTGGAAGAATTGATAGACGTAGAATTTTTGATAATTATATGTGGAAGGGTAAGCTGATTTTCTGAAAGTGAGGTTGTAGGAAACAAGAGATGAACCGAAACTAAAGTTCATAGACAAAGAATTTTATGGCGAAAATGAGGTAAGACAAAAGTTGAACCGTCAAATTGTGTCAATAAAAAGTTGAAAAATGACTTGATATTGGTTTTTAAATCCACATTTAGGATCATTCTATTTCATATTTAAGTCACCATCATTTTGTTTTTGGCCCGGGTTTTGTGTCAGTGTTTCAAGTTTCATTATAATACCTATATTGAACTGGCATATTCTCGATCGATAAAACATAAAATGACCTATTGTAATGTGTCCGTTTGTTTGTACAATGATGTGGGAAGTTAGTAAAGTATTTTTACAAGGAGCCAAGGGATTATTTGTGAGACTCTTGGATTGGAAAAAAAAAGTTTACCTAAAGAAAGGCTTTTATAGCATGTGTTGTACTTTAGTCTAACTTGGTTTATGTTGGTCCAAAAAAACAACCTCTGCATCTCAACATTATTGCAAATATAGTTAACAGTCATTGAAGTTTGTGGGAGAAACCGAGAAACTGAATATGTTGTAGCATAATGAAGTGTTACTAACCTTTGTTTTATTGATCGCCAGAAAAGAACTAATGTTGAAGCTTTTCGGTTTAACTTGCATTATAAAGTCTGCTATTAACCTCAGTAACATTTTCTTAACATTATATGTAACTTTTATACTAAAAATCCCGGATTTAACACATAGACTCATGTTTTTCTGTTGCAGGAGGCCACAAGGTTGTTTAAGTAACTATAACTCTTTCTAAGAATAGTTGAATACATCGTCTTATCGGGTGAGTTAATCTCCTCTTCTTTGGCAGTATACTTTAATTAAGTGTTGATCCCAGTTGAGCAAACGATCTTATAGAAGTTGACTTGAATTAAAACTTAAGCAGTAACGCGGAATATTAAAGCTTAACTTAAGAAGAACAGTTTAAACACATTCAACACTTCAATATATTGTTAATATACGAGCACTCGACAATGCTAGGGTTTACAATCTTTAAGTGAATCGACTTAACAATGATACGTATATATTCTAACCCTAGGCACCTCCTTTTATAGGTCAATGAGTCCTATTAGGTTTACAATAACTTTCTACACACGATAATATCTTTTCCATATATATCTAACCGACTCTAATACATATCCACTAAGCAGTAGATTACAATTACACTAGCAGCAGATTCTTTATCACATTGAGCAACAGAGTCAACTAGCAGCACTTTCATTATACTAGCAGCAGATTCCATGTCAGCAACAGTTTGACACTTAGAATATTCAATAGAAGCATAATCTTAAAACCCAACAATCCTCCCGTAAACTTAATATTTACTTCTAAATCATTAAGTTTCTTCAAAGCTTGATTAAACACCAGGAGGATGCTTCCAAACATTTACTTCTTTTGATTTCTTTGAAAGCTCTTCCTGATACTTGGATCTAAGATTTTATCATACTTCCGTTGTAACTTGTAGGCTTGATGATCAGACATGTAATGTTTTTGGCACTTTAGAACTCCAGGTTTAACCATTTTTTGAATTATTTTCTTGTTTGTGTTCAAGCGAGGATAATCCTTTTCTGCCAACAAGTACAATGTGACTGCACCAGCTCTTAACTCATGAACTCCACAAGATTGATATAAAAACCATTTATACACCTTTCCGAATTCCATTTCATTCCATTCTCTGTCAGAAGGCTGAGGGTCAAACATAATCCTTAAGCTGCGATAAACTATCTTCTCATAAGTAATAATTCATCAGTTATCTCATTCATTTGCTTCTCATTATACTTCTCTTTGTATAACCCCCATACAGCAATCACATCATCTCTATCCATCTTGTCAAACATTTGTGAAAGTCTAACAAATCCTTGAACTTCATGATTTGATCTCATGAATTCCCAATAACCTTGACTTCCTTCTCTTATTTTGAAATTATATGAGACAACTGGATGCTTAGCATCTAAGGGATTTACCTTGATAACTCCTGGCTCATCAATTTCAGACCATGTAGCAAGAGTCATCTCCTGCTCTTTCTCTTTTGTATTTACCTCTGCTTTCTCAGATTCATTACTGCTTTCTTCAATGATTTTTCTCTTCTTCTTAGCAACGGTCTTATGTATAACACCCTTCCTTTTAGCACTTTGACTAGAAGAAGTCATATTTTCAACAATATCAGGCTTTTCAATAGTCTTTGCCTGTTTCACTTGCTCTGCTTCACTAACTTTCTCAGATGTCACTCTTTTATTCATAAAGAGATTCATTTCGACGTTATTGGAACATCAAGATGTCATTTCTAAGCTTAGTAGTTCTCCCCGGTGGGAAAAATTGAGCAAGGAAACGAGTGGTGAGATCATCCCATGTGGTGATGGATCCCGCGGGTAAACGCTCAAGCCATTGACTAGCTTGATCCCGTAGAGAGAATGGGAATAGGCGTAATCGGGTTGTCTCTCTAGTTTCAACATCTAGGTCTATGGAATCTACGATTTTAAGGAAGTCCTTTAGATGTTGGTTTGGATCTTCAGAACGAAGTCCATGGAATGCACATCCGCTTTGCACCAACCGGATGGTGTCGGATCGCAAGGGGGTCACATTGGCTCCGGTGAGCTCAATGGTGTTTCGGCAGCCTTGGTGGCTAGGTCGGGAATACTCTCCTAAAGTTCGGGGCCTAAGAGGTTCTAGTGGTGGGTTTTGTTGTGGTGGGATGACGGGTTCAAAGATGTTCCCATCGTCCATGATGTCGGGTGGTGAAGAGTTACGAACAAAAACACAAAGAAATAAGATAGACTAAAGAAACCTAAAAATAAAAACAAAATCTTACTAGAAAGGAATCTAGCAAGTAGACCTAATAAGAAGAGATTCTAACCTAGACAATAACTATTTCCCAGGCTGCGGCGCCAAAAACTTGGTAGCGTGGGAATCGCACCAGGCTTTACCTCTCAAGGGATCTTGAGAAGCTTACAACCCCCACCAGGCAGTGTACCTGATCGTTGTAGTATAGTATAGTGACAAGTACCGAGGGATTGATCGTTCAGCTAGGAATAATGTTGCTAGGATTAGAAAACCTAAATACTAGTTCTAGAGATGAGAGATGATTATTTTTGTATTTTTATATTTTTTTTTTAGAAAGCAAGTAAAAATATCGGGTTTTAAGGATTTGGGCGGAATTAGTTGCTAGTCAACTAACCCAATACTAAAGATGCAATCAAAATAAAATACTAGAAATAAAAATAAACTAAATTAAACTAAGATTGTGAGCAATAAGTGGAGAAATTGTGTTTACTTAGATTTCACTACTCCCTAGATATCTTTTACACGTTAATTACTTGTTATAGTTGCGTGGATAACGGATTGTATTCCTTAATACCATTCATGGGGTGGCGCACTTAATTCCCCAATCCTATGAGTGCCTACTTCACTCCTATGCCGAGCCGGCTAAGAAGCTCCTAACATGGGATCATTAGAATTTACTCATGCATTAAATACAACCAATAAAACCTAGTGCACGTCAGTTCATGTTTCCTAAGACGTTCAAGCATGTTACCATTTTGAGATCTGCCAGTTTTCTTAAGCCTAACATCGAAATCATTCATCCAATACAATCATAAACAAGTAATCAACACATAATCAACATCTAGGTTTCATTAGATCTAAGCAAACACAAGATAGATCTAGCCTAGCATGATGGAATTAAGACAAGAACAAGATATAGACAACCAACACATAGACATATTGATTGAATTAAAAGAATACTTATCTCAATTACACATGAAAGGGTTCAAGGGCTGAAAACCCTTGAAAAACCTGTAAAATTCGTAATAGGTTCGGCCCTAGGGTTTCTCCAAAACTTCTCTCCCTTAATGAATGAAAATTAGAAAACTATATATAGGAAATTGAGGCTGACGGCGTCAAGACCAAATAGGTGACGCCGTCATCTCGCCGCCAAAATACTTCTCGGATTGCCTTAATCTTCATCTGACGCCGTCATGTGTTATGGTCTTCCAGGCCATCACGTCTTTTATTCTTGACGCTCTACTTGTGACGCCTTCACGTTTGTACTTGACCATCATGCAATTTACTCTTGACGCCGTCAGGATGTTGCTCTTGACGTCGTCACCTACTGTTCTCAGCAAGGAAAATTAAGACTTTGGCGTTTTCTTCACTTTTATGCTCCAAAAACGTCCGAATTGCTTCCTTTTCCAGATTTCTCTCCCAAAGTACCTAAAATCACAAAAGGAACGATTTAGGGCAATATTTGATCAAATAAATTCAATTCTGGGCTTAAATGACCCCCTAAAAGTGGTTCATTTTTTGCCTCATCAATTATCAAAAAGGTCAATAGGTTTTATCTTGTTGGCATGTAGAAGTTGAGCTTTCTATAAGATATACCATTCATCATCACGCCCCTTAATTATCAAAAGACAAAGAAGGTAACAAACTGAATCATAGCTCCTCAACTGCTCACAAGTCACAAAACAAAATATTACTTTTACCAAGAGGTCTTTATCTATTCTGATTAAGGTCCTTTACACAGCAAAGAGACCGATCCCGATATCGAGAGCGTTTAAATTGTATTAACCAAAATATTATGAATCTTTAAAATTCAGTAACTAATAATTATATAAGTGGCGTGCCCTGCTTTAATTTGTAAGTAACCAACACCCCACTGGAAATTGTTATCTAGATAAAAAAATAATAAAAAAAGAAAAAAAAAATCATAGTTACAATTGACATATCAGCATACTAAGTTATCACAATGTAGCACAAGTGGAACGCAAAACTAATTTATACAAATAGGATACTCATTTTCTAAACACTAACCTACCGGGCTGAGCTCTCCCATAGTTCCAGTAGTACACACCTGTAGTTAAATATTCAATTATTAAACATGTTAGGTTTTAAAACGCATCTACTATCTATATAAAGCAAGGTTTTGCTAAAATTTCTCCTCTCAAAATTGTTCAGATAATTACACGTGGAAAATCATTTGATCTAACGCTTCTCCTTCATTTTTAGTACAAACAATTAATTCAAAGGAAAAAAATGGGCGGAAGTCCTTTGGAAGCCTTCATTTCATTCACAACCTAAAAAAAAACACACGCACATATCCTCTCAACTATCCCTAATAAAAAAAATCCTAATCAAAAACCTAAAATAACAATCAGATCCAATATTAGCATACTATGAATCATCAATCAAATCGAATGAACACACAAAAGATCCCTAAAACACAAACCCTAAGAAAAACCTTGGAAAAAACGGATCTGACTCTTCGCTTTAATTCGATTGTGGAATCATCTAATCAGGTATACTCTGAATCATCTAATCATGTATCTGAATCTTCACTTCAATCAGGTATACTCTGAATTTCATCATTTTTTAACTTGCGTTAATTTATAAAATTGAATTAGTTTTGTTGTTTTTTGGATTAATTATGAATAATAGCCCTAAAAAAACCCTGGAAAAACGCACACCACAAACCCTAAAATATCGCCTTAAAAATTATAATTGATTCAAAAGTTGTTTTGATGATCAAAGATCATTCTTTTTCATGATCAAAGATCAGTTTCATTAATTATTTGATTTGCGGTTTGTTTTATTGATTCATTTATGGATGTATATGATACTATTGCTTTTTAAAAAAAATAATTATTGTTTTTCATTGTTTTTAGGATGGAATTGATGAAGCAAAAAAGGCATATGCTCGACTTGAATGCTCTTCAATGATAGAACATTAAACAGATTCTGATGGTGCACACGCTGTTTGCAAGTTTAAGGTATGCTCTTATGCTATTTTTCATATAAGGGGTGTTTGGGTAAGCTTATTTTAAGTGCTTAATAATTTATTGTATTTTGGAAAAGCTATTCAAAAATATAGAGGCTTGAATGAATTATTTGAATTATTTGGCAACCAATCAGTATGAGTAATTCAAAAATATAGAGGCTTACTCACTTTTCTGTGTGTGAAAATATGTAGGAATACAAGATCCGGGGATGTGTTTGATGAACGTTATTTGTTGCAATGTTTGCCATACTGATCTACGCCAAATAAAAAATGACATTGGAATGTCGAATTACCCCGTGGTTCCAGGGTAAGCTATTCATTAATCTCTACAAAAACATTTTATCATGGTACATGATTCCAATGATTTCAATTATGATTTTGGTTTATTGGTCTATAACTCATAGTTACTTATATTTTTTCTAATGTGCTGCTGATTTACACTTCTTCAAACTAATTTTTTAAGGTTTATGGTTTGTTATTATATGTCTTACATCATCATATTGTCACATGTATAGCCCCATGGTGTTAATATTATTTTTTTCATTTAATACCTTAATATCTTATATTTTAATAACAATTTAAATAAAATACGTATATAACTGATCACATCATTTTGGTGACTACCCAAAGTATATAATCAATTACAAAACTACACTAAGTAGTTAACCGTATCGAAACAGTAGGCTTAACTAAAATAAGATGGAATATTTGGATTCTCTAACATCTACAATGGTACACAAGATTTGAACATTTAACTTTTTAGTATATTCGGATTTTAGTCTTTTAATTGTACTGAAATGGAGATGTTTCATTTTTTTTTGCGGCAGGATCACATCAAGTAGTAGGTGAAGTTGTAGAGACATGTTAGCAAATACAATGTTGGAGACGTCGTTGGAGTCAGGCATCTTGACTGCGGTTGCAACATTTGCCTCCCATGTAAGGCCGACGTGGAGCAATATTGCAACAACAAGATATGGATGTACTATGATGTTTACACCAATGGAAAACCTACTCAAGGTGGATTCTCGGACTCCATAACCGTCCTTCAACAATAGGTAATTAAACAAAGGGTATGTAACTCATTATCACCCCCAATAAGGTTGGCTACATTAGAACCTCCTGAATTTTTTGGGCTGTTTGGGATTGCATATAAGGGGTTGTTTGTGATTGTTCAGTATAAAAACTACTTTTAGGGTCTATTTGGGATTGTTTTTAGAATAAGTACTTTTAGGCATTGATTGGGATTTCTTTTTGAAACTGGTTGCACGGGCTGTTTAGGATTACGTATTGAAATAAATACTTTTATGGGTTTTCAGGATTACTTATTGAATATGCTTATAGTTATTGTCTGAGATTGCTTATTATAGCTTCAAGCGTGTTTGGAATTGTTGTTATAGTTATATTATAGCTTCAAGAGTGTTTGGAACTGTTGTTAAAATTGCGTATATGCTTTTGTGTTGTGTTTGGGCACGGAAATAGGTTCCTTGCAATATGACCCGTCCGAGTATAAATACAACCTAAATTGACCCATTACTAAGTATAAATGGTTTTAAGATGCATAAATGGTTTTTGTTAATAACGTACAATCAAGGGCCTCTTTGATCATTATTTTTTTCAATATATCTCTTCTTATATTCTTCTTAATGATGCATTGGCAGTTTATATAGATCTTACAGTAGTGTCTTTATCATCATTTCTAGCTAACTTTTAAATATAGATTTGATTGCTATATCTAAGAACAATAATTTTTAATATATTCTTCAAGTATTTGCTCATTTGTTTTTGAAATGCAACAGATCCGTGGAAGCCCGTGGCACACAACCGTTGTTGAAGGCACTGACACTATCGTACTTAATAATATTGCAAAGAATTGGAACAATGAAAATGTAAGCCGTTGTTTAATCAGTAATCTTAACGACTTATCAGGCTTAGTAAGATAATTAGCTGAATATATTACTGGTGGGAAATTCCCCTTGCTTAATCACCATTTCAAGATTAACTTTTATAAAATCACATATGTAACCAGAGTGAACAGCTTTGAAAATAACATCCGTGGTCTATTTAAACACAGATGTCATTGGGACATTGAGCAAGGACGATCTTCATTGAGACAATCAACGTTCAAGAAGCAGGTTTGGACATGCAAACAACACCAAGAAATTACTGCTGTTGGGCCAAAGTATGGTACAAGTTCTCCCATTTTAAAATCTTATTTCGTGCATTTTTTTGTCAAATTTTTGACACTTTGCCAATAAAATATATATACTTTTTGTATGTTAGGTTCAACGTAATTGTATGTATCATTGATGAGACCGGTTGAGCTTCCCTATTGCTTTTTGATGATATGAATATATGATTCATAAGTCAGTTTGGTGTCCACTGTTACAAGCTAATAGAATAGTATGGACCTTCCTCTTGAAGCTAACCCTCCTCACGTTCTCTGTTCTGGTCCTCTACTCATTTTCGCAACTATAACTATGGTAAGTGCCTACATTTGTATAATGTTATCAATCTCTTCCTTTTTATACAAATGGATTGAATTTATGTTCTTTTATAAATGTGTCAAGTGGTTCTACTATCTTTTAATATATATATAACCTCTTAATGCATTATGCTCTTGATTATCTTTGAAAATTGTATGTAACCTTAATAGTCACCTTCAATTTTTTAATTTATTAGAAACGTGACAAAAAAATGTTAACTGTTAAACCAACCGGTTTTGACCCACATTACAAATGCCCATTGTTAACCTGAAACCGTTATTTCTGTTTTGAGCCTTTATCAAATTCTGATTTTTCAATGTTGTAGGATTTTATAAATTTGTTATACTTGCCTTACTTTAGTATACTTTTTTTAGCAAATTTACGATGTTTGAGCTAGAACTTACAAGTTGTCCATGTTAACACTAATATTTGTTAAATGGCGTCTGCAGAAAATTTAATAAATAATTAGTTAGTTTTGTGATTTGCTTCATGAAGTATGTATGGGTTGTTTGGGTTTTGCTTACTAATGGATAATTTAAAAAAACAAATGGGTCTGTTGCTTGTCTATGGTAGTAGAAATTTGAAGAAAATATAAGTTCATTTTACTGTTTGTAAAGTTTAATAAGATTCAAAGAGAAAAAAAATTATAAAGTTATGTCGGAATCGGTCAATATGGTATCTATCCAAAATTAATGAACGTCTTTTTTAAAGGACTGTTTGGATGTTGTAGCATATGTTCAGAAAAGGAGTCTTAAGAGGGTGTTTGGTTGTCATAATATTTGGGCGAAAATGAACTTTTAAAAGGCTGTTTTGCTGCTGCAATAATCTTTACATAAAAGTATGTTTTAGAAGACCGTGTGGTTTCTGAAATTTGCGCGGAGTCTAATATTGAACCACAAATTCATTTCCTAGATCAAGAAACATGTTCTTGGGTTTTACGAGCCTTTTATGCCCAAGCAAATGCAACTATTTAGGTATGATTTGACATTAGTTTGCATTAGGCCGGTATCCTTAAATTTTTCTCATCATGATTTTTATAGATGCTCATTAAAATGTATTTTTCCATGAAAAGGAAGGCCTACCAATTGAGATGTGAAAAGAATAAGATATGATAGTTCAAGAGAATAAGATATGATAAGACAATGTTATCAAGAGAATAAGATATGATAGTTCATTCAGTGTTATACCTAAAGTCTTATTTGATAATGTTCAAGTATTTATCAATGTACTATTGCCTCATTGTACTTATCTTGAGGGCCTACTACTATCGAAGAGAGTAACAAGAGATGATTTTTTTTTAATGTATTGGATTGTTTTCTAAAGCATGTTCTTATCCCCTTTGATACATTTTTTTTCCTAATATAAAGTATTTTCTTTGCTATAGGACAGACAAACAAAGAGAATGCCGATATCATTTGAATCAAGTCACATTGAATTATCAAAGAAGAAGAAGGAAAATATTGGATCCGCATGCTGCCCATGTTAACATTAATATCTGATAAATAGTGTCTGAAGAAATTTTAATAATAGACTAATTAGTTTTGTAATTTGCTTCAATACGTATGTATGGTCTGTTTGGGATTTGCTTACTAATATTTAGGAAACATCATTAAAACATTGTTTTTTGCACTTTTTAATCATTTTACCCTTTTTTATAAGATTTACCTATTGTTTTCCATTGTCTACTAATTGTATCAAACATTTTACAACAAACGTTGTATATCAAGAAGTTCTTCACAGATTATACGTATCTTTGCCCAACTATAATGGATATGTATCTTTTTTCTTTTTACGATTATGACTTAGAAAAACTTATTTTTATTTTGATCATATTATATTAAGTTTAACGAAATCTTAAAAACTTTGTTGCTAATTTTATCTTGAAGAATTCTTGAAGCTAGCCGCCCATCGGGCGGGCCTTGAAGCTAGTGTATGTATATGAGGATTTGATGTTTGAATCGATCAAACATCATTTCTAAAAATATTCTTTGTACAATGAGACCTCATTTGCAGTATGAAACTATGATAGACTAATACGTCGCTCCTCCAAAACTAAGTTTTCCTTATTCACAAGGTCCATGACATGCAAGAAGTTAACCATGGGAATGAATGAATATGAAATGTTATAAATGTTATAATCGTCAGTAACATCAGATAATGAAAAGATGGATTTTATGATGTCTTACAATTGCTAGAGTGATGCCCGGAAGACAGTAATCGACATGATGTGTCATAAAAAGGCCTTTCTTCACTAAGAAATGCATTACCAAGATAAAAGTGTTGAATTGTTGAAATACCATTATGAACTAATTGAGAAAATTGCAAGTATTATATAAAGATCAAAGTACGGGCTTACGATGTTTGTAGCATTTGTTTCCGACAGAACCATCCTTGTCAAGCATGATTACATCATCCACATTTGCATTGCTCCCTTCTATCTGATTTTTATGATTATAGTTAAAGGTGGCAATTTGTGCCCAAAATGAAAAAAATTGGCTAATTTTGACTAATTTGTAAAAGATTTGGGCACATTTAATCCCCTCCTTTTTTTGAAAGGGCCATATTTAGCCCATTGAAAAGTTAAATGCGCACTAACGGGCACATATTTTCTCTTAATTGGGGAACATTATAATCGTTTTTAAAGAAAAACTTATATATATATATATATATATATATATATATATATATATATATACTTCCTCCGTCCCAAATTATATGTCCATTTTGACTTTGCACAAAGTTTAATAACTTTCCACTAACTAATTTATTCACCAATCAAATTTTTTGTCTCTCCACTAAAGTGTCATTTGATTGGTTGAAATAAGAAATGGACAAGTGTTTTGGGACAACCAAAAACAAGATTATGGACTTATAATTTGGGACAGAGGGAGTAATTTTTTAAATATAAATGAAGTATTACGTTTAACGAATTTATTTCGACATTTTTGGTCTTCTATAAAGCGATTTACATAACATGTGTCCGTTTTGCCCGTGCCCACCCGGCCCGCCCGTTTTGCCACCTCTAATTATAGTGAAACCATCAAGATACCTAACATTATGATTAATCAGTAAGTTTTTAGGGAAAAAAAATGCTACCTTTGTGAGTATATTGTTCAGGAGGTGGTGTTGTGGTGAATCTTCGAATCCAAATTCTGGCAAGGAAGAAAACAACTAAAGTTATTGATCAAATAACCTACATTAAATAATGGGTACAAATATATTGTGGATGCTAAACTAAAATCAATAACGTACATACACAGTATTTGTAAACCCTTCATGGGCTTTACAAAGTTCCCTGCAAAGGAACTCAAATAAAAAATCGTTATAACATACAATATAATCGGTTAATCAGAGTGGGTTGGGTTACAGTAAGTGTGGGCCGAAAAAGATTGCTTTCACACTTTCACCATAAGCTTTGACTTTTACCTTTTAGTTTCCTTTCGAAAAATTTGTATACATTCAAATGTATTTACTGAAATCCGAAAATAATGTTATGATGAAAATGTATCTATAAAAAGACAATAATAGGCACTCTTAAAAATCAACATTCACTTTTTAATGGGATAGAATAGTCTTTTTTAGACTCTGCTTTATTAAAATACTAGTTATAATTTTCGTACACGCGCGAGTGTTTTAAAAAAAATTTGAACGATATATTTTTATTTATTAAAAAACAATTAATTTAATTTTTGTTTTGTTTTGTTTGATTTAAGATTTTTAAATATAGTTTTTTTATTATTAAAGATAATCATTTAAAAAGTTTAATCTTATTGTTAGCAAAATATTAATTAAAAAAAAAACCGAATCACAACATACGTATAAAAAAATTAGGGTTTTTATTTTTTTTGTGCAGAAAATTAGGGTTTTTATACCCGTATATATATAACCTCTAACAACCATCAGTTATCAAAATTTTTTTTTTTTTTTTTTTGCTAAAAGTGTAAATTCAGTATGGTTTTGGAAATTCCTAGTTGGGTTACAGATGCTACGGACCTCGAAAATAAGACGTGGCTTTTTGTTGCACATTGAGGAAAATGTGTACGAAATTTCTTTGTGAACAAGTTGGACACATAAGTTCGGTTGATCTTGGTAGGCATCCTAGTACGAGGAGATTGCTTGGTTATGCTTATATCAAATGCTATAAGCCTAATGATTGTTAGTTTGTACCTTCATTTGTGTATTTATTGTTTGTTTATTTTTGTAGGAATTATTGTTGTATGTACACTACAAGTAATATGTGATTTGCATATAATTTACAATACACGTTTTCAAAAGTGCAAGGTCGATTTATCGCAGCTATATCTATACTACATATAATGTAAAAATGGTCAATGTGGAATGTTGAGTTTTCAACAATAGTCAAATGAGAGAGAAAGTGGAATGTAATTAATACTCTTATTAAAATACCCCAATACTTAAAAGTACAATTATTGACCCGGGACGCTTCAAACTCGGCGGGTTGACCCAACTTAATTTGACCCGTTTTCGACCCAACCTAGCAAGTTGACCCGGTTTAAATCGACCTACTTTTCGACCGGAACGGTTCAACCGGTTGAACCACCCGTGTTGAACCGGGTTTCAAAGCATTATCCATTACTTAAAAGTACAATGATTTATTCACATTGTACAACCAATTAAAAACATATCTACCAAATTAAATACAACCAATTAAAACACAAACCGGGTTGACCCGGGACGCTTCAAACCCGTTTTCCGACCGGAACGGTTCAACCAGTTAAACCACCCGGATCGAACCGGGTTTCAAAACATTATGTTTAATTCTCAAATCTTCAAACTTTTATTATTTTTCGTATAACCTATAAACTTTTTTTTATCAATAAACTATCTGTTGCTATAGAATCTCGTTGCTTGCGGGTTGCCCCCTCATTGCTTGCGTTTGAAAATAGGATGCCCGATTATTCTTTTAAGGAATCTCGATCCAGAAAATGGATTATGTAATGACACGAGGTTGATATGTAAACGTTTTGACCCTAATGTCATCAACGCCGAGATTGTTGTCGGGCAACACGCTGGAGTTAGAGTGCTCTTGCCAAGCAGTGGCGAAGCTAGAAAATTTTCAGTTGGGGGTCGGGATCTAATTTTTTTTTCCTAAGGCTATTTTTCGGGTAATACCGAAATTTTGGGGGGTCGAAACCGAATATACAAAAAAATTTCTACATGAAAACTATATACCCCGTACATCGCAAAAAAAATTTTGGGGGGTCGAGCGGGCCCCCCGGCCCCTATGTAGCTGCGTCATTGTTGCCAAGAATTTCTCTTGCTCCATCTGAAGAAGACATGTTCCCTTTCAAACTAAAGAGAACACAATTCCCTATTCGTCTTAGCTTTGCGATGACTATTAATAAAGCTCAAGGCCAAACAATTCCAAATGTGGGTGTCTATTTGCCCGACTCTGTTTTCTCCCATGGCCAGCTTTATGTGGCATTGTCTAGAGGGATTTCCCGTAGAACAACAAAGGTATTGGTTAATCCAGTCAAAGAGTTCCGTCAAGTAGGAATCTACACCTCGAATGTCGTTTATCAAGAAGTTTTACGCGAAGAGTAACGTGTGTTGTTAGTTTTTATTTCATAAATGATGTAATGTTTTACTTTCAATTTCATTAAATGTTTTTATATGTTGTTTGGTAAATGTTAAGAATTTTTTTATATACTTTAGTTATCGTGTAGTACAACCGTTTGCAATTACATTCTGATCGGTTCACGTTCTATTTTGAACTCTACACAAAACACTCACCACAATATTACAAATCGTTAATTATCTGCCGCTAGGAATTCCGTTTCTATGCACGGGTACTCGCCTAGTGTGTATATATATATATATATATATATATATATATATATATATATATATATATATATATATATATATATATATATATGTCCCTTTCTTACGAGAACCACCTTATCTATAAGAACTGCGAGAACCACCTTTTTACAACTAATAATACACAATGTACATCATTTGATGCTCCATACCATTTTGTTATTTTTATTTAATTCAAAAGGGTATAATAGTAAAAGACATTTTTATATTTTTATAATTTTTTTTATAATTCCCGTTTTTTTTAACTATTAAAATTCGGATTTTTTTTTTTTTTTTTTTTTTTTTTTTTTTTTTTTTTTTTTTTTTTTTTTTTTTATGCTAACATGTTTTCAAGTAGTCATGGTGCATACATGTTTTTTTTTTATACCTAATCATTATTTTTTTTCAAATCTCAAGGTGCATACATGTTTTTTTTGTTTTTTTGTTTTTTTTTTTTCCAAATAAGCAAAGGTGCATACATGTTCTTTTTCCTCTAAATAGTCAAGGTGCATAAATGTTTTCAATAGTCAAGGTACATACATGTTTTTTTTCAAATAGTCGAGATGTATACATGTTTTTTTATCAACCTACCAATATTTTTATAAACACAAATTAAAGAACCTAAACCATTATAAAAAGAAAAACAAGATTGATATACTTTAATGTTATATTTCACTTGATTAAAAGTACAAAAACACATGCAATAATCATATATCTCCAAAAGTCTCAAATTATTTTCATGTATATTCATGTTCATCCACTTCCCGGTCTAAAATGATACCATCATCTTCACCAATCAATCTGAAACAAGCATGCACAAAAACAATTAAACCACAAACAAATAAGAAACGAAAATTAATCACAACAACTAGCATAACGCATATGCACAATCTTGTGTATATTAAACTAATGATGTAAACATGTTTTTTTAATCATAAACAAAAAACATATATGTTTTATAATCCAAAACACAAAACATATATGTTTTATACGTAAACATTTTCCAAAACATATATGTTTTATAATCCAAACACAAAACTTATATGTTTTATACGTAAACATTTTCCAAAACATATATGTTTTATAATCCAAACACAAAACATATACGTTTTTTTAACCTATAGTAATCCCAACAAATCTTTCCAAAAGTCAACCTATGCAGAAGTATGCTAAGTTGAAATTATTTTTATTCTTGAGCAAATTAACCAAGACGGAGAATATACAAAGAACCTGAACCGTTACAATCGCCTATGACCAATATAGTTGCAACAGGAATCTTAAACAAATCACAAAAAAGTGACATTAAACATTTTATCTACAAAACACATATGGATAAATAAAAACAAAAACAGCTTGTCAACATGAATCTTTGCATATATGATTATACGTCATTAAATCCAAAAAAAATGTTAGATTTTGGTGAATAAACTATCATATACATGTATTAAGAAATATCTTCAATATTCTAATATTTTACAACCAAAAAGGTTAAACCATGATGATAAGCTTGAAACCTACAACAGAACCCCAAATATCTAATTGACCAATGTTGTTTTGCCATGTAAACGACTTTATAATTATTGTATTATTTTGTATGACAATAACACGAATCAAAGAGTATTTGTTTTGTTGTTTTAAAGTCCGATTAGAAATTCAATCTATATAACAACTACGAAGCAAAGACAAATCGGTCTTAAATTAAATACAAAATAATAACGATTTCATTACCTTATCAAAATAGAACTTCTAATCGGCCACGAACGTGATCGAAATTATTAGGAACCAGATCTAATCGGCCATGAAAGATGATGATTATTTGGCCATCTAACATGTGATTGATGGAAATTATTGGTAGATCGTGATAGTATCAAGAGTAAGGCAAAGAGATGGCTAGGGTTTAGGTGAGTGAGAATAAAACTGTGATATGGGGGAGGCGGCAGTTTTTGATGGAAGGGGAGGATGAACGTGTTTTTTTTAAAACCTAAATATCATTAGTAATTCCTAAATTAATGGGTCAGAAATACAATTACTATAATACCCTTTCAGTTTTACAAAGAATGGCCTAATCTTTCAAGTAATTTCATTAATGGCACAATCAATCATATCCACTGATCAATTAATCCAATGGTTAAAAAGCGGTTCTCGCAGTTCTTGCAGATAAAAGTGGTTCTCGTAAGAAAGTTACACTATATATATATATATATATATATATATATATATATATATATATATATATATATATATATATATATATATATATATATATATATATATATATATATATATATATATGACATATGTAAGTGTGAACAAATTGACAAAAGTTTATATATGTATATATTTTTATAAATGTATGTTAGCTTGAACCGGAACATTTTTCTAGTATTGTTAACAGTGAGTAATACAAATACTGTTAGTTAGTGTGTTTGCTAGTGATGGAATTGATACATAAGACGGAAAGTATATGTTACTGGTTATTTACTTAAAGATGTTTAAATTGTAGTAGCAAATAAAAATATTTATGCTTACTGTAACTTATATGTATTGCAGCTGCAAGGGCCATTAATGTGCTGAACAACATTAGATTAAATGGAAAGCCAATTCGCGTCACGTATTGTCACGAGTTTATTCTCAACTTGAAAGCAATGAACGAGACCCTTGAAAGAAGACGCAACCGTCTACAGGAGGAGATGATGCAAGTTTCTGAAAAGATTGAATGCAATGAGGCAGAGATCGAGTACTACCAGGACTACAGAAGCATAAATAGGTAAATTTGGTCTTTGTATTCTCATATGCATTTTCTTGGAAGGAAATTGCGTACCTGACACACTTATTCTCATAGGGTGGATATGGAGGGCTCGGAATCTTCTAGTTTTTCAGGCGGTTAAGGTTAATACGATGAAGATGATTGATGACATTATTGCGACATGTTATCTTTGGATAAAAAATAGAGCTAAGCTTTGTAGTATTTCTTGGATTGATTGGTGTTGCAATCCGAGTGTTCTTTGTATTCATTTGTAATCTTTTCTTGTTTTGTCCATGCTTAGCTTCTTACTAGCATGTGTCTAATAAATCTCCGCCGTTCAAAAAAAAAATTATCTACCAAACTTATCAACTAAGACTCGAACTAACAACACCTATTGGTTAACGAGTCTTCGTTGTTCACGTTAAGATATTATTATTTCGTTCATATTTTGTTCAGTGATAGTCTTATTTGTTCGTTATATATTGGTTTTTGTACGTGGTTGATATCAAGTCAAACTTCTGTCATACTCGTTGAAACTTTTACCGAAGAGCGTCAATTGTGAAACTTTTGAAACCGTGAAACATAGTATAGGTTAGGAAAAGACTCAACTAGTTTTGACGTTTACCTCTTCGGTATATATCTCCTTTTGCTCGAGCTCACTAGTTGCAAGAAACTTATATATCGAGAAGCAAAGCCCAAAAAGCAAACAATTACAGAGTACATGAACAGTGAAATCACAGATATGAAGCTAATTGGAAACTATGTGACAGACGAGCTCGCTGGAAAGAGTAACCATCCTTGCTATAATTTGAGCATTTAGTCAACCCGAGGAAAGGACACTTCTAGCTGCCTATTATGGTCACGACAGTACGTTCCCACTTCATCACAGAAACACAAATGTAAAACCACAAACACTAAGAGATGATGAATAATACAGTTTTTCTTATAGTTAGCACACATTTAAAGATTTGTCAAAGTCTTGCCATTCACAGGTTCCTTATATTATAATCCATGAACATAGAGTCGTAAAAAATCTACACAATCTTTGCGCCTTATATATTTATACTATTTTTGTTGGTTTTATGAACATAAATTAATAGTCGTGTGTTAGGATCGAACTTGAGATCACGGGATTGCACACTTTACGTATGAAAAGTAAATGAATAATAAATTAGATATAAATGTTATATTAATTATTAGAACACAAACACGTATTAATCGTTAACATTTAATGAAATGGATAATGATTATTAGACGAATGAAAAGGGAAGGACTAGAGATGAATATTGGAACAACAAGAAGGACCCGAAAAGCCCCTCTATGGGATATGGGTCGATCGGCCTAGGGTTGCCCAAGCCCTAGGTGTGTCTTTTGCTCCAAGTAATCTCATCCTATATAAACACACAAGTTTTCTCATTCTCTACACAACTTGAAAACCTAACTTGTGTGTTTTCTTTTCTTCTCTTCTCTAGCAATTTTCGACAAGCCCCATTAAGTGAAGGTAGTCGAGACTTGTTATTCTAAGCATGTGTTGTGCTCGTCTTACTTGCATAATGTTTGCTTGAAGTAGTACGTGTGTACAAGATCGTGAAGCAAGCATATTATTGCTTGTCTCTTGGTTTGTTCACATAAACCCTATATTGGGGAATTGGTTCCGGAAGATTGCTTTGATTCTTGTTCGGGCTAGAATCATTAAGGTACGTTTATTATTTATTATTTATGTTTTGATTAATTAATTACATATTATGGTCTTGTTATAATTGCTTCCGCTATATGCTTACTTGATGTGTTTTGGTTTATTTATGATTGTCATGTTATTATAATTCCAATAGTGACATCATGAGCCGTTATAATATGTAATTAATTATCGAAACAGCATAAAAATTGGATTTTGATTTGTTAATTACTATTGAATAAGATTTGCATGTGGCTACATGTTTTATACATATTTAATTGTTACGTTATGTATATGTTTATTTGGTTGTTTTATTTTATTATTACATTACTTGTTTTGTTTATTTTATGTTAGACATGTTTATAAACGAAAAGGGTAATTTTGAATAGAAAAATAATACGGACTAAATAAATGGCGAAATTGTTTTGGTTTTAAGAGTTTAAAATTTCAAAGGATTGGTTGATTGATGTTTTTGTACGTAATGGTTAAATAGGCCCGACCGAAGTTTACACACTACAAGATGGGTATAAGGATGGCAACGCATTAAATTGTGGCCTTAGATAGACAACATTCATGTCTTAACGCTCGTTTGTGTGTAAATTAGACTTACCGAACAACCATTACATGTACATTGTCATCTTAAGGGTGAATTCACCACAATTCCACAATGATTATCCGAAACACTAAGCTTTCGGGCTTATGCAAAAGTACGATATAGTGGACGATAATTGATGGTAATTCTTTAATTGGTGAACCCGATACCTCAATCAAAACTTTGTTATTTTACTCTTAGCTAATTGGTAATAAAATTGTTTTGTAAAACCAATGTTAAGAAGTTGTATGCATGCTTCTTCGTATATTATTTTGATCACATGTCAAAATTTATACCCTTATAAAATTGAGTCAAATGCCATCTAATTAAGAACACTTGAAGTTGTAGTTTACGTCATGTGAGAGCTTGGCTAGATTGCAATGGAGAGGTAAATTTCATAAATTCATTGCTAGCAGATCAACTGATGTGATGGATTTATGAGTTTGCAGTTTTTAAGTTAGACGACTTAAATTGAGTAGGAAGTGAGATCTTGGACTCAAGGCATTAAGATGGGGATTAAACATGCTTACAATACAAATGTTTTGTGATTGTACATCCCATAAATCTAGGAATTGCAATATGATATTGGCAATTATTGTTCGACAATTACCTTCTTGAATACTATCATTACTAGCAGATCAACTGATGTAATGGTACTATGTCAATTAGGATCCTAGCTTTAAGAAAATACTATGGTTTATATGAATATGTACCAATGGGTATTTTATTTTCTTAAAGATCTAATTATCGAAAATACTGAAATTGAATTTTGTAATTCGTTTTAATGTATTAATGCAACGTTCAAACCGTAAACGTACTTTGGGCTTTGGTAAATTTATATCGTTCTGTTTTCAAACAAATGTTTGATTAAGAATAATTTACTTAAAAGACAAAAGAAGTATCATTTCTATGAAGGAAGAGTGAGACGCAATCCTATTCCTTTTCATGAATGAGAAAGGATAATAGGAATATTAGATATGTCTCAATTCTAATATATCTCATAAGCAAATTTTTTAATAGTTAAGAAAATTGCGAATATTTTCGTAGGGATTTTATCATCCTCATTCGGTGATTAAATTCTTAGTAACAAATATGATATTTGGTTAACAGAAAATTATGTATGACATTTTATGAGTTATTAGAAGCTAGACAAATTACCGCAAAATGTTTAAAGACAAACTAGTTGTTTTGACTATATAAAAGGTGCTACATACATTGTAGGATGGTAGACCTGTTAAGGAAGAAATTGCATGCCCAATTTTTCAAGTTAATAGCATTTGATGGATAGTCCATCATTTACATAGTAGAATACACTCTTTAGTGCAAAAGTAATTGTTACGTATGGACATTCAAAGGTGTAGGAAAGTTAAAAGCACACTATTTTCTTTCATTGGATATGAGACATTTACAATGTTGTCAAATTTAGTGGGAGTATTGTGTACTTATTACTGAATAAGGAATTATTGTAATGATCTTTAATTCAGTGGGAGTTACAAGCTTTGACATCTTGGTAGCTAAAGATAATTACTTTCCAAGTGTAGACACTCATACTTTTAAGGATAGTCTTGTACGTTTCCTTACTAGCCATTGTTGTTCTATAACTACTCGTTATGCTAAAATCTATGACACAATCATATTGACTACATAAACAAATGCATGGCGTGTTGTTTATCAACTATATGAGGTTGTTCCATGCACAAGTGGGAGAAATGTTATCTTTAATGTGTGCAAGAAACAACTCATAAAGATATGATGAATTCTCTTGACTGCAAGGTAAGAGAATAACGTTCTAATATAAATTATACTAATCTAATTCAAGAAAACTTGGTGTTACAATTTATGTTATGTGAGATCTTAACTAGATTGCAACAACAAGGTGAATTTCATATTTTTATTACTAGCAGATCAACTGATGTAATTTAACTATGAGAATTTACAGATTCTAAATTAGATACTGTTGGGAATTATTCTATCAGTTACCACGGCTAGTGAAGAAGTTACAACTGCAAGAAGATTGTACTTGCAGTGGAAACTCATTACCACTGCAAGAACAAATATTACCACTGCTCACTTGTTAGCTGTTAGAGAAACGCGTATTGATAAACATAGAAAAGATTTTGTGTATATCTTATTCTATTAGTATTATACTTATCTTGTACAAGAGGACTCCTTGTTCTATAAAAGGAGATCCTAGATGATAACTTAGATATACGTTTTCTTAGAGCTTCAAGGTGTAACCCTAGTGATATCTCAGATCACTCGTATTATTATTATTAATAATATTGGAGCTAGTTGTTTTGTTATATTCATTGTTCACATATTAATCTGTTTCACTTACAATTAATCTTCTAAGTATCATTAAGTAGATTCCGCATACTTAGTGATATCACTCAAAGTATCATTATCAACACAAGTTCAAGGTGTTCACGATCCAACAAGTGGTATCAGAGCAAGGCTTTGATATTTTGATTTAGAAGATCCTATGGCAGATTCAAAAGAAACAATGGAGACAGAAACAAGCCAATCAAACATTGCTGCAAAGCTTCCAAAGCTTAAAATTAATGACTTTGAGATGTGGAGGCTTATGATTGAACAATTCTTTATGGTTCAAGACTACACATTATGGGAGATCATAACGTGTGGAAATTCATTCAAACCTGGTACAACTGTTGAGACAGTTGGTGGCAAGCCAGTAACAAAAGTAAATGCTGGTCCAGTTACAAATGATGAAAGAAACCAACTTAAGAATGATTTAAAGGCTAGAGGTTTGCTATTGATGGCTCTACCCAGAGAACAAGTCCAGGCTTTTACCAAATACAAGGATGCGAAGACCCTCTTTGATGAGATATGTGAAGTATTTGGTGGTAATGACTATACCAAGAAAACTCAAAAGACTTTACTGAAGCAGACCTATGAGAATTTTGGCTCATCAAGCAATGAATCTCTTGATAGCATATTCACAAGGCTACAAAAGATTGTAACTCAGCTGACTGCTTTTGGAATAGAGGTAGAAAAGGAAGACCTAAATCTTAAATTTTTAAGAAGTTTACCTGCTGAGTTTGATACAAATGTTGCTGTATGGGAGGACAAGTCAGATCTTGAGACAATGAAGCTTAATGATGTGTACAATAACTTCAAAGTTATTGAACAAAGACTTAAGAAAGCTGGCAAGTTAAAGACAAGTTCTGCAGGAGTTGCACTCATATCATCATCAGGTAATGACAGTTCTGATGATGAAAGTGACAGTGATGATGACAGTGGTAACATGATTGTTTCCACTGGTAATGGAAATGTTTCCACTAGGAGCTCAAAGAAGCAGATTGCAGGACTGAGTGATGCTACTTTCTATGCCTTTATATCCAGCCATGTGGGTGGTTCAATCCTCAATCATGAGGACTTGGATCAAATTGATGAAGATGATATGGAGGAGATGGACATCAAATGGCAGGTAGCATTGCTCAGCTTAAGATCAAAGAAGTTCTGGAAGAAGACAGGGAGAAAGATTCATATAAGTGGAGATGAGACTGTAGGTTTTGATAAAAAGAAGGTGGAGTGCTATAACTGTCACAAGAAGGGGCACTTTGCAAGAGAATGCAGAAAACCAAGGAAATCTGACAATAAGTCAACTTGGTACAAGAAGGAAAAGGCCAAAGAACCTACAACAGAAGAGCCAAAGGTGCTATTGGCTATTGATGGAGTAAGCTTTGATTGGAGCTTTATGGGTCAGAATGGAGAAGATGATACAGAATCTGCAATGCTAGCCACTGAGCATGCACTCATGGCTTTCTCTGACTCTGAGGTATATACTGATAATGCTTGTTCTAAAAACTGTAAGGCTGCTAAAGAGTTAGAGGTTTCTAAAACACAATATGATGAACTGATGCTAGATTTACATCATACTAATTATAATTTAGCAAATCATAAAAGAGGTCTAGGTGTTTTAGAAAAGCAGATAGAGCATTATAGGGCTAATGAATCTAAGTTCAGAGATGATATTGCTGTTTTAAAAAGAGACTTAGATTTTTATCTTGAAGTAAATAAAGCTCTTAGGGAAGAGATTGAGAAAGTTAAAAAGGTTAGTGAGAATATTGAGATTACTAAGAAAACTCTAGACCATCAATCCAAGAGCATTGACAAAATTTGGGAAGCCCAAATTGTGAGCAAAGCTAAATCAGGTCTTGGATACAATACTGTTCCACCACCTCTAAGAGGTGTTCCAGCACCTCCTGGTATTGATCTTGCTCACACAGGCTTAGAAGAGTTTCAGGATCCACCCATGACCTATGGACCAAAATTTGTTAAACCAGTTGAAACTGAAAAGGTTCAGGTTGAGGTTGAGACTTTTGATAGTGCTAGTGACTCATCTCTTAAAGATGAATGTTTGAATGTTGAGTCTAAAACTAGTATTACTGAAAATGTTAAAGTTGAGGAGTGTAAAAGCATTCCTGAAGAAGTTAAAGAGAAGCCTAGAACACAGTCAAATTTCACTAGGTCTACTACTAGGTATGCTGAAATGTACAGGGATAGGCCTAAATCTCCTAGAGGTAACATGAGAAGTTGGAATCATGTTAAAACTAGACAGTTTGGAAGTGACTTTGTGTTTTATAATAAGGCTTGTCACATATGTGGTAGCTTTGACCATTTAGCTAAAGACTGTACCTACCACATGGGAAGAAGGGAAGTTTTTACAAGGGTGAATGGATCAAATTCTAATAAAATGACTCACCCAAATCCCCTAAGCAAAATGGTTCCCAGGTCTGTTATGCTTAACACTGGCATTAAACATGTTTCCACTGCTAGACCAGCAGTTACCACTGCCAGAAGTAATAACAGAGTTTATCCTAAGTCCCCTGTTACTTCTTTTGTTAAATCTTACCAAACAGGGAAAAAGACTTATTTTGAAAAGAATGATCACAAGAACCAAATGTGGAGACCAAAATTTTCTAATCCAGCAGTTTCCACTGCTAGGCATGCAGTTACCACTGCAAGACAAATTGTTTCCACTGATGTTCAAAAGAAAAGGGTAAAATTGGGAAAAGCTGTTAAGGCCTCAGCTCGTTGGGAATGGAAACCAAAAGGAACAACAAACAATCCCAATGGTGTATCAATGACCTTTGATAGATATAATTATATTGATACACGAGGCAGATCCAAGTCATTTGTGGCTTGGGTCCCCAAAAGGTACTAATTTGTTTATGATGTGTGCAGGGACAGTCAAAGATTAATGTTTTCTATGAATGACTTGATGATATTTTCTGAGTTGAACTAATATGGTTTCAAGTTGTTTGATATATGTCTGTTCTGCAAATGTTCATGTAATTGCAAGATGTGTGTTACAGTCACCAAGAGATATAGCCAAGGAAGTGGTCTAATGAGCTGTATTTAGTCTCTATTGCAAACAAAATAATGCTGAAGGTCTTACATATTATGCTAATTATGAAGATCTTTTCATTTCAAGACATAAGATACAGCTTACATTCAAGGTTCCAATTGGATTACAAAGATCATTCCTAATACATTTGGCTACTTGTGTACTACTAGCTTCTATCTATTATTACATAATACTTGAGGCTATGACAAGTACAATGAAGAAGCTGAAGCTGAAAATGGAAAAAGAAGAGAAGGAAGACTGTGAAGATGCACAAGTACCAAAGTCAAGAAATTACTCACAAACTTTGGTCCTTGGGAACATTCATCAATCATTTACTTCTGCTTCTCCTTTCCCTTATGTGTGATTTGAGCTTTATTGCTCTGTCCAATGTGTTCTTGATGCAGAAGACAAGGTTCTGGAGCAGGAAGTTCCACCATCAAGTTTGATGATGTTGGGAGAGATGGATCTCTCATACTTGATCTTGGTTGAGATCTCTCTGGTGTGGAAGGAGGAAGAAAGGTTGGTTCTTCATTATCTTCCTCTGAAGATTCTTCATCAGATGTCCAGATGAAGGGAGAGACAAGCTCAGCAGGATTTGTATTATGGCTTGATTCACCCTCTATGTATGCATTCCATTTCTTGTCTTCCACATCCCATCGGTTCTTTATTTCTTTCTCAAAATCAGAACCTCCAAGTCCCCATGGATATGGTGGTACTTCTTCTTCTGATGTTGGAACAGAAGAGTGTTGATTAGAGGACTCAGGGTTTTCTGACATGATTTTTGAATGCAAATTGGTTTTTGAGATTTTGTTGTGGGCTATTAGGATTGAAAGATTGTTGGTGACTGAGATGTTGTGTTTGGAGGAGGTTAAATAAGCCAAGGTTAGGTGTTACAATAATTAATGAAGATTATTTACTTCCATCTGTTTTGGTTGGTTTGAGGAGTAACTGTGGTTTGACTTTTGAGAAGATATTTTGTGTATAGTAACTCAGTTAAAAAGTTACTTGGGTTAATATTTTTGGTTAAGATTGGATGGTTACTTTGAATGGAGTTATAAGATGTGTATCTTAAGACACATAACAAATGGTTATTGATTCACCATGTCTAATCCACATAAGAATCAACTAGTCCTGAGCAAACGGCTACAGGTAAAGACACATCAAATCCGTTCATGGTTGATAGTTTACCAAAAACTAGGTTATCAACTCACCATACATCTTTGTGATCAAGAGTTGGCTAGTCCATAGCAAACGGCTCATGGTAAAGACATATCAAATCCGTTGATAGCTGATAGTTTGCTAAAAACTATGATAAGAGCAGCACATTTTACATATTTTACTTACCACTGCTCTTTGAAATTTTGTTGATTTTTACCACTGCAAGTTCATTGTTTCCACTGAAAGTGTAAATTTTACCACTGATGAACTAGCCGTTACAACTGTGTGTCAGTAATCGTATTTTTACTAGCCGTTACCAAAAATAAATGTCTTTCCTTATTAATAGGGTTAATTTTTTTTTTTTTTTGGAAATTATCTACTTACCAAATTGTATTTCTTCAAAAGATACATCTTTCTATAGATAATTATCCATCCGCGTTTTTCTCAAAACCCTATTAATATAAATTGATTTTATACGGCTTGCTTTTTACTCACGATTACTAACACTTTCATCTCTCAAATCACAAAATCATGGTGACTCTCAAGTTTGCAGATGAACACAACCAAGTGGCTTATCTACAAAAGTCAAACGTCAAGAGTGGACCTACTTTTCATCAGATTGTGGACTTTCTCAACTCAACTCATATAAGGTATGCCTTAACTATGAATCCCACAATCTTTGTTTCTCAAATCAAACAGTTTTGGAACTCTGCGGAGTCCATCACACTTGAACAGGGAGACATACATGAACCTGTGGAAGCTCTTAGAGCCACAGTTGATGGGGTAACTATTGATGTTACTGAGTCATCTTTGAGGAGAATTCTCCAATTAGATGATCTCAATGGTATCATCACATTACCTAATTCAGACATATTCCACTACATTGGTCTGATGGGGTATGATACATCTGATCAAAAAGTAACCTTTAAGAAAGGATGTTTTTGCCCCCATTGGAGATTTTTGATACACACTCTGTTGCATTGCCTAAGTCCTAAGAAAACTTCTTATGAACAATTTGGATCAACCATGGCTTACCCTTTAGTTTGCTTGGTTTCTGATAGGACTTTCAATTTTTCAAAGTTTATATTTAATAACATGAAAGGCAATGTAACAAGTTCATACAAATTTTTGATGTATCCAAGGTTTGTGCAAGCAGTGTTAAAAGAATTTCAACTGCATAATCATAATAGGATTTATGACACTCCATATCTTAAGCCAAAAGTATTTCAAAACATGAGTAAGGCTTCAGATCTTTGGGATGGAATGACTCATCCTCTTTTACCAAACATGCTTGCAAAGATTTCACAACTACAGGGTGAAGATGCAACAATCCCAGTTGTATCCCATCACACACCCACTATTTCTGTTCCACAAATTCAACATTTTCCTGCTATAACTCACACATATGAAAGGAGGCAAAAACAGCCAACTCCTTCCATGACAACATTGCATGTTGCTGATCCTTATGGTTTAGGAACAAGCAGTGGTGGTTCAAGGCTTCAATCTAGTCCAACTAGAGAAGAGCCTGAATCAATGCCTTATGATTCACCTCTCCCAACAGGTAACACAGTTGGAAGTGATGAAGGCAGTGTGACACTAACTGAATTGATGGGATTATGTACCAAATTAACCAAACAGGTTCAAACTCTGGAGAAAGATCTGGCACTGACCAAAGTACAACATGCCACAGAGTTGAATCAATTGAAGACTGAGATTCAAAAGTTGCAGGCTGAAGTTGTGGATCTCAAGAAGAAAAGATCTGGTTATGATTTGGGAACTTCTTCCAAACAGGGGAGGAAATCAGATGCAGAACTTAAGGAGAGGAGTAAAAATTGGGATAAAGAGTTTACTGAGCTTCCTGATTCTGATGATGATCAAGTAAAAGTTGATGATGCTGAGCCTGAGGGGAGGAAATTGGGATTTGGAGACTTGGATACTGATGCAGGTTTTAATTTTGATGATTTAGTTGGAACTGCTCAACCAATTTCCACTGAGGTAGAACAAGTTTACACTGATCAACAACTTACCACTGTGAGTGAAAATATTCCCACTGCTAGTCAAGGTATTACCACTGCAGAGGAAGAAGCTGTCAGAAGAAGCTTAGTTAAAGGAAAGGCTATTGAAATTGCTTCAGATCAAGTGACAAGAAAGATTTCTGAGTTTGAACAAGCTCAGATTGACTATGATCATAAGTTAGCTGAACAACAACAAGCTGAAGAGTATGAAAGAATTAAAAAGATCAAGGAAGATGAAGTTGCTAGTTTCATGGAAGCAACAAGGTTGGATAAACTTGAAGCTGTTGTAGCAGAACCTATTTCAAGTATCTCTCCAACAATTATGTATGAGAAACCTCCAGAATTTTCATATGTGCTGTCAGATGAAGAAATTGAGCATATGATTAAGCATGATCCAGTTGTCAAGAAGAAAGCTATTGAGCTTGTTGCTAACAAGTCTTTAACTGAAGAACAAAGAACAGCTCAGTTGATTGATTTCATTCAAATGAAGAATCAACAAGCACTGGATGAAATTATTGGAAACTTCAGTAAAGGTCAAAAGAAACAAAGACAACCTACAAAGGCACAGATCATTCATGAGATGAAAGTATATTGTTGCCATGTTGGAACTTGGAAGATGGCTGACTTCAAAGGTATGTCTCATGAAAGAATTGAAGGTATCTACTACAGAGTTAAAAGGCAAGATAGTACCTTCAAACCTATTGATTTTGAAGAAGTTGAAAGATTTAAACTAAATAAAAGGAAAGCTTCAAAAGTTGAAGATCATGTCACTAAAAGAATGAAAGCTCCTCAAGAAAAAGAATCTCAATCTGAAAAATGTGCAGAAGATCCACTGAGTGAAATTATCATTGTTGAAGAAGAAGATTTCTATCCAGATCATTCACAATCAAAACATCAAATTATTGATTGGGAAGTGTACACAGCAAAGAATTTTGCTCCCACTTGGAAAATTATCAGATTAGGAGGAGAATCTTCATCATTCATTCAGTTTGAAGATTTACTTAAAGCATGTGACAGAGATGATCTTGATACCCTTTGGAAGCTTGTAAATGAAAGATTCAAGGCTGATACTCTCAAGGATATGAAAGAAATGCAGCTCTGGGTTGACTTGAGAAGATTATATGAACCAGATCTTACTGATAAGTATTGGAAGTTTAATTCATCAAACTTGAATACTACATGGACATATTTTGATAAATGTGAGGTTCATCATGTTTCTACAACAAATAAAGTGGATGTGTTTATGTTTGCTGAGAAGGAATATCCACTTAAAGCTACAACTTTGTCTGCTATGTTGATGTCAAAGTTAAGAGTGTATGCAGATAATGAGAAGGTTAGAGCTTTGATTCAGAAGATTAAAGATCAAAGTGTAAGAGCTGATAAAGGATTAAGAAAAACAAGATAAGTGTTTGGAAGAATTCCCATATCCTCAGGTTTATTGTATACTTGAAGAAACTTATTGATTCACACATAAATCATAAGTTTAGGGGAGGATTGTTGGGAATTATTCTATCAGTTACCACGGCTAGTGAAGAAGTTACAACTGCAAGAAGATTGTACTTGCAGTGGAAACTCATTACCACTGCAAGAACAAATATTACCACTGCTCACTTGTTAGCTGTTAGAGAAACGCGTATTGATAAACATAGAAAAGATTTTGTGTATATCTTATTCTATTAGTATTATACTTATCTTGTACAAGAGGACTCCTTGTTCTATAAAAGGAGATCCTAGATGATAACTTAGATATACGTTTTCTTAGAGCTTCAAGGTGTAACCCTAGTGATATCTCAGATCACTCGTATTATTATTATTAATAATATTGGAGCTAGTTGTTTTGTTATATTCATTGTTCACATATTAATCTGTTTCACTTACAATTAATCTTCTAAGTATCATTAAGTAGATTCCGCATACTTAGTGATATCACTCAAAGTATCATTATCAACACAAGTTCAAGGTGTTCACGATCCAACAGATACCTATTAGAACATGTGTCAATATGATATCAAGACTACTTTAATTAGTATATTTATGAATTCATGGAATGACATAAATTAATTAAGTAATCTAATGCTACTTCAATCTGAATATTTATGTGTTCTTGGAATGACATAAATAAATAAAGAAATAATGTTATTTACATTATTGTGAAGTAATAAATTAACTTGAAATTACTATTGAAACCAAAAGATTGTGTTCATAATTACTTTAGTTAAACATGTTTATGTTTCATTGTAAAGATATAAACATAAAGTCTTTTAATTGTTACAAGACTTATAATAAAGTAAGACGTTATCTTGTTATGTTTTTTAATTAAGACATATACATGAAGTTATTAAATTGTTAAATGACTTATAACGTATAGTGAGATTATAACAGTTTATGTTTTCTTGAAGAGACATGGACATGAAGTGACTTTGTAAAAAGTACTTGTGTTATAAAGCATGTAATTGGCTTGAAAATACTATTATACCATTAAAATGAATTAGTTGGTAAATAGACAAGCCAAGAGGAATATGGTTATCTTAAATATTGTTAGATTGTCTTACAATATTAATACTAATGAAATATCAAATGTTTATGGTATGTTCAGTTAGTAAAATCAAACTCTTGTTATATTGTTTGATTAAAGATAACTATGACTTATTTTCTTCGAAAAGTTATCAAGGTTATAATGTTGAGTATGACTTGGACATATTTAACAAAAACTCCAACATAGAAGATTAATAAGATATTATCATATGATGGAATGTGATGAATGTGATGAATCACATTAAGTCTTAAATTGAAGTTCTAAATTTGTTTAACTGCTTATGAAGAGGTTATTAACAAAGTTAAGTCAGGAACTGTCAATATGTATTATCCCAAAAGAGAACATTGTATTGTTGCTTTATTTGCTAAGTATTTAAAGATAGTCTTTAAATTACTAAAAGCAAGTGGGAGTTTTGATCTTTAAAAGATAAAATTAAAAGATATACAATCTTCTAAAATACACTAGTAAATATCATAATGAAGTTTGACATTTGAATGTTAAATCTCAAGATGATAATCAAGTTTGACATTTAAATGTTAAATCTCAATATGATGAAATTATCATTCATAGAATAGCAAAATATCTCAGATATTTGAATAATATGTTGAGGGCTATGATTTACAGGATTATTGTAAACCTGATAATCATTATGATACATTACCAAATATGAAATTGGGTAAAGTATACATGATATGAATGATTAAGATGCTGTCCATAAAGATAATCAATTTTAGAAATGTGGTTTATCTTAATAGTTTGACTAGAAAATGAAGATGAGTTTCTTCAAAGATAAGGTAACCCTGTGGTTTAAATCTTTGTATAGAAATCATATGGACAATATTGTGCAAGTATTTAATGCATGTTTTATGACAAGATTATTAATCACACTTAAGCAATTAACTGTGATTGAATATTCTTTTCTAAACACATTAAATATATAAAGATTATAATTGTCATATTTATGAAATTGACAATGGAATATCAAAACTCTTTCTTGAGTGATTACTTGAGCGAGGACGATAAGTAATCAAAAGGAGTTTATGAATTCAAATAAATCTTTGAAAGTAAGTGCAATAATCCATGGATGGATAAATGCGTACATCTAGAAGATTACTCTTATGTTTAATAATTAAATCCATGTTTTGATTTATTATTGAAATAAGATAATTTCTAAGTATTCCTAAAAGCTAGTGGGAGTATTATGTTTAATTTCTTAAATCATATATGTTGTGGAACATATAAAAGTAACATTTCATATAAGTTAAAAGTTAACTATTAGTTTGGAATGAAACTTTACTTGTAAGATTTAGGAAATAAGACATACAACCTTTGAATGAATGGTTATTGTTGAAACATGTGCGGTAAAATGAATCTAATATAACATGATATATCATTTAGAAAGTCTAAATAGATATGTATTACATGAATAAAATATAAGTATGACTCAAAGATTTTTCATGAACATCATGTTTTGTTGTATCATGCTTGATTACAAGATGATTTGGCAATATTGATATCTAATTAAAAGGTTATTAGATAACTTGTGTAAATGAATATGTTTGATTATAGAATCACATCCTAAATCTGGAACAGCTTCCAAATTCTATAGATGAACAATTTTTCAATTGTTGTGAAAATTGTCATAACTAACAAACTTGAAAGTTTGAAGGGCATCAAACATTACACAATAGATATTAATGTTTACGGAAATGTTTAAGAGCATATTGTTGTTTGCATACAATAATGCTAATGAAATTGAGATGACACTCAATGCTAGTTATGGTAAGGACTTCATCTTTGGCTATTACTAGTTATGCTTACTAAAAGCATAGTTGCATTATACATTAAGAGAATAAGAATACTTCAAACTTTAAAATGTTTGGAAGTTTGATTATCATAAATTGGTGGTTAAGGATGTCACACATTTATGAAATATTATATGGCATTATCAAAATAGTTGAGTATGCACATATAAGGACTTCAATAGTTGAATTCTTGAAATAAGTATTCTTAAAATTCCAATAGATCAAAGTTGGATGATTTATGACTTGTCAACAAGTATGAATGTCATTACTTAAGACATAATTCATCAACAAGAGTTATCATGCATTGATCTATTTTAGTATTTGGATAAGGGATGTTAAACGATTATTATAAATTTAAATACATGATATGTTTAGTTTATAATATATTGTATCCTATATTTGTATGTTTAAATCCATGAATAAATGTTATTCTAAATTGTCCGTTGTCAGTTAATAATATGGGAATACTATTAAATTAAGACAAATATGAAGGTTGATATAATATACTTAAAGTATATTGATGCGTAGTCATGCCATTTCAGATGATATTCAATGATACCGAATATAGGACTTATCCCAACTACATGATGTTACTTTATGGATTTTGTTATTGAGTAAATCATGAGAAGTTATCCTTAGACTTGAGATGCAAGATAAGTGTCATGAATGTAGTACATTTTTGTGGAAGAACTTAACGCTATACGTAACTGATAGTCATAAGGGTTGTTTTCGGAAGTGTTACAAAGTTTGTGGGTTTTGCTTGTAGTCAAGATAGAGTTTGTTCCTTCAAATTTATTTTGGAGTTTAATACTGCTGGGCCCCTCGTAGGGTTGGTAAGATGTATGTGTGGCCGCACCCAAGATCTTTCCTGAATATGTTCAGAAGATTTGGTAATCTTAATCAATCACAAACAACGAGAAACAGAATGGTTAATTAAGGAATGACTTTAATCCATATCCTTATTAACATGGTATTAGAAACAAAGGGATAATAATAATGAGAAATCATTAAAAGGTTTTTCCAGGAGCCTTACTCGAGATCGTACTAGAGGCATCGGCGTGTTGCAAGACGCTAACCGATGTGATCACACTATTAAAATATGTCCAAGTGGGAGCTGTTGGTTTTATGAACATAAATTAATAATCGTGTGTTAGGATCGAACTTGAGATCACGGGATTGCACACTTTACGTATGAAAAGTAAATGAATAATAATTAGATATAAATGTTATATTAATTATTAGAACACAAACACGTATTAATCGTTAACATTTAATGAAATGGATAATGATTATTAGACGAATGAAAAGGGAAGGACTAGAGATGAATATTGGAACAACAAGAAGGACCCGAAAGCCCCTCTATGGGATATGGGCCGATCGGCCTAGGGTTGCCCAAGCCCTAGGTGTGTCTTTTGCTCCAAGTATTCTCATCCTATATAAACACACAAGTTTTCTCATTCTCTACACAACTTGAAAACCTAACTTGTGTGTTTTCTTCTCTTCTCTTCTCTAGCAATTTTTGACAAGCCCCATTAAGTGAAGGTAGTCGAGACTTGTTATTCTAAGCGTGTGTTGTGCTCGTCTTACTTGCATAACGTTTGCTTGAAGTAGTACGTGTGTACAAGATCGTGAAGCAAGCATATTATTGCTTGTCTCTTGGTTTGTTCACATAAACCCTATATTGGGGAATTGGTTCCGGAAGATTGCTTTGATTCTTGTTCGGGCTAGAATCATTAAGGTACGTTTATTATTTATTATTTATGTTTTGATTAATTAATTACATATTATGGTCTTGTTATAATTGCTTCCGCTATATGCTTACTTGATGTGTTTTGGTTTATTTATGATTGTCATGTTATTATAATTCCAATAATTTTGAGATAAGCCTAGTTTGTAGAAATGATAGAAAAAGTTGCAGCTTATAAGTTTTAGAGATGACATTTTGTTCAAGAAAATGTGTCTTCCCGATCTCCATTGGCCACATCGTCTTCTTCCAAATTGATCAACTCCAAGAAATGTGACCGTCTATGATCTTCATGATAGTATTCTCGTGGGGTTCCAAGCTTTATTCTGTACTTCATGCCTATTGTATGCTTCACTCTCATGAAATTGTAATTCCAAGGACCGTGATTAGGAACCTAAGGTGCATAATCAATAACAGACATTAGTTACCAATTATATATACTAAAAGTAATAAATACGATTAAATAAGATGAATGGTCGATGTCGTTTGCTCAAAATTCCAGAACTGGTCCACTTGCCAATTTAATTACGGATAATCGGATATGGTCTGTAGAAGCACTGTTAGTTGTTTTATTGGTTCCTCAAGTATGTAAAACTTTTCACTTTCGGTCCCTAAAGGGTCAAAGGCGAGGCACCAAATATGAAAGCAAACAGTGTTTTAGAGACCCATATTCGTAAGAGCAAACCACGTGGACCATTTTTGTAATTTACTCTAACAGTCTAACTATTAAAGAGAAAAGTTTCTTACCATATATAAACCAAAGAAAAGGTCACTTCGAAGCATTGGGACCTTCTCATAATGAGTTGGAAGATACCCCTGAGGATTGCTTGTTGTATCCATGTTTCCACGGCCCCATTCATAGCCAGATGGTGTAAGTTTATATGCAGTCAAGGAGCATGAACCCGGAGTGAAACTGCAAGTCACTATGATAGACTTATCTCCCTCCCATTGCTTGTTAGGTTGGGTTGACCCGAAACAGTTTTTGATCAAAAAATGTAAGAAAGCAAATTTGAGAAGACCATGCTGATTTTTTTATTTTTATTTTTTTATTTTTTGTTTGTAAATTGCCATTTTTATAATGAGGCTGTTACATAACCTGGTTCAACTCATTCATAAAAAAAGGGACGTAATACATGTTGGAATATATGAATAATATAAAACAATAAACATATAAACATCAAAGAGTACGCAGCGGAATAGATCAAATACAAATAATAAATTAACCGAAATATAAATGATGCGTACCTCTTGTTTCAAGCAAGAACAAGAACTTATAAACCCTAGATGAGGGCTTATATGGATCGACTAGGGCTAGTCACAAGGCAAGATCACCGTTAGCAAAAGTATGCTAACACTTCGTTCTCACACACACGTACTATAAGCGTTTCAATAGAAATGCTAGATTCGCTTAACACGAAAAGATTAAACTATTGGTCCTATCAATCAATAGATCGATTAGACACAAAGAAGGAGATTAAGAAGATTAGGTTGCTATGGAACTAAGGGATGAGAAGAATGAATGAGAGGGGGTCTCATTATATACTAATCAAGATGCTTGGAGCAAAAGCTATCCCAAAGCCCTAGGGAAAGGGGGGAGGCCGGCCATGGGTACACAAGGCCCAACCCGAACCTAACTTTCACTCTTTGCCAAATCTAGTCCTTCATGTTTCGTCTAACGGCCGTTAGTTACCGTTATGTTTATATTTCGTGTATTTAATAATTATTCGTCACTAAAACAATAATTATTAATTCATTGAAACTCATACGTAAAGTGTGCAATCCCGAAGTCTCGAGTTCGAATCCGGTCATGATATGTTAATTTATTATCCGTCAAACTAACAGCTCCCACTCGGATATAGATTAATGTAACAATGACAATGGTTAGTCTAGCATAACACGCCAATGTCCCCAGAACGATCTCGAGTATGGTTTCCTGGAAAAAAACCACCTTTGATGATTCATCATCATACTTATCCTTTTGATTCTAATACTATGTTTATTTGGATATGGATTGAAGTCATTCCATAATTAACTAGTGTTTCTCGTTATTTATGATTAAGCAAGATTACCAACTCTTCTGAACGTATTTCAGATAGACCTTGGGCATGGCCATGCAAACATCTTGTTAATCCTACGAGCGGCCAAACAATATTATACTTCAAAACAAATTTGAAGGAACCAAATCCTGTATTGACTACAAGCATAACCTATGAACTTCGCATCACCTCTGAAAATAATCCTTATAACTACCCGTTACGGATAGCGTTAGATTATCTCACAGAAAATGAGCTACATCCACAGTAGTTACCTGGTATCTCAAGTCTGAGGATAAATATTCATGATTTACTATAATGACAACATCCATAAGTGCAATCATGCATTGGGATTTTGTCCTATACTCAATTTTTCAATCATTGAATATCATGTGAATTTGGCATGTCTACGCACCAATATAATTTATATATTATACCAAATCTCACATTTGTCTTAGTTCAATGTACTCCCATATCATTAATTGACAACGGAAAATTTAGAATAACTTAAGTTATTCATGGATTAAACATGCAAATATAGGATACAATATTTATGAATAGAAATAAACATAACACAATACTTCATTTCATTCGAATAATTATTGTTATACAATCCTTTATCCAAATACTAACCACAAATCTACATGAAACTACTAGCTAAACGAAGTCCAATGCCATCAGCAAGTCGAGTAAGCTTTTCCTTAGATAAAGCCTTCGTAAATGGATCAGCTAGATTGTTATCTGTGTGAATTTTGAGTAGATTGATTTCACCTATGTCGACTTGTTCTCTAACATAGTGATATCTTCTTGGAAAATGTCTGGCGCCCTTCATAACTCTAGGTTCATTGGCGAATGTAACTGAGGCAGAGTTGTCACAATACATATTAATAGGTAATTCAATTTACGGCATAATACCAAGCCCCGAAATGAATTTCCTGATCCAAACAGCTTCCATCACAGCTTCCGATGCAACAATATACTCAGCTTCTGTAACAGACATCGCAATTGTTGTCTACTTCTTGCTCTTCCAGTCAACTGCTCCTCCATTAATAACAAAGACATAACCCGTTTGAGACTTTGTATCATCTTTATCAGTTTCAAAGGACGCATCACAGTAACCTGTAACATCAAGTTCTGCTTCTGGATTTCCCCCATACACCAGGAACATATCTTTAGTATTCCTTAAATACTTAAGAATGCTTTTAACAGCGTGCCAGTGCTTTCCACCTGGATTCTGTTGATAACGACTGGTCATATTTTGTGCAAACGCCACATCAGGTCTTGTGCATCTAACTACATACATGATAGATCCTACTGCTGAAGCATACAGAACCTTCTTCCTGATTGCAACCTCTTCAGGTGTTGAGGCACATAGTTTGCTACTTAAGCCATGTTCCACTTGCATTGGCATATATCCTTTCTTGGAATTTTGCATATTAAATCTCTTCAATACTTTATCAATGTAAGTACTTTGACTTAATCCAATCAACCGCTTTGATCTATCTCTGTAGATCTTGATTCCAAGGATGAATGTTGCTTCTCCTAAATCCTTCATAGAAAAACATCTACCAAGATAAGCTTTAACTTCGTTTAAACTTGGTATATGATTTCCTAATATTAATATGTCATCGACATATAGGATAAGGAAAGTAACATTACTCCCACTAGCTTTTTGGTATACACATGGCTCATCAAGATTTTGACTAAATCCAAAACTTTTGATTTCTGCGTCAAATCTCTTATTCCATTGACGTGATGCTTGCTTTAATCCATAAATGGATCTTTTAAGTTTGCATACACGGTTTGGAAATTCTGGATTCACAAACCCCTCAGGCTGCGCCATATAGATGTCTTCATCTAGGCGACCATTCAAGAAGGCGGTTTTGACATCCATTTGCCATATCTCATAGTCATAGTAGGCAGCTATGGCTAAGAGAATCCTAATAGCTCTAATGTCAGCTACAGGAGAAAAGGTCTCCTCGTAGTCAACACCAAATGTTTGAGTATAGCCTTTAGCTACCAAACGAGCCTTATAGATGTGTACAATGCCATCCATGTCTGTTTTCATTTTGTAGAGCCATTTACTTCCAACTACCTTAGCATTTGGAGGTAAGTCTACTTCTTCCCAGACTTCATTGTCTTTCATGGACTGCATTTCCCCATTCATAGCACTCTGCCATTTCTCCTTTTCAGGACCATTAATGGCAGCCTTATGACTAGTAGGTTCATTAAGATCCCCTAGTATCGTTTCCTCACACTCTACGTTAAGACATAGACGTTCGGGTGCTTTCACAGTTCTTGAAGATCTACGAATGGGTACCACTTCCACTTCAGGTGGAGGACCTAAACTTTCAGGTTCCACAGGAAGTGTGCTAGTGTTTTTAGAAGGTGATGTATCTTCATCTTCTAGATCATAAACTCTCCCACTGAATTCTTGAGATATAAGATTCTTTTTCAAAGAAATCTCCATACCTAGCCACAATGACTTTATTCTCTGGTGGAAAGTAAAAGTAGTAACCCATTGTTTCCTTTGGGTATCCTACAAAGATACACTTAACAGATCTCTGTTGGAGTTTATCTGGTGAATCACGTTTAACAAACGCGTCACAACCCCATACCTTTAAGTAAGAAAAGCTAGGAGCTTTTCCTGTCCATAATTCATATGGAGTCTTATCAACCTTCTTTGTTGGAACCATATTCAATATGCGAATAGCAGTTTCAAGGGCATAATCCCAAAGGGATAAGGGTAGAGATGTAAGATTAAACATTGATCGTACCATGTCTAGCAAAGTACGATTTCTCCTTTCAGATACACCATTTTGCTGTGGAGTATAAGGAGCCGTGAGATGCTGGACTATACCACACTCAGCTAGATAATCTTTAAACTCTTGGCTTAAATATTCACCGCCTCTATCAGATCGAAGTGCCTTAATCTTCTTACCGAGTTGTAATTCTACTTCACTTTTGAAAACCTTGAAGGTATTAAAGACTTCATGTTTATGTTTAAGTAAATAAACATAACCATAACGACTATAATCATCCGTGAAGGTTATGAAGTAGGTAGCATCACGTCTTGACACATGTCTAAGTGGACCACACAAATCAGTGTGTATTAATCCAAGTAGATCTGTTGCCCTTTCCACTTGTGGTGAAAAAGGTTTCCTTGTCATCTTCCCAGATATGCAGGACTCGCATTTATCAAATGATTCATCATTGATCTTTTGTAAAAGCCCATCATGTTGCAGCTTCTGCATGCGATCCTTGCCTATATGAGCAAGACGACAGTGCCAAAGATAAGACGAATCCAAGTTAGACTTGATTCTCTTATTGTTAATGCTATACACAGAATTATTTCTATTGGACATGGAATCTTCCATATCAATTTCAAACACACCATTTATTGGAATTGCATTAAAGTAAAAAACATTATTTAAAGAAACAGAAATTCCATTATTAATAAATGTGTGAACCAAACCATTATCCAATAACAAAGAAACTGAAATGACACCCCTAACAATAGAGGGTGTAAAGTGACAATTATTCAATACTAGTATCATCCCCGAAGGTAAAACTAAATCGAAAGTCCCTATGGCTTCAACTACTGCACGTACTCCATTTCCTACGTACAAGTATCTTTCTCCATAGGCCAGCTTCCTTGCTCCTCTAAGTCCCTGCGACGTATTACAGATGTGAGTACCACACCCTGTATCATATATCCAGGAATTATTCTTACGAGGAAAAGAAAATAACTCAATCATAAACATACCTGAAGTGCTTGCGACGTTACCAGGCATTTTACTTTTGTTGAGGCGCAACTCCTCTAGAAACAATGGACAGTTTTTCTTCCAATGACTAGGAGTGTTGCAGTGGTGACATTTAGCCAAATCCTTATTGAAATTTTCCTTCTTCTTCTGAAAAGGAGGATTTTGCTTTTTAGGCTTCTGTTGGTGGTTTGCAATCTGCTTGCCTTTACCAGTACCATTGCCTTTACCCTTGAAGTTCGCATTATGCGGTTTGTTGGGTTTCTTGGTGATCCTACCACCCTGTATTGCCATTACAGCTGGTGTAGGTGCCTTCTTGTTCAGGCCTTTTTCATAGTCAATAAGCATTGCATGAACTTCACTTACTGTCTTCCCCTTGCAATGCATATTGTAATTGCGTACAAACTCACTATACAAATCCTGATTAAGGGATCGTAGAATGAGACCAATACATACGCTTTCCTGATATCCGCAGCCAAGTCGCTCCAATTGGTCCATATAATGTTTCATGGATAGAAAATGGGCACTCACGGATTTTCCTGCTTCCTGCTTACAATTATGCAGAGATTCTATTAAATCATATAATTCTGCAGCAGGTGGTTTCTCAAACATTCGTCTGAGTTCATTGATCATGTCCATGGGACCAAAGGGCTCAAATTGTTTCTGCAATTGAGTATCCATCCCAGCCAACATGAGACAAGCCACATCATTGTGCTTCTCATATTCAATTTTGTATGTATCCTTTTGGGCTTGGGTTGCATCTGCAGCAGGTTCAGCAGGAAGGGGTTCACCAAGATAATCATATCTTCTGGCCATCCTTAAGGTGATTCTTAAAGATCGATACCAGTCATTGAAATTTTCACCAGTCAACTTGTCTCGATCAATTATTTGCTTGAACGCAGAACTCATGTTGCTCATATTAGTGTTTTCAGGTGTAGCCATTTCTGCAGAAAAAATTCAAAAGTTAGTACTTTCGATAATTAAATTTCAATAAAATTAAATACCCTAGGTTCATAAACATATAACCATTTTAATTTTACATTGAAATACTAGGATCCAAATCGACATAAGTTCATCACATCAGTTGATCTGCTAGTGATGACGTTATTCAATAAGGTACGAGACGTGTCCCAATTGCCAATATTCAATTGCAATTCCTAGAATCGATGGGATTTACATTAATTGCCAACCGCAGTTGCAATGTAAGCATGTTTTATCCCCATCTTCTTATGCCTTGAGTGATCAGTTCCCACTATCAACTCAATTAAGTTAACCAATTTAAGAAACAACAAACTTACATAATGACACCACACCAGTTGATCTGCTAGTGATGAAATCATGTAATTTGCCCTTCCATTGCAATCTAGTCAGATTACGCCCTGGCGTAGATCCAATTTCAGGTGTTTCCGTTTCATTGGATGGCATATAACTTAAATTTAAGGGTAGTATTTTTGATGTGCGTAATCAAAATATATGTACAAAGATGTCATGCATTCATCTTGTAGCATATGTTTCATGTAAAAAAACTTTTACTCATTAGTTTCTTTACGAGCTTAAATCTCCAAACTTTTGATTGAGGCGTTGAGAAACTTACAACTTTGCCTTAAGTGCTTCGTAGTTATCATGGATGTTAGGTAAAGACTAAAATATGACTCACAGGCGAGCGGTAAGCCAGAATGGAGGCTCACTAAGGCCGCAATTTAATGCATAGCCATCCTTATACCCACTTTAATAGTTGGTCATAATTAGTTCCACCTTTCAACCACTTAATACAGTCGCGATCAATCAACCAAAAGTCCAAGATTTATTAAGTAAGCTCAAAACAAGATTTCACCATTATTAAGTCCGTTTAATATTTTATTTATTGAAATTACCCTTTGTTACTATCATGTTAAAAACATATAAAACAAAAGTAATAAAATAAAATAAACAAACAACAACAATAATGGTCATGCAAATTAAAATCAATATTAAAACACACTATTGATTATAATACACGATTAATAGGGTCTTCCCTAATATTATAATTAATCAAATTTTAGTAATCTTTAAACATAATATTTACTAAACAATTTATCAATTATAATAAAATCGCATAAATAAGCATGAAATCAAACAAATCATAATCCATAACAACACATGCATAGTGTGTCATGAATGCCCATATTGCACATATTATACAAATAATCATGTCAATCAAGGAACGCAACCAAACGGCATATAACAATATCCATACACATAAATTACATGCAACCTAGGGTTTCTACAAGTTTTTATTACATAATTCATCAAACCCTAATTTCTTTTTAAAAAAAAATTCGACATATATATAAATAATTAAATAAATTCGAAATAAAAATAAAAACTAGGGTTTATGAAAAAAAATAAAAACATAAGAACACCAAGCATGTTATAATCAAACGATTAAATTTTATGTGTTTCGGTAATTCATTATAATGTATTAACGGCTCTTGATGCCACTGTTGGAATATATGAATAATATAAAACAATAAACATATAAACATCAAAGAGTACGCAGCGGAATAGATCAAATACAAATAATAAATTAACCGAAATATAAATGATGCGTACCTCTTGTTTCAAGCAAGAACAAGAACTTATAAACCCTAGATGAGGGCTTATATGGATCGACTAGGGCTAGTCACAAGGCAAGATCACCGTTAGCAAAAGTATGCTAACACTTCGTTCTCACACACACGTACTATAAGCGTTTCAATGGAAATGCTAGATTCGCTTAACACGAAAAGATTAAACTATTGGTCCTATCAATGAATAGATTGATTAGACACAAAGAAGGAGATTAAGAAGATTAGGTTGCTATGGAACCAAGGGATGAGAAGAATGAATGAGAGGGGGTCTCATTATATACTAATCAAGATGCTTGGAGCAAAAGCTATCCCAAAGCCCTAGGGAAAGGGGGGGGGGGGGGGAGGCCGGCCATGGGTACACAAGGCCCAACCCGAACCTAACTTTCACTCTTTGCCAAATCTAGTCCTTCATGTTTCGTCTAACGGTCGTTAGTTACCGTTAAGTTTATATTTCGTGTATTTAATAATTATTCGTCACTAAAACAATAATTATTAATTCATTGAAACTCATACGTAAAGTGTGCAATCCCGAAGTCTCGAGTTCGAATCCGGTCATGATATATTAATTTATTATCCGTCAAACTAACAATACAAACCTATAATTGTGTCCTAATATTAAAGTACGAACCTGTGGTGATAGCTGAGAAAGCTCGTCTGGTTGGCTGTGCATCCATCCCAACAGTTCCAGATCATCAAGTAAGTCATCTTCAGGGAGAGCCAATTCATGGGAGATGGACTTGTTGATCAGTCCCCTACTGAGGTGGCAGGACAACGCAACGGATTTCTTTCACTTGAGGATTATTACAAGAACTTACACCGTACAAGTAGCCAGAAATCTGAGTGTTCAAGTCTGAAATGCATATAAATTTCCTTAAAATATTGTTTGGCATGATGTATGTATACCCCGTTTCCTGTAAAGAATTTCAATCCCAATATTAGATCAGCTTTAAAAATTAAGTTACACTAGTTAATTTATAGATGTAGTAGTTGTCTTACCTTTATGTCCTGAGAGTTTACATGTATATTATTCAAATGGAGATACATGTTTGTAGCTGAATTTACCTTCACGCGCCAATCAGTCTTGTAATCAAATGCAGATGTAGGTTCATAATTATAAGGGCTTGTTGTCCTGGTGGTTACTGCACTCAGATGACTACGACTAGCTTCTTTCTGACTACTGCTAGCTTCTTCCTGACTACGGCTAGCTTCTTTTGCCTACATATCAAATGTGCCACGTTAAACTTGACCCAGAATAAAAATACATTTACGAACAACCAACTCAAACTCTAATTTAGATTTTTAGATACTAACTGGAAGATCCAATATATTTATTAGCGAGAAAAAGATTTTATTATGTAAAACAGTAAAGAGTAATGATTAAATATAAGCATAATTATTAGTGAGTACCTGTTTTTTTCTCTCATTAATCTTTGTTGCATAATTTGACGATATTAGATCTCTTAAAGAAACTTCAACCTGCACCAAAATGAGATGTTAGTTTCTGTTCAGGTAAAATAAGAAACAGTATCAACGCAGCAAACTTGTTCTATGAATAGTCTAGTTGCCGGGAAATTGTTTTATCTAAAGAGATGGCAAATTCAATCCATTTACACGTAAGCAACATTTCTTTGGATAACTTTTTAAAACTAATGGGTCAAACAGATTGAATAAAAGTAGTATTTAACTAAAAGGAAAACGGGTCAAAACAGGTTGAAAGTCATACGAAGAGTATTTAAACCCACAAAACGTAACAAAATTTAGACTACTATTGTGAAAAATACTCAGCCCATCAACTATCTATAAAAATGAAGAAAGAGTATATGGGTCAGCTTAACCTGAGCCAACCCTGTTTGACCCATACTAAAAATTTACCCATTTTGACATATTACCCAACCTGCTTGACCCCCCAATTTTGCCACCTCTATATTCCTTCCTTTGATTTAAAGGGGGTCTTGTTTTACCTTCACCCATTGATCATTGGTAAGGGATGGCCAAATGTGATCGGGCTTGGTGATGATTGTGTCCTCGGGTTTGAGCAACATCTTTGCCATTTCATTGTTCACGTCTAGAGCACGCAGAATCAAGACGAGTCTAGAGAATGCTGCGTACGATGAAATACTCTTCAATCAATCATCGTATATATCGTACAAACACACTAGTGGCTCTGATGCCTTTAGTATTATATCACCAAATTTCTCAACTTTCAAACATGCCTGTAAAGGAAGCTGGTGTTAGAATATGGACATTATTTTAGTAGTCGTGTGTTAGGATCGAACTCGAGATCACGGGATTGCACACTTTACGTATGAGTATTAAAGATTAATACTTGAATATAAATGTTGTATTTATTTATTAGTTATCACAAAACATATAAACGTTTATTAGTATATAAGATATATGACTAATGGACGTTAAAATAAAAGAACGAGGACTAGAATGAAATTAGATGTCAAGAAGGTTCCGGATCCCCTCCATTCCTTGAGGGCCGATCGGATTTGTTGTGGGTTTACCCAACCCACACAAAACTTGAGCTCTAAGTTTCTTATAGTATATATACACATCAAAGGTTTAGGTTTTTGGTACTCTTGTGCACACACACAAAAACCTAAAAGCTTTTCTCTTTGTTCTTTTCTTTTGATCAATCGATCCATGACTTCACCAAAGGGATGATTGATTTTTTATTAAACAATTATTGTATTGGTTTAATGTTTTGTGATTTAATTACTTGCATAACTTTAATACGTTATAGTACGTGTGTACAAGAACGTGAAACAATCACACTATTGATTGTTTCTTGGATTGAATTACAAAAAGGTAAGGGGTAATTCTTATAATCCACATAAACCCTAATTAGGGTTCTTGGTTCCGGAAGATTGCTTTTGATTCTTGTTCGGGCAATAATCATTAAGGTACGTTTATTATTTATGTTTTGATTAATTAATTACATATTATGGTCTTGTTATAATTGCTTCCGCTATATACTCACTTTGATGTACTTGGTTTATTTATATGAAGGTCATGATATAATAATTCCAACAGTGGCATCTAGAGCCGTTATAATATGTAATTAATTATCGCAACGCATAAAAATTGGATTTTGATTTGTTTAATTACATGTTTTAGGGTTTTTTCGATTCCTAACCCTTATTTTATTATTAGGTCGATTGACCTATTAGGTTTTAGGGTTTTGGTTTTGTTTTAATATGATTAGAAACCCTAGGATGTCATGTAATTGGTTATGCGTTTTAGTAAACGATCTTGGTGCAATGTGTTAATTGTTAAGCATAATCCATGAAAAGTGCATATTTGCATGGATTTAATTGTATAATTATTTAAATTGTTTAAATATATGAACATGTAAATTTATTAATAGATGTCGAATTGGGGAAAACTCCAATATTAAGTAATCAATTATGTGCTATGTGGTATTTATTTAATTTTGGCTTACGCAATCGATCTATCGATGTATGTGGCTCTTTTTCCAAGAAGAAGAAAGCCTCAATTGAATTAATACGTTATACACCTAGATTTGATTATTAATAGGACTATTGAATAAGATTTGCATGTGGCTACATGTTTTATACATATTTAATTGTTATGATTATGTATATTTGTTTATTTAGTTGCTTTATTTTTTATTTTATATTACTTGTTTTGTTTATTATTATGTTAGACATGTTTATAAACGAAAAGGGTAATTTTTTGAATAGAAAAATAATACGGAATAAATAATGGCGAAATTGTTTTGGTTTTCAAGAGTTTAAATTTCAAAGAATTGGTTGATTGATGTTTTTGTACGTAATGGTTAAATAGGCTCGACCGAAGTTTACACACTATAAGATGGGTATAAGGATGGCAACGCATTAAATTGTGGCCTTAGAGAGACAACATTCTGTCTTAACGCTCATTTGTGTGTAAATTAGACTTACCGAACAACCATTACATGTACATTGTCATCTTAAGGGTGAATAATCCACAATTCCACAATGATTATCCGAAACACTAAGCTTTCGGGCCTATGCAAAAGTACGATATAGTGGACGATAATTGATGGTTATTCTTTAATTGGTGAACCCGATACCTCAATCAAAACCTTGTTATTTTACTCTTAGCGAATTGGTAATAAAAATGTTTTGTAAAACCAATGTTATGAAGTTGTATGCATGCTTCTTCATACATTATTTTGATCACATCAAAATAGTTATACCCTTATAAAATTAAGTCGAATTCCATCTAATTAAGAACACTTGAAGTTGTAATTTACGTCAAGTGAGACTTGGCGAGATTGCAATGGAAAGGTAAATTTCATAAATTCATTGCTAGCAGATCAACTGATGTGATGGATTTGTGAGTTTGCAGTTTTTAAGTTAGACGACTTAAATTGAGTAGGAAGTGAGACTTGGACTCAAGGCATTAAGATGGGGATCAAACATGCTTACAATACAAATGTTTTGTGATTGTAAATCCCATAAATCTAGGAATTGCAATATGATATTGGCAATTATTGTTCGACAATTACCTTGTTGAATACTATCAATACTAGCAGATCAACTGATGTAATGGTACTATGTCAATTTAGGATCCTAGCTTTAAGAAAATACTATGGTTTATATGAATATTTGCCAATGGGTATTTTATTTTCTTAAAGATCTAATTATCGAAAATACTGAAATTGAATTTTGTAATTCGTTTTAATGTATTAATGCAACGTTCAAACCGTAAACGTATTTTGGGCTTTGGTAAATTGATCTAGTTCTGTTTTCAAACAAATGTTTGATTAAGAAATATTTACTTAAAAGACAACAGAAGTCTCCTTTCTATGAAGGAAGAGTGAGACACAATCCTATTCCTTTTCACTAATGAGAAAGGATAATAGGAATATTAGATATGTCTAAATTCTAATATAACTCATAGCAAATTTTTAATGGTTAAGAAAATTGCATACATTTTTCATAGGGATTTTATCATCCTCATTCGGTGATCAAATTCTTAGTAACAAATATGATATTTGGTTAACAGAAAATTATGTATGACATTTTATGAGTTATTATAATTAGAAACTAGACTAATTACTGCAAAATGTTTAAAGACAAACTAGTTGTTTTGACTATTTTAAAGGTGCTACATACATTGTAGGATAGTAGACCTATTAAGGAAGAAATTGCATGCCCAATTTTCAAGTTAATAGCATTTGGTGGATAGTCCATCATTTACGTAGTAGAATACACTTTTAGTGCATAAGTAATTGTTACGTATGGACAATTAAAGGTGTAGGAAAGTTAAAAGTACACTATTTTCTTTTACTGGATATGAAACATTTACAATGTTGCCAAATTCAGTGGGAGTATTGTGTACTTATCACTGAATAAGGGATTATTGCAATGATCTTTAATTCAGTGGGAGTTACAAGCTTTGATATCTTGGTAGCTAAAGATAATTACTTTCCAAATGTAGACACTCATACTTTTAAGGATAGTCTTGTACGTTTCCTTACTAGACATTGTTGTCCTACATCTACTTGTTATGCTAAAATCTATGACACAATCATATTGATCACATAAACAAATGCATGGCGTGTTGTTTATCAACTATATGATGTTGTTCCATGCACAAGTGGGAGAAATGTTATCTTTATTGTGTGCAAGAAACAACTCATAAAGATATGATTCAATGGATTCTCTTGACTACAAGGTAAGAGAATAATGTTCTAATATGAATTATACTAAGCTAATTCAAGAAACACTTGGTGTTACAATTTATGTTATGTGAGACTTAACTAGATTGCAACAACAAAGTGAATTTCATATTTTCATTACTAGCAGATCAACTGATGTAATTGAACTATGAGAATTTGCAGTTTCTAAATTAGATACCTATTAGAACATGTGTCAATATGATCAAGACTACTTTAATTATTATATTTATGAATTCAAGGAATGACATAAATTAATTAAGTAATCTAATGCTACTTCAATCTGAATATTTATGTGTTCTTGGAATGACATAAATAAATGAAGAAATAATGTTATTTACGTTATTGTGAAGTAGTATATTAACTTGAAATTACTATTGAAACCAAAAGATGGTGTTCATAATTACTTTAGTTAAACATGTTTATGTTTCATTGTAAAGATATAAACATAAAGTCTTTTAATTGTTGCAAGACTTATAATAAAGTAAGACGTTATATTGTTATGTTTTTTAATTAAGACATAGACATGAAGTTATTAAATTGTTAAATGACTTATAACGTATAGTGGGATTATAACAGTTTATGTTTTCTTGTAAAGACATGAACATGAAGTAACTTTGTAAAAAGTACTTATGTTATAAGGCATGTAATAGGCTTGAAAATTATTGTACCACTAAAATTAATTAGTTGGTAAATAGACAAGTCAAAAGAAATATGGTTATCTTTAATATTGTTAGATTGTCTTACAATATTAATACTAATGAAATATCAAATGTTTATGGTATGTTCAGTTAGGAAAATCAAACTCGTGTTATATTGTTTGATTAAAGATAACTATGACTTCTTTTCTTCCAAAAGTTATCAAGGTTAGAATGTTAAGTATGACTTGGACATATTTAATAAAACTCCAACATAGAAGATTAATAATACATTATCATATGATGGAATGTGATGAATGTGATGAATCACATTAAGTCTTAAATTGAAGTTCCAAATTTGTGTAACTGCTTATGAAGAGGTTATTAACAAAATAAAGTTAGGAACTGTCAATATGTATTTGTAATATCCCAAAAGAGAATATTGTATTATTGCTTAGTATTTAAAGATAGTCTTTAAATTGCTAAAAGCAAGTGGGAGTTTTGATCTTTAAAAGATAAAATTACAAGATACATAATCTTCTAAAATACACTAGTAAATATCATGATGAAGTTTGACATTTAAATGTTAAATCTCAAGATGTTGATGAAGTTTGATATTTAAATGTTAAATCTCAAGATGATGGAATTATCATTCATAGAATAGCAATATATCTCAGATATTTGATTAATATGCTGAGGGCTATGATTTACAGGATTATTGTAAACCTGATAATCATTATGGTACATTACCAAATATGAAATTGGGTAAAGTATACATGATATGAATGATTAAGATGCTGTCCATAAAGATAATCAATTTTTGAAATTTGATTTATCTTAATAGTTAGACTAGAAAATGAAGATGAGTTTCTTCAAAGATAAAGTAACCCTTGTGGTTTAAATCTTTGTATAGAAATAATATGGACAATGTTGTACACGTATTTAATGTATGTTTTATGACAATATTATTAATCACACTTAAGCAATTAACTGTGATTGAATATTCTTTTCTAAAACACATTAAATATATAAAGATTATGATTGTCATATTTAGTTTCATTTATATGAAATTGACAATAGAATGTCAAAACTCTTTCATGAATGTTTACTTGAGCGAGGACGATAAGTAATCAAAAAGGAGTTTATGAATTCAAATAAATCTTTGAAAGTGTACATGGTGCAATGATCCATGGATGGGTAAATGCATGCATCTAGAAGATTACTCTTATGCTTAATTATTAAATTCATGTTATGAGTTATAATTAAAATAAGATAATTTATAAGTATTCCTAAAAGCTAGTGGGAGTATTATGTTTAATTTCTTAAATTATATATGTTGTGGCACATATAAAAGTAACATTCCATATAAGTTAAAGGTTAAGTCTTAGTATGGAATGAAACTTTACTTGAAAGATTTAGAAAATAAGACATATAACCTTGGAATCAATGTTTATAGTTGAAACATGTGCGGTAAATAAATCTAATATGTATAACATGATATATTATTTAGAAAGTCTAAATAGATATGTATGACATGAATAAAATCTAAGTATGACTCATAGATTTTCATGTATATCATGTTTTGTTGTATCATACTTGATTACAAGATGATTTGGCAATATTAATATCTAATTAAAGGTTATTAGATAACTTGTGTAATATTCTAATAAGAATATGTTTGATTATAGAATTACATCCTAAATCTGGAACAGCTTCCAAATTCTATAGATGAACAATTTTTCAATTGTTGTGAAAATTGTCATAGCCAACAAACTTGAAAGTTTGAAGGGCATCAAACATTACACAATAGATATTATAGTTTACGGAAAGTTTTAATAGCATATTGTTGTTGCATACAATGATGCTAATGAAATTGAGATGACACTCAATGCTAGTTATGGTAAGGATTTAATCCTTGGCTGTTACTAGTTATGCTTACTAAAAGCATAGTTGCATTATACATTAAAAGAATAAGAATACTTTAAACTTTAAAATGTTTGGAAGTTTAATTATCATAAATTGGTGGTTAAGGATGTCTCACATTTTTATGAAATATGGCATTATCAAAATATTTGACTATGCACATATAAGAATATTCAATAGTTGAATTCTTGAAATAAGTATTCTTAAAATTCCAATAGATCAAAGTTGGATGATTTATGTCTTGTCAACAAGTATGAATGTCATTGCTTGAGACATAATTCATCAACAAGAGTTATCATGCATTGATCTATTTAGTATTTGGATAAGAGATGTTAAACAATTATTATAATAAATTTAAATACATGGTATGTTTAATTTATAAATAAATTGTATCCTATATTTGCATGTTTAAATCCATGAATAAAGGTTATTCTAAATTGTCCGTTGTCAGTTAATAAAATGGGAATATTATTAAATTAAGACAAATCTGAAGGTTGGTATAATATACTTAAAGTATATTGATGCGTAGTCATGCCATTTCAGATGATATTCGATGATACTGAATATAGGACTTATCCCAACTACATGATGTTACTTTATGGATTTTGTTATTAAGTAAATCATGAGAAGTTATCCTCAGACTTGAGATGCAAGATAAGTGTCATGAATGTAGTGCATTTTTGTGGAACAATTTAACGCTATACGTAACTGGTAGTCATAAGGGTTGTTTTCGGAAGTGTTACAAAGTTTGTGGGTTTTGCTTGTAGTCAAGATAGAATTTGTTCTTTCAAATTTATTTTTGGAGTTTAATACTGCCGGGCCCCTCGTAGGGTTGGTAAGATGCATGTGCGGCCGCACCCAATATCTCACCTGAATATGTTCAGAAGATTTGGTAATCTTAATCAATCATAAACAACGAGAAACAGAATGGTTAATTAAGGAATGACTTTAATCCATATCCTTATTAACGTGGTATTAGAAACAAAAGGATAATAATAATGAGAAATCATTAAAAGGTTTGTCCAGGAGCCTTGCTCGAGATCGTACTAGAGGCATCGGCGTGTTGCAAGACGCTAACCGATGTGATCACACTATTAAAATATGTCCAAGTGGGAGCTGTTAGAATATGGACATTATTTTAGTAGTCGTGTGTTAGGATCGAACTCGAGATCACGGGATTGCACACTTTACGTATGAGTATTAAAGATTAATACTTGAATATAAATGTTGTATTTATTTATTAGTTATCACAAAACATATAAACGTTTATTAGTATATAAGATATATGACTAATGGACGTTAAAATAAAAGAACGAGGACTAGAATGAAATTAGATGTCAAGAAGGTTCCGGATCCCCTCCATTCCTTGAGGGCCGATCGGATTTGTTGTGGGTTTACCCAACCCACACAAAACTTGAGCTCTAAGTTTCTTATAGTATATATACACATCAAAGGTTTAGGTTTTTGGTACTCTTGTGCACACACACAAAAACCTAAAAGCTTTTCTCTTTGTTCTTTTCTTTTGATCAATCGATCCATGACTTCACCAAAGGGATGATTGATTTTTTATTAAACAATTATTGTATTGGTTTAATGTTTTGTGATTTAATTACTTGCATAACTTTAATACGTTATAGTACGTGTGTACAAGAACGTGAAACAATCACACTATTGATTGTTTCTTGGATTGAATTACAAAAAGGTAAGGGGTAATTCTTATAATCCACATAAACCCTAATTAGGGTTCTTGGTTCCGGAAGATTGCTTTTGATTCTTGTTCGGGCTAGAATCATTAAGGTACGTTTATTATTTATGTTTTGATTAATTAATTACATATTATGGTCTTGTTATAATTGCTTCCGCTATATGCTCACTTTGATGTACTTGGTTTATTTATATGAAGGTCATGATATAATAATTCCAACAGCTGGAACTCACTTTCCTTAACAACATATTTAGGAAAATTAATCAAGTATTCTTCAAGATGAAAGCACATGCTTTCACGAGTGTAAATTATCTGCTGTTAGTTCCCAATAGGCAATAAATGAATTAGTGCAGCTAGTTCTCTGCTGTTTTCCACTTACCAAGTGTACCAAGACGCTTTTTCCCTTCCCACACACTTCTGTAAATGACCTGCAAAATACATATAAAAACAGATGAGTACAGACTAGTATCTAATGGCAGTTTTCAGAAAACTAGTTAATAGGACAACGAGTGAAATTGATGAGAAGGTTAAAAGTCGCCCAAAGTCCATTTTAACACAAAACCACCTTAATCAGACACTCTTCTATAGTTTTAATCAAATTGTAGCGCATAACTATTAGTCATGATCCGTCACTGTATATTGGGTTAAGGTCCACATACTATCCATCAAGTTTTTATTATTATACGCATACAACGTTTGTCACCAACATCATACTTATGTTGACGTGTCAGGAGTAATTCTATAGTTTTCCAGGTGTTGACATGTCATGTTAGCGAACAAGTATGGTATGACAACAACATTTAAAAGTTTGTAACAGACAAAGAAAAAAGTAGTACACATATGACATATGATACTAGAACTTGAAAAAAAGTTTGCTGCTATCATATTATATGACTTCTTTTCAGCCTACATCAAATTGACCTATTGGAGCACAAAGTGTCATTTTAAGTTATAGGTAAAAGTATTGTCACGTCGTTGTACTTATAACATTAATCTCATCACACAGTACAAAAAGACGCTTACCGGTCACATTGTGTTATAGGTGCAGGTGACATACAAAATAACAACATTTTGCCCCATGACGAAACTGAGTGTCACAGGACCGATAGGTGATGAATAAAGTACTGTATAATTTTAATAAGTAGTTACTTAATAAGTAGGTGATGAATAAAGTACTGTATAATTTTAATCAAAGCCCTTATATTACGGTTCAAAAAAATTTGTGAACCCGGTTCTTTAAAAACCTGGTTCCGTCACTGATTTTGCCTGTAACACCCACACCTTGTGCTCTTAATCAACCCGAATGTTAATAAAGGACAAACCTTGATTAAGAGTTGTCCTGTGTGTTGATTAAATACAAAAACAACACCATTAGTATCATCAACAAACCAGTTTCTGTAATGTTTGCTGAAATCCATGAATTCATTATAGTTTTGAGATGATGGGTCACTATGCTCCATATTTGTGAAAAGTTAAGTTTGAAACTAATTAACTGACTTTCATAGGCTTTATTTTATTTTATTATTATTATTATTATTATTATTATTATTATTATTATTATTATTATTATTATTTTAAATCATTATGGACTGCATGGGCCGAAAATAGTTTGTTATAAACTTATAATCATCTCTCTCTATATATACTTTTTATTCATTTATTTATATTTTTGTATATATGGTAGTTATCGTGTTATTTATGTAATTTACCTAAATCTTGATCTATAAATATACAAAATAAACACACCGTCATAACCCTTTTATTAGTGATCTTTTCTTTGACAAAAAATTATCGAAACACTTGCTGAAACTTTAGTCAAGAAATTAAGGTAAAACTTTTTCTACATGTTTCGAGACATATGTTATGTTGATATAGTTGGATCTTTACGTAATATAACATCTTTTGATCACCATGTACGGTTTTGTGGATTTTCCGTGGCAACGATGTAAATTACTAGATGAAAACGAAAATTTTGAATGTCTAATCAAAAAGTCCATTCAGTATTACAACAACAATGTAAACTAGGATGCGTAAAAGTTTATCGATCCACGAGTTTTATAGTTGTACACGAAAATAAGAAGAAATCTGTTATTGTTTTCCATATTTCTTGGCTTTTATTTGTACACGTTTATAAGTGCACAGTTATAAGAAGAAAAATGTTGATTAGAGTGTATATAAACGAGTTGGGACGGAACCATAACTAGAAATGACCGGGTGCATTTACACGAAAAACTAAAAAAGACTATAAACACTTCTTTTTTACGAGAAGCATTACCGAAGATTTGATTTTTTTTTACAAGAATTAGCACTACACGGCAAATGGGTGTCCCGGGACCCCTGGTTCGTCAGTGTGTTAGAGTTTAACAATTAAATAGCACGTATTGCGGAAGCTAGAATCAAGTATAACACATAAATATTAACTAAAACATAAATAGTAAACGTACCCGATGCACTTCAAATTAACCTTGATTCTTGTACAATTAGATCAATGATAAACCCCTTACCGTTTTGTTTATCGATCTCTTGATAATTACTAAAGTAAGTAATTACCTCGTTCTTGTACACACAAACTACCAACGAATAAAGGTTTGATGCAAGTAAACAAAACACTTAATTTTGTATAACCAAAATCGACCCAAGATCCCTAGGAGGGGGGTTGGACGATCGGCCAAGAAAAGAAAACAAGGAAGAAAAGTTTTAGGGTTTTGTGTGTGTGCACAAAAGATGTGAAACCCTAACCCTTGGCCTTGTATATATACTAGAGTAAACTTGGAGCACAAGACAAGCATGGGTTGGGCTTCCCCTCCCTATGATCGACTGGCCTAGGCACCCCCAAGGGGTGTTCTAGATCCTTCTTGACTCCTTGTTACACTTTAGTCCTTATCTTTCGTTACTAACGATAGTTAGTCCATACGGTTACTAACTAACGACCATTTAGTCCATTAAGTGTTTATAAATATACATATACGATACATTTAACATATATATATTTATTTTACATTATTCTCGTTTGTAAAGTGTGCAATCCCGAGGTCTCGGGTTCGATACTAGACATTTACATATTAATGTTTATACGTAACATTTAACAGCTCCCACTCGTATATCCATTAATAGTAAAATGACATTGGTTAGCGTCTTGCAACACTCCAATGTGTTGACATATAATGTCTTAAAACATTGTTAGCATATTAACAATGTCTCTATGTTTTGATAATTACAAAGCATAAACTCATTAATCTAAAACTTATGACATAAACAAGTTTTTGGTGCTTAATACTTGTCTTTGCTTCCATATCACTTAAGGTATGAATAAACAAAGAGTTTACTACATTTCATGATCAAAGGAAATTTTATATTAATACATAACATTATATAAAATGATTTTAACATTTTATATATATTTATAAATCATTTTTGGTATAGATTTATTAAACCACAAAAATATGATTTCAAATTTCCAACCAAAAAGGGCAAATTTTATCCAGAAAAACTTTTGAAACGTTCAGGAGGGCGGCCCCCTTAATTTTACTAGGCGGCCCCCTTGATCATTAAGGGGACCGGCACGCTCCAGAACAGTATTTCCCCCCCCCCCCTTTAAATACTGATTCATCCCTCATATTTTTCTCACCTTTTGCACTTCTAAACTTTCTGATCTAGATCTATTTCTCTATTCTCTCATCCTTTGATCATAAGTGTATATATTCTTTGTTTCAAAGTGATCCAATTTCCATCCTCTCAAGTGCAAGAGAAGAATACTTCTATCTTCCTAGACAAGAAGTATTACAACTTGTTGTGATCTCCACATCCAAGTTGTTGGTGTATCATCAAGATTATTTACATATTCTTTGTGAAGATTGTTGTGAATATTTGCTTGTAGATAGTTGTGTTAGATATAGATTGTGTGATTAGTTGATAGCTTGGTGTGAAGAAGAAAAGCTAGGAAATCTATTGGTGTGAAGAAGATAGAGTTGAAGTAGTTAGTTGTGAAGTAGATTGATTTGAAGAAGGTGTGTAGAAGTTGTGACTTAGGTGTGAAGGTGTTGTGGTGTGATTATTGGTGTGTAAATTGGTGTGTATATTGGTGTGTAAGGTTTTCTCCGCCATAAGGGAGCTTGTTGATATAGTGAAGAAAACTCTCGAGTTAGGTGCTCGGGTAGTGGAGTAGGGCAAGGAAGGTGTCCTTGTAGCCGAACCACTATAAATCTCTTGTCTCGCGGTTCGATCTTTCCATCTCTTACTTATTTCATTACTTATCATTGTTATATATTTCGTATTGATATTTGTTTGTATTGTGCAATACTTGAGATCACATATTATCGAATCTAAGTTTTAAAAACTAAGTAAACACTAAAACTATTTTTACAACTAATTAAAAAGACGTAAAACTATTCAACCCCCTTCTAGTTTTCCACACAATGCCCCTAGTTCAATCCGAGCTAGGTTTCCTGGAAAAACCTTTAATGATTCATCATTATAATTATCCTTTCATTACTAATACCACATTAATAAAGATGTGAGGTTCTTTATTAAATTTCTGTTTCTCGTTTCTTAATGATTGAACAAAATTACCAAAACATCTGAATGTATTCCAGATAGACTTTGGGCATGGCCATGCAAACATTTTGTCAACCCTACGAGGGGCCCAGCAGTATTAAACTTCTAAACAAATCAGAAGGAATAAATTCTTTCTTGACTACAAGAATAACCCATGAACTTTGCAACACTTCTGAAAACAACCCTTATAACTCCCTGTTACGGTGAGCGGTAGATTGCTTCACAAAAATGCACTACATCCATGACACTTATCTGGTATCTCAAGTCTGAGGATAACTTTAAATATGATTCTCACATTAAATATTAAATCATATTATTGGGATAAGTCTAATATTCAATTCATTGAATATCATGTGAAATTGGTATGACTACGCATCAATATACTTTCAAATATATCCTAAACCAATACGCAAATTTGTCTTAGTTCAATGATATTCCCATATCATTAATCGGCAATGGACAATTTAGAATAACTAGACGAATACCCGTGCATAGCAACGAGATTTTATAACGACAGATCGTTTAGTGATAAAAGAAAGTTTATGGGTTATAAATGAAAAATAATAAAAGTTATGGATGGCAAATCTTGCCCAATTTGTAATATTTTGGGCATTTTTTGCCCCCTTGCATTTATTTGATGGGCTCTTACAGGCAAAAGATAAAAACAGATATTATTAGATGGGTTTTCGAATCACACAATTCAACTTTCAAGCAATTACTCTCATTTTTTTTCCGACCAATTCACTTGTCACTGGTAACTATAAAACATTCCAACTATTTTAATTTAAATTTATCTCATTTATTAACTATTTTATGCATAATTATTTAATACTCTAATTAATTGATAGATATATTTAATTAGTTGCATTTTTATTCATTTGTCCCAGCAGATTTTCTCAAATTTGCAGTCAGATTTATTTATTTTTTATTATTTTTTTATTATTTTTTTTTAAGAAAAAATAATTAAATATAGTTAAGACTTAGATGCTTGATCTTTTTTTACAAGATGAATTAAAGGGGTTTTTAGGACTGTTCCGAATGTTTTTAACAGTTGAATTATAATTTGCTCGTTTTATCCGGTGCCCGTTTGTCCCGGTTTATAATTTGTCCGTTTAGCCCGTGCCCATTTTAACCCGTACCATTTTAGCCCGTGCCCGTGCCCGCCGTTTGCCACCTCTAATAAAAATTTGAAGATTTAGGGATTAAACATATGACATGAGCTTAAGTATCAAAGTCAAGAAGTCAACAAAGTCAATAAGTCAACACATTTAGTAACTGATTTTCCCGCCCACATTGATATGAAAATCAGTTACTAAATGTGTTGACTTATTGACTTTGTTGACTTATTGACTTTGATACTTAAGCTCATGTCAACATAATGTTTTGAAACCCAGTTGAACCGTTCCGGTCGAAAAACGGGTTGATTCGTCGTGTCCAGTTTTCAAAACTATATGTTTTTCCCAGTTGAACCCGTTGGTCCGGTCCAGTTTTCAAAACTATATGCAACATCAACTTGTTAGCTTGTATAAAGTTTTGTGTGTTTTATTAATTTGTATAATGTGTATAATAGCATATACTTTTTATTTTAGGGTGTTTTAAAAATAACTTTAATTAGTGTGTTTAATTATTTTATATTTTATATTATGTTGTAGCTTGTTTAAATTGTATATTGTGAAAATTTTATTGTACTTTTTTAGTAAGGGGTGTTTTAATTGATTGTTTTTAATTTGATATAGATGCTTTTAATTGGTTGTACCATATGAATTAATTATTGTAATTTTAAGTTATGGGGTGTTTTAATAAAATCATTAATTACACAATTCATTTTCTCTCACCTTTGACTTTCAAGATTTCACTTTCAAGAGCATTAATTAGAAGGGCAAAATGGGGATTGACTGAAAATTCAGTTTTCCACTTTTCCCCTTTGACTAAATCTACATTATAAGTAGTTAAGATAATTTATTCATGGATCTTAAACATGCAAATATAGGATACATTATTAAGACAATGAATAAATAAACATAAAACATATTTTATTTCATAATAATTGTACGTTACATCCTTTATCCAAACACTAATCACAAATGGGCATGAAACTTTCAGCTAATTTAAGTCCTACACCTTCAGCATGCTTGTAAAGCTTGGTGCCAGGTAGAGACTTTGTTAATTGATCTGCCAAGTTATCATCTGTGTGAACTTTGGGCATTTCGATTTCGCCTATTTCGACTTGTTCTCGAACATAGTGATGCTTAATCGGGAAATGTCTGGTGCCTTTCATGATTCCAAGCTCATTGGCAAATGTAATTGCAGCTGAGTTGTCACAATACATTTTAATAGGTCTTTGAATCGAAGGCATAACTCCTAGCCCTGAAACAAACTTCCTAATCCAAACAGCTTCCATTGCAGCTTCTGAAGCAGCTATATACTCACTTTCTGTAGCAGACATCGCTAGTACACTCTGCTTTCTGCTCCTCCAATCCACAGCTCCTCCATTAATGACAAAGACATAACCCGTCTGAGACTTCGTATCATCCTTATCACCTTTCCAAGAAGCATCGCAGTAACCTATAACATCAAGTTCTGCTGATGGAGTACCCCCATAAACCAAGAACATATCTTTAGTAGCCCTAAGGTACTTAAGAATATTCTTAACAGCAGTCCAGTGAGCTTCACCTGGATTCTGCTGATATCGACTGGTTAAATTCTGAGCAAACGCCACATCAGGTCTTGTACTTTTTACCGCATACATTATAGATCCCACAGCCGAAGCATAAGGGACTCTCTTCATGCGTTGCACCTCTGCAGGTGTTGAAGCACAAACCTTGTTGCTCAAGCCATGTTGTTCTTGCATCGGCAAATATCCTTTCTTGGAATTTTGCATATTGAATCTCTTCAATATTTTATCAATGTAAGCACTTTGGCTTAATCCAATTAATCGCTGAGATCTATCTCTATATATCTTGATTCCCAGAATAAATGCAGCTTCCCCTAAATCTTTCATAGAAAAACACTTTCCAAGATATGCCTTAACCTTTTGCAAACTTGGAATGTTGTTTCCCATGATCAATATATCATCAACATATAATATAAGGAAAATCAAATTACTCCCACTAACTTTGTGATATACACATGGCTCATCAAGATTTTGAGTGAATCCATACTTTTTAATCTCACTATCAAATCTCTTATTCCATTGTCGTGATGCTTGCTTCAATCCATAAATGGATCTTTTAAGCTTGCATACACGATTTGAGAATTCTGGATTTACATACCCCTCAGGCTGCGCCATATAGATGTCTTCATCTAGGCGACCATTTAAGAAGGCGGTTTTTACATCCATTTGCCAAATCTCATAGTCATAGTAAGCGGCTATGGCTATAAGAATCCTAATTGCCCTTATGTCAGCTACAGGAGAAAAGGTCTCCTCATAGTCAACACCAAAAGTTTGAGTATAGCCTTTAGCTACACAACGGGCCTTATAGGTGTGTACAACGCCATCCATGCCAGTCTTTTTCTTGAAGAGCCATTTACTCCCAACTAGTTTGGCACCCGGAGGTAGGTCTACTTCTTCCCAGACATCATTGTCTTCCATGGATTGCATTTCCCCATCCATAGCATCTTTCCATTTGGCCTTTTCAGGACCATTCATGGCTGCTTTATAACTTGTAGGCTCATCAAGATCACCCAGTAAATTCTCATCACTCTCTACATTAAGACATAGACGAGTAGGAGCTTTTACTGGTCTTGTTGACCTACGAATGGGAATCACTTCAACTTCAGGTGGAGGACCTAAACTTTCAGGTTCTACCGGAAGTTGGTTAGTGTTTTCAGAAGGTGCTACATCTTCTTGACCGTCTTCCAGATCATATACTCTCCCACTGAATTCTTGAGATATGAGCTCCTTTTCAAGGAAGTCTCCATACCTTGCAACAAATACTTTGTTTTCAGGTGGGTAATAAAAGTAGTATCCCATAGTTTCCTTAGGGTATCCTACGAAGATGCACTTCACAGATCTTTGTTGGAGTTTGTCTGCTGAGTCACGTTTAACATACGCCTCACAACCCCAGACCTTAAGATAAGACAAGTTAGGAGCTTTTCCAGTCCATAACTCATATGGTGTCTTATCAACCTTCTTTGTTGGAACCATATTTAGAATGCGAACTGCAGATTCTAAGGCATAATCCCAAAATGAGAAAGGAAGAGTTGTTAGATTATACATAGATCATATCATGTCTTGCAATGTACGATTCCTTCTTTCAGATACACCATTTTGTTGTGGAGTATATGGAGAAGTAAGGTGCTGGACAATTCCCTCCTTTGCTAGATAATCTATGAACTCCTGACTCAGGTATTCACCACCTCTATCGGATCGAGGAGCTTTAATCTTCTTTCCAAGTTGCAACTCTACTTCTGCTTTAAACACTTTGAATGTTTCAAATACCTCATGTTTATGTTTAAGTAAATAAACATAACCATAACGGCTGTAATCATCCGTGAATGTTAAGAAGTAGCTAGCACCTCTCCTTGACACATGTCTAAGTGGTCCACACACATCTGTGTGAATAAGACCAAGTAGATCATTAGCCCTTTCAATCCTATTTTTAAAGGGTTTCTTAGTCATCTTCCCAGCAATGCAAGATTCGCATTTATCAAATGATTCATCATTGATCTTATCTAAAAGCCCATCATGTTGCAGCTTTTTCATGCGATCTTTGGCAATGTGAGCAAGTCGACAATGCCAAAGATAAGATGAATCTAGACCTTTCTTGATTCTCTTATTGTTGATGCTATACATTGAATTATTTGTAACAAAAGCATTATCATTATCATTCATATCAATTTCAAATACACCATTCACAGCAATAGCATTAAAATAAAAAACATCATTTAAAGAAACTGAAATTCCATTGCTAGAAATAGTATGATGAAAACCAAGGTTTAACAAACATGAAAATGAAATTACACCTCTAACAATTGACGGTGCATAATGACAATTATTTAAAGATAGTACTAAGCCCGAAGGCAACACTAAAGTAAAAACTCCTATAGCTTCAACTCCTGCATGCGCTCCGTTACCAACGTGCAAGAATTGTTATCCATAGGCCAGCTTTCTCTCAACTCTAAACCCCTGCAAGGTATTGCAAATATGAATGCCACATCCCGTATCATATACCCATGAATTCAATTTAGGAGTAAGAGTGAATAATTCAATCATAAAGAACGCACCTGAAGTACTGGGTTTACCAGCTTCATTACCCTGCTTCTTCTGTCGCAAGTCATGAATGTAGAGAGGACAATTGCGCTTCCAATGGCCCTTTTCATGGCAGTGGTGACAAGCCTGATCCTTCTTGTTTGGAGGATTTGTCTTGTTCTGCTTAGGCTGATGCTGTTTCATCTTGGGTTGTGGTTGATAGGCCATGACCTGCTTGCCTTTATCACCTTTACCTTTGCCTTTGTTCACATGCGATTTCTTCTGGATTCTCCCCCCATGAATTGCCAACACTTGTGGGGTAGAAGCTTTGACCTTGGCTGGTAGACTTTTCTCATAATCAACAAGCAATGCGGTTAATTCTGAGACTGTCTTCCCCGAGCAGTGCATGTTGTAATTCTGCACAAAACCAGCAAAATCCCTGTTAAGGACCCTGTTGATCAAGTGCACTTGCACATTGTCGGGGTAACCAAAACCAATTCTGTGAAGTTGATCAAACGAATCTTTCATCTCATCCACATAATCAGCTACTGGTTTACCATCACCATGCTTGCAGTTGTGTAGCTTGTCGAGTTCATCATACAATTCAACTGCAGGTGGCTTCTCATAAGACTGCCTGAGGTTGTCAAGCATAGTTTTAGGAGAAGAGTACTCATACTTCTTTTGTAACTGAGCACTCATGCTAGTGAGCATTAAACAAGCAACCTCATTATACTTAGCATTAGTCACCTTCCAAGCTGCCTTTGCTTCTGGTGTTGCAGTAGCAACAGGTTCAGCAGGGCATTCCTCGGTCACATAGTCTAGCTTACCAGACGCCCTCAAGACAATTCTGAGCGAACGGTGCCAGTCATTGAAATTCTTTCCAGTCAGTTTGTCTCTCTCAAGATGACTCTTGAAAGCAGAAATCACAGTTTGGTTATCGGGTTGAGCCATATCTACAGATAAAGTTCAAATATTAGTATTTTCGATAATCAATATCTTCAAGAAAAATAAAATACCCAAGGCTATATTCATATAACCAACTAATTTTCTTGAAAATCTAGGATCCAACTTTACATAGATTCCACCACATCAGTTGATCTGTTAGTGGTGAAAGTATAAAAGTTGGTAATCTGTCGAACAATAATTGGCAAACAAGATTTTCAATTCCTAGATCATTATGGGATTTACATCAAATTGATTCATCAATTTGCCTTGTAAGCATGTTTCATCCCATCTCATGCCTTAAGTTCTAGGTCTCACGCACAACTTAATTAAGTCGTCTACCTTAGAAACTGTAAAATTACAATTATGGTCTCACGCGTTAAAAGAATTTTACCTTGTTATAGTAATTTAGCCTAGGTCTCACGTTTACTAAATTAAAATTCCAAGTGTTCCTTATAGATAGATGGCACGTAACTTAAATTATTAAGGGTATTATTTTTTGATATGTCAATTAAAATATGTACAAAGATGCATGCACTCATCTTTATAACATAAGTTTTCATGAAAACTTTTTTTATATCCAATTCGTGAAATTAATACACAAAGTTTTACTTGAGGTTTATACCAAAACCCTAAGATGACTTTCTACAATTATGATTTTAAAAGTAATTCGTTTAAGACATATTCAAGATTGTGATAACCAAGGCAGACTCTAAGGCTCTTTTCTAAGCCTTCAAATCACGGTTATGAATATCATCTTAAAGGACTTAATTTTAAAAGCATATTTGTACAAAACATCAATCAAGCAAAAGTTTATGGATTCAATCTCAAAATTGTAATAAAGTATGAATTTTGCTAGTCTCGCCTGGGAGCTGATTATCGTGCGAATCGGACCACTATCGGCACCTAAGACCTTGCAAGATTCTTACTTTACCACTTAGGGTTTCACCATTATTAGTCCGTATTATTTTCTTTATAAAAAACAACCCTTTTATTGCTTACAACAAGTCAAACTAAAACAATAAAACAAGTATCAAAGAAAATCAAAACAACCAATAATAAATAAGTGAAACAATTAGCCACATGCAATCCGTATTAGAAAAGATCCTAATAAAAAATCAATTCTAGGTATAATAATGCATGTAATCAACTAAGGTCTTCTCTTCTTAATGGAAGAGAGTCACATACATTGACGAATCAATTGCGTAAGCCAAAGCTAATAAACACACCACATAGCATATATAAATCGATTTTTAATATGTATTGGAGTCTTCCCCAATTTAAGATCTATCTTAAACATGTGATAAAAAAAATAAGATCCATGACTAACATGCATGTAAGTCACGGATTAAAACCTAACAATTAGCACATAGGTCACAAGATACGTTCAATTAACCGGTTAAAGACCTAAGGTTTCTAGTGATTACAAATAATCCAAGAAAACCACAAAACCCTAATTAGGGTTTCATGGAAAAATCGACCCCCCCCCCCCAAAATTAGGGTTAGGGTTTCGAATTTAATTAAAAAAATAGGAAAAAAAAAACCCTAGATCAAAAACATGTATCTAAAACAATTAAAGATCCGATTTTTATTACGTTTTAGTAATCAATTACATGTTATACATGGCTCGTGATGCCACTGTTAGAGTTTAACAATTAAATAGCACGTATTGCGGAAGCTAGGATCAAGTATAACACATAAATATTAACTAAAACATAAATAGTAAACGTACCCGATGCACTTCAAATTAACCTTGATTCTTGTACAATTAGATCAATGATAAACCCCTTACCGTTTTGTTTATCGATCTCTTGATAATTACTAAAGTAAGTAATTACCTCGTTCTTGTACACACAAACTACCAACGAATAAAGGTTTGATGCAAGTAAACAAAACACTTAATTTTGTATAACCAAAATCGACCCAAGATCCCTAGGAGGGGGGTTGGACGATCGGCCAAGAAAAGAAAACAAGGAAGAAAAGTTTTAGGGTTTTGTGTGTGTGCACAAAAGATGTGAAACCCTAACCCTTGGCCTTGTATATATACTAGAGTAAACTTGGAGCACAAGACAAGCATGGGTTGGGCTTCCCCTCCCTATGATCGGCCGGCCTAGGCACCCCCAAGGGGTGTTCTAGATCCTTCTTGACTCCTTGTTACACTTTAGTCCTTATCTTTCGTTACTAACGATAGTTAGTCCATACGGTTACTAACTAACGACCATTTAGTCCATTAAGTGTTTATAAATATACATATACGATACATTTAACATATATATATTTATTTTACATTATTCTTGTTTGTAAAGTGTGCAATCCTGAGGTCTCGGGTTCGATACTAGACATTTACATATTAATGTTTATACGTAACATTTAACACAGTGTTCATTAATATTATGAAAATTGGAGTAAATGAACTTACTACCATGCAGGCTTCAATCGTAACCAAAGATGGTATACACAACTTATTCATATTATAACTATTAATTTTTTTTTGCTAACATTATAAGAGTACAATTGCAGAAACCGGATCTTGTCATATTTGTGATGGATAGTAGTATTGGTCAAGCTGCATTTCAACAAGCTCAAGCTTTTAAACAAAGTGTTGATGTTGGAGCTGTAATTGTCACTAAAATGGATGGTCATGCAAAAGGAGGTGGAACCCTTAGCGCGTAAGTTTCACTTTTGGTTCTTTCTGTAGTGGTTTAATCCGGGGAATTTTAATTTGGTGAAAATTTTAATGTGATCATCCTTTTCTTCTCTTATATTCAAAGTTGCAGCAACAAAAAGCCCAGTCATATTTATTGGAACCGGCGAACATATAAATGAGTTTGAAGCTTTTAATGTTAAACCATTTGTCAGCCGTCTTTTAGGTTAGCATGACTTTGTTTGATTATCATAAAGTTTTTTTATACACACCTTAACTGTATTTATAAGAATGCAATTTATGGATTCTTCAATTAGGTATCTGTGACTTGTCTGGATTTATGGACCAAATTAAAGAAGTTGTTCAAGTGGATGAAGAGGAGCTTATCCAAAAGCTATTAGCACAAAATTTCACAATGAGGATTATGTATGAGCTATTTCAAAAAACTAGAAAGGTGCCCGCGCGATACGGGGGCGGATTGTTGGGGTGAAGAGGAGGGAGGTGGGGCGGTGGAAAGTGGTTGTTGGGGTGGTTGTTGAGGTGGTTATAAATTGTTGGGGGTGGTTGTTGAAGTGGTTATAAATTGTTGGAGGTGATTGTTAGGGGTGGTTGTTTCTATAATTAGTAAGTAAAAGTCTGAATTTTTAAGCCTTTCTAATTATAAAATAGTCCCAAATACATTATATAGTAGTATAGATACTCGAAAAGGGTTCTTTATTTTTATTTTTATTATTTAATTATTTTTTTTTGTGTAAGTTTGGTATATATGTTAAATGATATTGTGGGGTGTTTTAATTCATATATGTTTATTTCGTTTAGGTTTTGTCAATGCTTATGCCTAAAGAACGCGAAAATGAAAGCCAGGTGAAGATTAGAAGATACTTGACAATGATGGATTCAATGACTAATGAAGGTAAGTGAAACTTAGAGTTGGCAAAATGGGCGGGTGAGTTAACGGGTCATAATGGTTTGGGTCAAAACAAGTAATACTCGCCCCTTATGACCCATTTGACCCGTTTAGCTATATACCTTCTTTAATAATTTGAGATAAAGCATAACTCAAGTGGCCCATATTTTTTACTAGACAAGTTTACACCTTTAACTAGATCCACTATTTTTGATGTTGCAGAGTTGGGTAGTACGGACCTTAAACTCATGACAGAGTCAAGAATCATGCGAATAGCAAGAGGTGCGGGTCATCAAGTTAGCGAAGTTTTCGAGATGTTTCAAGAATATAAGCGGCTGACCATCAATGTGAGTAAAATGAAGAAGGTATTCAAAAGGGGAGATATGAGCATGTTATCCGGAAACATAAACAACATTCTAGATATGAGCATGTTATCCGGAAACATAAACAACATTCTAAAGACTTTTAGAGGGTGAACCCTTGTGGTGTTTTGTTATGCATATATCTGCATGGATCATGTTGATTGTAAAGACCAATGATTTCGATACTATTATACCCAAAATCAAAGGATATGGCATCAATGATTAATTAGTTCAGATATATCTTTAGATATGCAAATGTGTAATTGTTCTCTCACACGACGATTGTTGCAAAACCTGTTTATAATTTTGTTAACAGCTATGATAATGTTTTAACACTCTTATTCAAATAGAAACAAGGAATCACAAAGGTGGTAAAGATTGCTAATGAACTCTCGGTTCTCCATTATGCAATGCTAATATGTGTGATTGTGAGGCCACGTCCACATGTTGACTATAATAGCCTATATATCAAAATCGTACTTGGAACCTCGTTGATTCTATAAGTCTACAACGCGAAGAAAGACTTTCATAGTTTCATATATACGGGCTAAATTCCTTCATGATCTTGTTATACACTTACATATCTGTGTTTAATTTGCAATTTAGTAATTCGTAGGTTCATCACACTCAAGAAATTCAAGAAAAGTGTCATATACAACAAGAATCTCTAACCAATTGGGTTGTAGTTTATCGGTACCCACGTGACTCATTAACCAGCATGCTAGTCTTACTAGAATCTTATATGAGAGTGTGAGAGGTGTGCAACCATCCGCGGCCTCAACATTTTGAAGGCTTCAAAATTAAGCAATCAATATACAGTTTGTGTCTCAAGGTATTATTTGTCTTCGACTGTGGGCAAGCACACGCTCCAAGGTTTAGGGCAACCCCGTAGCCACAAAATTGTGAAGGCCTCAAAATATGGCAATCAATATGTGTCACCTAACAAGCACAAGGTCAAGGGTTCAAGGGTTCAACGCTTCAACCTGGTTCTCGGTCTCGGGCATGCGCATGCTACTGGGCTAGCACTCAGGATCAAAATGCTAGTAAGGCTCTAAAAATCGTATATCTATATAAAGGCCCTTTGCTAAGCCCAATCTGAGGCCCCAAATTTAGTACTGGACTACTGGTGTCGGTTCTGTTATACCAATACGACCTAAGTTCACAATTTGTGATCACATTTAGGCTACTGAGGTAATACTTCGAGTTTGTTTTTAAATTATTCTGGACCGAGATTCTCAATTTGCTAGCATTTGTTATAAGTTTAATCATTTAGAGGTTTGTCTATCCAAGTATCCAGTGTTCATAGGACATTGGTTTAGATGCATAAGAAAATACATTGAGTTTATTAAATCAAAAATCACATGTAGATGCATAAGAAAACATCATTTAGCTGTTTTAGTTGCATGGATTTTTTTCCCTATAACGTCTCGTTAAATTATCCATCTCTGACCCTTTGTTTACCTTAAAAACTAGAAGATGTTGATTACTTATTTGTTGCTTATTGTTACAAAAGCATGGCTGAAAACAAAATTTTGTACTATATTTTAAGAGAATTACACAGTAAAAACAATAAATTACTCGATTTACTAATATTGTTAGACACTTATAACAGTTTTAGTTAGGTGTGGAAACTAGCCGGTCAGCTCGTTTCAGTTTATGAGGCAAGTGCTCGTTTCGAGCCTTTTGCTTTTAGCTCCGGCTTGGTTCATTATATATTTTACAAGCTTTTTTTTTTTTTTTTTTTTTTTTTTTTTTTTTTTTTTTTTTAATTCTGATAGTCCTATGCGAAAGATAGCTCGACTCAGTTTCAACTTGTAAGCTCACTAGGCTCGAGTTTGTTTATTACATGAGCCCCAAAAAGGCTTGAGCTAGTTAGAACTCGGCTTGTTCTGAGCTTTTGCCGAGTCGATCTCAAACATTTAACGAGTGGCTTGGCTGGTTTACGGCCCTAGTTTTAGTAGTATTTGATGAACTTTTTTACGGCGTATATCTAAATTTTGCATGTTAAAGGGGACTCTTTTTTTAGTTCTGGCACACGGACAGCCAAAATTCGCATAATGACACTATAAACCTGCAGGTTAAAGGATGTGATAAGATTTATTCGAACACGTAAGCTTTACTAAATTAGTGAGGGGTCAACTTGGTCATGTTTTAATATATACATAACCTTCTTTTCTAAGCAATTTTCGTGGATTTCATTCATGTTACAGAATTTGTAGAAAACTTGCGATAAAGTTCAAAAGCTGTTCAAATGGATCATCAAAAGCGATTAGTAGGAAACTACACAATGAGGAATATGTATGAGCACATTCAAGACGTGCTGTTTAACCAGGTTTGCCATAATTTTACTATGTTTTTTTTCAAGGTTGTTGTTTATTTTATATGATGATATTTTGGAGTTATATGTTTCAATTTTTGTACTTGTATTAAGTAGGTTTTGAAAATGGAACCTGGATCTAGTAGAAAGGTGCAGCCTGAAGGCCGTGAAAAAGTAGCTTACGCAAAGATTACAAAGTACTTGAGAATAATGGACTCGATGACTGATGAAAGTTAGTTGCTTGATTAGACTTTGAGGTGTTAAAACATTCTAGTTGGTTAAAATAAATTGTGTTAGGTTTTGCATGAAATTGAGAATGATGACTGAAAGTGATGTTTAGGAGGTTTGCATTTAATCATTGAATTGATTATTTAGCAAACTCTTTAGTGTTTGGATCGTGTCTGATAAGAAGTTTTTAAACACCAGTATCCGGTTTCAAGTAAGGCAATAAGCCTTTTGTAAGAAGTGCGGATTAAAATGCAAACCTGCATTGGAGCTTCTTTAGCCCAGAGATAAAAACAGCTAAATGCATATTCTGGTGATAGTTATTAAGTATGCTATCATACGCATCGTGACGTTCTTCACAGAAGCTGTTTGTGTGGTTTTTAACTTAGAGTCAGCCTCGTCGAAATCTTCCAAAAGCGAGCCTTTGAAAATTATTTACAAGATATAACAGGGTCTGTCCTCCTTTTTATGGATGCTGGATGCCGTTGAAGAGTCTTATCGTTTATGTGAATAGCATCAAACAAGCAATTGTGTATGGGCTAAAACTTTCCAGGTTGGGTAAATATTAAGACTTTTTTAAATGAATTAGTATGTCAAATATGTCCACAGAAATTATAATAAAAAGATTTACAAGATATTATGTAAAGGAACAAACCCTTTGGGCAACTTTCGCTCCGTTTGAACCATTTTACCAGTTTCTCCTTTAGCCAGTTAAAAAAAGTAAATATTTTTCTGTTTGACATTTAGAGATAAACATGCTCATATAGTTGTAAACAGTGGCAGATCTTGGATTTACAGTCGGGTGTAGCACAATTTACAACTTCATTCGCTTTGCTTTTTGTCTGGCTTTTATATAGATGTGGAGTAGATTAAAACTATGAGATCTTTTCAGATTTTGTTCCGTAATTGTTCAAAAAATTTCGATGTTTAGAGTTATGCTCCAACACTCATAAAATACAGAACAAGAGCAAAAAACAGAAATTGCAATTTCAAAAGCAAAAAATGCAATCAATGAAACTTTTTCATTTCGTGTGCTATATCGAGTAAAGCCCGTGCTACACTTGCCACCATACTAGGTCCGCCATGGTCGTAAAGCCTAATTCATTAGTAAATAATTCAAATTTGCTGAACAGCCACTAATTTGTTGTTGTAGAGTTGGATACTGCAGACCAATAACTCATGAACAACTCAAGGATCAAGCGAATATCAAGGGGCTCTGGTTGCCAAGTTACGGAAGTTGTCGAAATGTTTCGATATAAACCCTTTTTCAGCCGTTATTTAGGTTAGCATCACTTTGCTTAAGTACTTATGGTGACATTTTTTATATGCACTTGAACTATATTTCAAGGTATGCTTAGAATTCTAATTTTCTTTTCAATACTTTTGTTGGCTTCTTTAACTAGGTAAGGGTGACTCGTCTGGATTCATGGACCGATTTAAAAAAACTGTTAAAGTGAATCAGCACACCGAGCTTCAGGAAAAGCAATTAGAAGGAATTTTCACATTGAGGAGTATGCAACAGCTATATAAAAACATACTCGATATGGGTCCTTTAAACCAGGTTCACCATACTTTTTACTTAATTTTACATAAGTTTGGTTGAGTTTGAATAATATCTAGAGTTACATGTTCTAATTCACGCGTTTTGTTTAAGTAGGTTTTTCGAATGATTATGCCTGACAGTTGTGAAGAAAGAAACCGGATAAAGTACAAAAGGTACTTGGCAATAATGAATTCGATGACTGATGAAGGTTAGTGAAACTTGGAGTTTGAATATTAGGGTGGTCGATTAATGAGTTAAAATGGTTAGGGTCAAAACAAGCATATTGGTATGCTGAAACGGGTCGAGATAGGCTGATGTGAGGGGTGTTTTTATTTATTTATTTATTAAACAGTGTGTTAAATAGAGCTAGAAAGATGTAATCTTAACTACTTATAATGTCTCAATGGTCAAAGTGAAATTGTGAAATCCTTAAATTTAAGTCAATCCCCATTTTACCCTTCTAAACAAAATGTCAATCAATGAATGGAAACTATTAACATTTAGCCATGTGTTTAATGTCATCCGTAATAGTTGAAATGTTAAAAGGAAACCATGCATGTATAGTGTAATAGTTGAAATGTTCATGTGTTTAATGCCATGCTTTTAATGCCATAACTATTGCTCAAATGGAAACTATTGCAAGTATCAAACCTTGCAAGAAAGTATGCCTATTTGACAAACCGATTAATGTGTAGAAAATGCAATAAGGAAACCATGCATGAAATAAGGAAACCATGCATAGAAAATGTTAGCTGTAACCAAAGTAAAAGGAAAACAATAGAAAAGGAGAAGGGAAAGTTCAATAAAAACATTGAATATTGAAACTGAATAGTGTGACAAGGGTCTGACTTTTTTTTTTTTTTTTTTTTGAAACTGAGATATGGCAACTTTGAAAGCTGTATTCCAATATATGGTTGGTCTATATAAACCAACACACCTCCACATTCTTTTATCTTTCAACTCATCTACACATCCACACTACTAACCCTTTGCTGCTACCATCTTCCGAAATTGCTACCCACAACCACCATCACTGATGGTATTTAAGGTTTGCGGTTTACGTGGTTTTGGTTGGTAGTTTAAGTGGTATTGTCGGCTGGTAGTGTTGTTTGGTTGGTGGTTTATGGTTGTTAATATGTTGGTATGTGTTGAGTTCGAGTGTGATGGTAAAAGTTGTTGGTAAGTGTTAGATCTAATTGTTTAGGCCTTGTTGAAACTGATTTGTTGTTATCTTCATGGTGTAGCAATGACCACAACTATAATATTGTACATATTTTTGGTTACATATATGTAAGTTAATTGTTTTACCTAATGGGGTTTGTTCTATTTTAATTAGATCTACCTTGTAAGTTTAAGTGATTTTTTAAGGTTGATATTATTGTGTTTTCATTGCAGTTTACCTTAAGATCAAAACGTGTTTTTCTTATAATCTTCAATATTTTGAATTTATTTGAGTAAAAGGAAGAACGGGCTATGTTCGAAACATATCCTTGCCTGAATTTGTGCAGGGGAAGAATGGGCTGTGTTTTTCCAACGGTATAAATCTATAAGAGAAGCATGAAATATCGCATCTGTACGGATTATATTATTTGTTTGTTTGAGTTTGGTTGGCCATGTTACATGAAAAGTGGAACTCACATATTTTTAATGGCCAATGATATTTTTTGTTATATACAAAGGGATCTGATGTGGTAGTTTTGTTATATATAATGACCATGATAGTTTTTTAGACATTTTTTGGTTCATGTAACATGAATGATTATGCTAAGATTTATTTAAGGGTTGTGATGATCATCTAATGAGTCCCAACTTGGCATGACAAAAACCAGATGTCATTTATTAGAATGCAACTATTTAGCTAGCCATGACTGAAATTTGAGTAGGGTTTTGAAGAGGTAATAACCGACTGGTATTTCACTATGCAATTTCGTTGTTGTAGTATAACAATTTTGACCCAAAATAATTACATTTTTATTTAGTTTTAAATATTCTTTTCATATCGACTTAAAAGATTTTTGAATTTATATATGTTTTGATCTCTTTAATGTTCGTGAAACATCTTTTTCATTGAAGTTTAAAAGCAAGTATTTCATTTTTTATTTTTTTTGAAACCAGATATTAAAAAAAGGGAATAAAGTCTGGGGAAAGAAAATATCATAGAGAAGACAAATGCAAAAGTAACACTAGGAAGCAAAATGGTTGAGAAAATAAAAAAGCAAAAGTATAAAAACTCAAAACATACACCGTTGGCTATAAAAAGTTAAAGTCTGGGGAAAGAAAATATCATAGAGAAGACAAATGCAAAAGTAACACTAGGAAGCAAAATGGTTGAGAAAATAAAAAAGCAAAAGTATAAAAACTCAAAACATACACCGTCGGCTATAAAAAGTTAGTCTGTAAAATAAAGTGCGGGAAGTGATACTTACACCACTTTTTTTTATGCACACACCACAATTATGCATATAGCATGTTGTAACATGTGCATTAATGATGTAACATTGTGGTGTGTGCATAAAAAAAATGGTGTAAGTATCACTTCCCATAAAGTGCATTCTTATGAAAATTGAGAATTGTGAAATCTTGAGAAAAAAGAGTACGCTATAAAAAAAGTGAATAAAGAAAAGGTGATTGGGATGTTTATATTTTTGAATAAGACACTTAGGGTGTGTTTCTTTTTTCCCTTAGCTAAGAGAAAGGGACTACATGGGTCCACACAAACATTTAATAATGTTTATTTTTTATGCGGAGCCCACAAATTTCCACTAATTCCTCTATATCCACAAGCCATATAATATGTCTTTCTCCCCATATAGAGGCATTAACATGCATGGGTCCACGTAGGACCCACGTGGTCTCTTAGCTAAGGAAAAAAAGAAGGGTTTGTGTCTTTACACACCACCAGTTTAGCATCCGCACACCACTGACACATGTCAACATCATTCCAGAAAACAACATGTCAACTTCATTATCAAACATCTAATGATCTGTACTTAATTTTTCTAAAAATATAAACAAACAAACAAACACCACCACTTTTAAGATTGTGAAAAAAACACAGATCTTCGAGCAACTCGTTTTTTTCTTTTTTCTTTTTTTTTTTACCTGTCAAACACAATCCCACCCGTCAAACTCGTTGGTGGTGGTGCAGATCTGGAAAAAAAAAAAGAAAAGAAGAAGTGTTGGTGGTGGCTAATGACAGGTTTATAGGAATCAAGAAGACGCAGAGAATTTATTTTGGTGGGTTTGTGGTGTTTATTAGGATGGCGGCGGTTGCCGGAGTCGGTAGTGTTTTCGGCGGTGGGGGGTTTAAAGACAGAGGTGCGGCGCTTGTGGTGGTTTGACCGGAGTTGATGGCAGCGGGGTTTGTCAGTGGTGTGTAGAGCGGCGGCGTGAGCAACGCAGCGGTGGTGAGCAGCTGCTGGAAGTGGTGGCGGATGGCAGCGGTGTTCGTTGTGTTTATTAGGTGGTTTAGAAGAAGGAGAAGATGGAAAATATGTGTGGTGTGTATGTGAGAGAAAAAGTGTTTTTGAAAAAGAATATTGTATTGAAAAAGTTAAAAATAAAAAGTATTTGCAGCATGTGTCAGAACAAAGGATAAGGATGGTGTGTAAAACACACTGCACAAAAAGAAACACCCCCTTAAATGTGATGTATAAGCATTTAAAGCACATTATCTATACTATATATAAAGAAAAAATGGTCAATTTTGAAAAAATGGTCAATCTTGAAAAGTGGAAATCTTGAAAAATCTTATTAAAGTAAATTATGAAATATAATTAATACTCTTATTAAAACACCCTATTACTTAAAAGTACAATGATTTATTCACAATGTACAACCAATTAAAAACATATCTACCAAATTAAATACAACCAATTAATACAAATCACAAACTGGGTTGACCCGGGTCGCTTCAAACCAGACGGGTTGAACCGGTTTAATTTGACCCGTTTTCGACCGAACCTAGCAAGTTGTCCCGGTAATCTTTCGACCGAAACGGTTAACCCGGTTGAACCACCCGGGTCGAACCAGGTTTCAAGACATTATGTTTAATTCCTAAATATTCAAACTTTTATTATTTTTCATTTGTAACCTATAAAATTTTTTTGATGAATAAACTATTTGTCGAATAAACTATTTGTCGCTATAAAGAATGTATGGTCAAGTCTTGAAAAGTGAAATCTTGAAAGTTAAAGGTAATCGAAATGCATACTATAATTAATACTCTTATTAAAACACCCCATAACTTTAAAATACAATAATTTATTCACATTGTACAACAAATTAAAAGTATATATATCAAATTAAAAACAACCAATTAAAACACCCCTTATTAAAAACTACAATAAAATTTTCGCAATGTACAATTTAAACAAACTACAACATAATCTAAATATAAAATAATTAACACACTGACTAATGTTATTTTACACATTATACAAATTAATAAAACACACAAAGCTTCATACAAACTAACAAGTTGATGGTACATATAGTTTTGAAAACGAGACCGGACCAACGGGTTCAACCTGGAACCAGTGTCGCCACCGGTTCGTCTAACTAATAAAAGCCATACGAAAATATATATTTCAAAATGAAACTATTAATACACATCGAAAACCGGGTTGACATGGGACGCTTTAAACCCGGCGGGTTGATCCGGTTTAATTTGACCCGTTTTCGACCAAACCCGTCTGGTTCACTTGATTTAAATCGACCCATTTTTTGTCAAGAACGGGTCAAACCGGGTTTCAAAATATTATGTTCAATCTCTAAATCTTCAAACTTTTATTATTTTTCGTTTATAACCCATAAACTTTTTTTATCACTAAATGATCTGTCGCTATAAAATCCCGTTGCTATGCACGGGTACTCGTCTAGTATAATAAATTACAAGGTTTTTAAGTATTATAATTACACTTTGGGCAACTTTTGCCACGTTTGACCCGTTTCCTTTTAGATATATATTTTTCTACTAAATTTTACTTGAGTGACCCATTCACAAGTAAATTTGTCGAATCTTACACCTGTTCTAATGTTGCAGAGTTGGATAACCTAAAGCGCATGGAGGAAACAAGAATCATGCGAATAGCAAGGGGTGCGGGTTGTCAAGTTAGAGAAGTTGCCAAAATGATTCAAGAATATACGCGACTCAAAGAAGTTACTAGTAAAATGATGGATGTACTAAAAAAGGGAGATATGACTATGAGCACGTTTCTAGAAAAGACTTTACCCCAAAGACGATAGGGTGGTGATCGAACCAAAACTTTTATTGTGTCTGGTGAACAGTAACTTTTATATTAGTAAATCTGTATAACTTTGCATGCTGATATGAAGAAATGATATTGACGATACTTTTATATGGCATTGTTAGCGGTAGTAGGGTGGTGAAACGTGGAAAGACAAGACGAAAAAATTAAGTGTAACCTGCAACGCAATTATACACGTTGAAGGATCTGTACGTTTAGACAAACTAACTGTGTAGTTAGAGGCTTAGAGCTTTAGTTTAGATCTGTGAGTTGAATCTCTTGTCCGTATAAAATTCTCGACAAAGTAGATGCAGCGGTAGTTCAGAAATATACAGTAATATTTGTTGATTATTGAGATAATGATATACGGTGTAAAACTTGTTTTTTGCATTCCATACAATAGAGAGTGATACATATAAGGGATTACAAAAGCTATTTTGGGTAAATAGATAATTACCCATTAATTGACAACTAATTGACTACTACTGAGTGTTGGAAAATACCTCGACAACAAACCCGAAGTTCGATCGCGGAACGCTAGATCGCGATTTATACCGAGTACAAGTAGCAAAACGAGAGACTACAAAGAAATCGACAAGAATATATGCACACGTTATTACCCTCGAACACTCCTTTATTAGAACCAATAAAGCTTACAACGAGGAAGAAGAATGTTAAACAAGCATCCCCCCTCATCTCTATTTATAGAGATGAGGGGGTAAAGAAACCATGGTTAGAGTCGGCAGAGGAATACCCAACCGACTCCTTTATGAAACCGACCACATGGGCCTTCCTTGCCTTGTAAGGCAAGCTAAACACTTCCTAGTTTTAGTCTAATCCTAATCTAAATTACAAAGTACACTTAAGTCCCTAAAGTACGTTTAAGTTTACTACTAATATTCTAAAAATTTCCACCTTAGGAGTAACACTTAAACATAATCGATACTCAGCATCTTTTCCTCGTGCTGGAACCTCGGACCGGGGACCACCTTGTCGACCAGGCATTGTACTTCAGTAATTTCCCTAGATTAGCTTTCTTAGACTCCTTAACTTTCTTCTTTTCAGCAACATTACCCTCTGCACCTTCTTGACCAGGTACTCCGGTTACCGTAATGTCTGCCCCACCTTTATACTAAGGTGTACCTTTTCCTGCTCCTTTACCAAGCAGCCCGTGTTTGTCTTTTCTTCAAGTTGCTTGTCCTCCAACTTTCTTTGAGCCACTGCAGCATCATCGTTACTAACCTGAACATCCTCAGCTTCACGATTTTCCTGAGCTCCCTGCAGTTCCACCTCGAACCAAACACGTTTAGCAACCTGTACTCCATGGACTCCTGTTTTAACACCAGGACCAAGTTGTTTAAACCCACCTTGTTTATGACCAAGTTGTTTGAACCCAACTTGTTTATGACCAAGTTGCTTGAACCCAACTTGTTTTGAACCTCCACGCTTTTGTACACCAAAAGTCTTCACTTTTGCTTCAAGAGTATACATACAGTTCTCTTTCCTGATCCCAGTCATCATAACCCGACAACCTTTGATCACCTTGACTCTACCCATCTGCATCTTCACAGTATAACCCTATTTTTCAAGAGTACCCAATGAAATCAAGCTTTTTCTTAACCCTGGAACATACATGACATCTTCCAGTATAAAGCTTGATCCATCATGCAACTGTATCTTCACTTTTCCTGTCTCTCTGATAGTGCATGTCCTGTTATCACCTAACTGAACCGAACCACCATTAACATCCTTGAAGTCATACAAGAAGTCCCTCCTAGGTGTCATATGATAAGACCCACCTGAATCCATTACCAATTCAGTCATCTCATCATTCCCGACCACCGCCAAGGCTTCTCCAAAGTAGGCGTTCCTCGTCATCAGAAGAATCATAATCCTGATCATGCTTACCCTTCCTGACGAACCCACTTGACTTCTTCTTTGGACAGTCTCTCTTCAGATGACCCTCTGAATGACATATGAAGCACTTGAGTTAACCAGTTCCACCCCTTGACTTAAACCGCGAACTTCCACCAGAATGAGCTTTCCTTGAATGATCTGACCCTCCCCTTACATATAACCCGTCACCATTTTCTTCCTTTGTGCCTTCAGTTTGTTTCTTTAACTCTCTTGAATTCAGAGACGCAAGAACATCTTCCATTGTCAAGGATTCCCTCCCATACAACAATGTTTCCACAAAGCTTTCGTAAGACGATGGCAACGACGTAAGTAACATAAGAGCCTAATCCTCATCCTCAATCTCAATATCAATATTCGCCAAATCAAGTATCAACTTATTAAACTCATCTATATGATCACCCAGTTTCGTCCCTGGACTCATATAGAACGTGTACAACTTCTTCTTCAGATACAGTCTGTTTGCTAAGGACTTAGTCATATACAGACTAGTCAACTTTGTCCAAATTCCTGCAGCAGATGTTTCCTTGGTAACTTCCCGTAAAACCCGGTCTCCCAAGCATAGAATCAAGGTACTGTATGCCTTCTTCATCAAAGTAGCTTTTTCACCTGCTTCCATGTCCGCGGGTAATGTCTCTAATGCAGCATCACATCCGAGCTGTACCATTAAAGCACGCATCTTTATTTGCCATAACCCGAAGTCATTCTTCCCATCGAATTTCTCGATGTCAAACCTAGTTATTGAACTAGTCATTCTTCTTTTACCTTGCTAAAAACCTTGTCAAGTTGTTTATTAACCAACTTTACGATAAGTCTCACAAGCCGTGTGCAATATTCCCTTGTTGCAAAAAACCCTTCTTGCAAATCGAATTTATTAGAATAACCCTAAACCCTCGATTCCGAACAAGCAAACCCGGCCACTAACTTGAAACCCAAGAAAACCACGACCGATACTTGAACCACAAGAAAACCGCAACAAGAATAAACCCTTCAAAGTAATCGTATTTAAAAAAAAAAAGATTAATTAGAAGTCGACTTTTTTATTATAATAAAAAAAATCAAACCCTTTTTGTTGTCTCATAGTCACGTGCCAAAGAAAACAAACAACAAAACAAGCTTCTCAGCCTTCACGTGGGACAAAAAAGTAAATCCCCACAAATTGTCACCTATTTGTTTTCCTCTTCATGTTGAGTTTTATTTAAAAACTAGTACCTTCTTCAACCTCTCGCTCGACCTGCAACTTTCAATAACCCGAACCTCGAACGAACTCGGCACCTCGGATTAACTCGAAACCACGAACTAGCACTCGAACATCGATGACCACAGTAACCGTGGCTCTGATACCACTTGTTGGAAAATACCTCGACAACAAACCCGAAGTTCGATCGCGGAACACTAGATCGCGATTTATACCGAGTACAAGTAGCAAAACGAGAGACTACAAAGAAATCGACAAGAATATATGCACACGTTATTACCCTCGAACACTCCTTTATTAGAACCAATAAAGCTTACAACGAGGAAGAAGAATGTTAAACAAGAATCCCCCCTCATCTCTATTTATAGAGATGAGGGGGTAAAGAAACCATGGTTAGAGTCGGCAGAGGAATAACCAACCGACTCCTTTATGAAACCGACCACATGGGCCTTCCTTGCCTTGCAAGGCAAGCTAAACACTTCCTAGTTTTAGTCTAATCCTAATCTAAATTACAAAGTACACTTAAGTCCCTAAAGTACGTTTAAGTTTACTACTAATATTCTAACAATGAGGATAAGAATGACTACTAGGATGAATACGGTTTTACACTCCCCTGCAGTTCGAGCGGCGAAATGGCAAAAGTTCGGACTTGTGATTAAAAGCTAATAAATAATAAAGTAAAACTAATAAATAATTGTTGAAGAAGACATTCGACAGCAAGCGGAAACACGTCTTCAAGCACCAACAGACATAAACACGCAACAAACGGGATAAACCAAAGTATCCGAACCAAACAGGATAAACCAAAGTATCCTGACCAAATGGGATAAACCAAAGTATCCCTTACCAAACAAGATAAACCAAAGTATCCTGACCAAATGAGATAACTCAAAGTATCCCATGTAACTAAAACAAACGGGACAAACCAAAGTATCCTGACCAAATGAGATAACTCAAAGTCGCCCCGACCACAAGGTTCTCAGTTCTTTAAAAAACTCTGGGGTTGAAGTAATAGTTAGAACATTCGATAACGATATTCAAAGTCTAGCAAATGATACTAACTTCGCAAAAAAATGGGTTCAAACTAACATTATCCCTTTTTCACAAACGGTCACATTTCGTTGTGTATCCATTGGTAATGAAGTAATATGTAATGATCTAGTTTCTTTCGTGTTTCCTGCGATCAAGAATCTTAATGCAGCTCTACAATACTTTAATCTAAGCCAAATTCCCTTGAGTACCGCCATTGGGATTTACTTGCTAGCAAGTCCAGGGGCGGAGGGAGGGGGTGTCTAGCGGGTGCTAGGTCTCCTCCAATAAGCCCAATGATTGTATTAATATACCATTGTTTAGCACTTAATTTAAAGTTTAATATACCACGAGCATCTCCCAACTAGTGACTTTTCTATCATGAAAGGAAAAAAAAACAAAAAACAACCGACATGAAATATCTCCTATCTAAGTGGCCACTTAAGCGAAAATATGAAATGTGACATTTTAGACAATACTTTTTTGTTGTTAATCTAAAAAATTTAATGGGACATGTCAACAACTAGTTATATCACAAATTTGGATATTGAAATTTGCGATTATGGTTTTCTGTTAGACATTATATTTTAACTAAGTTTTTTGTAATTCGGATATCCGAAATTTTAGATTACAGTTTTATGCATCGGAATATCCAGATAACTATAATTTTTGGAAAACTTTATATGACTTCCAAAACTGTCCTTTTATAAAACCCAACTTTTTAGTAAATTATGATCAAGTTTTCGGATATCCGAATATGCATGTTTTTGAACACCCAAAACCTAAATCAAGAAATCCTAGAAAGTTTCGGCTTTGTTGCTCTCCCCTTGTTATATACTTTGAAGCAACAAAATAGATAAAAAAAATGACCTTATTTTGAGTTTACTATACTTTTGATCCACTAAATATGTAAGTTTTTGTGCTGGTTTCTTTGTATAAACTAAAGTTAGAAACCATTTTTAAAATTTTATTTTTTCGGGTTAAATAATGAACTTTGACCCCCTTTAACAAAAAATCCTGCCTCCGCCCCTGTCTATCTCACTTATAGCAATAGCAATGAAGCTACCATTGGATTTACCCACAAAAGTGCATAACGAATATTCTACAAAGGTTGTTAGCATCCTTTTCTTGGTCGTTATGTTAGCCAATTTTCTCCCTTCTTTAGGGCTATGGATGACAAAGAACTTCTAGTAAACCTGATTGCATGGGCTATTCTCTTGATCACCATTACCGTAAATGTGTTGATCCAAATTTTAGCTGAGATGTTAAATTCAGTGCACTTTTTTTTTATTGTTTTTTCCTCTTCTATTGGTGTTTTTGATAGCTTTGACAGTTCCGGCTTCAAGAAGAATTTTAGAGCACAAGTACAAGGAGTTGCACAAATTGGCTTCATATCCTCAAGATATAAAGTTCTCCTCGAAAGAACTCGATCACAATGTCAAAAAGTATTGGATGATGGCAGAAACTGGTAACCCCCAACTCTATAACTCTACTTCTTCATGCATCTAAAAAAGAAAAGCCTAAAAATCTTATAAACTTCTAACAAAATGTAAAGGATTCAGTGGAGTATTAGAGTTTGATAATGTCAAAGTACGGCCTTTATATTCAGAAGAAGCCCAAAATTCTTGGAGTCTGGTAGCAGTGACGTTAACAGCCATTGCTGTCGCACTTCCTAACATAGCGAAGGATAACATCAAGGGGTTACTTGTAAGCATGACCGAAGGCCTCGAATTTGTAAAACATATCGAAGAGAGCCTCAATGTAAATGAAGAGTTGGTGAAGGCAAGACAAGCATCTAGACGTGTGGGCATAGAAGTTGCAGTATATCATACTTGGCTACAATCTGATCTTAAAAAGAAGGCTCGTAAAGGAAAATCATCAAAAGACATTCTTTAATGGTTGGGTGATAGAGCAGCCAAAATAGTACAGTCCAAGAGCAAAAAAGATGGAAGCCTGCATTACTTACATGAAAATGTTGTCGCGAACTCCATGTACCAAATAAGCAAAACCATACTGATCCATTGCACTGAGCAAGAAGAGTGGCCCAAAGATGAGGAAGTCTTTGATTGGGTATCAAAAATAATTGCATATATATTTTTAGCTTTCTTTACCAATTTACCACGCATCATAACCATGAAGTGCCATCACGATGCAATAGAGAAAAGGCAAGGCAGCATCCGCACTGCAGCTCGTATTCTTGGAAAATTCAAAGTGATCCTTAATATCCTTAAAGAGCGCCAACTTCCAAACCTTGATATAGATTCTATGGCATACCTTGACAAGTGGCATGCACTGCCGAAGAGTCAGATACCTGAAGATTCTCATGGGTTGAATGAATCCCTCGAATTAACTATCATGTAATAAAAGTTGATCAAAACTTTTCATGAGTGTGTATCTACTAGAATACTCGTAACCGTGTATTATTGTGAGTGTGTTAAATTTAGTTGGCATCAAAGCTCTTTAATTTCAAGTTTCTACTAGAATATACCCGTAACCGTGTATTATTGTGAGTGTGTTTAATTTAGTTGGCATCAAAGCTCTTTAATTTCAAGTTTCTAGTTATGAAATGAGACATTTTTGACATTATTTTTTTGTTGTTAATTTAAAAAATTTAAGGGACTTGTCAACAACTAGTTATATCACAAATTTGGATATTTGAAATTTGCGATTATGGTTTTTATGTTAGACATTATATTTTATCTAAGTTTTTTGTAATTCAGATATCCAAAATTTCATATTACAGTTTTATATACATCTGAATATTCCGATATCTATAATTTTTGAAAAACTTTTATATGACTTCCAAAACTGTCCTTTTTTAAAACCCAACTTTTTAGTAAATTATGATCAAGTTTTCGGATATCCGAATACGTATATTTTTTGAACACCCAAAACCTGAATCAAGAAATCCTAGAAAGTTTCGGCTTTGTTGCTCTCCCCTAGTTATATACTTAGAAGCATCAAAATAGATAAAAAAAAATGGCCTTATTTTGAGTTTACTATATTTTTTATCCACTAAATATGTAAGTTTTTGTGCTGGTTTATTTGTATAAACTAAAGTTGGAATCCGTTTTTAAAATCTTATTTTTTCAGGTTATATAATAAACTTCGGCCCCCCTAAACTACAAATCCTGCCTCCGCCCCTGTCTATCTCACTTATCGCAATAGCAATGAAGCTACCAGTCGATTTATCCACAAAAGTGCATAACAAATATTCTACAAAGGTTGTTAGCATCCTTTTCTTGGTCGGTATGTTAGCCAATTTTCTCCCTTCTTTAGGGCTTATGGATGACAAAGAACTTCTAGTAAACATGATAGCATGGGCTATTCTCTTGATCACCATTATCGTAAATGTGTTGATCCAAATTTTAGATGAGATGTTAAATTCAGTGCACTTTTTTATATTGTTTTTTCCTCTTCTAATGGTATTTTCAATAGCTTTGACAGTTCCGGCTTCAAGAAGAATTTTAGAGCACAAGAACAAGGAGTTGCACAAATTGGCTTCATATCCTCAAGATATAAAGTTCTCCTCGGAAGAACTCGAGCACATTGTCAAAAAGTATTGGATGATGGCAGAAACTGGTAACCCCCAATTTTCGATTGCTTGTTCAAAGATTTCTTCTGCATTTGGGGTTATATGCTCAGTCTTTGTTTTCGCTTCATTAATTATTTTAGCAGATATACTAGTTTATGACCCGTCATATTATTCTTCTAAAGACACATATTATAAGTGGTCAATAAAAGTAATTATCATCGTGCAGTTATTTGGGGTTGTAGTAGGTAGTATAGCACCAATTTTTCGATGTTTGACGAGCATTAGTTATTTCAACCTCTCCAAGAAATTAATCAAGAACCATCTAAATGTGTTCAGAGTCGAGAAACGTTGGATCCAAATGTTTCCAGTGTGGAAACTCAGCCATGTCAGTTCACATATCCCAGGCTGTCACTGCAAAATAACTTTCAATTTCCTCAAAAACATGATTTTAAACTTTTGCATTGCATTGCAAGTAATGGCTGTGGTTACGTGTAAAATCATATGTCTTGTTCCAGTATTATTTCTGCTCTTACTGTCAAGTTGCTAGTACTTGTGCAAGTTACTGATTGGAATCTTTGAAAAGGAAGAAAATTTCTCTCACGTCAATTTGAGATCCGAGAAGGAAGAATATAAGGCTTATGTATTACAAATTGAAAATGATGTAAAGCTTTCAAAAAGAGTACAATAAAAATACTCTCAACTCTATAAATCAACTTCTTCATGCATCTGAAAAATAAAAGCCTAAAAATCTTATAAAGCTTCTAACAAAATGTAAACGATTCAGTGGAGTATTAGAGTTTGATAATGTCAAAGTACGGCCTTTATATTCAGAAGAAGCCCAAAATTCTTAGTGTCTGGTAGCAGTGACGTTAACAGCCATTGCTGTTGCACTTCCTAACATAGCGAAGGATAACATCAAGGGGTTACTTGTAAGCATGACCGAAGGTCTCAAATTTGTAAAACATATCGAAGAGAGCCTCAATGTAAATGAAGAGTTGGTGAAGGACAGACAAGCATCTAGACGTGTGGGCATCGAAGTTGCAGTATATCATACTTGGCTACAATCTGATCTTAAAAAGAAGGCTCGTAAAGGAAAATCATCAAAAGACATTCTTCAATGGTTGGGTGATAGAGCAGCCAAAATAGTACAGTCCAAGAGCAACAAAGATGGAAGCTTGCATTACTCACATGAAAATGTTGCCGCGAACTCCATGTACCAAATAAGCAAAACCATACTAATCCATTGCACCGAGCAAGAAGAGTGGCCCACAGATGAGGAAGTCTTTAATTGGGAATCAAAAATAATTGTAGATATATTTTTAGCTTGCTTTACCAATTTACCACGCATCATACCATGAAGTGCCATCACGATGCAATAGAGAAAAGGCAAGGATGCACTGCAGCTTGTATTCTTCGCAAATTCAAAGTGATTATGAATATCCTTAAAGAGCGTCAACTTCCAAACCTTGATATGGATTCTATGGCATACCTTGACAAGTGGGACGCACTATCGAAGAGTCAGATACCTGAAGATTCTCATGGTTTGAATAAATCCCTCGAATTAACTATCATGTAATAAAAGTTGATCAAAACTTTTCATGAGTGTGTATCTACTAGAATACCCGTAACCGTGTATTATTGTGAGTGTGTTTAATTTAGTTGGCATCAAAGCTCTTTAATTTCAAGTTTCTACTAGAATATACCCGTAACCGTGTATTATTGTGAGCGTGTTTAATTTATTTGGCATCAAAGCTCTTTAATTTCAAGTTTCTAGTTACGAAATGAAACATTTTTTACAATATTTTTTTGTTCTTAATTTAAAAAATTTAATGGACTTGTCAACAACTTGTTATATCACAAATTTGGATATCCGAAATTTGCGATTATGGTTTTATGTTAGACAATATATTTTATCTAAGTTTTTTGTAATTTGGATTTCCGAAATTTCAGATTACAGTTTTATGCATCTGAATATCCTGATATATATAATTTTTGAAAAACTTTTATATGACATCTAAAACTGTCCTTTTATAAAACCCAACTTTTTAGTAAATTATGATCAAGTTTTCGGATATCCGAATACGTATATTTTTTGAACACCCAAAACCTGAATCAAGAAATCCTAGAAAGTTTCAGCTTTGTTGCTCTCCTCTAGTTATATACTTAGAAGCATCAAGAGGTTACTGGTAAGCAGTGACGTTAACAGCCATTGCTTCCTAACATAGCGAAGGATAACGTCAAGGGGTTACTGGTAAGCATTACCGAAGGTCTCGAATTTGTAAAACATATCGAAGAGAGCCTCAATGTAAATGAAGAGTTGGTGAAGGCATAGAAGTTGCAGTATATCATTCTTGGCTACAATTTGATCTTAAAAAGAAGGCTCGTAAAGGAAAATTATCAAAAGACATTCTTCAATGGTTGGGTGCTCTCAATGGTTGGGTGATAGAGCAGTCAAAATAGTACAGTCCAAGAGCAACAAAGATGGAAGCCTGGATTACTCACATGAAAATGTTGCCGCGAACTCCATGTACCAAATAAGCCAAACCATACTGATCCATTGCATCGAGCAAGAAGAGTGGCCCACGGATGAGGAAGTCTTTGATTGGGTATCGAAAATAATTGCAGATATCTTTTTAGCTTGCTTTACCAATTTACCACGCGTCATAACCATGAAGTGCCATCACGATGCAATAGAGAAAAGGCAAGGCAGCATCCGCACTACAGCTCGTATTCTTGGAAAATTCAAAGTGATCCTGAATATCCTTAAAGAGCGCCAACTTCCAAACCTTGATATGGATTCTATGGCATACCTTGACATGTAGCACGCACTGCCGAAGAGTCAAATACCTGAAGATTCTCCTGGTTTGTATGAATCCCTCGAATTAACTATCATGTAATAAAGGTTGATCAAAACTTTTCATGAGTGTGTATCTACTAGAATACCCGTAACCGTGTATTATTGTGAGTGTGTTTAATTTAGTTGTCATTAAAGATCTTTAATTTCAAGTTTCTATTAGAATACCTGTAACCGTGTTTTATTGTGAGTGTGTTTAATTTAGTTGGCATCAAAGCTCTTTAATTTCAAGTTTCTAGTTATGAAATGAGACATTTTTGACAATATTTTTTTGTTGTTAATTTAAAAAATTCAAGGGACTTGTCAACAACTAGTTATATCACAAATTTGGATATCCGAAATTTGCGATTATGGTTTTATGTTAGACATTATATTTTATCTAAGTTTTTTGTAATTCGGATATCCGAAATTTCATATTACAGTTTTATGCATCTGAATATCTAGATATCTATAATTTTTGAAAACTTTTATATGACTTCCAAAACTGTCCTTTTATAAAACCCAACTTTTTAGTAAATTATGATCAAGTTTTTGGATATCCGAATATGTATATTTTATGAACACCCAAAACCTAAATCAAGAAATCCTAGAAAGTTTTGGCTTTGTCGCTTTCCTTAGTTATATACTTAGAAGCATCAAAATAGATAAAAAAATGACCTTATTTTGAGTTTACTATACTTTTTATCCACTAAATATGTAAGTTTTTGTGCTGGTTTTTTTTGTATAAACTAAAGTTTGAAACCATTTTTAAAATTTTATTTTTTCGAGTTATATAATGAACTTCGGCTCCACTTAACTACAAATCCTGCCTCCGCCACTGTTTATCACTACACGAGGCCAACAATTTTCAAAAGGAACACCTAGTCGTGTAAATAATATTACGGAGAACTTATTTTCTGAAAATCCTCATTGGTGAGCAGGAAACGTTGAAATTATTTGAATAACTAATTCTCTGATACCATGTTGATTATTGAGATAATGATATACGGTGTCAAACTTGTTTTTTGCATTCCATACAATCGAGAGTGATACATACAGGGGATTACAAAAGCTATTTTGGGTAAATAGATAATTACCCATTAATTGACAACTAATGAGGATAAGAATCACTACTAGGATGAATACGGTTTAATAATATTTTTTTTAGAAAAAGATACATTTTAAGACTTAGCTGACTGATATAATTAAACCGCTAATAAATGCCGCATCATTTGCAGAATTCAAATCTACAAGAGCAACAATAATTCTGGTTTCATGCACCTAGTTCAATCATCATTTACGGATTTTGTTAGTCATTTGATTTACGGTCGATAAATCTTTTTGTCACTACCACCTTCCCCAAGTTCACGATTGATGCGTAGGGATTGCACCAGGCTTTACCTTTCAAGGGATCTCGAGAAGCTTACAACCCCCACCAGGCAGTATACCTGATCGTTGTAGTATAGTATAGTGACAAGTACCGGGGGATTGATCGTTCAACTTGGGAATAGTGTCGCTAGGATTAGAAAACCTAAAGACTAGGTCTAAAGATGAGGGATGATTCTTTTTGTATTTTTATGTTTTATGAAAAGCAATTAAAAATCTCGGTTTTGAAGGAGTTGGGCGGAATTAGTTGCTAGTCAACTAACCCAATTACTAAGATGCAATCAAAATAAAATACTAAAAATGAAAATAAACTAAATTATGCTAGTGGTGTGAGCGATATATGGGAGAATTGTGTTTACTTAGATTTCACTACTCCCTAGATATCTTTTACAGGTTAATTACTTGTTACAGTTGCGTGAATGACGGATTGTATTCCTTGATACCATTCATGGGGTGGCGTACTTACTTCCCCAATCCTATAAGCTCCTACTTCACTCCTATGTCGAGCCGGCTAAGAAGCTCCTAACATGGGATCACTAGAATTCGCTCATGCATTAAATACAACCAATAAAACCTAGTACACATCGGTTCATGTTTCTTAAGACGTTCAAGCAAGTTACACAATGGAGATCTGCCAGTTTTCTTAAGCCTAACATTGTAATCATTCATCCATTACAACTATAAACAAGCAATCAACCTATAATCAACATCTAGGTTTCATTACATCTAAGCAAACACATGATAGATCTAGCCTAGCATGTTGAAATCAAGACAAGCATAAGATATATTCAAACAACACATAGACATATTGAATGAATTGAAAGAGGACTTATCTCAATTAAATATGAAAGGTTTCAAGGGGTAAAAACCCTTGAAAATACTGTTACAAACGACCTAGGGTTTATTAGGTTCGACCCTAGTATTCTCCACACAAATTCCTCTCTTAATGAATGAAAAATAGAAAAGTATATATAGATTTTGTGAGGTGACGGCGTCAAGAGTAAATTTCTGACGCCGTCATCTCGCCGCCAAATAAATTCTCGGACTGCCTAGAACTGGGTCTGACGTCGTCACGTGTATCCCTTTTGCAGGCCGTCACCAAAATTGTTCTTGACGCCCTTCTCTTGACGCCTTCAGGTTTTCTCTGGGTCGTCATGGATTTTACTCCTGACGCCGTCAAAATTTCCTTCTTGATGCTGTCAGGTACTGTTCTCAGCATGGAAAATTAAGTCTTTGCCGTTTTCTTCACTTTTATGCTCCAAAAACGTCCAAAATGCTTCATTTTCCAGAATTCACTTCCAAAGCACCTAAATCACAAAAGGAACGATTTAGGGCAATATTTGATCAAATAAATTCGATTCCGGGCTTAAATGACCCTCTAAAAACGATTTATTTTTCGCCTCATCAACGATCAAAACCTCAAAAGCGGGTAAACTAAGTGGCCCTATAGACTATAGAGAATTTCGACTTTCTTGGCTCTCAAGTATGCGCCCATGACTATTTAAGTACTCGTCCCTATACATCCTAAGATGTCTAAACCTTGTACTACCAAAATAGCCCATCTTTTTTTTTTATTTTTTTTTTATTTTTATTTTATTTTTATATTTTTTTATTTTTTTTAAAGAATTTTCTTGTATATTGGTTTAGTAGGTATAGTATATGTTTTTGTTGGCGCAATAGTACTTCAATTGTTGAGGACATGCAACGTAGAGTGAAGATCTGTGTTAAAACCATATTTCTAACACACCATATTTCCGTGCCCCTTTAATCATAAGCGTAATTTATTTCTCACATGTTGACTATGAAACAAGCTAATAAGAGGTGACAAAAAGTAAATTTAAAATTTAAGTACAATGAATGTGACACGTAAAGAGCCTACATATTTTCTCTTCTTTCAAAAAATATGACCTATCATGTTCATATTAAAATTTAGAGGATCTCACTCCTTTTTCTTTTGGGATATATATGTAAATTTGCATTCCCAAAGGTTCGACTATATTATTGGTTAAGAAACATAACCAAAATAAATTTGCACGTTAGAGAAAATATGACATTAATACAAAATTTGATGTATATAAACAAAAATTCTTTTATTTTTATTTATTTTGATATCCTAATACACAATAAAGAAAATATGACACTGATATAAAATTTGATGTATGTAAACAAACTTTTTTTTTAATTTTTTATTTTTGTGATCTTTTATTCTATACTTAAGTCATAATATATTGAAAAGTAATAAATAAACCAAAAAGTAAACTTATAAAATATAAATCAAGTCAAATAAGCTTATTAAATGAAAAACAAAGTTTAACAAACACAAAAACACCCTTTAAGCTCAGTTTTCAAATTTTTTTAATAAGAAAAAGTAAAGAGAGAAGAGATAGGATGTAACATTTTTTTTGCCAAAAAACATTTTATTTCAAAATCAGCTAAACCATCATATATCATACTATCTTATAAAGCATTTAGGTTTTAAAAAAAAAAGAAATATTTAAAATTAAACATTGCTAGTTTTTAAGCTAAATGTACAACTAATTAAAATATATTTTCTAACATTAAATACAATTACAAGTTCTTAAGCTAAAAATACAACAAATTAAAACACATTTTCTAACATTAAATACAATCTTTAAATAAAAATACTTAAAATTCGGCATTACAAGTTTTTAAGCTAAAAGTACAACTAATTAGAACACATTTACTAACATTAATAAACTGGTCAATAAATACAATTAATGCAGTTATTAAAACACTCCTTCCATAAGAAATACAAATTGTCAAGCATATTGTACAACCAATTTAAACACAATTTCTACATTAAATGTCACTAATACAAATAATAAAGCACATTATACAAACTAGACGAATACCCATGCATAGCAACGAGATTTTATAACGACAGATCGTTTAGTGATAAAAGAAAGTTTATGGGTTATAAATGAAAAATAATAAAAGTTAGGGGTGGCAAATCTTGCCCAATTTGTAATTTTTGGGCGATTTTTGACACTTTTTTAAAAGTTTGGGGCGTTTTTTGCCCCTTGCATTTATTTGATGAGCTCTTACAGGCAAAAGATAAAAACAGATATTATTAGATGGGCTTTCGAATCACACAATTCAATTTCAAGCAATTACTCTCATTTTTTTAATTAGTTGCATTTTTATTCATTTGTCCCAGCAGATTTTCTCAAATTTGCAGTCAGATTATTTTATTTTATTTTTTTTCTAAGAAAAAATAATTAAATATAGTTAAGACTTAGATGCTTGAAATTTTTTTACAAGATGAATTAAAGGGGTTTTTAGGACTGTTCCGAATGTTTTTAATAGTTGAATTATAATTTGCTCGTTTTAGCCCGTGCCCGTTTGGCCCGATTTATAATTTGTCCGTTTAGCCCGTGCCCGTTTTAACCTGTGCCATTTTAGCCCGTGCCCGTGCCCGTGCCCGCCCGTTTTGCCACCTCTAATAAAAGTTTGAAGATTTAGGGATTAAACATATGACATGAGCTTAAGTATCAAAGTCAATAACTCAACACATTTAGTAACTGATTTTCCCGCCCAAATTGATATGAAAATCAGTTACTAAATGTGTTGACTTATTGACTTTGTTGACTCATTGACTTTGATACTTAAGCTCATGTCAACATAATGTTTTGAAACCCGGTTGAACCGTTCCGGTCGAAAAATGGGTCGATTTAAACCGAGTCATGCTTTTAATAACTGAACCCGTCGTGTCCAGTTTTCAAAACTATATGTTTTTCCCAGTTGAACCCGTTGGTCCGGTCCAGTTTTCAAAACTATATGCAACATCAACTTGTTAGCTTGTATAAAGTTTTGTGTGTTTTATTAATTTGTATAATGTGTATAATAACATATACTTTTCATTTTAGGGTGTTTTAAAAATAACATTAATTAGTGTGTTTAGTTATTTTATATTTTATATTATGTTGTAGCTTGTTTAAATTGTACATTGTGAAAATTTTATTGTACTTTTTTAGTAAGGGGTGTTTTAATCGATTGTTTTTAATTTAATATAGATGCTTTTAATTGGTTGTACCATATGAATAAATTATTGTAATTTTAAGTTATGAGGTGTTTTAATAAAATCATTAATTACACAATTCATTTTCTCTCACCCTTGACTTTCAAAATTTCACTTTCAAGAGCATTAATTAGAAGGGCAAAATGGGGATTGACTGAAAATTCAGTTTTCCACTTTTCTCCTTTGACTAAATCTACATTATAAGTAGTTAAGATATTCAAGCCTGAACGGGTAACGGGCCAAATGGCCTCGAGCTTGAATGAGCACGGGCCAAACGGGTTCGATCCTGAACGAGCACGGGCCAATGGGCTCGAGCCCGAAAGGTTTACAACTCTTAGCTATCACTTTTTCCTTTTGATGTCGTTAACATTTATTTTAGGGTACCCGCCGCAACGCGCGGGTATCCTACTAGTTTTTATTTTATTTCTTTTTATAAGACGACAACAAAGTTTTTTTCTTCTTCTTATGTGATACATGATAGGGCTGTAAACGAACTGGACGAACGCGAATCGTTCATGTTCATTCATTTAATTTTAACCGGACAAAAATAAACGGACACGGACGCTTAAACGGACGATTTTTCTTGTTCATGTTCGTTTATTAAGAAAATTAGTTATTCATCTACGTTTGTTAAGACACTAAACGAACGCTAAACGAATATAAACGATCGACTATAAATAAACATAGACAAACAAACATAAACTTTACTAAATTATGCACAATATATTGTTTTATTAATGTTGTTTTGTTTAAACAAACCAATTTTAAAATTATACAATTAAAATACATGATATATGAACATAAATAAATAAATGAAAATAAACGAACGTTAACGAACGCATAATCGGACGTTCACGAACATAAATGAACGGACGCGACTTTAGTTAATGTTCGTTCATTTAACTAAACGAACGTAAATTACTGTTCATATTCATTTATTTAATAAATAAACACACATAAACGAACTTTTTACCGAACAGTTCATGAAATATTCACTGAACGTTCAGTTCGTTTACCGCTCTAACACGCGAGAACCAAGTCAAACAAGTCAAGGAAATTCCCGAAAAAAAGGGGAAAATCCCGATTTCCCGGTACCGGTACCGGTACCCGAATCCCATTCGGTACGGTACCGGTACCCTAATTTATACTCGGGAAAAAATCGGTACCACTAATTCGATACGGGATCGGTACGGTACCGGTACCGCTCATCCATAAGAGAAAGTGAGAAACACCACCTAAACGTCGTCGTTTAACAGCTACAACTAAACACACCTAGAAACAAAACAACCCACCCGATCATTTTACACCCCTGTATCTCCCCTTCCCCAAATCTAAAAACCCTAACCCTAACTCCACCCAATTCCAATCCGATCATCAACCAACCGTAAAAATGGTGCTACAAGAACTAGGAGGGAGCATATCACGCGCTCTACAGCAAATGAGCAATGCGACAATCATAGATGAGAAAGTATTGAACGAGTGCTTGAACGAGATAACACGCGCACTGCTCCAATCAGATGTGCAGTTTAAGCTTGTTAGAGATATGCAAACTAATATTAAAAAGATTGTTAATTTGGATGACCTTGCTGCTGGTCATAATAAACGAAGAATTATTCAACAGGTAGCTTTTTTATTTTTTTATTTTATTTTATTTTTTTTTAGAATAAGTTAACTTAAGGAAACTAGATTAGGTTCTGTGTTCTAGGTTTTAGAAATTGCGATGTGCTCCGTTGCGATAAGGGACAAAAAGCCGAGTAGCGGAGGCGAAATTGCACGCATCATGTATCGGAGGCAACAATTTTATAAAAAAATGCTTTTAGATTATATAAATAGCAAAAGATGCCATGCATTCTTATAGTTTGAGATTCCACATCGCTAAAATATATAAATAGCAGAAAACGAATTAGTATTGTTGTTCAGATGACTATTGTGTGTCATGAATTAGTTAACTGTTTGTTGTTGAGTTAGTTAATTAGTTAGTTTTAGGGGGTGTTTGTTTAAGCTTATATGTGGGCTTTACGAACTTATCTGCGTTTCGCCTTATACTCAATTTTCCGGCTTATTTTGAGACACATATATAAGTTTATCATGTCATGATAAACTTATATAAGCCCACAAGTCTCGAAATAAGCCGGAAAATTGAGTACAAGACGAAACGCAGATAAGCTCGTAAAGCCCACATATAAGCTTAAACAAACACCCTCTTACTGTTTATTCTATAAAATGTAAATTTTTATGGGTGGTCGTGTGTTTATATGATTATTGTGTGTCAGTAAGTCTAGAATTAGTTAATTTTATTGTTCTGTAGCTTTTATGATTTACGGAAGACGTATATAGATAGAGATGCTCAAAATCTTAAATATGAATTCATTAGTTGATCACGATAATTGATAAGTTGTATTCTTTCTATTCTTACGGATTTTAGCAAAATGTTTTGAGTTTGAGTTGATAAGTTCGATTCATACTTAGGTTTTGTTAATTATGGAATCAATTTATTTTGATTGTGTTTAGTTCATTGATAGGATAATATGTGGCTGATGTAAGAAATTGTGGACAATTGAATGAAATAAATTTAGCTAATCGAGGATCGAGTTGGGGTTTCAGATTAAATAAGTAATATGCAGCATTAAATAAGTTTTAATGCTGTTTAGATGTTAACATTTGGGATAGCTTTTAGTGATGTGATATTTGTTTTTGCTTTAAACTAATTACTCATCTGGCTTGAGACTGTTGTTTTGGTGGTTGTTTGTGAACTTAGCTGATTTAGATTGTGATTAGTTAATTGATTAGATGAAGTTAAGAACAAATTGAGTGAGTTTGATGTTTTTAAGCTAAAAGTACAACTAATTAAAACACATTTACTAACATTAATAAACTGGTTTATAAATACAATTAATGCAATTATTAAAACACTCCTTACATAAGAAATACAAATTATCAAACATATTGTACAACCAACTTAAACACAATTTCTACATTAAATGTCACTAATACAAATAATAAAGCACATTATACAAATATTCAAGCCCGAACGGGCAACGGGCCAAATGGGCTCGAGCTTGAATGGGCACGGGCTAAACGGGTTCGATCCCGAACGAGCATGGGCCAACGGGCTCGATCCCGAATGAGCACGGGCCAATGGGCTCGAGCCCGAAAGGTTTACAACTCTTAGCTATCACTTTTTACTTTTGATGTCGTTAACATTTATTTTAGGGTATCCGCCGCTGCAACGCGCGGGTACCTTACTAGTTTTTATTTTATTTCTCTTTATAAGACTCGACAACAAAGTTTTTTTTTTTTTCCTTCTCCTCTCTTTAAGTGATACGCGATAGGGCTGTAAACGAACTGGACGAACACGAACGGAGCCTCGTTCATGTTCGTTTATTTAATTTTAACCGGACAAATAAACGGACACGAACGCTTAAACGGACGATTTTTCTTGTTCATGTTCGTTTATTAAGAATATGAGTTGTTCATGTTTGTTCATTAAGACACTAAACGAACGCTACACAAACATAAACGATCAAATATAAATAAACATAGACAAACAAACATAATTTTGCTAAATTATGCCAATATATTGTTTTATAAATGTTGTTTTGTTTAAACAAACCAATTTCAAAATTATACAATTAAAAGACGTGATATATGAACATAAATAAATAAATGAAAATAAACAAACGTTAACGAACGCATAATCAGACGTTCACGAATATAAATGAACGGACGCGACTTTAGTTCATGTTCGTTCATTTAAATAAACGAACGTAAATTACTGTTCATGTTCTTTTATTTAACAAATAAACATACATAAAACGAACTTTTTACCGAACAGTTCATAAAATGTTCACTTACGTTCAGTTCGTTTACTAAATAGAGAAACACAACCAAAACGTCGTCGTTTAACCGCTACAACTAAACACACCTAAAACAAAACAATCCACCCGATCATTCCTCTGTATTTCCCCTTCCCCAAATCTAAAAACCCTAACCCTAACTCCACCCAATTCCAATCCGATCATCAATCAAACCAACCAGCCGTAAAAATGGTGCTTCAAGAACTAGGAGGGAGCATATCACGCGCTCTACAGCAAATGAGCAATGCGACAATCATAGACGAGAAAGTATTGAACGAGTGCTTGAACGAGATAACACGCGCGCTGCTTCAATCAGATGTGCAGTTTAAGCTTGTTAGAGATATGCAAACTAATATTAAAAAGATTGTTAATTTGGATGACCTTGCTGCTGGTCATAATAAACGAAGAATTATTCAACAGGTAGCTTTTTTTTTTTTTTTTTTTTTTTTTTTAGAATAAGTTAACTTAAGGAAGCTAGATTATTAGGTTCTGTGTTCTAGGTTTTAAAAATTGCGATGTGCTCCGTTGCGATAAGGGACAAAAAGCCGAGGCGCGGAGGCAAAATTGCACGCATCATGTATTGGAGGCGACAATTTTATAAAAAAATGCTTTTAGATTCCACATCGCTAAAATATATAAATAGCAGAAAACGAATTAGTATTGTTATCGTAATCTATTGTGTTCATATGAGACTATTGTGTGTCGTTTTGTAGGATCAGTTAATGGTTAATTCATAAATAGTTACTTAGTTTTAGGAATCCGTTTCTAGTATGATAAACGGTAGAGATGCTCAAGATCATAAATATGAATTCATTAGTTGATCATGATAATTGATAAGGAGGTGTTTGTTTAAGCTTATATGTGGGCTTATAAGCTTATTTGTTTTTCGGATTATATTTCATAAGCCTCAATTTTCAGGCGTATATAAGTTTATTATTATATGATAAACTTATTTAAGCCCAATAGTGTTGAAATAAGCCGGAAATTGGGGATTATGAAATATAAGCCGAAACACAAATAAGCTTATAAGCCCACATATAAGCTTAAACAAACACCCCCTAAGTTAACTTAAGGAATTTCTAATTAGATTCATTATTGTAATCTAGTTTAGGAAACTAGATTAGGTTCTGTGTTACTGTTAATTATATGATATGTGGTCTTGTGTTCATATGACTAATGCGTGTCGGTATTCTTGAATTAGTTAACTAGTTGATATTGTCGTTTTTTAGGATTAGGTAATGTGTTAACTTAGTTGTTTGTAGAATCAGTTAATTATGATTAACGGTAGAGATGTTCAAAATCATAAATATGAATTCATTAGTTGACCACGATAATTCATAAGCTGTATCCTGTTAATTGTTCGATTCTTCCTTAAGTTTTTTTTTTTTTTTTTTTTTTTTTTTTTTTTTTTTTTTTAAATGATTGCTAATTATATAAAGGGCAAATCGCATAAAAAGGTATCCATCTTAGGTCCAATTTCAATTAAAGGTACTACTCTTTTTTTTTCTCAATTTAAGGTACCCGACTTTTTTTTTTGGCCGATTAAGGTTTTTTTCTAACTTTCGTTAACTATTTCGTTAGTAAATTACATAATTGGTCCTTGAGTTTGTATAGGCATTTCATGTTAAGTAAATTACATGATTTAGGTTTTTTTTCTAACTTCCGTTAACTATTTCGTTAACTTTTTACGTTTTCGTCAGTTTTTTTACGTTTTCGTCTGATTTTTTACGTTTTCGTCCGTTTTTTCACGTTTTCGTCCGATTTTTTACGTTTTCGCCCGATTTTTTACGTTTTCGTCTGTTTTTTACGTTTTTCGTCCGTTTTTTTCACGTTTTCGTCCGTTTTTTTCACGTTTTTGCCCGATTTTTTTACGTTTTCGTCCGTTTTTTCACGTTTTCGCCCGATTTTTTTACGTTTTCGTCCATTTTTTTACGTTTTCGTCCGTTTTTTTCACATTTTCGTCCGATTTTTCACGTTTTCGTCCGTTTTTTTCACGTTTTTGTCGTTTTTTTTTACGTTTTCATCCGGTTTTTCACGTTTTCGTCCGTTTTTTCACGTTTTCGTCCGTTTTTTCACGTTTTCGTCGTTTTTTTACGTTTTCGTCCGTTTTTTTCCCGTTTTCGTCCGTTTTTTTCCCGTTTCCGTCCGTTTTTTCACGTTTCCGTCCGTTTTTTCAGTTTTCGTCTGTTTTTTTCGCGTTTTCGTCCGTTTTTTTTATGTTTTCGTCCGTCTTTTCACGTGAAAAAAACGGATGAAAACGTGAAAAACCGGACGAAAACGTAAAAAAAACGACAAAAGCGTAAAAAACGGACGAAAACGTGAAAAAACCGACGAAAACGTGAAAAATCCGACGGAAACGTAAAAAAACGGACGAAAACGTAAAAAAAATCGGGCGAAAACGTGAAAAAACGGAAGAAAACGTGAAAAAACCGAACGAAAACGTGAAAAAACGGACGAAAACGTGAAAAACCGGACGAAAACGTAAAAAAACGACAAAAACGTAAAAAACGGACGAAAACGTGAAAAAACCGACGAAAACGTGAAAAACCGGACAAAAACGTGAAAAACCGGACGAAAGCGTAAAAAAACGAACGAAAACATAAAAAACGGACGAAAACGTAAAAAAAATCAGGCGAAAACGTGAAAAAAACGGACGAAAACGTGAAAAACCGGACGAAAACGTGAAAAAAACGGACGAAAAACGTAAAAAACAGACGAAAACGTGAAAAAACAGACGAAAAACGTAAAAAACAGACGAAAACGTGAAAAATCGGGCGAAAACATAAAAAATCGGACGAAAACGTGAAAAAACGTAAGAACGTAAAAGAACGGACGAAAAACGTAAAAAGTTAACGAAATAGTTAACGGAAGTTAGAAAAAAAACCTAAATCATGTAATTTACTAAACATGAAATGCCTATACAAACTCAAGGACCAATTATGTAATTTACTAACGAAATAGTTAACGAAAGTTAAAAAAAAACCTTAATCGGCCAAAAAAAAAAAGTCGGGTACCTTAAATTGAGGAAAAAAAAAAGTAGTACCTTTAATTGAAATTGGACCTAAGATGGATACCTTTTTATGCGATTTGCCCTTATATAAACACTTGATAAGTTCGACTCTTAATGGTTTCTAGAAAAAATGTTTAAGCTTGTGTATTACTGTTAATACTATAAAAAAAATGATTATTTTGATTCTTACGGGTTTTAGCAAAATGTTTTGAGTTTGAGTTGATAAGTTCGATTCATACTTAGGTTTTGTTAATTGTGGAATCAATTTATTTTGATTGTGTTTAGTTCGTTGATAGGATAATATGTGGCTGATGTAAGAAATTGTCGACAATTGAATGAAATAAATTTAGCTAATCGAGGATCGAGTTGGGGTTTCAGATTAAATAAGTAATATGGAGCATTAAATAAGTTTTAATGCTGTTTAGATGTTAACATTTGGGATAGCTTTTAGTGATATGATATTTGTTTCGCTTTAGACTAATTACTCATCTGACTCGATACTGTTGTTTTGGTGGTTGTTTGTGAACTTAGCTGATTTAGATTGTGATTAGTTAATTGATTAGATGAAGTTCAGAACAAATTGAGTGAGTTTGATGTTTAGGCACATTTCATTTCAGGGATTGAAACTATAATTTATTGTCTGCATCGATTTGGACGAAGTTGTTAGTTATAAGTTATAATGTAGCAAATTATATATAGTTTGAATCGCGGATCAAGTTTTAGTTCCGAACTTATAAAATCTGTCTTTTTTGAGAGACCAATATAGGACTCTTAAGAATGTCTGGTTAGCTTTAGTGATAAGACACTTAAGAACCTGTTATTCCGAATAGCTGCAACAAATGAAACCAATCACTCAACTGAGTCAAGGCTTTTTTTAGTGGTAGAGTGAGTTTCTAACAAGATGAAGATTAAATAACTGTAGAATGACTCGAGAAATTGAAAAACTTTAGGAGGAATTGAGTACTGAAGTAATTTTATTGAATTATTTTTTCTTCTTACTATACCTCTACTTATACTAGTTACTATAGTATCATATCAGTATATCACGATTCTGATACAAACTGACAGACACACGAAATTGGATATTTATGACCTCATTTCCCATTAGTCTTTTTAAGTTGATTGCTGATTTGGGTATGCGTAATTGCTCCTTTCTTGTTGAGATCCTTGGCCCCAAGGATTAACAGTAGGAGGGTATTACTTCATCACTAGTTCATTATTTTTCTAAGCTCTTGTATTTTGTTTTTTCACTGACATGAAGTAGTCCTATAAACAACAATTTTGTTTGTTCCTTCTGTTGGCTAAAACTGCTTTGGTTTCTTTATTGCAGTCAATTGCCAATGGCGGGCAAAATAATTTAGGTTCTTTATAATTTGTAACTTTATAATATTTGACAATAATCTATCAATCTCCTTTAGGCCATATTTAACGAGCTCTGTAAGATGCTGGATCCTGGCAAGCCTTCTTTCACACCCAAGAAAAGCAAACCATGCGTTGTCATGTTTGTGGGTCTACAAGGTAATTTGTTCATCTATCTTATGTTGTTTGTCAGTTTTATTACCTCTTAGTTATATAAGATTATCTATTATTTTATGTGGTATGATTTGTGATGCGTGTTTATGCTGAATGTGAATAATTCAGGGTCCGGGAAAACTACAACGTGTACAAAGTATGCATATTACCACCAAAAGAAGGGCTTTAAACCAGCTCTTGTTTGTGCGGATACATTTAGGGCTGGTGCTTTTGATCAGTTGAAGCAGAATGCAACAAAGGCAAAGATTCCGTTCTATGGAAGGTGTGATTTTCTGTTTAATGTACATTCAAGTGTTAATTTCTGCAAGTCTGTATATAGTTCTAATAACAAAGACGATTATGAGGCAATTTTAATCAGTTAAAACTTGAAAAAATCGTGTAATTGGTGGATGTTGGGAGAAATATTTGATTTAGGACATTCATCTGCACTCTGTTGAATGATGCAAAGTTAATCTTACACATGAAGACATTTATGCATAAAGGGTTGATTAAGATATGAAGACATTTGCCATCATTTTGACTGTATATGTAGCAAGAGAGTATAGGCCTTATAGAGACCTTCATAAAAAAAGTAAACCTTCTTAAAAAACGTAAGGAAAAAAAAAAAAAAAAAAAAAAAAAAAAATTCTGCTGGCCGTCCTATGAGATGCAGACTTTTATGTAATTGAAAAATAGCAACACTTGTTGGCTTATTCTCGGAGACAAGTAAATCGTTTACCCAAAAATGATTTTCTAGCAGACAAATATATAGCTTAAGAAAGTATGCTTACTACAACGTTTCTGTATGAGAATGACCGTTTTACCCCAGATAATTAATACCCTTTGTGACCTTACTGATAGTTATCTTAATCAAGACCTCAAGGGTAATGTCGGAACTTAATCAGTTAAAACTGTTCTTTATAAGAATTGGACAATCATTTTGGAACATAGTATACAGTGACAGTGAGCATTAATTTTGGATTTTTGGGACAGTGGGAGTAGTAGTTAGAGGTCCCAATCCTGATCTGTTAACTTATGAATGGGTCACTTTGGGCTGTGTTTTATCCCAAACAGGTCAAATAATATAGTTTTTAGCTATAACCGGAAGGGTTTGGTAGTTGCTTAAAGTCTATTTTTTATGCACAAAGCATCCTAAATAGAACCAACCACCCGGCCCGACCTGTTCATTTTGAACCTATTCTAAAAATGGCCTATTTTAACTTGTACCCTTGTTGGACCCATTGCTCAACCCACCTGATCTACCCATCTTACGACCTCTATTGAATACTATTAGACTGTTTGGTTAACATTTGGAAACTTAGTAAAATACACCTTTATGCCATTAATCCTCATCTCATTGCCTACAGTTATATGGAGTCAGACCCTGTGAAAATTGCAGTGGAAGGTGTTGAGACGTTCAAGAAGGAGAATTGTGACCTTATTATTGTTGATACAAGTGGTCGGCACAAACAAGAAGTAGCCCTCTTTGAAGAGATGCGTCAAGTTTCTGAAGCAACGGTATACTTTAGTTGTCTGTTTCGTTAGATTTCTTTTATTATATTATATATGTATTCTTGACAGTATTTGCTAAAGGCTGGTGTCTGTTATCTTGCAGAAACCGGATCTTGTTATCTTTGTCATGGACAGCAGTATTGGTCAAGCTGCATTTGATCAAGCTCAAGCATTTAGGCAGAGTGTTGATGTTGGAGCTGTAATTGTTACGAAAATGGATGGTCATGCAAAGGGAGGTGGAGCTCTTAGTGCGTAAGTGTCATTGTCCTAGTGTTGCGTTGTTAGTACTTTGGTGCTCTTGTTGGGAGGTGGAGCATGAATTTTCTTGCTGTTTTTACTGGTTGTCGTTGGTCAGTAAAAAGCCCAAATTGTTACACAAACACAAATTGTTAGAAATAGCATCACTTACCAAAATTCATACTTTGTGATAGAATTCATGCTCCACCTCCCCTCTTATAAAAAACCCAACAGTGGCCCTTTTTTTACTGGTTGTCGTTGGTCAGAGTAGCATGATATTGTTACACAAAAACACATATTGTTTAGAGATAATTTTACTGGAAACTGTTAGGCATGTAGTTGCAGATCATTTGTAATAATCATATTGTGTGGTGAAACTATGAATATTTAATATCTTGTTTGGTGAGATTTCTCATCATCTCTATGTTATCCTACATGCAGAGTTGCGGCAACTAAAAGCCCAGTCATATTTATTGGTACTGGTGAACATATGGACGAGTTTGAAGCTTTTGATGTTAAATCTTTTGTCAGCCGTCTTCTAGGTTTGGATCACTTCGTTTAAGTATTCTGTTTTCTTACCATGTTCGAAATTTAATGGATTAATGCTGGTGTTTGGTTCATATTTGGCTTCCTCAACTATAGGCATGGGTGACTTGTCTGGATTTATGGACAAAATTCATGAAGTTGTTCCTATGGAACAGCAGCCTGAGCTTCTGCAAAAGCTTTCAGAAGGAAATTTCACAATGAGGATTATGTATGAGCAGTTTCAGAACATACTTAAAATGGGTCCCATCAACCAGGTTCACAATACTTGATACTTTAGTTGTTCTAACTTTAATATCTTTGTTACTAATCACGAGTAATAAAGGGTTGTTTGCTCCATTGCTTGTCCTTTTACGAAATTTTTAAAAGAAACTTGTGCTTGTATTTGTAGGTTTTCTCTATGCTTCCAGGATTTAGCTCAGAGTTGATGCCTAAAGGCGGTGAAAAGGAAAGCCAGGCAAAGATCAAAAGATATATGACAATGATGGATTCTATGACTAATGAAGGTTGGTTAAACTTACTAGTGACAAAATGGGCGGGTTGGGATGGTTGATTAACGGGTCAAACCAGTTCACATCAATTCAAAGTAGTTTTTGGTATGACCCCGACTTGGATTGACCGGGAACACATCCTGTCCTTTTTTTCAACTTCGTATAAATAACCACTTGTTAAATATGAACAAAGTTATTATTTTTATTTATTTATTTAATTTTTAATTAATTATTTATTTATTTTACATGTTTGACTTATGGAATATAAAACATAAATGAGTTGAAATTGCTACTTTTAGTTAAACTATTGACGCCTCATCACTGGGAATCATCTACATTTTGAGAATCCTAATTCATAATTTTTTTCTTCAGAGTTGGATAGCACAAATCCAAAACTCATGAACGAATCAAGGATGATGCGAATAGCAAGAGGTGCAGGTCGTCATTATAGGGAAGTTCTTGACATGTTTGAAGAATATAAACGACTCGCCAAGATCTGGAGCAAGATGAAAGGTCTTAAAATACCCAAAAAGGGAGATATGAGTGCGTTGTCTAGAAACATGAACGCACAACACATGAGCAAGGTCCTTCCACCACAAATGCTAAAACAGATTGGTGGTATGGGTGGGTTACAAAACTTAATGAAGCAAATGGGTTCTAACAAAGACATGATGGGAATGTTCGGAGACAAGTAGACCACCAAATCGGCTCATCACAGGAAAGGTTAGAATCTCAAAACTAGTTTTTGGTTATAGATTGTTTTCAACATCACCCTTTGTAAAGACCATATATGTGTTTACGAAGATGTACATGATCTCAACCCTTAATTTCTTGGATGCTCTATTTTATGGTACTGGTTGCGTTTTCTTCACCGTTGGATAGTCTATTTATAACATTAAAAGATACACAATAAGGTGTTGGGTCAAGCCGGCTCATTGTTTATACCCTGTTAAGGTTACATCAACATTCTTCTGTAATTCTGTTCACTTGAATTTGTTAAACAGTTTGCACTTTGCAAAACATTCTCTATTTTTCATTTACTTTTTTTTTTCTCTTAATTTTTATTATTAAAAATACCTCCGGCGCTCCAACAAACACACCAAACACCTTTTTTCCTCTTCTTTGCGGCAATGTTTTTCCTGCAATTTACCTCAAATTGGCACGGCAAGGCAAGAAAAAAAAGGAGGATAGTGTTTGGAAGCTTTGCCGCAAAGGTGGACACTTTGCCAAGTATTTGCTGCTTGTGCACCCGTCAACCCTGTAATTGAGTTTGTAATTTGTACTTGCACATACATTGGTATGTTATCTTCTTGTTTGGTATGTTATCATCTTGTTTCACCCGTATCTTAGTTGAACCACCATGACATATGGGTTATCTGTATATACCCTTTATAAAGCATGCATATTATTTTTGTAACTCTAACCCTACACTTTAGTCACATGATCCACATACATCCAAAATGAAAATTCACCGACATTCATTTTATTTATCTACCCCACGCACACAAGCACAAGCAAACAAAACAGGATATTTTTATCCGCTGCTATGCACGGGTACCATGATATTAAGTATAGAAATCTTTAAACTTAAGTTTGTATTTTGTTAATCACCATCTAATGTATTAATAATATGCCAAAATTCTCAGAAAGGTCTCTGTATGAAGAATGCCAAAATTCTACCATAGAACTCATGTAAGTAACAATGAGTTAACTTTTATACTTTTTCTCTTAACAGTCTTAATCGGCAATGAACTTCATATATACACCTTCCTATATTGATATATGTAGAAATATAGTTTACTGTTTCGATCTTAACTTTGTAGTCATATCGTTCACGAGTATAAGATTTCAAATAGCGGGTGGATAGCTAGGTGGGCCAACCTTACCCGACAAAGTCTGTTTCGATTCCTTTAAATGCACAATCCGTCTTTGTTTATTTCCACTCTGATGCTCGACAATTAACCTGCTCTCCTACAATTTAACCACATATAATTGAAGACCATTGTTTGTAGCAATAATTATGTGGTGAGTTGGCTGGTTATGGTCATTATGGACATGGTTGTATTTTAGGATAAATTCTGGAGAGCAGGCAAGCAGTCAATTCCATTTCTTAAAGGGCCCAAAAATCATTTGTTTTATTAGCAAAAAATTCCACATGTTTCAGTCATAAATAACCTTGAGAGTTGAAAGATAGATTACTTTACATATGTAAGATATAGTTAGAAAATGATTCATCTATCGAAAGTTAATTTGTGTCTACAAAACAAGTTAACGACACTTTCTTTCTGAATGGATGAACTAATGTCAAGTGTCTATTAGCTTGATTATTAAGTTTATATTGATGTATCACTTCACTATTATAACTCGATAAACAAAACTAACTCGAATCTCGATAAGATATTTTCTCCTATTGCTTAAGAGTTCTTAGGTTGGATACTCCGAGTAGCATAGTTCTTGAAAGACCACTAGCTAGCTTTAAATGAAACCACTCGAGCACACACAAACTTCCTTGACGTTTTTTTGCTGATTCTTGGATGAATTTCTCAAATGACATATCTGCATGTTTGTTTTTCCCTTGCTTGTTAATGTGCTTCTAGTAACCACATAAGTTTAAAACTTAATGCGACACCGTCATATTTACATCAGTAATAAGTAGAGACAAGGGTTTTAGAAAAGCTGATACCTTCATTTGTTTGCACCAGGTTATTTTTATTTTTTAACAAAAAAATTGTATTCTATCCAAGTTATCCATTTGAATTATGTAACGTGAGTCTAAAATATAAGTTGTGATGCACTATTTGTATCCAAATCGGGTATTTGTTGTTACATGAATTTACTGTACGAAATAAGGTAGTACAATAGAGCTAGAGAATGAAGTAGAAAACGTGTGGGTGTGATCCATCATATCAAATCAACAAAAACTAAAATAAATAAAAATAATTTGACTAAATTAAAACTTGTCATTTTGTTAGGACACACTACACAGCCTGGGATTTTATGTCTTGTCGAAAATTCAGGGCCCCCCTCTCCATTATCACAAACTTTAGGTCTTCTTTTTCCAAAAATGAAAAGTTAACCCATTTTACTATTTTGGTAATTAATCATGAGGTATGCTAGAACCACACAAGGTTTACAAAAAATCATCCACACAATGATGTGGCATAACACTTGGACCAATCATTAACTCTTTTCATTCATAACTCTCTTTTTCATAACAAATCATTTTATTACACATCATTGTGTGAAAGTTTTTTTGTAAATTTTGTGTGATTGTAGCATTTCTCATTAATCATTGTTGTATTTGGTCTTTGGTGAAGAGTCTTTTTATTCTTCTCATGGGTATTTTTGCTTTTTGTAATACTTGGTTAATGGTGTGTTTGGATGTTAAGTTTTGCGAAGAAGATGAACAAGTTTGTAGTATTTGTAACTAGAGATGAAGATCATCACACAATGTGAAGATTCAAAAGATATCATCTTAAGGATTTTGGTGTTCTTATTCTGCATGGTTTGAAATCTTATCTGACTTACACTTAGAAATTTCAAGGATTGTATCCTATGTTCTGAACATTTAGACAAAAGATCATTTCTTTGTTCTTCCACAAACCTAAGGTCTTAGGAAGTATGGTCAAGGAAAAATTTCTATCAACATTATCATCGATGAGCAAGAGCTTTTTACCTTTCTAATTGTGATGTCTACCCACCGAACATACCTAACGTGTTGTTTGCTCATCAAGTACCATCAAACATTTCACCCTTTCATCTTCCCTATCAGAGTCATGTTCTTGATTCCATACATGAGTCTCAGCAACACACTATTATTTTTTGGATCTGAAATGTTTAAATTTTCTTTTAGACTGGCAAGTAAGGCTAAATAGGCTTTAGCCTCCTAATGACTATTGTCCTTATGGTATTTCCAAAACCATGACCTTTTGAAGGTTCTTCTTCTGTGGGAAAGTATCTTAGTTGGAATCTAGGAGTGTTTGGTTGGAATTTTAAAAGTGAAGGATACTTTAGAGTGGAAGTTTTATTCAATGTGCACTCTTTTTTTGATAGGTATCTTTGTTTCCACACTGAAAACGCGTTTTATTTATTTTTTGTCCAAGTATACATAGAATCGTCATCCATTATTACTATAGTGTATAAGTTTCCTCCATAACTCCGAATAGCGGATGGATCGAACAAATCCATATGTAAGAGTTCTAAACATCTAGAGGTTGAAACCATATTCTTAGCCCTATGGCTAGCGTGAGCTTGTTTTCCAATTTTACAAGCATCACAAAAATGTTTGTCATACTTTAACTTAGGAAAATTCCTAACGAGTTCTTTGATGATAGAGATTGAATTAGACACATATTAGCGTGTCTTAGTCTCCTATGGCACAAAGTGGAGTTCTTATCCATAGTGGCAAGACAAAGTTTATCTTGTGACTTATTTCCAATCTTCATGACATATAACCAATTTTTCCTAATCCCTTTACCTATAGTTACGTCATTCTTAGTTATTTCACTATCATATTGACTAAAGTTTACTTTGCATTTTTTATCACAGATTTGTCCGACACTAAGTAAGTTAAATGCTAAGTCATCTATGTGCTCAACATTCGTACTAGTGATAGATTCACGATGAATTGTACCTTTTCCGATGACCTTGCCTTATAAGTTTATAAGTTACTACTAAAAACTACGTTACCTCTGTTGTATGCTTAATATGTTGAGAATAGACTTTTGTTTCCGGTCATGTGTTTCGAATAACCACTATCCTTAATCTACTCATTCGGTTCCAAAGCCAAATTTCAAACATACCTATTTAAACAAGACAAAAACTCAAACATTTGGTCCCCAATATCTCATGGGTCCATAAGTGTTAGCGTTAAACGTCCTATGCATTTGTTGCATTTGGTTCAGATGTTGAAATGATGGACAAATTCCCCGAGGTAAGTAATTTTGATGTTGGTAGTTATTCCAAGTCATGGGATCATGATTTGGGTGACTTTGTGTTCTAGAATTACTTCTAGTTTGCGGTGTCTTAGACCGAGGTCGAGAATAATTAATTTTTCTAGGTGGTGAAGTTTTCGATCTAAGTTCGATTTTTGCAAATCCTACACCATGTTTTATAGATGGTTTAAAAAATTGCTTAACCTCCTTTTCACTAGCAATGTGTACCTTGACATTATTTACAACTAAGTGTTTTGATTTCGGAGTCAAGATTTGTTTCAAATTTGAGACTATCTAGCTAACAGGTACTAACGGATCCACAAATCCTTTTTTGATAAGGGATTCGTTTGTGGTAAGGGATCCATTGGTACCTGATACAGTGTTTATTGGTTTTACAAATTCTACTTGTTTGGTTCCATTTGTTGATGCTTTGTTTTTGTTAAAACCAAGTCCCATTTTATTACTAGGGTGTTTTTGAACACTTAACATTTCCTTTAAAGATTTATTGCTCTTTTCAAACTTTGTGAACTTAAAAGCTTCTTCTAAAAGTGTAGTTTGTGTAGTCTTAAGTTTTTCGTTTTTGATACGAAGTTCTTGACATGATTTACATCCTATGTCAATCACTTTGTTTTTTAAAGTTTTTTATTTTTTTTTTATTTTTTCTTTTAGTTCGAAAACTTCATTTTCTATGACTCTTTTTATTTTTTAAAAACTAATTTTTGCCTATGACTTTTACACTAAGTTCCCATTTGTTATACTCATTTTGTAATGTATAATCATCAATGGAAGAATTATCATTACTATAATAAGAAGAGTCAGAAAGTACTTCATTAGATGCTTGTGCCATAAGACACGTTTCCTCATTGGTCTTTTCATCATCCTCCTCACCGCTATCACTCAAAGAACCTCCGACAAAATCCTTTTGGTTCTTGTTTCTTGGTGGTTACAGACAATATCTGATGAGATGATTTAGGTCCCCACATCTAGAACATTTCTTTTCATTTTTCCCTTGATTATCATCCCGGTTTCTTTGAAATGGTTTCTTCTCATCACGCAGTTTCCTAACATATCTACCTCTTCTCTTAAAGAACTTCTTCAAGTCCCTTACTGCCACAATATACTCTTCATCTTCACTATCCGATGTGGAAGTCTCGTCATCACTAGATTCCTTTTTCGCTTTCAAGGCAAGAGACTTCGCCCTCTATCTTTTGCCTTTGACAATTCTGGAGTCTTTTTCCATAATCACTTCATGCACTTTTAGATTCATGATAAGTTCATCAAGTGATAGTGATGACAAATCTTTCGATTCTTCAATCACGATGAACTTTGCCCTCCACTTCGGATGAAGAGCCCTAAGAAACCTCCTAACATAGTTCTTGCTAAAAACATCTTCATCAAGAGCTTTTAAACTAATAATAATATTAAATCTAGCAAAACCACTATCAATAGATTCATCTCCAGGAATAGAAAATTATTCATATTGTTGAACAAGAAGATCAATCTTATTGTTTTTGACTTGGTTATTACCTTGATGGGTTATTAGTAAAGATTTCCAAATTTCTTTGGCTGTTTTACACATGAAAATTCTTTGGTCGTTTTACACATGAAAATTCTTTCGTATTCCTTCTTGGGTAGGCATTATAAAGAACCATTTTAGCTTCATTATTTTTAGCAAGTTTGTTTTTTGTTTTTTTTAATTTATAATTTTTTAAAGTTCGTCGATTTGTTTTTCATAAGGAACAAATTCATCTCTTTGTGTAGTCGGGTTTTTAAGAACTGGTTTAAAATCACCTTCAGTAGCAACATGCCAAAGATCTAGATCTTTTGATTTCACATAAGTCTCAAATCTATTTTCTCAATATATAAAACCGTCGCTTTTAAAAAAGTGGTGGTTTCTGCATAGATTCTGTGGACGTATGGTCCGGACTGGATCCTACATGGGCCAGGCCCGGCAGACAGCGGCCCACTCTACGCCTAAACCCTAATTCCATGCCTATAAATACATGGCTGGAACTCCCTTCTTAGGGGCACAATATAACAGGTTACCCTAAACCTAATTCTCATATACTCTGCGCATCAATACTAACTTGACCGTCGGAGGTGGATCCCGGGGCTATGGCCTCGGGTCCACTCCTAACGGGTTCTCTTTGTTGACAGGTCTATTTAGGGCTTGAGAAGACGATTAACGGCCCAAGAAGAGTCGTTGAATCAGTTCGCGCCAGATTATGCATTAACAAGTTGGCGCCATCCGTGGGACCACAACAAGTTTTGTGCTCTCATATCACCGGAAAGCAACCACGAGTTCAAAAGCCGGTAACTTTAAAACCAAGACACAGTTATTAAATTGGTCAACATATACACCAAAATCACAAAGTTATATTGCGTAGCATATATTTTCTAAAATTTATATTGACTTTGTTTGATATGTTGGAAAAAACAAGTTGCACAGTATTCGAATTTGTCCATATGCGCACTTTAAATACTCATACGTAGCATAACAAAACCATTAAGTTTTGTTTTTCTCAATATTTTCTAAAAATTAAGAAAGATATCAACAATATTTTTTGCATATCTTTTAAATCGATAAGATTTAGTATCTTTTAAATATTTAAAAGATTTTATGTAAATCTTTTAACTTGGTAAACATGATTTTACCTATAATCACACTAAGTTTGCACGATCAGACCTATTTTATCTTTTAGCCGCGAACAGCGCAGTCACGATAAATCTACCCGCGTTAGGCCATGCGTTCGGACATCTTCGCAGATTGGCGCCATGAGCGCACTGTCACGTACAGGCACCACGATGCTAGTCAATCGCCATGAGCGCATTGGACGAAAGCCGTGGTCCTCTGCGATCATCCACAAAACGTTAGAGTCTATGCGGTCACGATAAATCTATCTGCGTCTGTGCATGCAACAGAAACTATCAGTCGCGGTCATGGTACGTCCATCCGCGCCATTGTTTTTATTATAATAAAAAAGAAAAAGATCAATAAATCGCCATGAGCGTACTGCGTTCGCAGATTAGCTACATGCTACTTCTCTTATATAGTTTGTAAAACCTCACGACAGGTGTAATTCGCACTGCTACTTCTCTTATGTGTTACTTATATATGCTATGTGCTATACTTTTGCTACGCGTTAATCTTTTACCTCATTAGGTTTTATATGTTGCAATTCGCAGCATATACTTTTAATATTTGCATTAAGTGTTTTTCAGGATTTGAATAACTAAGTTAAATGCTCCTACAAGAGTAGCACCATCCAACTTGGGGGGCTACCAGCGTATATACTACCATTGTTTCTGTACAAGTCACGCAGGCATATTTGGAAGCAGATCGTACGTAAGAGGTATTGCAAGCCCGGTACAAAGACGGATTTAAATATTCTCACCATCTTGCCGCAGGGGAGACGTCCTTTGTCGGTTGTAAAGACAAATGTAATGTTCGCACACAGCGCGCACAACACGCACCTGTGTTACACACTGCGCACATCCTTGTTGCGCATGTCATGCACTTCTGCCACAGAAGCACGTCTTCTGTTGCGCCATGTTGCATCGCTACTGGTACAAAAGGTACGCCCTTACCCAGGATACAGCATGCGGAATCCACCTTCACCATTGTGAGACATTCACAATCGCAATCCCAGTGCGCATTGTCGCATGTGGGCTGCGCAGTATGGTTCGTCCCATGTGCACACAAGTTGCGCACACATGGGCCACGCTGTCATGGTCGATTGGGCCTACGCGGCTATGAACATAACTTAAGTTTAGCATAACATAGCCACGCACTATGTCATATTAAACTTGGGGGGCTTGTGGACGTATGGTCCGGACTGGATCCTACATGGGCCAGGCCCGGCAGACAGCGGCCCACTCTAAGCCTAAACCCTAATTCCATGCCTATAAATACATGGCTGGAACTCCCTTCTTAGGGGCACAATATAACAGGTTATCCTAAACCTAATTCTCATATGCTTTGCGCATCAATACTAACTTGACCGTCGAAGGTGGATCCCGGGGCTACGGCCTCGGGTCCACTCCTAACGGGTTCTCTTTGTTGATAGGTCTATTTAGGGCTTGAGAAGACGACTAACAGCCCAAGGAAAGTCGTTGAATCAGTCCGCGCCAGATTATGCATCAACAGATTCCCTTCTAGGTATTTGTCGGAATTCATAAATCGATTTAAGTTTTAAAATACAATTTATTTTATAAATCTTGGTTAACGTAGCTCTGATACCAATTGTGAAAAACTAGAAGGGGTTGAATAGTTTTTACCATTTTAAAACTTAAGTTTCGATAATTTAAATTCAATTATATGTGAAATCAACCAAGCATGATATATGTGAAATAAACGTAAATACAAGACTATAAGTAATAAACAAGACAATAAATAAAGTGCAAGAGAATAAGTAAGAGATGGAAAGATCAAATCTCAACATGTGGATCTATAGTGGTTCGGTGTCAAAGCTCCTCTTCGCCCTACTCCACTCCCCGAGTACCCAACTCGAGAGTTCACTTGATTATGTTAACAAGCCCCCTTTAGGCGGAGAAAACTGTACAACATCACATATAGTATTTTCTGACACTAAGCTAAATGTCGAGTTCTTGTTGAGGTAGAATCAACCTTTTTACATGTGTATTTTTAGGACTAAAATACTAACCGGAACACACTCGTATTTTCAGGACTAAAATACTAATCGGAACTCACTATAGTGGTGTATGATAAGTGGTTATAAACTTGGTGTATGGTGGTGAAGTATGGTAATGCAACAAATGTTACAAATGCATGAACTAACACTACAACACTTCAATCTTGACGATTTCTTGTGTTATTCTCTTGCACCTAAAATGGTTAGTTCTTGGATCACTTGAAACGAATATAACAAGTGAAATGATCAAAGAAAGAGGTATATAAAGCGAGAAAAGAATGCAGAAAAATGATGGCAAGAGGTGGTTTGAAAGTGTTGATTTGGGCTTCTATTTATAGGCAAATAAGAGTTGTCTGGGCTCCTATTTATAGGCAAACAAGAGCTGTCCAAGCTCCTCTGACGGATCCAAGGATCTGAACCCGTAAAGGATCTGTGATCCATATAAGGGATTCGTTGGCTGCCATGATATATCTTTTTTCTTTTGTCTTTTGTCGTGGCTTGTAAATCTTAAGAAAATCTTTCACAATCTTTGCATAATCTTGCAAGATTATGTTTCTAGAAACCAAATCTAATTTACATTTTATTAAACACTTTTTGCTTGTACAAAAATAATTTACAAATTAACTTTTGTAAAAATATTTTGTAGATATTAAAATGTAATGTGTATAACAAAGATGTTTCTTTGATCATCAATCAAGTTTAATATCGATTGTTTATACCTTAAGTGATTATGTGTTGAACGACGAATAACTTATTTACGTTACTTTTACGTAGGATGTTTTTATATATTGTTATTATTAAAACATAGAGATATCAAAAAATAGAAATAACGTTTTTACTCATTATTAGTATTAAAAAAATGGTTTCTCTCTCTGTGTGGGCGATCATGGCGACCATCTAGTTCGTTTTCCCTCACGGTTCATCCCATCATCTCTTTATGGATTGTGCAGTAGTAATTCAATGACGTAGGTTGAATCGTGTTCCATTCCAAGAATTGTGAATACCTCCATCGGTTGGTTTTTCTTTTTCCTTTTTTTAGGTTTTGTTGTTCCTCTCCTTCAAATGGTTTTATCCTTGTGACCCTACATATCCTTTCTTCACAGCATTGTTGTGGTGGTTTTGGTACTGTTGTGGTGGTTTTTAGGGTTTCTGCTCGTAGTGATGTTGTAGGTTACTACTCGTTTGTACTATCTTCTCTCCATAGCAGTCCTCTGGTGGTGTTTGTGGTTTTTGTACGTGGTGGTGTTTGGTATTATCTTCTCTCTACAATTGTTCTCTCGTTCGATCGGTATTAGGGTTCGATACTGTCTTTGGTTCACAGCAGTCAGGGTAGTGTTGTGATCTTTACAACGTACTGTTTTGGTTGCTTCTTCTTTGCTGTGGTAGGGTTTTTTTTTCAACTATCGTGGTGGTGTTGTGGTCTTCGGTACAGGTTTGTTCTTTGATACGGTTACTTGGTTTCGAGCAGCTCTCTTTTGTCGTAACAGTGGTAGCCTTGTTGGTTGGTGGTTCGTTCATGCTGTTTTGTGGTGCTTTTGATTAGTGTCGGAGGTCCTCGAAACAATTTGTGTTGCTACTGTTGGTTATCGCTTTCTCGAAACGGATTGTGTTGAAGTTTCTTTTTGCCTCTTCATAACTTTGTTGGTTTCATTTGTTTGTGGGTTGCACTTGAATTAAATTGCTTTATGGTTATCAGTTTATCACAGAACATACTATCCTTCCTATGCCTATTGTGAGATTCCACTGTCCCTTCTCGCGATGGTGGTGGAAATGGGCTTACCAAGACTTCATTGATCACATATCTCCGTGATCGACATTGAAATTGTGAGGCACCAGCTATTACTAAACACTCTCTAGTTTCTGATTTGGTTGTTTTTGAAAGGGCTGAGGTTACTCTTAAGCGTATAAGACTTTGGTTATGTGGTGTTTGCTTCAAAATGCACACTTTCCAGACTAAGTGTCGTCATGGTGAGGGTTTTGATTTTGTGTTACCCCCTGATTGTGGTGATGGTGTTGTTAGGTTTGTGTTGTATGATCTCACTAGACCCGAAGTTCTTTCTTCTGTTGCCATTGTTGGAGATTTGGTTTCAGACGAGCATGTTGGTTTCGATTTACCTCTTCTTGACACTTTGCTTTCTAAGGAATTGCGCAGTGTCAAATCCATCCCTCCCAAGTGTCGCTTGGGGTTCTCTCGCGTATTGAAAGTTGCTCTTGATAAGGTGATCTGCAAGCTTGATGACATCACTTGTTGGGTTAGTTTGTTAGTCTTGCCTCTTTGTCTCCTTAAAACCTTTTGCCCGAGGAGTAATCACGAGTGCAGGTCTGCTATTAAGCGTCAACGCTGGGAAGAGTATATTGCTAATGCCATTCGATCTTGAGGTATGCCTGGTGGTAGTTTACAACTTGTAAAAGAGGCTTTAGATGAACCCTCCCCATCATCGTCTAATATTGATGAGGAAAACTTGGACTTGGGTGAACGTAATGTCAAGCAATGTAAGAGGAAGATTTGTGATGGTCATTATACTGCGGCTACTAGAGTTCTTTCTTCTTCGGGTGTTGCTCCTTATAATGATGTTACTTTTGAAGACTTAAATGCTAAGCACCCCTTCAAACCTACTCCTTGTTTACTGCATTTACCTATTGATCATCATCACCTCGTTGCATCTCCTTCTGTGGTTCTTGATATGATTAAGAGTTTCCCTCATGTTACTTCTTGTGGTCGGGATGGTTTGCGTGCCCAACAACTTTTGGATTGTTTAAGTGTGCTGCTATGGCTATTTCTGATGAGTTAGTCGCTTCTATCACCCAAGTGGTGAATCTTTTTCTTGATGGTAAATGCCCTAGGGCGTTGGGTGAGTATATTGCTAGTGCTCCTCTCACACCGTTGGTCAAGCATGGAGGTGGTATTCGTCTTATTGCTGTTGGGACCATTTGGAGGCATTTAGTTTCCAAGGTTAGTGCTACTATGACTGGCCATTCTTTGGATGGTTATTTAAATGATCTAAAATTTGGTTTCAGAGTATCTGGAGGAGGAGAGGCTATTCTTCATACCGTGAATCGGTTGATTGAAGACCGTGGGAATGATGTGGGTCTTTCGATGTTGTTGGTGGATTTCAAAAACGCCTTCAACTTGGTGGATCGTGAGGTTATGCCACATGAGGTTCGCCTTCGTTGTCCTGCTATTTCACGTTGGGTGGAATTTTGTTACTCCAGCCCAGCTAGATTATATTATGGGGAACACACTTTATGGTGGCATCAAGGTGTTCAACAAGGTGATCCACTTGGACCTTTGATTTTTTTCTTTAGTGTTACATCCTTTGATATTCAAGATTAGAGACTCCTTTAGTCTTTCCCTTCAAGCTTGGTATCTGGATGATGGCACTATTATTAGAGATACTTTTATTGTAGGGAGGTTTTAGAGCTTATCATGGTGGATGGACCTCGTTGTGGTTTGCACCTCAATGTCGATAAAACTGAGGTTTTTTGGCTGAAGGAATACCCTAAAAGCAGGCTTGCGGGTGTTTTCCCGCCTAATATTGCTCGACCTTTGCATGGTGTTAAATTACTGGGTGGGCCTGCTAGTGTGGACTTTGATTTTAGTAGTGGGCTTGTTATGAAAAGGTTGCCAAAACCATTGAGCTTATGGGTGCTGTTGCTAAGATTAATGACCCTCAGTGTGAGTTGTTGCTCCTTCGTGCTTGTGCCGGTAGTTCCAAGTTATATTTTGCTATGCGCACTTGCTCTCCCTGGGTCTTTGAGCGTACTTAGATTTCTTTTGACGTGGCTCTTTGTTCTACTCTAGAGCGTATTGTCACTGCTTCTGGACCTGGTTTTGGCGATTGGTAATGGAGGCTTGCTACCTTACCCTTTGTGTTCAGGGGGCTTGGTGTTTATTCTGTAGGTGACATCTTGAACTATGCATTCCTTATGTCTAGACTTCAATCTGCTAGCTTGCAGACTAAGTTGCTTTGACATTCTGGTATTGTAACTTCTGGGCCTTCCTTTGATAATGCCTTGTGTGCTTTTAATGCGAAAATGGAGATTGACCTTTTGAGTAATCCATGTGAGATTGCTGCCCCCAAACTCATGAAGAAACTGCCATATATATATTTCACACGAGTTACCCAAACAGCCGAATCTACATTTCCTTTATCTACTTGGCAAATGGCGTTATGGAAATCGCAAATGGAGGATTACACTTCGGACTGGCTTAGGGTGGTTCCGATATCTGGGTTGGGACAAACTATGAATGCTAGGAGGTGCGTGTTATGTTATCGATTAGGCATTACCTATTCTCTGTTTCGATGCCGTGCTCAGCTTGTTCCAGGGTCTTTACTGTGGATGTTTATGGGGACCATGCTGTATCTTGCGCTGGTATTGTTGGCATTAAACATCAGCATAACGTGGTACGTGATGTTCTTGTTGACATATGTTCTTGTTCGGGGATTTCAGCTCGTAAAGAGGTTGATATTGGGCTTTATGGGGAAAGGGACAAATCCTTATGTCCAACTGATATGTTGCTCTATTCGTGGGATGGAGGGCTTGATGTATGTGTTGATTTGACTGGGTCATCACCTTTGACGCAAACTGGTATGATTGATTTTATGTCGGGTCGTGCGGTGATTGACGCTGCACAAGGTAAACGCGTCAAGTATTGACCTAAGTGCGCGAATATTGGATATGGGTTCCTCCCCTTCTCTTTCTCTTCTTTTGGGGAACTTGAGAAGGATGCTGTGACATTACTAAAGCGAATTCAAAAGTTCTCGATGACCCAAGACATTAGAGCACGTTCTGCTGCTCATATCTTTAGTAGGATTAGCTTTTCTATAACTAGAGGAGTGGGAGTCCAGTTAGTATCTTGATTTCCCACTAACTTTTTGTAAATCTTATGAGTTTCTAATAAAGTAATGTTTAATAATAATAATAATAATAATAATAATAATAATAATAACAATAATAATAATAATAATATATTGTTATTATTATTATTATTATTATTATTATTATTATTATTATTATTATTATTATTATTATTATTATTATTATTTTTATTATTATTATTATTGTATAGACTTTAATGAAAAATGTGGTAACTTAGACAATTCGTAAATGTTTTATGTACTTGTGTCCATATGTAAAAGCAAGCAATGTATTATCACCTCAAGTAATCAAAGTATTCTGAACAGTATAATGTAGAGTAACAATGGAAATCCTAAACGTAACCCAACTTGTCGGGGCCGTATTTCCTTTGTTTCTTAATGTCACGACTCCATCCAATTAGCTGTGGTTAGGTCTAGGTGTCCTCTACTATAGTTATTTACCATTTTTACTCATCTAGTGTTTAAAGTGGTAATTTTCACAAATTACAAACGGGACTCAGTTTCTTGTCGGTTTTGATTAATCGTTGCATATTATTTATTAAAAATAGTAAATCAACTCCAAAAATTACGAAATTCGACGTGGCACATCCTAAGACCTGTATCTAAATGTGTGTAAATTGGCTTGGTCCATAAAATTGATTAAGATGGGTTTCTGTAGTGATGTACACGACTGTAAATCTAGGACAGAAAGTATGTGTTCTAAACTTAATTTTAGCTCAATTTTTCAACACAAACTACTATACATAGGTGATATATAAGAACATGGAATGATAAATAAACATGAAATGAGTCTAGAGATGCTTACAAAGTGTTGATGGAGATTAGTGAACAATAACCTAAAGAAACTTACAAAAATTCTAACTTAATAATCCCAAAACCCTAACTTATGATCACTGATGAAGCGAAAAGTGTTACGCTTTTAGGGGGTCATTTAAGCCCTAAGTCGTGATTATTTGATCAAATATTGCCTCAAATCGTTCCTTTTGTCATTTTAGATACTTTGAGAAGAAATCTGGAAAAGGAAGCATTTTGGACGTTTTTTGAGCAAAAAGTGAAGAAAACGACGAAGTCTCCAAAATCAAGCTGGAAATAGTACCTGACGGCGTCACGCTCTTAAGGTGACGGCGTCACGTGTTGGAAAAATGGTGGATATGAAGTTTACATGAGACGCGCCAGAATGATTTTTGGGTTTAAAGAGTGACGGCGTCACCCTTTGGGACGCCTAGGCCGTCAGATGCAAATTATAAGGAGACGGCCAAGAGAAGAGTAACAAGTGACAGCGTCAGATCTGGATCTAGGCAATCCGAGGATATCTTTGGCGGCGGGTTGACGGCGTCACATGTATAACGTGACACCGTCAGATTGTAATCTATATATATATTTTTTCTAAATTTCATTCATTAGAGAGAGAACTTTTGGAGAAACTTTACCATAAACACTAGGTCGAATTTTCACCTTCTTGTAAGGGTTTCAAACCCTTCTTTCATCCATGTTTGAGTAAAGATAAGTCTTTCAATAATCATTCAATATGTCTATGTGTTGTTTGATTCTATCTTATGCTTGTCTTTACTTTAACATGCTAGGCTAGGTTTGTTTGTGTTTGCTTAGATGTAATGAAACCTAGCCATTGATTATTGGTTGATTGTTTGTTATTAATTGTTGTGGATGAATGATTTCGATGTTAGGCTTAAGAAAACTGGCTAATCTCTAATTGGTAACTTGCTTGAACGTCTTAAGAAACATGAATCGGATGTGTACTACGATTTTAATGGTTGTATTTAATGCATAAGTGACTAATAAGGATGCCTTGTTAGGAGCTAGTTGTCGGCTCGACATAGGAAGAGGTAGAAACTTATAGAGTTGGGGAAGATCGTACACAACCCCATGAATGGTATTAAGGAATATAACCCATCATCCACGCAATTGTAACAAACTAATCAATTAATGAAAGATAGCTAGGGAGTAGTGAAATCTAAGTAAACACATTTCTCTCATTATAAGGTTTTTCGCACATTTTATTTTCTTGTTATTTTATTTTCATTGCATTTGTAGTTATCAGGGTTAGTTGACTAGCAACTAATTCCGCCCACTCTTCCAATATCCGGAATTTTTACTTGCTTTCTATAAAATATAAAAATACCAAAAGAATCATCCCTCACCTCTAGACCTAGTTTAATTAAGTTTTGATCCTAACGAACACTATTCCCCAAGTAGAACGATCAATCCCCGGTACTTGCCACTACACTATACTACATTGGTCAGGTACACTGCCTGGTGGGGACTGCAAGCTTCTCGAGATCCCTCGAGAGGTAAAACCTTTTACAAGGTTGCAAAACCACGCATCAATCACTAACACTTAACCAATTATTTTCCCAAGCTTGAAACCTTCTTATAACCCTCTTGTTGCTGCAGAAATATGAGAGAGAAAGGAAGTATGAATTGTGTTTTTGGTGTGGATGAAAAGGGTTAGGTTGTGCTCAATTTATTTAGCAAAAGTTTAGGTAAGTTTGAGATCTTATTTCTGCCTCCTATGTGACATGTTAACTAAATTTCATATGAAGTGTGAAAGGGTGTGTTTGAGTCGTTTGAATGGTGGTAGGTGTTAATACATATAATATCAAAAACGTCATTTGTATTTTTTCGGTCTCTACATGTTTTGATAATCACAAAATATAAAAACACATTACATAAAAGTACGTTTAATAAGTTCTTAATCGAGGAAACTCGTTTCGGCTACAACATCACTTAAGGTATGAATAAACAATCTACCAACTTAGTTAAGTGATCAAAGAAATTATTTTTCTTTAAACCTCATATTTTTATGTGACAAAATATTTTTACAAAAGTATTTTTGAAATTATAAAGAAATGTTTTAATAAGAAAATATATTTGAATTCAAAATTCTCTAATAGCTGGTTTTCCCGCCTAAAACTAAATAAATTTTCACCACACCAGGATAAAAATGAGAGCGTTTGTCGGGATGGTCCCGTCTATATAAGGGACCTTCCAAGGTTTAAGGAACTGCCCCCGCTCCTCCTGGTGCCTATAAATACTACACTGTTTCATGCAAAAAAAAAAAAAAAAAAAAAAAAAAAAAAACCTCTTGAGCACTATAACTTTCTGTCTTTCTTAATAATTCTAAATCCTATTTTTTGATCACATTAATGTGTTGTAAGTTGTTTACAAGTGATCACATTCATCCCACCTCCATGTGCAACAGAAGAACGCTCGTATATGAAAGTTATAAGAATGGCATGTCATTATTATATAGAGTTGCTTGTAAGTGTCCTAAGGGACTGAGATGAGGGAGTCATCCTCATCCTTTGTACTTCAATGTTTTTAGTGTAATGAATTTTACCAGGGTGAAAAATCCCATTTACCCAAAAAAGAACGCTCGTATACATCAAGAAACGAAGTGTTGAAGAAAAGTCCTTCATCTCGTAACCGTCGTTACGTTTCTCTCCTCATCTTGTGTGAGATCCGACTTGTGTGTAAGTTTGGAATCGTGTATTGTGTTGATTTAGACTTGGCGTTGGTTCAAATTGTGTAGTGCCGTGTGTCGGTGTGTAGATTGGTTCTTGCTAGGATTAGGACTCGACATTTCGCTTAGTGTCGTTAATTTGTGTAAACGTTGGTGTACGGTTTGCTCTGTCATAAGGGAGTGTGTTGACATAGTGTTTGTGAAACTCTCGAGTGTGATACTCAAGGAGTGGAGTAGGGCGAATAGTAAGCTTTGTAGCCAAACCACTATAAATCTCCGTGTCCGGTTTGATCGTTTCTTTCTATAGGAGATGTATGAATATAAAACATATATGAAACAAATAAATGCAACGGAACAACATCACCCACACGGATCCATATAGCCAATATGATTAATCAAATAATAAACACAACATGTTTATACCTTTGTAGCGTGCACCGGGAGTCACCAACAATCACCAAACCCACGTTTGGAATAAGAAACCCAAGAGATCAATAAGGTTGATCTCCTCTAAGAATGAAATATAGGTGATGTATGAATATAAAATATATATAAATCAAATAAACACAGCGGAACAACATCACCCACATGGATCTCATATAGCCATATGATCAATCAATAAGATAAACAAGATAGTTATACCTTTGCAGCGTGCACCGGGAGTCACCAACAAAGTCACCACCAATATCACCACCCATGAATGGATCAAGAAACCAAGTGATCATGATCACTTATATGATGGAAACACACTACACGTCATCAATCACCACCCGATGCTAGTCTTAACCCCGTAACATACGATCTAGCCTTGAACTACAATAGAATAAGGTTAGATTGAGATCAAAACACAAAACCCTAATATGGGAGTGTTTTATTTCGTGGTTATTAGTGAGAGAAAGGAGGAGAGAAAGCTGGTAAGTGTTTATTGTGATTGATCCTTTCCTAATGACCAAATCATTAGTAGTTATCAACATGTAAGTAACACTTAGCCCCTTGTATTTTCTCATCTTGTCCCTTTCCTCCCTAGGCCATCCATAAGGGCTTACAAATGGGCTTACCCATTTGTTATGTCCAATCCAATACACTAAGTACAAGCTTAGTGATTAGTGGCCCGTTATTGATCCCAAGTTACGTAGTCATTTATATATTGTAAATACGATAAATACAATCTATAAAATGGTGTCTCTGTGTATAAGTGTGTGACCCCATAGGCTCACATATATCTAGCCATATAATTATTTATTATGACACGAGCATACTCCAACAGCTCCCACTTGCGACGTCATAATAATCAAGTAATTATACAAGCAAAGGTTAGCGTCTAGCAACACGCCAATGCCCCTAGAAATATGTGAGGGAAGTTTCTTAAACATCTCATTTAAATGGTTTATATGTCATCCATCCTTTTGTTACAGATACTATGTTGAACACTAGACATGGATCAAAGTCATTCCATTTGTTCAACTATTATGTTTCTAGATCTAGATATTGAACAAGATTACCAAGTGAATTAAGATTCATCTTAATCTCATTTGGGTACGGCCATACAAACATCTGTTCAATTCATCGAGGGGCCCAATAGTATCTAACTCCATGACATGTGGAGGAACAAATCCTATTTTGACTGCACGTGTCATTCATGTGTTTCAAATCACTCCTGAAAATGGTTTTTATAACTACCTTATTCAGGACAGCATTTAACCATATCAAAGAATAAAATTCCGCACATGCAAGACCTACTTGCATCTCAAGTCTAAGGATAAGAGACATAACCATTTGCGAGATTCACTATTGACGCCGATCCATGCAGTGAATTCTCGAAGGTTGGGTCAATCCAATGTTCATCACAATGAACAACATATGAGTTTGGCAAATAAATCACCAACACGCTCACATTTGCCTTAATTCGATGATACTCCCGTATCGTCAACTGGCAATGGACAATTTTAGAATAAATAAATTATTCATGGATTAAACATGCAAATATAGAACACAGTAGTATAAATGAAGACGATAATACCCGGTATATCAATTCATTATATAATACGACTGCTTACAGTTCCATTATCCAAATACTAAAAACAGATATGCACAAGACTACATATAGATCGAAATCTGATGTTTCCACCATGATCAATTTTGTTGTACAAGACAACAAGTAGTCATCTGAGTAAACTTTGAGAATACTTGTTTCAAAATTCAAAAATATTTTGAATGATGATTGTCCTTTTGTATGTGTGCAATCAAGTACAATACGAGTATTGTAACAATACATTCCATAGTGTGTATGAAGCTAGCAAAACACCTATTTTAGACAGTCATAATAACAGTTTTCCAAACTGTAAAGTATTCTTATTCTTTTAATGTATAATGCATTAATGCTCTCAATCGAGCACATCTAGTTAGAGGTGTCATCATTCATGATGTCATCCTACTACGACTAGGTTTGAGCATCATCTCAGTTATATAAGCATTAATGAATGAAAACATAACAGAGCTCCTCAAATATCCGTAAATGTTTGAACAAATATTTGGTCCTTTGCAGGTCCATTAGGTTGTTCGTTTAACAATTATCTAACGACTTTCACTTAGATATTTGTTGTTATCAAATCATCTTGCATTCATGCAAATGATATAAATAATCCAATACATAATATGACTTACATAATGAATCCTTTAGTCAAACTTAAGATTTCCATTCATGCATTCAATCTCATCATGTAAGATTGATCATTGAGATTCCCCTCAATGACATGTCATATTGTGTTTAGATTATTAACCGCTTATGTTTATTCTAATAAACACATGCAACAAGGTTTTATGTTTTATTTCCTAAATTCCTTAATTAAAACTTCATTCCAGGCTAAGGATTAAAGTCTAGCTTAGATGGAATATTGTTTCTTATATGTTAACAACATATGAGATTTAAGAAAATAAATTTATTTATCTTACTTGCACTCTGAGTTATCGGGAGTAATCTTATTTAATCAAAATCAAATTAATGATTAAATTAAGATCTCTGCTCCTAGATGCATGATCTAATCCACACCTGGATTCTTATGTCTTGTATACATAATAAAGATCATACAGATTCATAAACCCTTTTGATTACTCATCGTCCTCGCAAAAGTAATCAAAAGTGTTCTAAAATCCTATTGTCATATTTCATTTACATGAAAACAAGTATGACAATTAATCATCTTTATACATTTAATTTTTGTATGTATGAAGATTTAATCATAATCAATTTCTTGAGTATGAGTAAACTCCTTCTACTACGCATGCATTAAATATGTGTACAAGTTTGTCCTTATGAGTCTTCTAGTTCAAGAAACTCATTTTAAACCTCACAGTCTAACTGATTTGGTAAGAGATCAATCAAGCTCCATGAGTGATTATCTTCAAAGGACTGCATCTTAACATTCATAGTTTTGAGTTATTCATCAGATTCAAGATCTGATAATGCATCTCTTTAGTTAGCAGGTTCACTATGATCCTCCAACTTATGTCCCTTAACATTGATATAAAAAATATATCATTCAAGTGTTAGGGGTATCCTTGCGGATTTATGAATGAGAGATATCAATCTATGGTTTAACATATGCATGTTCAACCTTAGTATGACATTAGCAAGTGTACTCAGAAGGTTGTGTATTTAGCTCTTGAATAACTTCAAGATCTAAAAGTGCTCCCACTTGCTTTTGTAAGTGGAGACTAATCTCTAAGTACTCAGCATCTTGATAACAATAAATTGTTTTCAAGTGGGGCATCCAAAATACATCGTTTGTTCTTGATTCTAGTTTGTTAATTACTTACTCTCAGGTATTTAACAAATTCAGAACTTCAATCAAGACATAATGGGATTCATCCCATTCCATAATACAATGGTGTCCTAAATTCCTTCTAGGTTGGAACCATATTGGGTGTACACATGGCACATCCAATTTTCTAACCTTGATTGCTTTTGAGGTAAAAGAATTTAAGTCATCAAAGATCAAATGATATCCATGATGGACATACCATAAAGTTGTGGTATTTCACGTGGATAGATGTTGTGAGACTATCACACAACTCATTAGATGAACTTATACTCTTTAGCTTACGTATCTGCCAACCAAGTCATACCAGATGGCATCAATATTATTTTTAGCCTACTGCATACTTTATATTTAAAGTCTTTGACCAAGTCAATGACTTCATGTGTATGTTTTAACTAGAAAACATAAACATTAAATATTTTATTATACGTCGTAAGTGTACATGTCTTTAACAAGAAGACATAACAAATTAACATCTTTACTTTACGTTATATGTCTTTCAACAATTAACAGAATTGATGTTTATGTCTTTACAAGAGACCTAAACATATTCAACTAAAGTAATTATGAGTGCCGATAATTGGCCTCAATAGTAATTTCAAGTTAATTACATACTTCATGATTATGAATTTACAAGAAGACATAATCATATTTACTAAACAATTCAGCAAATATGTTGAAGTAGCTTTTCATGTTATCTTGACATTTTTCTAATTAGGGCAACATACATTTTATGTGTATAAGTCCTAGTAGAACCTTATTTTTCTTATCTTGCAGTCAAGAAAAACCATTAGTCATATTGTTATATGTTGTACCTTGCACACAATTAAGATTTCTCCCACTTGTGAATGGCACAACATTATGCAAGCAAATATGACAATGTCACAGATAACATATGATTTTAGTCAAAATCAAAATATAGATATGTAGAAATTTATCGCTTTTATAATGAATCATGCATAAGAATTTTATTAATAACATTTCAGGAAGCAACATCAGGAACGCGGTAAGTTATCTAATAAAATTCATGCAATGGTTCTCATAAAAACTAAGATGCTTCATATGTGGAAAGTAATGTATTATTTCAAGACAATCTAGAAATAAGATGGGCAACTTGTAAGTTAATAGAGCTTACAACTCCCACTGGATTAGAGAACATTACATGTGTTTCGTCACCAGTAATACAATCATTTAGCTCCCACTGGATTAGACAACATTAAAAGTGCTACATCACCAGTGGAGAGTGAATGATGATTGGATACTTTCCTGCTTTCTTTGAATATCTACACATTATTGCTAATGGGAGTCACTATGACTAGTAACATGTACTTAGGTATTCAAGGAAGAGCATCAAGTTCTAATATATAGATGATGGGCTAGCCATCATTTTAAACTTGAAAATTAGGCATGCAGTTCCTCCATGTTTATCGGGTTAAGACACATTGCTAGGTAATCATGCTAGTAATTGCCTTTACCATTTTTCGGTTTATTGATATTTCCGTTTTCTAATTATTTTAACTCATATTAGTTTGGTAGCTATAGAAAACATGTTCTATAGTTATCCAAATATCTTATATTTCTTGAAGGTTTCAAAACTGGAACTAGGGTTATAAAACGAACTTGAAAGAATAAGATGTGAAAACATACTTAACCATTTTGACTTTACAAGACATCACGATTTCTAGAGTATGTGTGCTTTGAGTTTGATTGGAATTAGGATAATTCAAATATTCCTATTATGGCTTTTCCTCATAAGGAAAAGGATAGGAATAAGTCTCGTTCTTACAAGGAAAGGAAGACTTAGTTTGATCCTTTTAACAAGAAAAGAACAAACTTTTGTTTACGATTTGTGTTGCATTAATTCATTAATTGAATTCTCAAAGTTCATATTTAGTATTTTCGATAATTAACCTTTTATAAATTAATTACCCCATGTTTACAATTTTAAAACAATTAATTTACGTAAAAGGCTAAGATCCACATTGTGCTTCTACTATCACATCAGTTGATCTGCTAGCAATAGTAGATTCAATTGGTAGGCGACGATCACCAATTGCATTACAAGTGCAACTCTTAGATCCTTATGGGACTCATGGCATCTAATGTCAAACAACTAGTGTCATGTAGGCATGTTTAGTCCCATCTTTGCCTCGGGTCAAGGTCTCACCGCTTAACTCGATTAAGTCATCCAATTTGAGAACGTGCGAGAATATATCTAGGTCCCACGCATAGATAATAGTCACCTTGGGTTACAATTCAACCTAGGTCCCACGCATAGGCAAAAAGTAATTGCAAGTGTTCTCAAAATTGGACGGCGTGACTTAAATTTTGACGGATAAAATTTTTGATGTGAATCAAAAGGTGTACGAAAAGAGCATGCATTCACCCTTCGTAGCACAAGTTAAAAACATTTCTTAACTTAAGTCTAATCATTGTTTTAATTTATGTATGTCAAGTTGTCCATTTTCATGACTAATATAAATCCTACGTGGATAATAAAGTTTGGACAATACATCAATAAAATAACATACATAACAAGTTTAGGTGTTATTTTAAGAAACAATGATTTTAAGTTTCAAAAACTTAGTAAAACTAAATCATAAGACTTAATTTTGAAAATGGTTTGTGTTTCGTTTTAAGTTTTATAGAAAACTATTTGCAATTTTACATATGAAACAAGATATATAAAAAGCAAAACAAACACACAACCACAATATGCAAAGCCTCAACCGATGAAAAAACCTATGCTTGGTCTCGTGAGCCATCACGAGAACCAAGAGTCAACTGGGGACAACCACACAACCACACGGAGGACTCCCACTTGCTCCAAGACAATCAAGAGCAAGTTGGAAGCCCATGATGCACATGAAAAGTAGTTTCTGTCCTTCCAGAATTTCTGTGTTAGAGGGCCCAAAAGTCCATGAAGGAGGCTTCCCCGGGCTTAGCTCAAAACTAGAAAGTTGTAGGCCCATGTCTTGGGTACCTGCAAAAAAAATTTCAGCCAAAAAGACCTTACCAATCACCGGGAAACTCCGTTTTACCTACTGGTGTTCCAGCAGTCATTTTCGGCAAAACGTCTTTAACTCTTTCGCCATTCACCACCAAGCCACGATTACATTATATTGAAAGTAAAATACAATTAATATACTTTTAATCTACTGTAAAAGTGCCCAAACAATGGCTACAACCAAAAGAATATAATTACATAAATGCCGAAACAATGGCAAAACCCCAAAACACGAAATTAAACAACATTCATAACCATCCAATGCACAACTGGTCTAGGCTTTCATCGGCTTTGCATATAAATATAATAATACCATTAATATTATGAATGAAACATGGTGTTGGCTAACTCCATGGACAAACATGCATGTATTTTCCATGGAAAACAAAATAATAACAAGAATTAAATTGTTAGCCAACGAAAACGAAGAAATTAATTGAAAAGAATTAAAACCCCGTTAGGTACGTGTTTCCTATGACTTAAGGGTCAAAACCCACTGATATTAGGACCTTACAAATACCATTTAACCACAGAAAATATGGCCTTAGGGGCTGAATTAAAACCGTTTCAAAAACCGATCAAAAACACGCGTTTTAGGCCATTTTTCACGTACCCGACAAGTAACCAATTAGCGTATGCATAACAAATGGCCATGGGACCAAAAAGTGCAGATCATAAGACCCCTAAAGGGTCGTCCTATGAGAAAAAAATTGGAGCCCTAGGGCTGTTTTAACCATGACTTCAAAAATCATCAAAAAAACACCCGTTTTAGCCATTTTTATGCATACCCGATAATCATATGGCACATATGATGGCTCGTGATACCACTATAGGTGATGTATGAATATAAAATATATATAAATCAAATAAACGCAGCGGAACAACATCACCCACATGGATCTCATATAGCCATATGATCAATCAATAAGATAAACAAGATAGTTATACCTTTGCAGCGTGCACCGGGAGTCACCAACAAAGTCACCACCAATATCACCACCCATGAATGGATCAAGAAACCAAGTGATCATGATCACTTATATGATGGAAACACACTACACGTCATCAATCACCACCCGATGCTAGTCTTAACCCCGTAACATACGATCTAGCCTTGAACTACAATAGAATAAGGTTAGATTGAGATCAAAACACAAAACCCTAATATGGGAGTGTTTTATTTCGTGGTTATTAGTGAGAGAAAGGAGGAGAGAAAGCTGGTAAGTGTTTATTGTGATTGATCCTTTCCTAATGACCAAATCATTAGTAGTTATCAACATGTAAGTAACACTTAGCCCCTTGTATTTTCTCATCTTGTCCCTTTCCTCCCTAGGCCATCCATAAGGGCTTACAAATGGGCTTACCCATTTGTTATGTCCAATCCAATACACTAAGTACAAGCTTAGTGATTAGTGGCCCGTTATTGATCCCAAGTTACGTAGTCATTTATATATTGTAAATACGATAAATACAATCTATAAAATGGTGTCTCTGTGTATAAGTGTGTGACCCCATAGGCTCACATATATCTAGCCATATAATTATTTATTATGACACGAGCATACTCCAACATGAAACACACTACACCTCCTTGGTTACCCCTTTGATGATAGTCCTTAACCCCGTAACCTTTCTATTGCCTTTGAATGAACAAGATTCAAAGCATGAGATCTAGAAAAACAAAACCCCAGGTGGGTTTGTTTTAATTGCCGTGAGATAAAGGGAGAGAGGAGGGGAGAAAGTTTTGGTAAGTGGTTAGTTAATTGTGAGGAGATATCTCACATATATCTTGACCAAATGGCCGGCCTCTATGTGGGCTTTTATGGGCCTCCCATAAGTTTTCCAAGTCTAATAAACTAAGTCCATTACTTAATTATTAGAAGCCCGATAGAGTTTCCTAGTTACGTAAGGTTATTTATATATCGTAAATACAATAAACATGATATATAAAGTGGTACCTAAGTGTATATGTGTGTGACCCCATAGGCTCACATATGTCTAGCCATATAATTATTTATTATGACACGAGCATACTCCAACAGCTCCCACTTGCGATGTCATAATAATCAAGTAATTATACAAGCAAAGGTTAGCGTCTAGTAACACGCCAATGCCCCTAGAAATATGTGAGGGTAGTTTCTTAAACGTCTCAATTAAATGGTTTTAATGCCATCTTTCCTTTTGTTACAGATACTATGTTGAACACTAGACATGGATCAAAGTCATTCCATTTGTTCAACTATTCTGTTTCTCGATCTAGATATTGAACAAGATTACCAAGTGAATTAAGATTCATCTTAATCTCATTTGGGTACGACCATACAAACATCTGTTCAATTCATCGAGGGGCCCAATAGTATCTAACTCCATGACATGTGGAGGAACAAATCCTGTTTTGACTGCACGTGTCATTCATGTGTTTCAAATCACTCCTGAAAATGGTTTTTATAACTACCTTATTCAGGATAGCGTTTAACCATATCAAAGAATAAAATTCCGCACATGCAAGACCTACTTGCATCTCAAGTCTAAGAATAAGAGACATAACCATTTGCAAGATTCACTATTGACGCCGATCCATGCAGTGAAATCTCGAAGGTTAGGTCAGTCCAATGTTCATCACAATGAACAACATATGAGTTTGGCAAATAAATCACCAACACGCTCACATTTGCCTTAATTCGATGATACTCCCGTATCGTCAACTGACAATGGACAATTTTGAATAATTAAATCATTCATGAATTAAACATGCAAAAATGGAATACAGTTGATATGTATGAAAACAACAGTAACCATTACATCAATTCATTAAAGATATAAACTGTTCAACATTCCAATTATTTAAAATACTAAAAACAGATTTACATGAGACTATTAGCAGGTCACAGCCCAATGTTCCTAGCATGCTCCACATGTTTGGTACAAGACATTGGTTTAGTAAAAGGATCAGCTAAATTATCATCTGTGTGAACTTTGAGGAGACGAATATCACCACTTTCGATAACTTCTCGAATATAGTGAACTTTCCGACGAAAGTGTTTGGCACCCTTTAGAACACCTGGTTCATTAGCTATGATTATGGCACCAGAATTATCGCAGTACATATCCATAGGTCGTTCATTGCTGGGAACAACGCCAAGCCCAAAAATGAATTTCCGTATCCAAACTGCCTCCATTGCAGCTTTTGAAGCAGCTATATATTCAGCTTCTGTAGAGGACATCGCAAGTGTGCTTTGTTTGGCACTCTTCTAGTCAACAACACCTCCATTCATGACGAAAACATATCCTGTTTGGGATTTGATGTCATCACGATCTGTCTCCCAGCTTGCATCAGTATAACAAGTAACACTGAGCTCACTTTCGACATCACCACCATAAACAAGAAACATATCTTTAGTATTCCGCAGATACTTCAATATGTTCTTAACAGCAGTCCAGTGACATTCTCCTGGATTCTGTTGAAATCTACTCGTTAGGTTCTGAGAGAACGCTACATCAGGTCTAGTGCACCTAACCGCATACATGATGGATCCCACAGCCGAAGCATAAGGGATTCCCTTCATCCTCTTCACCTCAGTAGGTGTAGAAGGTCCTTGAGCCTTGCTCAATTCCGTGTTTGGTTGCATTGGAAGACTTCCATGTTTGGAATCTTGCATTCTAAATCTCTTCAGGATTTTTTCAATGTATGCACTTTGACACAAGCCGATTAACCGCTTTGATCTATCTCGATAGATCTTGGCTCCAAGTATGTACGATGCTTCTCCTAAATCTTTCATATCAAAACACTTTCCAAGCCAGGATTTTACATCTTGTAGCATTGGAATGTTGTTTCCTATGAGTAATATGTCATCGACATATAAGATTAGGAATGCGACTATACTTCCACTAGTGTTCATGTATACACATGGCTCATCGAGATTTTGAGTGAAACCAATCTTCTTGATTTCCTCATCAAATCTCTTGTTCCAGCTTCTAGATGCTTGCTTCAATCCATAAATGGATCTTTTAAGCTTGCATACTCTGCTAGGATACTTTGGATTCACGAAGCCCTCGGGTTGCACCATATAAACGTCCTCGTTTAGGTGGCCGTTCAAGAAGGCAGTCTTGACATCCATTTTCCAAATCTCATAGTCATAATACGCTGCTATGGCTATAAGAATCCTAATTGCTTTTATGTCTGCAACAGGCGAGAAGGTTTCTTCATTGTCAATTCCGTAGATTTGAGTGAAACCTTTTGCTACAAGACGAGCTTTATAGGTATGTGCATTTCCATCCACGTCGGTCTTTATCTTGTAGAGCCATTTGCTCCCAACAGTTTTAGCATTGGGAGGTAGTTCTACCTCGACCCAGACATCATTGTCTTCCATGGATTTCATTTCCACATTCATAGCTTCATTCCACTTCTCGCGTTCAGGACACGATATAGCTTCTCGATAGTTAGCGGGTTCACAATGATCCCCTAACTCATGTTCCTCAGCATCGATATAAAAACCATATTGTTCAGGTGCTTGAGGTATCCTTTCGGATCTACGAATGGGAGCAACATCTCGAAGAGGCTCAACATTTTCATGCTCAGTCTCATTTTGATGTTCACTAGTGTTACTAGAAGGTTGTGCATCTTCGCTTTGAAGTTCATCAAAGTCTACTTTGCTCCCACTTGCTTATTGTGAGATGAGACTATTCTCAAAAAACTCAGCATATCGAGCAACAAATATTTTGTTCTCGGTTGGGTATTAGAAATAGTAACCCATCGTTTCCTTTGGGTATCCTACAAAGATACACTTGATAGCTCTAGGCTCAAGTTTGTTTGGCGTATCTCGTTTAACGAGAGCCTCACAACCCCAGACTTTCAAGTAAGACAGATTAGGGACCTTCCCATGCCATATTTCGTATGGAGTCTTATCAACCTTCTTAGTTGGAACCATATTGAGTATGCGTGCAGCAGACTCTAGAGCATAACCCCAAAAGGACACTGGCAACGTTGTTAGACTCATCATAGATTGAACCATGTCTAGCAAGGTTCGATTTCTCCTTTCAGACATACCATTGTGTTGTGGTGTATATGGAGGAGTGAATTGTGAGACTATCCCACACCTTTTTAGATGATCTAAAAACTCTTGACTCATATATTCACCTCCTCGATCGGATCGAAGAGCCTTAATGGTCTTGCCAAGCTGATTCTCTACTTCACTTTGGAAGACTTTAAACATTTCAAAGGCTTCATGTTTATGTTTAAACAGGTAAACATAACCATATCTACTGAAATCATCAGTAAAAGTGATGAAGTAGTTAGCTCCTTCTCTAGACATTGTTCTAAATGGGCCACATACATCAGTATGAATGAGTCCAAGTAGATCTGTAGCTCTTTCTCCAACATGGGAAAAAGGCTTTCGTGCCATCTTTCCAGATATGCAAGAAATGCATTTATCAAACGACACATTGTCGATTGACTCTAAAAGCCCATCGTGTTGTAGCTTCGTAATGCGTTTCTTGTTTATATGGCAAAGACGACAATGCCATAAAAAAGTAGAATCCAAATTACGTTTGGATTTCTTATTGCTAACAGTATATATAGAACTATTGTTTGAAATAGGATCACGCATATCAATTTCAAAAATGCCATCACGTGGAATAGCATTAAAATAAAACACATTATCCTTAGAAACAAAAATGCCAAAATCCGTAAAAGTATGAATGTAACCATCATCTTTCAAACGCGAAAGTGAAACAACACCTCTAGTGATAGTAGGTATAAAATGGCAATTATTTAAAACAATAACTAGTCCATTTGGGAGGATAAGATCAAAGCTCCCAATTGCTTCCACAGCTGCACGATCGCCATTACCAACGTACAGATGTAAAGCTCCTTGCTTCAGCTTTCAACTTCCCCTAAGCCCCTGCACATTATTACAAATGTGAGTACCACAACCAGTATCATATACCCAGGTTTTGTTAGGAAAAGTATAAAGTTCTATAGTGAAGATACCTGATGTGCTAGCAACGCTAGCTTTGTTCTTCTTTAGCCCTTCCAGGTAGGCGTGACAGTTGCGCCTCCAGTGCCCTACCACTCTACAATGGTGGCAGGGGGTGTCCTTGGCCAGGTGCTCCTTCTTGGCAGGTGGGGGGATTTTGGGTTTGGGGGCATAAGCAAGCTTAGCCTTGCCTTTCCCTTGTCCCTTGCCAGGTGCCTGCGGTTTTCCCTTGTTCTTTTTCTGAATTCTGCCTTGGTTGATAGCTAGGACAAGTGGAGCCTTCTTGGGCATGCCTTTCTCTACAAGTTTCAGCATGTTATGCAGTTCGGCAATGGTTTTCCCCATGCTGTGCATGTTGTAGTTCTGCACAAATTGGTCATAATCCTTCGATAGTGAGGTAAGTATCATGCTCACTCCAAGGATCTGAGGCATGGGGTATCCCAGTCGCTCCATCTGATCCAGATAGCTTTTCATTTTCATGACATAGCTACTGACCGATTGCCCTTCCTCCTGCTTGCAGGCATGAAAAGATTTGACCGTGTCAAACAATTCTTGCTCTGCTTGCTGCTCGAACATAACTTTCAGTTCTCGCAGCATGTCAAATGCTGAAAAGTTCTCTAAGTTCTTTTGCAACTCAGGGATCATGCTAGCTAGCATAAGACAAGCCACTTCCTGTTGCTCGTTACTCCTACGAGTGTAGGCATTACGAACAGCAGCAGTAGCATTAGCAGCAGGTGCTTCAGGTAAAGCTTCTTCCAGATGGTAAAACTTTTGTTCAGCCTTGAGGACAATCCTCAAGTTGCGGTACCAGTCCAAAAAGTTGTTACCATTCAATTTCTCTTTCTCGAGAATTGATCTGATTGACGAGTTGTTCATGGTTAAATTTGGAGTTGTCATCTACAAAATAAACAAAGTTCAATTTTAGTAATTTTGAATAATTAATCCTTTTTAAAATTAACTACCCAAGTTTATTATATTAAAACAATTAATTTTACGAAAAGGCTAAGATCCTCATTGAGGTTCCACCATCACATCAGTTGATCTGCTAGCAATGGAGGATTCAATAGGTAGGTAACGTCGACCAATTGCATTACAAGTGCAACTCTTAGATCTTTATGGGACTCATGGCACTAGTGAACAAGCAACTAGTGTCAAGCTGGCATGTTTAGTCCCATCTTTGCCTCGGGTCAAGGTCTCACCGCTTAACTCGATTAAGTCATCCAATTTGAAAATGTGCGAGAATATATCTAGGTCCCACGCATAGAGAATAGTCATCTTGGGTTACAATTCAACCTAGGTCCCACACATAGGCAAAAAGTAATTGCAAGTGTTCTCAAAATTGGACGGCGTGACTTAAGTTTTGACGGGTAAAAGTTTTGATGTAGATCAAATGTGTACGAAAAAAGCATGCATTCATCCTTCGTAGCACAAGTTAAAAACATTTCTTAACTTAAGTTTAATCATTATTTTAATTTATGTGTGTCAAGTTGTCCATTTTCATGACTAATATTAAGCCTACATGGATAATAAAGTTTGGACAATACATAAATAAAATAACATACATAACAAGTTAAGGTGTTATTATAAAACAATGATTTCAAGTTTCATAAACTTAGTAAAACTAAATCAAAAGACTTAGTTTTGAAAATGGTTTGTGTTTCGTTTTAAGTTTTATAGAAAACTATTTGCAATTTTACATATGAAACAAGATATATAAAAAGCAAAACAAACACAATATGCAAAGCCTCAACCGATGAAAAAACCTATGCTTGGTCTCGTGAGCCATCACGACAACCAAGAGTCAACTAGGGACAAACCACACAACCACACGGAGGACTCCCACTTGCTCCAAGACAATCAAGAGCAAGTAGGAAGCCCATGATGTACATGAAAAGCAGTTTCTGTCCTTCCAGAATTTCTGTGTTAGAGGGCCCAAAAGTCCATGATGGAGGCTTCCCCGGGCTTAGCTCAAAACTAGAAAGTTGTAGGCCCATGTCTTGGGTACCTGGAAAAAAAATTTCAGCCAAAAAAACCTTACCAAACACCGGGAAACTCTGTTTTACCAACTGGTGTTCCAGCAGTCATTTTTCGGCAAAAACGTCTTTAACTCTTTCGCCTTTCACCACCAAGCCACGATTACATTATATTGAAAGTAAAATACAATTAATCTACTTTTAATCTACTGTAAAAGTGCCCAAACAATGGATACAACCAAAAGAATATAATTACATAAATGCCGAAACAATGGCAAAACCCCAAAACACGAAATTAAACAACATAAACAACCATTCAATGCACAAGTGGTCTAGGTTTTCATCGGCTTTGCATATAAACATAATAATACCATAATATTATGAATGAAACATGGTTTTGGCTAACTCCATGGACAAACATGCATGTATTTGCCATGAAAAACAAAATAATAACAAGAATTAAATTGTTAGCCAACGAAAACGAAGAAATTAATTGACAAGAATTAAAACCCCGTTTGGTACTTGTGTCAAATGGCCTTAGGTTCAAAACCCACTGATGTTAGGACCTTTTAATTATCTTTTTACCACAGAAAATTAAGCCATAGGGCCTGATTTGAAATCGTTTCATAAATCGATCAAAAAACATGCGTTTTAGGCCATTTTACACGTACCCGATAATCATATGGCACATATGATGGCTCGTGATACCACTATAGGAGATGTATGAATATAAAACATATATGAAACAAATAAACGCAGCGGAACAACATCACCCACACGGATCCATATAGCCAATATGATTAATCAAATAATAAACACAACATGTTTATACCTTTGTAGCATGCACCGGGAGTCACTAACAATCACCAAACCCACGTTTGGAATAAGAAACCCAAGAGATCAATAAGGTTGATCTCCTCTAAGAATGAAACACACTACACCTCCTTGGTTACCCCTTTGATGCTAGTCCTTAACCCCGTAACCTTTCTATTGCCTTTGAATGAACAAGATTCAAAGCAAGAGATCTAGAAAAACAAAACCCTAGGTGGGTTTGTTTTAATTGCCGTGAGATAGAGGGAGAGAGGAGGGGAGAAAGTTTTGGTAAGTGGTTAGTTAATTGTGAGGAGATATCTCACATATATCTTGACCAAATTTCAAAACCAATCCCCCTTGATAACCCCCCCATGGCAGGCCTCTATGTGGGCTTTTATGGGCCTCCCATAAGTTTTCCAAGTCTAATAAACTAAGTCCATTACTTAATTATTAGAAGCCCGATAGAGTTTCCTAGTTACGTAAGGTTATTTATATATCGTAAATACAATAAACACGATATATAAAGTGGTACCTAAGTGTATATGTGTGTGACCCCATAGGCTCACATATGTCTAGCCATATAATTATTTATTATGACACGAGCATACTCCAACACTTTCCTTTACCTTTACTTACTTTTGATTATTGTCTTCATATATCGTTATATTTATATCACATAAACTTCGAATGTAAAAGATTTTCAAAACAAACTTCAAAATCGTTTTTGAAAATTTAATTAAAATGGTGAAACTATTCAACTCCCCATTCTAGTTTCTACAGTAGGTACAAGGGAGAATTCAAATTTTGTTAAATGAATCAAGTCATTAGACTTCCTATGGTGTAGTTTAAGCATAAGTATGGAAGTGTAGAATACCAAAGTAGGAAATAAGATGTTGGACTTTCTACATTGGGAGGGGGAGGTGGTTCGGTAAAAAATGTGTCGAGGGAAGATTTCAAATGTGAAGTATGTAAGTATTAATATGTATATGTAAGTGTTGGTAGGAAATGTGGTGACTAAATGCATGCATGCATGCGTGAATATGAATGCGAAAACGTAAACGTTTTATGTAAAACTTGTAAAAGCAAATACATAGACTTGTAAAACATGCTTGTAAAAGTCATATAGTACTTAGCTGACGTAGACTAAACTTATTCTAGTGCCGGTTTATGGTTCAAAGTCGTTTCCCGGTTTACGTGATTTAATCTAAGGGATATACATTTAAGTAAATATTCATACGTTCAAAGTAAATTCTTTTGAGTTTATAAACAAGTAAGGATATTAAAAATATGAGTTGTTACATTTGACATTTTACTTGTTCAATATACATTTGACGGAAAAACTAACGGAATTAGGACATTAAACGAAAAAAAACTAACCGAGTTAGGCAAGAGGGAAATGACCCGTAACATACTAAAACCATAAGGATATGACCTGCTGAAAAAAAGTACAAGAATAATATCCGCAAAACATGACAAACCACTGGGATGATTTATGTAATTAACTCTCATATATTATTATTGTTATTTATTACTTTTTAAATTATTATTATTATTATTATTATTATTATTATTATTATTATTATTATTATTAAAACCTAATTCTCATCTTTTACAACTTAGACCTCCGTTCTTCATTTCTTTAAAAAACACACACACAAATACCTTTTTAATAGCATCATCTTTGTTGATTAATTGAGTGGCATAAAGATGATATTGTTAAAAAGAGGTTTGTGTGTATTTTTGGTTTGAATAAGATAAAGAAAGGATGTTTAAGTTTTAAAAGATGGGAAGTAAGTTTCAATAACAATGATAATACTAAAATTAGTAATACTCCAAACAAAAATAATAAAGATAAAAACAAACAAAAATAATAAAAACTTAAAAGTAATAATAATAATAAAATAACAATAATAAAAATAATAATAACAAATAAATAGTAATAATAATAAGAAAATTAAATATAAAATATTTAGATTTTAAAAAAAAATGTAATAACAATAACACTAATATTAATAAAAAATAATATTAATAATAAATTTAATAAAATAAAAAAAATAAATAATAATGAGAGTTAACTGCAAACTATATCACTGTTAGAAGTAAAAAGACAAAAATACCTCTCATGTGAACTACATTAGCAGATAACGGGAAAAAAATGCATCGTTCGTCTCTAAAGATGTATATTGTCTAACGTTTATTGACGGATAGATGTATCTCAACTTTTCTGACAGAGATGTAAAACGTGTAATTTGACAATCCAAAAAGATGTATTTTAGAGTTTACTCTAATAATAATGTTAATGTTACGAGTTCTAAATTTTGCTTATAATGATAATATTGTGAGATGATCACAAACACTTGTCATCATGCCAAACTTCTAGAATGTAAAAGTTACATCTATTATCTCAAATTTGAAGGTTGAATATCGTTTCTAATAAGTTCTCTAATAACTTTGATGGTCCATATTCATAACTAGAAACTGGACTAAAGTTCATTAATTAAGCTTTAAACATTTGGAAGAAGTAATTACTAAGTTGGTGGAAATTAAAAATTGAAAGTAAAGAAGGAACTACAGGTTAATACTCTGCAAGTGCACGCTTGGTTGGCTCCATTGTACACGCATCCAACTGTACCTGCCTTTGGTCCTTTTGGCTTTCTGCATGTTGTCCTTTGTTTATATTGATCTTGAAGGCATTGGTATTATTATTCGCCCATACCATATCTTCATTTGTACCCCTTTATTTTTTCCATCCTAGTTCATGGTGGTTTGTGAATTGTGACGGTTAGGCGCGCAGTTTGCCGTGCCGATCTTGTTTTATTATAGAAAGGCAATTACGTTGATTAAGAGTAAACTGCAAAAATCGTCCTTGTGGTTTTCTCAGATTGCAAAAAACGTCCCTGTAGTTGGCTAATTGCAAGCGGCCTCCCTGTAGAGCAAAAGTTTTCATCATTTTTGCCCCTGGTTTTAACTGGTGTTAAATGAATTCCGTTAGACGTTACACATTTAGCCCCTGTGGCCCATGACCATTGCAGCGTCCATCTTTCTTTCGTCCCTTTTACGTTTTCATCCGTTATTACGCGTTTTCGTCCGTTTTCACTTGTTTTCATCCGTTTTTTATGGTTTACTCTGTTTTATTTACTTTTTCTTATGTTTAATGATGTTTTCGTCTGTTTTTTACGTTTTCGGCCATTTTTTATGTTTTCGTCCGTTTCATTACGTTTTTGTCCGTATTCTTACGTTTTCATCTATTCTTTTTACGTTTTTGTCTGTTTTTTTACATTTTCATCTATTATTTTACGCTTTAGTCCGATTTATTACGTTTTCGTCCGTTTTTTACGATTTCGTTCATTTTCATCTGTTTTCTTACTTTTTTTTTCCTGTTTTTTCATTTGCATATGTTTTTTTATGTTTTCGTCTATCTTTTTCTTCAAACGTAAAAAAAGGACGAAAACGTAAAAAGATAGACGAAAACATAATAAAAGAGGAAAACAAAAAAACAGAATAAAGTATAAGAAAACAGACGAAAACGTAAGAAAATGAACGAAAACGTAAAAAAACGGATGAAATCGTAAAAAAAACTGACCAAGAAGTAAGAAACCGAACTAAAACGTAAAATAACAGATGAAAACGTGAAAAACTGACGAAAACGTAAAAAAAGGTCAAAAATGTAAAAACGGACTAAAACATAATAAACAGACGAAAACATAAAAAACGGACGAAAACGTAAAAAAAACGGACGAAAACGTGAAGAAACAGACAAAAACGTGAAAAAGCAGCCGAAAACGTCAAAAAACAGACGAAAACGTAAAAAATCAGAGTAAACCTTGAAAAAACAGACAAAACACGTGAAAACGGACGAAAAAGCGTAATAACGGATGAAAACGTAGAAAAGGATGGATGCTGCAATGGTCATGGGCCACAAGGGCTAAATGTGTAACTTCTAACGGAATTCAGTTAACGCCAGTTAAAACCAGGGACCAAAATGATGAAAACTTTTGCTCCACAGGGAGGCCGCCTGCAATTAGCCAACCACAGGGACGTTTTTTGCAATATGAGAAAACCACAGGGACGATTTTTGCAGTTTACTCGTTGATTAATATAAGCTAGAAAGATGCTACTACATTACTACGTGACACTTTCAACAAGAACTACTCTAAAACTACAAAGATTTAGACTTTAAAACTCATAAACTAAAGAAAACGACAATTAAAGGAGGGACTCCCGTCATCCAAACCCCAACAAACCATCGAACCACTCAGTAATCGCCTCAAGAAAGCATGAAAACGAGTGCAACTGACCATTTCCTTATGTATTCTATGAACATATCATAGGTTAGATGTGAATTTATATCAAAACTGAAAATATAAAATCGGTCTAAGCAGCTAAAACAAGTGAACTGTAGTGGCTTTGGTTTGAAAAAATGACCTATGTTTTTCGACTAAAGCGTCCAAATCACACCGGTCAGTTGGTCACATATACATTCCTTAAAAGCATATATTTAATTGTTAGAATAACTAAAAATTTCATAGTCCGTTTGGAATAAATGATTTGTGGTGCCAACTAGTTGGACAAACAAAGATGTCATAGTCAATCCACAAAATACGGTTTCGGCAAGGTATCTATGTAGAAAAGCAACCAGTTTTTATTTTTATTTTTTTTTTTATTTCAAAAACTATTTGAAATACTCCTTTTTGAAAAACTTTGTGGTCCAAACAATTTGTTTTACGGTCATCTTAAATGCTTAACTAAATTCTTGGGCAAAAGTAGCGGTACTATTAACGATATCAATTTGGAGAGTAGCTGTTAGCAGTGACAATTAACAACAACAATTAGCAGTAGATTTTCGTTTTATAAAACTGTTTGATAACGTAATTGCATTGTTAGTTATAATCATGTAAATTAACCAAGAAACTCAACACAAACGCTTTTTTAAGTAACATTTGGAAAGTAGCAATTAGTAAGAAAAATAAACGGATAAACATACAAATGATACTTTAATTCTAAACGGCAAAAGTAGTGGTACTATTAACGATTTTGAATCAATAACAAACAGGTAACATTGAGCAATGTTAGACCCACTCAGAAAATTCACACAAAAAATCTACTCGCTGACGTGTCAGCGGGTGATTAGTGCATTTTTTGACAGTTTCTCTCTTATATCTCTAATTAAAGCAATCACCCGTTGACACGTCAGCAAATGGATTTTTTGAGTGAGTGTAGCATTTCTCTAACATTAATAACACTAGTCTCGTGTGTGTTGATCGTACTCTGATCTAATCTGTATATCTTTCTGTGCAAATTAAGGCTGCTGGTTCTTGTTCACTCCCATGTTACTTACTTTCATGTACCTTTGCTAGAGTGGTCCTCACTCACAGCGTATCAATGTCCTACCTACCTATCCTATGCTCACGGGTAAAATCCTCTCAATCGTTCGTATACTATGCACCTACATTATGGAGCATTATATCATCTTTTTCAAAAATTACAATTTGTAATTTAGAAAAGTGCAAAAAACCTAGCGACTATTTTTACTATTTTACTAGGTAAAATGTACCTATATGCAAATATACGAATTCACTTATCATTTATTCTAGTTTCGGTAAAGCATAAGATCAGATATAACGGTGACTACATCTATCATGACGGTCTGATCAACTCTCAACATTCATTATCTTCAACAGATTAATCATCATTTTCTATTATTAACTTGTTCTACCATTATTTTTCTTTCAATGATAACCTACTAAAAAGCTTTCTTTTCTGTTTAAAAACTTTATTTAAAAGCTTTAGTGCATCGAAGTATATGACTTATTAATAGCTTATTGGCAAAAGACGTAGTATTCCTCAAGTTATTGAAAAAGGTTTGTTGCAGAAGAAACTTGTTATTCAAATACTTATGGATGACTTATTGTAAAGCTTTCTTTTGTCATGGATGATTTGTAAGAAATAATATATTTTTGATAAATAGATAAAGTGTTTTGCTAACAACATACTTAAAGTTTGTGGTTAGCAATTTTTTATTTTATTTTATTTTTTATTCATTCATTTATTTATTTTACAATACCATCAATGGATGATTATAATTAGATGAAAATCTCGAAAAAAGTGAAACACACTCCGGAAAGACTGATACACAATTAACACGTAATTCTGATTGAATGAATTATTTTTTTCGGCCGTCTTTAGCAAAACTTATAGACTAATTAAGTAAACTAATGACGTGGAAAAGCTTTATAAAGCTTCTCTTAATTTTTTATGTTTGGTTTTTTAGTACATAACTGAGCAACTGACTACATGCATGATCTTTTTTGTGTTAAAATATATTATAAATAATCACCAGTAAATATACATCAGTAGTCAGTACATGGTTCTTGACCTAGTTACTAATTTAAAAGAGATTTTCCCAAGACGTACATTACATCACATAAAACAGTAAATTACTAAAAATGAAATTAGGAAAATAGAAGTTACCATATTGTACAATTTTCCCTTGCGAATAACTCACTGCTTGTTACATCACCTATCAAAGTAACATGATTTCACTATCTCACTCTCATACACAATATACCCTAAATCTGTATTATAAGTAACTTCTTTTTCTAACTCACACACACACACACACTCACTCACACACACACACACACACACACACACACACTATCTTGATCTACAGATTGATAATGTGAAGAACTTTGGAAGATGCATATGCAAGAGTATACAAGTCCTAGTCATGTTATTCCACAGCTTTCTTGAACTTTTTAACTACGCATGTCAATAATTCCTATAGATGCGTTTTTGTTAAAAAGTTCAAGAACGTTGTGGGAGGACATGGCCATATATGGACTTAATTTTACACATCTCACGATAAGAAGTAGTTTTGTATGCACATGTTAGAGATTTTTCACTTGCAGCAAGTTAAATTAAAGTACACAAGTGGTGGATATATTAGGGGGTTCAAAAAGTTAATCAATGCAATTTGATTAAGTTTGTAGTAGCTTAATTTGTTAGATTTTAATTTCCTTATGATTATCACACTTAATTAATCACTAATTAGTCTTACCTTGCTTTTTAGAATGCTTTGTCACCAGTGGTGCATGGAGGACAAACAGTGAAGACATTGGAAGCACCAGAAGTAACTTGATGGCATTTGAGCTTTTTTCAGTTAAAAGGTGACATCTTCTTGTTAGATCTTGTCAAATATCTCCTCTAAAATTATACAACTTATCACTAGTTGTTGGGTTGAAGTAACTTCATTGTAAAGAACACAGTGAAGAAAGTAAATATTTTTCTGAAAATTATTAAGAAGCACTTTTCAGTTTTCACTCTATAAATAAAAGACTAATTTATAGAGTTTGTTAAATGGTCACGGAGTAGTAACTATCATTAAAAAGGGTCGTTAGCAGTAATTAGCTAATTAAAGGCAAACCCACAAGTTAAAAAAGGTGGGTCAAACACAAAATGTTACATAAATCTTTTATAGTGCAATTTATATCATGCAAAATTTCTAATTCGATCTTAATCTTTAGTTAAATAATTATTTTTATATATTTACTATTATCACTTTAGTGTATAAATATTAAATTTGTAGATGAATACAGTTTATTTCTAAGCCACTTAAGAAATGCTATTATTTATTTTGGAAACAAAAGAGTTTTAATTATAACGAAAATATAACCAAACTTACACCAACTTTGTATTAAACTTTTTTTTTTTTTTTTTTTTTTTTTTTTTTTTTTTTTTTTTTTCTTCTTAATTGGACATAAAAGAAGGTTGAGAAAGATGACCCTATAATCTCAAAATTCAGATTCTCTTTTTTGGCCTATCCTTATTCTAATGCGGGTATCAGCTGATTAATACTTTTGAGTAAGTAGGTCTTGATTAAATAAGCACCTCAAAAGTTTGATGTACATTGTTTTTGTACTAATCATACGAAATCATATTTCAAGGATGTTGCGGTTCAACACAATAGTAATGATACCAAAACATTTTAATTCGTGATTTAAATACTACTAGCACTTTTTGAGAAGTTAAAGGTATGTTTGACACACATCTTTTTGTTTTATTGTAAATGTTGACTAGTTATAATGACCGCGCACGCGCGAGGTTTTTTTTTTTTTTTTTTTTTTTTTTTTTTTTTTTTTTAATTTTTTGAATCATATATTTTTATTTATTAAAAAACAAATAATTTAATCTTTGTTTCGTTTGATTTATGATGTTTAATTATAGTTTTTTTTATTATTAAAGATAATTATTTAAAAATTCTAATCCTATTGTTAATTGTATCTTATCTATACTTTTTGTATTTATCTTCTACTTGTGTTATTGATAAATATAAAAACCTAATAAGAAAATAATAATTTTTTTAAATAAAATTATTACTAAATAAGGTATGAATTAATTTTTTTGAAATGAAAAATTTCAAATAGGGGTTTTGTTTTATTATATAAGAGATTACTCGAATGCCTTATTTTTTTGAATGAAAAAGAAAAAAAAAAAAATCCCATATGAAAATGATGGTTTATCTACACCATACTAGTACTTCGCTCCAGTACCTAATCCTAGCAATGCAATGTACAAGATCACTGGCGGAACTATGTAGGGGCAGCAAGATTACCTCAAATACAATCTAGTTAAATTTTTGATAATTTAAACACTTTTACATGGTATGAAGATGAATGCTAGAATAAATAAATAAATAAATAAACGGGGTAAAATTTATTAAAACACATTTGTGGTATTTTTGGCAATGGATTGCTAGATGCAGGAGCTGGAGCAAACTACATTGCTGCATCCATAAACTAAATGTGTTTTTACAACCTTTAAAAATATTTATTTATCTAGCATTTATTAAGGTTGTTTTTTTTTTTTTTTTTTTTTTTTTTTTTTTTTTTTTTTTTTTAAATCTCATTAGATGCTAACTTAGATGTCACTTAAAGCCACATTAAGCCTGTGTATTACACGGGTCTTAAACTGGATAGTACAACAACATTACACCTAGTAGAGAGGCAAGTTGTTCGAACCTCTTGGATGGACTTAGATTTGTTGAAAATGATGATTTCTTAGGTGCAAATAGGGGTAGTTCAATGAGGGTTGAAACTGCTTTGGATGAGGGGCAAAAGGCTAATGCAGAGCCTATTCAGATATTTGCAAGTACGCCTAATGATGTTACACTTGTGAATGAGGTACAATTGACACACGAGAAGCCAACATCTAATGTGGCTGATATGGGTGACGAGGTTAGTGATAAAGAAGTAGAAGAGGTTTTTAATGAAACAACAGGTTTTATGGCATCCAAGAGTGGAGGTGGAATCGGGAGGAAGATCCTACATGAGCGTTGAAAAGGATTATGGTTATAACACGTACGTATGATGAATTGATGATGATGATGATTGCAAAGATTTGACCGATGAGCGATTAGCTATTTGTGATGCCTTTGATTTGAAGATCTGTGGTCATACTAGACGTTCGTAGTTTATAGAGTAGTTTTTCATAAGTTTTGGTTTGTCATACTTATGATATGTTTGGTTTGAAGTACAAATGGATGGTTTGTTTTTAGTCTTTGTGACAGACTTAGATGTGAGATTAACTCGCACCCTATGTACTTAAATGCTTTTAGGTATAATAAAATTTACTGGGCGTATGAAACACCTTTTACAAAAAAAAAAAAAAAAAAAAAAAAAAAAAAAAAAAAAAAAAAATAGGAAACTTATCATGTAAATAGTAAACGTAATCCTATTTTAAATATTAACAATTTTTATAACATTAATTCTCATTGCAAAAATTGACAAAAATGGTCCTTGACATCTAGTAGTTATTAAAAATTGTCCCACATTAAAAAACGTCATTGAGGTTAACACTCCATTACAAAACAACAGTCCCCAAGTTAAGTTTTGGAATTTAGTGTAACAAAACATTACATAAATAGTCCCTGAAAGTTAACCTACTTAGCGAAACTCATACCTATGTGAAAAAGTTACATAAGTAATCCCTGTCATTACACAATTTTAGCTTTGTGTTCAATAATTTAATCACATTTTTTTTTTTAAAATTTTACATAAATACTTTTAACTTTGCATAATTGGAGTTAACTATAAGTTCGTATAACTAATTTACCAATTCTTTTCTTAGGTAAAAGGGTTGTAATACCCGATGAATTGATTACTGAAAAAACAGTTTAAGTACAAAGAATGCATGTGAAATCCCATATCTCACACTTTTTAATAGGCGATAATGCTAACATAGCAAAATAAACTACTTCTACAAACGAAGGAACAACTACTACTAGATTACGTTTGACTCAACACGATACCAAATATGAGCTACTATTTTCTTCGACCACAAAGCTTGATGTCCAAAGCATCACAGAAAGCCTCTTGTTCTTTGCATAGACCATGTGTATTATACTCATCGTCATTGTGACAAATGGTAATTTTCAAATTTATTTTAATAATAAATATTTATTTATTATTACTAACTGAGCATTTCTATGCATAACTGAACATTTTTGAGCTCACGTGAACATTTCGGGAAGCCATCCCATGGACTGTAGCTTACAGTCACTACTGTAACTGTCTATTTTTGTTAGTAAACATAAATTATTTTATTTCTGTTAGTTACTGACAATTTGCGTAATAAACCTAGAAGCTCTCTCGCATTTACTGAAAAACAACCCCACACGTGTACCGACACTACAGTAGACATGGCAGAAGTCAAATAACTACATTTTTGAGCAAATAATAATAAATTATTCTGACAAAAACGTGGATAAAAACTTTATTTTACGTATACGTGTCCAAAAACGTCAAACCGGGACATTACGGTAACATTTAAGCTTAAATCGACACACGATACACCAAAGAGGAACAAAAATCTCTTCCCTCCCCCTTTTGTGTGTCGTTTGCAGCCAACACCCCACAAGGAGACAAGAATTTTGATCCTAAATGATACTAGTGGATAATGACATAAGTAATGTTTGTTTTTATTACCTTAACACTTCACACACTAATACACCTACACATTTCTATCTCTAAACACTTCCCAAAATTTTTCTCTCATCTTCCCTAGTCGAACCATCAATATTTTCAAGATCCACAAAAATCTAGTAAGTTTCAAAGCTATCGGGTTGTATTTTTGAGCTCTTGGGAACGATCGGAACGTATATTGGGTAAATTTGGAGCATTTTAGGTTCGTTCTTGGTCCTCCTAACCATGTACAAATACTCTCTTTGTAAGGAGGTGGACCTGTAATCAATGGTATGTTTCGTTAATTTTAGCATCTATGTAATTGTGTTTGCGAACAAATAAATTTGGTTGCGAACAAATTTGTTGCATTACCAAATTTCAGGAAATGAATGTTTTAAGTAGTTTTCTCCTAATTGTTACCGGATGTCACATATAGTTATGTGAATCACATGTGATTTGTGCTAAATCACTTGTGATTTGGCCCAAATCATATGTGATTTGGCACAAATCATTTGTGATTTGGCTCAAATCACATGTGATTTCGCACAAATCACTTGTGATTTGTCTTAAATCACATGTGATTTGGCACAAATCACTTGTGATTTGGCATGATTATCACATGCTGTTGGTATGATAATCACATGCTGTTGTTTAATTTCTTTATTTTTTTTAACATTTGTTTAATAAACTTGTTATTACAAAAAACAACTAAAGGGAGAACTAAAATTCAACTAAGGCTTTTATTAAGTATGAATCCGTAGATCAAAGTTTTATCTAAAGTAACAATCAATGTAACACCCTAACCCGACAAGGGTAAAAATGTCACAAATTATGGTATCAGAGCCAGGTTGGATCGGCAGATTCATAATCCGTAGAGCTTAGGCTATGACCTGTGAGTATTAGGCTTTGCACCATAGGAATTATGAAACAATCTTTGAGGATTTACTTTAGGATTTCTCTATATGAATCTTAAGTTATTTCCGGTGAGGATTGGGTAGATTAGGATATTGATTTAAGTAGCATCGTTTCCGCATCACTCTGATTTGTGTTTCTGTCTTTAGTTAAGCTGATAAGATCATTCTTTCCGAGGTTAGAGAGTTAAGCATGACCTAAAGTTCAGTAATCTAATATGTTTAGGAATGTCTTGAGAACTACACCATTTAAGTTTCACTTTCTGATTCTGATTTCCGTCTCTGACTTGTTGACAATCAGTTTGATATATTCTGACCATTCGGAAGATTATTACAACACTAAGTGTTCGACATATTCTATGAATTCTTCTGCTCATGCTGGGTATATTAAGTATTTCTTTGACACTATTTGATTTTCCATAAATCTTTTCTATTTCTATGAGAGATCTGGAAGTTATTGGTCACGAGTATAGGAAATTGTCCACTTCATTATGATAATGAAACTATGTTTAAAAAAAATTTCCTTTGGAAGGTTATAATTTTGACAATAATCCGGGTAGGTGTTGATTTATCTAGACTCTTTCTGTTAATAATGATTAGGATATAACATGATAATGAGGAAGATTGACAATGGTGTGATTGAACCTTTAGACTATTAAGTTCTCCTTTGGAAGTTTTGCAATATGATAATTCTGCGTATATTCGTTAAGTTTATGATTATAAGAAATTTGTCGAATTTTGGAAGTATTGGTGCTTTATTAAGATACATCTATTAGATTTAGGTTATTTTACGATACGTTTCATTTTTCGTTCAACCTCATTGATGATGATTGATTCTGCTAAATTCTGGAAAGAATAGAAGAATTGTTAGGCTGCTATTAGGTTGCTTATTCACGACTTGAAATAAAGTATGGTCATCATGATGGTATACTCATGTGATGCTAGTATTATGATACCTGATCAACGTGATAATACTTACATCATATGATGTACTCTCATTGTGAGCATAGGATATTTCGGGAAATGTTTGAGAAGCATCAGATGTCTGTCAGTTAGATTATCCGCGATTAGTGAGACTTTTAGGATTCATTCGACCTATATTTAGATTCTGCCTTCATCGTTAGATATCTGGATATGTTCAAATTCTCGTTGTATGTTTGTTGATATTTGATCATTCGTTGAGATTTTCAGAACTCATTATAGAGTCTTCTATCGTTTGAAGTTCCGTACTCAATCCGTTTTCTGCTAGTACTTGTGAGAAGTACTTTAGTTATCTGCTACAAGTATGTAATCGTTGAATCGATTTCTGGACTGCTCTGAATAAGATATGAAGTTATGAAATTCTGATAAGAAAGATCTCTCTGTCCGTTTGAAATCTGTTAGAAAAGTTATTCTGAATTAAGGTTATTTCTGTAATTGAAAGATTCTGTGTTCATTCCGTTCTGGCAATTTCCGTAATCCGATTCGTTTCCGTCTGTTCTGTTTATTCAATTTCCGAGGACGGAAATTTCTTTTTTAGAGGGGAAGAAGTTGTAATACCTGAAATTCTAAAATGTAAGAAATTACCAAAATGCCCTTGAGTTTAAAATTTTGTAATAATAATTATAATTAGCCCAAAAAATTATGGAATTGGCAACATATGATCAAAATAAATTATGAAAGAAAATATGTCACATTTGTAAAAGTGGAAATAATAAAATTCTGTATAAAACATTTATAAATCAAATTATACATTTAATATATATATATATATATATATATATATATATATATATATATATATATATATATATATATATATATATATATATATATATATATATATTATAAAAGGAAATAAATCCCAAATATAATAGGAAACTTATATATTATCAAAATTTGGACTTATCACAATATATTCCAGCCCAAGATAAGTATTATACACCATATATATACAAGGTACACGCTTTATAATTTATAAAAATCCCTTAATCGACTTTTATCCCTAAACTGATTCCCTAAAAACCCTCACAAGTCGATTCCAAGTTTCTGAGACTTCAAGGTATTTTTCCTGGTCGAGTTTTAATCCATAGAAGTTTGGAAAATTCGTTGTTGAGGCTGTGATAGCTTGGTTCAATCGTTTGTGAATTTTTGGTTCAATTTAGTCTAGCCGAGAAGGAGAAAAATCGACCTGCTCAATCCATACGTTCTAAAATCTTTTTGGTATTTTTCTATCACTCTATATATCATATATGATCTGTAGAAAATATTATAATCGAATAATTCAAGCTAAATTGATCATACAAATTTGTATAAGTTAAAAACCCTAAAATCAAACTATTAATGTGAAAGCTGCTATGCGATTTTTTTGAGTCATGTTTATATTTTATTCTGGTCTCCTATGTATCATGAAACATCAGAAAAATAAGCTTCAAAGTTTTCAAGACCTAAAAACTCAATTTGGAATTTGTTTGTAATCGGCTTAAATAAGGAAAAGGGGAATAAAAGAAAAAGAAATAGAGAGAGGGTTAGGGTTAGGGTTTTGATGTTAAACCTGGTGTATTAATGATGTAATTAATGCTAGTAATGATTGGGTAATTTAGGGTTAGGTTTTGGTGGTTTTTAGTTAAAACCGATTTGTATTTAAAAATATAAGGGGGTGTTTTGTAATTTCTGAAACTTGTGGGATATTTTTATAATCTGTATTAGATTAGTGGTGAGTTGAGGAAAATATAATATGAGGGTGTCATGTGTTAAATTTGCAATTAAAAGGTTTAAAAGGTTAATTATGTAATTATATATATAATTAAGTAATCTAAATTAAATTAAATAAAATAGAGGGTTAGTTTTGTATAAACTGAAAATCAGAAGGTTAATAAGTTTATAAGTTATATGAGGGGCTAAAGGTGTAATTTTGATAATTTAATAGATTTATTTGTAATTTATATAACTTTACGGGTTTAACTTGTAAGTTACTAAAATATAAGGATTAATTCGTAAAAGGTGAAAGTTAAGGAACTAATTTGAAAATCTGCTAAAATGGAAAGTTACTAAAATGGGAAGAAGACTTAATACATAATATGAATAAGTAAATAATCGAATAAGATATTAATGAGTAATATATCGTATGTAGATTTCTGAAGAAGAGTACTGTTCCGTTATTTGATTTGTCAACTTCTGTTAGCTTTGCTTCTGAGGTACGGATATTCTACCCTCTCTCAGTAAGGGTTCTGATTCTATGGTTATTGTTTGTTTCGTATTGGTTCAGATATTCTGACCTTTTCAGTAAAGGTTTCTCATGATCTCTTTTTCTTTGCTATCTTTTATTATTAGGGTTCCCTAAGCCATTGCTATGAAACCCTTTTGTTTCTGAACCTTTTCTGTATGAACCTTTGTTTTATCTGAACTTTCTGATTTGGACTTATGATATGAACCTTTGATATGTATTTCTGACCTGAGTATTATGACCTAAGTTCTGTATCATTTTATGATATTCTGTATGACCTATTCTAGTTTGACACCCGAGCCAAATTTATTTCACTAGGCATGGGGGTTCCATGTCCGTGTCAGAAATGCACCTCTGACATGACTCTAGGGTAGTAGAGTGATGTTCTGCCACGTCCCTTTGATTGATCTGCATGTGAATGGGTAGGGGCGTATGGATGCATCCTAGATCTGTTTTCTGTTATGATATGATATGATTTTGTTTAGTGACTGGTTGTACGTGCAATGTACCCCTTTCACTTCCGGTACAATGGAGCTAGCTACTTCTTGTACAACTTATGTGATTATGATATGATTATGATATGTTTCTGAGCTCATGGTATATTCTGATTCTGTTTATACAGGTGACTGTATAGATTCCTTACTTAACCTACACTTTACATTTTCGTATTATCTGTTAAACCTAAATATGTTTTCCTAAAATTATATCTTTACTTCAGCATTTATTTCAGTTTTCTTTTGTTATATCCGTTCACTGAGCTTTCGTAGCTCAACCACATTTCTTTTCTCCGCGGCAGGTATTCAAGATTTCGTTTGGGATAGCTTTCTGGGCTTGAGTGTAGAACTGAGTGAAGAATTTGACCATAGTTATTTGAAGTAAGTTATTTATGTAAGTTTTCTGCTTTTGATCTGTCTGTTTGTTCTGATGTAACACTATAATTTGTGACATTTTTACCCTTGTCGGGTTGGGGTGTTACAATCAACATCTGAGTAAAACTGAGGTAACAATCCACAAATATTTAAAATGAAACAAAACTTAAAAAGTATCTATCAAGTAAAAAAAAAAAAGTATCAGTTTGCAGCAGTGTTATTCATCGCTTTTGCATCCGTTGTTGCCTTTGGACCTAGTGGGCAAGTCTTTTTGGTATGCGTATTAGTTTTCACTCCACGTTCTCCGCATTTCCTCTTTGGCTTCAAACTAGCATATATTGCTTTCTCTCTTGCACTCTTCCTACGTACTGCTCTTGTACCACCTTTGTATTTGCATTTGACGGGTTCTTAACTTTAATAGTTTTTGGCTTTGGAACCCTGATAAAATTCTACAAAATCATCCATTTTGCTTGGAGATTTGGCACAACAATGTCCACTTTCTTCTTTAATGTTCTAATCTGGTCCACAAATTCAGCCATCTTTCCATCATCATTGCTTAAATGATGTAGGCAATCATCTACTAAAAAAGTTTCCTCATTTGTCAGTCTATCACTTGTTTCGTTCTTTTCACCATATTGGTTCCCTTTTCATCTCAAATCAGATGGTATTATGCTTTTTTCCAGCGCCTCAAAATGTACTTATCGGCAATCCTTTCAATGTCATTATTATTGAAAACACAGAATACATGGCGACATAGAAAACCAAATCTAAGGAAGTGCATAGAAGTCCATACCACTAATCTATCTTCTAAATCCCGCACTACCTTAACACACACAAACACACGAAAAAAAAGACAATGAATTTAGAATAAATTATATGTGCAATTCACATGAGATTCGGGTAAATATAACACTGAATCACATGTGATTCAAGTAAACATAACACTGAATCACATGTGTATTTGGGGTTGAATCACATGTGATTTGTGGTAGAATCACATGTGATTTGCACTAAAATCACATGTGATTTGGGGTAAATCACACAGTGTAAATCACTTGTGATTTGGGGTTAATTACATGTGATTTGTCGTAAATCACATATGATTTGATTTAAATCACCTCTGATTTGTGGTAAATTTCATGTGATTTGGGGTAAATCACATGTGATTTATGCGATTCACTTCAAATTACATATGACTTGTAGTAATTGCAAATTCTAGCCTCTAAATATATCTAAATCACATGTGATTTACTGCAGATTACAAGTGATTTCACTGTATACCTCAAGACTAAATAATTTAATAAAATCACAAATGATTTACCGTTAACACGTACGTTCTCATAATCTGTTTCACCACTTCTGAGATCATCTTCAACAACAAACCGAACTCGTTTAGCATCACCAACAACATTCATTGCGAATATACCTTTTTCAACTATCTGAACTCGTTCAGCATTATCAACAATCATAACCTCACTACCTCCTTCAACCATCCGAACTCCTTCAACATCACCAACAATCACAACCTCGCAACCTCCTTCAACTATTTGGTTTTGTTCAACATCGTCAACACTCATAACCTCGCTACCTCCTTCAATATTCTGATTTTGTTCAACACAATCAACAATCATACCTACACTACTTACGCTACCTAATTCAACACTCTCAATTTGTTCAACATCAACAACACTAACTGCACTACTTTCAATACTCTTAAAATCTATAATTTCTCCAATATTATCCATAGCTCAGATAATATTGGTGATTTTCGATATAATTTGATTGAAGTTGATGATTTTTGAATGGATTTGATGCTTAATATACTCTATTAAGTAAACCTAAAAGTTTTTCTCTCTAGCGAAAAGCGAATACGATTCTTTAATATCGATTGATCTTAAACTTTTAATTTTTTAATCTTCCCCATTGTGGGTCGGTTGAATTATTAACTGGTTGGAGACTATTCTTAAGATATTCGCTTGTGAGTTAAAAGTGATTCCAATTAACAGTGATTATTTAATCCTTTAAATACTAAATTTTCCACACTTTTGGATTCTCATATTTGTGCATCGTGGGACGGTGGTCATAATTTATTCAGATCGTGATTTATACTTTCATTATGTCATTCCTACATGATGGGTTAGTGGATTTTTTCTTTATGCTTATTAAACCCTGACTTTCAAGTTAGGGTTTTCTTTTTAGTTACTGTACGATCCGCTGATTTGCATGTTTCTGCTGTTTTTTCTTTGTTATTGCTACTGGGTTTTGATTGCTATTGTCAAGGTCGTGGGTTATAAGAGAGATGGAGAAGGGTTTTTTAAACGTCTGTAGTGCATCTAAGTCGGCTAAAAAGAATGAATATCATGTGAATATGATTGAAACGACTCCTATTAACATTGATAGTGAGTCGACACAACACAAGGAGGCTCATGATGATGGTAAGTCTAGTCCGGGTACAGCTGATACGAGTGTGCCAAAGACTCAGTCAGGTTCTACTCCTATATCTTTTGCGGATATGCTTAAGGATAAAACACCTAAGAAGACCGTTAAGATTTCAGAGATGCGAAACGAAAATTGTGTGGTTGGTGCTAATGTCACCATCCCTTTGGAAGCTGTCAATGAGGTACGCTCTAGATTCGCTAATACGTTGTATGGATATTTCATTGGTAAGCGACTCGCTTTCCCGGTAGTTAAAAATTACGTTAGAAATACTTGGGCAAATTTTGGTTTACAAAGGGTTATGCTTAATAATGGCTATTTTTCCTTTTCCAATTTGAAACCAAAGAGGGTATGGAAAGGGTGTTGGAAGAAGGTCCATGGTTGATACGATTGGTTCCTATCTTTTTGAATATTTGGACTCCGAACACTAAACTTACAAAAGATGATATAACTTTAGCTCCTGTTTGGGTTAAACTTCATAATATTCCGGTTGTTGCGTATTCTGAGGTTGGTCTTAGTTTGATCACAACGCAAATTAGTCGTCCTATCATGCTTGATTCCTACACGAGTACGATGTGCCTTAAGTCGCGGGGTCGTAATTCCTATGCTAGGGCCCTTGTGGAAGTGTCGTCAAAGGAAGCCTTACTTGACTCTCTTGTGGTTGCTATCCCCTACCCTAATGGGTCCGGTCATTCATTGGAAACAATTGATATTGAATATGAGTGGAAGCCGCCAAGATGTGAGACTTGTAAAGTTTTTGATCACAATGATGATGGATGTCCTAAGCGAGTGAAACAGGTTGTGAAAGATAAAGTGTTGGTTGATGAAGATGGTTTCGTTGAACCTTATAAGAAGAAAGGTAAAGGTAAGCTTCATGGTACTAATCGTCAGGTTGATGGGATTCGTTTTCAAAAGCCTAAAGTCTCATATTACTATAGGCCGGTTACTAAGCCAAAGAATGGAGGAGCATCGACGTCTAACCAATTGAATACAGGTTCTCCAACAGTTAATGTAGGTTCTACTTCTTGTAACGAACCTACTATTGATCCTACTAGTAGTACGGCTCCTTCCCGGGATGACCAAGGTAAGAATAATAACTGGGTGGATGATATCAACCTTGTTGATTTGAAGAACAGTTTTGATGTGCTTAAGGCACAAGATTCGGTTTTGGAACCTGTGATTGGCACTACAGATACTCCTGAAGTTACTTCTAGTTCTTCAAAAACTACTTCTCCATCGCCTATAAAGACCACTCCTATTGTTGAGAAAATTGGGAAGCTTGAATAGCTTATTATTGATGGGAAAGGCACCCTTGTGGATGATAATGGTAAACCCATTCCGGTGGTTGATGGTATAAGGAAGGGCAACCCCTTCTCTAAGGTGGGTGAAGTGGTTGATTCTGATAGTGATGATGAGGTGTTTGAGCCAAATGATCATATGGACAGTTACTTTTCATCAGCATGAGGACATAACGAGCTTGAAGGCTATCTTTCTGATGATTATGCGGCACATGTCTTTGATTTACCTGGGCAATTTGAGGAATATAATAAGCAGTTTGATTTCAAGTTTCAAGGCCGTTCGAGGAAGTAATCTCTTATTTGGAATTGTTTATTTGTTTTGCATGTCGTTTTTGTTTTCAATGGTTGTTGTAGTTGTTGGTAGCTAGTTGTTCATTTATGGCATGTCATAAATGATATAGTGGTTGTTCAAGCGGTTGCTTGAGGTTAATGTGGCGTTTCAACCACATTCCACTGTACTTGAAACGGTTTTTTTGGTTAATATATTTTATCAGGGTGGAAGTTCCCTTTTACCAATATATATATATATATATATATATATATATATATATATATATATATATATATATATATATATATATATATATATATATATATATATACACACACTCTATTTCAATGATATTCGACCTAATTTGATGATCAATAATAAATTTAATGGACGATTTTGATGATTTTCGGATCTGATCTGAATGATTTTGATGCTTCTTGAATGAATTTGATAACTAAATCTCCTGTAATTGAAGATATTCAACATAATTTGATGAATGAATCATGATTTAATGGATGAATTGATGATTTTTGGATTCGCCATGTTTGTGTTTTTTGTGTGTTTGGAGAGATAGTTTGTTATGCATCATGTGTTAAACCGGTGGAAAGGGGGAAAATTGAGGTAAAAAAGCTTTTATATTGGACCAAAATGCCCATCTAGTATAAATATTATCTTCAATCTTGGCCTTTAGATGAAAGTGGATTGGATTGGCCTTTAGATGAAAGTGGATTGGATCTTAGCATTTAATCTTTGAAAAAAATGTGTACTACATACATGGATCCCACCCCGTTGGTGGCTAGGAATATAAACTATTTGAATTTTGTTGTGCGAAATCACAAATGAGGCCCTCATATATCACGAAAAGTTTATCTATTATGGAAAATAAAAAGTTATTTAACATTACGCAAAACATTAACAAAAGTCAAGTCTTTCCTCTTTTTAATCTAAGTCTTTCATTCTTTTTATATGTGGCATAAAGTTTGTCTTCTATTTTTTGTATGTGGTCCGTTTCAAATTTGGTAATATTTAACAAAGACACTAAAAATTCAAAAGGTTTATGTATAAAAGTATAAATATTAATTGACGTATACTAAATTGAAGACCTCTTACAAAAGGGGGCCGGTGCGGTTGAACCACTTGCACATGCTAATCGCCGCTACTGCGAAGAGATAATAATAATCCACGTTTTAGACATTTATATAAACCGTAAAAATTGAGAATCACGTATATTTTGCTGTTTACTTTAAAAGGAGACCTTTTCCTTTCTCAATTAAATTTAACTACGGAAACAAAGAACTTCGAGCTCTAAAAAGCTCGTACCAAAAACTCAAAGAGGCCCATAGTTTGCTTATGCCATTTACATTTTCCATCTAGAACGACGACATTTTGATAAAAACAAGCACTCACAACTTTTACTAGTTTGGAATATAAAAAACAAATCATGAATTTACTTTCCTTCTTTATTTAGACTAGATTCACCATCTAACACTTTTTTTTAGTACTATCTGAAATCAGGAACTTGGGATTATCTTAAGCATGCTATTCAAAGAAACATAACTATACTGTATTTCTCAATATGCAATGAATTGCGAATATTTAAGCGACGCATGTAAGAAGGATGCGCATGTATGAATCTCAGTGGACGTCCATAGTTGTACAAAACCCCCTTGAATATTAGAAGTAGAAAGAAATCAATGAAGAAATAGAGACACACATGTGTGTATATAGAGACAAGAATGGTGCGTATGGGGCAGAAGAGGGGAATCACGAGGTGTCAATAAAGATGGGAGGTTTGTAAAGTAAGCGAAGGGACCAGACAAAAGCATATGATATTATGGATGGTACCAAGGTACAAACCAAGAATACACCCAAGATTTAACCATCATATACGTCTGCATGCATGTACTTCCATATTAATAATGGATGTTTTTCTATTCATACCCGGGGTGTTACAAAGCCATAATCATCAAACCGTATGTAGCCTAAGGTGACCAAAAAGTTGGATCAAGTCTCGTTATGGACGTTAATTAAATGGATGAAAAAGTGTACATTAAAGTAAGTTACAAATATACGTGAGCGTATATTTGTAGGGAAAAAAAAAAAAACCTAACTACTAACCATAAATGTACCAACTTTTTAGGTTAAATGGACCGATAAGTTGAAATTAAGCTCAATGGTTTGATGAGGAATTCTTTATTTATTATCCAATTTTGTCACTATTCAGAAGGGAAAGCTTGTCACTTGTATATTTTTTCACTAAATTATTCTAGAGAAAAATACATCGATGGTCCCTAAACTTGCCAAACAGCATCACATGTGCTCGAAACTTGAGAAAATCATTGCTGTAAGTCCAAACTTTGGTTATTTGAGGCCGATTGCGTCTTTGACCCGTTTTGTCTCGGTCAACATCCATTTTGAGTTATAGTAACGAGGGTATAATTGACAACTCACATTTATACTATACCTTAGTTATTCAACCTAACCCAATAGTGAATGTTAGGGACCAATCATGAATTTGACTATGCAATTTGAGCGTATCTTCCCTGATACGCTATTTAATTTTGCCCGCGAACAAATAAACATACCCACCAAACCCATATACACACCATAATTACACAAACCCTTATCAAGACCATCATTTGAAAATCAAAAACCAAATCCAAAATCTCATTTCTAGAAATAAAAAACCAACTCAAATGCCAACAATACCATGTCGTTTGGAGCTAATGTTATCACTAATATGCTTGATTATATTAGCAACATGCCAGATAACGTGATCGCTAATATTATGAATCGTTTACCAATAAAAGTTGCGTGAGGAATGATAGTTTAGCGAGAAACTAGAGGTTTAAGTGGACTTATGCTCACCGATGTCATAATTGATGAGGATTTCTTTTATTATTTAACAAATAAGTTTGATGGTAGGCATGTAACTAGACAATTACTTCAATTGAAAGGTCCCATAAGAAGGTTTATCTTCTCTATAGAGCCCAAAACGCTGTGTGAACAAGAAGGCTTGAATTATGAAGAGATTCAAGATTTTTTATTTTTTATTTATTTTTTATTTATTTTTTTATTTTTTTTAGCTCGGGAAGGAATTGAGGAGCTCACAATTAATGGTGAACCAGTTACGTTGCCAGCCCAGCTTTACTCTCGTATGGATTTGAAACATTTGGAACTTCATTATTGTACTTTTCCTACTTTGGTATTTTTTTAGTAGTTTTCCAAATCTATTGAGCTTAGAATTGTGTTCTGTCAATTTTCAAAGCGGTACAATTTGTGAGATTATTGCTGGTTGTCCCTTACTTGAGTCTCTTAAAATGAATCATGCTACTACAAACGAGATGAGACTATTGGATATTGCAAACTTAGGAATATGAGGAAGTTATATTTGTCATTCGATGTTTGGAACCATGCGACGACAATCACAACTTCCAATATCTTTCACCTGACAAGTCTTCCAAAACTTGACACCCTTACATTGGATTTTTAGGACTGGAAGGTAAGACCAATTTGAGTTTTACACTTCAAATTACAGAATGTTAAAGTAATCTCTAACACTTATGAAATGTAAACTTTAAAACTTATGAAAAGTCGACCTTTTGTAGTTGTTGGAAGAAGGTAACTCCTGGACCCCTATGGCCTTTGTATCCCTCAAGACTCTTGAGCTATCCGGAGTGGGTTTTGGGAATAATGTAATAGTATCATTCATCATTCAAATGATTCGTGAATCTCCAAATTTGCAAATGCTAGAAACCAGAGTAAGTGGAATGCGTATATATCAAATAAATTATCTTAACTTGCCATGGTTGTGTATCTGAATACTATCTCATTTTGCAGGCTTTATACACGCTTAGTGTTCTACCTTTGAAAATTTATCCATTAGATTTAGACAACAACACAATAAGGCCGGGGCAACTTGAGAGTGTGGTGTTTCGGTCTTTTCCTAGATCAAAGAATGAATTAACTTTAATAAAGTTCATACTCGCGTGTTCCCTTTTGTTGAAGAAGATTTATATCAGGGTCGGCGATTTGAGTGATGATGATTCTGAAAATATCAAGATGAACCGGGAGTTGGCTAGGAAGCTGTTGAAACTCTACCGAGCTTCCCTCACTGCCTTAGTAGAATTCTTTTAGTGGTTTTAGTTTATGTATGGATTGAATACCCTATGATAATTAATCTTGTATAAAGTATTTTGCTATTTCTTTATATGGTTTGATTAAATTTAGCGTCTGCGTATGTTGTTGAAGCAAATGTCTAACTTAGGTTGTGCATTTGTTGATTGCCAAATTGTGGTAAATGGGAGTTTTGCCAACTTTGGAAAAAGGCCGTGTTTCTTATTGATTTGTAAGTTTGACATTAAAAAGTCAAACTTCCATATAGCATTTCCATTTGACTCTAGAAACTAAACTGCAATCCATGAGTTAAAAATTTAGCATTCCAATTTAACTTTAGAAAGTAAAACTGCAATCCATGAGTCAAATGATAAATACCATTTTCCATTTGTAGTTTGACTTTCTAAAGTCAAAATTGCGAATCCATGAGTTAAATTGTGGTCCATGAGTTACCAATTTCTAGTTTGACTTTGTAAAGTCAAACTTGCAAATCCTAAATGGGAGTCAAATATGGTCCAAGAAAATTATACATAAAAATGACACAAGACTCAATGGAAAGGAATTACACAATATTTATGAGGGATGTTTGGATATGATTTGCAAGACTCAACAAGAGTCAACTAAACTGCTACAGAAATCAATAATAAAAAATTTGCAAAAGACAATATAACCAACCAAACTACTACCATTTAAAGTTTGAAACTACATCTATTTAAACTATAGTACCATCAAATGCTTCATCATTCCAAGAGATTACCAGTTATACTTCCATCATTAAAAGTTAAGAACTAATACTACCACAAAAGCTATTATTGGAGTTCATACACCATCTTCCTCTTTCCTATCCCTTGGTTGCATTCAGGTGCTCCAAAACCTTTAGGTTTTTTAGTCCCTAATGTCTTGTCACCAATGGTAATCCAAGTTTTCTTAGCCGCCAATCCTAACACTATATCTTGGTTAAATTTGAGTTTGTGAGGCTTATGAACTGGGACAGGAAGAGCTAGGACATGATTCTGAGCTGGGAGAGGCTCTGGAGGTTCAATGGTTTGGATAAGATCGACTTGCTCAACATCAGTACAAGAATCTCCAATTAGATATTCAGATCTTGAATCTGGTTGTGGATAATACCAAGCAAGCAATTGAGGTAGGATTCCTATACTAGCGGTGCTTGAATCAAAACTGCTTGAATCAGAGGAAATGGGTATGACATCTGCAAATAAGAAATGATAGTTCAGTTTAATTGATGAAATTGTTAAGATATATCACAATCAATGAAAAGCCTTTTCAAGGTATACCATTTTAGAATTTAGTGATTGATGCGTGGGAATTGCACCAGGTTTTACCTCTCGAGGGATCTCGAGAAGCTTACAACCCCCACCAGGCAGTGTACCTGATCGATGTAGTATAGTATAATGACAAGTACCGGGGGATTGATCGTTCAGCTAGGAATAGTGTCGCTAGGATTAGAAAACCTAAAGACTAGGTCTAGAGATGAGGGATGATTCTTTTTGTATTTTTATATTTTTTAGAAAGCAAGTAAAAATCTCGGGTTTGAAGGAGTTGGGAGGAATTAGTTGCTAGTCAACTAACCCAAAAACTAAGATGCAATCAAAATAAAATACTAGAAATGAAAATAAACCATATTATACTAGAGTTGTGAGCAATATATGGGAGAATTGTGTTTACTTAGATTTCACTACTCCCTAGATATATTTTACACGTTAATTACTTGTTATAGTTGTGTGGATGACGGATTGTATTCCTTAATACCATTCATGGGGTGGCGTACTTACTTCCCCAATCCTATGAGCGCCTACTTCACTCCTATGTCGAGCCGGCTAAGAAGCTCCTAACATGAGATCACTAGAATTTACTCATGCATTAAATACAACCAATAAAACCTAGTACACATCGGTTCATGTTTCCTAAGACGTTCAAGCATGTTACACAATGGAGATCTGCCAGTTTTCTTAAGCCTAACATTGAAATCATTCATCCAATACAACCATAAACAAGTAATCAACACATAATTAACATCTAGGTTTCATTAGATCTAAGCAAACACAAGATAGATCTAGCCTAGCATGTTGAAATCAAGACAAGCATAAGATATATTCAAACAACACATAGACATATTGAATGAATTAAGAGAAGACTTATCTCAATTGAACATGAAAGGATTCAAGGGGTGTAAACCCTTGAAAACACTGTAAAATATGACCTAGGGTTTACAAAGTTCGGCCCTAGTTTTCTCCACACAAGTTCCTCTTTTAATGAATGAAAAATAGAAAACTATATATAGATTTTGATAGGTGACAGCGTCAAGAACAAATGTCTGACGCCGTCATCTCGCCGCTAAATAGTTTCTCTGACTGCCTAGATCTGGGTCTGACGCCATCATGTATTCACCTTATGCAGGCCGTCACCAAATTAACTCTTGATGCCCTTGTTGTGACGCCGTCAGGTTTGCACTGGGTCATCATGGATTTTACTCTTGACGCCGTCATGGTTTTCCTCTTGACGCCGTCAGGTACTGTTCTCAGCATGGAAAATTAAGTCTTTGCCGTTTTCTTCACTTTTATGCTCCAAAAACGTCTGAATTGCTTCCTTTTCCAGAATTCACTCCCAAAGTACCTAAAATCACAAAAGGAACGATTTAGGGCAATATTTGATCAAATAAATTCAATTCCGAGCTTAAATGACCCCTAAAAGTGTTTCATTTTTCGCCTCATCATATACCTTTACACTTGAGATTTGCTTGTCCTCAAGCAAATGCGCTTTTATTCTAGTCAAAATACAAGTTAGGGGTCATTTAACACTAATATAAAAGTAATTACAACAAATAATCGTTCCACTAAAGACCAAAGACAAGCACGGAGGTCATACACTAGCACCTCACAAATAGTGTTTAGATAATCACATCTCTCGGGTGTAATAAAGTAATATCACAATGTGGAAACGAAAAATATCTCTCACTACCTGTCATAGAAAAATAGATTACCATAGGCTTGGGAAAGGATCAAACCTCCACCACATGGCGTAAGCACCTAGGATAAACTATCAAAGAGGTCTTTTAAAGGGTTGTAACGTTAGGTGTAGGGATATGGAATACACGGTTTTGTTGGATATAGGCAGTCTTTACTGGTGGCGAGTTAACAATCTTGGTTAATTACATGTACAATATGGCGTTGCTAAGCCAAGACTAGACTCGACTTAAGCTAATAAATGAAAAATAACAAAAAAACATAAAATGAACATAGAATGAAACGGGATGGTAGTCCGTATGTTTTTCTTTTTCTTTCTTTTTATTTTTTTTTATTATTATTTTTTGCATACACTCTTACCCTACCATCCAAAATAATACATCATAGGGGATGAATATTCCCCTTACACTTGAATATTACATACTTTACAATAAACTAATCTAATGACTCAAATTAAGAAAATCAAAACACTTGGAGTACTTTTAAGATTAACGCACATACGGGGGTAATAAATGATGTTCTTCCCCATTACTCCATAAAATAAGTACTTTACCCATGAGTCCCAATCGTCCCAAAACAATATGTACACGGATATGACTCGACTTAGCAACCATGTAATCAATTAGATAATTAACTTAGGGTTTAACAAATAACAATAATGCACTAAAGATGAGTGCATACACGGAAGGCTAAGGCGATTTGGGTGTACATTTAAGTGGGGTGTAACAAATTCTTCCTTTAAGTAAGATGCTTAAAGTTAGAAACGAAAAGATAGGCTCGGAGGGGTGTACTAGGGGTTTCGTGTACTAAAAATGAGTACAACGCTAAGGGTGTGGGAAAAATTAATTGACTTAACTAGCCAAGTAATATGACATAAATGGTCAAGTAATTATGATACGGGTTTAACACAAGGGTGATCCTAATGCCTCTTATCATGTAGTAAATCCTACTACACGAATGTAGTCTCACTAGCGGTCTCGGGATGCATCACTAACGCAAGTTCTAGAATCTAAATGCTACCGGTACACTCATAAGCACTAATAGTAAATGCTTTTCCTATCAAATCTAAAGGCGAACCTCACATATTTGGGTGGAAAATTTTTCTGAATGATATGGTTATGTGCTAGTCATACAATCTCCTATCCATGAGACGCTTGCTATGGCTAAAGTTTCACTCCTAAATGTTGTGAAAAATTTTAAATTTGGCGTTAAAATTACAATAACAAGTATTTCTCATAGTTTTATTACACATCTACTATTAAACAAACAAACTCAAGCGAAAGTGTATCTGTAAGGTATCATCATTTTACCCTCCCCTTACACTTAGGATGAACATTGTCCCCAATGTTCAAGTAAAGAATGTAAAAGTGAAATAAGTAAAACGAATGAAATCAAATACTCCCCTGATTCGCTCGGTATGGATAATAAGGTGGCCAGGTTAGATCTTCCTCCAAGAAAATGAACAATCAAAGCTTCCATTCCAGAATAATAAATCATTTTCTTGTTATACATAACCTGTAAATCCTGAGAAAACAGACAAGGCAACCTTGCATAAAATCGACGGCAATCTACATATGCTAATAAATCCTAGAAAACAAAATAAGATATAATGCTTGTGGAATGATGTTTGCGGATTTCCTGGAGATTATAAAACTAATAATTCAACAAAAACTTTAAGACTCCGTTAGAAAAACAAAACTGGTAAAACTTCCAGATTTTACACGTGACGCCGTCAAGAGTAAACTCGTGACGCCGTCAGAAGTGACCTGCAGAAATTCTTATGTTAAGTTTTCGTAAAATTTCTGGAAAAACTTGGTTCTACTTCCTGGAAAATCCTGCAAAACTTCATTATGACTCGATACAAGCATTTGACTCTAACAAATACGAATATACATGTTCACTTAATATTGTGGAGAATCATGATCGGTTTTGTTTCTTAAAAACATATTTGGGGTTTCCCCTTACACTTATCTTTTGCAAAAATACCTTTGGATGAAGTTGAGACTAGGCCAAACAACAAAGTAAAGTATTTCCACTATTTAGTTTAGAAACATGATCTACCAACAATAAAAATAAAGCATGCATACAGAAGCAAATAACAAACAAACAAAATTGAAATCACACAAAACATGGGTTGCCTCCCAAGAAGCGCTTTTCTTTATTTACGAGTCTTGTAGCTAGACTCAAGGTCGTGGGTTACTACGTGATCTCATTGTTGGTTCCACTCTCTAGGTCATCTCCTATATCGGTATCACTTTCATAGTTCAGGTATTTTGGGTCTTCGAACTCAAAGACATTTTTTCGATACTTAGACCCAAGGTTGCTAACACCCTTAAAGAACCCACATGATAAATCAGAAGTATCCTTACACCCTCTCCGAATATCTTCATCACATAAGATAAGTTGAGAACTTAGCCTATCAAGCCCGTCATAATCGATTTCCTTGAGATCTTTTCTCTTGTATGGTGTTTGGTATGAAACCCTCCTAATTCCATCAGCGAAGGTCATGATCCCGTTCCGGTCATCAACTATTAAATTGTTGATTTCGCAGAAGGGTGCTCCAAAAACAACTTGTGATAACCTCGGGTCGACATAGTCTTCGATGTTGTCCACGATCGTAAATTCCATAATGAATGCCATATTTACTACGAACACCTGGATTTCATGATCTCTACCAACCACTTTCTCTCCCTTATAAATCATTCCCCATCTACATATGTTGTTATAGTGGAATAGGGACATAAAATTCTTAGGTAGGAATACGTTAATGTAGACGTTATCAAAATACTTATGACCGATCATGCAGGGAATTTTGAGATTATTCGGATCATGCCTCCTTATCTTCCCCGATCCTCCATCCCTTGATCCATATAGATTCCCCTCAAGGGAAGGATGGTACTCGTACACCTCCTCATTACCCCTACGAAAAATTACCTTCTTGACACCATTAGTGAACAATGCACTACCATCCTTCTCATCAAGGATTACTCCCAATTCATTGATAAATGGTTTCCCTAGAACAAGGTTGGTTAATGTTTGATTGGTGACAGGGTCTATGTCATCGACCACAATGAGGTCAGTGTTGTAAACAAGTTCTCCAATCATGATTGATAAATCTTTTATTACCCTTGCATTATTGACTCTCTCGTACACCATGCGTTCTGGGAAGGCTTCGTGGTATAGGAAAAAGGGGATTATGTTGACGGAGAGGCTAGGATCTATATGACTATCGGTTAAGAGCTTTTTCTTAATGGTGCAGGAAATCTTGAAAACTTTAGAGTTGCTTTCCTCAGTCCTATCACTAATCCCACTAGTAACATCCTCCATTTCTCTCTCGGGTTCTTCTATAATAGATTTACCCAAAATGGCTGGATTTCTCGTATGAATTTTCGATCTCTCTTTCCCCTCATCCGATTTGCTAGACTCTTGTGTGGCGGACTGCTCGAATGAGTTGGTGGGGCTTTTGGCCAACTCGTGGTCCAACCTTGAGGTTTCATTTTTAGCTGTATGACCCATATTTCCATTTTGTTGTTGGTTCAGGTTAGGTGTAGAAGCAGATATCGTGGTGATAGTATTTACGAAATGGATCGGTCCTAGTGGATTGGCAGGGTCTTTTGCTTTTGGTGATAGATGTTTAAATAGCTTACTAGGACTTTTTATTTTCACAGGAGAGGTTGGCGGATTCATAATGGTAACAGATTTGACCTCATCAGCGTGAATTGGTTTATTAACAGCGTGCTCTTTGATAGCAGTTAACAGATTACAAATCTTGTTATTCATATCGGCTTGCTGTTGTCTAAATTTAGCCTCGAGCGTAGAGAGCTGCAATTCTTGAGATAGAATGAATTTTCGCAAGGCATCTTCACAGCTCTGTCTAGGAGTGCTCTGTGATGGGAAATGCTCGGTCCATTTGAGTGGGGAGGAGTCATTGAGGGATACGCTCTGCGTTTGGTACCCTCTGAAATTAGGTTTATCCTTCCATGCCTCATAGGCCTCGTCAGAGTTTCGAGGGCCTCGACCAACGTGTGACGATGTGAATTCGTTATAAGCGCGTTTTGGAAGCTCCATGCAGTTATGAGTTTCGTGAGGGCTATTACACAATTTACATGCAGAATCAATTCTACTCACTTGGCTTGAAGGCTTTTGAGCTTCGTAAGATTTCATGAGAGACTTGACTCGACCTTCAAGTTCCCTGATCCTACGGTCGGGAGTGCTAGAGTTGTTCGAAGGCAAAGATATTGCCTTGAACGTTTTGTTCAAGTCACGGGGATCATTCCAACTTTCGTTGTCATAGAGAGCAAGATCTTCTTTGAGTTCCCATGATTGTTCCGCACTTAGATCACGTAGCTTACCACCGGCCGATTGGTCAATGGTTCGCCTTGTGGAGAGATCGATATGGTCATAGAAGATTTGGACTTGGAGCCAAAGATCTATGCCATGATGAGGGACTTTTTGGAGTAAGTCCTTGAAACGAGTCCATGCTTCATAAAGAGTTTCATTTTGACATTGTTGGAACATCAAGATGTCATTTCTAAGCTTAGTAGTTCTCCCCGGTGGGAAAAATTAAGCAAGGAAACGAGTGGTGAGATCATTCCATGAGGTGATGGATCCCGCGGGTAAATGCTCAAGCCATTGACTAGCTTGATCACGTAGAGAGAATTGGAATAGGCGTAATCGGGTTGACTCTCTAGTTGTAACATCAAGGTCTATAGAATCTACGATTTTAAGGATGTCCTTGACATGTTGATTTGGATCTTCGGAACGAAGTCCATGGAATGCACATCCGCTTTGCACCAACCGGATGGTGTCGGATCGCAAGGGGGTCACATTGGCTCCGGTGAGCTCAATGGTGTTTCGATAGCCTTGGTGGCTAAGTCGGGAATACTCTCCTAGGGTTCGGGGCATAAGAGGTTGGTTATCTAGTGGTGGGTTTTGTTGTGGTGGGATGACGGGTTCAAAGATGTTACCATCGTCCATGATGTCGGATGGTGAAGAGTTACGAACAAAAACGCGAAGAAATAAGATAAACTAAAGAGATCCTAAAAATAAAAATAAAATCTTACCAGAAAGGAATCTAGCAAGTAGACCTAATAAAAAGAGATTCTAACCTAGACAATAACTATTCCCCAGGCTGCGGCGCCAAAAACTTGATGCGTGGGAATTGAACCAGGTTTTACCTCTCGAGGGATCTCGAGAAGCTTACAACCCCCACCAGGCAGTGTACCTGATCGATGTAGTATAGTATAATGACAAGTACCGGGGGATTGATCGTTCAGCTAGGAATATTGTCGCTAGGATTAGAAAACCTAAAGACTAGGTCTAGAGATGAGGGATGATTCTTTTTGTACTTTTATATTTTTTAGAAAGCAAGTAAAAATCTCGGGTTTGAAGGAGTTGGGCGGAATTAGTTGCTAGTCAACTAACCCAAAACTAAGATGCAATCAAAATAAAATACTATAAATGAAAATAAACTATATTATACTAGAGTTGTGAGCAATATGTGGGAGAATTGTGTTTACTCTCATTGGTGGCCAATCAAAAACTAGGCTGCATTGTGCTCTCATAGGTGACCAAGCACAAGCAAGGCTGCTAGGTACTCTCTTTGGTGGCCAAGCAAAAACTAGGCACAAAACACTTAACTAGTCATGAAACAACATTCTAGGCACATTACAGGCAATTGTTCTAGGAACCACAAATCCTTCTAAGTTCCAACTACTTTACAAACATTTCATCAAACACATACGAATCATCATATATATGAAAAGCAAAGCATGGAAAACAAAATACAGAGCATACAATACACATAACATAACGACCATTATAAACCCCAAAACAAGCACATTTTACAGAAAATCAGTAACAACCCAAAACAACAACATTTATAGATCAAAAAAGTTGTTAATGATAAATTAAATGAGCAACTGATAGATCAAAACATAAACAAAAATACCTTTTTTGTTATTTGGTTTCATTGTTTGTGTGTGTGTATGTGTTTGATAGACTTTTAAGTTTTGAGTGATTATTATGGTTTGAGTGATTAATGTGTGTGTTTGTGTTTGATCGGGGTGGGTAAGGATTTAATGGGGTGAGATTAATTATAGCAAACATAAAGTTGTCAAATTAAGGGACCAAATATGAACAGTCAAGTTATTAATGGGCGGGAGTTTTAAGTATGACAACGACAACATATACAAATTTAGGGACCAAGTGTGAAAAAAAATCGTTACTAGACCCCTTTACCGTCTCTTCCCTAAGACGCTATTTACTTTTGTGCGCGAGCCAATAAACCCATCCATAACCTTTTCCTTACACATTTTCCAATAGAAGATTTCCCTATATTTAATGAACTAATGGAGGTCGCTGGTTCATCGCGCTTACATGATCGTATGGGATTGTGGTTTAGGCAAGAGGCTGCAAAATAAGGGTTTTTTGCAAAGCTAATTCGTGTCTCAATTGATCATCTCAAGAGGATGATCATCAAGCGTAGGGAGCTGATTTTGGAGAACGAAGCTTTGGGACCACGTGGTGTGGCGCTTGACAGTTTAGATGGGCTGAGAGAACCAAAGCCAGGCACACCGACCTACTTGTTCGTTTGATAAAGATTTATGGTGAAACCGATGATGGTTTTTGTAACCAGGAATGTTATGTTGCGAAAATGACAGAAAATAATTGGTGACTTTTGGGTATTTGATGGAGGTAGGTAAATGGGGTCTTTTGGTTGCTTGTTTTCGATTATTAGGTTGTTAACAGGGGTATGTAAATGGATCTTTTGTTTGGTTGTTGATGATGGTTTGATCTAGTTTTTGCTGTTCTTGTAATCTACTATGATTATGATGAAATATAAATCTAACTTTTAGCATATAATCTTCTTGTATTGTCCTATTTGGTGTACTGTTTCTATCAGCAAAAACAAACACCCTTTTATATCAGGAAAACCAAACACAATGGTTATAATATTATATGTGTTCAAAATGTGAATGCTTTAGCATTAAATCTTATTGTATTGACAATGGTATATTTTTTGTGAAAGAAATGGTATGGTGTTAGTGTTGACAGTGGTACTGAATAACCCAATAGCATAAATTGTAACTTCTTGAATTTGGACTTCCTTTAGTCAAACCTATTTAGCACATCCCACAAATTGTAACTTCTTGATTTTTGACTTTTCTAAGTCAAACATGTTTAGCAATGCACAACCAAACACAATCATTTACAATAACAACCCAATTTTATATTCAAAGTATGCCATTATTATAAGCAAGAGCTTTTTATTGATCGATTTCACTTAACATATGTTTAACTTCCCTTAGTCAAACAATTTCACTTACAATATGTTTGACTTCCCTAAGTTAAACATATTTAACAATGCCTAATGAAACACTAGCAGTTACAATAACAACCCAAATTTTTATTGATCTATTTCATGTTGACAACCATGACAAATTTCCCTATCAATTAAATACACACTTAGTAAGAACCGCTACTTTCCGCATCATCCCTTTCTTTCCTTTCCTTCATTTCCTTGAGATATTTAAACACAGCTTCAAGTTTTGAAATCCTAATTTCCCAATCATCAACCTCTTGTAACCCGGTATCCGCAGCCTCTTGATTCTCCTCAATAACACCCAAAAGATCTTCATAGTAGTATTTTTGTTGCCTTAGCCAATTCAGAATCTTTTGTCTCAACTCCTTTTGTATATTCCTTTAAGAATCATATTCAGCATTTGGTTCATCCCAAATCCCTAAAGAACTAAATCAGAGAGAAAATAGCTGTCTAAAACTTTTGCCCACTCCTCTTCATCAGATCCAATGTACAAAACCTTCCCCTTATCGTTTTGTGCCGTTGTTAGTGATTAGGGTTGTGTCAAAATAGGGTGTGTTGCTGTTAATTAGAGTTTATCATAGAAGGAAACAATAAAAAAGAAACGGGTTTGGTTGGATTAACTAAGTGTAGTTATAAAAGTGCTTGGTCTATTATGCCCTTGAATATATAACTCAAAACGGATGTTGACTGAGGCAAAATGAGTCAAGGGACGCAATCGGCCTAAAAAACCCAAGGTTTGGACTAACGGCGACGATTTTTTCAAGTTTCGGGCCCAGGAGATGCTTTTTGGCAAGTTTAGGGACCAACGGTGTATTTTTGTCATTATTCTATAAAGGAAAATTTGCTATCCCAAAATACTGTAATTATATGAGTTTTCGTTTAATTTACTTCTTTAAAATTACTTGTTAGTTATAATTTCATTTAACTCTAGCAAAGTCAAATATAAGCTGTTAGATTGGATGATAGTCTTGAATAAGAATTCATCCCAAATATGTTGTAACCTATGTATGCTTTTAACATGATTGAAATGAATCTCACGGAGAGATAGTGTAGTGGCAAAAGCTTGTGATTTCAAATAATAGGTCTTATGTTCGAATTCAAACCTGCAAACTTCTTGTGGCTATCCATTCTAGCCATATAATTCACAATTGTGTAAGACTATTTATCAGGTTTCATGGGTCTTGCAAAATGGCCTCCGGAGTATGTGATGTACTTAGTCACGTAAGAAGGCTTGTGTGATGTCCCTAGTATCAAAAAACTGAAAAATGATTGAAATGATAAAAACCTTTGCTTTTATGTTATTTAGTTTTTGGGATAAAGTCAATACATATATAAAGGATGTTATTTGCACACGACATTATATGTTATAAACAGTTGTACATTTATTATTATTGCATCTCATGCTTGTACCGTAACATGTGCTAATAAAAAAATGAAAGTGCACAGATTAACTCGATATCAAAAGGCCCAAATTATATTTTAGGAACTCTTTGGCCTAGTAGGGTTTAATTGTTAGCCTAAAGATTCTAGCCCATCAAGTTGGGTGAAACTAATGGGTCTTTTGAATAATAATATAACATGAAAGTACTAATGAACCATCTACTTTTATCATTTTTTTTTTCTTTATCATTTCGCTCACGAGGACTGAATTTCATAGTCAGACAGACATTCATGCACTGTTTCGGATATGTTATATGTTTTCAGGATTGAAATTCATAGTATATTTTAGTAATACGCTAATAAAGATAAAAACATTGGTCTTGTAACTAGCTTGATTAGAATGCCAACAATCGACCATCAACTATAGGTATAACCCAATAGAGCTGATCATTGATCAATATGATTTTGTAATTTAGTAGATAGAAATGATTTTGATTATATAAGGAAAGATTTGGAAAGTACCATATAATGCCATTTCATAACATGCACAACTTGTGCCTTACAAGTAGAAATACATTTATAGTATGGTACACATGTCTTTTAAACATCGTATTAAGATTACAACCATAAGGTTACAAATACACTCGCATCTTCGCCCATATAAGGTACATGAGTTTTAAAAAACTTAGCATTTATTTTATCACATAAGCTTGAAACATACCCTATTTACGAAAGAACACAGAGGGCCTGCTTACCCAATCAGTTAGGAAGTAATAACACGTATAAATACTTTCTTCGACTATCAACAACCACCATCGGCGCCATCTCGGATTGGTGAAGAGAATTGCGGCAAACCCCAATAAGTACACTACCCATGTTGCAGTTAAACTACTAAAGAACCATATTGTATCAATATCATACCATTTCTCACTTTCTTTAGCTGATTGAACATCCCCTGATGGAATAGTCACTGGTGATGTACTGGCACATTTCTTCTCGAGCGGGTCTCCACAAAGAAGTGGATTCCCTTTGTAGCTCTCTGCGTTAAAGGTACTAAACTGTCCTTTCGTATCTGGGAGTCTGCCAGATAGATTGTTGTAAGAAACATTAAAAAAAGCTATATAAGGGAGGTTAGTCAATTGTGATGGAACATTTCCACTTAAACCATTTGAAGAGAGGTCTAAACTCTCCAGATTAGCAAGATTTGATAACTCTTCTGGGATAGAACCCGTCAGCTGGTTGTGTGAAAGATTCAACACACAAATTTGGGTTAATGATCCCAATTCTTGTGGTATTTCACCTGTCAGTTTGTTATTTGAAAGATCTAATCCTCCCATATATTCTAGGATGTCACCTATGTAGGAGAGATACATGTTTTTTGTTGTAAAATGAACTTCGTCACGTGTCTCCAAGATATCGCCATCTTGGTCAGTAGGAGACCAGCTCTTTAAAGTACTGAAATACACATAAGAGGAACTCCAGGAATAATTGGTTCTGCTTTTTTCTTTGTAAGAAAGGGAATTATGACCAGCATTTGGTTGTAGGCAAGGAGGTATTGAGCCAGAAAGTGAGTTACCAGATAAATCGATCAAACTCATATTACTCAGTTGGCACAACTGCGTTGGAATAGAGCCACTAAAATTGTTTTTCCCCATCAGAAGAATCCTTAAATTGGATAAAAGACCTAGAAACTCCGGAATCTTTCCCGACAAGTAGTTGTTGCCAATGTCCAAAGTGAAAACGCCAATCATGGTTTGGAAGGTTCTGGGAATCGATCCTGTGAATCTGTTAGATCCCAAGTGAAGATGTTCCATCCATTGCAAATCTAAGCACGAGGGGATGGACCCTGAGAGAAAGTTTTCTGAGACATCAAGAAACAAGAATGAAGCTATTCCACAAGGAAACTCTCCTTCAAACCTATTATTTCTAACTGACAGTGTACGTAAGGAAATTGAGTTGCTCATCCAATCAGGCAACACTCCTGAAAACAAGTTATTGCTGATATCTAGAGCCCATAACTGAAAACTTTTGCTGGCGTCATTTTCAATTTTACCCGTGAAGTAGTTATTGTTTAATAGAAGAAAATTAAAAGACCAATGCAAACTTAAGTTTCCTGAAAGTACATCTCCGAGTAATTTGTTGAATGATAGATCAAGCACACCAAGCGCACGATTATCTGCAAACAATTCCTGTGGCACTTCTCCAGATATTTCATTATCAGATAAATCCAATACGATTAAAGAACTCATATTGGCAATTGATGATGGGATATCACCACTTAAAGCATTCCTTGATAAATTTAGGAAAGTCAAACCAGGAAAAAACTTTCCTATATCACTTGGTATAGTACCTATTATGTGATTTCCAGATATATCCAGCTTTCCAAGATGAACATTTCTGTACGGTGGCACATGAATTCTATCACCAAACGAGTTGTTCCTCAGATATAAGACTTCCAGCAATGTATTGTTGTTAATCAACCAAGGTGGAAATGGTTCATCCAAGAAGTTGTGAGACAGGTCCAGTACGCGTAACTTGTGTTGGTAACGTAGAAATGAAGGAACAACTCTTCCTTTAGCCCTATTCACATTGCAGTTAGATAACAAAAGAACTTTCAACTGAAACATTGGAACCCAGCCCATAGGCTCTTCTGTTTCCACCTCAAACTTGTCATTGTCGCTTATGAATTCAACTACTTCAAGTTTGCTATGATTGGCAAATGAGGAGAAGGAGAGAGAACCTTCAAACTTATTATGACTAAAATCAAGGTACTCGAGAGATGTGAGATTAGAAATGAGGGATGGCGGAATTATTCCCGATAAATTGTTTGAAGAAATCTCAAACAACTTAAGAGATGAAAATTTGTCAAAACATTGAGGGAGGTTTCCTTCAAAATTGTTTCCATGAAGATCCAATTCCTGTAATTTTTTCAGCTCACATAAACCTGCAAAAAAGAGAGCACATAGATATAAATTTTAGGAAGAGTCACTATGTGGTTCGTAATTTGAAGTGACATGAACACTCAGTTACACAATTCGGCAGAGTCAATCTAAAATATTGTGTAACATTCAAAGTAAACTTTCCATATATACATCATATTACTTGATTGTTAAAAACATAATCAAGCATGGAACTTCATGTAAGTTACCAGATTCAGGTAGTGCGCCATCAAGATTGTTTTGAGCAAGAGACAAAACTAGTAGAGAAGACATTGCTTGTAATTCTGATGGAATGCTTCCGGTTAGGTTGTTGAAGCTCAGGTCTAATATCTTTAGATTGGTGAAAGATGCCAAAGCTAGATAGGAATAAGAGTTATGTTATTTTGCCACCTTAGATTGATAGTAATACAAGTAATAATAAAGTAGGGATAACTACCTAAAAATGTAACTAACTTGACACTTTTTATGGTTATGTGTTGCCTCCATTTTTTTTACCATTATATAACAAACATTTTTAGTTTCGACCTTTGTCCGAATTTTGTGACATTGAATGGCCATTTTACCATTCGTTTGTTAATAGAAGTGTTGAAAAAGGGAGTGGTAAAATAGTCACACAATACACAAAAATGTTTGTTGTATAAAGGTCGAAAAAAAGGAGGCTACACACAACCATAAGAAATGGCAAGTTAGTTATATTTCTAGGAAAAATTTCCCATAAAAGTATGTACCTTTTATCGTTAGTTTTCCATTAAACATGCTATTTCTCAAGATTAGAACTTCTAAACTAGGCATATCATGGAGTTCTGAAAATAAAGTAATTAACCAGTAAGCAAAACTGAAAACCACTCTTTAATTGGATGAGCTTTGGGGTTATTCATGGAATGAAAAAACTCATGGGGAATTTCAAACCTTCAGCAAGTGCTGCACTATCCAGCCTGCTAGAGACCAAGGAGAAAAACTTAAGGGATGGAAAAGCACCCAAGAACCTCATGCTATCTAAGCGAATGTTGTTCACATCAAGATTCAAGTACAACAGACCACCCATGGTACCTGAAATTATTAAGATCAAAGGCAATGTGAGTCAGATGACCTTCTATTTCGAACTTTTTATGCACTACATTCTTATGGCTGTCAAATTAGTTGGTGTTGTGTAAGATCCTTTCTTACGATCCCACATTGGCTAAGTATGTGATTGGTTGGTGGTTTATAAAGTCTAGGTGTCCCCTCCTCCTTTGAAGTAGCTTTTTGGAGTGAGTTCTACACTTAGCTTGTGGCCAAACGATTCGAAGAACTCGAATACTAACAAAGATGAACCTAAGAAAGTTAAGAACATTAATACGCATAAAGCGTTACAAATCGAGAAAGAAATATGTGAATCTAGTCTCCCCTCACCTCCTTTTATAGAGACGAAGAAGGAAATCCTCAACCTAATATACTTAGGAATTGACCTAGTCCTATGCTTGAAAACCAAGCAATCCAATTTTAATCTTAATCTAAATCTCTCTATCTCTACTATATATAAAGGGATAACACTTATACTTAAAAATTCTCAAAGTGAGAATTGGGAAGTTACTAATATACCTCTACTCTCTATTCCTTTCAATATTATACTTTACATCTCTTCCATGACTTCTTATAAGTTAAAATTTTAACCGAATAAACAATATTCATCCGCTTTATACATGAAATACTTAACAACAATTTCACAATTATAACTTATCGCTGCTTTAAATTTCCGTCTCTATGAGCAATTACTCACTTAGTTTACCTAATTTGTATTTACTAAATACAATCTCTAATTTTACTCCTATATCTAACAATTTTGAAGCTCTTTAAATGATTATATGATTACCATTATACTTAATTACATATGATTTTAATGACTATTAAGCTTAAACTTTTGTGACTCAATAATTATACTATTTTCAAGTTTTCTTTTATTTATTTTTATTTTTTATAAATAGCTTTTAAAAATATTTAAATTACAAGCTCTAAATATGTTTGGATATAAATGTTTGTTTTTTCTGAAAATTGCGGACTACATCTAAAAATATTTAAATATGCATTAATTTTGTACATTTAATAATAATCACACAATACTAACATATAACTCTCTCAACCGACTTTATATGTACCACTATTTATGCATGTTAGTGGGTTATGATATGTTTAGGCCCATTGGGTATTGTGGTATTGTTAGTAGGCCTAGCACATATTATTTGTATTTCTATTGTATTTGGTAGATGACATTAATTAATGAATCACAGTGATAATCCAATATGATATCACAACCACTTTCCTAACCCTAATTATTTGTTTTATCCTTCACCCAAATAAAAAACATCCACCAGATTTTATTTTAACCATAACTTAATTTTCTTGCTCTTTTCATCATAACTGGTCTAACCCCAATCTTGTCCAATGCTGATAAATTGTTTACTGTCAAGAATATAACTTCTTTTGTTCCTGTTAAACTTGATGTTGACAAACCTAACTTTTCTTTTGTTCCTGTTAAACTTGATGTACCCTCTAGTGCCATTAGCAATGATGTACCCCATACCCGTTTAATTGGTACTAAACCTGATTACACACTTTTGCGTATTTTTTGGTTGCTTGTTTTATTTGCATTTGTACGCCAATAACAAACTTGAACCGCATGCTATATCCTCCATATTCATAGGCTACCCATATAATCCCCGTGGATATCATTGTCTTGATTTAAATACAGACAAAATCATTCCTTCCCAGCACGTTACCTTTGATGAAGCGATATTTTTGTTTTGATCAATGACCTCAACCTCTTCCCCATCCTAAACATTTTTTTGACACATCATCCAATATAATTACTCAAACCATTATAGATACACTTGCAAATTCGTCCACTATTTCCCCTACTTAAACACCTCCAACTAATTTACATCCTTATAATCTACTGTTAATAATCAGGCCCATCCCATAAATTCATTGTGTCTAAATTCGGTCCAACAGACTCCAACCAATATTCCATTAACTAGCACCCTAGTCCTGCAGGCCTAAATGCCACCCTCATCCTCCACAACCCAAAATACTCATAATCGTCCATCCACACTGGGCCAACCCTCTGTCTCCCAACCACCCATGGCTTAACATGCCCACCTAACCCAAACGTGGTTTTGGTTCACCCCATGGCTACTTGTTTTCGTGTTGGGTCTAACCGTCCTCCTGATCGTCTTACTTTAAATGTGTCCACTATTTATCGTTTACCTAAATTATATACATAATCCTTTAATGACTCTAATTGGCAACTTGCTATGTGTGATAAATTTAATGCACTTATTAAAAATGATACTTGAACCCTTGTACCATGACCCATGGATGCAAATATTGTTCGTTCTATGTAGTTGCTTAGGAATAAATATTTAGCAAATGGTACTCCTAGTAGTTAAAAGGCTCGCCTTTATGGCGAATTGATGCACTCAGCTTTGTGGTATTGATGTTGATGGGATATTTAGTTAGGTCATTTTACTGGGTACTATTCGAAATGTTCTTAGTATTGCAGTTTCTTGACATTGGCATGTTCATCAACTCGATGCCAAGAATGCATTTTTATAAGGGGTTTTTATCTGAAACAACTTATACACATCAGCCTCCTGGCTTTCAACACCCGCAATGTGCTAATCATGTTAGTTTATTGCATAGATCTTTCAATAGTCTTAAGCAGGCTCTTTGAGCATGGTTTCAACGCTATGCTGCACATATTACCGGTGTTGGTTTTTGTCATAGCCTTCGTAACTCCTCTATTTATCTAACGACAGGGACACACGCACTGCTTATTTTCTTTTATATGTTGATGGCGTTGCCTTCTCTACCTCCTCTATAATTTTTCTAAAGCGGATTATTGCTTCTTTGAATCAAGAGTTTTCTATAATTGACCTTGTTTCTCTTAATTAATTTCTTCGTATTTATGTTACACGTACTACGTCTATAATTTTTTTGACTTAGTGTAAGTATGCGCCTGAGATTCATGAGAGGACTCATATGGTTTGCTACGATCCCTATCGGAACCATATTGATAAAAAAATCTAAATAAGTGGTGGATGGCGATCCTGTGTCTTATCCGACTTTATATCACAATCTTGAAGGTGCTCTTTAGTATCTCATGTTCACACGTCTTGATATTTCTTATGCAGCACAACAATATTGTCTTTATATGCATGATCCTCGGAGCCTCTTTTTTCTGCACTTTAGCTGATTTTGCGATATGTTCATGCTCCATTAGATTATAGGTTACAGTTGTATTCCTCTTCCATTACATCGTTAGTTGCTTATTCAAGTGCGGATTCGACTGGTTGTCCGGTTTCTCGTTGGTCTACTTGAGGGTATTTTGTGTTTATTTGCAACAACATAATTTCTTGGTCTTCTAAGCGTTAATTAACGCCTTCTCAGTCTAGTTCTGAGGTTGAGTATCATGGTGTTGCTAATGTTGTTGCTGAAACATGTTGGTTAGGTAATTTGTGATATGGGCTTCATACACCGTTATCTTCTACTACTTTGGTGCACTGTGATAGTGTTAGTGCAATTTACTTATCATATAATTCGGTCCAACATCAGTGCACGAAGCATATTGTGATTGATAGACATTTCGTGATTCAATTGCTGATGGTCAAGTTTGTGTGCTTCATGTGTCTTCTCGTTATCAGTATGCTTGCTGACATCTTCACTAAGGGCTTCCTAGTGCATTATTTGATGAGTTTCGGTCTAGTTTGAGTGTTCGTCATTTTCGCACTTAAATTATGGGGGGCTGTTAATGGGTTATGATATATTTAGTTCCATTGTGGTATTGTTAGTAGGCCTAGCCCACGTTGTTTGTATTTATAATATATTTGGTACACATGACATTAATCAATGAATCATAATTATAATCCAATAATGCATGTTTTTATTTCCTATGAAAATGCCTTCCTTTTATTAAATATACCCTATATATAAAACCACTATACCCTATATATAAAAACCACACATAAAACATCATGTTAATAGATGCACCAAAAAGTTGTATATAATATAATGTTACAACAAATATAGTACTCTCACCATTGTATACAATTGAGTCAATGCCACAGTTTATCATGTTGAGTGTTTCTAGACCTTTCAGTTCAGCCAATTCTGCATAAGTAGAACTAAAACATTAGATTGATTTTTTTCAATTTTTTGGTATATGGATCATGTAAGTACACATGCCTTGAAAAGGAAATGGGCCTGCTAACGAAAGAGAATTATGAACATCAAGAGTCTTAAGTGATGGAAGTGCACTTAAACATGATATGACGCTCTTGTTGAGATTGGTCATAAGAGTTATACTCTCCAACCTTTTTAATCTTGTTAATCTCTTACAATCTGTAAAAAATAAAATAAAAAATTAAGTAACCATAGTCTTCAGATTTTGGTCATGAAAAAATTAAAGCACTCTTTTTATAAATAACTATAACTTTATGGTTATTAATGAATTTCACAAAAGTTTCTGTTAATACAAATATCGCCTAAAAACGTTATTTATATTTTACGATCTTTGCTAAGTTTTGTTAACGACAAAATGTAAACTTTAGTTTCTAAGTAAAACATAATTTTAGTTTAAAGACTTGCATGCTTAGACATTTGCTACATTTTACATTTCACATTAAACACAACACTTTTTATATTTCTTAAAATAAAAAAATGTTAACATCACATCATACATTTAGGTAAGCTTGTGTTTTTGACTTACCATAACCTCTTACACATTTTTGGAAGCTTTTCATATTTGATTCAATGTGTTTGACTAGAATTTAGTTGATGTGACTTTGGTTGGTTTGGATAAATTTATTGCAAAACCAAGTGCAAGCCTGGCGAAACCCCAGGGGTACACGGGCGGAACCCATCTGAGGGTTCCGCCGTAACCGTCAGACCTGCAGAAGGTCTTGCTATAAATACCAAGCCATATGTTTGAATTTTTCCCTTATCACTCTACATTACATTTTCACACACATACATTCATATCATTCATCTAACCCTTTAACATTTCATTTTGATGTGAAGTTTATTTTGTAGCAAAGAAGTTCACAACTTCATATAAAGTTACAAGTATTCAACACAACGTTGCAAGACTTGTTAGCTTAGCATTGTGTAGACATTGTGTAGTTTACACTTCATTTGATTGTGTGTTTTCAGTAGTGATCGGTTAGTATTTTAGCCCTCAAAATACAAAGTGTGACGGGAGTTATTGTACCCTTGTAAAAGAACTAACGGGAGTGGTTGTACCCTTGTAAAAGAACTCGACATCTAGCTTAGTGTCGGTAAACGTGTATAAGCGACGTGTAAGGTTTTCTCCGCCGGTGAAAGGAGCTTGTTGACTAGTGAAAGAAAATCTCGAGTTGGATACTCGGGGCGTGCACGTAGGGCAAGGAAAAAGAGTCCTTGTAGCCGAACCACGATAAATACTCGTGTTGTGGTTTGATCGTTTCTTTCTTTATACTTGCATGTTATATATTGTGTTTGTGTTCATATCTTTGATTAAATGGAAAGTTTCAAAAGATAATTAAACAAGTTTAAAGTTTTTTAAACGGTAAACTATTCAACCCCCTTTACTTAAAGCACTTGATGAATCTTTTTGTAGCAAGAATTTTGTCAGGAAAATTCCTTAGAGCACTCTATCCGAAGTGGAGAGCAAAAGTGACGGCAATTGAAGAATCCAAGGATCTTTCAAGCATGTCACTTGACGAGCTAATTGGAAACCTCAAAGTTAATGAAATGGTAATGGAAAAAGATTCGGAAATAGTTAAAGGCAAGAAAGAAAAGGTTAAGTCCATTGCCTTGAAAGCTAGAGTCCAATCAAGTGATGATGAAGAATCTACTTCAGATAGTGATGATGAATAGTATGTCATGGCCGTTAGAGACTTAAAGAAGTTCTTTCATAGACGAGGGAAGTTTGTAAGGCAACCTAAAGATGACAAGAAAACCTTCCGTAAAGATCGTGATGATAGGAAAAGAAAGGTTGAAAGGAAACGCTATAGGTGTGGAGACACAAGTCATCTCGTAGGAGAATGTCCAAAACCACCCAAAAACAAGTCTCAACAAGCTTTTGTGGGTGGTGCTTGGAGTGACTATGAAGGAGATGACGATGAGCCAAAGAATGATGATATTGCTCTCATGGCTCACGACTCAAATGAGGTACTCTCCGACTCATCTTATTCTTCTATTGATGATGACACCTTACAAAAAGAATATAACAAACTTTGTGAATTAATCTTAAAAATCATAAACAAAAATAAGTTTTTGAAAACTAAAAAGGAGTTTTTAGAAAATGAGGTTTATAAGTTAAAAGAAAAAGCTAACAGATTAGAAAAGAGTAAAGGTATTGACACATTGTGCAAATCATGTGAAGAGCTTAAACTTGAAGTTGAGAAACTTAAAATTACTCAAGATGATCTAATAAAACAAACCACAAAGTTTAAGAAGTTTGATAAAAGCATTTCTTGTGCGGATGAAATTATGAAACTTCAAAAGTCACCATTTGATAAAACAGGACTAGGTTTCATGAAATTAGAAACTTTGAAGATTCAAACGAAACAAGAAAAGAAAGCACAAGAAACTAGCAAAACTGCTACAGCAGCCCGCGGAACAGACGGAACCCAAAATAGGGTTCCGCCCGTTGAACCTAAAGGTTCCGCCGGGTCTGCAGCAGCAGTAACAACTTCCACGTCGGATCGTTCAAAATTTGTTAAAGTCACATATAAAAATGAAACAAAACCTGCTTTTAAAGCTGGAGTAGGACTTAGTAAAAACGAATTTAGAACTAGAACTACTCAACCAAGACCTAAGACTCCTATTCCCAAACGCCCCTTTCCAAAGAGTAACTACAACACACGACCAAACTACCAACATGTTTGGAATCAAAACACTCCTGGACATTACCAAACTCCAAATTACATGTCATAGAACCCTTATGTTCAACTTTCGTACTTGGATCAAGTTAGTGGTATGTTTAACCAAAATGGACCCATGAGAAATTAGGGACCAAATGTTTGAGTGTTTTTCATAAAATAGGTGTGCCTCAAAGTATGTTTGGAACCGGATAAATGGATTAAAGATAGCGGTTGTTCAAGGCACATGACGGGTAACAAAAGCCTCTTCTCAACTTATCACAAATGTGATGGAGGTAACGTTATGTTTGGTAGTAAAGCTAAGAGCAAAATCATCGAAAAAGGTACAATCTCTCATGACTCCCTTTTTATTGATGATGTAGCTCATGTTGATAACTTAAGTTTTAATCTCCTTAGCATTAGTCAACTTTGCCGTAATAAGTATAACGTTCTTTTTAGTGAAAATGGAAGTAAAATACTTAAAGATGGTATAACCATAGCCAAAGGTGTTCTTAAGAACAACATGTATGTCATGAAGACGGATCAAACATCTAGAGACAAACTTTGTCTTACCTCATTAGATGAATCTTCAACTTTATGGCAAAGACGTTTAGGACATGCTAACATGAGACTTATACAAAACCTCTCATCCAAAGACCTAGTTCGAAACCTACCTAAGTTGAAATATGACCAACACTTTTGTGATGCTTGCAAAGTCGGTAAACAAGTCCATAATAGCCATAAGGCTAAAAACTTGGTTTCTACATCTAGGTGTCTAGAACTTTTGCATATGGATTTGTTCGGTCCATCCGCTATACAAAGTTATGGAGGTAACTTCTATACTTTGCTCATAGTAGATGATTACTCAAGATATACTTGGACAAAATTTTTGAAAAGTAAAAATGAAGCTTTTGATAAATTTGATATTCTAAGTAAGAAATTTCAAAATCAAGTAGGGTCTAGTATTGTGTCTATTAGAACGGATCACGGTCGTGAATTTGATAATGAATTTTAATTTGTAAACTTTTGTGATAAAAATGGTGTTACTCATAACTTTTCGGCTCCACGTACTCCTCAATCTAATGGAGTAGTAGAACGTAAAAACCGGACTTTACAAGAGATGAGTAGAACAATGCTTAATGAACTAAACATTCCACAAAAGTTTCGGTGTAACGCCGTTGACACATCAACGTACATTTTAAATCGAGTCCTAATTAGACCATTTTTGAATAAAACTCCTTATGAGCTATATAAAGGTAAAAAGCCTACATTAGGATACTTTAGAGTGTTTGGGAGTAAATGCTTTATTCTTAACACCAAGGACTATCTCACCAAATTTGACCCAAAGTCTTATGAAGGTGTATTCTTTGGATATTCACAAAATAGTAAAGCTTACATTGTTTTAAACAAAGAAACCTTAAGAGTCGAGGAATCGTTGAACGTAACATTCGACGAGAGTCCACCTCCCTCTAAGACATCACCTTTGGTAGATGATGACCTAGTTGAAAGCCAAGCTATTGAAAACCAAGTAATCTTAGAAAATGACAAGGAAGATGAACCATTAAGCAAAGAAATTGTTAATGTCAAACAGTCCAAAAGTCATCCATTAGATAATGTCATAGGAAAAATAAATGAGAGAACACTAAGATCTAAAGCCCAAAATGAAAGTAACGACTTTTGTTTCGTGTCAACCATTGAACCGAAAAACATTAACGAAGCCATAAATGATGAGTCTTGGGTAATAGCCATGCAAGAAGAGTTAAACCAATTTGTTAGGAATGATGTGTGGACATTAGTTCCTCAACCAAAGAGTCAAACAATAATTGGAACAAAATGGGTCTTTCGCAATAAAATGGATGAAAATGGAATTGTGTCTAGAAACAAAGCTAGGCTTGTAGCACAAGGATATAATCAACAAGAAGGCATTGACTACGATGAAACTTTTGCTCCGGTTGCTAGGCTCGAGTCAATTAGAATCTTACTTGCATATGCATGTGCACACAACTTTAAACTCTTTCAAATGGACGTCAAAAGTGCATTCTTAAACGGGATCATAAATGAAGAAGTGTATGTTGCTCAACCACCGGGCTTCATCGATTTTGAAAAACCAAATCATGTTTACAAACTTAAAAGGGCTCTTTACGGACTTAAGCAAGCTCTAAAAGCATGGTATGATCGACTTAAAACCTTCCTAGTTGACCATAAGTATACCATGGGCTTAGTTGATAATACTCTCTTCACTAAGAATAAAGATTCACATATTATCATTGTGCAAATCTATGTTGATGACATTATATTCGGATCAACTTGTCAAGAATTATGCCTGGATTTCTCAAAAATCATGCATGACGAGTTTGAAATGAGTATGATGGGAGAGCTCAACTTTTTCCTAGGACTCCAAATTAAACAACTAGAAGATGATATCTTCTTTAACCAATCTAAATATATTAAGCACATGCTTAAGAAATTTGGATTAGAAGATTCGAAACCAATCAAAACGCCCATGTCCACGGAAACAAAACTCACCAAGGATGATGAAAGTGAATCCGTAGATAGCACTAAATATAGAGGTATGATTGGAAGTCTACTTTACCTAACGGCAAGTAGACCTGACATTATGTTTAGTGTTTGTCTATGTGCTCGTTTTCAAGAAGATCCTAAGACAACTCATCTCGAAGCCGTTAAAAGGATTTTTATATATATTAAGGGCACTACACATATTTAGGTTTATGGTATCCCAAAGGAACGGGAATAGACACAATATTGTATGCCGACTTGGATCATGCCGGTGACTATGTTGATAGAAAAAGCACAAGTGGTATTTGTACTTTTGTTGGACATTGTCTCACCTCATGGTTCTCTAAGAAGCAAACGGCTCTTTCTATCTCAACAACGGAAGCCGAGTACGTTTTGGCCGGAAAGGCGTGTCAATAAGCTCTTTGGATGAAGCAAGCTCTTGTCGACTACGGAATTCAACATAACGACATCACCATTCTTTGTGACAACAAAGGAGCCATTGATCTTAGCAAAAATCCAGTTCAACATGCTCGTACCAAACATATTGAAATCCGTCATCATTTCCTTCGTGATAACGTTTAAAAAGGAAATATCTCAATTGAGAAAGTTTCTTCCGAAGACAACATAGCCGACATTCTCACAAAACCTCTTAAACGAGAACCTTTTAACCTTTTTAGGCTAGGCTTAGGACTCATGGAACCTACATTGTAGTTCTAGACATTAGACAAAAATCACAAAAATCAAAACAAATCAATAACTCTTTTTCTCAGCAGGGTCGGCGGAACCCTCAGCCACAACGGACGGAACCCACTTTTAGGTTCCGCCGTATCCGCCGACCTGTAGAACCTTTTTCTTAGTTTATATTAAACCAAACACCCATTATCTCATACCACCACTTCCAAACTGCTACTATTCACTTTACCATTCATCCACACCTATGAAAATTTGGTCCTCCTTTCATTCACATTGCTCATCAATCATCATTATAAGTATTCTAAACATGATTACACTCCTGATCTGAGTCTAGGAATTCTATTTTTGCACAAAAACAAAAATTTGGGGTTATGCATTAACTTGAGAAACTCATGCATGAAATTAGGTGTTTAACTCCCCATAGTTAGGAATTGCATTCTTACTAATTGTAAACATATTTGCTAAAACACCCCATGTCAAATTTTGGCAAAAATTTCTCACAAATAGGACAAATATTTTTTCGTCTCACATTGTGAATACAAAATCAAAACCTGATGTTTAAAACATCACTTGCATAATGTCTCTTGAATGCTAAAGGGAATACATAACTAATATGTATTTTCGGGTACATTCAAACGAAGCTACATTGAATTAGGAGCGCTTGGGTTATCTTTTGTTTTATAACAAAACTTGCATTATAAAACATTTTTGAGCATCAAAATGAGTCAAGATAACCGCACCTCCACATTGTTTTCATATAGGCACACACTAGAACATCCACATTACAATAGTCGTTTACTTAGACTAAAATGTGAAATTTTGTTTTTCTAGGAATCATCATGCCTCCTCTAACCCATTATCACCACAAGGACACCATTAAGTACCTACCCAAACACCACAAAACCAAAGGTCTTACTCCAACTCAAATCGAAGTTTTCAAAGCCCTAGAAAAGCATTATTTCCACGAGGTTAGAACCATTGACCCATCCTTCATAGAAGGTACAAACCTACCCATGGAACTAGCAACCATCAACTTTGATTGTCTCCTAGAAATCAATGAGCCTATTTGTCCTAGGTTTATTTTAGAGTTCTATGCATCCGTCACCCTCTCCACGGATGAGTATGGTCGCATGTCTATTAACTTTAGGGCTAGTAGTCATCAATACTCCTTCACTCTCGAGGAATTTGCTCAAATCCTAGGTGTCCCAAACCGTGGTACTTGCATCTACTCTGACATGCACTCCCTCTCAACTCTTGACACACTCTTTGACCGCATGCATCCCTATGACACCCCTCTTGTGTCCAAAGATGAACTTCGTGACCACCTCTTCATTAGGACAACCAACACTAGGAGAACCCGTTCGGGAAATGAGGTTGATAAGGACCCATATGGAATGGAACTAAATGAACTCAAGCCCCAATTCAAGAAATGAGAGGAACTCCTTAGAGCCAATGTCATTAGCACCATAGGAAACCGGGATCATATCAATCTTTGCCTTTGCTACATGCTCTACTCCTTGTCCGTTAGGCAACCCTTCAACCTTGCCTACTACATGGCCAAGAGAATGGCCGACATTCCCATGCATGGCACAATGGCTATGCCGTATGGAATGCTCTTGACCCGTCTCTTTAGGTTCATCTCTCCCATTCCACCAACTCCTAACGGTCTTCGCCTAGACTACTCTCTCATTCCACACACCTTTGTCCCACTAAGTGATAAGAGAGTTTACAAAGCCCAAGGAAAACGTCCTCATCCTCCTACCTCCTCATCATCATCCTCAATGAGTGAAGATGAGACTTTGCCCAAATCTAGGCTCCCACCTCTAGAATACCTTTCCCAACTTCCAGATATTCCGAATGAGTCGGCAGAGTTCAAGCAAACAAAGGAGATGTTCAAGAATCTTGGGAGATTCCTTGGAAAGCTAAAGAAGAAGATTGACCGTCAATGAGAGCGGGTGTGTAGGAGTGCTTGGTACAAGGTGCTATTTAAAACAATTTGGTCGTTTAAACAATGTTTGTCATGAATTTGTGTGTTGGTAGGATATTTGGTACAATTTGGTACGTGTATTTACTAACTATGATGCAGGACGACAACATTTGGCATGTTGTCAAATTTTCAAGTTTATGAAAATTTCACTAAGTATAGTGAAATTCGCTAGCCCCCAGTCAAAGTCCAATGGTATGCGCGTTTACATGTCCAATTTTTGCATTTCCTAACCAGATATGAATTATATTTTTGGTTTTAGGAGTTTTCAAAAAATTTGAAAATCGTCTCGCGGGTCAAAATTGCGGACTGCCTACTTTTTCGGGCTTGGCGGATCTGGCGGCACCCAAAAATAGGTTCAGCCAGTGTATTTTCTGGGCAACCCAGAAATGGCCCAACGGACCAGACGGAACCCAATTCAGGGTACCGCCTGTGTTTCTCCAGGGTTCCGCCAGTTTGCCTGCATATTTTTTTTTTGTTTTCGACATTTTAATATCCAATCCACAACAAATCATCCTTTTTAGATTGAAACCCATTTCCTAGTATTTGTTAAGCACATTAGGATATTTCTCATCCTCTAAAACTCATAGAAAGCCATTTCCCGCCAAATTTTAAACTTAGCCATAACCACCTCAAGGAACCTTCACCCATAAAGGAAGGAACCCTTCCAAAGGTTCCTTGCAATCCGTGGAACATATACGTTCAACCAATTTGCCAAAACCACTAAGCATTTAGTGCAAATCTTTGTCTTCTTCCTTCACCATTTTCATTGGATTGACTTCCATGATTTGACAACCCTCATTAGTCTTCCAAATCATTAGGAACCTCCATTTTTGTATGGCTAAACATCAAATCCAAACACTCCTTCCCATACTTCTTCACCACTATAAATTTAACCATCTTAGAACACCCCCAAATCACACCATCACCATCACAATCTCTAATTCTAAACCTCTAATAAACCATTTTGACAATGACAAAGTCAACAATAACCTCTCAACCATCACGACCCGTTCGGAGAACCGCACGCATAAGTGTCAAACCACTTTGGTCAAACCACACAATCAACTTAACCTCTTCATCCTCGGATGAATTCTCCTCACCCATAAAAAATGAACATTTTCTAAATCTTGCATCTCCAACTCCATCACCCAATGAACCTAATTAGCTCACCACCCACCACCAACAAAATCACCCATTGATCCAACTCCACCAAGTGCTCCAACCCAACCATCCAAAACTCCATCACCATCACCATTACCTAAACTTGAACCAATGGAGTTATTTGGGTCTCCTCCAACATCACCACATCCGTTTGTACAAGATCTCAATGATCTTCCACCAAGACCAACAAAACCACCACCTTTCACAAATGAAACACCAAGGTCATTGCTTGACCAAAATGAGTCTTTAGTCCACAATCAATCACCACAACAAGAGTATCATCACCCAAAACCAATGTTGTTTCACCTTATCTACCATGACATCCATGGTCCTCTTTATGGAGAACCTAACTTTGAAAACCATGATCACCCAACTCCACCACATTCTTAATCCCAAACCTTTGAGTCTTTATTTCCTTCTTATGAGGAAATCCAAAGCATGGTTGAAAATCACCTTCATCAAGCAATGGAATTTCAAACCACCTTGCTTGACTCCATACCAAACCCATCCTCCAACCAAGAACCCAACACCAACCCACCACCACCAACATCATCAAACGACCCATTTCCACCCACTCATCATCATGTTTGCTCACAATGTGAGCAAATGTCAAAAATGGGTGAAAGCATCAAGTTGTTGCTTCACCAATTCCAAGATGAAACCCGTTTTGCAATCCAACATGTCATAGAGCGTTTGGATGCTCTTTCCCACCCAAACAAATCCTAGACCACATTTGGAGGCCTTTTGCCCCATTTAGGAACTGTGTCGAATGACTTCGACTTATAGAAGTAGGATTTGAATTTTCTTTTATTTCTTGGTTATTTTATATCTTTTATTTTTATTTTTAGAAGTAGGAGGATAGTTTTCATTTCTTGTCTTTGACTTTTGCAAAGTCAAATTTTACTTGAAATGACATCTTTTACTACTTTTTTACTTGCATTGTTGGTTGATCATATATGAGTTGTCATTGTGGTTGCATATTGTGTGGTGACTACAAGCTTGATTATATGTCACTATCACCAACTAACCATTTTTTTGTAGGTTCAAAATCCATGCTTCCCATCTTGGCACTCCTTTTAGGGGGAGTATCGACCAAGGGGGAGCACGTGCATCGTTTTGCATCGCTACTCTACTTTTTGTTTCGACAAAAAGGGGGAGAAAGATATATTAACTTTTAAACTTTAAATGATTTTCATCACTTAAGTAAAACAAGTTTAATATAACATTTTTTTTAAGTCTTTATAACTAAAATTTTGTGTATTACTTAAAAACAAAGTTTATGTTTTGTCATCAACAAAAAGGGGGAGATTGTTAATACAAATATCGCCTAAAAACGTTATTTATATTTTACGATCTTTGCTAAGTTTTGTTAACGACAAAATGTAAACTTTAGTTTCTAAGTAAAACATAATTTTAGTTTAAAGACTTGCATGATTAGCCATTTGCTACATTTTACATTTCACATTAAACACAACACTTTTTATATTTTTTAAAATAGAAAAAATGTTAACATCACATCATACATTTATGGTAAGCTTGTGTGTTTGACTTACCATAACCTCTTACACATTTTTGGAAGCTTTCCATCTTTGATTCAATGTGTTTGACTAGAATTTAGTTGATGTGACTTTGGTTGGTTTGGATAAATTTATTGCAAAACCAACTGCAAGCCTGGCGGAACCCTGAGAGTACACGGGCGGAACCAATATGAGGGTTCCGCCGTATCCGTCAGACCTGCAGAAGGTCTTGCTATAAATACCAAGCCATATGTTTGAATTTTTCCCTTATCACTCAACATTACATTTTCACACACATACATTCATATCATTCATCTAACCCTTTAACATTTCATTTTGATGTGAAGTTTCTTTTGTAGCAAAGAAGTTCACAAGTACATATAAAGTTACAAGTATTCAACACAACGTTGCAAGACTTGTTAGCTTAGCATTGTGTGGACATTGTGTAGTTTACACTTCATTTGATTGTGTGCTTTCAGTAGTGATTGGTTAGTATTTTAGTCCTCAAAATACAAAGTGTGACGGGAGTTGTTGTACCCATGTAAAAGAACTAACGGGAGTGGTTGTACCCTTGTAAAAGAACTCGACATCTAGCTTAGTGTCGGTAAACGTGTATAAGCGACGTGTAAGGTTTTCTCCGCCGGTGAAAGGAGCTTGTTGACTAGTGAAAGAAACTCTCGAGTTGGATACTCGGGGTGTGGACGTAGGGCAAGGAAAAAGAGTCCTTTTAGCCGAACCATGAAAAATACTCGTGTTGTGGTTTGATCGTTTCTTTCTTTATACTTGCATGTTATATATTGTGTTTGTGTTCATATCTTTGATTAAACGGAAAGTTTCAAAAGATAATTAAACAAGTTTAAAGTTTTTTAAACGGTAAACTAATCAACCCCCCTTCTAGTTTTCAACAGTTTCTATAGTTCAAACTGTAAACTTGTGTAATCTTTGATTTTTTTGAATAATGAGTGTCAATACAATATAAAATAATGATCAATGATCAAACGGGCTTGCCCCAATACAAATTAAGCTAATACTAAATACTAGTATGATAACAGTCCCTCACTGTTGGAGCGGAAGGACGTAGAACGCTAAAACTGGTTCGAAATTCATCAAATAGGGCAGACGGAAGTCTATTGGTGAAAATATCGGCATATTGATAGCGTGAAGGAACATAAATGCGAACTTTTCCTGTAGTAACCTGATCCCGAACATAGTGAATGTCAATCTCGATATGCTTCATACGTTGATGTTGCATGGAATTGGAAGATAAATAAACCGCACTGACGTTATCACAATAAACAATAGTGGCAGAATGTAAAGGAGAGTGAAGCTCTCAAAAAAGATTCCGCAACCAGGACATCTCAATCACTGCATTGGCAACACCACGGTACTCAGCCTCGACACTAGAATGAGACAAAGTGTACTGCCTCTTAGATGATGAAGACACTATATTGTTGCCAAGGAAAACACAACAACCTGAAGTAGAACGATGAGTAGTTGGGCAACCTACCCAATCAGAGAATACGTCGATGAAGAATACAACTGAAGACCATAATTGAAAGTATCGCGAACATAACATAAGATCCTCTTAAGAGCAGCAAAATGAGGCACTCGAGGATCATGCATATATAAACAAACCTGCTGAACCACGTAAGACAAATCAGGTCTCATGAAGGTGAGACACTGTAAAGCTCCTACAAGGCTCCTATAAAGGGTCAGATCAGAAATCAGAGTGCCATCAGCCCCTAACTTGGACTCCGTATCAACAGGGGTCCGACATGAATGACAATTGTGCATACCTGTATGCTCAAAAACCTCCACTACATACCTTTTCTAGCAAATAAATATCCCTTTGGTGTTGCGGGTGATAAAGATGCCTAGAAAATAGTTTAGTAGACCTAGCTCAGTCATAGAAAATTCCCGATGTAAAGATGCTATAAACCTTTATAAAAATGATGTAAAAGAAGTTGTTAATAAAATATCATCTACATAAAGTAATAAGTAAACTATATTAGCACCTGTTTATAAATGAATGAGGACGAATTACATATGTTGTGAGAAAAACCAACATGAGTAGCAGAACTTGTAAAACACTAAAACCATGCACGAGGTGCCTGCTTAAGGCCATATAACGATCAATGTAGGAGACAAACATGATCGGGATGCTGAGGATCCCGAAAACCAGGAGGCTGATTCATATAGACTATCTCAGAAAGTGTACAGCAAAAAAGCATTCTTGACATCAAGCTGATGAACATGCCAATGCCGAGAAGTAGCCAGACTGAGAATGGTGCGAATAGTAGCCGGTTTAACAACCGGGCTGAATGTCTTATCATAGTCAACACCAAGCTGTTGACTGCTCCCATTAGCTACAAGACTAGCTTTATAACTGCTTAAATACCCGTCTTCAAAATGCGCGTGTTTGAACAACCAAATAGAACAAACGATCTTAATATCAGATGGCCATGACACAAGAAGCCAAGTGTTATTTTTAATTAAAGCATTAAGTTCATCAAGCATAGCTCGTTGCTAGTTAGGTCATTGAAGGTGATTGTGTAGGATTTTGGAATGGGAAAAATGGTTGTCACATGACAATTATAACGCGGGTTCTTTTTATTAGTACCAACGTAAAAATGTGTGACCATAGGGTGTGTTTAGGTTGGGTTTGGATGAGGATTAGGCGTAGTAGGAGGAGGTGGGTTAGGCTGTACAGGTGGTGTAGGACCAGTAGTAACCGGTGTGTTAGTTGGGCCGATGGTGTGTGGAATACGGTTTGGGTCAGTAGTAAGAGGGATATGAGTTGGGTCGGTAGGGTGGATGGGAATAGTTGGGCTAGGAGTAGTAAGTGTGGAGTGTGTGTTGGTGGTGTGAAGGAAAGGAGTTAGGCTGATTGGCCAGACAAGTGGTGTTGGGCCGGTATGAAATGGTGTGGTGGTTGGGCCAGTGGTATTTGGAATAGGAGTTGGTTTTTGGAGAATATGGCGAGCGATAAGGTTTGGAGTGATATCGAGAAAGGTATATGTTAGGATTAGAAGTGACGATCATTATCGAGTTAGTGAGTCTTGTGCTAAATGTAATATTTAAACGTGTAATAAGTAGTCAAAAGCTAGTCGATTAAGTCAAAGAAAAGCCTTAAAGGCTCGGCCCAACATGAGGTCCAAGAGAAGGCCCAACATGTGGCCTTTGTGATAATGATCGATAATGACCTCTTAGAACTTTGGCTAAGGACTCGGACTTAAAATTTATGACTTATGGACAATTCAGTTCATAACTCGGTCTTCAATGGTTTTTATGGCTTGTAAGTATTTTAGCTTACAACCCGGACTTAAACTTTATGACTCCTTAGTATTTTAGCTAAGGACTCGGACTTAAACTTTATGAATTTTGACTATTTCTGATCAGGACTCGTTCATCAAATAAAAGAGAGTATACGTGTCAGTACAGTTATCCTAACAATGAGAAGAGAAATTTTCTCGTATCATTGAGCAACTTACTCAAAACAATTAAAATTTTTGTGCTCGTGACAAAATGGTTGTTGGTCAAATGTCAAATTAGCACCGAGCTTTCAAAGAAAAGGACCCTGTTGTATGTCTCAGTGCGAAAATCCTAAAAGAAAAAGAAGACTTCTCACAAAATGCTAATCAATGTATTCTTAATCTTGAGCAAAAATTTATTCAAAATTTTCAAAATGTTTTTCAAAACTTTTCAAAATTTTGCTCAAGATTTTCAAAACTTTACTCCCTAGTTCGCTCCAAAGTTTAAAATTGTCAAAACATATGCTAGTTTTGAGGGGGAGTATTTCAAAAACAAAGATGTTCCAAAAATTTCATGCTCAAAAGAAACTGATACGAAATTAAAAACATCCATTTCTCCCTATAAGCTATCCAAAAGCAAAGATGTTAATCAATCAGTATCAAAAATACCATGGATATGTTATTTTTAAGGGGGAGAAATGTGATTAAAATGTGATCGTTATTGAATCCCAAAGAACTTGACTCAAAACTAACCAATGAATTGACGAGTAAGAATGAGAAAACTCTAAAAGACTTCTTCCTAGACGGGTAATAATTTCAAGTTAGTTATTAGGGCTAATTGTCACCTAAAAGCTGATAATGCATCCCTTTAACTAGCGTTGTAAACGTTTCTCGCAATGGACTTGTCAATTAATTTGATCATATCATCATTATTTAAGCTAAATGTACCATATCAAGAAACTCCTTATAAACTTATACCTTGACGGGTAATAACTTCAAGTTGGTTATTAGAGCTAGTAACATCCTAAAAGCTGATGATGGATCTCTTTATCCAGTGACGTAAACGTGTCTCGCAAGGGTCTCATCTATTAAGAGTCGATCAATTCATAAGTGCGAACTCTTTCTTCTATCTGCAAACTCTTTGAATGAAATATACATGTACATGTGTAGGGGGAGTACTTCCCAAAATGAAAAACTTTCAAAGTGTTATTAGAATATGATTTCATCTAAACACTTTGATTGCCTTTACAAAAGGTTTTGTGGCTACGATCATTATACCCAGCCAACCGGTGTTAATTATGGAGATATAATGTGGTTAAGGTTAGGCTTATGGCATGGTCCAACCAGAACAAGCTGAGGGATCTACCCAAGGACATTACCAAAGTTTAGTATTAGAAGTCCTTAGAGGGGTTGAATAATGAAAAGAAGATTTATGTGAGGGTGAAAGGAAATGAGCCCTCCATACACTTAGGGCAGAAACCAGGTCAATGCATCTGCTATCAGTTATCACAAAGATGATACTAATATTGGGACAAGCCATCATGGACCCAGTGATGCAATGCAAAACCCATCCCCAACCACTTAAGTTTCTTTTAATAGATACTTGTTTCATTTCTCATGGAAACAAATGCATAATCTATCGACCTCTCACTCCGAGATGTGTTGGTATTGAAAAGGTGGCAATCTGCTCCAGCCTTCGCTTACTAAAACCAAAGCACATTTATTTAGTCTAGAGCCATGAGATTCATCAAAAGATCTCCTAGGACAAAAATTTCCTACTATACTTGATTGTTCAACATTAAGAACACAAGTTGTACTTTAGAGTCCTTCGCAGATTTTATCAATCTTGCCAGAACATTTATGAGGGGAATCACACTTGTGATCCTCAGTGATTGAATGGAAACCCTGCTAGTGTCAACATCAAAAAGCATTGACAGTAGGTCACTTCGTTAATCCCTTATGGGTTATGCTTATTGTTCGCGACAGTTATTTTCCAAACAGTCTACAGTCATGGTGTGATACTTCAGTGTACTTCAGCGGCTTATCTACTTCTAGTTGTCTAGGGTTTGGGTATCTGGATTTAGGAACAATAGTGTGAAGATGTCAAAAGCAGTAATGTATTAGGTCGTATCTGGTCTAAGAGTATTCGAAGAACACGCCGGCATCTTTGATGCATCCGTTTTAGAGTATTTGAGGAACGTTGCTAGTGACTTATGATGTTTTTGTTTGAGATGTCTTAACACGTATGCCGGAACTAACAAACAAATTTTGTTTGCTATTTATGCATGTACCTGTGGAGGCCGAAATCTAAAAAGACCGTACACCATCATCATACTTATCAACAATCTTCAACTCCACATGCTCATACTAACATCCTTAAAGATCAAGTCAAGAAAGTTCAAGACAAAGTTCAACATCAAAGTGAAAGATCAAGTTGTCAAAGAACAAGTTCAAGAAGGAAATGAGGATAACGTTAGTATGAAGTTCAAAGCTTATCAAGAAGTATGAGTGATGCCAAGACAAAATACTTGAAGATGTTGATTGAAGGCAAGAAAAGATCAAGAGATTATTCTAAAGATCACAAAGCATGATTGGAACAAAGGAACTATCAAATCTATTATACAACATGACTCAAAGTTCAAGACAACAAGCTTCAAAGATCAAAGATCAAGGTCACAAGCAAGAGATCTCAATGATCACCCCTTAGGGGGAGATTGTTAGCATTAGAAGTTTTGATCATTTATGTAATCAAAGAGAGATCTTAACGATCGTCCCTTAGGGGGAGATTGTTAGGATTAGAAGTAATGATAATTATTGAGTCAACGAGTTTACTATATGTAATATGTAAATGTGTAATAAGTAGTCAAAAGCTAGTCCATTAAGTTAAGGAAAAGCCTTAAAGTCTCGGCCCAACATGAGGTCCAAGAGAAGGCCCATATCGCCTTTGTAAGAAGTTTATAAACCCATCCTAAGCTTGTTAGGAGGGAATGAGAGCTCATTATTCATATTTTATTTTACACATAGTGCTCTCCACCTCTCTTTCTCTAGAATACTTTTCTCTCTATCTCTCTAGAATACTTCTCTCTCTCTCTCTCTAGGCTTATTATATTTATGTGATTTGATAATATAATATTGGGTCATAACAGTATAGGAAGGGGCATCATTAGGTGTGACAGACCCGAATGGAAAAATGGTCTCATCAAAGGTGACATTATGAGAAATGATGGTTTTATTGGTTGAAAGGTTAAGGCAACGAAATCTGTGGTGGTTTGATGGGTAGCCAAGGAAAATACATGGAGTGGAGCGTGGGCCAAGTTTATGATTGGTGTCAATTTGGGCATAACACAAACAACCAAAGACACGTAAAGACGTATAGTTGGGTTTTATGTTATATAGGCGAAAGTGAGGTGTGTTGTTATTTATGGCGGTGGATGGTAAAACATTAAAGAGGTAGTTGGCCATGTGAAGGGCTTTGACCCAGAAATGAGGAGGAAGATGGGCTTGGAAAAGTAAGGTACAGATGAGGTTGTTTATTGTTAGAATCATGCGTTTAGATTTATCGTTCTGTTGAGATGTATGGGGACACGAGAAATGTGTTTGGTTGACGTGTTTGGTAAATAGTTGATGAAAAATGGTGTTATCAAACTCACCACCATGTTCACACTGATAAGCTTTAATATCTGCATTAAATTGGGTTTTTATAAGGGAATGCAATTTATAAAATTTAGCAAAAGTAGCAGACTTATTACGCAATGGATATACCCACAATTAGTGAGAGAAATAATCCAAAAAGATAACATAATATTTAATATTAAATTAAGTTTTTACAAGAGAACGAAATTTAACAAATTTAGAAAAAGTTGCAGATTTATTACGCAATGGATATACCACAAATTATGAGAGAAATGATCCAAAAAGATAACATAATATTTAATACCACTTTGACTCGGAACCAGAGAGGTCCACAAATCAGAATGCACAATATCAAAAGCAAAATTAACTATGGTATTGGAAACGGAAAATGGAAGGCTCACATGCTTGCCAAGTTGACAAGCATGACAAAGATGAGGAGACTTCACTTTATTACACAAAATAACATTATTAGAAAGTAAAGAACGTAGCACTTCATTTCCCAGAAAGTCATTGGTGCCACATGTGATGACTAGCAAGAAAAGCTTGTGGGTAGGATGTAGGCGTGGTCACATGACACAAGTCTCATGTGCTATCACATTGGAGGAGAATTTGCTGAATCAAATGTCTTTCATAGAAAAACCAAACTCGTCAATTTCAATAGAAACATTGCTTTCACGGGTGAATTGATGGACGTAATTTTTTTTTGAAAAATGAGTAGTACTTAAAACATTATGAAAGTGAAGAGGACGGTGAGGGTTAGGCAACAAGCTATGGCCCGTGTTAGTGACGGGTATTGATTTACCATTACTAACAAAGACAGATGGATAAATACTTTTATTATAAATAGTACTAAGATTATTTGCATTAAAATTTAAATGGGAAGACGCACCTGTATTCATATTCCAGCTTGCATCAACAAAATCCTAAGGAGCTAAGACATGAGTGGGTCTGAACTGTGCATATACTTGCTGTTGGGCTTGGAAAACCCGTTGGGCTTAAGAAACTTGATGTAAGAGTTCATATTGGGATATTAGTCTTTGTTGGCCTGTGCAAATCGAAAAATTTGAGTCTGGCTTTCTCCGTGAAAAGCATATGGATATGCATCCCATTCCATTTTAATTTAACAGATGGAGGTAGTAGTTCTTGAAAGAAAAAAATGGTCAAAATAAAAGAACTAACAATTATTTGACATAGCAGATGTTGAGAGCTTAAGGTGTCACAACAAGGTTTATCTTGTCATTTGGGCCCCACAGGGTGCCACATCACCATAACACAATCTCTTCTACAACCCTCTTATCATAACTAAACATAACCTCTTCATTAAATGAAATAGAATATAACATATTAAAAACATAGGAAACTTGAAATAACGATACAAAAAAAATGAAACAGAAAAAAACATAAAACACATAATAATAATAATACGAAACTTAAACATTTGATTGGTCGTTCTCTTGTTTTCTCATGATTTCTTCTTGTTTCATGCAGATGAACGAGCCTTTAGCTTGTGTGGTCTAGCTGGGATTAATTATGAGAAACTTCAACTCTTCCATCTCTAGGTACCTCATTTCTTTCTACCTCCTTGCCTCGTACGCGGTTGTTTGAGCTTCGGCTTTGCCCATATACTCGGAAGATAAAAGTATCGAAAAGCACTCATTTGACTCCACCCGGAGCTCCCCCGGCATTTGACGTCTCCACCGACTTAGCTTTTTTTGAAGCTTGAGATTTTTTTGCGCTGGCGAGACAAAGTCGTTTTTTAGTGTCGAATCGATTCTTGAGATTTGTCAGATCAATCGGGTCCTCCGTGTCCCATTTTGGGTATTTTCTCAAAACCTCCAACCCGTTAACATATATGAAGTTTCTCCCACCAAAGCGTTGGCTAAAATTAGTCTTTGCATTCTTGAGATGATCACTGTCATTTTTCCTGCTTTTACGCTTCTAATTTTGTATAAGACATTGAATTTTTGGCAATCACCATGAAGCCCGGTCCATTTACCCATGACCATAAATATGGTACGAGTTTCATGGTTTGTAGCACTATTGAAATTCTCCGGAATCTGTTTTCAAAATGCGTCATCGGAACGGTCATTTCCATTGTCTTTGTCTTGGGAAACTTCTACCTAAGTTTCCGCTACCAACTTTTCTTTATCCTTTGTCCAACAAGTATTTACACGTGTCAGTTCCTCTATGTCATCATCGTCGTCCGCATCCAAATTCACGACTTTTTTGGACTTTTGCAACTTTTTTTCCTCGAGATTTGGCCAGTGCACGGGGTTGTGGTACTTTGAATTGTGAATCTGATGGTTGTGATTCAAAGTATTGTTATGATGATTATGGGTTAAAATATTGCAGTGTCGGATGTCTTTGATTTTGGAAATTTGTGAATCCTTGAAACGTAAATTGTTGATTTTGGTAAAGTTGCTGGGGTTTCATTTGCGTACCAAATGGAAGAATCACTTGTGAGGAACAATTAGAGTTTTGTAACGATTGGGCAGACGGGTTTGAAGAACTCCCTTATTGTTGTGAGTTAGTGTTGAGAAGCGAGGTAAAATACCCGTCGTTTGGACTGTGAGACATTTTTTTTTTTCTGTATGTTAAAATATAAAGTGTATTGAATATTTTGGTAAAGAAGTGTGTGATAAATGATGTGTTATTAATAGTGTTTAAAAAAAAGTGGGATTTAGATTAAAAAAAAAAAAAAAAAAGCATCAAACGGCTATATTTCACAAAATACAACCATTTATATTCACTTGAGCCCCACTCAAGCGATTGTTTTGCAGAGTAAATTGCTTGTCGCGCAGACGACGAGACAAAGAGTGGCACGGGACAACGTGATGGTGGGGTGTGGTGGCTAGCCGTGGCGAATGAGCCACGTAGGAGTTGCGAATGTGATTCAATGTCAAGTGGGACCAATTATGATAAAATTACGATGAATGAATTATTGTGGAGGTTAGTACAAGTGGGACCAAGTGAAGCAACAAAGGTTATAGGAAACTATGTTACTGGTGGTGGCTTTATTATTTATTTATTGTCGATAGTGACAGTAGGAGAAGTGCAATTAAGGTTGATTTATGAATAAAAATTAACGAAGGTGAATTTAGTATGGTGAATGAGCATGATGATTGTACAAGCGACGGCTAAAAGGGTGTTTTCAGGGTTTAAAGTTTATGGTGAGAGGATCCTCTAATACCATGAAAACTTGTGTAATCTTTGATTCCTTGAATAATGAGTATGTGTCAATACAATATAAATAATGCTCAATGATTAAACGGGCTTGGCCCCAATATAAATTATGCTAACACTGAATACTCGTCTAGTAACAAAAACAAGCTAAATGTCAATTTACCTTGGTTGCTAACGTTGAACCACAAATCACTACTTATATCCAACTTTTTGAGGTTTCTCAGATAAGCTATATCTGCCATATGAAACACAAAATAATCTTTTATATGTGCTCCAACTTGATAAGAGACCTATTAAAAGTTTAAGTGTGATAATGTTCTTCAACTTGATAACAGACCAAAAAGAAAGTTTTAACATTGTGAGAGTCAAAAGAAGAGTTACGTATGTCAAAAGAAAGGTTTGGAGGTTTATTTTAAAGTACAAATATCGGGGTGTTTCATAAGACGTACCATGAGGTGGAAATGACCCAGATAAACTATTTCCGGAAAGATTCAGGTTTTTAAGCGACGGAAGAAGTCTTAAAGATGATATAACGCTTTCATTAAAAAGATTGCCATTGAGATTTAAGGTTTCCAACTTATCCAATATGAAAGCGTTCTCAAAACCTGCATTATATTGAAGAAGCAATCTTTTAATTAATTACTATATGCGGTCGGGTTGAAAAATAGGAATTTGTGTATGGATCCGATTACCTTGCATCTGAAAGGTACCACTGAATTGGCAGTCGGTTAGAACCAACATTTCCAAGTTTCTCAAAGCTGCAAATTCTGCAATATATGTAAAGAGGGTATAAATATCTTCCAAATATGCACAGGTGCATGATAACTTAAAAAGAGGAGAAATGTAAAGACAGAAAACGTGCCATTGGCAGGGAAATATCCATTTAAGCTGGTGTAGCTCAGATCCAATATTTTAAGTGAAGCGAGTGAAGTCAAAGAAGGAAGGATATCATTATCGATGTGAAAATTTGAACTGAGGTCCAATATCTCTAGTTTCTTTAAACTCGACAACCTTTCAAGTTCTGCAAAACAACAAAATGGGTTTAACAAGGACATGCATGTCTTTTGATGTAAAAAATGCTTCACTTTTGAGCAAAGAATAATACAAACTTCATAAAAGTATTCCCTAGCAAATTGAAATAAATTAACTTAGCAATTTAGCATATGCTACCTTTGTTTAGAATTTCACTTTCAAGATAGTTCCAGGACAAATTGAGAGTTCTCAGATCTTCAAAAGGAAGAAATACGGAAACATTCAATGGCCACAATTTTGCTGTAGCGTCTTCAATTGTAAAGTTCATTTCGTCATCCAAGTTCCCTTTAAGATTGTTCAGAAAAAGCGCTGTCACACGACCGTTGGTTGTGTTACACTTGACCCTCTCCCAATTACAACACTCACCATAATCAACCCAAGTGGGAAGAACGTTGTCCGCTTCAGAATCGAACGAGTTCATAAGGGACGCTTTGATCTTCAATAGCGCCTTTATTTCTTCTTCTAAACAAACAGTTTGTGCTCGTTGGACCAGAAAAATGCTTAACAGCAGACAAGATAACCATAATTTATGCCCCATATGTAAGACACTCGCAAGAAGTGAATATTATTCTCTCTGAATTGCCTGTTGTTAGGTTAGTTCTTATATAGAAAAATTGTAACTGGAAAATAATCAACAATAAATGTTGCTTGAACAAGTACTATGATATCTAAACAATTGGTTTGCATGCATTTATTAGGAAAATAATTGTTTGACCATTCATGAGCCGCCACAACTGTTATGAATGGACGTCCCCTTTAAATTTTGGGAGGTGATCGGCAAACTCACAAATCTTATTAGGACACTTCATTATACAAGTAGTTAAAGTAGCTTACACTTAATGTACAACTATCTGTTGTGTTGCATATAATAGAGTGTCCCAATAAATTTGAATAGTGTGCGAATCATTTCCCTTTAATTTTATGTATTTTAATTCTAAACATAAACGGTTCACATTATCACATTAAACACTACAGTCCCACACTGCTCAAGTAAGTGTGCGACACCGTATGAGAACCCTCCTTCTTTTTGTTTAATCGGCCTATCTTTATTCAGTGATTTTACCTTTTAGCGTTCGATGGATTCGTCGCTAAAAGTTCACTTCTTTCATTGTTAAAAGCATTGTCGTCGCCCTCTCTGACTAAAACTTATGGCAACAAAAAGTCAAAGTCTTTAGTGACAAAAAGTGCGGCCCACACGAACTCAACTTCAACTGTTGTCCATTGTGGGGTCTACTGACCTTTAGCGACGACATGCGTTACTAAACGTATTTTCCAAATTAAGTAAAAAATGATTTTAAGTATTATTATTCAAATATAAATATATAAAATAAATTATTTTAATAATACTCTCTCCATCCCAAAATAATAGGCCACATTTTCTTTTTATGATATCTCAATTTAATTGTCCACTACTAAATATAAATAAAGACGTTTGATTGAGTTTACCATATTACTCTTGGTTGAAATTAATATTGCAAACTTTAAAGAATATACAAATTAGTTAATTAAGGTTAAGATTGTCACTCTGACGAAAGTAAGAGAGAGAAAGCAGTAATAATTATGTTTTCTTACATTATATGTTTTTTGTCGGGGAAAAATAATTTTGGGATGAAGGACGTAATAGTTTATTGGTTGGGATAACACTTTAGCGACGACACATGTCGTCGCTAAAAATGGTTACATGATAAAAGAATGCCGCATGAAACTCTAGCATTTCTATATTTTTTCCCGAAAATATATACAAAATCTCAACCTATAAATCACCCAAAACAATGATTCAAAATTATTCTAATTCATCCATCCTTTTATTCCTTCCAAAATAACCAAACGAAGTAATAATTTTTAAAAATAATGATACAATTAAGCTAAAACTAATATGTGTATACAAATAACCAAACGGTGTCTATACAAATACAAATTACAAACTAAATCCCTACTCCTCATTTGAAGCATAATCATAATCTCCATCACCATCACTATCTTCATCTTCACGTATATATGCCTAGTACTGGGAGCAAAGGTTGGGTTGTATCAGGGAGCAAAGGCGGGGTTGTAATAACTAGGTCTTGGAGGAAACACTTGAGGAATATACATTGGAAGAGGGAGACAATACATTAGGGGAGGGGTACACTGTGAAGAAGAACCTGCTTGTGCTTGTTGAAGGTCAAAGTAATCCAAAGAGTCGTTAAAGGCGTTTTGGGTATTTGAAGCTGCGTGTCTAGCTTTCTCAGCTTCTAATCTCCACCTGGTTTGTTCTTCCAGTTGTTGCTTCATCATCTCAACAACTTGTTCATGAGTACACCAACCTTGGTTAATTAGGTTATGAGCTCCTGCTTGAACTTGAGCCCATACCTGGTAACCTGTTGCCCCTACCAGCTATATGCCTTAGATATTAATTTGAAAGACTTCATCTAGAATTTCTTGATACATCTTGAATGGGAAGGTTATGGCGTCAACTTGATCTTGCATGACTTTCATCAGTGTCTGTGTAGTTCAAAAAACAAGAAACTTAATATAACAATAATGAAATGATGTTCGGTAATTAGTGCAGCAGTTACCACACTTCCCTTGTACATCAACAGGGGTGTTAGATAATTGGTGCAACAGTTACGAAACACTCCTATTGCAGCATCAAGGGTGTTTAGTAAATTTTGCACTATTTACCAGACATCCCTAATAATGCATCAATGGGTGTTTGGTACTTAGTTCACCATCAATAGGCCAAGATACATGATGAGTAAGTGTGTTAGTAAAAAAATTACTTACATAGTGCATCTCGGCTATCCGAGATTCAAAGCGGCCGCCATGCGAGTGAGTACGTCGGTAATGCTCGATAAGGTCCTCATAATGCTGGTTTTGAACGAACTATATATAGACAATTAAAAAAAATTAATAATGGTTCATCCAACATATTTAAAGTATTATAAAAAATAAAAATTATAAATAGTCTTACATATTCATGTCATCCACTCTTTATTTTGTTCTCTAGATTGCTTAGGGAACTTATTCTCTAAGGTGGGCAACGTGATAGTTTCTGACAGCGATGATGATGAATTTTTTGATGATCACATTGTGACGTTGTACTCTGGAAGTGGAAGTAAGGAGCAGAATCTTTCTGAGTAATGGAAAGCTGATACAGGTGACGGAAACAATTATAATGATGATGATTTTAGCCTGTCTCCTTCACAATAAAAGTCTTCAGGAATTCAAGATTTTTGTCTTAACTAGGTTGTTTATATATTTTTTGCATAAAATTTCTGATGTATCTTATTTTATGCTAGTTTTGGTTTGGTGGTCTTGTTGCCTATAGCTAGTTGTCATTTATGGTCTATCATAAAAATTTTAGTGGTTATGTCAAACGATTGCTTGCAGTTAATATGATACTTCAGCCACATTCAATTGTACTTAAACGTTTTTTTGGGGTAATATATTTTACCGGGTGGATTACCCTTTGTCCAAAAAAAGAAAAAAAAAAAAAAAAAAGATTGCTTAGTGAAAGACGATAGTTAAGTGTGAAGGGATTTGATAATGCTCGATTTATACATGTATATTATAGTGTTATTTAGGGCATGTTTGTTTACTTCTTAATGGACCAATTCAGAGCTCAACAATTATTCAATCAAAGGCTTGCTTGTTTGATAAAAGTTTTAAAGCATCTGAGTCATTCTATTCCCTTATATAAGATTTTTCTAGAAAGGGGCCCCTAAACCATTAAGCACCTAGCATACTACTCATATAGCCTCTCTTTTTTTTTTTCCTCCAAAGCCACACTCAAACACTTAGGGCCCGTTTGGTTTAAGCCTTCTATATTCAAGGAATAGTTTGATTGTAAATATAATTGTTTGGTTCAAGTTTTTGGAATTGAAAGTGGGTCTGGGAATGATAGATTGATTCATGGCACTTGAGGTATCTTTGGCAAATTCAATCTTATCATGGATCCTATATTTATATCCTCACTCACAATCTATACAACAAAACAACAACAAATCCAATCCCGCAGGGGCAGGGTATCGGACTCACAATCTATACATAAATTAATTATTAAAAAATAAAACTACCCCACTTTCTTTCTAATAAATTATTTATCAACTATTAAAATAAATTTTTTAATAAAATATTATTTTTTTCTTATCTCATTTTCTCTCATTTTAAACCGAATCTAAATCTGATTCCAAATTCTTTTACAAACCAAACGGGCCCTTAAATTTCATTATTCACATATTTAAAAAATAAAATAAGGGTGTCAGGTCTTTTGCATTTAATATTCCATTAACGTCAAAATCAATTGACTATATATACTTTTTATTTATTATGTTTTTAAAATTAAAATATCAAATGTTATAAGGTGGTAATTTAATTATTTTATTGAAATGGGTATTAATGTTGTTATAAATAGTGAAACGAGATGTTTTGTTATGCATCATCATATGTGTTAATATTGTTACAAAAGTGAAACTAGAAATGAGAACTTGAATTATACAAAAAGCTTTAATGTGAAAATCAATTATTTATAATTTTATGTTTATAAGTTATGTATATGTTCATATTATAATTGTATTATTTCAAAGGAAGTTACAACATAAGGTAAAATTTGTAATTTTGTGCCGCTCAGATCACAATTCATAACACATATCAAACATCTCATTTTCATTCAGGACCAAGGTCATACAGAGCCTTTGTATTGTTTAGAGTTAAAATTCATTCAGCGCTAATTCATTTTGTTTTATCAAACAGCCTCTTATTGTTTTATTATTAATTCTTGTAGACTTTCGATACTTAAAAGTGTATTAATACATTTCAGGTTCACTTGAAGATTGATCGTAAGAAGTATGCAATATGAAGTCCTCAGCTCGAGGAAACACATGCTTGGGCAAAAAGTGCAAAAAGAAATCAAGTCTCGTAATTCAAGTGCTCAATTGCACCAGTATTGACACCAAGTGCAATGTACTTTGCCTCAGCGGTCAACTATGAAGGAAAAGTGAAACCCAGATAAAATATCCAAACACCCCAATAAAGAAAGTGCGTTGATTTTCAAGATCAAGTACGGCGTACTTCCTATGTAATTATGAAACTTTGACCCCAAGTTTAACATGAAGTACGCCGGTTTTAAAAACAGTACGCCAAGTTTAACATGAAGTACGGGTCCAAACATATGCTAGGTTAGCTTTGTTCGTAACTTAGTAGCTGTTGCTGTTTTTCAGAATTGACTCTTGCCAAGTTTTAAAAGGCCATAACTTTTTGTTATAAGTCCGTTTCACTTGATTCAAATTGCTACTTTTAGAGTGCTATATTCGCTACATTTTTCTCAACTGTCACGGTCCGCCAAACTAAGTTTAGAGTGCTCGTAATTAGGCCTAAAGTTGGTCACTCAACTAGTTTTATAACAACTTTTTAGTTTTTGTTTTTAAGTTTTAAACTACGAGATTACTTCCGAATGTCCTAGATTTCAAACTGTAACATCCCATGCCCACTTAGACCAAAAACTAAAATTTTTTACGCGAAAACGCTTGACTTTTACGGATATCTGGTTACTCTTTTGACCACTGACAAAAATCTATAAACATTCAGACCTTGAGACTATTTTTAAACGAAACTAGACTCAATTACCTTCAAAACAACGGGTGGCACGACTCGTGACGACTTACGGATTAAAAGATATAATTTTTCAAAGTTTACCAAAATCTGTCCAAATTTTGGTACAAACCGAAATTTCACCCTTTTTCACCATAAACAACCCATACTACCTTATTTTCACACCAAACTCACTCAAAGCCATTAACATCTCATACTAAATCATTTACATAATCAATCAACCCGTTTACTGTAACACCCCCAAAATACCGCAGCGGAAGACTGTGTCATAGGGGTGCTACTTCATAATACAAAGTACAAGTTATAGAAAACGAACTCTAAATGAGACGTTTTGAAAAGTTACCATTCGATTAATGAATTCAAAGTTACAAACATGAGATTCCAAAGTATGATACATAAATGTATACAAAGTGTTTTGAATGGTAAATGATAAAAAGCGTAAGTCTTCAGAATATGCAGCTTGACTCTATGTTCCATGCACTAGCTATCGCCTTACTAACCTGAGATAAACATGCTAAAGTGTCAACACAATGGTTGGTGAGTTCATAGAGTTTGTCTTAAAACAGTTGAAAAAGCCTCAAAAGAATGTTCACACAGCAAAGGCATTGAGAATCCACTCAGTTGCAATTCCCGCCATAAGAGACTTGCAACCTGTGTGTTCACAACCCACTGCTAATATATAGTTTCTCAGGATTATATTCACCCATGGTCACGTCATTTTGGACCCATAGGCGGGGAACCACCATCCCAAATAGTACATGTCACCCAACGTCTCGAATCTTGGACTTGGGTGGGGGGTGTAGGCCCATACTAGTACTATTAATACCTCTCCTTTGACAGCATAGAGTATTGTGTATGTACGTAAATACAAATCTTGTATTTAAATTAAGCAAGTATAGTGTAACAAGTATGTATAACGCAATCAAGTATAATTATCATGTATAACGCATTCAAGTATAATGCCAATCAAGTATAACACAATCAAGTATAAATGTTTTGAGTATTTGTACAAGTAAGCAAGTAGTTGAGCATGTATCTCCCCCAAAGAGTTAAAACAAGTATGAAAAGAGTAGGGGCTATGACTCACCTTAAGCTTATGTAATGAGAAATGAAAGTGGTAGTCGAATCGCGAAAGTCTCTAAGAGCAGCCTATAATAGAACGTTGCGACTTAGGTTTGGAGTAACGTCTAAGAATACGAAGAATTGCCTATATATGTCTTGCATAATGTTCATGATGTAGTACTTAGTATATAGTGTAAGTCGTTGACTATAAGTGGTCTATGAAACATGTATAGGTTGTATATCTCTTACTACCGTTCGGGCCGACATAATTCAGAAGTCATGGAGTAAACGTTCGAGGAGCCAGGACACTTTAACTCGTAAATCCACAACTCATCTCGACGGCTTACTTAATGAACTCCTCACATGAGGCTCCCTACTATTGTAGTATTTGATAACATATATATATAAGCTTTTTGATCTTTAAAAGTTATATGGTCTTTAGCCGTGGCTTTGCTGTGACCTTGGTCATTGTTACCATGGTCTTGAGACTCAACCTTGGCGTTAGCCATGGTTGTGGTCTTGGCTTTAGGTCATTAGACCTCTTGGTCTTAGTAAATCATGACTATTATATAATGACTTTGGTCTAAAAATGGGCTGTTAAGAATTTGAAGAAAATTATCACACAGAAAGCGTTTTCAGGGCTCGGGCTTCTTTGTTCCTGAACGAAAACGTCGTTCCGGACAACTTTCGTGTTTTAACTTTTTGATGAATCGGACCAGAAGTGGGACTTTCAAAATCAAAATTTGATCAGAATGCTATTTAGGCAGTTTTGCCGTTTTGGTTTCGCTAACTTCAAATGGTCATAACTTTTGACTCGTGTACTCGTTTTGGGTGGTTCAAATTGCTATGTTTTCCTTGTTAAGTCCTCTTTAACAGTAAGCAAGTGTCAAATATCAAAGTTATACTATTGTGGTCGTGGTTTTCCATAAAAATCACTAGTTTGCTTGTTTGCTTGTCATAAGTTAACATATGTATACCAATACTCGTTTTATCCATTTTTAAACATCATGAACACAATAACAAGAACATATATAGCATGAAAAGAACACAAAGAGCATGAAAATGATATTGAGCAAGAAAGTGTATAAGGGTTTCTTACAACTTTTGGCTTTCACTTAAGAAAGGAAGTCAAGTATAGAACTAGGACACTAAACCTAATCTTGTAAACCCTTCACCATAACTCTTGTAACCCTTGCTAGCCTTGATCTAACCCTTGTGAAAACTATTTAACTTCAGCCCTAGTAACCTTGTGTAGCTCCTAATTCAACCATGGAATCACCAAACAAACTTAAGAACTAGGTAGAGAATACTAAGACCTTGAACTTTGTAGTGTAACTTGTATATTGAAGATCAAAGGATCATGGTGCTAGGTATTGATGTTGTGGCGTTTTTGGTGATGAAGAAAGGAAGAGATTAGCTTGCTATTTATACTATGAATGAGGAGGTTAGGAAGCTTACTAGGAAATTACATAAACTTGGTGACAAAGTTGTAATTAAGTAATGATCTAAAGATTCAATGGTCAAGATTTAACCACAAGTGTGAATGCCCCCCCCCCCCCTAGTGGCGGTTCATGAACTTGGAGAACAAGGTGTGGACTTTTGATGGTATTATCCTAAGTATGTAGCTAGTTTTGACTCCGTAAATCGCTAACCGTAAGTTGTTAAGTCACGAAACGTAAAACCGGGTATCCTAAAAATATGAAACTTATAAATATGCTAGAACTTATCAATATACTCCATAATAAAATATAAAATGAGTAGTAGGTTCTATCGGGTGCTAAAACCCTGCTAAAAACTGGAAACACGGGTCTAAAACGCGTAATTCGCGTAAAACGCTGAACTGAAAAACGTAAAATTCCGAAACTTTTGGAATTGTCCTAAAATGAGAGAAAATCATATTTCTATTGTTTATAATATTTTATGGACATATCGGGATGCTAGAGTGACGTTTAAACCTAAAAGTAAATCTCGGACACGGCTTTGTGATTTTTGCAGAAATGATCCGACGAGTGTGAAATTCTCGGATTATCATTAAAATAGTTTAACTTACGAGAATATGAAATAAAAATTTTGGATGTGAATAGTAAAAGTGAATAGTAAAAAGTGAATAGTAAAAAGTGAATAGTGAAATTTCCGGGAATAAAAGTTAACCTGAAATTGCGAATTGTTACAGTCTCTACCCCTTAAGGAGAACTTCGTCCCGAAGTTCTGTTGATGTTAACTACTTACGGTATGTCTAAGAGAATTCAGGATCTCTAATATAGTGGTGTTTACTCTGATTCGTCTAAGGTTCTGAACTTCTGGTTAAGGAGTCGTATCGGATACAATTAAGCCCACTTATTTATAACTCATTACTTACATAAAGAAGCGTCCAAATTTATGTAAGTAAGGGATCATAAACTTATGGTTCGGTGATTTACAATTTCTTTATTTAAATGAAGAGGCGTCCCAATCCATTTAAATAAGGAGATTCTAAAACATCCTACTTAAGAATTTCCGACACAAAATCCGCCTTCTGAGGCCGATAGTAAGATAATCAAGTCATCAAATCCCTAAAGCTAAGCAATGATATTATTTAACTCAAATCTTGTGTCTCATCAAACAAGAACTGTCACAAGATCAAGTTAACTAATTAGTTATTACTGAGCTCCATGTTTTTAATGACTCGGCTAATCTCTGGGGTTCCTTATAATACTAAAGTCACATCATCTAACAGCGTAGAACTAAACCAACAACTACCAAAAGCGTATGCGTATGTAGCGTGTGTAAGGCAAATAAAGAGGAAAGTCCTAACGTATATAGCAATTATAGTCTAGGCACTAAATGCAACCTAGTTCTCTATAACCAAGGCTCTGGTACCAATCTGTAACACCCCCAAAATACCGCAGCGGAAGACTGTGTCATAGGGGTGCTACTTCATAATACAAAGTACAAGTTATAGAAAACGAACTCTAAATGAGACGTTTTGAAAAGTTACCATTCGATTAATGAATTCAAAGTTACAAACATGAGATTCCAAAGTATGATACATAAATGTATACAAAGTGTTTTGAATGGTAAATGATAAAAAGCGTAAGTCTTCAGAATATGCAGCTTGACTCTATGTTCCATGCACTAGCTATCGCCTTACTAACCTGAGATAAACATGCTAAAGTGTCAACACAATGGTTGGTGAGTTCATAGAGTTTGTCTTAAAACAGTTGAAAAAGCCTCAAAAGAATGTTCACACAGCAAAGGCATTGAGAATCCACTCAGTTGCAATTCCCGCCATAAGAGACTTGCAACCTGTGTGTTCACAACCCACTGCTAATATATAGTTTCTCAGGATTATATTCACCCATGGTCACGTCATTTTGGACCCATAGGCGGGGAACCACCATCCCAAATAGTACATGTCACCCAACGTCTCGAATCTTGGACTTGGGTGGGGGGTGTAGGCCCATACTAGTACTATTAATACCTCTCCTTTGACAGCATAGAGTATTGTGTATGTACGTAAATACAAATCTTGTATTTAAATTAAGCAAGTATAGTGTAACAAGTATGTATAACGCAATCAAGTATAATTATCATGTATAACGCATTCAAGTATAATGCCAATCAAGTATAACACAATCAAGTATAAATGTTTTGAGTATTTGTACAAGTAAGCAAGTAGTTGAGCATGTATCTCCCCCAAAGAGTTAAAACAAGTATGAAAAGAGTAGGGGCTATGACTCACCTTAAGCTTATGTAATGAGAAATGAAAGTGGTAGTCGAATCGCGAAAGTCTCTAAGAGCAGCCTATAATAGAACGTTGCGACTTAGGTTTGGAGTAACGTCTAAGAATACGAAGAATTGCCTATATATGTCTTGCATAATGTTCATGATGTAGTACTTAGTATATAGTGTAAGTCGTTGACTATAAGTGGTCTATGAAACATGTATAGGTTGTATATCTCTTACTACCGTTCGGGCCGACATAATTCAGAAGTCATGGAGTAAACGTTCGAGGAGCCAGGACATTTTAATTCGTAAATCCACAACTCATCTCGACGGCTTACTTAATGAACTCCTCACATGAGGCTCCCTACTATTGTAGTATTTGATAACATATATATATATATATATAAGCTTTTTGATCTTTAAAAGTTATATGGTCTTTAGCCGTGGCTTTGCCGTGACCTTGGTCATTGTTACCATGGTCTTGAGACTCAACCTTGGCGTTAGCCATGGTTGTGGTCTTGGCTTTAGGTCATTAGACCTCTTGGTCTTAGTAAATCATGACTATTATATAATGACTTTGGTCTAAAAATGGGCTGTTAAGAATTTGAAGAAAATTATCACACAGAAAGCGTTTTCAGGGCTCGGGCTTCTTTGTTCCTGAACGAAAACGTCGTTCCGGACAACTTTCGTGTTTTAACTTTTTGATGAATCGGACCAGAAGTGGGACTTTCAAAATCAAAATTTGATCAGAATGCTATTTAGGCAGTTTTGCCGTTTTGGTTTCGCTAACTTCAAATGGTCATAACTTTTGACTCGTGTACTCGTTTTGGGTGGTTCAAATTGCTATGTTTTCCTTGTTAAGTCCTCTTTAACAGTAAGCAAGTGTCAAATATCAAAGTTATACTATTGTGGTCGTGGTTTTCCATAAAAATCACTAGTTTGCTTGTTTGCTTGTCATATGTTAACATATGTATACCAATACTCGTTTTATCCATTTTTAAACATCATGAACACAATAACAAGAACATATATAGCATGAAAAGAACACAAAGAGCATGAAAATGATATTGAGCAAGAAAGTGTATAAGGGTTTCTTACAACTTTTGGCTTTCACTTAAGAAAGGAAGTCAAGTATAGAACTAGGACACTAAACCTAATCTTGTAAACCCTTCACCATAACTCTTGTAACCCTTGCTAGCCTTGATCTAATCCTTGTGAAAACTATTTAACTTCAGCCCTAGTAACCTTGTGTAGCTCCTAATTCAACCATGGAATCACCAAACAAACTTAAGAACTAGGTAGAGAATACAAAGACCTTGAACTTTGTAGTGTAACTTGTATATTGAAGATCAAAGGATCATGGTGCTAGGTATTGATGTTGTGGCATTTTTGGTGATGAAGAAAGGAAGAGATTAGCTTGCTATTTATACTATGAATGAGGAGGTTAGGAAGCTTACTAGGAAATTACATAAACTTGGTGACAAAGTTGTAATTAAGTAATGATCTAAAGAATCAATGGTCAAGATTTAACCACAAGTGTGAATGCCCCCCCCCCCCCCTAGTGGCGGTTCATGAACTTGGAGAACAAGGTGTGGACTTTTGATGGTATTATCCTAAGTATGTAGCTAGTTTTGACTCCGTAAATCGCTAACCGTAAGTTGTTAAGTCACGAAACGTAAAACCGGGTATCCTAAAAATATGAAACTTATAAATATGCTAGAACTTATCAATATACTCCATAATAAAATATAAAATGAGTGGTAGGTTCTATCGAGTGCTAAAACCCTGCTAAAAACTGGAAACACGGGTCTAAAACGCGTAATTCGCGTAAAACGCTGAACTGAAAAACGTAAAATTCCGAAACTTTTGGAATTGTCCTAAAATGAGAGAAAATCATATTTCTATTGTTTATAATGTTTTATGGACATATCGGGATGCTAGAGTGACGTTTAAACCTAAAAGTAAATCTCGGACACGGCTTTGTGATTTTTGCAGAAATGATCCTACGAGTGTGAAATTCTCGGATTATCATTAAAATAGTTTAACTTACGAGAATATGAAATAAAAATTTTAGATGTGAATAGTAAAAGTGAATAGTAAAAAGTGAATAGTGAAATTTTCGGGAATAAAAGTTAACCTGAAATTGCGAATTGTTACATTTACTACCCAAAATGGGTAGAAACACACTTAACCCAAACACCCCTTTAAATGCATAACCCTTTTATACATCTTTTTGACCCATTTTTCGGAAAGACAACTTCTATGACCCGACAATTAACGAAACTTCCCAGATTTACTTATTTTATCATTGGGTTCATTTTCATATAAGAACATCTTCCGTTTGACCTTCCAAAATAGTACTTTAGAACTTGACGGGTTATGCATTAAACCCATTTTGACCCATTTACACTATAAATCACTTATACCACTTTAGTTTCTCACCAAACTTGACCATTATCATTACTTTGACATATAAAACATGATCCATATACACTTGACCCGTTTACTACCCAAAATGGGTACTTTTACACGTTTGCCAAACACCCCTTTAACTTTGACTCTAAACACATAAAACATACTTTGACATACCAAATGACTACCAAATCGTTATACAACTCTTAGCATACAATTTGACACACGACTACACTTTATAACTCCATAAAAGACCAACGGGGGTATAAACTTTATACTTGAGCTCGGTATTCTACCTAAGCTCCTAAATACAAACTAGCTTCATCCTCGCCTAGCCAAATCCTTATTCCATCATTCCAAGCCATCCATATAAACATGTCAACCTACAAAACGGGTTGACAACTAAACCGTAAGCACAAAGGCTTAGTAAGTAAAATGACCATAACATATCATTATACTTCAACCCACACATAAGCATCATATACATAAAACACTTACTTTACAGGCTTACTACACAAGTCTCATCTAACACCTAACACCAACATATTCCATAGCATCAACGCATCACATAAGCCATATTCATGGCATCACATAAGCATATTCCAAGTCCATATACTAGACACCAACATACATAATACACGTGTGTTAGAAATCCATATAACACATGTTAATATCATTTTACTTACCTTAATCCAAGCTAAATAACAAGACATCATCATCATCACAATCTTCCATCTTCATCATCATCATTTACAATATCTCAAAACCTAATAACATTATAATCAATAACATAAACAAGAGTTCACATAACCCATAAAACATACTTATCTTTCATTCTACATCATCATATGATCATATCTTGATCATATGATGAAAACCTACTTAATCCATAATCTAAAGCTTCATTATCATTAAGAACATAGATACTTACTTGTGATGATCATAGCTAAGGAAGACTATTAACACTTGATCTTCACCTTCGTCATTTCAAGCCATCATCTAGCTTTTCTTCCCTCCCTTTTCTCTCTTCTAAAACCGGACCATTACTTATCTCCTTAATGAGAGAAAAGTCTAGACTTTCCTAGATATACTAGTTAGGTGGCATCTTTGGCAAAATGGCAAGATTGGTCCTTCTAGTCTCTTTCTTCTTACTTTGGCCACATCCTACTCATAACTCATTTACCTCAATGGCAACTTTAGTCCCTTTGGCACTACCACAATTCATTCTTAGTACTAGAACAAGTTGGTTCTAGTACTAGTTTGAGGAATTAGCAAGATTAATCCCTGCAGGCAGAACAAGTTGGTTCTAGTACTAGAACAAGTTAGTTCTAGTACTATTTTCAGATTCTATCAACTTAGGTCCCTCAAGTTATTTTCCTTTATATTGGTGACACATAATACTTTCTAAACCACATTACACATTCTTTGACTATCGGGTTTGACTTCTATGTAACATTCTTTGACTAACCAATCACGTAAAGTCTTTAGTCCTCTTTCATCTAGGGTGGGGTCCCAACACCCGGGAAACGGGTCTAACAATTCTACCCCCTTATTTAGATTTCGTCCCCAAAATCTCTCATCTATTACTATTCAAACCCAATTCTCAACATATACATGTCCTTATTCTCATGCTCTTTAGGCTATTACCTTGCAACGATCTAAATGATCTTGCAAATTCTAAACTCACTATACACAATCATAACTCATAATCCGCTAAAACACTCTTCTCACCACAATTTAACTAAAATTTCCCACGATTGACGACTAGTCATATGGAAAATTTTACTATTTTGACTTTATACGCCCATGCACCAACATGAAATAACATCATATACCGGCCAATTTATTTCAAATTATACAAAGTACCATACAAACGGCACTTTCCAAAAATCTTACACACGCATCACTTAAGCAATCTTTCCTATCAATCTTGGGAATACTCACCAATTACTTATCAACTTAATACACAAATCATCCTAGGCGTCTATCTTAAGGTTTCACACATGACCTTAATGCCACTATAAGTTTTATTCATTTCTATCTTTTCTTATGACGTCTAACATGTTTTAGTTTTTACTTTCTCATTTCTCTACCCGTATTCATGCCATATCGGTTACACATAAGCCCACTCTCGTTTATAACTCTTTATTCACATAAAAAGGCGTCCCAATCTATGTAAATAAGGAATTATAAACTTATGGTTCGGTGATGAGTGTCTAAATACTCATCATTTTATACTAATCTGGACTGCCAAAACATCCAAAAACACTCAAATATGCATCATAATACTTAAAATATCTTAGAAGTGTGTTTTATATGTTTCAAATGCAAAATAATCAAAAACAGATGAAAAACGTACAAAGTTTGCATAATTGGCAGTTTCAGTCCCTCAACTTTCAAAAGTTGTCAAAACTAGTCCCTGGTTATTCTAAAACATGAAAAAAATCACCAAAGGTCCCTTTTAAATCAAAAAGTTACATAATTAGTCATTTGGTGCAAAGTTTCACAAAATGTCAAGTTTAGTCCCTGAACTTTGAAAAATGACAAAAATGGTCCCTGGATATTAAAACTTTGGGAAAAACAAATTTTGTCCTTGTACTTCTCATATATGGCAGGATTGGTCCTTGTTTGGAAAGTTTGGTGAAATTACAGATTTGGTCCCTGAAGTTTGGTGATTTGGCATATTTAGTCCCTGGGTTTCATATGTGAAAAATTCAACACATGTCCTTAGAATATCCTCATATGGCATAATATACCCTTATGGAAACTTTGGTAGAATGCCAAAACACACCCCTCACTTTTTGGATAATTACAAAAATGGTCCTTGTTTATTACTTAACCAAACCGGACCCCTTTGTTATTATAAACCCAAAACACAAATCCAATCCACACACAAACATACCAAGCCCACCCATTTCCTGGCCCAACCAAACCCCAGCCCAACTCCCTTTATAATATAAACGGGGTCAAACCCCGTTTGACTTTCCTAAAACCGCCAAACCATCTCCACTGTTCATCCCTTTCCCTTTCCCCCCTCACACAGCCAAAACCAGGGTGGTTTTACCACCACCTGGCCTCCACCTCAGTGGTTTCACCCTACCCAACTAGCCTCTCCACCTCATTCCCCTCATCATTTCATTCCCTCCCACAATTAATGCTTCCACACCAAAAACCACCACTGTAGCACTCAAACTTCTGGTTTTGCAACTAAACCACCCCAATTTAGCTTAAAACCCTTCCAATCATGTTCCCTCCTCCTCCACTATCTCCCAAGGTGCATTAATTGCATAATTTCGGCTGCAAGCAACGAGAACCACTTTTGGCGCCAAAAGTAGTTTAAACGGATGAGATCACTTTCAGTCATCCAACGGCCAAATTTATTGATGGGATTTGCTCAGGAAGTGTCCCCAAACCCTAATGTGAGCCTATAAACGGAAGAAGATGCAAGGAGAAGACTATCTAGTTTTAATTGTAATTTTCTTATTTCGTACTTAGTGAATCTAAATTTCCAGTGTAATTCAGGCTTTCAAACTTTCAAGTTATCATTTTCAGTGTACTCTTAAGCTTTTCATATAATAAGAATCAAGTTTGATTTGATATCTCAGTTTATGCAATTTCAATTTCATTTCAAATTTCTTAGTTATCTGTATTGTTGTTATTATCATGACTCATGGACTCTTATGCTAATATAAGCTCCTAGAAAGCTTATAAAAGCTTTTAGAAACCTTAAAAGTCAGTTTAGCATCGAAAAATCAAAAATACCAAAAAAGTCAAACAATCAAGTTTCATGGTGAACAAGTTGGAGCAGGGTGAATTCTGGATTGCCCTGGGTTAGTGGTTCTGTGAAGAACCTATAGGATTGATCTTGGCTCTTGGTTTCATGGATTCAGCTTAATTGCTCATTTGTAAGCTTATTTTCAATCTTTCATTTCACTATCCTTGTTGTTTAATCTTAATAATTTCTGTGTTTCTATGCTTGTTTGTTGTTAGTTAACCATAATCTAGGTTAATATTGAGGTCTTGTTTGTTGGAATACTTAGTTGTTAAAGAAATCAAATTTCACAGTCAAAATACTACTTTGAGCATTTCTGTGTTTGAAGATTGTGTTGTTGTTGTTTTATGTTCATAAAGTCTTATGTGATGATAATATAAAATTTGAAAACAGATTTAAGGTCTAAATCATCAAGTTGTTTTAGAAAACATCAACTCAGTCTTTTAAAGGATTGTTTGGATTTACTAAGTTAGGCATATGCTAGGTTGCTTTGCTTGTTATCTTTGGTTGTTTCATGCTACACTAGGTTCATACATCTCAGATAAGTCATAAAATTAAGTGTTTGTTAGTAAAAAGTCAAAATCAACAATAATTTAGCTTAAATTTATGTCTGTGTTGAATTCTTAGTAGCATAAGTCTCATTTGATCTCACAAGTATAATTTCTAGCTTATTTTAGTCTTATTACATCTTAATATAACATAATCAATCAGAAAATCAAGCTAGAATCTCACTTTAGTCAACTTAGCTCAAAAATAGAAAAAGTCAAATTTGCATTACCTCAGTTTTCTCTAAAATGGCATGAATATTTGTGAATTTTGTGTAAGATTTCAAGCTTTGAGCTTTTGATATGTATTAGTCTATCAGTAGAACTTGAGATTCCACTATTGCCATATTTTTGTGATTTTTCTTGTGCAAGCAACACAGGCTCAAACACACTTGCAGGGGAAGAAGCTCCCCTGCTACACAGACCATCACCACCACACCCACCACTTTGGTGGTTGTTTCTGAGAAGCTCAGTGAGTCCCACTATCTCCAAGTTGGTTCTTTCAAACCCCCTCCTACCCACCTTCAAGTCTTGAGCTTGGTTTTGAGCTCAAGCTCACTGGGTCCCACCTGAATCACCCCTTGAACTTTGTCCCATTTATGTCTCAGTCACCCAATAAGCAGTTGCTTATTGTGGCTTTTTTAGCTTATTCCATGAGCTTATATTATCAAACCTAGCCTAAATAAGTCTAACTAACTTAGGTAAACCAGAATCTACCTTGTGGACCCCACACAAGCTCATTTGAGCTTATTTCTTAGTTCAGTCAAACTTGGTCAACTGTTAAGGCTAATAAGCACTCTCAGTGCTTATTTTTGGTTTCCAAATTAGTTGTCTTTATAAAAGTTTCATATTTTAAGTATTTTAATAGTTCTATAAAAGAAAAAACAGAAAAAGCCAAACTTAATTATAGTGATAGCTTCTATTTAATAGAAATTATCATTTTAATTTTCTTTTTAGCTTATTTATAAGCACTTCTGCATTTTTATATTTTTATTAAATCTATTTTATATTAAAGTACTTTTATAAATTTTTCCAGATTTTTCTTTTGTCATTTAGTGGTTTTTAGAATTAATTATTAATTAATATTAAAGTATTAAACAACAAAATTAGATTTTATTAAGTAACATCTAGTTTTTATAATTTTCCTAGCTTTTATATAAGTAATAACATTTTTAGTAATTTTTCTAGAATTTCTACTGTTCATTTTCTATTTTTTATAAAATAATTAGCTTAATTGATAATTAATTAATAATTAGAATAGTAATTAGTTAATTAGTTTAAAAATACATAAAACCAACTTTTTATAATTTTTTAGGATTCCTGTGATGGTTAATTAGTTTTATAAATTTTTCCATAATTTTCTGAGTCATTTAGGTATTATTAGTAATTTAAAATAGTTTAATTAGTTTAATTAAGATAAATAGTTTTTAATTAATAGAAAAATCGTAAAAAGACAAAAATATTTATTTTTAATTTTTATACTTTCTTCAAGTTCATTTTAAGGTTTAGAAATTATTTTTGCAAGTTTTTAGTTTAATTTGTAATCTTTATAATTTTTAGTTAATTTAAATTAGGTTTGAATTACTATTTAAAATAGTTTTAATTAATTAAGTAATATTTAAATATTAAAATAATAATTTTTATAATTTTATTTTCATTTTAAATTTTCTTTTAATTTTAAGTTTGAAAAAGTTTCATTTGCACCCCCTGTAGTTTGTAATTGTTCAAAACCCACTTTTCTGTCTATAATCTGATTTCCCAATTTGTACTTTTGTGATTATATCTGTTATTGTTTATATCATTCCATAATTGTTCAAATACCAAACAATCAGTAGCATAATCAATTTCCCAATCATCTTTGGCTACTGTCCTCAGTACCACTTATTCCCAAAAACGTTCAGAATACAATTTCAATATCGTTGGGACTAAACGACCCGGGGATTTCCCTATATTTCCACGGTTAATATACATTGCACTTTCTCCTAGGTGGGCCTATCAACTGCACCCGGTTGATTGGTTGGTTTAGGAGGAGTCATTCGGCGATTTACAATTTCTTTATTTAAATGAAGAGGCGTCCCAATCCATTTAAATAAGGAGATTATAAATCATCCTACTCACGTACTTCCGACACAACAATCATACTTTCTTTACTTTCCATCTTTTCTAGCCCTGGATCCAATCTCTCTAACTTTCCATCCATGTTGTTAATACAAATATCGCCTAAAAACGTTATTTATATTTTACGATCTTCGCTATGTTTTGTTAACGACAAAATGTAAACTTTAGTTTTTAAGCAAAACATAATCTTAGTTTTTAAGACTTGCATAAACTAGACTTTTGCTACATTTTACATTTCATAAAACACAACACAAGTTTATTTCTTAAATTAGAAATAGTCACATCACATTTATGGCAAGTTTTGTCATTATGCATTTATGGAAAGAAATGTGTTTGACTAACTTTGTTGTTGCTTGCAAGCTTTGTATTTGACTTGATTTATGTGATGTGACATTGTTTGGTTGCTAGGAGTTATGAGACAAGACCTTGTTTGGTTTGAAGAGTTATTGCAAAAACCTACTGCAGACCCGGCGGTACCCTGGGGGTACACGGGCGGAACCCATCTGAGGGTTCCGCCTGATCCGCCAAGCATGCAGTGTGGTGTGCTATAAATACCAAGCCATAACTTGATTTTTGGCTAACCTCTTGAGATCATATTTTACACACACACTCATCTTTTCTTCTAACCTCTTAACATTGTTAATGTGAAGTTTCTCTTTGTAGCAAAGAAGCTCACAAAGTCGTGAAAAGTTACAAGTTTCCAACACAACGTTGCAAGACTTGGTAGCTTAGTATTGTGTAAACTCGTGTTGTTTACACTTCATTTGTTTGTGTATATTCTGTAGTGAGTGGTTAGTATTTTAGTCCTCAAAATACAAAGAGTGTTGGGAGTTGTTGTACCCTAGTAAAAGAACTAACGGGAGTGGTTGTGCCCTTGTAAAAGAACTCGACATTTAGCTTTGTGTCGGTAAAAGTATAAGCGACGTGTAAGGTTTTCTCCGCCGGTGAAAGGAGCTTGTTGACTAGTGAAAGAAACTCTCGAGTTGGATACTCGGGGCGTGGACGTAGGGCAAGGAAAAAGAGTCCTTGTAGCCGAACCACGATAAATACTCGTGTTGTGGTTTGATCGTTTCTTTCATTTACTTACATGTTATATATTGTGTTTGTGCATATATCTTTGATCAAACGAAAAGTTTCAAAGCTAACTTAACAAGTTAAAAAGATTTTAATCGGTAAACTATTCAACCCCCCTTCTAGTTTTCCACAATTGGCATCAAGAGCTACGTTACTCAAGCTTTTAAAATATATTGTGTTTTAAAACTTGAAACGATCCATGGATTTTGAAAATTACAAAGAAGGGCAATCTATGCAAAGACCACCATTCTTTGAAGCAAATGGTTTTATATATTGGAAAAACCGTTTTGAAACTTACGTGAAATCTAAAGATATAGATTTATGGTATATAATTGTTGATGGTGATAACATAGCTACTAACATTAAAGATGATGATCAAAAGAAATTGATTGGTAAAAATAATGAAGCTAAAATGATGCTTTACAATGCTTTGCCTAAGAAAGAATATGAAAGAGTCTTTTTGTGTAAAACCGCCAAAGATATTTGGCAATCTTTAATTGTCACTCATCAAGGAAACTCACAAGTTAAAGATAACAAAATTGATCTTCTTGTTCAACAATATGAACAATTTGTTATTTCCGAAGATGAGATTATTGATAATGCTTTTGCTAGGTTTAACACTATTATTACTTCACTTAAAGCACTTGATGAATCTTTTTGTAGTAAGAACTTTGTCAGGAAATTTCTTAGAGCACTCCATCCGAAGTGGAGAGCAAAAGTGACGACAATTGAAGAATCCAAAGATCTTTCAAGCATGTCACTTGATGAGCTTATTGGAAACCTCAAAGTTCATGAAATGGTAATGGAAAAAGATTCGGAACTAGTTAGAGGCAAGAAAGAAAAAGTTAAGTCCATTGCCTTGAAAGCTAGAGTCCAATCAAGTGATGATGAAGAATCTACTTCGGATAGTGATGATGAGGAATTTGCTATGGCCGTGAGAGATGTTGGGATTCTTTATTTGATGTGACAAAATAAATAAAAGAATGAAACAAGAAGGGCTAAAGATGACAAAGGATGAAACTTCAAATGCAAGAAAAAGATTACTACGGATCTTTTTATTATTTAGAATATTCTTTGTAAACCTAATCCTCTATTATATAAAGAGGATACAGGTCGTATGTTTTAATATGTCTTTCACAATGTAGTCGACTAGAAAAGTGTGTGTGTGTGTTCTAGGTCGTGGTTCATTGTAAACGACTAGAACTAGTTAGTGTTGTTCGTATCCTCTAAGGTCTGAGAGTTCTTAGATCCTTGTTACAGTTAGGTAACACGTTGTTATTCTGATCAAATAATAATTGGTGGTGATGATGGTGAAAAACCTTGTGTCAATAACTATTGATTTACTCTTAATTCCGCTGCATATATTGTCATTGTTATTGTTAACCCTAGTGCTCAAAACGGTCCATGGAGTCTATCAAACTCCACAAGAGACTTCAAGAAGTTCTTTCGTAGGCGAGGGAAGTTTGTAAGGCAACCTAAAGATGACAAGAAAACCTTCCGGAAAGATCGTGATGATCGAAAAGGAAAAGTTGAAAGAAAATGTTATAGGTGTGGAGACACAAGTCATCTTGTAGGAGAATGTCCAAAACCACCCAAGAGCAAACCTCAACAAGCTTTTGTGGGTGGTGCTTGGAGTGACTATGAAGGAGATGATGATGAGCCAAAGAATGATGATATTGCTCTCATGGCTCACAACTCAAATGAGGTACTCTCCGACTCATCTTACTCCTCTATAGATGATGATACTTTACCAAATGAATATGACAAACTTTGTGAGTTAAGCTTAAAAATCATAAACAAAAATAAATTTTTGAAAACTAAAAAGGAGTTTTTAGAAAATGAAGTCTATGAGTTAAAAGAAAAAGCTAAGAGATTAGAAAAGCGTAAAGGTATTGACACCTCATGCAAATCATGTGAAGAACTTAAACTTGAAGTTGAGAAACTTAAAATTACTCAAAATGATCTAATCAAACAAACCACAAAGTTCAAAAAATTCGATAAGAGCATTTAATGTGCGGATGAAATTATGAAACTTCAAAAGTCACCTTTTGATAAAACAGGTCTAGGTTTCAGGAAAGTAGAAATCAGTAAGGGTCAAACGAAACAAGAAAAGAACGCACATGAAACAAACAAAATTGCTAGCAGCCCGCGGACCAGACGGAACCCAAATTAGGGTTCCGCCCGTTGGCCCCGAGGGTTCCGCCAGGTCTGCTGCAGCAGTAACTCCATCCACATCGGATCGTTCAAAATTTGTTAAAGTTACATATAAAAATGGAACAAAACCAGCCTTTAAAACTGAAGTAGGATTTAGTAAAAATGAATTTAGAGCTAAAACTACTCAACCAAGACCTAAGACTCCAATTCCCAAACGTCCCTTTCCAAAGAGCAACTTCAACGCTCGACCAAACTACCAACATGTTTGGAACCAAAACACTCCTAGACATTACCAAACTCAAAATCACATGCCATGGAACCCTTATGCTCTATTTTCATACTTGGAACAAATTAATGGCATGCTTAATGATGCGTGGGAATCGCAACAGGTTTTACCTCTCGAGGGATCTCGAGAAGCTTACAACCCCCACCAGGCAGTGTACCTGATCGTTGTAGTATAGTATAGTGACAAGTACCGGGGGATTGATCGTTCAGCTTAGGAATAGTGTCGCTAGGATTAGAAAGCCTAATTACTAGTTCTAAAGGTGAGGGATGATTATTTTTGTGTTTTTATATTTTTATGAAAAGCAAGTAAAATCTCGGGTTTTGAAAGAGTGGGCGGAATTAGTTGCTATTCAACTAACCCAAAACTAAGATGCAATCAAAATAAAATACTGAAAATGAAAATAAACTAATTATACTAAGGTTGTGAGCAGTAATTGGAGAAAATGTGTTTACTTAGATTTCACTACTCCCTAGATATCTTTTACACGTTAATTACTTGTTATAATTGTATGGATGACGGATTGTATTCCTTAATACCATTCATGGGGTGGCATACATAACTCCCCAATTCTATGAGCTCTTATCTCCTCCTACACCATGCCCAGCACAACTATAGGGATTGTAAACAGTGGCTCATGCATTAAATACAACCAATAAAGACCTAGTACGCCTCGGTTCATGTTTCTTAAGACGTTCAAGCATGTTACCATTTGGAGATCTGCCAGTTTTCTTAAGCCTAACATATAAAATCATTCATCCAAGACAAGAATAAACAAGTAATCAACACATAATCAATATCTAGGTTTCATTAGATCTAAGCAAACACAAAAGAGATCTAGCCTAGCATGATAGAATTAAGATAAGAACATGATATAGACAACCAACACATAGACATATTGATTGAATTAGAAGAACACTTATCTTGATTAATCATGCAAGGTATCAAGGGGTTGGAACCCTTGAAAAACCTGTAAAGATACACCAAAATCATCTTTAGGGTTTCTCCAAAACTTCTCTCTTTCAATGTGAAAAACTAGAAAACTATATATAGGAAAATAGGGGTGACGGCGTCAAGAACAAGGGTGTGACGCCGTCATCTCGCCGCCAAATACTTCCTCGGACGGCCTTGATCTACTTCTGACGCCCTATGTGACGCCGTCATCAACTACGGATTTTTATTCTTGAGGTTTGACGCCGTCATGGAATTACTCTTGACGCCGTCACCTACTGTTCCCAGCATGAAAAATTGAGACTTTGCCGTTTTCTTCACTTTTATGCTCCAAAAACGTCCAAAATGGCTTTTTTTTCCAGAATTCACTCTCCAAGTACCTAAAATCACAAAAGGAACTATTTAGGGCAATATTTGATCAAATAAATTCGGATTCGGGCTTAAATGACCCCCTAAAAACGGATCATTTTTCGCCTCATCACTTAACCAAAATGGACCCATGAGAAATTGGGGACCAAATGTTTGAGTGTTTTTCATAAAATAGGTGTGCCTCAAAGTTTGTTTGGAACCGGATGAATGGATTAAAGATAGCGGTTGTTCAAGGCACATGACGGGTAATAAAAGCCTCTTCTCAACATATCACAAATGTGATGGAGGTAATGTTACATTTGGTAGTAATGCTAAGAGCAAAATCATCGGAAAAGGTACAATCTCTCATGACTCCCTTTCTATAGATGATGTTGCTCATGTTGATAACTTAGGATTTAATCTTCTTAGTATTAGTCAACTTTGTCGTAATAAGTATAATGTCCTTTTTAGTGAAAACGGTAGTACAATTCTTAAAGATGGTATAACCGTAGCCAAAGGTGTCCTTAAGAACAACGTATACGTCATGAAGTTGGATTCAACATCTAGAGACAAACTTTGTCTTACCTCATTAGATGAATCTTCAACTTTATGGCATAGACGTTTAGGACACGCTAACATGAGACTAATCCAAAACCTCTCATCCAAAGACTTAGTTCGAAACCTACCTAAGTTGAAATATGACCAACACTTTTGTGATGCTTGCAAAGTCGGTAAACAAGTCCATGGTAGCCATAAGGCTAAAAACTTAGTTTCTACTTCTAGGTGTCTAGAACTTTTACATATGGATTTATTTGGTCCGTCGGCTATACAAAGTTATGGAGGTAACTTCTACACTTTGGTCATAGTTGATGATTACTCAAGATATACTTGGACAAAATTTTTGAAAAGTAAAAATGAAGCTTTTGATAAATTTGAAATTCTAAGCAAGAAAATTCAAAATCAAGTAGGGTCTAATATTGTGTTTATTAGAACGGATCACGGTCGTGAATTTGATAATGAATTTCAATTTGGTAATTTTTGTGATAATAATGGAATAACTCATAACTTTTCGGCTCCACGTACTCCTCAATCTAATGGTGTAGTAGAACGTAAAAACCGGACATTGCAAGAGATGAGTAGAACAATGCTTAATGAACAAAACATTCCACAAAAGTTTTGGTGTAATGCCGTTGACACATCAACATACATTTTAAATCGAGTATTAATTAGACCATTTTTGAATAAAACTCCTTATGAACTATATAAAGGTAAAAAGCCTACATTAGGATACTTTAGAGTGTTTGGGAGTAAATGTTTCATTCTTAACACCAAGGATTGTCTCACCAAATTTGACCCAAAGTCTTATGAAGGTGTATTTCTTGGATATTCACAAAATAGTAAAGCTTACATTGTTTTGAACAAAGAAACCTTAAGAGTCAAGGAATCGTTGAACGTAACATTTGACGAGAGTTCAACTCCCTCTAAGACATCACCTTTGGTAGATGATGACTTAGTTGAAAGCCAAGCAATTGAAAATCAAGAAATTTTAAGTGATGACAAAGAAGATAACTTTTTAACAAAGAACTTGTCAATATCAAAGAATCTAAAAGTCATCCATTAGATGGTGTTATTGGCAACATTAATGAAAGAACACTAAGATCAAAAGTTCAAAATAAAAGCAACTATTTTTGTTTCGTGTCAACTATTGAACCCAAAAATATTAATGAAGCCATTAAAGATGAATCTTGGGTAATTGCAATGCAAGAAGAGTTAAATCAATTTGTTAGGAATGATGTATGGACATTAGTTCCTCAACCAAAGAGTCAAACAATAATTGGAACAAAATGGGTCTTTCGTAATAAAATGGATGAAAATGGAATTGTGTCTCGAAACAAAGCTAGGCTAGTAGCACAAGGATATAATCAACAAGAAGGCATTGATTACGATGAAACTTTTGCTCCGGTAGCTAGGCTCGAGTCAATTAGAATATTACTTGCTTATGGGTGTGCACATAATTTTAAACTCTTTCAAATGGACGTCAAAAGTGCATTTCTAAACTGAGTCATTAATGAAGAAGTGTATGTTGCTCAACCACCGGGCTTCATCGATTTTGAAAAACCTAATTATGTTTACAAACTTAAAAAGGCTCTTTACGGATTTAAGCAAGCTCCAAAAGCATGGTATGATCGACTTAAAACATTCCTAGTTGACCATAAGTATACCATGGGCTTAGTTGATAATACTCTCTTCACTAAGAAGAAAGATTCACATATTATCATAGTCCAAATCTACGTTGATGACATTATATTCGGATCAACTTGTCAAGAATTATGTGTGGATTTCTCAAAAATCATGCATGACGAGTTTGAAATGAGTATGATGGGAGAACTCAACTTTTTCTTAGGACTCCAAATCAAACAACTAGAAGATGGTATCTTCTTTAACCAATCTAAATATATTAAGGACATGCTTAAGAAATTTGGACTAGAAGATTCGAAACCTATCAAAACTCCCATGTCCACGGAAACTAAACTCACCAAGGATGAGGAAAGTGAATCCGTAGATAGCACTAAATATAGAGGTATGATTGGTAGTCTACTTTACCTAACGGCTAGTAGACCCGACATTATGTTTAGTGTTTGTCTATGTGCTCGTTTTCAAGAAGATCCTAAAACTACCCATCTCGAAGCCGTAAAAAGGATTTTTAGGTATATTAAGGGCACTACACATTTAGGTTTATGGTATCCCAAAGGAACGGGAATAGACACCATAGTGTATGCCGACTCGGATCATGCCGGTGACTATGTCGATAGAAAAAGCACAAGTGGTATTTGTACTTTTGTTGGACATTGTCTCACCTCATGGTTCTCTAAGAAGCAAACGGCTCTTGCTATATCAACAACGGAAGCCGAGTACGTTTCGGCCGGAAAGGCATGTCAACAAGCTCTTTGGATGAAGCAAGCTCTTGTCGACTACGGAATTCAACTCAACGACATCACAATTCTTTGTGACAACAAAGGTGCCATTGATCTTAGCAAAAACCCGGTTCAACATGCTCGTACCAAACATATTGAAATCCGTCATCATTTCCTTCGTGACAACGTCCAAAAAGGAAATATCTCAATTGAGAAAGTTTCTTCCGAAGATAACATAGCCGACATTCTCACCAAACCTCTTAAACGTGAACCTTTTAATCTTCTTAGGTTAGGCTTAGGACTCATGGAACCTACATTGTAGTTCTGGACATTAGACAAAAATCACAAAAATCAAAACAAATCCAAAACCATTTTTCTCAGCAGGGTCGGCGGAACCCTCAGCCATAACGGACGGAACCCAACCCAGGGTTCCGCCGTGTCCGTCGACCTGCAGAATCATTTTCTTTGTTTATATTAAACCAAACACCCATTATCTCATACCACCACTTCAAGGCTGCTACTATTCACTTCACCACTCATCCACACCTACGAATTCTTGGTCCTCCATTCATTTACATTGCAAATCAATCATCATTGTAAGTATTCTAAGCATGATTACAATCCTGATCTGAGTCTAGGAATTCTATTTTTTGCAAAAAAAAAAAACAAAAACTTGGGGTTATACACTAACTTGAAAAAACTCATGCATTAGATTAGGTGTTTAATAAAACTAATCATGTTTCCCATAGTTAGAAATTGCATCTTTAATTAGTATAAACATGCTTGCTAAAACACCCCATGTCAAATCTTTCCAAAAATTTCTCACAAGTAGGACAAATATTTTTTCGTCTCACATTGAGAATACAAAATCAAAACGTTATGTTTAAAACATCACTTGCATAATGTCTCTTGAATGCTAAAGGGAATACATAACCAATATGTATTTTCGGGTACATTCAAACGAAGCTACATTGAACTAGGAGCGTTTGGGTTATCTTTTGTTTTATAACAAAACTTGCATAAAACGATTTTGAAGCATCAAAATGAGTCAAGATAACCGCACCTCCACATTGTTTTCATATAGGCACACACTAGAACTTCCACATTATAATAGTGGTTTACGTAAACTAAAATGTGAAATTTTGTTGTTCTAGGAATCATCATGCCTCCTCTAACCCACTACGACCACAAGGACACCATTAAGTACCTACCAAAACACCACAAAACCAAAGGCCTTACCGCAAATCAAGTAAACGTTTTCAAAGCGCTAGAAAAACACTATGTCCATGAGGGTAGAACCATAGACCCATCTTTCCTAGAAGGCACAAACCTTTACGCCGATTTTGCCACAATCAACTTTGAGTGTCTTTTGAATATCGACGAGCCTATTTGTCCTAGGTTCATTCTAGAGTTCTATGCATCATGCGTTCTCTCAACGGATGATTATGGTCATATGTCTATCAACTTTAGGGTTAGCGGCCACCAATACTCCTTCACTCTTGAGGAGTTTGCTCAAATCTTAGGTGTTCCAAACCGTGGTACTTGCCTCTATTCCGACTTACACTCCCTCTCAACTCTTGACAACCTTCAAGACCGGATCCACCCTTATGACACACCTCTTGTCTCAAAAGACGTTCTCCATGACCACCTCTTTGTTAGGACCACCACCACTAGGAGAACCCGTTCGGGGAATGAGGTCGATAAGGACCCATATGGAATGGAAATGAACGAACTCAAACCCCAATTCAAGAAATGGGAGGAAGTCCTTAGAGCCAATGTCATTAGCACAATAGGGAACCGTGACCATATCAACCTTTGCCTTTGCTACATGCTCTACTCCTTGTCCGTTAGGCAACCCTTCAATCTTGCCTACTACATGGCCAAGAGAATGGCCGACATTCCCGTGCATGGCACAACGGCTATGCCATATGGAATGCCCTTGACCCGTCTCTTTAGGTTCATCTCACCCATTCCACCAACTTCAAATGGTCTTCGTCTTGACTACACTCTCATTCCACACACCTTTGTTCCACTTAGTGATAAGAGAGTTTACAAAGCCCAAGAAAAACGCCCACATCCTCCTACCTCATCATCCTCTTCCTCAATGAGTGAAGATAACAATTTGCCAAACTCTAGGCTCCCACCTCTAGAATACCTTTCTCAACTTCCGGATATTCCAAATGAGTCGGAGGAGTTCAAGCAAACAAAGGGGATGTTCAAAAACATCGGGAGATTCCTCGGGAAGATGAAGAAGAAGATGGACCGTCAATGAGTGCGGGTGTGTTAGGAGTGTTTGGCACAAGGTGCTATTGAAACAATTTGGTCGTTTAAACAATATTTGTGATGTATTTGTGTGTTAGTACAATGTTTGATACACTTTGTGTCACAACTCACCATTTCAGGTCATTTCCCGAACTTTGGAAAAACACTATTCATCAAACACTATTCATCAAAACACTATTCATCAGTTTACTATTCATCGTTTTCGAGGTCAATTTGATATTCTGAGAAACTTTTGGGAAATTTACTATTCATGGAACACTATTCATTGCGGGAAAAGATTTCATCATTCATGTGCATTACACATTTCATCGTAAATTTAGTTTACGGATATTCAAATTCGCGTAACCGTATTGGGTTAGGTGCGAATTCATTTCATTAGTGTTGAGAACACTGCATACGGACTGGAGATAGTCTGCATATCATCATAACAGCATTTTCATGTTATACCACTCTCAGGATTTTCAAATTACTATATTCAGTACATTTAACGTTTTTACGTATAAGTATTTATAGTAAACGTTAACACCCGGTTTATACACGACGAATATATCTAAATATTCCCACAATGGTCCCGACATATTTTTATATCCATTTTAACATCATAAAAGTTATAACATTCAGTTACCCAGTATTTTGGAAATTTATTTTATTTATAACGTACGCATATAAATATAACGACGGTTTTCGTGAAAACTAAACAATAATCACCCGATCACTCAGTAAATGTACCCAACATAGTTTTAATATGTTTTTAACATTATTATGACTTTATTTCATCCCGGTTAACTTTGTGAACGTTTATTACTATTAAACCCGGTACCCCGATTTTAACGAATAACGCGTAATAACACTTAACGCTACACTATATTTTCTAAGTGATCAAAATCGTTTTGGCTACTCCTTTTCACACCCAAAAACCGGCCAAGACCACCCCTTTTTAACCTTGTGCATTGATTATTAGTATTTAACTAATAAACTTCATATAACATAACTTTACCAAAATGCAAGAATCATAATTCACTTTATTAGATAAGCTAATTTTTCATCTCATCTTCTCCATGCTTGCTTCAAACCCACGACCTCACCTATGATCCATGATCCACCCATCATTTTTCAAAAGCTAAAGCTACAAACTTGTTCCTTTTATCATTCTAAACAAGAATCAATCAAGAAAAACACAAGAAATCCAAGCATAATCATCCAATAATCATCTCATTTTATCAAGTAAGTTTTCATCTTTATTTTTTCATGGATCATCCTATTTTTACATGTATTACATAAGTATCATGCTAAAAACCATGTACAAGTAGCTATACCACACTTTATTTTGGCTAAAAAGAAACATACAAACCCTAACTTTTTAGTTATGAATCCCCTAGCTCTAATAACTTGGTTAGGAGTCCATGACACCCTAAGAAGGTGTATGGTAGGATTAGATTAGCTTTGTGAAGTTTACAAGAGATTTGGTTGGAGTAGAAATTAGTTATAAACCTTGAAAACTTGATTTGGAACATGTTTAGGACATGCTGTCCCGTTTTGCAAAAACCTGGAAAATCAGTAAACACCAAGGAAACTTTGGCAAAATTTTTAGAAAATACTTTCAAAAACGAATCCGTAGGCGAAAGAACGGATTAAAAAGAGTCTATAACGAAGGAGTTATGATTTTTGCAAGATTGTTGACGAAATGTATTTTCTGGAAATTAGTTGCTGTTGGACGTTTTTCATGGTACAAAAAGAGGCTTTAGACGTAACCCGGAGGAGCCGAGCTTTCCAAAATATATTACTACATACTAAGACGAAACCGTGGATATAAAGAACAAGTAAAACGGACAAGTAACGACAAAGATATACTCGTTTGAAAATCGGCTAAAACCATTTTATATTGACAGCTTTTATATAAATTTGGCACAAAAACTACGAAGTACATTTTCAAGCTAGAAGTAGTATCAAGTACCGAGCTTTATAACTAACGTAGTATTAGTTATTATGAGTATGTTTTCATCATTTCAAAGATTACAACCCGAGTATTTCAACGCTAACATGGAAACTTACGTTATATATATATAAGTATATATATTATAACTAGCCATTTATATTTTCTAATAGCAATATTTTCCAAATTCTTGGAATATATACTTTTGATAACAACAAGTGTTTTTCAAAGAGTAGAGTGGTATAGTAAACATGTGCATGGACATTCATAACATCATTTCATGATCTAAAGTAGATCGTACATCATTCATATTAGGTTGCGGCTAGTATGCGCGCCTTGTTTTTCAGCTCAGTACATGTTCATGGTACCATCATATTGGGTTACGACAGCAAATTGTTCATTGGTGTTCATTTCATTTCATCACGGTTTCATCAGTTAAGGTGAGTTTTCATAGCCCCGTTTTCAATTCAACATTTTTGATTGTTTTCAAATCCCACGGGGGGAATACATTGCATCAATTATTTCAGTACGAGCCCAAGTATTCAAACATGTACATAGCTTAAGTTACCTTGCCATGTGTTAAGTCCCCTGTAACATCATGAACCGTTAATTTCAAGTACTAAGCGAGAGTGAGTGGATAGATCTATCGAGGGTGACGCCTCCATCTGTGGTAGTGGATACCAACAGTAAGCGGATGCATGTCATGTCTTTTACATTTGAATGTTTCGGCAGAACATTCGGGAGGGGCATAGAATTTCATCAGTCATAGCTTCGGTGTCATGAGCTTAAGGCTATTGTACAATTTTCACGAGATTTTTATCTTGCATTTTTACTTGTGGTGGCCGTACATCAGTACATTTTACAAACCTATGGAATTCACCAACATTCGTGTTGACGTTTTAGCAATGTATTTCAGGTTATTAAAGTAGCTCATGTGATATGCATTTGGACCTTCATGGAGTCGCGGAGTCGACGCGTCTCATCATTATTTCATGCACTTATGTAAACGTTTGATCTATTATGACTTGTTTTTATAAACTTGCAACACATTTTGGGGACCTCATTTTGTAAACTCTGAATTATTTCAATGATCAAATGCAGTATTTTCCAAACGACACTTTAGGTCGTTCAATGTAACTGTAACTGTGGTGCTATGACAGACACCCCCAGGTATTCCATTCCGCTGCAAGTCAGGTAAATTGGGGGTGTGACAGATTGGCATCAGAGCTAAGGTTATAGCGAACTAGGATGTATCTTGGACCCTAGACTATAACCGCATCATCATAGCATCTCATCATTTCATCATAAGTGCATAATCATGATACATGTTGTTTTATACATCCCCTGTGCGAGTTATTTATACTCATATCCGTATATGTATATCATTTTATTGACCTGGTTCACAAGTGACATGTCTTCAGATACTCACCCTGACATCCTTTTATCGGATTCCGACATTGAAGATGCCTTGTCATCTTCCACTACCATTATACCATCAGTTGCACTTACACCACCATTAGTACTATTGATTTGCCATAGGAACAGAGTCTTCCTATCATTCAGCCCGTACATAGAATGCCTTTTGGTAGTGTATTCAGAATTAATCTTAATGGACTTATTAGGATGCTTATTGCAAGGAAGATAGTGTGTTTTCTTTCCATCACTAGTAGGGCACATACTACTCAGGTACTATCACCACCATCAGTTACTTATTACACTATTGGCCTTCCCACAGTGTGTACTTTAGTTTTACCTTTTGGATGTCGCGAGGTAGCACGAAAGAGGGTAGTATTCCATTCACTAGTACCATCATTGTCATTTCCTTTTCCATTCCCACTTGCCATGAACTAGATGACATCTAGTAGACTATTACCATTCGACAAGATTCACCCACGTATCCAATGCACCATTCAAGCTATTTTACTATCATATGGGGAAACTGTTTTACAGAAAAATTTTCTGAAGTAAGCTATTTTATTACCATCCTATACATTGATTTTTCTGTCATTACACCAAGTATTTACTATTGTTACGCGAAGCAATTTTCATGTTACTTGAAAGAAAACATCAGGATACCATTTTAATAACAATGCGTTGAACACCATCTAAAACTTTTGAGAAAAGTTATGATATTTTGACAAAATCCAACATCGCATCATTAGTCCTCAATTATACATAGCCTGATCACCTATGTAAAATTCAGGAAGGATTATGCCATGAAGGAAATAATTACCTTTTCAAAGGATTGTTGATAACAATCTTCATCCAAAAGTTTTGTAAACAAAGGAACTCATTCATAAACATCCATTTTGCCGAACTATCCCTGGATACTTACCCTACCTGTCACTCACTTAGCTATTAAGTTGAATTTTCCCATTGACTTCCCTAAGAGAGACTTTCCATATCAATTACATGCAGGATTCCTCAATACAATAAAAGCAATGAAAGGATTACAGAACTACTAACCAGGACTAGAAGCATATAGTGAGAGAATTCATAACTCAACAACAAATTCTCAGATACTGCGAGACCATCCTAATTACCATCTCTGACTTAGTTGTCCAATGTCATTATTCAAGGGTACTAGCTATACTGAGCTACAGGATTGAACTCAATAAATGTCCGCAGGACAACACAATAGAAATAAACCAAGCTTCTAATTGAGACTGTAGAGCATTTCATTTAAACATGGCCTCATCCATACATGAACTTTCCTGCAGTAAGCTTTCACAAAGGAAAATTGTTTGAAACAAGAATATCAATGTAGATTCCTCTAAGGCATTATGTCTAGAAATTTCAGATAACCTCACCTTCATACCAAGCAAGGGATCAAACCGGAACATATCTCCTCATCTACATGGGAAAACAGAATAGACATTCATCGACACAACATCAAGTGATACCTTCGTCTTGCCAATTACAACGATGAACTATTTCAGGACTTAAGTTAGTCTAAATGCCTATGCTTGTAGTTATGCCAGATAACCATCAATAGACATTATCCAACTTCAGGAACTAAGTGTTAGACATCTATGCATTTAAGCGAACATTTCCTATTCTACCATTTTATCCTTTTCAGTGTTTTCACTTTTAACTAAAGTTGATGCGTTTACATAAATCACATACCTTGTGGAAAAATGATTTCTGAAATTCCTATTTTGAACAAGTGCGATCTTTTTGGTCAAACTTTAGCAACACTATTGTACAATGAGAAATATACATAAACATCAAACTTTGGTAAGCAGTCTTAATCACAACATGTTTGAAAACAGTTCCTATTTCATAACTACTGGATTTTGAATCATCAAGGAAAATATTACTCAGTAAATCATTTGCTCCATTTTTCTAAATTCGTTTATTCAGAAAAGGATTTCAACTAAAACTCATAATCGCGAGACAAATTTCCAGAACGAATTTCCCTACAACATCGCTTATGCATTTAGGATTTGTGACTTGACAATAGAGAATATTTGGAATATGTGATGAAGGAATTAGGAGGAACATCACAAATTGATCACGAACTTCAGTAGTGGAGACCAAACCCACTAGACAAAGAAGGACATATGTCTTATCATCCGTTGGAACAAAACACAAGGAATCAAATTCTTACCTATATGCTATCCCTTCAGTTAACGCCAAGTTCGAAGGACCGAACGTTATGGAATTAGTCACAAAGGTTTATTGTACCCATTTCAGTTATTTTCCTGTTAAGGAAACCGATTCACCTTGGACTTCATGTAATCATTTCAGAATTTCCTTCAGAAACCCATTTAGATGGAAACATCACCGATCATCCTCAGGCCGATGGTCAAAGCGACAGAACAATTCAAACATAGGAAAATATGCTCAGAGCATGAGTGATTGACCTTAGAAATGGTTGGACTAATCACTTAACATAAATCAAATTCATCTACAACAATAGTTATCACACCAACAATGGGAAACTGGCAGAAGTTAGATTGGTACATAACACACATCATTCGGATTGGATATCCTGAACAACAAACCATCCAGATTCAGGTAGGAGAACAAACTAAGTTAAAAGCATTGCCTTGGATTGGCACGATACAAATTGGATAACAAGAAAGGTTGAACCTTTAGCATATTGGACTATTTAAGATTCATTTTAGAATCGACCAACTAGCATACAAACTTGAGTTCTGGCAGAATTCAGCAGTATATATTACCAGTGTCACATTTAAAACAGTAAGAAGCGCAAACCATCTATTGATGGGCCAAACTCAGAAAAAGCTCAACTCACTAGTTCAGTAGGCATTCATGAGATAACCAGAAATTTTCTACAAGTCAAGAATCAGTTACAAGTTCAATAAGTCGTAAACCATTAAAACTTCAAGTTCTGCAGAGTTATGCAGAAAGTTCTGCCTAGGAAAGGCATGTTATCATTCAGAAAACTTGGAAAGTTACGCCAATATACACTGGACCATTTATATTTCAGACAGGGTAGGCCTAGTGGCCGTCAGATTTGAACATTGCCAGAGAACAACAGGATTACACGAACATATTTCACATTTTCAGATCCCCAGAAATGACTTACAGATGAGTCACTCATGATTCCATTGGAAGGGATCCATCCCAAATGACAATCTCAGACCTTGTAAGAGAACCAACAGAAATCATGGACCGTGTGGTCAAACAGTTGAAACAGAGTCGAATTCCTATCGTTAGAGTTCGCTGGAATTCTCGAATATCATCACCTATTCACCAATACATTCTCAGAGACCAACATGAACTGAACTTCGGGATGAAGTTCCATTTAGAGGGGAAGACTGTCACAACTCACCATTTCAGGTCATTTCCCGAACTTTGGAAAAACACTATTCATCAAACACTATTCATCAAAACACTATTCATCAGTTTACTATTCATCGTTTTCGAGGTCAATTTGATATTCTGAGAAACTTTTGGGAAATTTACTATTCATGGAACACTATTCATTGCGGGAAAAGATTTCATCATTCATGTGCATTACACATTTCATCGTAAATTTAGTTTACGGATATTCAAATTCGCGTAACCGTATTGGGTTAGGTGCGAATTCATTTCATTAGTGTTGAGAACACTGCATACGGACTGGAGATAGTCTGCATATCATCATAACAGCATTTTCATGTTATACCACTCTCAGGATTTTCAAATTACTATATTCAGTACATTTAACGTTTTTACGTATAAGTATTTATAGTAAACGTTAACACCCGGTTTATACACGACGAATATATCTAAATATTCCCACAATGGTCCCGACATATTTTTATATCCATTTTAACATCATAAAAGTTATAACATTCAGTTACCCAGTATTTTGGAAATTTATTTTATTTATAACGTACGCATATAAATATAACGACGGTTTTCGTGAAAACTAAACAATAATCACCCGATCACTCAGTAAATGTACCCAACATAGTTTTAATATGTTTTTAACATTATTATGACTTTATTTCATCCCGGTTAACTTTGTGAACGTTTATTACTATTAAACCCGGTACCCGATTTTAACGAATAACGCGTAATAACACTTAACGCTACACTATATTTTCTAAGTGATCAAAATCGTTTTGGCTACTCCTTTTCACACCCAAAAACCGGCCAAGACCACCCCTTTTTAACCTTGTGCATTGATTATTAGTATTTAACTAATAAACTTCATATAACATAACTTTACCAAAATGCAAGAATCATAATTCACTTTATTAGATAAGCTAATTTTTCATCTCATCTTCTCCATGCTTGCTTCAAACCCACGACCTCACCTATGATCCATGATCCACCCATCATTTTTCAAAAGCTAAAGCTACAAACTTGTTCCTTTTATCATTCTAAACAAGAATCAATCAAGAAAAACACAAGAAATCCAAGCATAATCATCCAATAATCATCTCATTTTATCAAGTAAGTTTTCATCTTTATTTTTTCATGGATCATCCTATTTTTACATGTATTACATAAGTATCATGCTAAAAACCATGTACAAGTAGCTATACCACACTTTATTTTGGCTAAAAAGAAACATACAAACCCTAACTTTTTAGTTATGAATCCCCTAGCTCTAATAACTTGGTTAGGAGTCCATGACACCCTAAGAAGGTGTATGGTAGGATTAGATTAGCTTTGTGAAGTTTACAAGAGATTTGGTTGGAGTAGAAATTAGTTATAAACCTTGAAAACTTGATTTGGAACATGTTTAGGACATGCTGTCCCGTTTTGCAAAAACCTGGAAAATCAGTAAACACCAAGGAAACTTTGGCAAAATTTTTAGAAAATACTTTCAAAAACGAATCCGTAGGCGAAAGAACGGATTAAAAAGAGTCTATAACGAAGGAGTTATGATTTTTGCAAGATTGTTGACGAAATGTATTTTCTGGAAATTAGTTGCTGTTGGACGTTTTTCATGGTACAAAAAGAGGCTTTAGACGTAACCCGGAGGAGCCGAGCTTTCCAAAATATATTACTACATACTAAGACGAAACCGTGGATATAAAGAACAAGTAAAACGGACAAGTAACGACAAAGATATACTCGTTTGAAAATCGGCTAAAACCATTTTATATTGACAGCTTTTATATAAATTTGGCACAAAAACTACGAAGTACATTTTCAAGCTAGAAGTAGTATCAAGTACCGAGCTTTATAACTAACGTAGTATTAGTTATTATGAGTATGTTTTCATCATTTCAAAGATTACAACCCGAGTATTTCAACGCTAACATGGAAACTTACGTTATATATATATAAGTATATATATTATAACTAGCCATTTATATTTTCTAATAGCAATATTTTCCAAATTCTTGGAATATATACTTTTGATAACAACAAGTGTTTTTCAAAGAGTAGAGTGGTATAGTAAACATGTGCATGGACATTCATAACATCATTTCATGATCTAAAGTAGATCGTACATCATTCATATTAGGTTGCGGCTAGTATGCGCGCCTTGTTTTTCAGCTCAGTACATGTTCATGGTACCATCATATTGGGTTACGACAGCAAATTGTTCATTGGTGTTCATTTCATTTCATCACGGTTTCATCAGTTAAGGTGAGTTTTCATAGCCCCGTTTTCAATTCAACATTTTTGATTGTTTTCAAATCCCACGGGGGGAATACATTGCATCAATTATTTCAGTACGAGCCCAAGTATTCAAACATGTACATAGCTTAAGTTACCTTGCCATGTGTTAAGTCCCCTGTAACATCATGAACCGTTAATTTCAAGTACTAAGCGAGAGTGAGTGGATAGATCTATCGAGGGTGACGCCTCCATCCGTGGTAGTGGATACCAACAGTAAGTGGATGCATGTCATGTCTTTTACATTTGAATGTTTCGGCAGAACATTCGGGAGGGGCATAGAATTTCATCAGTCATAGCTTCGGTGTCATGAGCTTAAGGCTATTGTACAATTTTCACGAGATTTTTATCTTGCATTTTTACTTGTGGTGGCCGTACATCAGTACATTTTACAAACCTATGGAATTCACCAACATTCGTGTTGACGTTTTAGCAATGTATTTCAGGTTATTAAAGTAGCTCATGTGATATGCATTTGGACCTTCATGGAGTCGCGGAGTCGACGCGTCTCATCATTATTTCATGCACTTATGTAAACGTTTGATCTATTATGACTTGTTTTTATAAACTTGCAACACATTTTGGGGACCTCATTTTGTAAACTCTGAATTATTTCAATGATCAAATGCAGTATTTTCCAAACGACACTTTAGGTCGTTCAATGTAACTGTAACTGTGGTGCTATGACAGACACCCCCAGGTATTCCATTCCGCTGCAAGTCAGGTAAATTGGGGGTGTGACACTTTGGAACATGTTTCAACTAACAATGATGCAGGGAGACAACTTTTGGCAAGTTGTCAAATTTTCAAGTTTATAATATTTTCACTAAGTATAGTGAAATTCTCGACCTCAAGGTCAAAGTCATATGTAATGCATATTTACGTGTCTGTTTTTTGCATTGCCCAACCAGAAATGCCTTATCTCTTTGATTTTAGGAGTTTTCGAAAATTTTGAAAATCATCTCGCGGGTCAAAAACGTGGACCGCCACGTTTTTCACCCCTGGCGGATCTGGCGGTACCCAAATTTGGGTTCCGCCAGTACAATTTCTGGGAATCCCAGAATTTTCCCAACGGACCAGGCGGCACCCTCGGATGGGTTCCGCCTGTGTATTCTGAGGGTGCCGCCACACACCTGCAGATTTTTTTTGTTTTCTGTTTCGCCAATTCAACATTCAAACACCAAAATCCAATCCTTTTAGGTAGAAACCCATTACTTGCAATGTGTTTAGCATAATAGGATACTCCTTCTTCCATAAACTTAACTAAAACCAATTCCTGCCAAAATTCAAATTTAACCATAACAACCTCAAGGACCCCTCAAACATAAAGGAAGGAACCCTTTTAAGGGATCCTTGAAATCCCTGAGATTTATACTACCACAAATCCACCAAAACCACTATGCATTTAGTGCAAAACTTGTCTTCTCACTTCACCATTTTCATTGGATTGACTTCCATGATTTGACAACCCACAATTAGTTTTCCAAATCATTAGAAACCTCCATTTTTGTATGGACTAACATCAAATCCAAACACTCCTTTCCATAATCCATCAACACTATAAATTAAACCATCCTAAACACTAACAAACCACACCTTCTTCATCAAAATTCTGAAACTTTAAACCATTTTAACCATGACCAAGTCAACAAACACCTCTCAACCATCACGACCCATCCGGAGAACCGCCCGGATAAGTGTGAAACCACTATGGTCAAATCAATCCATCAACCTTAGCTCCTCATCATCGGAGGAATTCACATCACCCATCAAAAATGAACATTTTTTGAAGCTTGCATCTCCATCTCCATCACCCAAACAACCAAATGAGCACACTCCACCACCTACTAAATCACCTATTGACCCAACTCCACCAAGTGCTCCAACCCAACCATCAAAGACTCCATCACAATCACCATTACCAAAAATTGAACCTATGGAGCTTTTCGGGTCTCCTCCAACATCACCACACCCGTATGTCCAATATTTAAATGATCTTCCACCAAGATGATGAGGCGAAAAATGATCCGTTTTTAGGAGGTCATTTAAGCCCCAATCCGACTTTATTTGATCAAATATTGCCCTAAATCGTTCCTTTTGTGATTTTAGGTACTTGGAGAGTGAATTCTGGAAAAGAAGCTATTTTGGACGTTTTTGGAGCATAAAAGTGAAGAAAACGGCAAAGTCTCTATTTTCCATGCTGAGAACAGTGCATGACGGCGTCAAGACTAAACTCCTGACGGCGTCAAACATCAAGAATAAAATACCGTAGTTCATGAAGGCATCAAAAGTTTGAATGACGGCGTCAAAGTCCCAAGAATAAAATACCGTGGTTGATGACGGCGTCACATAGGCCGTCAGATGTAGATCAAGGCCGTCCGAGGAAGTATTTGGCGGCGAGATGACGGCGTCACACCCTTGCTCTTGACGCCGTCACCTCGGTTTTCCTATATATAGTTTTCTAGTTTTTTCATTAAATAGAGAGAAGTTTTGGTGAAATCCTAAAGACGAATTTGGTGGAACTTTTACAGGTTTTTCAAGGGTTCCAAACCCTTGATACCTTGCATTGTAATTGAGATAAGTGTTCTTCTAATTCAATCAATATGTCTATGTGTTGGTTGTCTATATCTTGTTCTTGTCTCAATTCATTTATGCTAGGCTAGATCTCTTTTGTGTTTGCTTAGATCTAATGAAACCTAGATATTGATTATGTGTTGATTACTTGTTTATTCTTGTCTTGGATGAATGATTTTATATGTTAGGCTTAAGAAAACTGGCAGATCTCCAAATGGTAACATGCTTGAACGTCTTAAGAAACATAAACCGAGGCGTACTAGGTCTTTATTGGTTGTATTTAATGTATGAGCCACTGTTTACAATCCCTATAGTTGTGCTGGGTCATGGTGTAGGAGGAGATAAGAGCTCATAGAATTGGGGAGTTATGTATGCCACCCCATGAATGGTATTAAGGAATACAATCCGTCATCCATACAATTATAACAAGTAATTAACGTGTAAAAGATATCTAGGGAGTAGTGAAGTCTAAGTAAACACAATTTTCTCCATTACTGCTCACAACCTTAGTTTAATTAGTTTATTTTCATTTTCAGTATTTTATTTTGTTTGCATATTAGTTTTGGGTTAGTTGAATAGCAACTAATTCCGCCCACTCTTCCAAAACCCGAGATTTTACTTGCTTTCATAAAAATATAAAAATACAAAAATAATCATCCCTCACCTTTAGAACTAGTAATTAGGTTTTCTAATCCTAGCGACACTATTCCTAAGCTGAACGATCAATCCCCCGGTACTTGTCACTATACTATACTACAACGATCAGGTACACTGCCTGGTGGGGGTTGTAAGCTTCTCGAGATCCCTCGAGAGGTAAAGCAAGGTGCGATTCCCACGCATCAAGTTTTTGGCGCCGCAGCCTGGGGAATAGTTATTGTCTAGGTTAGAACTTCTTTTTATTAGGTCTACTTGCTAGATTCCTTTCTAGTAAGATTTTATTTTTATTTTTAGGTTTTCTTTAGTCTATCTTAATTCTTCGTGTTTTTGTTTGTACTAGTTTGGTCTTCATGGATTTAGAGAATCGCCGTTTAGAAGTTAGCAAGAGGCTTATAGCGCATAAAAGAAGAATGAGAGAAGTTAACACGTTTAAGGAATTCATTAAGCCTCTCCAAATGAAAATTGAGTTTACGGACTTCGCTCCAACCCCGGATGAAGTGAGTTACCATAGGTTCCTTTTACAGCACCCCTGCCCCTCGAAATATAGAAAGACACCATGGATTAGGAGGCATAACTTTAGGAACATAAAAATTCCTTGCATGATTGGGTACATGTCTAGAGAGCATACATACATTGACTTAAAAGCACCCATGAATATTATGTCTAGGCTCTATTACAATTGGATAATGAACGAAAGGTTAAGCCCTAGAAAAGATCCTTACAATTCTAATAGGTTGTGTAATTTCGTCAGGAGAGTTAAAGGGGTACACATCTTTATAGGAAATTTTACTTATCAATGTGACTTTGTAATCCTGGAAGATGTTAGAGGCATTATAGATCCACACCTAGGAGAAATAGTTTTAGGACAACCTTTTGTTGAAAAGACTAGGATGTATTATGACCATGAGATGGGGATAGCTCGGTTTACTGACGAGATAGAGAAGGTCACTTTTATGATGCCTCACATGAAGGAAGAATTAAAAGGCATCAAGAATCTACAAATTGATGAGATTCGACCCTATGAGGTTAAGGAAGATGGAATTAGTGATGACGCCTATTATGAGAGGAGGCGAACATACTATTCGGGGTGTATGAATCTAGGCCCGGAATACAGGCGTGATGAGAATTGGATTAGATGTTTTGAGTTGACACAAAAGTGGGAAAGGAAAATGTAACCCATGACTTTGAGTCTAGCTACAAGACTCGTAAATAAAGAAAAGCTCTTCTTGGGAGGCAACCCATGTTTTGTGTGATTTTGATTTTATTTGTTTGATTGTTATTTGCTTCCGTATGCATGTTTTATTTTTATTGTTAGTTGATCATGTTTCTCAATTAAAATGTGGAAATACTTTACTATGTTGTTTGGCCTAGTCTTAACTCCAAACTAAAAGTATTTTTGCAAAAGATAAGTGTAAGGGGAAACCCCAAATATGTTTTTAAGAAACAAACCGATCATGATTCTCCACAATATTAAATGAACATGTATATTCGTATTTGTTAGAGTGAAATGCTTGTATTGAGTCATAATGAAGTTTTGCAGGATTTTCCAGGAAGTAGGACCAAGTTTTTCCAGAAATTTTCCGGAAACTTAACATAAGAATTTCTGCAGGTCCATTCTGACAGCGTCAGAGTTTTACTCTTGACGGCGTCAGGAGTTAAAATCTGGAAATTTTACCGGTTTTGTTTTTCTAACGGAGTCTTATGGTTTTTGTGAATTATTAAGTTTTATAATCTCCAGGAAATCTGCAAACTTCATTCCACAAGAATTATATCTTACTTTGTTTTCTAGGATTTAGTAACTTATATAGGATGCCGCCGATTTTACGCGAGGTTGTCTTGTCTATTTTTGTCAGGATTTACAGGTTATGTTCGACAAGGAAATGATTTATATTCTGGAAGGGAAGCTTTGATTGTTCGTTTTCTTGGAAGAAGATTTAACCTGGCCAACCTATAATCCATACCGAGCGAATCAGGTGAGTATTTGATTTCATTCTCTTTACTTTTTCACTTTTACATTCTTTACTTGAACATTGGGGACAATATTCATCTTAAGTGTAAGGGGAGGGTAAAAAGATGATACCTTACATATGCACTTTCGCTTGAGTTTGTTTTGTTTGATAGTAGATGTGTAATAAAACTATGAGAAATACTTGTTAGTGCAATTTTAGCGCCAAATTTAAAATTTTTTACAACATTTAGGAGTGAAACTTTAGCCATAGCAAGCGTCTCATGGATAGGAGATTGTATGACTAGCACATAACCGTATATTCAAAAAACTTTTCCACCCAAATATGTAAGGTTCGCCTTTAGATTTGATAGGAAAAGCATTTACTATTAGTGCTTATGAGTGTACCGGTAGCATTTAGATTCTAGAACTTGCATTAGTGATGCATCCCGAGACCGCTAGTGAGACTACATTCGTGTGGTAGGATTTACTACATGATAAGAGGCATTAGGATTACCCTTGTGTTAAACCCGTATTATAATTACTTGACCATTTAAGTTATATTGCTTGACTAGTTAAGTCAACTAATTTTTCCCACACCCTTAGCGTTGTACTCATTTTTAGTACACGAAACCCCTAGTACACCCCTCCGAGCCTATCTTTTCGTTTCTAACTTTAAGCACTTTACTTAAAGAAAGAATTTGTTACACCCTACTTAAATGTACACCCAAATCGCCTTAGCCTTCCGTGTATGCGCTCATTTTTAGTGCATTATTGTTATTTGTTAAACCCTAAGTTAACTTTCTAATTGATTACATGGTTGCTAAGTCGAGTCATATCCTTGTACATATTGTTTTGGGACGATTGGGACTCATGGGTAAGTACTTATTTTATGGAGTAATGGGGAAGAACATAATATTATTACCCCCATAAGTACGTTAATCTTAAAAGTGCTCCAAGTGTTTTGATTTTCTTAATTCGAGTCATTAGTTTAGTTAAATGTAAAGTATGTAAAGATTCAAGTGTAAGGGGAATGTTCATTCCCTATGATGTATTATTTTGGATGGTAGGGTAAGAGTGTATGCAAATATATATATATATATATATATATATATATATATATATATATATATATATATATATATATATATAGAAAAAGGAAAATGAGAAAAAAAACATACGGACTACCATCCCTTTTCATTCTATGTTCATTTTATGTTTTTGTTATTTTTCATTTATTAGCTTAAGTCGAGTCTAGTCTTGGCTTAGCAACGCCATATTGTACATGTAATTAACCAAGATTGTTAACTCGCCACCAGTAAAACTTCCTTTATCCAACAAAACCGTGTAATTCATATCCCTATACCTAACGTTACAACCCTTTAAAAGACCTCTTTGATAGTTTATCCTGGGTTCTTACGCCATGTGGTGGAGGTTTGATCCTTTCCCAAGCCTATGGTAATCTATTTTGCTATGACAGGTAGTGAGAGATATCTTCCATTTCCATAATGTTATATTACTTTATTACACCCGAGATATGTGAGTATCTAAACACTATTTGTGAGGTGCTAGTGTATGACCTCCGTGCTTGTCTATTGGTCTTTAGTGGAACGATTATTTGTTGTAATTACTTTTATATTAGTGTTAAATGACCCCTAACTTGTCTTTTGAGTAGAATAAAAGCGCATTTGCTTGAGGACAAGTAAATCTCAAGTGTAAGGGTATATGATGAGGCGAAAAATGATCCGTTTTTAGGGGGTCATTTAAGCCCGAATCCGACTTTATTTGATCAAATATTGCCCTAAATCGTTCCTTTTGTGATTTTAGGTACTTGGAGAGTGAATTCTGGAAAAGAAGCTATTTTGGACGTTTTTGGAGCATAAAAGTGAAGAAAACGGCAAAGTCTCTATTTTCCATGCTAAGAACAGTGCATGACGGCGTCAAGACTAAACTCCTGACGGCGACAAACATCAAGAATAAAATACCGTAGTTCATGAAGGCGTCAAAAGTTTGAATGACGGCGTCAAAGTCCCAAGAATAAAATACCGTGGTTGATGACGGCGTCACATAGGCCGTCAGATGTAGATCAAGGCCGTCCGAGGAAGTATTTGGCGGCGAGATGACGGCGTCACACCCTTGCTCTTGATGCTGTCACCTCGGTTTTCCTATATATAGTTTTCTAGTTTTTTCATTAAATAGAGAGAAGTTTTGGTGAAACCCTAAAGACGAATTTGGTGGAACTTTTACAGGTTTTTCAAGGGTTCCAAACCCTTGATACCTTGCATTGTAATTGAGATAAGTGTTCTTTTAATTCAATCAATATGTCTATGTGTTGGTTGTCTATATCTTGTTCTTGTCTCAATTCAATTATGCTAGGCTAGATCTCTTTTGTGTTTGCTTAGATCTAATGAAACCTAGATATTGATTATGTGTTGATTACTTGTTTATTCTTGTCTTGGATGAATGATTTTATATGTTAGGCTTAAGAAAACTGGCAGATCTCCAAATGGTAACATGCTTGAACGTCTTAAGAAACATGAACCGAGGCGTACTAGGTCTTTATTGGTTGTATTTAATGCATGAGCCACTGTTTACAATCCCTATAGTTGTGCTGGGTCATGGTGTAGGAGGAGATAAGAGCTCATAGAATTGGGGAGTTATGTATGCCACCCCATGAATGGTATTAAGGAATACAATCCGTCATCCATACAATTATAACAAGTAATTAACGTGTAAAAGATATCTAGGGAGTAGTGAAGTCTAAGTAAACACAATTTTCTCCATTACTGCTCACAACCTTAGTTTAATTAGTTTATTTTCATTTTCAGTATTTTATTTTGTTTGCATATTAGTTTTGGGTTAGTTGAATAGCAACTAATTCCGCCCACTCTTCCAAAACCCGAGATTTTACTTGCTTTCATAAAAATATAAAAATACAAAAATAATCATCCCTCACCTTTAGAACTAGTAATTAGGTTTTCTAATCCTAGCGACACTATTCCTAAGCTGAACGATCAATCCCCCGGTACTTGTCACTATACTATACTACAACGATCAGGTACACTGCCTGGTGGGGGTTGTAAGCTTCTCGAGATCCCTCGAGAGGTAAAGCAAGGTGCGATTCCCACGCATCACAAGACATACCCAACAACCACCTTTTGCAAATCAATCACCAAGGTCAATTCTTGACCTTGATGAAGATCTTGAACTTACCCAACCACCACAACAAGGGTACCAACCACCCAAACCATTGTTATTTCACCCAATCTACCGTGAAATCCATGGTCCTCTTTATGGAGAACCAAATTTTGAACACCATGATCACCCAACTCCACCACCTTTTCAACCCCAAACTTTTGAGTCTTTCTTTCCCTCATATGAGGAAATCCAAAGCATGGTTGAGAACCACCTTCATCAAGCAATGGAATTTCAAACCACCTTGCTTGACTCAATACCAAATCCATCCTCAACCCAAGAACCAAAAACCAACCAACCTTCAAACCAAGAAATCAAAACCAACCCATTTCAACCCACTCATCCCCATGCTTGCTCAAAATGTGAGCAAATGGGTGAAACCATCAAAACATTGCTTAACCAATTCCAAAATGAAACCCGTTTTGCCTTCCAACACATCATAGAATGTTTGGATGCACTTTCCCACCCCAACAAATCCTAGACAACCTTTGGAGGCCATTTGCCCCACTCTAGGAATTTAGGATTTTATTTTATTTTCTTGGTTATTTTTTAGTTTTTTTGTACAAGTAGAAGAATAAGTCCACATTTCTTGTCTTTTGACTTTTATAAGTCAAAATTTTACTTGGAATGTTATTTCTTTCTACTTACTTTTGTGCATTGTTGGTTGATCAATCTTTGGTTTGTCAATATGGTTGCAATGTGTGTGGTAACTACAAGCTTGACTATATCTATCACCAACTAACCATTTTTTTGTAGGTCTCAAAATCCATATTTCCCATATTGGTACTCCATTTAGGGGGAGTATCGATCAAGGGGGAGTATGGTCATTATTCCGCTTCGCTACTTTACTTTTTGTTTCGACAAAAAGGGGGAGAAATATATTAAACCTTCAAATACTTGATGCTTTTTCGTCTCTTAAGTAAAACAAGGTTAATATAATTTTTTTTAAGTCTTGAAAACAAAGATTTTGCGTGTTACTTAAAAAAAAGTTTATGTTTTGTCATCAACAAAAAGGGGGAGATTGTTAATACAAATATTGCCTAAAAACGTTATTTATATTTTACGAACTTCGCTATGTTTTGTTAACGACAAAATGTAAACTTTAGTTTTTAAGCAAAACATAATCTTAGTTTTTAAGACTTGCATAAACTAGACTTTTGCTACATTTTACATTTCATAAAACACAACACAAGTTTATTTTTTAAATTAGAAATAGTCACATCACATTTATGGCAAGTTTTGTCATTATGCATTTATGGAAAGAAATGTGTTTGACTAACTTTGTTGTTGCTTGCAAGCTTTGTATTTGACTTGATTTAAGTGATGTGACATTGTTTGGTTGCTAGGAGTTATGAGACAAGACCTTGTTTGGTTTGAAGAGTTATTGCAAAAACCTACTGCAGACCCGGCGGTACCCTGGGGGTACACGGGCGGAACCCATCTGAGGGTTCCGCCTGATCCGCCAAGCATGCAGTGTGGTGTGCTATAAATACCAAGCCATAACTTGATTTTTGGCTAACCTCTTGAGATCATATTTTACACACACACTCATCTTTTCTTCTAACCTCTTAACATTGTTAATGTGAAGTTTCTCTTTGTAGCAAAGAAGCTCACAAAGTCGTGAAAAGTTACAAGTTTCCAACACAACGTTGCAAGACTTGGTAGCTTAGTATTGTGTAAACTCGTGTTGTTTACACTTCATTTGTTTGTGTATATTCTGTAGTGAGTGGTTAGTATTTTAGTCCTCAAAATACAAAGAGTGTTGGGAGTTGTTGTACCCTAGTAAAAGAACTAACGGGAGTGGTTGTGCCCTTGTAAAAGAACTCGACATTTAGCTTTGTGTCGGTAAAAGTATAAGCGACGTGTAAGGTTTTCTCCGCCGGTGAAAGGAGCTTGTTGACTAGTGAAAGAAACTCTCGAGTTGGATACTCGGGGCGTGGACGTAGGGCAAGGAAAAAGAGTCCTTGTAGCCGAACCACGATAAATACTCGTGTTGTGGTTTGATCGTTTCTTTCATTTACTTACATGTTATATATTGTGTTTGTGCATATATCTTTGATCAAACGGAAAGTTTCAAAGCTAACTTAACAAGTTAAAAAGATTTTAATCGGTAAACTATTCAACCCCCCTTCTAGTTTTCCACACATGTCATAAAGATAAGCTGGCTATCCCGAAGGATACCGTAATATCCATGCCCTTATGGCAAGCTGGGCCACCCAGAAGGATGCCAAAATATCCATGCCCTCGCGGCAAGCTAGGCCATCCCGAAAGATGCCAAAACTATTATCCATGTCATAAGGCAAGCTGTACAACCATGCCATGAAAGGCAAGCTAACAACCATGCCATAAAGGCAAGCTGACAACCATGCCATAACGGAAAGCTGACAACTATGCCACAACGGCAAGCTAACAACCATGCCATAAAAGGCAAGCTAACAATCATGCCATAACGGAAAGCTAACAACCATGCCAAAAAAGGCAAGCTAGGCCATCCCGAAGGATGCCAAAACTGGAGCATTGGATCCAAGCTATACTTACCATAACATCTTTACTCACTTATCTTTCATGTACTTCTATCATCAAGTACACACTATCATTTTCTCAATTCACATTGCCTTAAGCAATCTTAACATTCGCTACCATGTTTATTTCCATCTAGACAAGTTTCTATATGACACTTGCCAACTTTATTATACTTGCATTCCATAATGCAATCCATCATTTATCCGTCAACTCCAAGTTGACTCACACTTTCACTATATGCCATTATATCACATTGGCCTATTCAACTCTTTCATGCACATAAATTGTACATCTTATCAACTTACATATTACAATATTTTAACATGATTCGATTCATGTTTTACAATTCTTTCTAGCGCGCTTCGTATCACTTATCTCATTCATCACGCTTAACTAATTACTCACTAACAAATTTTACTTATCAGGTTTATATATAACATAATCTCTTCACATCTTAACTATACACTTTAACTTTTCTTATTTTAATTAAGCATGTAAAATCATGCCTCACTAATCATTTCTTACTTATCTTTAACTTTTATCATGCTTCACATGTATATGGCAACTTACGTCATTTGGACATAGTCCATGCTTCACACAACTTCTATCATCAAACATATCCACTCAACGAGCATTCATACCATTGCTCTCATATATTCACATACCATTATCATTACTACAACAAATGTTCACATAATCACATAATATCCACCGACACTATCAAAGGTGTACGGTGATCTCAACACTTTAACACATTAAGTTCACCATGGACTTTCATCACATAAATCTTAGACATACAATAACTACTAACATAGACTTAGCGTCACATAAACAATAACATTCAACACTTATCCCCAAGGTGTTTGAACATTCAACATCATAATCAATTCATATTGTTTATGGCTCACACATCACATTGCACAATCAAACCATGTCTAAGCATCAACATTCTAACTAGCCGCAAGAAATAGTCTACCTTATATCTAAGGCATCATAAAACCTTAATCCACTTACTAACCTATCTCTAATACCACTAGCATTCTTATTCGCATTCCATCACTATAACTCTATAGTACATTTACATAATCATGAAATAATCACCGGCACCAACCAAGTACACGGCTAACTAATCATTCAAACACTTCAAGTCCTTCACGGACTTATATCTTATACTCATCAATACTATACATGCATCGATCACTTATCATCATAATTCTCAACTAGCATAAAACATAATTCGTCTCAAACTTAATAATTTCCTTCCGCATCACTAACACTTACGTCCAATGCATCTAATAGTGGTTTAAGACTAGGCAACCTATAGTGGAAACCTAATTCAATTAAACCGAGGCTCTGATACCAAGTTGTAACATCCCATGCCCGCTTAGACCAAAAATCAAAACTTTTTCCGTGAAAACGCTTGACTTTTACGGACATCTGGATACTCTTTTGACCACTGACAAAAATATATAAACATTCAGACCTTCAGACTATTTTTAAAAGAAACTAGACTAAATTACCTTCAAAACAATGGGTGGCACGACTCGTGACGACTTACGGATTAAAAGATATGATTTTTCAAAGTTTACCAAAATCTGTCCAAATTTCGGTACAAACCGAAATTTCACCCTTTTTCACCATAAACAATCCATACTACCTTATTTTCACACCAAACTCACTCAAAGCCATTAACATCTCATACTAAATCATTTACATAATCAATCAACCCGTTTACTACCCAAAATGGGTAGAAACACACTTAACCCAAACACCCCTTTAACTGCATAACCCTTTTATACATCTTTTTTACCCATTTTTCGGAAAGACAACTTCTATGACCCGACAATTAATGAAACTTCCCAGATTTACTTCTTTTATCATTGGGTTCATTTTCATATAAGAACATCTTCCGTTTGACCTTCCAAAATAGTACTTTAGAACTTGACGGGTTATGCATTAAACCCATTTTGACCCATTTACACTATAAATCACTTATACCACTTTAGCTTCTCACCAAACTTGATCATTATCATTACTTTGACATATAAAACATGATCCATATACACTTAACCTGTTTACTACCCAAAATGGGTACTTTTACACGTTTGCCAAACACCCCTTTAACTTTGACTCTAAACACATAAAACATACTTTGACATACCAAATGACTACCAAATCGTTATACAACTCTTAGCATACAATTTGACACACGACTACACTTTATAACTCCATAAAAGACCAACGGGGGTATAAACTTTATACTTGAGCTCGGTATTCTACCTAAGCTCCTAAATACAAACTAGCTTCATCCTCACCTAGCCAAATCCTTATTCCATCATTCCAAGCCATCCATATAAACATGTCAACCTACAAAACGGTTAGACAACTAAACCGTAAGCACAAAGGCTTAGTAATTAAAATGACCATAACATATCATTATACTTCAACCCACACATAAGCATCATATACATAAAACACTTACTTTACGGGCTTACTACACAAGTCTCATCTAACACCTAACACCAACATATTCCATAGCATCAACGCATCACATAAGCCATATTCATGGCATCACATAAGCATATTCTAAGTCCATATACTAGACACCAACATACATAATACACGTGTGTTAGAAATCCATATAACACATGTTACTATCATTTTACTTACCTTAATCCATGCTAAATAACAAGATATCATCATCATCACAATCTTCCATCTTCATCATCATCATCATTTACAATATCTCAAAACCTAGTAACATTATAATCAATAACATAAACAAGGGTTAACATAACCTATAAAACATACTTATCTTTCATTCTACATCATCATATGATCATATCTTGATCATATGATGAAAACCCACTTAATCCATAATCTAAAGCTTCATTATCATTAAGAACATAGATACTTACTTGTGATGATCATAGCTAAGGAAGACTATTAACACTTGATCTTCAACTTCTTCATTTCAAGCCATCATCTAGCTTTTCTTCCCTCCCTTTTCTCTCTTCTAAAACCGGACCATCACTTATCTCCATAATGAGAGAAAAGTCTAGACTTTCCTAGATATACTAGTTAGGTGGCATCTTTGGTAAAATGGCAAGATTGGTCCTTCTAGTCTCTTTCTTCTTACTTTGGCCACATCCTACTCATAACTCATTTACCTCAATGGCAAATTTAGTCCCCTTGGCACTACCACAATTCATTCTTAGTATTAGAACAAGTTGGTTCTAGTACTAGTTTGAGGAATTAGCAAGATTAATCCCTACAGGCTAGAACAAGTTGGTTCTAGTACTAGAACAAGTTGGTTCTAGTACTATTTTCAGATTCTGTCAACTTAGGTCCCTCAAGTTCTTTTCCTTTATATTGGTGACACATAATACTTTCTAAACCACATTACACATTCTTTGACTATCGGGTTTGACTTCCACGTAACATTCTTTGACTAACCAATCACGTAAAGTCTTTAGTCCTCTTTCATCTAGGGTGGGGTCCCAACACCCGGGAAACGGGTCTAACACAAACATGTTGTACTACCATTATATTCAAGTGTAGTAACAAAAGTTTCAACAACAATTTAAATTCATGTGATGAAATAAATAAAGAAACCGTATATATTATGTACTTTGCAATAATGTTCGAAAAATAAAGTTTTTAAGACATGGCACATATTGGTGATATAAAATCATGCATGTATGATATATAAATAGTAAATATATATATGGAATGAGATTTTTAAGATACTTACAAATGTGGTGGTGATCAGGAGTCAAGAACACACGAAACACTCTAGAAAACCCTAATAAGTAACTCTATCACCGTAGTTTATGTATACCCTTAACCAATAAGCTCCCAATAAACTAGTGACCAAAGACTTATGCACCATTTTTGTGTGCTTATTGCTGCCGAAATCAAGAGAAGAGAGAAAAAGATTTTGATGAGATAGAAATGAAGTTTAGATGTTGGTCCCTTTTATAAATCAACTAAGCATGGTTGAAGAGGTAAATTCCAGATTCGGGAATACATTATATGGCTATTTTCTTGGTAAACGTGTTGCTTTTCCGGTTGTTGATTACTATGTGTGTAATGCGTGGGTTAAGTATGGTATACAAAAGGTTATGATGAATGTAAAGGGATTCTTTTTCTTTAAGTTTTCCACTCAGAAAGGCGTGGAAGATGTGCTTGAAAATGGGCAGTGGATGATTAGGAATGTGCCTATAATTCTTAAAAATTGGATGTTAAACACTAATCTGCTTAAAGAGGATTTGACCCACATCCCAGTGTGGGTTAAGTTCCATGATGTTCCCCTTACTATGTTTTCTGATGATGGCCTTAGCCTCTTAGCCACATTGATTGGTACTCCCAAAATGTTAGATGCTTATACAGTCAAATGTGCATGGAATCATGGGGCCGTAGTAGTTTTGCTAGGTGCTTGATTGAAATTACGGTGGATGAGGTGTTTCAGGAAAACCTCACTGTTGAGATACCTTTACTTGATGGGACGGGTTCAACTATTGAGAAGATTCAGGTTGAATATGAGTGGAAACCGCCTCGTTGCGACACATGTAAGATCTTTGGTCATACTCTGGTGGATTGTCCTAAAGTTGTTACACCTCCTACATGTTACACCCATATCCCGACAAGGTACTACATATGTATATAATAGGTTTAGTGTATAAGTAAAGTAGTAAAATGTGTGGTCCATATAGGAAGAATGAGACTTAGATGGACTACAATTGCAAAATGACCAAAGTTAATCCTACACATGATTAAATATCTAGCTCCTAGAATTGTCTGGAAAGATTGAGTGAGTTCATATGTGTCGACATTTTGAGGAGAAAAAGAAGGGAAGACCAAAATCATCATTTTAACTCATTTTGATTATCTAGGAGTGATCAAGAACCATTAGAGACTCCTTAATTGTAGTCTCTTCATCAAGTAAGTAATTTCCCCCAATTGAGAAATTAAGGTTCTTGACATGAAATTGGGTATTATTGATAAAGGTTGTAAATGTATGATTCTCTTAGTTAATTAGTTGCTAATTAAGGTTAAATTTGAAATAAAAATCATTATAGAAGCCCAACTCAAGCCAAGTAGGAAGCTAGTAGGAAATTGAGGTAAGTATATGAGTATAACTTGTTAATGTTATGATGTTAATGTTATGATTGTGTTAATGTGATTGTTATGGACCTTGTGAATGTATGTTAGCTTGGATCCAATGCTAGTTAATGTTTCATAATTACAGGTAATGTAGTAAAAAGATATCCCTTATTCTCTCTGGTGAAAAAGTGACAACCCTAAACCCATACTTTTCTCAATCGCATTCCATCAAATCTGCCTAAATCTTTGTGTTTCTTGCTTCAATTTGTTCTTGATACTGATTTTCATTCGTGATTATTGGTTCTGGACCAGATTCGTTGTGAGTTAAGCAAGTTTTTGTGGAATTGTGGGATCGCTTTTTTCAGGGTATCGCTAGTCATCTTCAACCGACTTTTACATTCTTTGGAGTCGGTTTCTTTGGGTTGTTTATTGTTGATCATTACTCATTAATTCTTATTCCATTACTGATCGACTTTAATTATGGCTGGAGGTTAGAGTTCTGATTCGATTTGCTATAAACCCTAATCGTTAAGATTAGGGTTTTATCTTTTATCCTTTTTCTTGGTATCGCATGCTGCTGGTTACTTGGTTCTTATAAGTTTAAGTTGGTTTCGTGGTGGTGAGAGATGAATAAGGGTTTTTTAAGTTCTAAAAGTGGGTCTAGGGCTGCTGCTACATCAATTGATGTTAACATGTCGCAACAAACAAACCAAGTGAAGCCGATTTCACTTGGTAATGATGGTAACTCTTAAGGAGGTGTTAATGATTCGCATACTATTAAGTCTGGGTTGAAGGTGAATGAAGCTGAGAACGCCGATGGTTTTCAGCCTAGTGTTTTGATTAACCCTAATGGGGCTGCTGGTAATATGGTTTCACTTGAGGCTGTGACGAGTTCGCTTGATGATAAGATCCGCGACATGGAACGGAAAATTGTTGAAGGTAAGCTTGTGTTCGTGGATGATGATGGGGTTCCATTACCTCTGAATGATGGGATACCTGTCATTAGTACTGCTGCTAATGTTGATGTTAATGTTAAGGATACGGTGAATGAACCTCAAGTGACGACGAAGTCTACTAATGAACCTGTGGTTGCTCCTAATGTTGAACAATTATTGTTAAGTGCCCGTAAGAATTTCGATGCTACTATGAATCAGGTTCAACGGGAGATTGCTGCTAATAAGGGTACTAATTCGGATTCTAACACTTTGGATGGTGTGGATCAGCCTTCTAATAATAGTGGTACGAGAGTGAAGTCGGTCTCTTATGTGGGTGCTACTTCTAACGATCCTAAAAATATGTGTCTAATTTTCAGAGGTTGGAATGCAGCAACAAGAAGACTGAAGTTGATCTTTGTGTCCCAATTAAAGTAGTGGAAGAGGTAAATCTTAGATTTGAGAACACTCTTTATAGGTATTTTCTTGGTCAACGCCTTGCTTTTCCTGTTGTTGATTACTATGTACGCAATGCGTGGGCTAAGTATGGTATACAAAAGGTGATGATGAATGCAATGGGGTTCTTTTTCTTTAAATTCAATTCGAGTAAAGGTGTTGATGATGTTCTTGAAAATGGTCCTTGGTTGATTAGAAATGTTCCTATTATTCTCAAACCATGGACTTTTAACACTAACCTACTTAAGGAGGATTTGACTAACATCCCGGTAAGGGTCAAATTCCATGATGTGCCTCTTGCTATGTTTTCTGATGATGGTCTCAGTCTTCTTGCCACATTGATTGGTACGCCCAAAAGGTTACACGCTTATATTAGCCAAATGTGCAAGGATTCATGGGGTCGTAGTAGTTTTGCTAGATGCATGATTGAAGTGAAGTCGGATGAGGTGCTTAGGGATAGCCTCACTGTTGAGATACCTTTACTTGATGGTTCGGGGTCTACTATTGAGAAGATTCGGGTTGAATATGAGTGGAAACCACCGCGTTGTGATAAGTGTAAGATTTTTGGTCATACTCTTATTGATTGTCCTAATGTTGTGTTACATCCTACCCAGCCTACTATGACTGTTAATGATGGTTTCAAGACTGTCAATAATAAGATGAAAGAGAAACAAGGTGGTTCTACTATTCCGGATCAAGGAGGGGTTCCTAAACCTGCTGTGGATAAGAAGTTTCAGTATCGACCCAAAAAGACTCCTCCTGAACCTAAGAAGGTGGATGACAATAAGATGAATACTCCTGATGTGGCTAGTTCGAGTGGGACAAAAATCTCTACTTCTAACCGGTTTGATGCTCTTAATATGGAAGATACGGATGCTTTCGGCATTCCTACAAATGACACCAACATGGAGGGGGATTCTGGTCGTACAATGGAAGTTAATGAAGATGAGTCTACTAAGACAGGTAATGTTTCACAAGAACCTCTTGTGAGCTATCTGAAAAAGAAGGAGTCGGTTATGGCTCCTAGAACTATTGATTCTTGTACCCCCGCCCGCCCCTTCTACTAAGAGAGTTAACCCTTTCTCAAAGGTGGGAGAGATTGAGGTTTCTGAATCTGAAGATGAGTTGGTTTCTAACCCATTTGATGAGTCTGCTAATCTATTCGGTGGTGGCCAAGAGTTTGAAGATGATTATGATGACTATGACTATGATGACTACCCAAAACAGGTTTACGATCTTCCAGGGAATTTGGATGCTTTTAATGCCATGTATGGCACCAAGCTCCAAGGCTTTAGGAAGTAATTTTATTTCGTTTTGTCTTATGTTATCATTTGAGTAGTGGGTCTTATGTTATCATTTGAGTAGTGGTTTATTTTCTTGTTTAGAAAATAGGAAGTATCTTGTTCTTTAAGTTGTTTGCCTATGTAACGGGCTGAGATATGGGACTTCACCCATATACTTTGTACTTAAACGTTTTGGTTAATATATTTACCAGGGTGCAGGATTACTCCCCTTTACCCAAAATGTTACATAATTACTTACTTGGTCAAGGTGAGTAATAATCCCATTTTATGCTCCTTGTTAATGTTATGATTGGTGTTGATCACTAATCTCATGTAAATATGATGTTGGTTATATCTTATATACTTACTAAGCGTTTTCGCTTACGGTTATAGTTAATGTCAATTTTGTAGGTACAAGTGGAGGAGCCAAAGGTAAGGAATTAACCTAGTCGTAGCCTCGGAAGGAAGTATTAGCGTAGTTGTAAAAGGTAACTAGAAGACCGTAATTTTTTGGACCAAGTGTGTTGAAGTTAGAAGTCCCGAAGTGTCCTTTCGTGTTTTGGTATATTTCAATCCATGTGGTCATTTTGCTATTTAACGGTCTTGTTGTCATCCATGGTATTTAGTCATGATAGGTCATGAGTCAAGTTTATGTAAATGTCAAGAAGTCTTAATGGTATGGGTTTATGGTGGTAATTAGGAGGGTGATTGGCAAATAGCCAATCTCACCCATTTTGGAAAGATATGGGTCAAGAATTTGTACCATCAACTTTGCAATATAATTGAAATGTTAAGTAAAGTGTGTTTTGAGTGGTTACATAGTTGTTATGTGTATTGGGTAAAAAGTGGGTATTGTTAATGAGTTTTAAGGGGGTGTTTGGCATAAGCGGGTTCACACCCATTTTGGAGTGTGAACGGGTCACGAGTTTATGAGTCAAGTTTAGTAGGTTAAGTTATGGATGTTGGTTAAGTATGGTGGGTAAATGAAGTGTTTTAAGTGGTTTGGAGCGTCAATGGGTTGAAATGGGTTTTATGCATAATCCGTCCATTTTTAAAAAAGTACTATTCCGAAGTGTCTAACAGTGAATGTTTTTACATTAACATGAGCCCAATGATGTATTAATAAATCCTGGAAGTTTTAGTGTCTTTTCGAGTAATAGAAGTCATTTTATGGAAAACGGGTAAAAAGTGTACAAAAAGGGGATATGCAGAAAAAGGAGTGTTTGGGACAAGGTCGTTTTAACCCATTTTGGGTCGAGCGAGTTCAGGAATTTGGAAAAACATTAAATATGATATATTTTAGTCTAATGTAGATTATATATGTGTAAATTTAGGTCTAAAGTGTCGATTTTATGTTTAAAAGTGTACGGGTCATTTTGAGAAGGTATAGTGCACCTTAGGGGTCCATAGTACGTCGGAAGTGTTTCAGTGCACCTTAGGGGTCCATAGTGCGTCGGAAGTGTTTCAGTGCACCTTAGGGGTCCATAGTGCGTCGGAAGTGTTTCAGTGCACTTTAGGGGCCCTCAGCGCATAAGACGGGTTATTGTAGTTTCGGTCGGTTTCGGTCCAAAAAATTGTGTCGTTTTTGGGACGTTACCACTTGATATCAGAGCTTTGGTCTAAGAGATTTAGGATTTCACTTTAGGATTTCCTAGACTTAGGCCTTGTAAAGACGCATTTAGCACTAGTGTTTGTTATTTGTGTATTGTTTTGGTGATTTTGATGACACATATGTTAAGTATTTTTATGACTATGCCTGGCCACCGTAGTGATAAAAATGTAGTACCTATGTGGAATTAAAATCATTAGAACTATACATGGGTGTCAAGCTTTAGGATGATAAGAGTAAGAATATATGATAAATGTCATTCACGCATCGACGATATATATAACTTTGTCTGATAATGTGAATTGTTAAATTTCAGTAAGAAGAAAAGATGGATACCCCTCACCCGAAAGAAACCACAAAAGCTACGGCTTCCAAACATGCCGAGTCCTCGGCGAGTGATTGGGGTAACGATGGTAAAGGTTATGATAGTTCTTTTTCCTCTAAATCTGAGGATATTAACTTTAGAGGTTTCTCGGAGGAGGAAATAAAGACCTTGGATGCTATGCTATCGAAAAGGGTAGGAAAAGCTATTAAACAAACGATGCCTTATTATATCAAGAAAACAACACAAAATCTTCGTGGGTTAATGCAAGAGGAGTTTAAAGAATTCAAGAAAGAATGCGGATTCACAAAAGAACCCAAGGGTGATAAAGCTACTTAACGTGACTTCACAGCTTGTGATGTACCAAAGTTTACGGGTGTTTTTTATCCGATTGTTAGCAATAGGTGGCTTACCGCGGTTGAAGGTGCTTTCCGTACAAGTGGTTGTAAAGAAAGAAAGAAAGTCATCTACGCTACTAATTTTATTCGCGATAGTGCTAAGACTTGGTAGGAAGGGAAGGTGTGTGAGAAGGGGGAACCTTGGGCTGAAACATGTACTTGGAAGGAATTTAAGGAGTTGTTTAGTGCCGAATATGCTCCTGCTGAAGAGATTGATAAGGTTCGTGAGAAATTCCAATCTCTCACTCAAACCAACGAGATCGTGAACGAGTTGTGGAGGAAGTTCAATGATATGGTTCCGTATTGTCCCGAATACCATGGTAATGAGAAACTTAAAGTTGACAAATTCCAAAGGATGCTTAAAGATGATATTCGTGATGTAATCTCGCCGTTCAAATGTACTACTTTGGAAGACCTTTTGAGTAGAGCTTGTGTGAGGGAAGCAGACTTACTAAGGAGGAAAGAGAAAGAGACAAAGGAGTACAAGAGGAAACAAGAGTATGGGGATCGAGATGATAAGAAGGCTAAATACGATCATGGTAAGAAAGGTAGGGGAACCAAGGCTAAGGTAGCATGTCCAAAGTGCCATAAGTTTCATCTTGGAGAGTGTAGGCGTAATATGCCGGGTTGCTACAAGTGCGGAGCTTTAGATCATCAAAGCAAGGATTGCACTAAGCTGATGATAGTATGCTACGGGTGTAATGAAATAGGGCATAGGTTGAAAGAGTGCCCAAACCCTAAGGCGATTGAAGCAAGGCCGTTGAGAATCATCAAAGAAGAAAAAGTTGAAGTTCCAAAACCAAAAGCTCGAGTTTATCAGATGAGTGCCGAAGAAGCTAGGTCGGGGTCCGATGTTATCACAGGTATACTTCTCGTTAATTCCGTACCCGCTCGAGTTTTGTATGATTCAGGTGCTAGTGTGTCCTTTGTATCCTATAAATTTAGCAAGCAACTAACCACCCCATTAGTTAATCTCTCAATACCCCTCGAAGTTGAAATAGCCGATAGTAAAATTGTTGTCATATCTAATGTTTACCGGGATGTAGAGTTAGAGATTGTCGATAGTGCCTTTAAGATTGACTTAATTCCTATTATGCTTGGGGAGTTTGATATTGTCATTGGCATGGATTGGCTTGACAAACATAATGCCGCCATTCTATGTAGCCAAAAGATCATCCGGGTCGTAAATCCTAGCGGTCGTGAAATGATTATTTATGGCGATAAAAGGAAGGGTGAATTAAAGTTATGTACCATAATGAAGGCTAGGAGATATTTATCACATGGTTGTCATGCCTTTATGGCGCATGTGGTAGATACCAGTTTCGAGAAGAAAAGTATCGATGACGTTCCGATTGTTAATGAATTCCGTGACGTGTTCCCGGAAGATTTGCTGGGTATTCCACCCGATAGGTAGGTTGAATTCCGTATTGACCTTGTTCCGGGTGCTACTCCCATTGCCAAAACTCCTTATCGTCTTGCTCCGTCCGAAATGAAAGAATTAATGAGCCAACTTCAAGAGTTACTCGACAAGGGTTTTATCCGCCCTAGTAGCTCACCGTGGGGAGCTCCGATTTTGTTCGTTAAAAAGAAAGAGGGCAGTATGCGGATGTGCATTGATTATCGTGAATTGAACAAAGTCACGGTGAAAAATGTGTACCCGTTACCAAGAATCGATGATCTCTTTGATTAACTCCAAGGCGCAAAGTGGTTTTCAAAAATCGATCTCCGTTCGGGTTATCATCAATTGAAGGTTCGAGAAGAATACATTCCTAAGACGGCTTTTAGGACCCGTTATGGACATTATGAGTTTACGGTTATGCCTTTTTGTCTCACGAATGCGCCTGCGGTTTTCATGGATCTCATGAACCGTGTATGTAGACCGATGTTGGATAAATCCGTCATAGTGTTCATCGATGATATTCTTGTCTATTCTAAGAGCAAGGAAGAACACGAAGTGCATCTTCGGGAAATTTTTAGCACATTGAGAAAGGAAAGGTTGTATGCCAAGTTTTCGAAATGTGAATTTTGGTTACAAGAAGTTCAGTTTCTCGGTCACGTTATTAACCCTGGTGGCATTAAAGTTGACCCGTCAAAGGTCGAAGCCGTGATGAATTGGCAGGCACCGAAGAATATTGGCGAAATTCGAAGTTTCCTTGGACTTGCGGGATACTACCGTAGGTTTATACAAGACTTCTCCAAAATCGCGTCATCGCTAACAAAACTTACTAAGAAGAACACTCTTTTTGAATGGGGTGAAGAACAAGATGAAGCCTTTCGTACTCTACGAAAGAATTTATGCGAGGCACCGATTCTAGTGTTACCGAAAGGAATGGAAGACATGGTGGTGTATTGTGACGCATCTTTTTCCGGTCTCAGATATGTTCTTATGCAAAGGGGTAAGGTGATTGCTTACGCCTCGAGACAACTGAAGAAACACGAAGAGAAGTATGCAACTCATGATCTTGAGTTCACGGCCGTGGTTCTTGCTCTAAAACTTTGGAGGCATTATTTATATGGCCTCAAGTTTGAAATTTACACCGATCATAGAAGCCTTCAATATTTTCTTGAGAAGAAAGATCCGAACATGAGGCAAAGAAGATGACTAGATTTATTAAAAGACTATGATTGTGAAATTCGCTACCACCCCGGTAAAGCGAATGTGGTGGCGGATGCTTTGAGTCGGAAGGATCGAAATGAGGTTACTAGGATTCACTCGTTACGGATGATTGTTACATCCGATCTTTTCGACAAAATCAAGTTAGCTCAAGAGGAAGCATTGAAAGAAGAGAATCGAGAAAAAGAACGTATCACCTCTCACATTCCTCATCTTGAGGAAGATAGCCGAGGTATTTAGACAAGGTATGGAAGAGTTTATATTCCTTTTCAAAGCAACATCAAGGAATTACTCTTGGAAGAAGCGCATAAATCGAAGTATTCTATTCATCCGGGAGCTACGAAAACGTATCTTGATTTGAAAAGAAACTATTGGTGGCCGGGTATAAAAAGAGATTGCGTAAAGTATGTGGAAAGATGTTTAACTTGCTTGAAGGTGAAAGCCGAACACAAAAAGCCGTACGGGAAAGTCCAACCCTTAGAGATTCCGGTTTGGAAGTGGGAGAAGATTACTATGGACTTCATTACGAAATTGCCGAGGACGAAAAAGAAGAATGATGCAATTTGGGTCATAGTAGATCGCTTAACAAAGAGTGCACACTTCATTACGATCAGAGAGAATATGCCCGTTCACAAGTTAGCTAAGATTTATGTCAATGAGATAGTCGTGCGTCATGGAGTACCCATTTCTATTGTCTCCGATAGAGACGGGCGTTTCACTTCAAACTTTTGGCAAAGTTTCCAAGAAGAACTAGGTACGAAACTACATATGAGCATGGCTTTTCATCCTCAAACCGACGGGCAAAGCGAGAGAACTATTCAAAATTTAGAAGATATGTTACGAGCTTGTATGATTGACTTTGGAGGTAATTGGGATGATCATTTGCCTCTAGTTGAATTCGCCTACAACAATAGTTATCATGCGAGTATAGACATGCCACCCTATGAGATGCTCTATGGTAGAAAGTGTAGGACGCCTGTGTGTTGGGAAGAAGTCGGAAGAAGGGAAATGGTGAGCACAGATGTAGTGTTGGCGACAACTGAAAAGATTGAAATGATCCGGGCAAGACTTAAAGCAGCGCAAGATAGGTGGAAAAGTTATGCCAATAATCGAAGAAGACCAATTGAATTCGAAGTAGGTGATTTTGTCATGTTAAAAGTTTCTTCGTGGAAGGGTGTTTTTAGATTTAAAAACAAAGGGAAACTAAGTCCTCGGTTTATAGGACCGTTTAAAATCTTGAAATGGGTTGGCGAGGTAGCATACGTATTGGATATGCCCGATGACATGAAAGGTATTTACAATACCTTTCATGTGTCATACTTGAGGAAGTGTTTGGCAGACGAAACAAGTGTGGTCACTTTAGACGATATCGAAATCGATCCAAAATTGCTTTCACAAAAAGATGAACTGGAAGCGATATTAGGAAGGAAAGTAAGGCAACTGAGAAACAAGGAAATCTCGTTGGTAAAAGTTCAATGGAAGCATCGTAAAGGTACAAGTATTAGATGGGAGCCGGAGGAAAAGACGAGGAACGAGTATCCTCATTTATTTCAAGAATAGATTTCGAGGACGAAATCTTATTTCAAGGAGGGGTGAATTGTTACACCCATATCCCGACAAGGTACTACATATGTATATAATAGGTTTAGTGTATAAGTAAAGTAGTAAAATGTGTGGCCCATATAGGAAGAATGAGACTTAGATGGACTACAATTGCCAAATGACCAAAGTTAATCCTACACATGATTAAATATCTAGCTCCTAGAATTGTCTGGAAAGATTGAGTGAGTTCATATGTGTCGACATTTTGAGGAGAATAAGAAGGGAAGACCAAAATCATCATTTTAACTCATTTTGATTATCTAGGAGTGATCAAGAACCATTAGAGACTCCTTAATTGTAGTCTCTTCATCAAGTAAGTAATTTCCCCAATTGAGAAATTAGGGTTCTTGACATGAAATTGGGTATTATTGATAAAGGTTGTAAATTTATGATTCTCTTAGTAATTAGTTGCTAATTAAGGTTAATTTTGAAATAGGAATCATTATAGAATCCCAACTCAAGCCAAGTAGGAAGCTAGTAGGAAATTGAGGTAAGTATATGGGTATAACTTGTTAATGTTATGATGTTAATGTTATGATTGTGTTAATGTGATTGTTATGGATCTTGTGAATGTATGTTAGCTTGGATCCAATGCTAAATGTGTTAATGTTACATAATTACTTGCTTGGTCAAGGTGAGTAATAATCCCATTTTATGCTCCTTGTTAATGTTATGATTGGTGTTGATCACCAATCTCATGTAAATGTGATGTTGGTTATATCTTATATACTTACTAAGCGTTTTCGCTTACGGTTATAGTTAATGTCAATTTTGTAGGTACAAGTGGAGGAGCCAAAGGTAAGGAATTAGCCTAGTCGTAGCCTTGGAAGGAAGTATTAGCGTAGTTGTAAAAGGTAACTAGAAGACCGTAATCTTTTGGACCAAGTCTGTTGAAGTTGGAAGCCCCGAAGTGTCCTTTCGTGTTTTGGTATATTTCAATCCATGTGGTCATTTTGCTATTTAACGGTCTTGTTGTCATCCATGGTCTTTAGTCATGATAGGTCATGAGTCAAGTTTATGTAAATGTCAAGAAGTCTTAATGGTATGGGTTTATGGTGGTAATTAGGAGGGTGATTAGCAAATAGCCAATCTCACCCATTTTGAAAAGGTATGGGTCAAGAATTTGTACCATCAACTTTGCAATATAATTGAAATGTTAAGTAAAGTGTGTTTTAAGTGGTTACATAGTTGTTATGTGTATTGGGTAAAAAGTGGGTATTGTTAATGAGTTTTAAGGGGGTGTTTGGCATAAGCGGGTTCACACCCATTTTGGAGTATGAACGGGTCACGAGTTTATGATTCAAGTTTAGTAGGTTAAGTTATGGATGTTTGTTAAGTATGGTGGGTAAATGAAGTGTTTTAAGTGGTTTGGAGCGTCAATGGGTTGAAATAGGTTTTATGCATAACCCGTCTATTTTTAAAAAGTACTATTCTGAAGTGTCTAACGGTGAATGTTTTTACATTAACATGAGCCCAATGATGTATTAATAAATCCTGGAAGTTTTAGTGTCTTTTCGAGTAATAGAAGTCATTTTACGGAAAACGGGTAAAAAGTGTACAAAAAGGGGATATGCAGAAAAAGGAGTGTTTGGGACAAGGTCGTTTTAACCCATTTTGGGTCGAGCGAGTTCAGGAATTTGGAAAAACATTAAATATGATATATTTTAGTCTAATGTAGATTATATATGTGTAAATTTAGGTATAAAGTGTCGATTTTATGTTTAAAAGTGTACGGGTCATTTTGACAAGGTATGGTGCACCTTAGGGGTCCATAGTGCGTCGGAAGTGTTTCAGTGCACCTTAGGGGTCCATAGTGCGTCAGAAGTGTTTCTGTGCACTTTAGGGGCCCTCAGCATATAAGACGGGTTATTGTAGTTTCGGTCGATTTCGGTCCAAAAAATTGTGTCGTTTTTTGGGCGTTAGACTACAGTACTACACAGCCTTCATGTAGTGTAAATGATGGTTTTCAAATGGTCAATTACAAGAACAAGGGTAAGAATGGTGGTCAAAGTTCTCCGAGTAAAGGTGGAGTTAAACCTGTTCCGGTTAAGAAGTTTCAGTATCAACCCAAAAAGCCTCCTCCTGAACCCAAAAAGGTGGATGTCACTAAGAACAAGCACGCTGATACGGCTAGTACGAGTGGAACAAAGGTTGCTATGTCTAATCAATTTGATGCCCTTTATATGGTTGATACTGATGACTTTGGTATTCCTATTGAGGAAGTGAATAAGGATGCGGAGTCGGGTAGTACAATGCAAGCTAAAGAAGATGGGTCTTTAAAGACCGGTAATGCATCACAGGAACCCCTTGTGAGTGATCTGAAAGAGAAGGACCAGGTTGGGGCTCCTAAGCCTACTTCTATTGTTTATAAAATTGGAGAGCTTGAAAGTTACTTATTGATGGGAAAGGTACTCTCGTGGATGATGATGTTCATCCTATTAAAAAGGTTGATTATCCGGCTCCGTCTACTTCTTCTAATAAGAGGGGTAACCCATTCTCTAAGGTGGGTGAGATTGTTGTTTCTGATAGTGATGATGAGGACGTTGTGAACACTTTTGATGAGTCAACGAACCTATTTGGTGGTGGTCATGATCGTGAAGATGATTATGATGACTATGATTATGATAACTATGTGGATCAATTCTATGATCTTCGAGGGAATTTCAAGCTCCAAGGCCTTGGTAGGAAGTGATTTGGTTTCATAGGAGTCTAATTTTATTTTTTGAGTAGTGGTTTATTTTCTTGTTTAGAGAATAGGAAGTATCTTGTTATGTAAGCTTTACTGCTTATGTAATGGGCTGAGATGTGGGATTCACACATATCCTTTGTACTTAAACACTTTTTGGAGTAATATATTTACCGGGTCTTTTGACCTTTTACCAAAAAAAATTAGTATAATAACGTATAGAGGTTATTTGATTTGAACAAAAGCATGGTGTGTGTTTGTGTTGTCTTCTTGGCATACAAAAGGTAAGGAAAAAGAGAGGTTTCACGGTTAGCTTTGCATGAACTCACAAGTAAGTAAAGCTTGCACCATGGATATTCACTTGTTTAGCCATGCAAATACCAAGGGACCAAGGGAGGGGGGGGGGGGGGGGGAGGGCTAAAAGAATGGTCAAAAGGAAGCATGTTTCAACAATCGTTAAAAATTGTTAAAGCCATGAAATAATGGTCAAGGTGGTTAATTAAGTCTTTGGGATTAAACAACGTAAAGTAACATTTGAATTTCCTAGGTTGTTTGTTGTTGTTTCCGTTGGGAACAAAGGAGAAAAAGAAGATAATGTTTTGGATTTTTAAAGGGCATTATGTTTAGTAATCAAGTAATGTATATAAGTTTGAGTATTAAGGGTATTGGGTAATAGGTGCATGCATGTAAAATGTAAAAATGTAAGTTTACATAACCAATGTAAAGTTTTAAACTATATGCATATAAATGGGAAATTATGCTCATATTGATGATAATATGCTAGTTATAAGTAGACTAAACTTGTAGTTGGTGTATGTTCGTAAATGTTTTCATAGCACATGGGATAACCTAATCGGTTATAAGTTAAAGTAATAATGTAAACTTTCAAAGTATATAGTTTCAAGTTTATAGGTAAATATTGACCTGAAATTTATGTGTTGCTACAGTTAACCCCCGTTAAAAGAATTCTTATCCAAAATTCAGTTTGTGTTGGCTGCCGAAGTGGTGTTGGTGAACAGGTGTGGGTACTTGCGGTGAATTTAATCTTCTCGTTCCGATGTGAACTCCAGACCTCTTTGAGAATTCCAGCGAACCTTGACGATAGGAATTCGGATATGTCTTAGTCGCTTAACTTCTTGATCCATAATCTCTGACTTGTACATCTTCAGGGCTCTAATCGTACAACAAATCCACTAATCGTGACCACGCTGGTTGGTGAGTTGTTCCTAGGATGACTAGTGATGTAATTCGGCTTGTCTGCTTAGAATGCGATGTACGATGAGGCTGACTCTTCATGATAAGGTTGGAGTAGAAGTGTACTTAGTTACTTTTCTTACTCATACGAATGTCTATGAACTGTTTATACGTACACAAAGTTTTGCTCTTCAAGGACATAAGTGAAAAGTTTGTTTTATATAGAATTTTAAGGTAACTATTCTCATCATAGCATGATCTCTCCTGAATTATACATATGTGATTAGGATATGCATATAGATTCACACACCATTCCGTGATGTAAAATAATTCCAAAGATAGCAAGTCATATATTTAAAAACACCTAGTTGCAATAAAATGCAAAGTAGTAAAATCGTATGCCCTTGTGTTAATGCAGTATTGCCTATCATGCACTCCCGGTTCCTAATGGAGGAAATTTATAATGTACTCTCCCGGTTCCTCGGGGAGGGAGGTGATATTATGCAGTCCCAGTTCCTCGAGGAGGTAGGTGTTGATATGCACTGCCGGTTCCTCGGGGGAGAAACTACCCTAAATAGTGCTATACATAAATATCTACAACTCAAATCCAGTTCCTCGGAAGTAAGTTAGCATGTCCGCATAGCCTACACTATACTCCAGTTCCTTGGGAGTGAGTTAATACATCTAACATAAAAATATATGCTAGGCAAAACTTAAGTCTGTAAAATCATACGTATTTAAAATAATACGCGAAGATGGAATTTAGTCAAAGTCTTTTACGTCCTTAAAAATAATACATAAGTAATTATTTTTAATCAATTTCTACACATATAAACAATACGCAATCCATAAAAAGCATAAAACCAAGATTTATATCAAATAGAAGTTATCATGAATTTAGCCCCAAAAATGTACTGAAAGCGGTAAAAATGGGGATGTGATTACTCAACTTAACTAGGAGAGTTCAACGAGAAAATACGGCTCAAACGACTATTAGGGAAACATGATGCTTACGCACCTTCGACTACAGATCTAAGACAAGTAAAATACCACTAATTAGACTCTACATGATATGCTCGAACTAGACAATGAATATTAATAAGTCATAAAAATACTATTTTCGTCGTTAAATAACTCATTATACTTTTAGTCTCGAAAACTCAAGTCTGTCCGGATTTTAAAGTCATAAAGGGCAACCAATTTATCAACTTCAACTTGTCCATTGGTCAAGCCCTTCCAATATGTCATTATATAGTGTGTTATGAATCTCCTAGAATTTTTTCGGATTTTATAAGAGTTTAGCTCGACCTTTTAGACCAGGCTCCAAAATTATCAAATCTTGACATACAAAAGTATTTTAATGATCAGAGGGTCTAAACCAAATTTTTATGAGCTAGGCCAACGGGAAACCTTAAATAACATATAGGATTACTTCCCATATCAGTTTCAAGTATAGATTTACCATAGTTTATGATTTCTAGTCCATTTAGTACAAGTGTAAAAACTAAGTTTCATGACAGACTTGACACCTTACACCATTTTGCCAATTTCACTGACCATACTATCTCATCTTTTTAAGAAAAGTTTAGAAAACTTTCTTTTTAAAGAGATTTGGTACAAGAGAAACACAAGTCTTCTTGTACCAAGGAAACTACCTTTGGAATAAGCTCAAAATTTGTAAGATGGTGATGTTTTTGGGTGGTATAGGTCACGACACCAAGAGAGGTACAAGAGAGAGCAAAACCAGTTTTAGTGTAGGTGAAAAATGAAGACAAAATGTGTTTGTAAGGTTTATATATGTGTTATGATAAAAGGACAAGTGCTACTAACACTTAACAAGTGTTAATGAGGTGTTAATATGCGTAAGTAGGTGGTGTCATAAGATTAACTATGCTAAGTGTCAAATGGATAGGATTTAAAGAGTGTGTATTAGGTTAGTTTACGGGGTAGATTATACCCTAAGACGTCTTAAGTTTAAAACGTAAACGCGTAGTTGTAAACTTGTAATATCGGGTTATACTTTAAAAGGCGTATACATCAAATGGACCAAGTTTTTAAGTGTGGGTGACACAAATTATATTAAATTAGTTTGAGCATATTCTTAACCATTTAAACGGGCGTTTAAATAAGATCCTAGTTTGAAGGCGCGTTCTTAAACAATGTTTCCTAATAAAAGGATATTCTAAGCACAAAATGACCCAACAAGCACAACATGGACCGAAAACAAGTATGTCTGGTCTGAGACGTTAAATAAACTCTATGGTTCTCAACCGGAGTTTAACGGTTGTCACAACTTGAGCCTTACAAGTAGAGATACATTTCTAGTATGGTACATGTCTTTTAAACATCGTATTGATTTCAACCATTAGGTTACAAATACACTCAGATCTCCACTCATAAGTTACACGAGTTTTACAAAACTTAGCATTTATTATATCACATAATCTTGAACATTCCCTACCTACGAAAGAACACAGAGGGCCTGCTTACCCAATCAATTAGGAAGTAATAACACGTATACATCCTTTCTTCGATTATCAACAACCACCATCGGCGCCATCTAGGATTGGTGTAGAGAATTGTGGCAAACCCCAATAAGTATAGTACCCATGTTGCAGTTAAACTACCAAAGAACCATACTATATCAATATCATACCATTTCTCACTTTCTTTAGCTGATGGAATATCCCCTGGTGGAATAGTCACTGGTGACGTACTGGCACATTTCTTCTCGAGGGGGATTCCACAAAGAAGTGGATTCCCTTTGTAGCTCTCTGCGTTAAAGGTACTAAACTGTCCTTTAATATCTGGGAGTCTGCCTGATAGATTGTTGTAAGAAACATTAAAAGAAGCTATATAAGAGAGGTTAGTCAGTTGTGATGGAACATTTCCACTTAAACCATTTGAAGAGAGGTCTAACATCACCAGATTAGCAAGATCTGATAACTCTTCTGGGATAGAACCCGTCAGCTGGTTGTATGAAAGGTTCAACACACAAATTTGGGTTAATGTCGACCCCAATCCTTGTGGTATTTCACCTGTCAATTTGTTATTTGAAAGATCTAATCCTCTCATATAATCTAGGATGTCACCTTTGTAAAAGCGAGATATCCTTTTTATTGTAAAATGAACTTCGTAACTTGTCTCCAAGACGATGTCGCCATCTTGGTCAGTAGGAGACCAGCTCTTTAAAGTGCCGAAATACACATAAGAGGAACTCCAGGAATAATTGGTTCTGGCTTTTTGTTTGTAAGAAAGGGAACTATGACCAGCATTAGATTGTAGGCAAGGAGGTATTGAGCCAGAAAGCAAGTTACCAGATAGATCCATCAAACTCACATTACTCAGTTGGCACAACTGCGTCGGAATAGAGCCACTAAAATTGTTATTCCCCATCAGAAGAATCCTTAAATTGGATAAAAAACCTAGAAACTCCGGAATCTTTCCTGACAAGTAGTTGTTGCCAATGTCCAAAGTGAAAACGCCAATCATTGTTTGGAAGGTTCTGGGAATCGATCCTGTGAATCTGTTAGATCCCAAGTGCAGATGTTCCATCCATTGCAAATCTAAGCACGAGGGGATGGACCCTGAGAGAAAGTTTTCTGAGACGTCGAGAAACAAGAATGAAGTTATTCCACAAGGAAATTGTCCTTCAAACCTATTATTTCTAACTGACAATGTACGTAAGGAAATTGAGTTGCTCATCCAATCAGGCAACACTCCTGAAAACAAGTTATTGCTGATATCTAAAGCCCATAACTGAAAACTTTTGCTGGCATCATTTTCAATTTTACCCGTGAAGTTGTTATTGTTTAATAGAAGAAAATTAAAAGACCAATGCAAACTTAAGTTTCCTGAAAGTACATCTCCGTGTAATTTGTTGTATGATAAATCAAGCACACCAAGCACACGATTATCCGTAAACAATTCTTGTGGCACTTCTCCAGATATTTCGTTATCAGATAAATCCAATACGACTAAATCACTCATATTGGCAATTGATGATGGGAAATCACCACTTAAAGCATTCCTTGATAAATTTAGAAAAGTCAAATCAGGAAAAAACTTTCCTATATCACCCGGTATAGTACCTATTATGTGATTTCCGGATACATCCAGTTTCCCAAGACGAACATTTCTGTACGGTGGCATACGAATTCTATCACCAAATGAGTTGTTCCTCAGATATAAGACTTCCAGCATTGTATTGTTGTTAATTAACCAAGTTGGAAATGGTTCATCCAAGAAGTTGTGAGACAGGTCCAGTACGCGTAACTTGTGTTGGTATCGTAGAAATGAAGGAACAACTCTTCCTTTAGCCCTATTCACATTGCAGTTCGACAACAAAAGAACTTTCAACTGAAACATTGGAATCCAGCCTATAGGCTCTTGAGTTTCCACCTCAAATTTGTCATTGTCGCTTATGAATTCAACTACTTCAAGTTTGCTATGATTGGCAAATGAGGACAATGAGAGGGAACCTTCAAACTTATTATGACTAAAATCAAGGTACTCGAGAGATGTGAGATTAGAAATGAGGGATGGCGGAATTATTCCCGAAAACTTGTTTGAAGAAATCTCAAACAGCTTAAGAGATGTAAATTTGTCGAAACATTGAGGGACGTTTCCCTCAAAATTGTTTGCATGCAGATCCAACTCTTGGAGTTTCTTCAACTCGCATAAACCTGCCAGAAAAGAGAATGTATAGATATTACTTTTAGGAAGAATCAATATGTTGTATGTAACTTGAAGTACAGGGACTCTCACTTACACACATTATTTGCTAAGTAAATTTAAAATATTTTGTTACATTTGAAGTAAACTTTCCATATAAAAATCATATTAATTGATTATCTAAACATAATCAAGCATAGAAGGTTATGAAACTATGTAAGCAATTACCATATTCAGGTAGTGCGCCATAAAAACTGTTTCCAGCAAGAGATAAAACTTGAAGTGATGACATTGCCTGTATTTCTGTTGGAATGCTTCCAGTTAGATTATTGAAGCTCAGGTCTAGGATCTTTAGATTGGTGAAAGATGCCAAAGCTACATGAGAATAACAGTTAATATATTTTTTCCACCTTAAAATTATAGTAATATCTATAAACTAGTATTAACAAAAAAAAAGTACTCTCACCTTTCATTGTTAGTGTTCCACTTAACATGTTACCCTTCAAGATTAGGACCTCTAAACTAGGCATATCCTGGAGTTCTGACAACAAAGCAATTATGTAGTAAATGCAATTGAAATTAAACCACTCTTTAAAAGGATGAACTTTGATCAAGTGTATACGTACTTTCCTTAATCTCTTAAGATGAAATGAAAAAACCAATGGGCATTACAAACCTTCAGCAAGAGCTGCAGCATACAACATACTCGAGGATATGGATAAAAACCTGAGGGATGGAAAAGCACCCAAAAACCTCATGGTGTCTGAGCGTAAGAAATTCCCATTTAAGGTCAAGTGCAATAGACCACTCATTGTTCCTGAGATCACAGGCAATTTGAATCAAATGGCCTTCTATTTCAAGCATTTTATATCTTATACATTCCTAAACGGGTAAATGCGTTAACAAATGAGGTTTTCCCAATTCAGATTACATGGGGAGGGGCAACTTATTTTGACTCAAATGTAAGCAGCTTTACCGGGTTAATACCGCTACCTTTCTCGCCCTTCCCTGGGGAACCCCAAATGTATATCCTATACATTCCTACTAGTATCATATTGTTTATTTGTTTATTCATTTATTTATTTGTTTTTTCTTGGAATAAAACTATTATAATCATTAAGATCACATATGATTATAATGATTATTATGCGTAGGGAGTGTACCTTTTATTAAAAAAACATGTAATAATAACAATAATAAAGTGATGTTAATAATAATAATAATAATAATAATAATAATAATAATAATAATAATAATAATAAAGGAGTGGAAGCCCAGTTAGTATCTCGGCTCCCCACTAACTTCTTGTAAATTCTATTATTTTCTAATAAAGTGATGTTGATAATAATAATAATAATAATAATAATAATAATAATAATAAAGATTAAATACGTAGAAATGGTAGAAACACAAGATAAACCTTTTAAACGATAATTAGATAAAAGAATAGAGAAGTCATTACGAAGCCCTCTTAAAGGAGAACGCAAATATAAAAGTGCTAGTAATATAAATAACACATACTTATATTTATTTGTGTCCAAAGTTGGTTAAAAGTCACTTTTATTAGCAAAATTTTCAACATTAGTGATAATCACAATCAATGACTCATACAATCAATGACTTAGTAATCATATGATAATCGAATTTAGTTTGTGATTATTCGAAAAATCACAAATATTATATGTAGCTTCTAAGAGTATTTAAATGAGAAGCTAATTTTTTTTAAAGAATTTGTTTTTCTTATTAGAAGAATTTTGGGATGATTATTTGTAAGTTGCTACGAAGATTGATACTCTTATTTTAACCATACCCTATATATACAACATACAAGCACATAAAACATTATGTTAATTGGTGCAGCAAAAGCATGTGAATAATAAAAGGTTAAAGCATATATAGTACTCTAACCATTATATACTAGTGAGTTAAGGCCACAGTTTCCCATGTCGAGTGTTCGTAGATTTTTCAGTCTGGTTAATTCTGCATAAAAAGAGCTAATATGTTAGATTGATGAATTATTTATTCTTACAGTTTTTTGTATATAAGGATCATGTAAGTACACATGCCTTGAAAGGGGAATGAGCCTGCTAATGAATGAGAACCCCGAAGATTAAGAGTGTTAAGTGATGGAAGTGCACTTAAACATGATACGATGTTCTTGCTGAAATTGGATTCCCTAAGAGATATACTCTTCAACCTTTTTAATTTGGTTAGCCTCTTACAATCTGAAAAATAGTACAAAATTCTTATAGTAACCATGCATGATCTTTTTTAGTTATTAGTAAATTTCACAAAAGTTTCCATATCTCGAAAATGAAAATCTCGATTTACCTTGGTTACTGGTATTCAACCACAAGTTACCACTTAAATCCAACTCTTCAAGGTTTCTCAGAGAAGCTATATCTGCCATATGTTAAAAAATATAATCAGGTCTTATCAAGGGTATTTTTAAAGCAAGCTAGTTTGTTCATTTGTTAGGTAATTTGGGGTCACTATTTTGGTTAGGTGATGTGGCCCCTGTTTTATAGTTACTAATTACTTTATGATACTGATAAACAAACTACAATAGTTACCTGATAGCTAATTATCATGCACCACAACGATTATGTCTAATTAACAATGAACATATCCAATATACGGAGTAATGAATATATTACTACAATGAAAAGCTTTGTTATGCGTCATAGACACAATGCCAAATCATTATGCAAACTAAATATATAGACAAGTGGAATAAACAACTCAAATGATGCATTTAAAACAACTAGCTAAATGGTCAAATGATCTAGCTCATATCATGTATGATCATGTGCAACCTACTACTACGTACGTTCAAGATTTTTATAAACACATGGATACCATAAAATACGAACCCCAACCTCCGGCAACATAGAGCTCAATGGTTGCAATTGAACTCGGCCACTTACAAGATTTCTTTTTTTTTCTTTTTTTTTCTTTTTTTTTTCTTTTTTTTTAATGTGTTTTTATAGTCATATTATAGCATTATTTATTTTTGAACCCACTCATATGAATCCAAATGCTACAAATGAGTTTCATTATTAACCGCGTGTTGCTGTAAACCGGTATATTTTATCTTATTGTGATAGCCAAAAAAACCTATAATTTCTAGAGGAAAAAAAAATCTTGATATGCATAAGACTTGCACGTATAAATAGTTAACACGTTGTTTTGATGAAAATATATTAATAGAAAGATTGGTATATTAAGTTCAAATTGTTATCTAAATGCACTAAGCTAACATATTAGCATTAATTTGAATTAGTATTCTATTAGGATTTTTTTTTTCTATTATAAATAGGGGTTAAGTTTATGAGTCTGTTACATTCTTTTTCCAAATTTGGTATTAATAAAAACAAGTCGAGAATTGTTTTCTCAAACCCTGTGGACCAGTAAACCATATTACTCCCAACGTAAAGTTTGACATTACTTAGGGTGCGTTTGGTATGCTGGGAGGAATGACAATGGGTATAAGTTTGATAGTACTCAACTATGAAAGTTCCATTCCCCACTCTCTAGCCATATATAGAGTATGGAAAATAATGGACTTTCATAGTCATAGTTGTGGGCCCAGGCACCCTAAACAAACACCAACTATCATTTTCATAGTGATAGTTGATTCCCAGAAATGGGTACCAAACGCACCCTTAATTGTCTAAAACCTATAGCATCACACTACATCATATATATTATTGATGGATTAGAACGTGTCGGTAGTCTGTAAAAATTATTAGGCATATGTATTAGCGACAAATATATCCGCACAATGACCTTTGCTTGATTTAGGAATTTGAATCATATTTGCCAAAAAAAACTAGTCCTGTGTGAGATCTGGCGCTAAATGTTGATTTCTTTTTAATGTTTTTTGACCCACCGTTGTTAATCCATTGGCAAAACCCATATTATTTATAAACTTACAGAAGATTTACCAATGATTTACACACATATTTCTTATATCACAAATGTTTCGTGACTATTCCTTAATTTTTCATTTATTATTTACTATTGTCTTTAATAATCAAATTACTTACTGCAAAATAAATAATATGGGATGCTAGATAATCTTGATGCGTATCACGTACCATGAGGTGGAAATGACCCAGATAAAATATTGCCGCCAAGATCCAGGTGTTTAAGCGAAGGGATAATTTTCAAAGATGATATAACACTTTCATTAAAACGATTGTTCCTAAGATTTAACCTTTCCAACTTATCTAATATGAAAGCTTTCTCAAGACCTGCATTGAAGAAGATCTCTCTTAGTTAAATTATATATATCGCCGTGTTGCAAAATGGGCCGGTATGTGGGAGAGATGACTATACTGGCCTCCTGGGCCGGGCTAATGGTTTTATCGATTACCTTGCAATTCAAAGGTATCACTGAAGTTGCAGTGGCTTAGATCCATCCTTTCCAAATTTTCCAAAGCTGCAAATTCTGGAATATATGTAAAGACGGTATAAATATCTTTCAAATATGTACAGGTGCATGATAACTTAGAAAAAAAGGAGAAATGTAAAGACAGAAAACGTGCCATTGGCAGGGAAATATCCATTTAAACTGGTGTAGCTCAGATCCAATATTTTAAGTGAAGCGACTGTAGTCAAAGAAGGAAGGATATCATTATCGATGTGAAAATTTGAACTGAGGTCCAATATCTCTAGTTTCTTTAAACTCGACAACCTTTCAAGTTCTGCAAAACAAAAAAATGGTTTTAACAAGGACATCCATGCCTTTTGATGTAAAAAATGCTTTACGTTTGAGCAAAGAATAATACAAACTTCATAAAAATATTACTTAGCAAATTTGAAATAAAATAACTTAGCAATTTAGTATATGCTACCTTTGTTTAGAATTTCATTTTCAAGATAGTTCCAGGACAAATTGAGAGTTCTCAGATCTTCAAAAGGAAGAAATACGGAAACATTCAATGGCCACAATTTTGCTGTAGGGTCTTCAATCGTAAAGGTCATGTCGTCATCCAAGTTCCCTTTAAGATTGTTCAGAAAAAGTGTTGTCACACGACCATTGGTTGTGTTACACTTGACCCTCTCCCAATCACAACACTCGCCATAATTAACCCAAGTGGGAAGAACATTGTCAGCTTCAATATCGTATGAATTCACAAGGGAGGCTTTGATTGCCAATAGGGCCTTTCTTTCTTCTTCTATACAAACAGTTTGTGCACGTTGCACCAGAAAAACGGTTATCAGCAACCAAGATAACCATAATTTATGCTCCATTTTTTAGACACTCGCGAGTCAGGTGAATAATAGTCTCTCTGAATTGCCTGTTGTTAGGTTAGCTCTTATATAGAAAATAATAAACAATAAAGGTTCACATTATCAACTGCTACATATGATATCTTTGAAGTTTGACCAATGTTTAGCAATGAATAGTATGCATTTATTAAGAAAATATTTGTTTGACCATGCATGCATTTATTAAGAAAATATTTGTTTGACCATGCATGAGCTGCCACAACATTTCTGAATGGACGTCCCTTTTAAATTTTACTGTATGAGTACTATTCTAAACATAAAAGGTTCACATTATCAACCGCTACATATGATATCTTTGAACAATCTTTAGCAATGTTTTAAAACTCGGTTCGACCCTACTGGTTCAACCGGTACATGATATAATGGCTGGTCCGTTGTTAGTGAATTTTTATGAATAATATCCAGAATGTCTGGTTTTAGCCGGCCTGGCCGGTCGGATGAATGGACCAGAAACAGGCCGGATTAACATTTATTTTTGGTTAAAATGATAAACATGTTCACACCAAGGCTGTTTGATAGAATTACTCCATCACAAGTTACAATTACTCTAAAATTTCTCGACATAGACGAACTTATGTGATCATAAACAAGGATGAAACTAGGGTGCCCTGGGTGTTAGAAGGCTGAAATTTTGTTTCGTAGTGCTAATTTTTGTAGAAAAATCCTGAAATTCCTTAAATGCGCCCGGTCCAAGCATTTCTACTACTTGATTACTTGGTCCATTAATATGTGAAAAGTAACTAAGGCACAAAAGATTATTGTAACTTTTAAGTGTGGTGGTGTATTTGCTGAATCATCAACAAGCATCTGTAAAGTAGTCAGTTTTCAGTTAAGGTTTTACGTGTTGGTGCTGTTTTTGCTCTGTTTTATATATGGTCCATCCACGGTGTATATGTAAGCATTCATATAAAAAGTTGGTTACCATTTCATATACTACATGATTTTGATGTTATTCAAATGGTGGTGCTATATAAATTCATAAAATTTGTTTCTGCAGCTGTTGTGTATAATTACTGAAAACCAAATCGTTTCTATGCTTTGCCGTTGAGCCCAAACCATAAATTTCTAATTGGTTGGTCATTGAAGCGTGTTAAGTTGTTATTTGCTTTACACAACATTTTATTTAAGAACAAAAGCTACTTGCAGACTAGCGTGGCAGATTGGTTTAATTGACTTAATAATATATTAAACGTCAACATCTAATTGCATAGGTATATGATCTCATAGCTTGTAATGGACACGAAAGAGTCAAGTCTACTATACTATGACGAAATAGTTTTAGTAGTCAACATATCAAATGTTTTGCTTATAGGGCTTCCTTCATATGTTGAAGATTGAATCTAAGCACAGGGAGGAAACCAGGCAACAATTTGACCAGGTACATTTGCAAAAAATTATACAAAACAAGGAACATAATCTTTTTAGACCAGGTGCATTTAGGAAAAATCAAAGTTTTTTTACAAAATTTACCACGCCGCAAAATCCCATGGGTGTCCCGGGACCCACCCTGGTTTCGTCCCTATCTAAGGACATGCATCGTGCAGGAGTTCCATGTCATCTTTTGATAAGAAGTCAACTTATATAGTTTATGGACAGTATGTCATAGGTTGAAATTTCTAGATGTTTGGAAGAAACCTCCCTAGTTGACAATTGGCTTTAATTTAGTAAATACTGTGACCAAAAAAAAAGTGTGTATTTGCATTTCTAGAATTTCATTATTTTGGCTTATTGAGTTTTTCCTAGAGTAATAAGGTAGTATGCAATTAATTAGTTGTTCTCAGCATCTAGAAAAAGAAGCAAGAATTTGAAAATTTGGGAAAAGAACTCGAGAATTTACCTTTCTATTGTTAACAACAAAAAATTTACTTTCTGGCAAGATCAAACGTAGAAATGATGTGCACCCCTCGGTAAAACCACCTTCCAGTAGAAACACCAACAAAGCTACTCCGATAAGATTTAACCCTAACCCTATACTATCCAAATTTGCAATTACCAAGCTATCACAGAACACCACAAGCCAATAGGACTATCGGATAATGGCTATAACGTAGCCCTCGCTAACACCTTTAATAGTGATGAAATGATAATCCAAATCAGAAATGGTCCTAACCAAAAGAATCTGTACCCTCCTGCGTTTTGCCATGCATTTTATTTTTTTGGAATGGAAAAAAGGCCGAGTTCCAACTATTATTCCATGCCCAGAAACTTTAGCCTGATCATTCAAAGTGATGTTGTTGGTATCTGTGACAGGAAGGAAAAATAAATAAATTAAAAAAAAAAAAAAAAAAAAAAAAACTGTCACCAGGTATCACCCTTTGGAGAGATGTGTCCATTCACTAGTGATTCTTCTATAGCAACGACTCTGTTACATAAATAACAATTTTCTGTCGTGCCTTTGTTCTGAAAAGTCACACTTGTTTTGCTCCTTGCTCACTTGTGATTGCTTCATGGTAACCATTTATTTGAGAATGGATTGTGACCCTTAACTAATATATAGCGACGGAACGGAGTGTTGATCTCTTGTCGCTAACTACCAATAATTATACAACAACAACTAGAAATTCACTTTTATTTTAATCTTATCCATATGCCGGACATGATTAAAAACCCGGAAAAAAAAAAAAAAAAAAAAAATGCTAGTAAAACTCAATCCAAAACACTAATTTAAACTTGCTATATTTAAAAAATTTCCAGAACGTGTATTGGATACGCTTAGTTGTATAATCTTGTGTTACATTCTTTACACAAACCTCGAACGGCCGCTATCTGAAATTCATAATATACCAATAATGTTCTGTTTTGGCTCTGTTTTGGACGGTTTGTAGGTCTTTATTGAGCTTCATAATATATTTCACTAATATACTACATTATGATCTTCCAGGGAATTTGGATGCTCTTAATGTCATTTATGGCTTTAATCTTCAAGATCGTAGGAAGTAGTTTATATTTTTATCCGAGTCTTTTAATATTATGTGGTAGTGGTTTTGTTTTCTTGTCTAGAAAATAGGACATATCTTGTTATATATGTAAGCTTTTCGCCTATGTAACGGGCTGAGATATGGGATTCACCCATATCCGTTGTACTTAAATATTTTTTGGAGTAATATATTTACCGGGTCGTTGACCTTTTTTTTGGGTAAAAGGTCAAAATGACCCGGTAAATATATTACTCCAAAAAACATTTAAGAACAACGGATATGAGTGAATCCCATATCTCAGCCCGTTACATAGGCGAAAAGCTTACATAACAAGATACTTCTTATTTTCAAGACAAGAAAACAAAACCACTACCACATCATATTGAAAGACTCGGACAAAAATATAAACTACTTCCTACGACCTTGGAGATTAAAGCCATAAATGGCATTAAGAGCATCCAATTCCCTTGGAAGATCATAAATTTGCTTCGAGTAATCATCATAGTCATCAAACTCATCTTCACGCTCATGACCTCCACCAAAAAGATTTGCTGATTCATCGAACGTGTTAAGAACCTCCTCCTCCTTACTATCAGAAACCACAACCTCACCCACCTTGGAAAATGGGTTAGCCCTCTTAGTGACAGAGGCAGACGGAACAGGATGACCATCATCATCCACAAGAGTACCTTTCCCATCGATAAGAAGCTTTTCAAACTTACTAATTTTGTCAACTAAAGGAGTAGAACCAACTTCCTTAGTTCCCATTGAATCACTCACAAGCGGTTCTTATGATGTAGCACCAGTCTTAACCGACTCATCCATATTAACTTCCATTGTACGGCCAGCATCCACATCATGCTGGTGTCATAAGTAGGAATACCAAACGTATCCGTATCATCCATATTAAGCGCATCAAATTGGTTAGATGTAGAGATCGTTGTTCCACTAGAACTAGCCACATCAGAAGTCTTCTTCTTAGTGCCACCAACATTCTTAGGTTCAGCAGGAGTCTTTTTGGGTTGATACTGAAACTGCTTACCCACAACAGGTTTAGTAAACCCTCCTTTACCCGGAATAGTAGGACCACCTTGTTTTCCTTTCTTCCTGTTATTAACAGTCTTGAAACTATCATTAACAGGCTTAGTAGGCTGAACAGGAGGTATAACAACTTTAGGACATTCAGTCAAAGTATGACCAAATATCTTACACTTGTCACAACGAGATGGTTGCCACTCGTATTCAACCCGTATCTTCTCAATAGTCAAACCCGAACCATCTAGTAACGGTATCTCAACAGTGAGGCTGTCCCGAAGCACCTCATCCGACTTCACTTCTATCATGCATCGAGCAAAACTACTACGGCCCCAAGATTCCTTGCACATTTGGCTTGTAAAAGCATCTAACCTTTTGGGCGTACCAATCAGTGTGGCAAGGAGACTGAGGCCATCATCAGAAAACATAGCAAGCGGGACATCATGGAATTTAACCCACACCGGGATGTTAGTCAAATCTTCTTTAAGTAGGTTGGTGTTCAAAGTCCATGGTTTAAGAATAATAGGAACATTTCTGATCAACCAAGGACCGTTTTCAAGCACATCATCAACACCTTTCTTCGAGTTGAATTTAAAGAAGAAGAACCCCTTAGCATTCATCATTACCTTTTGAACACCAAACTTAGCCCATGCATTGCGGACATAGTAATTAACAACCGGAAAAGCAAGGCGTTGGCCAAGAAAGTAACCATAGAGAGTATTCTCAAACCGCGTGTTAACCTCTTCCACTACTTTCATTGGCACAGAAAGGTCAACATCATCCTTCTTCTTGCTACATTCCAACCTACGAAAGTTTGAAACATGTTTCAGAGGTTCATTAGAAGTAGCACCCGCATAAGAAACCAACTTCACTCCCGTACCATTAGTAGTATCAACCTTTTGATCATTAGGGCCAGAAGTTACATTCTTATTAATATTCCCATTAGATCCAAGCGAAGGAGGATTAACTTCATTAGCTCCAATCTCAATTTGAATTTTATTCATGGCATCTTCAAAATTCTGATGCGCAGTATCAATCAAGTGCTTCACATTATCAGTATTTGTACTCCGCTCCAAGTCGTCACCATGTGATGTATCTTTAGTAAGTGGAATCGGCTCCACTTTCTTAGACCCATTCATAGAACAATCAGGTGCATCAACCATATTCAGACTAACACTACTAGGGTTCATCATTGAGGGTGTACTCAACTCACCAAAGCTAGTAGTGTCCTTTTGAATATTACCAAGTGAAACCGGCTCAAGTGTTGATTTTGTCACACCATCAGCTTGAGAACCACCTGTCATAGTTTGAACGGCCAAACTAGTCAGATCTTTATTAGGAGCATCGGTTGCACCCTTTGAAATCAAGAAACCCTTATTCATCATCTCTCAAAAACCCACGAACAGAAATTCAATACCAACCAGCATGCAAGCAAACAGAATGAAAAGAAAACCCTAATCGCTTAGGGTTTAGAATTAAGCACCGAGAATATTAACCAGCCCCCATGATAATCGATCCAAATAAGTGATAAATCAAGAGATCAGGCACTTATAGGATAGATAAACTGACGTTAAACAACAAAAATCAAAGATTATACCAAGGTCGGTTTAGAAACAAAAGACGATTATCCAAACCCTAAAAAATCGATTTACAAAATTCTTCAAGAACTTGTGAATCCAATTACGAATCCAATAGAGAAACAATTAATAATGAATGTCAATCATACCTAAATCAGAATCATGCAAGAAGACGCGAGTGATAGACAGATTTGTGATCGATCGATTAAGAATGGGAGGGTAGGGAAAATCGCCAAAGAGAGTCGTGTTTAGGGTCTGGGTCGTTGACCTTTTACCCAAAAAAACAAAGATCATAACATTGATCTTTTATTTACTTGAGCCCCTTCAGACCGTACAGCCAATTGCAGGGCCTTTAATATATCACATAGTTTGGGAAAGTAATCTTTTGATATAATGCCGTATAAAATATTCTATATAACACAACTTGCGCGTACAACTAAAAACACATTTTAGTATGGTACACGTCTTTTAAACTTTGTATTGAGATTTCTTTTACAATACAACCGTTTGTAAATAACTTATATGATACAAATATACGGAATCGTAAAGTTCATGAATTTGTAGAAAATTGCCATAATTTTAAAACTACATAATCTTAAACATACCCTACCTATCGAAGAACACAGAGGGCCTGCTTACCAAATCAATTAGGAAGTAATAACACGTATACATATTTTCTTCAATGACGAACAACCACCATCGACGCCAACCAGGATTTGTGTAAAGGACTGCAGCAAATCCCAATAAGTACACAACCCATGTTGCACTTAAACTTCCAAAGAACCATATTGTATCAATATCATACCATTTCTCATCTTCTTTGGCTGATGGAACGGCCCCTGGTGGAATATTCACTGGTGATGTATTGGAACATTTCTTCTCAAGTGGTGGTCCACAAAGAAGTGGATTCCCTACATAACTCGCCGCAGTAAATGTACCAAACTGTCGTTTCATTTCTGGGAGTTTGCCTGATAGATTGTTGTAAGAAACATTGAAATATGATAGATAAGTGAGGTTAGTTAGCTGTGACGGGATTTTGCCACTCAAATTATTTGACGAAAGGTCCAAGCTCTCAATATTCGTAAGATTTGATAGCTTCTCTGGGATGGGTCCCATCAGCTGGTTGTGAGACAGGTTCAATGATAGAATTTGGGTCAAATACCCTAGTTCTTGTGGGATTTCACCTGTGAGGTAATTAGAAGATAAATCCAACCCGGACAAGAAATCAAGGATGTGACCATTGTATGATCGAGACATGCTTTTTGTTGTAAACTCAACTTGGTCTGGTGTTTCAAACAATGGATTATCATCAGTGAGAGAAGGCCATGTCTTTTCAGCACCCGAATACTCAAAAGACGAATACCAAGGGTACGAATTTACGCTGTTTGTTTGTATGTAATTACGAAGGTAATAAGGAGCAGCAATATTTTTTAGGCAATGAGGTATTGAGCCTGAAAGGGAGTTACCAGATAGGTCAATCAAACTCGCACTTGTCAACTGGCACAACTGCTTTGGAACAGAACCACTGAAGTTATTTTTTCTCAAAATGAGAATTCTTAAAAGGTATAGTTCACCTAGAAACTTTGGAATCTTGCCTGAAAGGTTGTTGTCACCAAGGTCCAAAGTCAACAAATTATTCGCACTCAGAAAGGTTTTGGGAATCGATCCTGTAAACATGTTGGATCCCAAATGAAGTTTTTCCAAGTACTCCAGGTTTAAGCAGGATGGAATGGCCCCTGAGAATAAATTATGTGAGATGTCAAGATTGGTAAAAGTAGCTATTCCGCAAGGAAATTCTCCTTCAAACATATTATTTCTCACTGAAAGTGAGACAGCGTCGTATGAGTTGACCATACCCTTAGGCAACACACCTGAAAAAGAGTTGTTGCTGATATCTAAAACCGAAATATCAAAACTCTTATTGTTTGAAATTTCCCCCGTGAAGTTGTTACTATCTAATAGAAGCATATTAAACCAATACAAGCTAAAGTTTCCTGAAAGCACCTTGCCTTGCAAACTGTTGTGAGATAGTTTGAGTACCGAAATTGCACTCTCTTTAAACAATTCAGGTGGTACTTCTCCTGATAGGTTGTTATATGCTAAGTCCAATATGTTTATTGCACCCAAATTGGCAAATGATGATGGAATAGAACCACTTAAAGCATTATGTGACAAATTTAAATAAGAGATACCAGCAAGTAACTTTCCTATATCTTGTGGAATTGCACCCATTATGTGATTCGAAGAGATTTCGAGTTCTCCCAATTGAAAATTTCTATTTAGTGGCATACGTGTTGTGAGATAGTTTGAGTACCGAAATTGCACTCTCTTTAAACAATTCAGGTGGTACTTCTCCTGATAGGTTGTTATATGCTAAGTCCAATATGTTTATTGCACCCAAATTGGCAAATGATGATGGAATAGAACCACTTAAAGCATTATGTGACAAATTTAAATAAGAGATACCAGCAAGTAACTTTCCTATATCTTGTGGAATTGCACCCATTATGTGATTCGAAGAGATTTCGAGTTCTCCCAATTGAAAATTTCTATTTAGTGGCATACGAATACTACCACAAAATGAGTTGTTCCTTAGATACAAAACTTCTAACATTGTATTATTTTCAACCAGCCAACTAACTGGAAGATCTCCACCCAAAGAGTTGTGAGATAGGTCCACTGCGAGTAAATTTTTCTGGTGAAGCAGAAAACCAGGAAAAACACTTCCTTTAAGCCTATTCACGTTGCAGTTAGATAGCACTAGGACTTGCAACTGAAACAGTGGTATCCAACCTAAAGGTTCTTCTGTTTCTACTTCAAATTTGTCATTGTCACTTTTGAATTCAACTACCACAAGATTTCTAAGGTTGGCGAATGAGGAGAATGAGAGTAAACCCTCAAACTTATTATGACCGAAATTTATGTACTCAAGAGACGTCAGATTAGCAATAAGTGATGGTGGAATTATTCCAGAGAGGTTGTTAAAAGAAATCTCAAACACCTTAAGAGATAATAAGGTATTGAAACATTCTGGTAGGTCGCCCATAAAATTGTTCCAAGAAAGATCTAACTCTTGGAGGTTCTTTAACTCACATAAACCTGCAAAACGAAGAGCACAAATAAATACGTGGTTTAATTTGTACTAACAAGGTAACAATGACTTTCATACTTATAAGTCAAATAAGACAATAAGAGTAGACAGAATATACTGATTTATGCTGGAAAACTCCATTACTGACACACTAACACCTACAATCTTAAATTGATTAGAGTCATCCGCTTTCTCTATCATTTGATAAGACACATTAACAACATACAAAGTCTATATACTTCATTTATATTGGTTTGGAATTTGTTTTTGGACATTCAGTTTTCCGTTCCCAACAGACTTCAGTTTTACTCTTTTATTTATTTAGCTCTGTTTTGGTATTTGGGTTAAACTGTCTGTTTCAAACTCGTAAGGTTCTGGCAATATTTCAAAGAAACCACTTACGATATAGGAAGTTCAACATCAAAAAAATTTCGTTGTTAAATGATGATTCTTAAAGCTTAAATTCCGTTTAAATCTTCGAAGCTTTGTATAAAAAAATAAAATAAAATAAAATAAAATAAGGCTCTGTAAACGGGTAAATGGATGAGGTTTTCCCTGTTCATATTACCCGGGGACGGCGGGTATTTTTAACTCAGATGTATGCGGGATCACCGGGTTAATCCCAACCCGGGATCGTTTCTGACCCTTCCCTGGCCACCCCCAAATGTAGACACTGCACCTAGCTATGTTTGAACCCTTGACCTCTTGTGATGGAACCAAGGACCTTGCCACTTGGCTCTGAGATAGTATATATTACTAAAATTATGTAACCTTATACTTTGATTATAGGTATGAGTTGTTGTGCCCACCCATTGCCATGTCCTTGGTGACATCTATTTGTTTATACTCAGACCACTAACACACACCTGACCTTTGGTACCAAACTTGATGGGAATTTTTAGTAGAGCAGTAAAATAGTACGGAGTATTAAAGAGAATATGTTAGTGAGGGCTAAAGGCAAACCCAAAAATATATATCTTATCAAATGATTTTGAGAAATAAAATGTAGCATAATGCTTTATGTAACTTACCATATTCAGGCAGTGAGCCGTAAAGATTGTTTTCAGCAAGATATAGAACTCGAAGAGAAGATAATGAACTTATTTCCAATGGAATGCTCCCAATTAGATTGTTGGTACTCAAGTCTAAGATCTTTAGATTTGGGAAAGACACCAAAGCTAGATGAAAACAATAGTAGAACATGGTTATATACTTGGTCATTTCCTGAGAAACAATATATAATGACCCTGTAATTAGTAGTTTAATTAATGGTGTACCTTTCATTGCTAGTTTTCCCCTAAGATTATTATTTCCCAAGAGGAGAACCTCCAAATTCTGCATATTAGGTACTTCTGAATGTCAACAATTAATTGGTTAGTAAAACTGAAAACAATTGATCGGCCATAACTTTTGCAAATAGAGGAAAATAAATTCCAGCTGTTTGGGAATGAAAAGAGCATCACTGCATGACAAACCTTGAACAAGAGCTGATCGATTTAAATAACTGTGGCCTAAAGACAAAAATTCAAGCGATGGAAAAGCAACCAAGAACTTCAAGGTGTCATTACGAAAGATGTTCCAATCAAGATTCAAGTGCAACAAACCGTTCATGGTACCTGAAATTTGGTGTGAGAAAAATCCAATGCCAAATATGTGCAACATCTTTGTTCATTCCAACAAAATATGTGAATTTGACAAGCGTTCCAGCTATGCGAATTTTATAACTGATATGTATATCCTTAGGTCCCTTGTCAATTGGATGTTTACAAGATAGAAAACATACAATATTTACTGACATATATTTGGATACATTTTCAACCAAATAGCCATACATACATATATATGGAACGTAGTATATACATACATAAAGAAGTATAGAGATTAGATGAGCATTTAAACTTAATATTGCTTGCATAAATAACTTAACTAATAATGAATATAACATCTAAAAAGATATATTAGTAATCTTACCATTGAATATGAGTGAGTTAAGGCGGCAATCTCCCATGTCTAGTGTCTTCAAAGCTTTCATACGAGATAATTCTGCACAAGTATAACTGAATTATAGATTAATAGATAATGGTGAAGGCTTGCTTGCATTTTGTTAATGATGATAATTGTAAGGTAAACATGCCTTGATAAGGAAATGAGCCTGCCAACGTATGCGAATGACGAAGATTAAGTGACTTGAGTGAAGGGAGGGCGCTCAAGCATGATAGAATGCTCTTGTTGAAATTGCTTCTTATAAAAGTTATACTCTCCAACCTTCTCAATCTGGATAACCTCTTGCAATCTAAAAAGGGAAATTTTTAAAGTAATCTTGTTGACATATTTTCATGAACTGAATAAACGTTACCTGGCTGGAACAAGCTAAACATCTCTCTTACCTTGGATATTTGATGTTCCACTCAGCCTTGAATTACCGCTTAAATCCAACATCTCGAGATTAGTGAGAAAAGCTAAATCTGTCGAATAATCATGCAACATAAAAAAAACAAGTTCATTGTTTTGATTAAACAAAAAAAGACTACCTTTGTAACTCATAGTATACGTACCATGGGGTGGAAATGGTCCAGATAGTCGGTTTTTGGAAAGATCCAGGTTTTTTAACGACGGAAGAATTTTTAAAGATGATACAATGCTTTCATTAAAATCATTGTGCTTAAGATTTAAGGTTTCCAACTTATTCAATATGAAAGCCTTCTTTGAACCTGCATGAAAGACGATGTCAAATTTAGGTTTTCTTTTCATGAAGGTGTGTACGGTTTTCTCTGTTTCAATTACCTTGCATCTCAAAGATACCACTGAAGTGACAGTCAGTTAGATCCAACATTTCCAAGTTTTCCAAAGCCGCAAATTCTGCAATATACGTATAAAGGGTATAAGTGTCACTAAAAGATGCATTACATGTAAAATTAAAGTGATTACTGGGTAACCATGGTTTCCGACCTTTTGGCCAATTACCCCACCGCCACACAGACTAAAATTGGGTAAAGCCCTCCCATTTTTTATAGGTTGGTGTGACCACTTTAAAATTAGCACCAAGCAGGAATTTAGGAATTGAACTTGGGGCCTCTCACATTTTAGTGATGATAGTCACAATATTTTTACCACTTGGCCTAGATACATCTTTCTACTATGGATTATAGCTACTTTGTCTCTCAGAAGACCTACTTGATTTTCTTTTTGGCGAAACTAAAGCACTTCCACATTATTCGCCAACAGACTTACTTACTTTGAGTAGCAACTTGTTTTCCTACTTTTATTGAAGATCATAGCGACTACACTTTCAGATTATACCAATAATACCAGCAACCTAAACTTCGGCCGCTAAAAAAATTACGAACAACATCTTTCCATTTATTACTAATGAGTAACATAAGTGACCTCTTTTATTGCTATGAAATGATGTGATTGCCAAACAAAATGAAAGTATGTTAGTGTATATTGATAATCTTCATAGCATGTTACTATAATCGGTATCATAGCTATTAATGTCTTGCTATTTTAATCAACTAAGTCTAAGTTTATAAGAAAAATTGTAAAGATAGAAAACATACCATTATTAGGGAAGCGACCTTCCAAGCTAGTGAACGCAAGATTCAAAACTCTAAGTGAAGTGAGTGTGGTTAGAGAAGGAAGGATATCATTGTCAATTGCAAAATTTGAACTCAGATCCAATATCTCTAGCTTTTTCAAACTCGACAACCTTACAAGTCCTGCAAAAGGGAAAAGGATTTAACACAAGAATGCTAGTCTATTGATTTGAAAAAAGTAGCTTTTGAGTAAGCTAGCCTTCCTTGACGTCAATACATGTTCTAGACATGTAAATGGTTTATGCAAAGATGGTATACATTGTCGTTTGATGTAACCTGTCTAATAGTGAACTTGTGTAAACAGTTCATGAATCGGAAAATATCAAATTCACAGATATATCGTACCTGTATTTAGAAGTTCGTGGTCCAGATAATTCCATGACAAATTTAGGCTTCTCAACTCTTTAAAATGTGAAAATAGAGAAACATTCAATGGCCAATACACTTCCGGATCAACTATATATCTTGTGTTGTCATTTAGATTGCCCAAAAGAATCATTGTCACACGTCCAGTAGTTGTGTTACACTGGACTCTCTCCCAATTACAACATTCACCATGATCAACCCAAGTGGGAAGAACATTGTCTAGTGCAGAATCGTATGAATTCATAAGGGAGGCTTTGATTTCCAGTAGTGTCTTTCTTTCATCATCTACACAAACCCCTTGTGCTCGTCGGACCACAAAAATAGTTGTCATTGTCATTATCAACAACCAGGATAACCATGATTTATGTTTCATTTTAGCACCTATACGAACTATTTTGCAGAGATATTCTCTACTAATGGTATCCACGTACTTGTTTGCTTTTCCTTAGGTTGGCGCTTAAGTCTTAAATAGAACAAATTAATCTTTAAAACAGCAATGAATATTCATTTAACAAATAATATAAATATAGTAGTTGACTATTATTGGAATGTCTAAATTGCTCATATTAATAGCAAATTCATTACCTTTATTAATAATGTTTGGTTAGTATGATAGGACAGAATGCAATCGATAAGAAAAAGACAAAAATGATCATAGTTAATAAGAAGTGTATTTAATATGGTTAATTAATGGTGGGCTTTTATGTAATTTTGATTACATTACGGATGTAATGAAAGAAAAGGAGGGAGCCTCTATGGAATGAAAATGATGGTTTTTTATGTAATGAGTGATTACATGTAATGAGTGATTGCATTCCGTAATTAAAAACAAACATAATTTTCTCATTCAATCGTAATGTTCTTTTCCATTCCTACTCTTATTACGATGTACCAAACCCTATGTAATTGTATTCTTATTTGATGCTCGATTTATTTGTAATGATTGTCCCCATGTGCCCAAAATTATAGTGTTACTTGATTTATTTTCGTCATTGCTGTTGTGCCACCGGTCATTGGGGCCCACCATAGGGTCGGGTTCCTTTCTGTTTTTGGTATTTATCAGAAAAGAATTGTTGTAAAAAAAAAAAAAAAAAAAAAAAAAAAAAAAAAAAAACTTATTTTATTATCGTCTCAAGAAAGTCTAATGGATGAATTTTGTTGATTGAGAATAATGATCCATGATAGACGCATAATGGTTATTTAAAAGAATATACGTAATTAAATTAATTACTTTATTAGAGTTATTCTAATAGAAATATTTTTATGCTTCTTATAGTGACACTTTGATGCGTTCAACAAAAATCTAAACATAATTTGTTAAATTATTCGGCCGAGGTCAACTATGTTAACAAGCAGCCAACTTGACATGAAGCATTATTTCATGTGTCATGGATGCTAATCTTAGGTATCACATAGAATAACTTAAGAGTTATATATTTTTTAAGATTAGTATACAGCAGGAAGCAAGTTGAATTTTATATAAATTTAAATGTTAAATGTTACTAATAATGACATTATACTATATCGTATACTAAGAAGTATTATGAAAATAATTTCTAAAAGCCTTCGTCAAAGTCAAATAATTGAAATTTTTGTTGTTTAGTGGCCACGACTGTTGTCACCTTCGCCAAAAGTCAGTGTCACCCGTTCTGTTTATTCTTGTGGTATCTAGCTTATAGGAATATTACTTTCCATATATGAACTTCTTTATAAGCTTCATAAATTTTTAACCAAACAAGTTTCCCTATCATGTAAATCTTTGCCATTCATCTTTGGTATTAGTTGATTTAAGGTACTTAATTAGACTTTCAAGTCAAACTCGGATGTTTAAATGCGCCTTCTTAATTTTCTCGCTTTATTGTTGAAGTATATATACATTATCCAGAAAAAACTTATACGATTGAATTTTATGTTGAGACAGCTACCAAAAGAATCAAACATCAATACAAAAAAAAAGGTTGGTTCGCACTTAGCGCCGTCGAACTTAAGTTATCCAAATTTTCAAAAATTAAAGCGACTTAGAAGAACCAGACCTGAAAGGGTCGATCATGTGGAAAACCGAAGGTCAAGTTAGTTGTCTCAGGAGATCCCAGCAACCAAAATCGAAAGCAAATAAACATAACCAGCCTAAAAATGAATCTTCAAATAGTATTCAACACAAAGCATGGACAATCACCTTAATTGGAAGTTATCAAATCAACTTAGAGCAGCATGGTTCAGCCTCAGTGGTACAACCATCCCTCTACAATACTAATAAAGATCATAACACTCATTTATCATTTGCTTGAGCCCCTTCGGACCGTATATATCAAGAAGGTTGGGGAATAAAACTAAAAAAAACTAAAAAAAAAATTATAATAATAAAAATTAAAATTTAAAAAAAAAAAAAAAAAAAAAAAAAAAACGCACTAGTAAACCTCTCTGGCGATCTTGGCTACTACTATCGATACCCTAACAATTTTCAATCTTAAACAGTTATTCTTATAATCGTTTCTCCACATTGATCCTTTTTACTTTATTAATTTTTGGGTCTAGTGTGCATCGATTAGTAGGGGCAATTGTTTATTCCTTTGAAGGGTTATTAATATTATGAGTATTGCTATTTAGACCTACAATACAAGCCTAAAAACATGCCTAATGCATAAATCACTTGTTTTGTTTTGTTAGTCTAGAAAAGTGAGTTCAGTCTTTTATCAAAGCCCAATGTCACTACAAGCCCAACAACAGTAGGTAAATTTTCAATTAATAAGTGAAGCCTAGCTTTAACTCCAAGACCAATTCAGTCCGGCCCAAGAAGGCCCTGCAAGAATCAACCTTTTTCATACAGTATTTTGAAAAATTTAAGGTGCGAGGGCTGTAAACGAACTGGATGGGTCCTTGTTCATGTTTGTTCGTTTAAGTTTAACTGAACAAATGAACGACACGAATATTTAAACAAACGTTTTTTCTTGTTCATGTCCGTTAGTTAAGGAAACGAGGTTGTTTATATGTTCGTTCATTAAGACGCCAACAGATGTAAACAAAACATAAATAAAATGTACAAAAACAAGCATAAATTGTTCAAAATATACATAACATTTTGTTTTTTGTGTGTTCATTCGTTTAAGTGTGCACATTTTACTAAACGTATATAATAATAATAAAATACAATATTAGAATATAAGAAAAAAATTACATTGATGAACACATTAATCAGACGTTCGTACGTAACTAAACAAAAGAGGCTTTCGTTTATTTAAATAAACGAACTTTTTACCGAACGGTTCATGAAATGTTCATGTTCAGTTTGTTTACGCCCTAGGTGTAATCAAGTTAAAACAACTAGTTATTCAAGTGACAACAAAAAAGATTAAAATTAAACTGATATAAGGGTGGTGGCAGTGGTCACTCCCAAAATCCCTCATACCTCCCAACCAACCAATAATATCATTCCACTTCACTCACATTTTTTCATACCTCTCAACCCTTTTTTAGTGGCAACCATACTTTTTTCATACCTCTCAACCATTTTTTAGTGGCAACCATACTTTTTTCATACCTCCCAAATTTATTTTTTATTTATTTATTTATTTATTTTTTTGTTTGCCCAACGGTCCAAAAATTGCTCCATACCTCCGAGGCATGAATTGCCGCTGGAGCAAACCTCCCAACCAAACCGCTGGGGTGGCGGCAGTGTTCCCCGACGGTTTGGGGCAAACTGCTGCCCACCCCGCTCCCATTGCCACCACCCTAAGCTGATTTAATCTACTTTAGTAGACTTTTAAGTCAAGCTCCAAGTGTCTAAATACTTGTTCCTAAAGGCTAAAGGTTTTAGTTGATTTAACTATATACAATCAAATTTTAGGGTCAACCTGTTACCAGAAGAATCAAACATCATTACAAAATAAATAAATAAATAAATAAAATAAAACAAAAACAAAACAAAAAAAAACAACAACAAAAAATAAATAAATAAATAAATAAATAAAAACAAACAAACAAACAAAAAAAGGTCTGTCAGGACTCACGACTGTCAAGTCTTAACTTGTAATTTCAGATGTCCAGGCGACTTAGCAGGACCGAGCCTAAAAGGGTCCTGTCCAAAATTGACGGCGTGCTGAAGTATATTCTAATAATCAGTTAGTTGTCCAGCCAAAATCTGATCTACATAATAGAACCACATTCTGGCATGTACATCAAATTTAATCAATACATTTTGCTTGTTTTAATATGAGCCGGGAACCACATGACTTTTGTTTGAGTTGTAATTCAGGACATCCCAGAAACCAAAAACCGAAAGCAAATAAACATAACTAGTCTTAAAAATGATCTTCAGATAGTATTCAGCACAAAGCATGGCCAATCGTCATAATTGGAAGTATTTAATCCAACTTAGGCATCATGGCTAAACCTCAATTGTACAACGATCCCTCGACAATACTAACATCAAAGTAGTATAATTTCTCAAACATGTTAAAAACCGCATAAGATACTTAAAAACTATAACCATACAAAAAAGTAAAATTAAATATATACATTCATATACATAGGAATTGGAATCATACAGTTCTAACCTTGTTAGTTTTGAGTATGCTTATCTGCTACTAAACGGACCTTATTCAACGACTCTTTAAATGCTTGCCAAGCAACCATATAATGTTCTTGAGATGTCATACCTTCTTCAACAACTTGTAAAGCTCGTTTATGCAAATGAACAAACCACTGAACCGGGTTGGTGATATCCACATGATCAGACCCAAGATCAGGTACATATACTCGTTTAAAATCTTTCCTCCATCTAGACAGAATATATTGACTCGGGATTTCATCTATGCCGTTATGGTTAAGAACCGATAACGCATGTCTACATAAATAACCTTTGAAGTTAAAGCAACTACATATGCATCTAATCTCAACTCCTATTTTATCATACATTACTTCTAAATTTCTTATGGTGTTTCCCTCGGTTTCTTGCTCAGTGACCATGTATGTGATGATTGATCCACTGGTGTTTACTTGTGATACATTGAAACAATTTGACATCATCTCGACTTCATATTGGAAAAGTGAGAATAGTTCTTTTGTGTACAGGTTGGAAAGCTGTGATTCATATCTACACATTGTTTTTAACTTAAGGGTCGACTCTCTTGACTCACAATCATCAAAAGCTTCCTTTTGAACCTTGTTTTGTAAAACTAAATCATGCATATCGAAAAATTCTTTCAGAGAAGCTTGCTGGTTAACATACCCGTGAAAGAACGGAACCATGGATTCACCTGGTTGAAAAGCGAACATACCCGCGAAGAACGTGTCTTTTAAATAAACAGGGGCCCACCGTTCTCGATCCTCAAACAATTTTTGCACCCAATCGTTGTCCTGGAGTTTAAAACGTTGGATCATTTCTTCCCAACCTAATTCAAACTCATCCACTTTTATCGAGTTGTAAATTATACTATTCAAAACCGTTTGAAATACTTCCGATTCTGAATTTCCTGAATTCTCGATAATGCTTTCGACAACGAGAGGTGTAAAAAGGCGATGGTGTGCCCGAGGAAATATCTCAGCTATTGTACTCTGCAAGGTCATTCCAAAATCTGTGATTATGGTTTGTGGAGGACGTCCCGACATACAAGTCAACCATGTTCTTAATAACCAAGTATACGTTTCTTGGCTTTCATCAGCAAGCAAACCATAACCGAGTGCAATAGTCTGCCCGTGATGATTCACCCCAACAAAAACCACCACTGGAACTTTATATTTATTTGTTAAACACGTTGTATCAAAAGCAACCACGTCTCCAAAATACCCATATGACGCCCTGGCCCGTGAATCAACCCAGAAGACATTTCTTAAAAACCCATCATCGGTAAAATCCATGATGTAAAAAAAGTTTGGATTTATTAACTGGACCCGACAAAAGTAATCATTGATTACTTGTGCATCACCTTCATTTAAGTTTAAGCGTTTGCTCTTTCTGACATTATTATCAATGTCTTGGTCATTTGAGCTTCCATAGCAGATTGTATCTACAGCAGGGGTTCGATAGAGTTTAATTGTTCTCACTTCCACATCTAAACTCGGGTCGAATTTTCTTTTCGATGGTAAGTCGGGTTTTTTGTGTGATTTGGAGGTTTGGGCACGCTCAGGGTCAAACGAGTGGTTATGTTCAACGTTAACTTCATCTACTCTCCATTTATCTGATTCCACTAATCTTAACCTTACCATCGCTAAACAACCCGTTCTTGTTTCTTTTCTTCTGCTACTTGCTTCTTTTATAGTCTTGAACCCCTCACAATTGCAACAAAGAACCGCACCTCTTTTTTCTTTGCTGTTACGTTTTGTCCACGAAGATTTGACCCTGATGGCGAACCCAAGTTCTTTAGCATAACAATTATAGTATTTATAAGCATCTTCATATGATTCAAACTCCATTCCCACAACTGGTGGAGGATTGTGGTTATTATTTTCAATCTCGAGCATTTGCTCCTTATCTTCAAGATTGTTACTTTCAAACTCGAGCATTTGCTCGCCGTCATTTTCATGTTCATTGCTTTCAAGGTCAAGGACTAACTCACTATCGTTCTCCAAGTCGTCACCGTCGATTCCAAACAATGATTCAGTTTCCATGTTATTGTTTCCAATCCCAAAGACTTGATCAGGGTCGATTCCTTGATCATCGCCATCATCTTCTAGCAGGTCTTCAGCTTTATCAGAACTGTTTTCCATCTTGAATGCCAATTAACCTACACATGTAACAGTTAAATATTTTGTTACGGAAAAACAGAAAAGAAAAAACAAGGAAACAAATTTAAGGCACGCATATCAGATTATGTAGACGTATAGAATTTAATTATATTCTAATTCTATAAATATATAACCTAAAATATAGAATGTCTGCTTTTCTGAATTCTACTTTCACCGAAACATTTATACAATTACTCGAAAAGTGGGAAAAGTTGATATATTCCCACACAATACAACAATTAGTTGCTACTTGCTAACGAAACTGATAAGGGATATATAACTCCTAAGTGGCTCAAAGTAATCAAAGCAGTGTGGCATTAAAGGGGCTTAACACCTAGTCAGCTGCTTAGCGATTAGTTGAGGATTTTTCATACAGTGATGCATCACAATGAAGCTGAAAGAAATAAAAGATGTCCATTTTACAAGTATCGAGTTAGGTATCATAAGTTACATCTTGTCCCATTTAGCATGTTTTGAGTTACATTATTGACCTTAGATGATACAAGTAATTAGTACTAACGAACATCACAAGCATATACAATGTAACCATTAGTCACAAGCAATATGATTTGGTTGCTAATGTACAATCATCACCATCAATCAAAACAGACCAACGAGCTGACTTCATTATCCTAAACAACTGGTAGTGGTAAGACATATAAGGTAACTATTTAAAAGAGTCGGTAATTATGTAAATCTAAAGTGTAAACGCTAGTTGCCACTACTTCTACTGGGATTTAAACAAATTACAAACATAAATAAATTACAGTTCATAAGCAATTGATTATGGTTATCTAGAATGTGAAATTAAAAGAAGGAATCGTTAATTGAGAGATGAATATATACTTGAAAATGGAGATCTACGGTGGTCGGAGGAGTACTTGACGGAGGAATGGAGCACTGGTGGGAGTTTGGGGGAGAGTGGTCTCAAATTATTTAATCCATTGTAGTAGTAATTATTTCTTCTTTTCTATTTAACTTTGTTTGTAATTATTACTAACACCCTGCTAAAATAATTGTCCCCCCACCTCACCCGAACCCTAACTTGAACTCGAATATGGCTTTTCGGGTTGGGTCATTCGGGTTAAAAATTATTTAGTTATAATTTTAGGTTCATGTTTTAGGCGTATAATCATTTTTATAAGTTAAAATAATATTTTCTCCGTTCTAAAATTATTGTCCAGTTTGAATTTTAAAGTCAAATTGGTACAACTTTGACCATAAATATATATAATTTTATTATATAATACTTGATTAAAAATTATACAATTGAAAATTACACTTAAAACTCAATCTATTTATATATTTTGTATCAAATATTATATAACACCCACAAAAATATTTACGGTTAAAGTTGAAGAAGAAATACTAAAAAAGTTGACAATAAATTTAGGCCGGATGAAGTAATAATAATAATAATAAAATTAAAAAAGAAAAAAAAAAAATCTCTTTATGTATAGTAGAGATATTATCATTTTAGGATAGCTCAAAATAATCGCTCATTTAATAATTGAACAAAAAATATAACAAAATTTATACCCTTCATTTTAAAAAAATGATACACTCCATTTTATATCCTTTGATACGGTTGTTAAAAATGTAAAAGTAAAATGATCAGAAAATACATAAAAAAGTCAACATTTATAAAGTTTGCCTTTTAAGAGTAAAAAAAAGCACACAGAAAAATAAAATAAAATTGAGAAATAAAAAACAAACATGGAAATACATACGTGGAGCGCGTGATGAGTTTAGCTTCACACAACCAAAACCAACCTCAAACTGATAAAATATCATTGTCCCTGTCTTTGTGTCTCTGTTTTTTGTTTTCTTAATGGCTTTCACTCTGCATTCTCCACCATTCAAACTCCCAACCTCATCATATTCATCATCATCATCTTCCATCAACCACCACCACCACACTGCCATAGCAACCACTAAAAGAAGGCTACGAACATTTGTCACAAAAGCAGAAAAAGAGGATGATCAAGAGCCTTCGTTTAACCCATTTGGTTTTGTAACTGATAACCCGTCTAGTCGAAGTGCTATTCAGCTTCCTGAGTCTCCTGCTGAGGATGGAAATGTTGGTCAGATGCTCTATGTAAGTGTTTTGTACTTGTATCACTAGCTTTGTTTTGTTGTTTGTTGAATTGGTTTAGATTAGTGGCCCTAGTAGTTAGGCATCTCATCTCCTCGCAAAAGGTATATATATGATACGAATGTATCCCATACTAGGCTCGTTTCGGTTCATAAGTTCAAGTGTAGAACTCACTCAAAAAGCTAGCTTGTAAGATGAGGGGACACTAGACTTTATAAACCACCAATCAATCTCATACTTGGCTGATGTGGGATAGTTCAAACCTCACTAGGTACACATTCGTGGTTGGCATGGGAAAGGGTAATGATCATAATTCATAGGAATAGGGTTTAGGGTTCAAACGTTACTAGCTACACATTTTTTGGTGGCTTGTGAAAGGGCCGGAAACCGTGATGGCCCCATTTAGGCCACGTATATCTCAGTCACAGACTCGCCCTTCCCACATAACCTAAACATGGAAAACCTCATCCATTTACTTGTGTACAGGCACTAAGACAGTCGCGGAGCAAGGGCTGTTCGGCCCCCTCCAGCATATGTGATCATTAGAACCTACTATTTATAGTTTTAGTTATATTACTTTGTTAGTTTGAGAAAAAAAAATTGCCTCCCCCCCCCCCTGGATCCTCCCTCTTGTGTACTGTGTACATTGCAAGCATAGATCAGAATTGAGATATTGTTATAGTGTCATTATGAATAGAGATAATGTATGCATTGATATGCTACAAAAGTATTCAAAAAATATTACTGTAGAAGCATTAGTGACATGTTTACTCAAAGTTTTATAGAATAACAAAAATGAACCTAACTTAAAAAGGGTATCACCACATCTAGAGTTGATTGTTTTAGTAGATTAAGAGCAATTGTGTCCTTCATGATGGTAGAAAAGCTGGGGCATCTTCGTTGTTTTACATGACTTCAGAAACTTTTTGCTGCATAAACGAGATTAAATTGATACACGAGTGGCCAAAGGAATCAATGTCATAAAACTGCTTCCATCTTAACTTTATTGATCTCAAATTATGTCTTTTAGTTAGAAAGCGTTGGTTTTCTTCAGAATGTGAATCCGTATAAGTGAATTTTTTTTTTTGGGCAACTTGTGTTTGAAATTTGTAATTTCAATTTTATAGAGAATAGAAGACAAGGGAAAGGAATACGGTAAATACAAAAGATCCGGAGACTTTGTATGGTTTGTTCGAGAAACAGGTACAAAGCTAAGTAAAGATACACACACAGAGCCACATATATACTTTTGGTATTTCTGGTTTATTGAATTTGAGCCTTCCAGGTTCATCTGATGCTCGGCTTGGTCCACGTGGAACTGTTGTTTTTCTCCACGGTGCTCCAACACAATCTTACAGTTATCGAGTTGTGATGTCTCAGGTTGTTATTCTGCTTCTTGTCTTGTTTATTTCAACAACTTTTATTCAGATAAAAAAAAATGACATCATTGGGTTGGCAAATAAAGGAGTTCCGTATTAGAATAGTCCACAAACATAGTACGCATTGTTTAATATGTGTGCATTTGAGGCCGTTTTTATTTAGCAGAATGCCAATTTAACCCTTAATGCATTTTAAATACCAGTAAACTCTATAAACTTGCAGGATTTAGTATAAGGTTAAAATCAGAAGTTGTGTATTGTAACCATGAAACTATGGAACTGGACCTTATTTTGAGAGGAATTAAAAGAGAAAAGATGGACAATAGTTTCAGGACAAACGGAATAGTAATATGAAAGAAAAAAAACCTGTTTAGTTTCTTGTAATCTTGACTTTTCGTCATATAAATGTTTAGTTGGCAGATGCTGGTTTTCATTGCTATGCGCCTGATTGGTTAGGATTTGGTTTTAGTGACAAGCCACAGGCAGGATTTGATGGCTTTGACTACACGGGTATGTGATATATGAACAAAATTTCATATTGTATGTGTTTGTCAAGCTATGTATACTTCAGATCCTTAGAGCAATCTAACCAAGTTATTCTTGACAGAGAAAGAGTACCATGAACAATTTGATAAATTGCTCGATGTTCTGAAGATCGAATCACCTTTCGCGCTAGTGGTTCAGGTTTGAAATAACTTACATTATGTTGTTGATATTTTCCCTATTTAATCGGTTGAAGTATGAATGTTCTTTTGTTCTGATATAATAGACTCCTTACTTTTCTGTTAGCATCTATGTAAACCATATTTGTTAAATCTCTTCACTTTTATTGTAGGGATTTCTTGTCGGCTCTTATGGATTAACTTGGGCCTTAAAAAATCCCGACAGGATATCCAAACTTGTTATAATGAACACTCCTTTGACAGCTTCATCTCCTATCCCAGGACTCTTTCAACAGCTCAGGTTCAAAATTTTCACTTCAACCTTATCTTACATTTTATCGTGTTACCTCATCTATGCACATTTGCTTATGATTTTTCATTCTTATTTACAGAATTCCACTGCTTGGTGAATTCACTTGCCAGAATGCTATAATGGCTGAGCGCTTTATTGAAGCAGGTAGCGCGTACGTATCCAATAGTTCATTCTTTTACTATGGACTTAAGAAAGGAAAGTGTAATTAAAAAGTATAGTATACACTTATCTTAATTTACAGATAAATTTCAATGTGCTAAATTATTTTTCAAAAGATTATGTAATTTTCAAACTGCTCTATTCTTACCTGTGATGTTTTTTTATATGGCAGTTATGTCCTGAAGGTAGAAAAAGCTGATGTTTATCGACTACCATATTTGAAGAGCAGTGGACCCGGATTTGGTTTGTAAATTTTCCATCTCTCTATTCTTCCATGAAGGATGACAAAAGGGGGGCGGGTGAGGCCGGCTGATTAAGGGGCCAATAATAATATCGGCTATTTTGCTGAATTTTTTTCACCATTGTGTTATCTGTCTGATTCTTTGTACTTCGATGTTTCAGCTTTGCTTGAAGCTACCAAAAGAGCCAACTTTAGAGGGACTTCAGGGCAGATAGCCGATGGATTTGCATCTGGGAGGTATAACTTTATTGCAAAATCCAAAATCCTACAGAATCATTTTATTATGCGAACCAACCTACCATTGCTCATGTACGTTTGAATCTAAAGAATTTAAGCTTCTTGGGTCAGGTGGGATAAACCAATACTAGTGGCGTGGGGTATATCAGACAAGTACCTTCCTCAATCAATTGCAGAGGAGTTCCAAAAAGGAAACCCATCTGCAGTAACTCTGAAGCTAATCGAAGGAGCAGGTCATATGCCTCAAGAAGACTGGTAAGTTTTTTAAACACTGTGCTACTATAATTCACTCTTGGGATGACAATTTCAGCATATTTTACTTAAGAAGGGGTCAGCCCAGGTATCTTGTATCTCTAACGGGTCAAAATTTGTACAGTGTGTTTGTAAATTAGATTAATATAAAAATAGTTCAATTTGTATACTCATATCTATAAGAAATTCAAAATAAAATGGTAAAGGGTGTTCGAGAAATATGACCTTGCCCATTTTACCTGTTTCCAATGTGCTGCACAAAATTTACACAAACACCAGCATCATTTTTATTGATTATATACAGTATATGTTTTATGAACATATACTACATACAAGTTATTTAAGAAGAAACTAATTTTCTTGGTAAAGAATGTTCCAAGAAACATGACCCGCCCCGTACTGAAAATAACCCATTTCATCTGTATCCATTTTACCGCATTATATTAACACACACGCCCACAAATCAGACACTGATCATAACTGACAGTCAATTAACTTTGTTTCAGGCCTGAGAAAGTTTTTGATGCTCTGAGATACTTCCTCTGATTCTGATGCCGTTGTGAGTATAAATTCGCTTGTGCAGTGGGTATCCTTCATTTGATAGTTACTCGAGGTGGAGAATATCTTCATTACCTCTGAATATGTAATTATAAACATTTTTCATTTGACATGTAAACATGAATTAGCTTGTTGTATAGTTATTACATTCAGTATATGTGATGCCTCTTAGTTCGCTTGGTCCATATGACAGTTGTTCACTCTGCAATTAAAGTAGATATTTACAGAAATTCAATCCAATTACCCAGACATTGGCCAACAAAACTTCAGATTTCAGAAAGAGAGTTGTTTTACATAAACAAACAAAAAATAAAAAAGGGTGTGCGCGTGGCCTCGTTCATAGCGTTATTTAATGTGGATCCAACCATGATAGGCAAACATGCCCATGAGGGCTTGATCCTTTTTTGATTTTTTAGACTTTGTTTGCACATGTAATGGCTAGTTTGGCTCGACTTGAAACTACTTGGCCAGATAGACACGAACCATTCATCACTTCTAGCTCGAGTTCACAAACTGAGGTAACATGTTTTCCTTTATCTGAGCTTACTAATTAAGTATTACAATGAAGTTGCATGTTTTTGTATTTTGAAATGGTTTGAGCTAATTAAAGCTAATATCAAATCTCGTGATTGTACAGCAATGTCTCCAAGCCGTTCACGTATGCCTAAAACTTCAGAATTTAAAAAAAAGGCGAAAGACTAACCAATTCATTTGGTGAATTTACACACAGATATTGTAACGCATTAGAACATCTGGCATGTTTCAAAAGATGAACCTCCACTAGATAACAGTCAGATACACAAAATCGAGGTTATAAATCATTAGTTGGTCCGCGAATAATGATTTAGAAAGCAGGTGTTACCCATTTGCAAGTTTTTTTTTTTTTTTTTCCTAAACTAAAAGCTAGAGGAATCAAAAGACTATTTTGCCCTCATCTTTGACTGCCTGGCGGTCTGAACTTTCTTAACAACCTCTTGTTTTTCCTTTACATCGACCTCTTCATCACTGTCACTATCATTGTCACTTTCCTGTGACTTCTTTCTTGCAGGGGTCCTCTTTCTTGGAGCAGGTTTTTTATCTTCTTGCACCGCTTCATCTCCTGTGACATCATCACCCTCATCATCATCGTCTTTAAACTTCCGTTTTGCAGGCCCTTTTTTAGCTTTGTTTTGAGTTATTTTCTTCCCTCTTTTTGGTTTTTCATCCTCACTTTCGGATTCATCAGCTGCATCTTTGCTCTTCTTACTAGACTTCTTTTGTGGTTTGACCACTTCTTTACCCGCTTGGTCACCAGTTAACTTTTGCAACTCGGGTACATATGCAGTTGTCTAAAAGAGATTAAAAAAAAAATGTACTCAAATATTTAACCAAAAAGGACCATTAACGAAAACTGTTTGAGAGAAACATACCCTGCCTCCGGCGGTGATAAAGTCAATCTTCTTTCCTGCCATAAAAAAATGTGATAAATCATACACTATTCATTCGGAGGCATATAAATTTTCAAACTACACTGTACTCATAAATTTCCTCAGGTTTGGCACAAAAGAAGGATGAATTGCAGGGAAACAATCATTTTATTCACCTATAAAACACCATCGAAAATTCAACATTTTTAGTTTAGAACAAACTTGTAAGTAAACCAGTTTCCAAACACAACATCAGCAAAACGTCAACATGGTCAAAGTTACCGAGAGGTGCTATGTCATCATTTTGACTAGTTAATAGGGTTAGATTACCTTGAATCAAAACATTTTGAAAATCCAACGGTTCTTAAGGTAAGAATAAAAAAAACTAACGAGTAAAGAGCATCAAGTCATGCAAAGACCAATCCACCAACGAACAGAAAGATCTCTCACAATGCGATAATAAAAAAGTACGGGTTAAGAAGCCAAACCATCAACGAAAGCCTTTCCAGGCTTATTTTCACGGGAATGGTAAATCCAATTACTAGGAAACTGACTACTATCAGCCCCGACTTCAACAGCTTTCTCAATGACCTGTAAAAGTATGAAGACGGTTTGTGGTTAAAATGTTATCTTACCATTTATTTTTCCAGGTTTTTTGCCCCATCTAGAATGAAACAACCAATCACTAGGAAAGCGGGTGAGGTCAGCATCAACTTCAACTGAATGCCGAATAACCTACAGATATTATTCTCCATACTGACCGTAAACGTATAAACGAGATGGCCTAACACAATATATATAAAGCTGAAAAATATTGTTCACGCACCTCTTTGAGAGAGTTATGCAGTGCTGCACACCCTTCTTTGGAAATGCTGGCAGCACTCTGTTGAGGATGGATTCTTGCCTGAAAAAAAAAAAAAAAAAAAAAAAAAATTACCACCTATGAAAATCAGATTCAAAATTTTTTGTTTTGTTTTTTTTTTTTTTTTTTTTTTTTAGCTAAAAAAAAACCCAAATCGGCCCATAGATAAGTTATTAGCTCGAAAATTGCTCTCTACGGTTTTGAAGGACTGGCATATAACTAACCTGATAGAGCACTTCATCTGCAATCCAATTGCCAACACCTGAGATAAAACTCTGCCAAGATGCAAAACTCCGGTAAGTAAGGAAAGTAAATTAAACATATAAAGAATTGAAGAGGAGGCAACTAGCGATGGCTCAAATATACACTAACCTGATCAAGTAAGAGAGCCTTAATGCCAATCTTCTTCTTGCTCAGTGCTTTGAAAAGCTCATCTTCTGTCATCGGCTCCAATAACGCATCTGGACCAAGCTCGGATATTGGGGGAGCAGAAGCCGGCTGTCATAAAAATATCATCACAATTATGACAATTTTAACTCTATACGGAAAGTAAAAAAGAAGTTATGTGAGCTAGTATCATCATACATTCTTTAGTAAGCGGACTTTTGCAAATCGCCTCTTATCAGTAAAGGATATCTCCAAACCATCATCTAGCTGGTATTCAAGAATGAAACATTATAAATAATGCAAGCAAATAAGATACTCATATAAAATGAGGTAACCGATCTTACTTCTATAAATAACTTGGAATATTTGGAAGGCCACTCATCTGTGTCGCTTACTGCAGAGCTGTAGACGACAAGCCAGACTAGATATCAACAACAGTTTGAAACTCTTTGAAGTTATGAAAATGAAGCATCATATTTGCCTATTTGGAACATAATCTAGGCCATAAACAAATTTCTTATTCATAAGTGAAAGTAGCCATTGCTCATAAGCAAAACCCTTTGATTTTCTTGTTCAAGAATGTGTTTTTCAACTTTTTTTTGTTCAATTTAAAGTATAAAGTGGACATGTTTTCGTTCGATCTGTTAGTTGATGCAAACTGGTTTCTCAAAGGGAAATATAAGTAACTCACTTACCTTTTATACTTTGTAACAGCAACACCTTTGATATATATGGCACCAGCCATACCTGAAACAAAAATACCGATAAGTATAAAGTGCTACAAAATATGTATACTTTCAACACTCGAGGATTTTTGGCATTACGTTTAGAAAACGTTTGTTTTCTATCTTACCCTAAGAACCGTTGAATTTTCAAAATGTTTTGATTCAAGGTAATCTAACCCGATTAACTAGTCAAAAGGATGACATAACACCTCTCGGTAACTTTGACCATGTTGACATTTTACTGATGTTGTGTTTGGAAACTGGTTTACTTACAAGTTTGTTCTAAACTAAAAATGTTGAAATTTCGCTGGTGTTTTATAGGTGAATAAAATGATTGTTTCCCTACAATGGTAATCCGTCTAGAGTTTGTTACCTTTTATGCAATTCGCCCTTTTTTGTGCCAAACTTGAGGAAATTTATGAGTACAGTGTTGTTTTTTTTGAAAATTTATATGCCTCCAAATGAGTAGTGTATGATTTTTCACATTTTTTATGGCAGGAAAGAAGATTGACTTTATCACCGCTGGAGGCAGGGTATGTTTCTCTCAAACAGTTTTTGTTAATGGTCCTTTTTGGTTAAATCTTTGAGTATATGTTGTTTTCTGTCTTTTAGACAACTGCATACGTACCCTGAGTTGCAAAAGCTAACCGGTGAGCAAGCAGGTAAAGAAGTGGTCAAACCACAAAAGAGGTCTAGTAAGAAGAGCAAAGATGAAGATGATGAATCTGAAAGTGAGGATGAAAAACCAAAAGGAGGGAAGAAAACAACTCAAAACAAAGCTAAAAAGGCCCCTGCAAAACGGAAGTCTAAAGACAACAATGATGAGGATGATGTCACAGGAGATGAAGCGGTGCAAGAAGATAAAAAAAAACCTGCTACAAGAAAGAGGGCCCTTGCAAGAAAGAAGTCACGGGAAAGTGAAAACAATAGTGACGATGATTAAGAGGTCGAGGTGAAGGAAAAACAAGAGGTTTAGACGTACACAAAACTAATCTAAAGTTTAGGCCTCCCAATCAATTCTCATCCGATTGTCGAAGAAGATAATACCAACACCCCCTATGATTATCGGCCTTTCCAAATTTCAACAAGCTCATAAGCCCGTCAAATAAGCCAAAACCAAACACCTCCTAAAAGTATCACAACTTCAAACTTCCACCCACATAATAAATCTAAAACACCATCCATAGGTAACCCTAGTTTCCGACCTTTTAGCCGACTAAACCACGGGGCTTGAACTAACCACCACACATACTCAAACCGGGTAAAACACCAATCTAAGGGGGGCATTTGTTTAAGCTTATTTGATTTCGGCTTATATTTCATAAGCCCAAAATTTCTAGCTTATTTTGACACTTATGGTCTTATATAAGTTTATTATGTCACACACTAATAAGTTTACCTAAAAGTCCCAAAATAAGACAGAAATTTTGGGTTTATGAAATATAAGCCGAAATCAGATAAGCTCATAAACCCACAAAAAAGCTTATTTGATTTCGGCTTATATTTCATAAGCCCAAAATTTCTGGCTTATTTTGAGACTTATGGGCTTATATAAGTTTACCTAAAAGTCCCAAAATAAGAGAGAAATTTTGGGCTTATGAAATAGAGTAGTGATAGAGAGACCTAATTCATATGCCTAAACTCATGCCTAAAGCATTCATCATGTGACACATGGAACATACATTTTCTCTCTCATAATTTTTACTTTTGATTTTGACACATGTCACGATCTTAAAGTTAGGCATGCATTTAGGCATAAGTTTTAGTCATGCATATCATTTTTCTATGATATGAAATATAAGCCGAAATCAGATAAGCTCATAAACCCACAAATAAGCTTATTTGATTTAGGCTTATATTTCATAAGCCCAAAATTTCTGGCTTATTTTGAGAATTATGGGCTTATATAAGTTTACCTACAAGTCCCAAAATAAGAGAGAAATTTTGGGCTTATGAAATATAAGCCGAAATCAGATAAGCTCATAAATAAATCCAGAAATAAGCTGAAATCAGACAATGCAATTATAAAAAAGCCAATCTCACCAAACTGAAAAGAAGGAAAAGGAGGAGAATCAAGCTGAATCCACATATTCTTCCCTTTTCTAAAAACACCCAAGATTTTCTTCCCAGTTAAAGACTTTTCAAATTCATCACGTGAAACTCCATCTATCACTTTGGTATCATCTGCAATCACTGCTTTGATTATCTTTTTCCCGATGCATGATTCTGAAATGGCCCTTCTTGCTGCTTCCACTTCTGGTAGCTCTGGCATTTTTTTCTTTTTGGGTTGTTTTGTTTTTTGGTTGTGTTTTTGAGACAGGAACAGGAACAAGGAGATGTGTTACTAGATGGACATGTGGGTGTCAAATGCGTCGACCCGACCCGACCCGAACCCGAGGCTTTATAGGGTCGGTTTAATTCTGGTCCAAGTTGGTTTATCAGGTTGACCCGATAAACCCGATAGCCTAATAAGGTCAGGTTAAGGTCTTAGTTAGTTTGTTATCGGGTATCCGGTTGAACCGATAAACCAATCTATACTATATTATAAAGTATTTGAGACATTCTTAAAATGGAAGTCTTAAAAAATTAAGATTCAGCACTTGCTAATAATAGCAAGTTTTAATAAGTACATCTATAATAGCTTTGGTTGCAACTCTTTAAAGCGTTTTTTGTAGACATGTTTTTTTTTAAAAAAAGTATAAAAAAATACAAAGTAATTTAATGTAAGGAAAAAAAACAACAATAATTACTTAATAAATGTTATTTTTTAAATACCCCTAATATGAAGAATACTTGTTATTATATATATTGTACAACATAATAAAACACACAAAGCTTCATAAAATTTATATGTAAAAACAAGTTAATAGTACATATGGTTTTAAAATACGGACCAAACCAGCGGGTTCAACCGGGAACCGGAGTCGCCACCGGTTCGGCTAGCTCATAAAAGTCGTCCGAAAACGATATTATTAAATCAATAGTGTTTCAAAATGCATACTAATTTACAATGTTCAAAAAAATATTATTAAATCGCAAGAGTGCCTCGAGAATCAACATATATACCTTTTAGAATTGTTTTGATAAAACTTACTGTAAAAATTAAAAACTTTGTTTTATAAAAATCAAACGATTTTTTCAAAGCAAAGTATGCAAAGTGCTAAGTGCTAAGTATATATTTTATATTTATTATATAAATTTGTATAATAATAATTATATTCATTAAAGTAACCCACAAGACTTCTTGAATATTTAGTTTTTTTTTTCTTTCTCTTTATAAGTAGTATTTTACATGTATCATTCTTCTATGTAGGACAAATATAACAAACATTGTTTTTAGATAACTAAATCTTCTTAGTATAATGTAAGTGATTTTTAAAATCGCTATGATGTTATTATTTAATAATAACTTGTGTCTACGGGTTATTGTCAACTACTTTAACATCATACTATTACTATATACCAGCTACCAACTCAGTATTGTCACAATATCACGTGGATAATCTATAGTTTTTAAATGAAAAATAATGTTATTGCATTAAATGATTCAAAACTAAAATTGTTGTCATCCGTATATTTATGTATCGTAAAATATAGAAATAAAAGAAATTTTCGCTAAATATTACAATTGCATGATACCCGCCGCTTCAACGCCCAGATACCCTGCTAGTAAGCTATAATGTCATCTTATAAAATCTATAAGTTTTGAACAAATTCTTTTTTGTCAGTCTATTAGTCACAATTTCTTAATCACTATCATGCTATACAAAATATGATAAAGTACATCTCTAAATTTGGTACTCGTGCATTGCAATTCGCAAGTTTACATCTGTAGCTTGTTCTTCTCATTTTATTAGTTTTGCTAATACCTGTTTGGTTACCCGTACTCGTATCTATACCCGTTTACTCGAATTCGTACCCGCCTTATTGCTATTATAATTAGAGTATCTATATATTGTATATATTTTCTACCATTATACTTTTTTATAAAAGTATCTCTATTATCTTAACACATTTAGATTTTGTACGTGAATTATTCCAAAATATTAAATCGTTTGATATCATATTCGTTTTTCTATAACTTTTAAAAAATTTAAATATATTAGAATGTTTTGCTTTGTTTTGTCGGTGGGTTTCAATTTGACTTAATCTTGATACTCTTCATTTTGTCAATACAGTATTCAATTGCGGATAACCAATATCCGTGAGGAAACCCAAATAACCGATTCATGATATTAACCAGGTATCAAGCGGATACGGATGTGGAACCCCGAACACAACCGATAACCTGTCGCCGCTATGCGCAAGAAATTGTTTAGTTTTTATTAAATTGTTGGTGAAAATATTTTAAAATTTCTTTTTTTGTTGTTGTTGTTGTTGATTTAAGCCAATAACTTATGTTTTAATTGCTGAAAAAACCTTTTTGACAAGTTTTATTTGTTTCTTAAGCTAAAAGCCTAAACAGACTGGTTATATTTGTTATAAGTAACGGATAAAAATTAATGAATATGTCCGGATTCGGACACGAGACTTCGGAATTGCACACATTACGTATGAGTTTCAGTTTAATAATAATTATTATATTTAGTTATGAATAATTATTATTTTCACAAATAAACACTTAACGGTATCTAACGGTCGTTAGACGAAATGAGAAGGGCTCGAATGCAAATAGTGGACAAGAAGGATCCGGATGGACCCTCCTTGGGCTATGATCAGCCGAAACCCAGCCCACAAGGGGTTAGGGTTGTTGTCTTATGCTCCAAGTTGTGATTAGTATAAATACATGACCCTTTGTGTTCATTCTTTTCATTCCTTGATTCACTTGCAATCACATTATTCTTCTTCCCTTCTCTTGAGCCTAGAAATTGAACTACACCCTTCTAGGGTTCCTACTAGATTTCTAAGCTCAAACCATTCTTGTTTAGTTGATCAACTACACCCTTCTAGGGTTCCTACACGATCTTCTAAATATTGTGTTTCGATTATTTGTGATAAAAAAAACTAGCTTTTCTAATTGAAACGCTACTAATACGTGTGTACAAGAGCGAAGATCTAACATACTTTTGTTAGCTTATTTTCCCTATTCGACTTGTCATAAAGTCGATTACCATAAACCCTTGTTAGGGTTTTACTCGTTCTTGTTATTTGATTTCTTGTTTGGCTAGAAATCACCAAGGTACGCATATCATTTAAATTCGGTTAATTAATACAAATATTATGATCTATTTCCGCTGCATGCTTTGATGATGTTTACTTGTTTATATAATTGTTATGATTTACATATTTCAATAGTGGCATCATGAGCCGTTAATACGTTGTAATTAATTACCGAAACACATAAAATTGAATCATTTATGATTATTACATGTTTATGGTGTTCTTAAGTTTTTAAAATTTTGTAAACCCTATTTTTTTGGGTCGATTCCCATTTTTTAATTATTAGGGTTTTAGGATTTGTAAAAACTTGTAAAAACCCTAGGTTGCATGTAATCTTTTATGTGTATTTTAATGGATATGTGTTATATGCTATTAATTGATATGCGATCCTGAGGCTTTATTATTGTTATAATAAGTGCAATGTGGGAATCCATTACAAATCTATGCATGCTTTGTCATGGATTATGTTGATTTTGATTGTTACGAATTAACATGCTTAATTATGCGATTTGATTTAATTAATTAGGGTTTTAGTAATAAAATTGTTAAGACTTGTTTAATTACTAAAATTTAATTAATTATGATATTGGATAAGACCCCATAAATCGCTATTTATAGATCAATTACGTGTATTAATTGATTTATTTTGCATGTTTATTATTTAAGTTGTTTATTTATTTTATTTAATTGCTATTTGTTTATATATGTTTGTAACATGATAGTAAGCAAAAGGGTAATTTCATAATAAAATTATAAACCGGACTTAATAATGGTGAAATCATGTTTTGAGCTTTAAAAATCATGAACTTTTGATTGATTGATGTGACTATACATAATGATCGGACGGTAAAGCTAATTTTGAAAAAACTATAAAGTGGGTATAAGGTGGCTTCGCATTAAATTGTGGCCTTAGAGAGACTCCATTCTGTCTCTACGCTCGCCTGTGCGTCAAATTTAGTTTCACCCAACAACCATTATATACGAAGCATCTTAAGGCAATGTTGTAAATTGCTCAACGCCTCAATTAAAACTTTGATGATTTTGCTTGTAAAGAAACTAATGAGTAAAAGTTTTTTACATGAAACATATGATACAAGATGAATGCATGACATCTTTCTACATATTTTGATTACACACATCAAAACTACTACCCTTTAATTTAAGTTATATGCCATCCAATAAAATAGAAACACCTGAAGTTGTTATTTACGTCAGGGTGTAACATGGCTATATTACAATGGAAGGGTAAACTACATGATTTCATTACTAGCAGATCAACTGATGTGATGAAATTATGTGAGTTTGCAGTTTCTTAAGTTGGTTAACTTAATTGAGTTGATAGTGAGAGCTGCGGTTGGCAAATATGTAAATCCCATCCTTTCTAGGAATTGCAATTGAATATTGGCAATTGAGGCTCGACTCGTACCTTATTGAATACCGTCATCACTGGCAGATCAACTGATGTGATGAACCTATGTCAATTTGGATCCTAGTTTTTCAGTGAAAATTAAATGGTTATATGATTATGAACCATGGGTATTTAATTTTCTTGAAAATTTAATTATCGAAAATACTAAAATTGAATTTTGTAATTCTTTTCAATGTATTAATGCAACATTAAAACCGTAAACTGGTTTGGTCTTAAATTGGTAAATTGATCTAATTCTGCTTTCAAATATAATGTTTGATTGAGAAAAAAATTACTGAAAAGACACAGAGTCTATTTTCCATGAGAGAAGAATGAGACTCAATCGTATTCCTTTTCATGATTGAGAAAGGTATGACAGGAACATTAGAATTGTCTACATTCTAATATATAACTCATAGCAATCTTTAATACTTAAGATATTGCACATCTTATTTTCCATAGAAATTTCATTACCAAAATTTGGTGAATGAATTCTTCTATAACAAACATGACATTTGGTTAAATGGAAATATGAGTTATTAGAAGCTAGACAGATTACCGCAAATTGATAAAAGGCAAGATAACATTTTTTTTATCTAGTTGTTGTGCTTTAAAGGTGCAACATACCATTATGGGGATGGTAGGCCTATTAAGGAAGAAGCTGCATGTCAAAATTCTTCAAGTTAATATCATTGATTGATAATCCATCATATACATAGTAGAATACACATTTTAGAACCCGAGTAATTATTACGTATGGGTTTTTCAAAAAGTGTAGGAAAGTAAAAGCAAGCAAATTGTTTTCACTGGTTATGAAACACTTACAATGTTGTCAAATCCAGTGGGAGCGTTGTGTTGTGTTACTGAATATGGAGTTATTGTTATGTTCTCTAAATTTAGTGGGAGCTACAAGCTTTAATTGATGTGTAGTAGCCCATATTATCTTCAAGATACAGTAATTACTTTCCAATTGTAGACACTCATGTTTTTAGGATAGCCATATGCATTTCCTGACAAGACAAAGTAGTCCTACATCTACTTGTTATTTTCTGACACAAATCATATTGAATCACATGAACAAATGTATGTTGTTTTTTTTATATACTACATGATATTGTTCCATGCACAAGTGGGAGAATCGTTTATTGAGTGCAAAGGAACAATACATTGAAATATGATTATAGGATTCTCTTAATTGCAAGGTAAGAGATCTATGTTCTAATAGGACTTATACATTTAATGTGTAAGATTATCTTATGTAGAACATGTGTCAAGATTATATTAAAGACTACTTTTATGTCTTGTGATATTCAAATTAAAAGAAACACTTGAATTTACAATTTACGTCAGGGTGTAACCTGGCTAGATTGCAATGGAAGGGTAAACTACATGATTTCATTACTAGCAGATCAATTGATGTGATGAAATTATGTGAGCTTGCAGTTTCTTAAGTTGGATAATTCATAAAATGACATAAACAAATGAAGTAGTAAATTAACTTGGAATTATCATGAAACCAAATGGTGGTGTTCACAAATACTTTAGTTATGTATGTTTATATCTTCTTATAAACATGAAGTCTTTTAAATATTACAAGACTTATAATAAAGTAAGACGTTAACTTGTTATGTTTTAAACAAGAAATCATTGAGCTGATCAATGATTAATAACGTATAGTGGGAATATAATAGTTTATGTCTTCTTAAGACATGGACATGAAGTGACTTGTTCAAAAAGTACATATGTTATATAGCATGCAATTGGCTTGGAAATTCTATTATACCATTAAGTTGACTTAGTTGGTAAATAGGTAAGCCAAGAGGAGTATAAGTTTATCTTACATATTGTTAGTTTGTCTCACAATATTAGTTCTAATGAAACATCACAAGTTGGTGGTGTGTTTAGTTAGGAAAAATCAAACTCTTGTTATATTGTTTGATTAAAAGATAAATATGAATTCTTTTCTTCCAAAAGTTATCAAGGTTTGAAAATTGAGTATGGATTGAATATACTCAATAAGACTTCAACCTAGAAGATTAAATAAGACACCATACATTATGGAATGTGATGAATCATATTAAGGTCTTAAAATGAAGTCCTGATTTTGTTAATAAGTAGTTTTAACAAACAAGAGTCAGGAACTGTAAAATCTTTTTGTAATATCCCAAAAGAGAACGATTAAGTGTTGCTCAACTTGATAAAGTATTTATAGATAAATTACAAAAAGCAAGTGGGAGTTTTGTTTAGATCTTGAAAGATCAAATTACAAAATACATAATATTCTAAAACCACACTAGTGAAAATCATGATGAGCTTGAAATGTAAAGGTTAAACCTCAACATGATGAAATTCTCATTCATAGATCTGTAGGGATGTCTCAGATATTTAATTGATATCTTGAGAAATATGAATTACAGGATCAAAGTAAGCCTGTTAATCATAATGATGCATTTACTAAATATTGAATTATGGTAAATTGCTCATACTATGAATGTTAAGGTGCTGTACATAAAAATAAGTCAACTTTGAAAACTTGGTTTATCTTAATGAAGATGAGTTTCTTCAAGAGAAGAAAAACCCTAGAGGTTTAAATCTTTGTGTAATAAATCATATAGACGAAATTGTATACATATTCTAATGCATGTCTTATGACAAGATTATTAATCATAATTAAGTAATTAACTATGATTGAATACTCTTTCCTAAGCATATTAAAGATACAAAAATGGTAATTGTCATATTCATTTTTATGAATATGAAGTTTGACAATGGATTATAAAACTCTTTCTTGTATAATTACTTAAGCGAGGACGATAAGTAATTAAGAGTTTTATGAATTCATGTAATATTTGAAAGTATACAAAATGCAAGAATCCAAGTATGGATAAATGCATGCATCAAGGAGATAAGTCTTATGTTTAAAATATTAAATCCATGTTTGATTTATAATGTAAAATAAGATAACTCCTAAGTAATTCTGAAAGCTAGTGATAGTATTATGTTTACTTATTTAAATCATATATGTTGTATAACATATATGAAGTAACATTCTATACAAGTTAAATGTTAAGTCATAACTTGGAATGAAACTTTACTTGAAAGATTTAATAAGTAAAACATAAAACCTTGAATATATGTTTATTGATGTAAACATGTTCGGTAAATGAATCTAATAGAACATGATATATCATTTAGAAAGTTTAAATGGATATGTAGTACATGAATGAAATTTAAGTTGGACACAAGGATTTTTCATGTACATCATGTTGTTGTTATATCATGCTTTAAAAAACTGATTTGACAACATTGATATCTAATTGAAAGATATTAGATAAGTTGTATAATAAATATTCTAAAGAATATATTTGGATATAGAATCACATCCGCCTGGAACAACTTCTAGATTCTATAGATAAACAATTTGTCAATTGTCATAGCCTACAAACTTAGAAGTTTGAAAAGTATAAAGCATTAAACATTAAAGTTTACGGAAAAGAGCATATTGTTGTTTGCATATAATGATGCTAATAAAATTGAGATGACACTCAATACTAGTCATGGATGGATTTCATCCTTATAGCCATGTGTACTAGTTATGTTAAAAGCATAGTTGCATTATACATTAAAGAATAAGAATACTTTAAACTTTAAAATGTTTGAAAGTTTAATTATCATAAATTGAATATTGAGGATGCCACACACTTTATGATGTATTATGTAGTTATATCAAATTATTTGAATGCACATATACAAGAACTTCGCTAATTGAATTCTTGACATAAGTATTCTCAAAATTCCGATAGATCAAAGTTAGTTGAATAATGCCTTGTCAACAAGTATGATTGTCATTACTTGAGGCATAATTGTCAACAAGTATGATTGTTATTACTTGAGACAAAATTCATTAACTAGAATTTTCATGCATTGATCTATTTAGTATTTGGATAAGGGATGTTAAGCAATTATTATTTAATAATGAATTAAAGTACTGAGTACGTTTATTTTCATTAACAATAGATTGTATCTCATATTTGCATGTTTAATTCATTAATAACTTATGTTATGTTATTCTAAATAGTTCGTTGTCAATCAATGATATGGGAATATCATTGAATTAAGACAAATCTGAGTTTTGGTATAATATACTTAACATATATTGATGCGTAGAACATGCCAAATTCACATGATATTCAATAGAATGAATAAATTGGATATATGACAGATCCCAATTACATGATCATACTTATGGATGTTGTCATTAAAGTAAATCATGAATATTTATCCTCAGACTTGAGATACCAGATAACTACTATGGATGTAGCTCATTTTCTGTAAGGTAGTCTAACGCTATCCGTAACTGGTAGTTATAAGGATTATTTTTAGAAGTGATGCAAAGTTCATAGGTTATGCTTGTAGTCAATACAAAATTTGTTTCCTTTAAATTTGTTTTGAAGTAATACTGTTAGACCACTCGTAGGATTGACAAGATGTTTGCATGGCCATGCCCAAGGTCTATCTGGAATACGTTCAGATGAATTGGTAATCTTGCTTGATTATAAATAACGAGAAACAGAAAGTTAATTATGGAATGACTTTGATCAATATCCATATTAACAGGTATTAGAAGCAAAAGGATAAGTATGATGATGAATCATCAATGGTGGTTTTTTCCAGGAAACCATATTCGTGATCGTTCCGGGGACATTGACTTGTTATGCTAGACTAACCAATGTCATTATTACATTAATGTATATCCGAGTGGGAGCTGTTAGAAGTAACGGATAAAAATTAATGAATATGTCTGGATTCGAACACAAGACTTCGGGATTGCACACATTACGTATGAGTTTCAATTTAATAATAATTATTATATTTAGTTATGAATAATTATTATTTTCACAAATAAATACTTAACGGTATCTAACGGTCGTTAGACAAAATAAGAAGGGCTCGAATGCAAATAGTGGCAAGAAGGATCCAGATGGACCCTCCTTGGGCTATGATCGGCCGAAACCCAACCCACAAGGGGTTACGGTTGTTGTCTTGTGCTCCAAGTTGTGATTAGTATAAATACATGACCCCTTGTGTTAATTCTTTTCATTCCTTGATTCACTTGCAATCACATTCTTCTTCTTCCCTTCTCTTGAGCCTAGAAATTGAACTACACCCTTCTAGGGTTCCTACTAGATTTCTAAGCTCAAACCATTCTTGTTTAGTTGATCAACTACACCTTTCTAGGGTTCCTACGTGATCTTCTAAACATTGTGTTTGGATTGTTTGTGATCAAGGACCTAGCTTTTCTAATTGAAACGCTACTAATACGTATGTACAAGAGCGAAGATCTAACATACTTTTGTTAGCTTATTGATGAGGCGAAAAATGATCCACTTTTAGGGGGTCATTTAAGCCCGGAATTGAATTTATTTGATCAAATATTACCCTAAATCGTTCCTTTTGTGATTTTAGGTACTTTGGGAGTGAAATCTAGAAAAGGAAGCAATTCGGACATTTTTGGAGCATAAAAGTGAAGAAAACGCCAAAGACTTAATTTTCCATGCTGAGAACAGTACCTGACGGCATCAGGAGTAAAAGTGGTGACGACCCAGTGCAAACCTGACGGCGTCACAACAAGGGCGTCAAGAGTAAAATCTGTGACGGCCTGCACAAGGTGTACACATGACGGCGTCAGACCCAGATCTAGGCAGTCCGAGAAACTATTTGGCGGTGAGATGACGGCGTCAGCCCTTTGTTCTTGACGCCGTCACCTTCTAAACTCTATATATAGTTTTCTATTTTTCATTCATTGAGAGGAACTTGTGTGGAGAAACCCTAGGGCCGAACTTTGTAAACCCTAGCTCGTATTTTACAGTATTTTCAAGGGTTTTCACCCCTTGAATCCTTTCATGTGCTATTGAGATAAGTCTTCTCTTTAATTCAATCAATATGTCTATGTGTTGGTTGATTATATCTTTTACTTGTCTTAATTTCAACATGCTAGGCTAGATCTATCTTGTGTTTGCTTAGATCTAATGAAACCTAGATGTTAATTATGTGTTGATTAGTTGTTTATGGTTGTATTGGATGAATGATTTCAATGTTAGGCTTAAGAAAACTAGCAGATCTCCATTGTGTAACATGCTTGAACGTCTTAGGAAACATGAACCGATGTGTACTAGGTTTTATTGGTTGTATTTAATGCATGAGTAAATTCTAATGATCCCATGTTAGGAGCTTCTTAGCCGGCTCGACATAGGAGTGAAGTAGGCACTCATAGGATTGGAGAAGTAAGTACGCCACCCCATGAATGGTATTAAGGAATACAATCCATCATCCACGCAACTATAACAAGTAATTAACGTGTAAAAGATATCTAGGGAGTAGTGAAATCTAAGTAAACACATTTCTCCCACATATTGCTCACAACTTTAGTTTAATTTAGTTTATTTTCATTTCTAGTATTTTATTTTGATTGTATCTTTAGTATTGGGTTAGTTGACTAGCAACTAATTCCGCCCATATCCTTCAAAACCCGAGATTTTAATTTGCTTTCTAAAAAATATAAAAATACAAAAAGAATCATCCCTCATCTCTAGACCTAGTCTTTAGATTTTCTAATCCTAGCGATACTATTCCTAGCTGAACGATCAATCCCCGGGTACTTGTCACTATACTATACTACATCGATCAGGTACACTGCCTGGTGGGGGTTGTAAGCTTCTCAAGATCCCTTGAGAGGTAAAGCCTGGTGCAATCCCTACGCATCAAGTTTTTGGCGCCGCTGCTGGGGAAATAGTTATTGTCTAGGTTAGAATCTCTTTTTATTAGGTCTACTTGCTAGATTCTTTTCTAGTAAGATTTTATTTTTATTTTTTTTAGGTTCTCTTTAGTCTATCTTATTTATTCGTATTTTTGTTCGTAACTCTTCACCACCCGACATCATGGACGATGGGAACATCTTTGAACCCGTCATCCCACCACAACAAAACCCACCACTAGAACCTCTTAGGCCCCGAACTTTAGGAGAGTATTCCCGACCTAGCCACCAAGGCTACCAAAACACCATTGAGCTCACCGGAGCCAATGTGACCCCCTTGCGATCCGACACCATCCGGTTGGTGCAAAGCGGATGTGCATTCCATGGACTTCGTTTCGAAGATCCAAATCAACATCTCAAGGACTTCCTTAAAATCGTAGATTCCATAGACCTAGATGTTGCAACTAGAGAGACAACCCGATTACGTCTATTCCAATTCTCTCTACGTGATCTAGCTAGTCAATGGCTTGAGCGTTTACCCGCGGGATCCATCACCACATGGGATGATCTCACCACTCGTTTCCTTGCTCAATTTTCCCACCGGGGAGAACTACCAAGCTTAGAAATTACATCTTGATGTTCCAACAACATCAAGGTGAAACCTTTTACGAAGCATGGACTCGATACAAAGACCTACTCCGAAAAGTCCCTCATCATGGCATCGAACCATGGCTCTAGATTCAAATCTTTTACGATAAAGTTAACTATCAAACAAAGAGAGCTATAGATTATGCAGCCAAGGGCAGGCTAAACAGACTTAGCATTGACGATTGCTGGAAAGTTCTTGAGGGGTTGGCACAGTACGAAGAAGAAGGATGGGAGGACCCGATGTTTTCAAACAAGGGGAAACTTGATTACGCACACGCCACCCAAGAGCAATTATTAGGAAGTATTAGAGGCAGGTAAAAGAATTAATGAGATTTGAAAAACCTGCTACTGAAACCGCGTGGAATCCTAATTTACGTAGGAATGCGGTTATCAACCATAATTTTCCTGAACGTTCATGACAAGAGGAGTTCGAAGGGATAATGGTAACCTTCATGAATAATCAGGAAAAACAAATCCGGGACTTAGAAGCATGCATGGAAAGCACTCGTAATGCTTTTATGGATTTAGCAGACAAATTCATATCAAGGATCAAAGAGAAGATTAAGGAAAAATCTGCACCAAGAAAAATCGAAAAAGTCTTCGAGGTTTCAACTCCTTTGGTGTTTGACCAAGAGGATAACGAGAAATCCTTTCCAAGTGCTTCACCGTCAATCACTTCCTACTCTTGCGAGCATCCTCAGGAAGAGAAGAATTCGCAATTCCATAACATTTTCGTTGGATGCTTGCAAACCACGCTCCCAAATTTGTGCAAGAGACATTCTTTTGGTTTTAAACCCGGTGTGAAGAGGTTGCACCTCAAAAACACCACAGCTTTAAGACCCTCTATGGAACGACACCTCTTTGTACCCACCGTTGAACAATGCGAAGGTTACAACTTAACTAAAACCTCGCCCACCCCTTTTTACAACCACACCTCTTTCAGTGACAGTAATGAAACATTCGACCCTGGTGGACTTCACTAATGGGTTAGCTACTCATAGTTTTACTTGTGTTTAGCTATTCACACTAAGTACAGGGACTAAATGTGGAATTACCTCTTTTATACCTAATACGGGCATCTGACGGCGTCAGATGGTACTCTTGACGCCGTCACCTCGCTATCTCAGCAATAATAACCCAAACACTATCACTTTCAACTCATACCCCACAAATCTCACCCAAATTGCTGCTCCATCTCCGAGTCTCCATCACCCAATCCGACATCTTCCGTGACTAATCTCCACTTGGTAAGTAGTTTTTCCTCACTCTTTTTTATTCAATTGTCCTTAGGTTCAACCAATTTTGAAAACCCCTTTCACCCGAAACCCCATTTTTGATCCATCATTGATAAATCGTAATGCCGTCCCCTTGGTGATTTGTAATCATGGGGGTTATCCTTTGATGATGTTGTCCTACTTGAATCATGCGTTAATTTAGGAAAAGTCCTTAATGCCACGGATTTTTTGACCCCCCACCCATGTTTTCTGCTTAGAGGAGTGTTTGGGTAATGGGTTAAGAGTTTGAAATTTGATTTTTCCCTCGTAATTGCATGGTTCGATTTCTGCTAGGTCTGACGGCTTCAGGACCTCCTTCCTGACGGCGTCAGATGTGTCTGACAGCATAAGTCAATAAAATTCTCGTTCCAATCGTTTCCGTCCACTCTATCTTTTTCCAGGAAAATGAGCAAGCGATCACGACAACACCGTGGCAGCTCCTCTAGATCCCAACAAGTTAACTATGGGGAATTGGTCCATAGTTGGGGTGAATTCGACAATGTTGCCGCCACAACTAAGTATGCGGAGCTTTGTAATCACCACATTGATGCTGGTGCTGTGATTGATTGGGCGTTTCTGAGGTCCCAGGGGTTAGAGGCTGCGTTTTTGGGGAGGATCCAAACCAATGGGTTCACGGGTCCTCAATGGGAGAGGTTGTTTAGGATGAGGGAGACTGTGTATAGTGAGTTGGTGAGGGAGTTCTTTGCGACCTTTCACTTTGATTAGGCAGAGGCTAGGACGGACATGGGGGGTACCACTATTTACTTTAGGTTAGGAGGGGAGGTTCGATCATGTTCTGTTACTGAGTTTGGATGGAGGATAGGTTTGTATACTAGGGAGGAGGCTGTTGAGGGAGGTTTTATGCAGAGGTTGTTGCATGGGGAGACTGTGAGGAGCGATATGAGGTGCGCCACTTTTTGGCCGACCATAGGGAACGGGGTGTACACCTCGACTACTGGGGCAACATCAATTAGGGACCCCGTGGTCAGGTTGGTCCACAGATGCATCACATACAGCTTGTCGGGGCATCATGAGACCACTCACCGTGTCACTGCTTCAGATCTTTTCTACCTATATACCATCTTTTCAGCGGATGTTTACTGCAACATCCCATTTTGGGTAGCTAGCTATTTGAAGACCAGTGTGGGGGAGAGGGATATTGACAAGGTGTATGGGGAGATGTTCGTGACCCGGTTGGCTCGATCTTATGATCTGCTTGTTCCCCCGATCATGGGATACTTGAGCGACTGCGGGGCTTGTAGGGTAGTAAGGGCTAAATCCCTCAAGCAGATGAGCATCTTGATGCAGTTGGCGGATGGGTCCTATGGCTGGTACGTGGCAGGGGGGCCTGATGATGATGAGGATGATGATGATGATGAGAGAGCACCCCAGCAGCATCAGTTCGGGGGTTATGAGGTTGGGTCAGCTGATTACTACCGACACATGAGTCGGGGAGACTGGCAGGCACACCATGGGGCCTGGATAGGTCAGGTGGACGCATGGCGGACCACCACTGACCAGCGCTTTGATTAGATGTATGATCATACCATCCGCCAGATGCATCACCTCTCCACCCATGATCAGATCGAGCCTCACCTGCAGATTGACCCATTCCCCGGTCGTGAGACGGACTACCCTCCCTACGGGTATACAGGGCACCTCCCTCCTGGTTATGACTACCGTTATGGTCCTCCTCCCCAGTGATCTTTCTTGATGTCTGTTATGTTTGAACAATTTATTGATGATGATGTAATTTGAAACAATTGGGATTATAATAGTTTAGGTTGTGGCCTCTGTTGGCCTTGGATATTTTTATTTTTATCTTTATGCTTACGTTATTTAGTAATAATAGAATGTGCTTATGGTGTCATTCTTCATTTTGTATGATTTTTTATTTTGTTTGTTTGTTATTTGCTTCCGTATGCATGCTTTATTTTTATTGTTGGTAGATCATGTTTCTAAACTAAATAGTGGAAATACTTTACTTTGTTGTTTATATACCATCTTTTCAGCGGATGTTTACTGCAACATCCCATTTTGGGTAGCTAGCTATTTGAAGACCAGTGTGGGGGAGAGGGATATTGACAAGGTGTATGGGGAGATATTCGTGACCCGGTTGGCTCGATCTTATGATCTGCTTGTTCCCCCGATCATGGGATACTTGAGCGACTGCGGGGCTTGTAGGGTAGTAAGGGCTAAATCCCTCAAGCAGATGAGCATCTTGATGCAGTTGGCGGATGGGTCCTATGGCTGGTACGTGGCAGGGGGGCCTGATGATGATGAGGATGATGATGATGATGAGAGAGCACCCCAGCAGCATCAGTTCGGGGGTTATGAGGTTGGGTCAGCTGATTACTACCGACACATGAGTCGGGGAGACTGGCAGGCACACCATGGGGCCTGGATAGGTCAGGTGGACGCATGGCGAACCACCACTGACCATCGCTTTGATTAGATGTATGATCATACCATCCGCCAGATGCATCACCTCTCCACCCATGATCAGATCGAGCCTCACCTGCAGATTGACCTATTCCCCGGTCGTGAGACGGACTACCCTCCCTACGGGTATACAGGGCACCTCCCTCCTGGTTATGACTACCGTTATGGTCCTCCTCCCCAGTGATCTTTCTTGATGTCTGTTATGTTTGAACAATTTATTGATGATGATGTAATTTGAAACAATTGGGATTATAATAGTTTAGGTTGTGGCCTCTGTTGGCCTTGGATATTTTTATTTTTATCTTTATGCTTACGTTATTTAGTAATAATAGAATGTGCTTATGGTGTCATTCTTCATTTTGTGTGATTTTTTATTTTGTTTGTTTGTTATTTGCTTCCGTATGCATGCTTTATTTTTATTGTTGGTAGATCATGTTTCTAAACTAAATAGTGGAAATACTTTACTTTGTTGTTTGGCCTAGTCTTAACTTCACCCAAAGGTATTTTTGCAAAAGATAAGTGTAAGGGGAAACCCCAAATATGTTTTTAAGAAACAAAACCGATCATGATTCTCCACAATATTAAGTGAACATGTATATTCGTATTTGTTATAGTCAAATGCTTGTATCGAGTCATAATGATGTTTTGCAGGATTTTCCAGGAAGTAGGACCAAGTTTTTCCAGAAATTTTCCAGAAACTTAACATAAGAATTTCTGCAGGTCACTTCTGACGACGTCACGAGTTTACTCTTGACGGCGTCACGTGTAAAAATCTGGAAATTTTACAAGTTTTGTTTTTCTAACGGAGTCTTAAAGTTTTTGTTGAATTATTAGTTTTATAATCTCCAGGAAATCTGCAAACATCATTCCACAAGCATTATATCTTATTTTGTTTTCTAGGATTTATTAGCATATGTAGATTGCCGCCGATTTTATGCGAGGTTGCCTTGTCTGTTTTCTCAGGATTTACAGGTTATGTATGACAAGAAGATGATTTATTTTTCTGGAAGGGAAGCTTTGATTGTTCATTTTCTTGGAGGAAGATTTAACCTGGCCACCTTATTATCCATACCAAGCGAATCAGGGGAGTATTTGATTTCATTCGTTTTACTTATTTCACTTTTACATTCTTTACTTGAACATTGGGGACAATGTTCATCCTAAGTGTAAGGGAAGGGTAAAATGATGATACCTTACACATACACTTTCGCTTGAGTTTGTTTGTTTAATAGTAGATGTGTAATAAAACAATGAGAAATACTTGTTAGTGCAATTTTAGCGCCAAATTTAAATTTTTTTACAATATTTAGGAGTGAAACTTTAGCCATAGCAAGCGTCTCATGGATAGGAGATTGTATGACTAGCACATAACCGTACTATTCAGAAAAATTTTCCACCCAAATATGTGAGGTTCGCCTTTAGATTTGATAGGAAAAGCATTTACTATTAGTGCTTATGAGTGTACCGGTAGCATTTAGATTCTAGAACTTGCGTTAGTGATGCATCCCGAGACCGCTAGTGAGACTACATTCGTGTAGTAGGATTTACTACATGATAAGAGGCATTAGGATCACCCTTGTGTTAAACCCGTATCATAATTACTTGACCATTTAAGTCATATTATTTGGCTAGTTAAGTCAATTAAAATTTCCCACACCCTTAGCGTTGTACTCATTTTTTAGTACACGAAACCCCTAGTACACCCCTCTGAGCCTATCTTTTCGTTTCTAACTTTAAGCATTTTACTTAAAGGAAGAATTTGTTACACCCCACTTAAATGTACAACCAAATCGCCTTAGCCTTCCGTGTATGCACTGATCTTTAGTGCATTATTGTTATTTGTTAAACCCTTAGTTAATTATCTAATTGATTACATGGTTGCTACGAGTCATATCCTTGTACATATTGTTTTGGGACGATTGGGACTCATGGGTAAAGTACTAATGTTATGGAGTGATGGGGAAGAACACCATTTTATTACCCTCATATGTGCGTTAATCTTAAAAGTACTCCAAGTGTTTTGATTTTCTTAATTCGAGTCATTAGATTAGTTTATTATAAAGTATGTAAAAATTCAAGTGTAAGGGGAATGTTCATTCCCTATGATGTATTATTTTGGATGGTAGGGTAAGAGTGTATGCAAAAAAAAAAAAAAAAAAAAAAAAAAAAAAAAAAAAAAAAAAAAAATTAAAAAAAAAAATCGAAAAAATTAAGAAAAAGAAAGAAAAAATTATAGAAAAAGAAAAGAGAAAAAACATTCGGACTACCATCCCGTTTCATTCTATGTTCATTTTATGTTTTTGTTATTTTTCATTTATTAGCTTAAGTCGAGTCTAGTCTTGGCTTAGCAACGCCATATTGTACATGTAATTAACCAAGATTATTAACTCGCCACCAGTAAAGATTGCCTATATCCAACAAAACCGTGTATTCCATATCCCTAAACCTAACGTTACAACCCTTTAAAAGACCTCTTTGATAGTTTATCCTAGGTGCTTACGCCATGTGGTGGAGGTTTGATCCTTTTCCAAGCCTATGGTAATCTATTTTGCTATGACAGGTAGTGAGAGATGTTTTCTATTTCCATAATGTGATATTACTTTATTACACCCGAGAGATGTGAGTATCTAAACACTATTTGCGAGGTGCTAGTGTATGACCTCCTTGCTTGTCTTTGGTCTTTAGTGAAACGATTATTTGTTGTAATTACTTTTATATTAGTGTTAAATGACCCCTAACTTGTATTTTGATTAGAATAAAAGCGCATTTGCTTGAAGACAAGCAAATCTCAAGTGTAAGGGTATATGATGAGGCGAAAAATGAACCACTTTTAGGGGGTCATTTAAGCCCGGAATTAATTTTATTTGATCAAATATTACCCTAAATCGTTCCTTTTGTGATTTTAGGTACTTTGGGAGTGAAATCTGGAAAAGGAAGCAATTCGGACATTTTTGGAGCATAAAAGTGAAGAAAACGCCAAAGACTTAATTTTCCATGCAGAGAACAATACCTGACGGCGTCAAGAGGAAGATCCTGACGGCGTCAGGAGTAAAAGTGGTGACGACCCAGTGCAAACCTGACGGCATCACAACAAGGGCGTCAAGAGTAAAATCTGTGACGGCCTGCACAAGGTGTACACATGACGGTGTCAGACCCAGATCTAGGCAGTCCGAGGAACTATTTGGCGGCGAGATGACGGCGTCAACCCTTTGTTCTTGACGCCGTCACCTTCTAAACTCTATATATAGTTTTCTATTTTTCATTCATTGAGAGGAACTTGTGTGGAGAAACCCTAGGGCCGAACTTTGTAAACCATAGCTCGTATTTTACAGTATTTTCAAGGGTTTTCACCCCTTGAATCCTTTCATGTGCTATTGAGATAAGTCTTCTCTTTAATTCAATCAATATGTCTATGTGTTGGTTGATTATATCTTTTACTTGTCTTAATTTCAACATGCTAGGCTAGATCTATCTTGTGTTTGCTTAGATCTAATGAAACCTAGATGTTAATTATGTGTTGATTACTTGTTTATGGTTGTATTGGATGAATGATTTCAATGTTAGGCTTAAGAAAACTGGCAGATCTCCATTGTGTAACATGCTTGAACGTCTTAGGAAACATGAACCGATGTGTACTAGGTTTTATTGGTTGTATTTAATGCATGAGTAAATTCTAATGATCCCATGTTAGGAGCTTTTTAGCCAGCTCGACATAGGAGTGAAGTAGGCACTCATTGGATTGGGGAAGTAAGTACGGCGCCCCATGAATGGTATTAAGGAATACAATCCGTCATCCACGCAACTATAACAAGTAATTAACGTGTAAAAGATATCTAGGCAGTAATGAAATCTAACTAAACACATTTCTCCCACATATTGCTCACAACTTTAGTTTAATTTAGTTTATTTTCATTTTTAGTATTTTATTTTGATTGTATCTTTAGTATTGGGTTAGTTGACTAGTAACTAATTCCGCCCATATCCTTCAAAACCCGAGATTTTAATTTGCTTTCTAAAAAATATAAAAATACAAAAAGAATCATCCCTCATCTCTAGACATAGTCTTTAGGTTTTCTAATCCTAGCGACACTATTCCTAGCTGAACGATCAATCCCCCGGTACTTGTCACTATACTATACTATATTGATCAGGTACACTGCCTGGTGGGGGTTGTAAGCTTCTCAAGATCCCTTGAGAGGTAAAGCCTGGTGCAATCCCTACGCATCACTTATTTTCCCTATTCGACTTGCCATAAATTCGATTACCATAAACCCTTGTTATGGTTTTACTCGTTCTTGTTATTTGATTTCTTGTTTGGCTAGAAATCACCAAGGTACGCATATCATTTAAATTCGGTTAATTAATACAAGTATTATGATCTACTTCCGCTGAATACTTTGATGATGTTTACTTGTTTATATAATTGTTACAATTTACATATTCCAACAATATTGACGTCGCTTACTTATTTGACATTATCTTTTTATTTGTCCTTAACTCGTTAAGAACATCTCCAATACAATATATGCTCAAAATTTTCAATTCATTTATTAACATTTTGCTCCGATGCTAAAAACTTTTTCATCAACCTCAACCTATTCTCTCAGTCACACGTTACACATTAAGTTGAGTAATACTAATCTATTGCTCAAATAAGTCATCGTCAACGTTTCCCATCAACGTAAAACCCCTTTTTCAACCTATTTTCGACTCCTCGAAGATTGAAGATGCTCTAAGCTTCATTATCATCAAAAATGTCAAATAAGTTTGCAACATGAATGTAATCAATCCATTTCAGCAAATAAAAAATCAATCAAACCTTAGGGTTTTTTCAATAAGTAAAACGTGATTGAATGCTTAATCAAGAAACAATATTTTGTAATGGTTTTTTCAATAATTTATTCACAATATGATAGGCTCTTGTGACATTTGCATAATTATTAAATATTGAGGAATGCTACACTTACAAAAACTTTATAGATGAGATCTCACAGATATATCTGTTAGTTGAGATGCATTGGCCGTATTGCGTTATATTTTTCCGTTCTTCTTTTTTGCTTTTCACATTTAACTTGACACTAGGGGTGATCACGGTCCAAAAACCGAACCGGACCGGCCATGACCGGACCAGACCGGACCGAAGACCGAGTTAAGGAAAAACCATAGACCGAGACCAGACCGAATGTGGTTGGTCCAGTCTCGGTCCGGTCGGTCTTTCGGTCCAAATAGGCAAGATTTGGTAAGTTTTTTCGGTTTTTTGGTCGGTCCGGACCGGACCGAACCGGACCGACCGAACCTAAGATCGAATTAACCAAAAAGCCTAGACCGAGGACCGGACCGAATGTGGTCGGTCCAGTCCGGTCCATCCAATCCGTTTGCTCACCCCTACTTGACACATATGTTGTATGAAATACTTTTTGTATAGCATTCTACCCATGTTATGTAGCGAGAACAACAACAACAACAGAAGTTGGATTTGTTTTACATCAAAAGTTAGGATCAAATAAGAAGAAAATTTAAAATAAGAATGGTAAGAATAAACCGCATACACATTTCAGATGTACTTACAAAAGTATATGCATTTTCCCTTAAAATTCTTTCTCTTATTTAAAATGTGTGGATAAAAAACCCATTCTTTTTATTTTAGTTTTTCTAATCATCGGATTACTTCCCAAACTCCTTGTTTTACGCTTATTAGGCATTTGCATTTGCACCGATAATCATTACGGTATTTGGTAACTAATAAATATAAATTTCATTTTTTATGATAACATTAAAAGTTCTTGTTAAAGAATAAAAAATCACAAAGTAAATCGATATTGAATTATTGCCTTTTATCACCTTCTATAGGATAATGGACAAGGAGGAGATAACCAAAAAGATGTTGACGAAGTTGCATTTGATGATTGTGTTTTTGGACAATAACGCATGTAGACATTTGTTTCGTAGTTTTGATTGATGGTATTAGATCAATTGCAAAGTGTGACTAATTTAAAAAATATAGAAAGTCACTAATTATCTGACATGTCGTAAAATACCTATTTTTTCATTTTTCACCACAAATTTCAAGCGCACATATCTCTTAGACGACAAACTTTTATTAAAAAACCGATTTCACAATAATTTTTAAAATTTGATTCTCTTTAATTTTGTATAAATCATTTTAATTATTTCGAAACTTTTTTTTGACATATTCATTGGTTCATGATTTTCCTAATGTTTTTGCTATTTTTTACCTTAAAAATTGCCGAATCATAAAATATTTAAGACACAAAAGTTTTAGATTTTGATTCACTCTTTACCCAGAATTTTGAATCACTCAAATCCGATATGATATGAGTGAGATATCGCTCGTTAAAGATGACGTTTTAGTCCTATTTGTTGCACAAAAGGTATTTGATAAAATGTCTAGCTTAGATTTTTAGTATTAAAATTGCGTTAAATGTTCTAATTTTTGTACCACAACACATTATTAATCATTTTATTAATGTAACATTTCAAAAAGTGATGTTTTTTAATCATTATTATTTTAAATATATATTTAGTTCATCAATCAGTCTTTGTTCATCAATTAATTATGTTCATCAGTTAGGTTATAGGTTCATTAGTTCTAGGTTCATCAGTTAGGTTATAGGTTCATCAGTTAGATTATGTTTTGTTCATCAGTTAAATTATGTATTGTTAATCAGTTAGGTTACAGGTTCATCAGTTATAGGTTCATCAGTTAGGCTATAGGTTCATAAGTTAGATTATGTTTTGTTCATCAGTTAAATTATGTATTGTTCATCAGTTAGGTTATAGGTTCATCAGTTAGGTTATAGGCTCACCAGTTAGATTATGTTTTGTTCATCAGTTAAATTATGTATTGTTAATCAGTGAGTGCATTTATCTCAATTCTGACACTAATTTAAGCTATACATTTCATCAAACACATTGTGTGTAATAAATATGAGTAAAACACCATATTTAACGTGTAATATCTTACTCATATGACATCGGATTTGAGTGATTCAAAAACATGTATAAAGATTGAACAAAAATCTATAACTTTCATGTTTTAAGTTTTTCACGATTCAACACTTATAAGGATAAAAAAATAGGGCCGAAAATGCCAAAAAAAAAATAAAATAAATTAAGAACCATTTGACATGTTAAAAAAAAAGTTTGAAATAATTAACAAGATGTACACTAAATTAAAGAGGATTAAATTTTAAAAATTATTGTGAAATCGGTTTTTTGTAAAAGTTTGTCGTTTGAAAGTTATTTGCATTTGAAATTTAAAGTGAAATAAAAAAAACGGGTTAAATGACCAAAATGCACTTTAACCGAAAATATTAAAGAAAAAAGGGAGGGAGTGGGTGGGGGACACATGACACTAACTTAGTAGCTTTTTAGACTTTTTAAAGTTTTTTTCTTTTCACTTGATCGCAACTCAGTGATTGATTGTGTCACTATGGTTTTGAACTTATTGTTATTACTTCTAGTAGTTTATGTTGGTTAATCACGTAAGTATAAGTTAGTCACTTCTTTTGTAGCCTTTTATTGGTTTTTGCCTGTGTTTTGGTTGATTCCGTAAAGGTACGATGCAATTGTGTGGAAATAATCATACGACTTAATGCTTTTTTATTGTATTTAGTGAATGATTCAGTGAGAATAATAATTAAATGGGAATGGTGAAAAGTAATAAATAGTCATACATTTCAAATTGAGAGAGAAAATTTGAAGAAAAATGTATTCACTTTTGTAGATACATCTATAACATGTCACTATTTAAAGTTCCTAAAACTGTTTTGAATCTGATGGAGTCAATACGCAGAGATTTTTTCTATGGCTTCCACGGCGAGGCTAAAAAAATTTTCTGGGTTAAGTGGTCCAAAGTTCTTGCCGCAAAGAAATTCGGTGGGTTAGGGGTGTCAAGTTTTTACGCTCTTAATAGAGCTCTTCTCTTCAAGTGGGTGTGGAGATTCATTTCGTGTGATAACTCTTTATGGTTTCGGTTCGTTAACGCCATGCATGGTCCACTTATTCAGCATTCTGCTCGTTTTTCTTCTATATGGAGCACAATTATTCGGGAGGTTTATGCATTAAAGAACCAAGGAATTGACTTGATTTCTCATTGTAAAATTCGTATTGGTGATGGTTTGCTTACTCGGTTCTGGAGTGACATTTGGGTAGGTGATAATCAACTCCAGGTTATGTTTCCTCGTATCTATGCTCTCGAATTACATAAAGATTGCTCTGTGGCCGATAAAATGATCCATTCTGTCGTGCATACTTTCCGTCGAAATGTTAGAGGGGGGGGGGGGGGGGCAGAAGCTCAACAACTTGATCATCTTTTGGAATTACTCGGATCGGTGGTCCTTTCAAATTCTACAGACTGCTGGCGTTGGGACATGAACGGGAGTGGGGAGTTCCGTGTTAAGGATGTGCGCAACTTATTAGATGATTTCTTCCTTCCTAAAGATGCCTCAGCTACACGTTGGATCAAATCAGTCCCCATCAAAATTAGTATCTTTGCTTGGAGGGCATCGCAGGATCGCCTTCCTTCTAAGTTGAATTTTTGCGCCGTGGTGTTCAAGTTGATAACCTTATGTGTCCGATTTGCAATTCTGTCCAGGAAGACATTTCGCATGTCCTTTTTACCTGTGAGGTGGCTGCTGCTATTTCTCGTCTTGTTTGTCGATGGTGGGATGTGGATCGGGAGTCCTTCTCTTCATATATGGATTGGCTGTCGTGGTTCAAGAACATTCGGCTAGGATCCAAAATCAAGAGCTTGTTGGAAGGTGTTTTCTACACTGCTTGGTGGGCTCTTTGGAATTTTAGAAATCAAGAGATTTTTGCATCTAAAAAACCTCGGAAGGAAGTCATTTTCGATGATATCGTTGCTTGTTCTTTTTCTTGGATTTCTTCTCGATGTAAGAGTTCTATTAGTTGGACTAGTTGGTGTCAGCACCCTTCTTTGATTTCGTTGTAATTTTCTAGCTTCTTGCTAGTTTTTTTTATAAAAGTTGCCGTTCAAAAAAAAAAAAAAAAAAAAAAACTTTTGTAGATGCATCTGAAATTTGTAGTTGTAGTTACTTCTGATTTTAAGTATTCTTCTCATTTTATCTAAACTCTCTAATGATATACTATACGACTGTATGGAAATAAAAGTGCAATTTTCCATATGAGACACATAGATATTTGTTTCACCAAAATGAACCATTGAAAACCGAGTTACCAAAATCGACCGCCCATAAAATATGCACGTCATTGTTCGAAGATTTCACGTATACTTTTAGCAAAATAAAAACAAATCTTAAGCTGACACATGTACACAGAGCACAAATTTGTTTGCACGCCGGGACTTTTGCTCGCCACATTTTATTGAAAGAATAGCTAGTAACATGACACGTGTCTACGGTGCACAAATTTGTTTGCTCTCCTTAATATATTGTGCTCCACTATTTTTATTTGCATGTCACATTTATTTAAAAGAAATGCCAAAAATGCTACACGTCAAACGAAGCGCAAATGTTGTTGCTCTCCCTCCTATTTTGCACGCCAGCTCCACTTTAATAATGGGCATACCGGTATGCCAATTAATTTTCAGTAATATCTATACCTTTTTTTTTTTTTTTTTTTTTTTTTTTTTTTTTTTTTTTGGAGCGCAAAGAGAGCAAGGATTTTGTACACTAGGGATTGTTTATTAAAAAGAGCTAGGTCCCACATGGAGTGCAAAGTTGGGGAGAGAGCATACACAATTTGCACCCTTGTAGATTTTTGTAAATGAAAAATGAAGTGTCACTTTTGTTAATTAGGTGTTAGAAGAGGAGATTTTTTATTTATTTATTATTTTTTTTTAATAAAAAACTATGTCCATATTATGTGTACATTGTTGTTGTTGTATGATGTTTTGGAGCCTAAAAGAACACATACACTTTTGGTCCAACCCGGCCTGTGTTAGACTAAGACCGGTTCGAGCCATAAAACAATCCGAACTAACCGGGTCAACAAACTCGGTTTTTGTTCCGGTTTCAGGCTTAACCAGTTTGGTTTTGTCATGTGACATTGCTAAGCCCTAGGACTTTTATTTTGTTAACCCCAAGAAGTTGCATTTTACAGGTTTCAAAACTTGAGATCCCTTACAAAGACTTTCGAACTCTAGACTATCTCATTAGGTTAAACAATCGTTAATATTAGAAGGATGAGAATAAACTATAATCACACATTTCAGATGCATCTTCCTTAAAAATTCTTCATTTTATTTGAAATGTGCGGCTAGAATTTCTTCTCATTATTCTCATTTTAGGGTGTGTTTGGTATAAAGGTTTCGGAATCAAAGAATGAGTTTGTAATCCATTGTTATTGTTTGGTTAGTGGATATAGAATCAAAAAGTGAGTTTGAAACGCATAACCTCATATATCGATGGAGGGGTGGTTTAAGTGGTATTCTTATATGATTACCATATTTCATGTATTAAATCTCTTATTTTCACAATTTTTCTACAATAATTTTTTTTACTAATGTAGGCCAACACCAATGTGATACTGTAACACCCCCTAATTTGAAATGCGGCAACGGAATAGAAATTAGGGTGTTACGGTGAGGATCGAAGTCATAATGATAGAAAACGACTCGAAGAGACGTTTTAAAACAAAATTTCATTTATAAATATTTGAAATACAATAGGTCCTTATCAGAGTATTATAAAAACTTGATGTTTTGAACTAAATCAAACATCATTTATTTTACATCATTATTGAAATAAAGTAAACATAATTTGAAGATTTTTGCCGCCCGTTCCATGCTTGCTTCCCCTGTTAAATACCTGAGATACATGCTTAAAAGTCAACAAAATTGTTGAGTGAAATCATAGAGTTTGAATTTAATAATCATTTTGATACACAAGCAAGATTGTATTAGAAAATACAATCAGTTTGAAAACAATGATATTGCAGTTCATATATTGCACTAAGTCTCATGACACGCAAACGTTAACAAATACCGTAAACGGCGGGTGTTTATCAAATCAATGATAAATTTGCCCTCGTGTAATAGGTGATTTGCCAATTCCTATTTTTACTCAAATATAATTATCACGACTAATACGACTAACCACATGCATAATGGCATTCCGTCAAGTATTAATGGGACAGGTTGTCAAACCTTAAATAGATCTATTCATTATATTCGCGTTCATCGCAGTGATTAATGGTTCATGAATAAGGGTCTTTTGGCAATAGCTAACTTAGGCATATATCAGTCAGGAAAGCATACAGAAAAATACTTGTGATCTATTTATAACATGTATCCCCTTCACGGAGTTTTTGAAAGTAATTAAATGTGAGGTTATGACTCACCTTGATTGATACTGAAAACAAAGAAAATAAAGTCGGATGAATTTTATGAAAACGGCTTCGAAACACAACTTGATAAATAATTTTATCTAAGAACTTGACCAAAAACTATTCGATAATTATAAAGAAAATGACGAATATTAGATATTCGTTATGACGATTAAGTGATGTGCAGTGAAATATTGTGATATGTATGATATGACAAAATATGATTTTTAAAATTATCCATCGAAGTTTTTCCTTTTTAATCGTAAGTAAAATCTTAACTTTTTAAAATATCGTTATATATTATTAACGTTAAGTTAATAATATATATATAAATATAAATAAAATTTAAATATGATATGAAATAAATTGACGAAAAATATAAAATAAATAAGAATGATAAATAAATTATGTTTAGTCTTTGTCTCCTTTTCCAATTTTTACCATTTTTACACTAACGATACTTGCGTTACACCGTTAGTCCTTTTTATATATTTTTCAACTATAGTCCTCTACTTTGTCCAATAATCAATACAAACCTTCTAATATCACATTTTAACCTTAGTTTTCTGTATTTACAGGTTTAGTCCTTGATTTTCAATATTTACACATTTAGTCCTTCTAGGTGTCGTCGCGTTACATTTTTAGTCCAATTTTTACAAAAATGATTATGGAACTTTCTAAAAATTTTCCGAAGCTTATTAATTAAGTAACAAGCTTATTTAACTGCTTATTTATTTCAAAAGCTCATTTTTATAGCTTATGGGCCTGGATCGAATTAACTTAAGGCCCGTTAATATTTTTAGAGGCGAGGGCATAGAAAAAGTTTTGGGCTTGGCTTTGGACCATTTTTATAATTCTAAAAACATTTCTTATAGGCCCAGTGGGCTTACGGATTTCAAAAGCTTAGTGGGCTTTAGTTAAGCCCACTCGACAAGCTTAAGAATTTTATTTGAAATTTTGGTTTTGAAATTCGGTTTGTGTCATTTCAAAATGGTTCGAGTATGGTGTCAAGATGTGATTATTTTTACAAGTTGTTTACATGAAAACATTAGTTTGCTAGGTGGTCTATGACGTCGTGAAAAGATATGGTACCATTGTTAAACTAAATTTTAAGTTATACGTTGATTTTGTGACATGGTTGGGTCGATATATAAGTGTTGAAAACTTGTGAATTTTACTAAGTGTTTTACAAATTTTAAATCGATGGATGCTAATTTAAAATGGATGCATGAAATGAGTATAACATTACAACTAAAGTGAATGGTGTGTGCTACGTGATTCCTAAGCCTTCCAAGATAGAGGCTAATCACATTTCGTGTACTAAGAACAAATATATACGTAAATTTAATGTGCAAAGTGTAGACGTACGAAACAAAAACCACAAAGTGCATGACTATATAAATACGTATGAAATGGTTTGGAAATGAATGTAGGGAACTTACAAACACTATAAAAGTGATCTAGAGTCGAGATAGGTAGAAAAGAACACAAGAAATCACGTCAAAGTTATATAACCCAAACGTTATATATTTATTTCAAACCCGATTTCTTTCTTTGCTTCCAATACTATACTACACGACTTGTAAGCTTTGTAGGAATGAAATGGAGGTCTAATTATTGCAGTGAATAAGTGTGTGAAAGATTATGAGAAGTATGCATGCAATGAACGTACATATATTACAAATATATATAACGTTTAGTGGAAAATTTCAATGTGAATTCCTCATACACTATTGCATGTCAGGATAGCTGAGATACTAGGTAGTTTTATAATGTTTTAGGGTGGTTTGTGAGTGCATAATATGAGGAAGGTGTTGGGTGATTCATGCTATATGTCGACCATGCTATTTCCATACATACGATTTACTAAATCGTATATTACTTGAGCATACATGATCATCTTTAACATTTGAGCATAAAATCATCTTAGGAATAATGTTAGAAACGTTTAGAAACAAACTAGATTCAAAACGGTTAAGTTTTGAATATAGTTCAAATCGATTTGGGTTTACTAAGGTCGATTACTATGCCTCTTAAAAACGTATCAAAACTCAACGTAGGAACGCGAGACTTGACACACTAATTGTTGGATAGTAGGTTAACGAGATGAGAAAATAAAATATATAGGTCGTGTGTAAAATTTAAGAATAAACGATGCGATTTGGAGGTGGTTTGAACTTGTCGATCGGATGAAATTTAATTAAATAGGATTTTGGGCTTAGTTGAGTGGGCTTATGAATAGTGGACTGAGGTGTGTGGGCCGAAATAATTAAGGGTCCGGTTGGCTAATTAGGATAATTAGCGGATTTTAATTATATTTAATAAATATAATTAGGATTAGGATTTAGGTTTAGAATTAGATGTAAAGTTTAAGTTTCGTGTAACGTGTCGAGGATTAATTCCGTCTTTTCGTGAATTATATTATTTTGTGAAAATCGCCAAAATAATATAATAAGAAAAATTTTAATTTTTTCCGAGAAAATGGGAATTAGAAACGATAACTAAAGATTATATATTTATTAATGATTTAATTACAAGAAATTTTTACAGGGTTCTACAGATACCCATAGCTTAAACTTCATTCTAAACACAAACATACAATATGTAATTCCGAATTGATATACTTAATTCCATTCCACCCGTTTATCATAACATACATTATGTAATTCCGAATTGCAAACCAAACACGCCCTTCGTTGTTTTTTTTTTTTTTTTTTTTTTTTTTTTTTTTTTTTTCTTTTTTCTTTACCGGGTCCATAGCCCTCTTTTGCAACAAAACTTGTTTTTCTTCAATTGGGCAAATATCGTCACATTTTTTCACAATCATTGGCGGAGCTTTGTCGGGACCAAAGGGGTTGTGCCCCCACCCCACAACTTTGTCATTTAGTATATTTCTTATTGATTTTAAAGTAGTAAAAAAATCATTTTAATTGCACTTTTGCCCTTCTACATAGTAAAAATTAACTTTTCGGCCCTCCAACAACAAAACCGCAAGCTCCGCCATTGTTCACACTTCACAGTACCACTAATAAATTAGGTTGATAAGTTCATTCAAGTGTATACGACACATGCAATTTATTACTCCGTATGATATTGTATATATTCTTTCCAATCTGTGCTATGATAAAGATGACATTATTTTTTTTAAAACACAATTGAATGAACTCACTCGTGAAAGTTTGGTAGTTGCATGTCTTCAAAAGCATTTAAGTTATCAGTCATTTAGTGGAAAATCCTTTTGAATCTCAATATATAGCTTCATTCAAATAAGAATTTTGAAGAAAATGGGTTTCATCTTCAAATAGCCCAAGATGACCATCGATGCTGCATAGTAAACACAAGTTTTCTCACTCTGCATAGAATATCATATTGAATGATATATATGTTAGACGGCTCGGTCCATTTGTATCGATGAGGTGGGATACATTAGTTGTTGATGTGTTACGTATCTATAAATAGTGTATGAAATTGTTAGATAAAAACCTTCAACAAACCTGAGATGTTAGCGCGAAATTGATCAAAGACTTCACAAGAAAAGTCGATATTTCAAGGTCACAAGATTATCAACAAAAGAAAAGAACAAAATACACACAATTTATACCCATGAACTCCTTTTATTAATAACAAATAAAGGCTTACATCAAGCCAAGAAAACTAGTATCCCTCTCACCTCTATTTATAAAAATGAGGGGTACCATCTATATAGAACTAAAATTTCATGGTGTATTTGTTTGCCTTGGACACCATGGGGATTTTTATTTTTTTTGTTAGTTAAGAGATTGGTGGGGTTCATATGGGACCCATGGCTCTTAGTGTGTCTTAATGAATAGAGGAAGACATTTTATGCCTTGTAGATATAGATGTATTAGTTGAAATAAATGGGTTCCACAAAAAAAAGAAGAAATATTATTAAATACTTGTGCGGATCCATGTTGACCCATTCCTTTAGCTAAGGGGAAAAAGAAACATCCCTAAGCAATTCTAGTTTAAGTATAACAACCCTAACTCTATTTTTAACTAATTACACTTTAGTCCACTAAAAATTGCTAATATATCATAAAGTGAATTATACGAGGCTCAATGTATTATGTAAGATCATTCTACTATGTATATATCCGTATCTCCCTATCATACCTCGACATCGACCACTCATCATAGCAAGAAGAAAACAAGTACTCGCTGCTAGTAATAGATGTGATGACCAACCTTGCTGGCACTTTAGCCGTTTTGTCGCAAATTGTAACACCCCCAAAATACCGCAGCGGAAGACTGTGTCATTGGGATGCTACTTCAGGGCACAAAGTACAAGATATAGAAAACGAACTCTAAATGAGACGTTTTTGAAAAGTTACCATTCGTATTGATAAAAGTCATGGTTTACAAAACAAAGATCCCAAAGTAGAATAATACATAAGTTTTTAAAGTGTATCGAATGGTAAACGATAAAAGTGAAAGTCTCCAAAAGCATGCCCTAAGACTCTCAGCTCCACAAACCTGCTATCGCCTTTCTAACCTGAGATAAACATGCTTAAAAGTGTCAACACAAAGGTTGGTGAGTTCATAGAGTTTGTCTTAATACAGTTGAAAAGCTTATAAAGAATGTTCACACAGCAAAGGCATCGTAAATCCACTCAGTTGCAAGTCCCGTCATAAGAGACTTGTAACCTGTGTGTTCACAACCCACTGCTACAATATATAGTATGAGTAAGATATGTATAAGTTCATAACAACAGTTAAGCAATTAGTAGTGAGTCTACACTTCATCTCCGAAGACCTCACCTAAGTATGTATACTTCCATGGTTGTGCCCAGAAACTTAATCTGGGGCCATTGGAAGTATATATGTCTCCATGGTTGTGCCCAGAAACTTAATCTGGGGCCATTGGAAGTATGTATGTTTCCATCACAGTTTAGTATAACACAGTTAAGTATAACACAATCACGTGTGTATGACATCAAGTGTAATGTAATCAAGTATAAATGTTATGTGAATCTGTACAAGTAAGCAAGTAGTAGCATGTATCTCCCCCAAAGAGTTGATAAAACAATTAAAAGAGTAGGGGCTATGACTCACCTTAAGTGATGATACTTGAAATGAAATGAAGTGAACAACAATGATCGGTTATCTGCCGCAACCTAAAATGAATGATGAATGATCTCATTTAGATCACCAAATGATGTTATGAATGTCCATGCTCATGTTTCTATACCACTCTAGTCTTTGGAAAAACACTTGTGTTATCAAAAATATATAATCCAAGAATTTGGAAAAAATATTGCTATTAGGAAATATAATAAGCTAGTTGTAATATATATATACTTATATATATATATATCGTATGTTTCCATGTTAGCGTTGAAATCCTCGGGTTGTAATCCTTGTAATATCGCCTTGAAATGATGAAAATATACTCGTAATAACTAATACTACATTAGTTATAAAGCTTGGTACTTAATATTACTTCTAGCTTATAAATGTACTTCGTAGTTTTTGTGCCAAATTTTATTAAAAGCTGTCAAATATAAAATGGTTTTAGCCGATATTCAAACGTGAATATCTTTGTCGTTACTTGTCCGTTTTACTTGTTCTTTATGTCCACGGTTACGTCTTAGTATGTAGTAATATATTTTGGAAAGCTCGGCTCCTCCGGGTTAAGTCTAAAGCCTCTTTTTGACCGACGAAAAACGTCCAACAGCAACTAATTTCCAGAAAATACTTTTCGTCAACAATCTTGCAAAAATCATAACTTCTTCGTTATTAACTCTTTTTAATCCGTTCTTTCGCCTACGGATTCGTTTTTGAAAGTATTTTCAAAAAAAATTTGCCAAAGTTTCCTTGGTGTTTACTGATTTTCCAGATTTTTACAAAACGGGACAGCATGTCTAAAATAGGTTCCAAATCAAGTTTTCAAGGTTTATAACTAATTTCTACCATCACCAAACCTCTTGTAACCACCACATAGCTAATCTAATCCTACCATACACCTTCTTAGGGTGCCATGGACTCCTAACCAAGTTATTATAGCAAGGGGATTCATAAATAAAAAGTTAGGGTTTGTATGTTCCATTTTAGACAAAATAAAGGGTGGTATAGCTAGTTGTACATGGTTTTTAGCATGATACTCATGAAATACATGTAAATATAAGATGATCCATGAAAAAATAAAGTTGATTACTTACTTGATAAAATGAGATGATTAGATGATGATTATGCTTGGATTTCTTGTGTTTTTCTTGATTGATTCTTGATTAGGCAAGTAAAAGGAACAAGTTTAGTGTTATAACTTTTGAAAAATAATGGATCAAGGTGTTGGTTTGGTTTTGGTCGTGGGTTTTGGGAGGAAGAAGGAAAGGAGATGAGATGAATTTTTATCTTTCTAAAAGTAAGGATTATGATTCTTGAATTTTGGTAAAGTAAGGTTTTAAGGGTTTATTAGTTAAATAATAGAAATCAATGCATGAGGTTAAGGGTGTGATCATGTGGCCGGTTTTTGGTGAGCCAAGGTGTAACACCCCCAAAATTTGGTACAGCGGAAGACTCAACAAGCTTTCGGGGTGTTACGGGGATTGGTATCCAAACACAGGACATAAAAGAACGAGATAAAGTAAACAACATAAAATGCAACCACGCGGGGTTTTAAAGTTTACATTATCCCAAAATCATCCAAAGTCAGGCCCAAAAGAAATAAATATAGGTCCACAATAGTTTATCAGAGTTTTAGAAAATAGATCCATAACCGGTGCCAATGCCAAGCCTCCAATCCCAAGCATCCATAGAGCATCACTTAAATACCTGAGAAAACGTGCTAAAAGTCAGCTTTCGCTGGTGAGATCATAGGTTTAGATTCTTAATTCAATATAGTGGACATATACGCAAAACGCTTGCTAGCTAGACTAGGGCTCAATCATCCAACCAAAATAATCCAACCAAAATAATCCAACCAAATCAAATCATCCCTATAGGTGCACGCTATAGCTCAAATCAATCCAATCAATAGCTTACCTAGCTCAGGTCTAGGCCTCGCTCTATAATCAATCAAATAGCTTACCTAGATCTAGTCTAGGCCTCGCTCAATATGTATGCGTAAGGATACGACATACCCAACATTCGTAAGGATACGACATGTTCAACTTACCTAGATCTAGTCTAGGCCTCGTTGTTTAGCTTACCTAGCTCTAGGCTAGGCCTCGCTCTATAACCAATCCAATAGCTTACCTAGTTCGGGGACTAGGCCTCGCTCAACAACCAAATCAATAGCTTACCTAGCTCAAGTCTAGGCCTCGCTCAATAACCGAATCAATAGCTTACCTAGATCTAGTCTAGGCCTCGCTCTACCTAGTTCTATAAGCATAGCAAGTTTTGAAATGAAAAAGCGATAATAGTCCACATAAAGCATTTGCACGTTTCTCACCCCAAGCATTGAAAACAAAGTTCAAGAGTAAAAAGTGGGGCTATGACTCACCTCAAGTCCAGAAAATAGCAAGACGAGGTAGGTAGAAATAAGATGTATGATAACTCACGAAACAGCAACTACGGACTTGGCACGACCTAACAATATTAACTCTTTCAGAAATCATTTCCTCAAATATATAATATTCCCAAACCCGGACGAGAATCCGTTTTATTACCGAAAATCCATTTCGTATTAGTTTGGTGTATTTGCGTTTGGTATCCATACGGGTGGTGGGTCGACTCAAAACAAACCAACAAGATCGCACATAGCAAGATAAAATAAGCTATAGATCTAATATTAGCCCAATATATCATTTAAATAAATCGCCAAAGTTTACCAAATCCGTCGATTTGATAATCCTCATATTTATTTACGTAATATACCGTTCCAAGATTACACCCAATCTAAAGCACATATAAAGCACATATCACGTAATTACTATATAGTATATATCATAGTTTAATAAATTCCTCGTATATATCGTCAAATTGGCCAGATTTCCCGATATATACACTCGCAATCTATTACCCTTTACATATACTACAACCTATGGGCGTCGTAGGATACGATGCCCACTAATATATTCGTTTCATATAACCAAACAACCCGGCTCAACCTTACGGTTGGGTGGTTATTTACTTATAGAAAACGTCTATATTAGTCGTCATATATCCGAGACAACACGAATGTCGCAAATAATAACTTACCTGGACCCGAGTGACGACAATTTCGTCTAACTCAATAAGCTTATTCGTTATATATCCAAAATGACTTTTTATTAAACGTTTCATAATTGTCGGGAGTTTCCCCTTTATAACACAATTTTTAATAATAATAATACGTTTAATAATATTACGCCACTTTCGTAGCCTAATATGTATCTAATCGTATTATTTATAATACGACTCGTGATTATTATTATTATTAATATACGCGTTTATATAGTTATATATACGTTATTCACGTATATACTTTCGTATAAACGTTCATATTACTAATAATTATTATTACGAGTTTTATTATTCTCGTTTTACTTTTAATGTTTATTGAGTTACACGAAATGGTCATATGTCCGAGTCATGACTCTCGGCTCATTGTCCAAGTCCAATAATAAACCAAAGTCATAAATAATAATCTCCGTCCAATCACAATCTCAACCACGGGCTACAACAATAAGGTCCGACTACGGTACCCAACTAACCTATCTCCGTCATCTAACGACCGTCTCATAACCGGTCCTCATATCATATACCACTCGACAACAACTTCTCAATATCAAATCATAACCAATAACCAATATCCATTTCGACCAAAGTATACGGCCGAGAAATAAATACCACATCAATATATATACCAATGACAATAATAACCAAATATAATATACACTTAGTTCATATATATCACAAAACAAATATAACATTAACCATGTTAATGTTTGGGTCGGTTTACCAAGCCAAACCCGAGCCCTCGACTCACTTGAGTCACGGCTCAAAACCACGAGTCGCGAGGACTCGAATCAACAACCTCAAGTCATCAAAATAAGCTCCAAGAGCCAAACTCCAACTAGCCATTCGACCCCTTGGGTCTCGGCTTCAATAACCTTGTATGGCCGAGAGGCCGCGACTCACGAGAGTCCATTCAAGACAGCATCGAGCCAAACAAAATACACGACCACAAGGGTGGTCGGCCAAGAAACCATCGACAACCATGGTCAACCGTGACCATCAATAACCGGTCAAACAACCAAAATAAGGTTCCAAACACCCTCATTCGAACACCAAGAAATATCAAAGGTCAACTGTACGGTCAAACAAGCACAATCCGAGGGTTTCACCCTCGGATACACCTCGACCCGACGAAAAGTAAACCAACCCGGATACCAAACTTTCAAGAAAAACGTTTTTCCCATCAAGATTCATCATCATATCACGTATTAAATTAAAACCCATTCGGATCTCACAAAATCGTGACCAAGGGTCGCGATTTTTATTAACCATTCGAGTGGAAACTCGCTCACCTTCGAACAAAAACTCAAAAACCTTGATTACCCTTCAAGAAACAACGAATATTGGTGAAGAAAATGATGATTCGAAATGAAGTAAAGGTGTTATAGGCGCGTGTTGTTGTAGATCTAAGAGTAGGGATGATGGGGGTTCGATTTACGGTGGTGTTTTAGGGTGGTGGCCGGCGGTGGTGCAGCAGTGGCCGGATATTTATGGGGCGGCTAGGGTTGAGTAGTAGAGAGGAAGAAGATAAGTTAGAGAGAGAGAGTGTGGGTTTTGTGTTGTGTTGTGTGGGATACGGTTCACACAAGGACGATTCATGTTTATACTCAAAAAAAAAAAAAATAAACCTTTTTAACTAATAATAGTAATGATAATAATAATAGGTGTAGGGGACTTAGTAGCCCGGTGTCAATACACGGACCAAACCCGAAACTCAAATAACCAAATGACTTTCTCAAACCGAACCCGTTCCAAAAATAATAAAACATCCGAATTCCGTAAACATATAAATAAATTGTTAGGTTAACCTAGTGCCGAAGTCAAAGTAGTGCCAACAGTAACGATCTCAAAAATAATAATTCATCACGAATGATTCGAACCAATTCATCAATAATTAATCCAATTCCATAAATAACGCACGATTTAAAAATCACGTTCCAACGTTTGTAAAATATCTCGTCACGATAAACTTTCCAAAAATTCCAAAATTATAATTTTTAATGTAATGCGGGTTTTATAAATGGCTCCCTATTTTGCCAGTTGTCACATCCTCCCAGCCTCAGAAGGAACCCGTCCCGGGTTTCTCTTGAAATAACCCATCTACGAAGTGAAAAGCTTCGGATATCTCTTTCGAAACTCATCCTCACGTTCCCACGTGAATTCCGGTCCGTGCCGCGAATTCCAACGAACTTTGATGAGCGGAATACGACTTCTCTTAAGTCGTTTAATCTCTCTATCCATAATCTCAATCGGCTCTTCCACAAAATTCAAACTCTCATCCATACGAATATCCTTAATAGGTATCACTGGTGTTTCCTCTGAAAGGCATTTCTTCAGATTACTAATATGAAACACATCATGAACTTTACTCAGTTCGATAGGTAATTCCAAACGATACGCTACGGGCCCAATTCTTTCCAGAATACGAAATGGTCCAATGTAGCGGGGATTCAATTTCCCTCGTTTTCCAAAACGTATCACACCCTTCCAAGGCGAGACTTTCAGCATCACTTTGTCTCCAACCTGGAATTCTAGGGGTTTACGCCTCTGATCGGCGTAGCTTTTCTGCCTATCTCTAGCTGCTTGCAATCGATCTCAAATTTTGCGTTACTTTCTCAGTAGTCTCCAAAATAAGTTCAGGGCCTGTGAGACTGTGAGTTGGCTATCTCAAACTTCAGCCCAACCAATAGGTGAACGACATTTACTACCATATAAAGCTTCAAATGGTGCAGCTTTAAGACTTGTGTGGTAGCTATTGTTGTAGGAGAACTCCGCAAGGGGGTAGATGTTTCTCCCAGCCTTTACCAAAGTCTATTATGCATGCACGAAGCACATCCTCCAAAGTCTGAATAGTTCTCTCACTTTGACCATCGGTTTGGGGGTGATATGCAGTACTCATATCAAGTCTCGTCCCCAAAGCGTTTTGAAGTGATCGCCACAACGCTGACGTAAAGCGGCTGTCGCGATCAGAAATAATCGATATCGGAACTCCATGACAAGAAACTATCTCCTTTACATACAACCTCGCAAGTTTATCAACACTATCATCTTCACTAATCGCCAGGAAATGAGCAGACTTAGTCAACTATCCACAATTACCCATATAGCGTCGCAACCGCTAGCTGTCTTTGGTAATTTGGTAATAAAATCCATTGTGATCCGCTCCCATTTCCATACCGGGAGCTCTGGCTGCGTCAATAATCCTGACGGTTTTTGATGTTCGGCTTTAACATTAGAACATGTCAAACGCTTACTAACATACGACGCTATATCTGCCTTCATACTTGGCCACCAATATAACTTTTTCAAATCCTGGTACATCTTGTCAGACCCAGGATGAATAGAGTATCTTGACTTATGCGACTCGTGCATAATCAACTCTCGAATTCCTCCATACAAAGGTACCCAACTTCGGTCTCCAAAACATAATACTCAATCAGAACGCTTAACAAATCCCTTCTCATTTTCTGCCATCCCGAATATGTTCTCAGCAGATCGATTTTCTGCTTTCAACGCTTCCGTTTGAGCTTCAAATATTTGAGACGGTAACGGCGATACGATAGTCATTCCTAATGACCTAACTCGTAACGGTGGTATTCTCTCCTTTCGACTAAGAGCATCAGCAACAACGTTTGCTTTGCCCGGATGGTAGCGAATTTCACAATCGTAATCGCTTAGCAACTCGATCCAACGTCGCTGCCTCATGTTAAGCTCTTTTTGGTTCAGAATGTGTTGCAGACTTTTGTGATCAGTAAACACTACACACTTGGTTCCATACAAGTAATGTCTCCATATCCTCAAAGCAAAAACCACAGCACCTAACTCCAAATCATGGGTGGTGTAGTTCTTCTCATGCTTCTTGAGCTGTCGGGAAGCATAAGCTATCACTTTCTCTCGTTGCATTAACACAGCTCCTAAACCTTTTTGTGAAACGTCACAATAGATGACAAAATCCTTGTTACCTTCGGGTAACGCCAAGATAGGAGCACTACACAACATCTCCTTAAGTAACTGAAATGCTTCCTCTTCCTTATCTCCCCATTCATACTTAACACTCTTTTGAGTCAATTTGGTCAACGGTTTTGCTATCTTCGAAAATCCCTCAATGAATCTTCGGTAATAACCGGCTAATCCCAAAAACTGACGAACTTCTGTTGGGGTCGTAGGTGCAGCCCAATCTTTAATCGCTTCGATCTTAGCAGGATCTACATGAACTCCTTGTCTATCAATCACATGACCTAGAAATTGTACCGTCGGAATCCAAAATTCACATTTCGAAAACTTGGCATACAGTTTCTCCTTCCTGAGCGATTCTAAGATAAGTCTTAGATGCTCCTCATGCTCCTTCTCACTCTTCGAATAACTCAGAATGTCCTCGATGAACACAATCACAAATTTATCTAAGTAAGGCTTACACACCCGATTCATGAGATCCATGAATACCGCCGGTGCGTTAGTCAACCCAAACGGCATCACCTGAAACTCGAAATGCCCGTAACGGGTTCTGAAAGCCGTTTTCGGAATATCTTCTTCGCGAACTCGAAGCTGATGATATCCCGATCTCAAATCGATCTTCGAATACACATTCGATCCTTGGGGTTGATCGAATAAATCATCGATCCTCGGTAACGGGTATCTATTCTTCACCGTTAACTTGTTCAACTCTCGATAATCAATACACATACGAAACGATCCATCCTCCTTCTTCACAAATAAGACCGGGGCCCCCCCAAGGTGAAGAACTTGGTCTTATGAATCCCTTTTCGGCTAACTCCGCCAATTGTTTCGACAACTCTTCCAATTCAGTAGGTGCAAGACGATAAGGTGCTCGTGCCACGGGTGCAGCACTAGGTATCAACTCAATATGAAATTCTACTTGTCTAGTAGGCGGAATTCCCGGCAAATCATCGGGAAACACATCCGAAAAATCACGAACTATAGGTACATCTCCAATGTACCTTTCCTTTTTCTCCTTCTCTCCTTTCTCAGAAATTTGGGCTGAGAGAAGGTAACTCCCCTTTTTCATTAGCTTTGGCAACTTAGTGCAAGATATGACCGCTAATCTAGATGGGCCTCTCAAATCCTTTCTATCTCCTGGTATGTTCAGAATCTCCTTGCCGTAAGGCACACGCACGATCTTCTCATCGAAAATTATATGAGCACGATACTTCGACAACCAATCCATACCAATAATGACGTCAAAACTTCCTAACGTGACGGGTAGAAGATCTATGTTGAAAGGACGATTTAGAAAGTTTAACGTGCAATCGCGAATGATAGTCCTAATCCTCTCTATGTTCCCATTAGCTAATTCTACATCATAACCAATTCCTAAGGCCATCGGGGGTTTCTCAAGTAAGGGTGCAAACTTAGTGGACACAAAACTCTTATCGGCACCATTATCAAATAGTATGGAAGCGTAACGCTTATTGAGAAGGAACGTACCAGTCACAACGTTCGGATCTTCTCCTCTCTCGTTCCCGAGTGCATACACTCTTCCATGAGCAACTCCAGCTTCCACACGTTGGTCCCCATTATCTTGTCGTCCACGGTTTCCTCCAGCTCCACGGTTTCCATTATTGTACCCATTACCACCCGATCCTTGATTTCCTCGGTTCCATAATTCCCTACACTCATTCCGATAATGTCCTTTCTTTCCTCATCCATAGCAAGTAACATTTGCTTTGTTCATAGTTTCAGGAGTAGCTTGAACCATAGCGAGTGGTCGAGCTTTACAATCCTTAACCATGTGTCCCATCTTAGAGCAATTCTTGCACATTACCGTACATCGACCAGAATGATGCTTGTAACATCGGTTACCTTTGGGTGCATCTCCATTGCAGCTCTTCTTATCTCCATCTCCCATGGCATAAGCTCTAGTAGTTAGTTGTCGCTTGTTTCGACGATCATTACCCTTAGAGTGATCGTCCCTCTTTCTCTTTCCATTCTTATCCTTCTCAGCTTCTTCCAATGCCAAAGAGTCCATCAATTGTTGAGCGATAGTGATAGCCTCATGAATGTTTGCAGGCTTAGCAGAAATCACATCGTTCCTTGTAGCTACCGGTAACCCATCAGCATACCTCTCAATCCTTTGAATCTCAGTCCTAACCATATCGGGCCAAAGTAAGGCTAACTCTCGATAACGGCGATTTTAAGTTGCCATATCGGTACCTTTCACCTTATGGTTCCAGAACTCAATCTCCAGCTTCTTAATCTCATTTCTTGGGCAGTAAGTCTGAATCAGCAAAGACTTAAATTGCTCCCAAGTCATAGCATAAGCCACATCACTCCCAACCGAGTTACGGTAATTGTTCCACCAAGTTAAGGCTTCATCCTTGAAAGCAAAAGAAGCAAACTTTACCTTCGTATCCTCCGCACAACCACTGACATTAAACACTGACTCAGTCTTCTCTATCCACCTGACCAAGTAAACCACTCCTTCAGTTCCACCAAACTCAATAGGTCCACAAATCTTAAACTCCTTGTAGTTACATCCATTAGCACGAACAGGTGGAAAAGTTCCAGCAGAGTTGTTGGAATGATTTGACTCAGCTAGTAACTCAGCAACTCGTTGCTCCACAAGTTGATTGATCATTGCTTGATCCACAGTAGGTGCATTAAGTGGAACATGATCATTGTCTCCCTGGACATCCACATTTTGATTCCTGTTGTTGCGGTTAGTAGTGTCCAGGTTATCAGGAGTAGGGTTTTCAACATTTCGAGTAGGACGGCGTCCTCGACGACCAGGGGTAGTCGTTGCAGGACCAGTTCTGGTAGCTCTAACAGGGTTTCGTCGTGCAACCATTAATATAGTACCAACACAAGGTCAACTACGCAAATAGGAACACAATTCTCCATGTACGCCAAAACCGTAGAATATCATACGAAATCACCATCGTCCATACAAGTAGCGATCGATACTTCGTTCCAAAACACCAAAAGACATAATAAATACTAATCGTTCCATACAAGACCAACATACAATTCGAATAACATGACTTAAGGGATAGAATAGCCAGCTCTCCTAACTGAGTACTCCGTAGCTTAGGAAGCAACATAACAACCATAAATCCAAATCGATCTAGCCATGACGCTGGCGTAGACTCCTCAACTCCGATCCAAAACCATCCAAATTCCTCAATAACGATCCCTGCTCAACACTATGTGCATCTCTGTCCCTCTTGAGGTCCGCAACCTCCTTTTCTAACTCTGTGTTCCTCAGCCACAGCTTGCGATCTCCCTCGCGAGCCGTGAGGAAACCTCTCTGCAGACTCTCTATCTGCTCATGTATCTCCATCATACCTCTCCTAATCGCTGTCGTCCTGCCCATGACATTAGTCAAATCAACTCTCAACTCAGCAACAAACTCAGCAATAAACTCAGCAATAATCATCTCAAGTCAGTCAGACATCCGCGAGATCCTCTCGTCCTGTGCAGTAATCCGAGCCCACATCCTACCAATTTCACCCAAATCTGCATGCTCAGCAGAAACCTCAGAAGGTGCATCCAACTCAACGGGACTACCAGGTGGCAACTCAAACAAAAATGGATGATCAGGTGAAACCGGCTCTAACGGATGTATCGGTTAATCGGGCTTCGCAGAATGAGCTGAATTTGCTAGCGACCCATCATCATCAGGCATCTCCTCCTCCTGAGGATCATCCTCTTCCTCATCTTGAGGGTCATCATTCTCTTCCTCATCTTGAGGGTCATCATTCTCTTCCTCATCTTGAGGGTTATCATTCTCTTCCTCATCTTGAGGGTTATCATTCTGCTCACCCTCGTACTCCTCCTCATACTCCTCGTCGGAGGGGTACTCCATCAATCGTCATCTCTGAGCAGGTGAACCACGAGGCGATAAAATCGGTGACTTAGGGCGTCAATGAGACGATAAAGTAGTGGCCGAACGCATGACCAACACGTATGGGTCATCAGGGCCATAGTGATCTACGAGTGGCGACGCGTACTAGCAATAACAATTCTTAATAACAACACGTGCAAAGGAGGCTATGATTTGTGACAACGGCGTAGGGTAGGTGTAAGTGTTTCAAAACAACTAAACCGCGAACTCAAAATACCATATCAAAATCATCATATAATTCCCAATCATATATATCAAGAAATATTTAAAATACCGCATTACTAAAATCATTCGCAAAACAATTAAGCCATATAATTCCTCAAAACGCATATAATTCCTCAAAACGCATATAATTCCCCAAAACGCATATAATTCCTCAAAACGCCATCATATCACTAATTCAATAAACCTCAAATCCTCAAATCATCTCAAGAATCCCAAATCTATCAATCATCTCAATAATCTCATTCCAAGTCATTATCTCATAATACCTCAATAATAACAATGATGCTTCGGCTTGGCGGGCTGGCGGGCAATGGTCGAGGATCGTTTTCCATAAAAATCGGTTATAGTTTAGGTGTCTATTTACCTAGTTCTCTATAACCTTGGCTCTGATACCAATCTGTAACACCCCCAAAATTTGGTACAGCGGAAGACTCAACAAGCTTTCGGGGTGTTACGGGGATTGGTATCCAAACACAGGACATAAAAGAACGAGATAAAGTAAACAACATAAAATGCAACCACGCGGGGTTTTAAAGTTTACATTATCCCAAAATCATCCAAAGTCAGGCCCAAAAGAAATAAATATAGGTCCACAATAGTTTATCAGAGTTTTAGAAAATAGATCCATAACCGGTGCCAATGCCAAGCCTCCAATCCCAAGCATCCATAGAGCATCACTTAAATACCTGAGAAAACGTGCTAAAAGTCAGCTTTCGCTGGTGAGATCATAGGTTTAGATTCTTAATTCAATATAGTGGACATATACGCAAAACGCTTGCTAGCTAGACTAGGGCTCAATCATCCAACCAAAATAATCCAACCAAAATAATCCAACCAAATCAAATCATCCCTATAGGTGCACGCTATAGCTCAAATCAATCCAATCAATAGCTTACCTAGCTCAGGTCTAGGCCTCGCTCTATAATCAATCAAATAGCTTACCTAGATCTAGTCTAGGCCTCGCTCAATATGTATGCGTAAGGATACGACATACCCAACATTCGTAAGGATACGACATGTTCAACTTACCTAGATCTAGTCTAGGCCTCGTTGTTTAGCTTACCTAGCTCTAGGCTAGGCCTCGCTCTATAACCAATCCAATAGCTTACCTAGTTCGGGGACTAGGCCTCGCTCAACAACCAAATCAATAGCTTACCTAGCTCAAGTCTAGGCCTCGCTCAATAACCGAATCAATAGCTTACCTAGATCTAGTCTAGGCCTCGCTCTACCTAGTTCTATAAGCATAGCAAGTTTTGAAATGAAAAAGCGATAATAGTCCACATAAAGCATTTGCACGTTTCTCACCCCAAGCATTGAAAACAAAGTTCAAGAGTAAAAAGTGGGGCTATGACTCACCTCAAGTCCAGAAAATAGCAAGACGAGGTAGGTAGAAATAAGATGTATGATAACTCACGAAACAGCAACTACGGACTTGGCACGACCTAACAATATTAACTCTTTCAGAAATCATTTCCTCAAATATATAATATTCCCAAACCCGGACGAGAATCCGTTTTATTACCGAAAATCCATTTCGTATTAGTTTGGTGTATTTGCGTTTGGTATCCATACGGGTGGTGGGTCGACTCAAAACAAACCAACAAGATCGCACATAGCAAGATAAAATAAGCTATAGATCTAATATTAGCCCAATATATCATTTAAATAAATCGCCAAAGTTTACCAAATCCGTCGATTTGATAATCCTCATATTTATTTACGTAATATACCGTTCCAAGATTACACCCAATCTAAAGCACATATAAAGCACATATCACGTAATTACTATATAGTATATATCATAGTTTAATAAATTCCTCGTATATATCGTCAAATTGGCCAGATTTCCCGATATATACACTCGCAATCTATTACCCTTTACATATACTACAACCTATGGGCGTCGTAGGATACGATGCCCACTAATATATTCGTTTCATATAACCAAACAACCCGGCTCAACCTTACGGTTGGGTGGTTATTTACTTATAGAAAACGTCTATATTAGTCGTCATATATCCGAGACAACACGAATGTCGCAAATAATAACTTACCTGGACCCGAGTGACGACAATTTCGTCTAACTCAATAAGCTTATTCGTTATATATCCAAAATGACTTTTTATTAAACGTTTCATAATTGTCGGGAGTTTCCCCTTTATAACACAATTTTTAATAATAATAATACGTTTAATAATATTACGCCACTTTCGTAGCCTAATATGTATCTAATCGTATTATTTATAATACGACTCGTGATTATTATTATTATTAATATACGCGTTTATATAGTTATATATACGTTATTCACGTATATACTTTCGTATAAACGTTCATATTACTAATAATTATTATTACGAGTTTTATTATTCTCGTTTTACTTTTAATGTTTATTGAGTTACACGAAATGGTCATATGTCCGAGTCATGACTCTCGGCTCATTGTCCAAGTCCAATAATAAACCAAAGTCATAAATAATAATCTCCGTCCAATCACAATCTCAACCACGGGCTACAACAATAAGGTCCGACTACGGTACCCAACTAACCTATCTCCGTCATCTAACGACCGTCTCATAACCGGTCCTCATATCATATACCACTCGACAACAACTTCTCAATATCAAATCATAACCAATAACCAATATCCATTTCGACCAAAGTATACGGCCGAGAAATAAATACCACATCAATATATATACCAATGACAATAATAACCAAATATAATATACACTTAGTTCATATATATCACAAAACAAATATAACATTAACCATGTTAATGTTTGGGTCGGTTTACCAAGCCAAACCCGAGCCCTCGACTCACTTGAGTCACGGCTCAAAACCACGAGTCGCGAGGACTCGAATCAACAACCTCAAGTCATCAAAATAAGCTCCAAGAGCCAAACTCCAACTAGCCATTCGACCCCTTGGGTCTCGGCTTCAATAACCTTGTATGGCCGAGAGGCCGCGACTCACGAGAGTCCATTCAAGACAGCATCGAGCCAAACAAAATACACGACCACAAGGGTGGTCGGCCAAGAAACCATCGACAACCATGGTCAACCGTGACCATCAATAACCGGTCAAACAACCAAAATAAGGTTCCAAACACCCTCATTCGAACACCAAGAAATATCAAAGGTCAACTGTACGGTCAAACAAGCACAATCCGAGGGTTTCACCCTCGGATACACCTCGACCCGACGAAAAGTAAACCAACCCGGATACCAAACTTTCAAGAAAAACGTTTTTCCCATCAAGATTCATCATCATATCACGTATTAAATTAAAACCCATTCGGATCTCACAAAATCGTGACCAAGGGTCGCGATTTTTATTAACCATTCGAGTGGAAACTCGCTCACCTTCGAACAAAAACTCAAAAACCTTGATTACCCTTCAAGAAACAACGAATATTGGTGAAGAAAATGATGATTCGAAATGAAGTAAAGGTGTTATAGGCGCGTGTTGTTGTAGATCTAAGAGTAGGGATGATGGGGGTTCGATTTACGGTGGTGTTTTAGGGTGGTGGCCGGCGGTGGTGCAGCAGTGGCCGGATATTTATGGGGCGGCTAGGGTTGAGTAGTAGAGAGGAAGAAGATAAGTTAGAGAGAGAGAGTGTGGGTTTTGTGTTGTGTTGTGTGGGATACGGTTCACACAAGGACGATTCATGTTTATACTCAAAAAAAAAAAAAATAAACCTTTTTAACTAATAATAGTAATGATAATAATAATAGGTGTAGGGGACTTAGTAGCCCGGTGTCAATACACGGACCAAACCCGAAACTCAAATAACCAAATGACTTTCTCAAACCGAACCCGTTCCAAAAATAATAAAACATCCGAATTCCGTAAACATATAAATAAATTGTTAGGTTAACCTAGTGCCGAAGTCAAAGTAGTGCCAACAGTAACGATCTCAAAAATAATAATTCATCACGAATGATTCGAACCAATTCATCAATAATTAATCCAATTCCATAAATAACGCACGATTTAAAAATCACGTTCCAACGTTTGTAAAATATCTCGTCACGATAAACTTTCCAAAAATTCCAAAATTATAATTTTTAATGTAATGCGGGTTTTATAAATGGCTCCCTATTTTGCCAGTTGTCACACAAGGGGGGGGGGGGGGTTTGGGTACTTGTGATTTAATTAGAAATCTAGTGTATCGTTAAGTGTTATTACGTGTTATTCGTTAAAATCGGGTAACGGTTTTAATAGAAATAAATGTTCATGAAGTTAACCGGGACAAAATAAAGTCATAATAATGATAAAAATATATTAAAAATATGTTGGGTACAATTACTGAGTGATCGGGTGATTATTGTTTAGTTTTCACGAAAACCGTCGTTATATTCATACGCGTACGTTATAAATAAAATAAATTTCCAAAATACTGGGTAACTGAATGTTATAACTTTTATGATGTTAAAATGGATATAAAAATATGTTGGGACCATTGTGGGAATATTTAGATATATTCGTCGTGTATAAACCGGGTGTTAACGTTTACTATAAATACTTATACGTAAAAACGTTAAATGTACTGAATATAGTAATTTGAAAATCCTGAGAGTGGTATAACATGAAAATGCTGTTATGATGATATGCAGACTATCTCCAGTCCGTATGCAGTGTACTTAACACTAATGAAATGAATTCGCACCTAAACCAATCCGGTTACGCGAATTTGAATACCCGTAAACTAAATTTACGATGAAATAAGTAATGCAAGTGAATGATGAAAACTTTTCCGGAAATGAATAGTGTTTAGTGAATAGTAAATTTCCCAAAAGTTTCTCAGAATATCAAAATGACCTCGAAAATGATGAATAGTAAAACGATGAATAGTGTTTTAATGAATAGTGATTTATGAATAGTGTTTTTCCAAAGTTCGGGAAATGACCTGAAATGATGAGTTGTGACAGTCTTCCCCTCTAAAAGGAACTTCGTCCCGAAGTTCAGTTAATGTTAATCAGTTAAATGTGTCAAAGCTTATGTATGTGGGTTTCTATCCAACTAGGTATGTTCTCGTGGTCAAACTTGATGAGGCAAACCTTCCCAATCCCGAGCATAGTCCTCAAAAGACCTCTTTTAGGTTAATCATTTAGGTAACCGATTTTCACTTAAGCCCACAACCCAATCAAACAAGAACAGTCATGAGATTAAGCTAAATCGGTTTGAGTGATGACTTTAACTTTTAGCTTGATTTTTGCAACCCAATCAAACAAGAACAGTCACTAGAACCAAGCTAAAAATCAAGGTCTGGATTCAACATCCTTGAAAAAGATCTTTTGAAAGATTGGCTCGACTTTGGAATTGCTTACACTAATCAAATTTCTAATGTTAGTGTGACTAAGGTTAATGCTACTAGGTCTCAGATTAGTCAATGTTGTGTATAGGTCCTATATTAAGACTTAAGTGCTACTAAAATACGATAGTTGTTCAAGAGAATGTACCCGATGTGCTACCGCGGACATGTTGGGTGATAGGATTTCCTAAGAAGTAAGCTCTGCCAATTGCGGGTGGAATCTCATTGGCCTCATCTCGTGGCCCTTCAATTGCTGCTGCTAAGTTTGGACGATTGCCCCCTTGGTTAAGATTCCTTTTCAATTTAGGACAGTTGTTCCGAAAGTGATCCGGGCTGTTACACTCATAGCATGTCTTTTGGTTCACTGGTTCTCTACACTGGTTTGCATAATGACCAGACTGTCTGCAATTAGCACACATACGGCAGGGCACAGTCTTTTGGTGATGAAAGTTACATTTCGTACATTTAGGATGCTGGCCTAAATACTCTCTCTGACCCGAATTAGTCGCCGCAAAGGTCCTTGCCCTTTTGTTGTCAGTCTGCTTGTTCGACTCGCTTGTTCCCTTCCTTTTATCACTGTCCCTCAAGCTTCCATTTCTAACCATCTCATCTGTCAGAGTCCCTGCTCTCAATATTGCACTCTGAATTGTAGAAGGCTCAGTTGTTTTCACAATCCCACGAATTTCTGGGACAAGGCCATATATGTACCTCTCGATCCTCTTGGACTCAGGGGTAACTAGGTGTGGAACTAGTCTGGCTAATTCATGGAATCGATCTGTATAGGCTGCATGACCAGCCCCTATCATAGAGAGATGATAGAGTTCATCCTCCAGCTTTTGCATCTCGTTGTCCGGGCAGTATTCCTCCTTCAGTAATGCCTTAAAATCATCCCATGTCATACCTACAGCTGCCGCTCTACCCCTAGCTTGAATCTGCGTATTCCACCATGTCAATGCCTTTCCTGATAATAAGCACATGGAATACTTTACCATTTGATGTGCTGCACAGTTACTAATGTCGATCACCGACTCCATCTTTTCAACCCATCGAGTATACACCAACGCGCCTCCTACACCATCGAAATCAATTGGCTTACATGACGTAAATTCCTTATACGTACATCCAGTCCTAATGTTGTTGTTGCCATTACCATTCTGGCCTATACCATTGGTGTTGTTAATTCCGCTTTCGTGGTTTGCCAAATTATTCATATGATCGCCAACTTGAGTGACAATAGTGGGGAGAAAGTTTTCAAGTTGTCGAGCGATGATGGCTTCAAAATCAGTATTTCCACCGTCGTTGTTATCATTGTTTTCAACGCCGTGACCACCTCCTCTACCTCCACGTCCACCAGTTCTTCCACCATCGTTACTTGGGTTACTAGTGTCATGAGCAGCCCCTCTACCTCCTCTACCTCCACGTCCACCAGTCCTTCCACCCCTTGGTGTTGCGCCTCCTCGACCAGAGCTACGAGTCACTCTCTTTGGTGCCATGATTTCCTGAGAGGAAGGACATTTAGCGAACGTCAGAGATGAGGGAAAACCGTTGATTATCCAAAGTCTATACTTCACATCCTCATATATAATACCGTGCTACCAGTTGTTTCCTAAGTTGTGCCAACACCGATCTACATCTGCATAGTCATATGTCCACGTGTGTCGTGAAGCACTTATAATTATGTTGGCCACCACAATTATAAATGTTTCCTTTCACAAGTGTACATATCACCAGGCACACATATCTCAGTGGTAGACGTTGCTTAAATGGGCATCTAGGGAATGTCACGCTTAGTACAAAGGAACAAAAGATTCTCCCTTAAGTGTTAAAGTTACCGGGAAGTCTAGTTTCTAACGGTTTCTACAAAGTATCTAATAGCGTGGGTCTAAAAATAAATAAATTATCAGCAAGCATAAGTGTATGTAAAGTGCAAGGCGATAGGGAGGAGAGTCTACATGTATGTAGTTATAGTCTAGACTCTAAAACAACCTAGTTCTCTATAACCAAGGCTCTGGTACCAATCTGTAACACCCCCAAAATACCGCAGCGGAAGACTGTGTCATTGGGATGCTACTTCAGGGCACAAAGTACAAGATATAGAAAACGAACTCTAAATGAGACGTTTTTGAAAAGTTACCATTCGTATTGATAAAAGTCATGGTTTACAAAACAAAGATCCCAAAGTAGAATAATACATAAGTTTTTAAAGTGTATCGAATGGTAAACGATAAAAGTGAAAGTCTCCAAAAGCATGCCCTAAGACTCTCAGCTCCACAAACCTGCTATCGCCTTTCTAACCTGAGATAAACATGCTTAAAAGTGTCAACACAAAGGTTGGTGAGTTCATAGAGTTTGTCTTAATACAGTTGAAAAGCTTATAAAGAATGTTCACACAGCAAAGGCATCGTAAATCCACTCAGTTGCAAGTCCCGTCATAAGAGACTTGTAACCTGTGTGTTCACAACCCACTGCTACAATATATAGTATGAGTAAGATATGTATAAGTTCATAACAACAGTTAAGCAATTAGTAGTGAGTCTACACTTCATCTCCGAAGACCTCACCTAAGTATGTATATTTCCATGGTTGTGCCCAGAAACTTAATCTGGGGCCATTGGAAGTATATATGTCTCCATGGTTGTGCCCAGAAACTTAATCTGGGGCCATTGGAAGTATGTATGTTTCCATCACAGTTTAGTATAACACAGTTAAGTATAACACAATCACGTGTGTATGACATCAAGTGTAATGTAATCAAGTATAAATGTTATGTGAATCTGTACAAGTAAGCAAGTAGTAGCATGTATCTCCCCCAAAGAGTTGATAAAACAATTAAAAGAGTAGGGGCTATGACTCACCTTAAGTGATGATACTTGAAATGAAATGAAGTGAACAACAATGATCGGTTATCTGCCGCAACCTAAAATGAATGATGAATGATCTCATTTAGATCACCAAATGATGTTATGAATGTCCATGCTCATGTTTCTATACCACTCTAGTCTTTGGAAAAACACTTGTGTTATCAAAAATATATAATCCAAGAATTTGGAAAAAATATTGCTATTAGGAAATATAATAAGCTAGTTGTAATATATATATACTTATATATATATATATCGTATGTTTCCATGTTAGCGTTGAAATCCTCGGGTTGTAATCCTTGTAATATCGCCTTGAAATGATGAAAATATACTCGTAATAACTAATACTACATTAGTTATAAAGCTTGGTACTTAATATTACTTCTAGCTTATAAATGTACTTCGTAGTTTTTGTGCCAAATTTTATTAAAAGCTGTCAAATATAAAATGGTTTTAGCCGATATTCAAACGTGAATATCTTTGTCGTTACTTGTCCGTTTTACTTGTTCTTTATGTCCACGGTTACGTCTTAGTATGTAGTAATATATTTTGGAAAGCTCGGCTCCTCCGGGTTAAGTCTAAAGCCTCTTTTTGACCGATGAAAAACGTCCAACAGCAACTAATTTCCAGAAAATACTTTTCGTCAACAATCTTGCAAAAATCATAACTTCTTCGTTATTAACTCTTTTTAATCCGTTCTTTCGCCTACGGATTCGTTTTTGAAAGTATTTTCTAAAAAAATTTGCCAAAGTTTCCTTGGTGTTTACTGATTTTTCAGATTTTTACAAAACGGGACAGCATGTCTAAAATAGGTTCCAAATCAAGTTTTCAAGGTTTATAACTAATTTCTACCATCACCAAACCTCTTGTAACCACCACATAGCTAATCTAATCCTACCATACACCTTCTTAGGGTGCCATGGACTCCTAACCAAGTTATTATAGCAAGGGGATTCATAAATAAAAAGTTAGGGTTTGTATGTTCCATTTTAGACAAAATAAAGGGTGGTATAGCTAGTTGTACATGGTTTTTAGCATGATACTCATGAAATACATGTAAATATAAGATGATCCATGAAAAAATAAAGTTGATTACTTACTTGATAAAATGAGATGATTAGATGATGATTATGCTTGGATTTCTTGTGTTTTTCTTGATTGATTCTTGATTAGGCAAGTAAAAGGAACAAGTTTAGTGTTATAACTTTTGAAAAATAATGGATCAAGGTGTTGGTTTGGTTTTGGTCGTGGGTTTTGGGAGGAAGAAGGAAAGGAGATGAGATGAATTTTTATCTTTCTAAAAGTAAGGATTATGATTCTTGAATTTTGGTAAAGTAAGGTTTTAAGGGTTTATTAGTTAAATAATAGAAATCAATGCATGAGGTTAAGGGTGTGATCATGTGGCCGGTTTTTGGTGAGCCAAGGGGGGGGGGGGTTTGGGTACTTGTGATTTAATTAGAAATCTAGTGTATCGTTAAGTGTTATTACGTGTTATTCGTTAAAATCGGGTAACGGTTTTAATAGAAATAAATGTTCATGAAGTTAACCGGGACAAAATAAAGTCATAATAATGATAAAAATATATTAAAAATATGTTGGGTACAATTACTGAGTGATCGGGTGATTATTGTTTAGTTTTCACGAAAACCGTCGTTATATTCATACGCGTACGTTATAAATAAAATAAATTTCCAAAATACTGGGTAACTGAATGTTATAACTTTTATGATGTTAAAATGGATATAAAAATATGTTGGGACCATTGTGGGAATATTTAGATATATTCGTCGTGTATAAACCGGGTGTTAACGTTTACTATAAATACTTATACGTAAAAACGTTAAATGTACTGAATATAGTAATTTGAAAATCCTGAGAGTGGTATAACATGAAAATGCTGTTATGATGATATGCAGACTATCTCCAGTCCGTATGCAGTGTACTTAACACTAATGAAATGAATTCGCACCTAAACCAATCCGGTTACGCGAATTTGAATACCCGTAAACTAAATTTACGATGAAATAAGTAATGCAAGTGAATGATGAAAACTTTTCCGGAAATGAATAGTGTTTAGTGAATAGTAAATTTCCCAAAAGTTTCTCAGAATATCAAAATGACCTCGAAAATGATGAATAGTAAAACGATGAATAGTGTTTTAATGAATAGTGATTTATGAATAGTGTTTTTCCAAAGTTCGGGAAATGACTTGAAATGATGAGTTGTGACACAAATTATGCCAAACACTATATTTAACACTTTGTAGTTATCTGATACGACCCGGTTAGGGGTTGTATCGGGATAGAGCATCACTTTTAGCGTGTGCAAGCTCCTTAAGAATATAGAAAGAAGAAAACTAGAGAATTACTTGACAAACTTGATTGATTCATTCATAATAATGATTCAGTATATATAACCGAATAACCCTAGCTTGTAAAAAAAGCCAAACATAAAGACATATGAACAATAACACTTTCCTAATACGACACAAAGAACATATCCTAAATAAATATAATATATTAATATGACATAATCCCGGGATGTATCATTCCCCACTCCTTCGAAATCACCTTGTCCTCAAGGTGTGGTCTTGAGAAATTTCTCTTGATTCCGGGAACCCATATCCGAATCTTAATCCTAGTCCTATCTTCCACTCTCGTAGTTCTTCTGCCTTCCGCTACCGCAACCAACACATTTTTCCTCTTCCGCCTTCTACTACCTTGGACATAACACAACACCATTCTTCCGCCTTCTGCTACCCATGTCGTAACACTCCCCACTCCTTCAAAAATCACCTTGCCCTGAAGCTGATACGAAGAATATGTCGATTGAGAATCCGCTAATTCCACATTTAAATTCAAATTTATTTCGCCTAAACGACCATCAAATTCACGATCACCCACAACAATCTCTTCAATACTTTTCTTATTTTCTGAATATTCTTCAAACTTGCTATGAACTTCATTACTCTCACCAATATTGAAAACATCATCTATCGCGTTATTAACCACATTAACACCAATATATTCGTCAATATCTAACGACCTTTTAATCTCAGGTGAAACGAATTCACTTTGTAATGATGGAATGTTATCTTATTTTTTTTCAATTATATGCTCTTTCTCCTTCTCTTCAATTTCCTCAAAAACGAGCCTCGACTATATGAGACAAGGAAAAGGCTTCTCCTAAAGTTGTAGGCCTTGCCCTCAACAGTTCTATTTGTAACTTCAGTTTTAGTCCAGAGATATAAAACGATGTAAGTAAAGATTCAGAGATCCTTGTTACTTGATTTGCAAGTACCACAAACTCACTCTCATATTCGGTCACCGTACCCATTTGCAAGAGCTTAGAGAGTGCGTATTCCGCGTCCCAATCACATCCGCTCGATGCCATGAACATTAACTCGAAAAACAATTTTTTTCCCGATGAACAGTACCGATTAACAGTGCAATGAATAGTACCGATGAACAGTGTGATGAATAGTGTTGATGAACAGTACTTTTTGATGAATAGTATCGATCGATGAACAGTAGCGATTGATGAACAGTGGTGTTCGATGAAACAGTAGCGTCAAATGAACAGTACCGAACGATGAACTGTAACTTTTTTTTCTTTTTATTTATTTATTTTTTAAATAATTTGGAACCCTAATAAAAAACCCTCTCAACGAGAGCTCTCAATGAAAGCACCAATTGATACGACCCGGTTAGGGGTTGTATCGGGATAGGGCACCACTTTTAGCGTGTGCGAGCTCCTTAAGAATATAGAAAGAAGAAAACTAGAGAATTACTTGATAAACTTGATTGATTCATTCATAATAATGATTCGGTATATATAACCAAATAACCCTAGCTTGTAAAAAAAGTCAAACATAAAGACATCTGAACAATAACACTTTCCTAGTACGACACAAAGAACATATCCTAAATAAATATAATATATTAATATGACATAATCCCGGAACGTATCATTATAATCCCGGGACGTATCATTATCCCAATGCATAAAAGATATACAATGTTGCCCATTGATCATCGAAGTTAATCGATCATCTTGGCCTGCCGTAAAACATACTTGTGTTTTTGTGTTTGGTATCATCGTGAATTTATTTTTGTCGTCTAACAATGAGTTTTACAATATTAGCAACTATAGTAAAAGCAGGAATGTCCTTTTTTATGAACAAAAGGCTATGAGATTAAACGAGTACTATTATTGTAAAAGAGACAAATGTACATGCATGTACGTTTGATGCGTCTAATCAACCCATATGGGGCTTGTGGAAGTCACAATAATAGAACAACATAGCAAATATGTATGTCGGGTATGGAATCACACCAACAGAAATATATAGTGGTTAAAACGATAAATTAACAGTTAAGTTGACTTGGGCACAGTGACGGAACCAGTGCGAGTCTCGAGGCATATCCGGACATCTATGGATTTTTATGGTGTAGATTCTTAATAGTAACTAGTATGGTACACTGGTGGAGACAAGAGGGGGCAGGGTGGGCATGTGTTTTCTAGTGAAAAAATTGTAGTGTAAAAATTTTAAAATATTTGACTATTTTCGTAATTTATCCCCTTAACGAATCGATTTGTAGTGTAGTTTCTAAAAATTATCAAAGTTAGTCATCTCGATCGTAGCTTTCTGGCTCCGCTCCTAGTATGATACCATGGAAATATGCGTCGATATATAGTTTCATACATTAGTTTGTGAAAATATGTGTCGGTAAATTTTTTGTTCACGTTGGTCCGGTTCTTTTACAGTCCTGCGTGTGCAGATAGATTAGACTAATAATGAAAGAACCTTGATAGATGGACCTAATAAGAGACCTAATGCTTAAATAACTTGTACAGTGCATGCACTGTATAAGTTATTTAAGCATTAGGTCTTTTATTAGGTCCGTATATTAAGTCTATTAATCATTTCCCATGATGAAAATGTATATTGTGATCTGATTGCATCCAAATGCCAACCAATTCAAAACCTTTTTATCTTTTTGCTACAAATATTGTGGTTGGTTAAGGTCTGTAATAAAAGCCTAGTTGAATGAAGAGGCTTTGGAGCATCCGATGACATGGATAAAACAGGAGAATCTGACGTATTTAAGGTAGTAAATACCATTATTGTTACGGTAGACTTGACAGTAGGTCAGTAAATGCTATTCATGTGAGAATAAATCCAGGCCCTTGATTATCAAAGTGACACTGTTTAGTCAATTGATCCAACGGTTGAAATCTTTCAATCCATTTATAACGGAACAGGCAATAAATAATCATTCACCCTATTTACTCCGTCGCGCCAAGATTCAGCACACCATTTTCAAAAAAATCAAAGCAAAAAAAAAAAAAAAAAAGTCATTGAAATATTTGTTTCTGTGAACCTAAAAAATTAGAGCATATATTATCATGGTGAACAATTATTTTAAGCTGAAATTGTAAGAGATATGATAATTTTAAAAACAATAAAGTGGTTTTTAATGAAAAGTGTAAACGAGTAACTATAAAGACTGTTGGGACATTGTCCCAATATTCCTTCACCATAAACATTCAGTTGATCGGTTAAAAATGCTTTAAGAAAACGGGTTGTGTGTTCAACGCCAACTCTTGACTAAGAAATTGGTCTTATAAAAAATATCAGTCGGCATGAAAAAGGTCCATGAGGTTAGAGTGCCGATCTTAGCCTTTCTAAGAAGGATATAAAGCTTATAAACTACTAGTAGGAAATACTTACTCGGTTCCTAATGAGATTTCAAGCAGTAGAAGGTAAAAATTTGAGTTGGATTCATGATGACGCATTATTTACACAACCCTTCTTACAAAAGTGATTTTTGTCATAAATTGTCAAAATGTTACATTATTGATTTCTTATCCGTTTAATGATTGTTGTCCTTTAAATTTTCAATGCTTTCTTCATGACTCTATTGACTATATTTTTCATTTTAATCATGACTTTTTGTGTTACTTTTGTATATTTGAGTCAGGTTAACTTTCTTTTGTTTGTTATGGAACAAAAAGGTTTTCTATTTTGTTTTGTGATACAATGATGTTTTTATATATAACGGAAAACTGAGTGCACTCATGGAATAAAGCTCACAGATTTAAACCACTTATAGTTGAACTTTTTTTTTTTTTTTTTCTTTTCCTAATGTAATGTTGAAAAAAGTTTAAAATTTTGAACCTACAGAGATGCAATTCTGTTGATAAGAATTGTGAGTCTTGAGTTACATGTCACATATAAACAAATCGAATTAAGCTTCATTAAATATTAACCAGTTCACATGATACACAAGAAATATATATACAGTACATGACATTAATGTGAAATGAATATGAAAAGTAAAAATTAGTCGGTGAATTTTTTTCAAAATCAATGCTCCCTCCGTCACAGAATAACTGTTACCAGATGAAAAACACTCATTTAAAAAAAATATAATTATTAATAGTGCTTTCTTTCTCTTATTTTTAGCAAAATAATAATTTTACACTTAACTAATTAATTGTTTTATTATTTTTTTTTAAATTTGTAATATTAATTACAACCGAGGATAATAAGGTAAACTCGATCAAACTTCTTAATCTATTGTTAGTGTAGACAATCAAATTGAAATATTCAAAAAAGAAACGTGAACTATTAATTTGAAACGGAGCGATATCATTTATTCTTCAACAAGTATGCAATAATGAAAACATTAGACCGAGTTTTCTTGGACTAATGTCAAAATTCTTGATTTGTACTTGTTTGTACTTTTGATTTATAGAAATCAAAATATACAATGATATATTTGTGATTTTATTTATTTATTTATTTATTTGAAATCTAGTGAGATTAGGTTATTCTGCAAATACAATGATGAACATGTAAACTTTTTGAAAAAAAATTCAAAAGCAAATATAAGTCAACGAAACATTATAGATAATCAATATCTGTAACATCTATCAATCAACCATAATAAACTTGCTCCTTGCTATTAAATATTTTAACAGTGACAAACAAATACTCCGTAACTAGCCATTTTTAGAAACTTACATAGTTACTCCGTACATGGAAAGTTAGAAGCAACGTTAACCCTAATTTCTAAGATAAAAGAACAACAAATCACATACGTATAGAATAAATTATAATCTCATTAACTAGGACAAAAGCTCATTAAACCACTACTACAAAACACACTAATAAACCAATCAAACCATATTTAAACTAGTACACAACAAACTCATAAACCCTAATAAAACCAGGTCAAAAAGACATAGACGACGAATCTGTTTTAGGAGAAGACAACGGAAACAAAACCAACAATTCAGGTTCATTTCCTCTTGGAGTACTAAGTGAACTTGGATGCAAGTAAAACCCTTTTTCCGCTATAGCTTTATCTTCTTCTTCCACCGGTGTTCTTGGACTCCTGCCACCATACACATCCAGTGTCGACACAGGAGATGACATCATCTCACTGCCCACAAACCCTCTTTGTCTAGAAACTGGAGACATGGTCCTAAAGGGTCTGAAGTCACGTGAGCCATTGTTGAGTGTGATTTCTAGCTTGTTAGTGTGGTGTCTGCGTTCATGCAGCTTGAAAGGTGGAGTACGGTGAGGTGGGGCTGTGGTTGTGGTTGGAGTAGCGCCAGTGAGACGTTGGACGACGGCTCGAAAGGTGGATGGGTCAGCTTGGACGAAGGTTGTGGTGATGGGTGAGTTGGGGTCGGAAGCCATGAGTGAGTGAGTGAGTGTTTAGGGTGGTGAAGTGAGAATGGTATGGGTGAGTTTATATATTATGAAGAGGTGGGCCAAATTGTGTCATTACACACATTTGAGGTGTGATGTGTGGTGTATTTAAGGTGTCAAAAAGTGAGAGGGAAAATTCAAAATGTTAACAATTTGGCTATAGCATCATTGGTGACATAAATTGTTTTGGAAACTGGATTACATCGGCCGGTTTAATCGGTTGAACTAAAAAACAACTGATTAAGACGTCTAAAAACCTTATAAGCCAACTTGGTTTATGTATTTCTATCTGATTCAAACATCATTTTTTCATGTGGTGGTGTGATGCGTTAGATGTATGTGTAGTAGAGTTTATATATCGTTTTAATTGTATGTGCAACCGACGTAGATATTGTTATAAGATGGCAAAAGTCATTATAATCTGGATTGAGAGCCGTGGCCAATGTAAGAGTTTTAATGAACTCTCTTTTGGGAAGAATAAATTTTAAAACAAAACTGACAGGTCGCTAGTAAAACAAATTACATGGAAGCGGAAAGAGTGTTACAAGGGTCATTAAACCACTCAATCTAGTTTAGGAGGATTATTTGACCATAATAGAAATCCAAGTAAATGAGAACATCTTGATGTTAAAAATAAGCACCTTCTTTAGTCGTTGGAATGAAAAAATGGCTTCATTGCGATACTTTCAAATAAGCCAAAATGTGGTTTGGATTACAACATCGTAGAACTTTACATGAGAGGTGATAGATTAACATTATCGGCTATGTTAATCACTTCCTCTATGTTTGAGAAGTTGTGATTACGAATTTTTCACCAATTAAGAACTTTCCAAGTATTCTTAGCAATGCAACAATAATCGGAAATATGTTCCTCATATTCAACCTCATTGGCACAAACCAAGAAAAGTATCGAGTCCAAATCAATGCCTCGCTTATCGAGGTTAATTCTAGTGGGCAAAGTATATATATCGAGTCCAAATCAATGCCTCGCTTATTGACGAAAATATGTCTCCGCTGTTAACATTACAATTTTTTCAAATGACGTATGACTATAACAGACTTTTATTATTTACCACACTACTACATTTTATTAGAATATTTTGCCAATATGCATGTGCAAACTATGATGACACAACCAGCTAAATGTGTCATGTACTCATGTGAGTCATGTCACGACTGTAACCCAATGAAAATGCATTTACTCTTTAAATTCGAATTTCATGAAAGCATACTCTTGTCACTATGCATTGAGTTAACAAAACAAGTATCCAAGTGACACATGATGCTAAAAATCTTACTCCATACTCTAAACAATCTAGATTAGATTGTTAGAATCATTGTTGTTCTAGGGTCGTTGTGGGTCAGAAGGAGTGGTTTATTAATGTCGATGTAATTTCCTAGCAACTTGCTAGAGATTTATTTATCGAGAATATATTAGCTACAATTTTTGTGCAGTCAATTGGCTACAATTTTGTGCAACAATTTTAAGTCATTGATTTCTTTTTATGGGTCATTTTCTTGTGTGTTTTTGTGGATAATTGCAGCCAATTGGTTATAAAAATTGTAGCCGAGCTATCCCCTAATGCTTGAGATAAAACATAGCATACTCTCAGTGATCTCATCTTCGAAACCAACTAAGCTACACGTTTGAACAGTTTATCCGATGTTGGAATAATCTTTGTGTAAATTTTTTTTACATACGCGTCTTACCGTATAGACTTTGTAGGTGAGAGTAAATGTTAAAAGTGGCGTGAAGTGAATCGTAGAGTGAAAGGGTCAAGTCAGATCAAATGAGAAGAGGTCTGGGTTAAGTCATGTCAGTCAGTTGTGTTGTGGCTGGACCCTGCTGGTTGCATATGTCCTTACTTTGCCAACATGTCTTCCAATTTCCAAATGTATGTACCATTGATTCCCCTGCATTGGGTAAGGAGTATCCATTTAATTATCCATCTACATATCCTAACTTTGAGCTTCATAGACTTGTTTGTCCTTGATTAAAAGCCTGAGGTGAATGTACTAAAATAATACTGTATGACATGAGTTGAATAACGAGAAAGAAATTGTTTTAGGTTGCTCTTAAATATGTGATTTTTGAAATGTGGGATACATCAGTCGTTAATGTTAGAAAGCCTCCTATCATGCTTACAATCAGAGGCGAGAATTTTATGTTAAAGGGATGAACTTTTTTTAAAAAGTAGTTACTATGTTAGAAAAGTAGCGTCGCATTATACAGCGGAAGAAAAACAAACTATAACAACACATTTTAGAAAAATAAATAAACACTGATAAGGAGTCTAAAAATAATTAATAATTTAGTTTCATTATCATAAACAAAGATTATCATCAAGTAAAATTACGAATTAGCATAGCCAGTATAAAAAATTCAAGTACAGTAAAACATCTATAAATTAATAGTGCTGAGCCCGAGATATTTTATTAATTTAGCGAGATATTATTATATCGATAAATTAATAATTTATTAATTTAAAGATGTTTTACGTATAGCTATTAAATTTTCAAGTCTAATATACTAGCTACTTACAATGTATACTCATTAGAAATGAAAAATAAATTTGAAAAATAAGTTTCAATTAACATTTTATGAATTCACATTCACACTGTGAAAATAAAATTAACACTTTTTGTTAAAATACGAGAAGATAACGCACTAACTCTTTAATGCAATAAGGAGATTTTAAGATAAAGTTAATATGGATTTTAAGTTCAACAAAAAACAAGTGATTATGGATTCATGTTTTACTAAATAATTTTAGGATTTTGAAGGGTATTACACACACACACATATACATATATATAGAATTTTTAGTAATTATTAATTTATAGTTTCATTGTGACTCATATATATACACTGGAGTTTCAAAAAAAATTATAATCTTATTATTTTATCGATTGGTGTCCAAATTTGCACTAGTCCCTAGTTGGGACTGGACAAATTATTAATTTTATCGAGGTTATTAATTTATCGAGTATTAATTTACAGAGGTTTTACTGTAAACCATGAACAAAATTACAGATTCTATTTGCTATAATTGCATGTTCTGATTGGGATATACATGCAACTAATGGTTTGAAAACCGGACCGGACATCAAACCGGTTTTTTTGGGTCCTTGATTTTTTCCTGTGTTATGTGGTTTTTTCCGGTTGAACCGAAAGAACCATCAAGCAGGTTACGGTCTGGTTCAGCAGTTGAACCGGCTGGTTCAGTCCGATTTTCAGAACATTTGCTTGCAACTTAATATGTCTTATTTACTTATTTAATAGTAAAGCAATGTAATGAAAATAATTTGCCTTTGTAAAACTAATGAGGTTGATGCATAATAATACGTGATACAACATGGGTTTTGATCGTAACTTGTATACTTTTTCATCTCCGTTTACTTTCTACGCTAATACACATGAGACTAATTTGAAAATTTACATTGAATACAAGATTAGGGCTAAACATGCAATTATTAAGGAAGTTGGACTATTAGGGGAGGCCAAGCACCGGCTAGCCCTTTTTGGCCTCGCCCCTACTTTCAACCATTGTACATCACCGATGCACCCCAACTATTTTTTTCGAGATCACGATACAACTACTATTACTCTGGGCTATGATTTTATCATCACACTATGACATAAATTGAATAACAAGTAAGAAAATAGACTCAAGTTTAAATATATGGATTGTGGGTTACAACGATTGTAAGAGCAGCTACCATCGTGCTTGCCAACCATTGTCCACAATTACTAATAAATCAACTTTTCTTCTCAATTATGACTCGACGATTTTTACCTTATTATGATTTCGCCATTATCACTAACCACTTTTCTCAACAAGATACATATTTTTCTTACCTACAAATATCCTCACATGTCATAAAATTTCCACATGCTTCACAAGGTTTTCTTCGTTTTTTACTCTACAAGGGTAAATCGGCAATAATAAAATATCATTTTTGTGTACACATTGATGTTGACTTTGTGTAAATTAAATTCCTTAAAACAAAGACAACAATAATTTCACCTTTTCAAAACAATATATCTTTATGGCCGGGTGTAATGGTCGGTTGGCCTACCCGACGCATCACACCCTTTTACACCACTCTATAGGGGACGCGTCCCATATGAAGAAATTGGAGAGACGGTCATTTTTGCGACCAATTCAAATGCAAACCAAAAACCCAATTTGACATTTACATGCTTTTTAAATAAAATTGGGGATGTCGATCTTTTTTTTTACACTAAGTTGTTCACGAAGTAGTCATGGAAAAAGAAAGCTGATGTAGCAGTGAAATGTTAAGTTGGTCTGTAGGTGGTCATCATTACACCCAGTCTAAAATGTTAACGATGAACAAAAACGTGTATATTAAATGGCATTGTTTAGGTGGAATGATTAGGCTTGAAAACAGGCTAGTTACTTCGTTATGAAAACTAGACGAATACCCGTGAATAAAAACGAGATTTTATAGCGGCAAGTTTTTATAGTTGCTTGGTTATTCATTTTTATCAATTATGAACTAACATAATAATACAAAAACGTTGTAATATGTTGTCTTATATACTAGAGTTTGTGGGTGGATTTTTAGAGAAAAAAAAAAAAAAAAAAACTATTTTTTTTACTATAGAAACTATATAAAAAAGAGTTGTCATGGATTTTTTTTTTGAAATTTTGGATGTGAATTGTAATGCAATTATTTTATTAAGGAAATATTGTTTACATTTTTATGTGTGATTTTAAGTATGAAAAGTTATTTTAAGGATTACTCATTTAAAAAAAAAAAAAAAAAAAAAAAAGCTTTATATGCACTGTATAGACTATAGATAGGTACGAAATAACATCTGAGCTAAATTGAAAAAAATTGCTAAAGTGTTTTAACTTTTAACAGCAGTACTTTCTTACAACCGATATACGAAGCATATTCATTTAAATCTTACACATTTTTACACATTTAGTCACTCAACTGTATCAAAGTAAATATTTTATCTCATCATTGTAAAAAAGTCACGTGGTATACGACTAATCCAAGTCTTCTGACGTCGATTTTGCTACTAATATGTAAAAAGTGTACGAGTAACTTGTTTTCTTGGACAACTGTTTTACCCCATAATTTTGAATCATCTAAAATCTTGTTACCATTTTGAATTCGAATTAAATGACGTACTGAAACATGTCTCGATAACCAAACTTAACAAAACGAGCCGTTCGAAAAAATGATCTAACATCATATCGACTGAACTCTAACTTAACATGTCATTATACTACTAGGACGACTGAGAAGCTAAAACCCAACGATATAGATTGTTTCACTCCCATCAGCCACCATCACTAATGTCATACAAACTTGAAACCCTCCGTTATTGTGTCATAATATTAGAGGTGGCAATTTGTGCCAAAAATGAAAAAGATGGGCTAATTTTGGCTATTTTGTAAAAGATTTGGACACATTTAGCCTCCACCTTTTTTTGAAATGACCATATTTAGCCCATCAAAAAGTTAAATGGGCACCAACGGGCACATATTTTCTCTTAATTGGAGAACGTTATAATTGTTTTTAAAGAACAACTTATATATTAATATATTTAATTTTTTAAAAATAAATGAAGTATTACGTTTAAGGAATTTATTTCGTCATTTTTTGTTTTCTATAAATCGATTTGTATAACATGTGCCCATTTGGCACGTGCCCGTTCTAGCCCATGCCCGTTCTAGCCCACGCCCGTTCTAGCCCGCGCCTGTTCTAGCCCGTGCCCGTCCCGCCCGGCCCGCCAGTTTTGCCACCTCTATGTCATATACAGTAACAATATTTGCACCCAAACAGGAAGGGGAGGACTTCACTCAATTTGGGTATATGTGGCCGTGGGCTCAAGTTCAGTGAATTAGTCTGCCAAAAAGTTGGAAACTACAATGCCCACAAAAGATGAATAGGATATCTGGCCCTTGGTATGAAAATTAGATTCGAGGATGAATTTTGTAAGGTGTCTGGATACAAGAAGGAAACTCAAACATGTTGTGTCCTTATGCTTCATAACTGATATGCATATCAATTATATTGTTTCTCATTACGGCTATGCTTACATGCATTGCATCAATAATTTTATGTTGTATTATTGAATCAGTTAAAATGTATTCTATATAGCTATGGATAGTGACACAGTGTTACTTGACATTCAGCAATTATTATATGTTTTCTTTAGAGTATCACTTAAACAACATATATTTTTTAAAACTAATATGATCAACATATATCAAATTTCGTCTTGATATAAAAAATGTTTGCGTAAGTGTCACCTTCTAAAAAAAAAATATAAATGTTTGAACTATGTTGATTATGTTGGTATCTGAAAATTAGATTGTTCACATCAAATATTTGAAGAAAGTATTTGCGTTCATAAATTGCCATATCAAAGTCTCAAAAGAATGGATAATGAATAAAAAGTAGAAGTTATAAATGGATCAAGTACTAGATTTTAATGGCCCAAAGAAAAGCTTATTCCTGGCCTATCTTTCCCCTTAAAATCATACCGGTTGTTGGGCTTCATCCAGAGTGAACCCCCTACAAGCAACACTCAAGAGTCAAGAAAATCGTAAATCAAATGAAGATACACTCTACCTTCATGATCCAGCTTGTGCAAGTAAAGTACCTTAACTAAGAAGATGAAGTTCAAGTGAGATCCGACAAAGTCTCACTGACTATCTATGTTCTCTCTTAAGATTTAAGAACAAGCATGATACGCAGATATCCGACAAAGTCTCACTGACGGTCTATGTTCATTTCCTGTTCTCTACCAAGTTTTTATTTTTGTATTGAGTGCTTAATGTGTTATAGGAACCCTCTCTATATTGTCACATCAATAGATTTTAGTCAAACCGTACAACCCGCGATGCACACCGTACAAACCGTTGATGCACCTAATGATTGGATACCCTCCCCATGGGAGGGTATGGATAACTTGTCCCTTTTCAATAACCTTCAACATACCACCAATACTTGCTAGAACTCTTAACAAACAAAGAATATAATATGATGGAGGAATGCTAGTTTTTTGTTTGAGTTATAAGTTCTGATTCGGCACTTTTTGCTAGAACGTGAGACTATAACGTGAGACGGATAAAACACATAACGTGAGACGGGTAAAGCGAGATGTATACTCTAACGCACGTGATGCTCTTATTATAATTATAGATACACCCCAAAGCTCTTACGGAATATTATAATTATAGATACATTCCAAAACTAATTATTGAGTTAGGACATGTGTGAAACTTTCAACTTTTTTGTTTTACCATTAAACTTTTTTTTTTTTTTTTTTTTTTTTTTTTTTTTTGAACGGTAATTTGTGGCTACATGACCCCTAGCCCAGAAGGCGTAGCGAGCCCACACAACCAGGTTGTGTCCAGCCCAGAAGGCAATGACACTCTTCCCTTTATACACGCGAGAGGAACCCCCTATCGTCCTAGACAAGACTCGAACTTGAGACCTTGCCTAGGAGGGTAAAACCTCCCCCAAATTGGGTGTCATATGAGCTAGGCTCATTTGGTTCATTAACCCTCTTTTAGCCAACCAATAATATAACACTAAACGAAATTCAATATCTTTTTTAACCAACACATAACTAATAACTATAGAGCATTCTTGCATCTTTTTGAGATGAACCAATTGGTAAGATGAACTTAACAGTGTCTTTGTAATAGTAAGTTAGTAACAATTGAGATGGCTCTTCTTTCCCATCTATTTATAACTTAATTAGCAACATTTTTACAAGATAACATGTTTTAAACATCATAAACTTTAAAACAGAAGAACACTTAACTAAAAAGAATATGCAAACTTTCTTAGGCAAAGAACGCACTTAAATACAAGGGTCTACAAGCTCACATTATAGATTCTTATGTACTTGCGGTCTCATTATAGATTTTTATGTACTTACGGTTAGATAAGACGTATGACAGGAGGAGGAAAACAAGAGTAGCAAAAAGTTGCCATCATAAACTAAAATATGCTTTTTAAGAATGGACCATAAGATAAAAATTATTGTTACTTATGTTTTTCGATATCACACGAGATATATAAGTCCTCTTGGGCCGTACGTATGCACGGCCAAATACATTACCTAGTGATTGTTAATAGGAACAAGTTAATGGCATCTAATATCAATGAACATTTTCAAATGTTCACATATCATTTATAAACCTAATAAAATACTACAATACCAATCAAACTTTGTTTGTTTTGTGCTGATATCAACAAAAGACCGTTTTTTACTTCCAAAATCCACATCAGCGACAAATGTACATGCCACATCATAAATTTGTACCGTTATGATCTACGTCAGATTAGTTTCATGTCTGATAATTGAATAGGTGACAAAGTTTGATAGGTATTTTGAAACATTTGACAAAGTTTGATGGGTATTTTAAAACATCTAACTTCATGTAATTAACTTTAAAAAAAAAAAAAAAAAAAAAAAAAATCCACGTATGCAATTAAACCGGTGTAGCCGGTTGATGGTTATACCACGTAACCAAAAGTATGATATTGAACTAAAATTTGAAAGTTTAATAGGTATTATCGTATTTTATTAAGTATATAACTGATATGTGAACATTTAAGAATGTTCGTTGTTCATCAATTTGTTACAAAAAATAAAAAATACTTGATCATTTCCAAAACTTGTTGGTAATAACTATGGTTCTAAAAGGCGCGTAAATGCCTCGCAAATGTCCTGCAAAGGCGTGAGCCTTGGTCATGCCGTCATGCCACACGTTATGCCGTCTTATGCCACGTCTTTTTGTAAACTCGATATATATGAAATATAATATAAATATACAAATATTTTCATATTTTGTGCCGCCTGCAGTAGTAATTAAAGGTACGATAATGTGAAGTTCTAATAATTTTCGATCTACGCCATACACATGCGACACAACGGGTCGCTTGATAAGTACCTTTAATGTGAAGTTCTAATAATTTTCGATCTACGCCATACACATGCGACACAACGGGTCTCTTGATAAGGCAATTGGCCCCATATGTCGACATCAGTTCTTATTCGATTTAAGGGACATATGCAATCGAAATGAAATGACTCACGTGGTAGTTGGTACTAGGTTCTCGATTTTAATGATATTTGTTCTAGATGGGCCGGACTTAATATTGATCCATTTATATTACCAGGAATGTCATTTTCTGTTTCACATAAGTCAAATCAAGCTGCTTAACAAAAACACTGTTTATCAATTTGTTCATAGGTTGCCCTATAAGGACGGGGTCTACATGGGGGTCCTACATATTTTAATCAAAATGTATAAGCATTAAAGCAGACAGTACAGGCGGCGGCAGCATCTTTCTTCCACAAACCCTCCCTAAGGGGGGGTCCTTATAACTCATGCCTTGTTCATTTATAAAAATAGCGAATCGTTTTTAGAAATATTTTAACAATTTTTCATTCCTGAATCTCTATTTTGTTGTCAGATATTTTTGGAATTCAGTGACATTTTTTTCTTCAGAAAACTTTCCTAGATTATTTCCAAAAGTGAAGTTCCCTATGTTTTACATATAGGAGTTATACTCCCACCACATTTTTTGATACTTGCACCACAACTTGTGTATTACAGTATTGTATCGTACAACACTGCGATGCACAGTTATAGTATTTGCATCAAAAAATGTGATGGGAATATCAACTCCCCGTACAGATCCTCTCCTTGTAAAGTTTTTAGTATTTTATTTAACAAGTTATCAAAGGAAAATAAAATAAAAATATGAATGCATTATATTAACAAGAAAAATGCATTCTAACATTTTTAACTAGTCAACGCGGGACGGTTTAACTAGTCAACCAAGTTTCTCTCTATATATAGTGAGTGTTTTTTCTTATCTATTATTAACACCTTAGCTCTTTGTAGTAGTGCTAGAGTTACATGTACGTATAACAGTACTATATAAGGCAATGCCATTTACTAATAACAAAGGGAGTGAAGCCCGTTTGGAAAAGAAGCGTAAAGGAGGGTTCTGGTTACGGCAATGGGATTCATTAGACGTGACCAATGTTTTTCTGTTAATGGGAATGCATATCTTGGCTATTTGTGCACCTTTCATGTTTAATTGGGGTGCAATCTGGGTGGCTCTTGTAATGGAAGTCATAACAGCACTCGGTGTGACGATAGGTTATCATAGACTTCTCACCCACAAGAGTTTCAAGATCCCAAAATTGCTCGAGTACATCACAGTCTATTGTGGTCTCCATGCTGGCGAGGTATTGTTTTTTTTACATGCATATACATGCCCAATTCAACCTATCGATTCTTTGGTTTGTGTTTTTCATTCTAGAAATTTTATGTGCATGCAGGGAGAACCAATATTCTGGGTAAGCGTACACAAGTAACATCACATGTATGTTGAAACAGAAAAGGATCCCCATACCCCTAAAGAAGGTTTCTGGTTCAGTCATATCGGATGGTTGTTTGACAACGAATACATTGCTGCAAAGGTACCGATGTTTATGACCTAAACTATTATTCACATAGTTACCTTTGTATGTTTACCAACAGTATATATTTAATATTACTAGTTTTCATATGTAATTGATCAACTGAATTAGGCTGGAGAATCAACAAGTGGGGAATACTCAAATGTCCCCGAGCTAAAGGCACAATGGTTCTATAGGTTTCTTCATCGTACATACATTTGGCCTAAGGTTTCACTTGCAATCCTAATATATATCCTCGGAGGATTTCCGTATTTAGCTTGGGTCATGGTAAATAATCAATTAACTTTCATATATATATACAGATAATACATAGATCCCTATTTGCTTAACTTTTCACTCCAGATTTTTACTTTGTTATAGGAGTCTATTTTTGAAATTTTATGAAATAAATTCATACAGGGGATGCAAGAGGTGATGATTAACCACTTCACTTATTTCGTAAACTCTGTGTGCCATACATGGGGTGAGAGGCCATGGAACACCTCAGATACTTCCACAAATAACTGGTACGTAGTTAGCTCTTTAAACACAAGATAATTTAACTAGATCATGAATATATGGTAATCACTAATTATAATAGGTGGATCGCTATTTTTACTTTTGGAGAGGGATGGCATAACAATCACCATGCGTTTCCAAAATTGGCTAGGCATGGAATGGAATGGTGGCAATTCGATTTGACATGGGAGATAATAAAGTTTCTAGAGACTATTGGTTTAGCAACAGATATCAAATTACCAACCGAAGCTGATAAAGAGAGATTGAAAGTGCGTTTGGACAACACCAAACAAACAACGCGTAAGTAGAATGAAAACCCTCCAGGGACTCTATATGAACATATGTATGTAAGTGTATGTTTGTACGTACGTACGCACATGCGTGTGGTTGCCTTGACTAGTGATAGTCATGGTCAGGGCCGTCTCATGAATTTATGAAATTTTTGAGGGCTCTGGACGAAATTAAATAATGAGGCTTTTCGATAAGGAATGTTGTATAAAAGTGTCACAATTTATAAGATATAATGCAATTAGTTAGCTAAACTTTTTAACATATTACTCATTTAAGATACTTTCTTATCTAAATACTTTTTTCTTTGTGGAAAAATATGCGTACACATGCATATAATTATTAACGGGACAAATTTTGAGGCCCTTAAAAAATTTAGGGCCCTGTGCGATCGCTCACCTTGCACACCCTCAAAGCCGGCCCTGGTCATGGTTATATTGAATTGAATTAACAACAATTCAACTATACAAGATTTACTGTCTTAACATATTGTCAGTTTTCCGTTATTTAGTGTGTTTGGGGTTTGGAAGGACCCTGTCTTACTGTCTATATGTTCTATTCTTTAGATGTGTTCTTGCGTATTGTGCGAATCCTTTTGGTGTAAGGCATCGGAAGATATTGTGATTTTAAGGATTGTAGCCTTATAACTAAATTATACGTTCTCTCAAATATTTTTCTGCATATAGTAAGCCTTTAACTTCTCCAGTGATCGATTGTCAAATCTCAATTTTTTGTCTCTTTTGGCTCGTCATACGAATTCAAAAAAAAGGGCATAAAGCCGAGTTGAAAATGGTCATAAATCCCGGTTTTACATAAGAGCTCTAAGTTTATACCTGTAATCACCATAAAAGGGATTTCTTAGCTTAGCTACGTTGAATATTATATATCTCCCTCAAAAGTATACTTCAGTATTACATAAGTTTTTAGAAGCCAATCAATATACGTACGACAAACCAATAATTGACTTGACTCAACCAGTCATTCAAAACATTCAGCACTATACATGCATGGGGATGAATGTTCATTGATATATATATATATATATATATATATATATATATATATATATATATATATATATATATATATATATATACAGTGGCTTTATTTTCAGAACCCTGTTAAGTGCGGGAACTGCGAGAACTCAAATTTTGCATTAGAAAACATGCATGTTCATATAAAACATGTATGTTTTCTTACATACACCTTAATACACATACCTGCGTAACATACATGTTCATATAAAACCCTATTAAGTGCAACATATCAATGCAAAATGGTTTTATATGAACATGTATTTTACGCATGTATTTGTATTAATGTGTATGTAAGAAAACATACATGTTTTATATAAACATGCATGTTTTCTAATGCAAAATTGGAGTTCTCGCAGTTCCCGCACTTAACAGGGTTCTGAAAATAAAGCCCCCTATATATATATATATATATATATATATATATATATATATATATATATATATATATATATATATATATATGCATGTTTTCTAATGCCAAATTGAAGTTTTCGCAGTTCCCGCACTTAACAGAGTTCTGAAAATAAAGCCCTATATATATATATATATATATATATATATATATATATATATATATATATATATATATATATATATATATATATATATATATATATATATATATATATATATATATATGGGCTTTATTTTCAGAACCCTGTTAAGTGAGGGAACTGCGAGAACTCCAATTTTGCATTAGAAAACATGCATGTTCATATAAAACATGTATGTTTTCTTACATACACCTTAATACACATACCTGCGTAACATATATGTTCATATAAAACCATTTTGCATTGATATGTTGCACTGAACACGGTTTTATATGAACATGTATGTTATGCAGGTATGTGTATTAAGGTGTATGTAAGAAAACTTACATGTTTTATATGAACATGCATGTTTGCTAATGTAAAATTAGAGTTCTCGCAGTTATCGCACTTAACAGGGTTCTGAAAATAAAGATACACTATATATATATATATATATATATATATATATATATATTTAGTTGATATTGAAAGAATAAGAGCAACCAATAATAGTGTTATGAAGTTGTTACTAGAAAGTGAAATTGTCACAAACCAAATCGAGCAACGAAAACAAATCAGTTTTAGGGATCGAGTTGAACGATCATTATAATTGATACTTAACGACACACATATTATTGATAGTAAACACCTAAACTCTAGAGAGAAGCCCGAAATTATAACCATTTGGTATCGTAAGTTGTAAGTAAAATTAATACTACTAAAGATCAATCAAATATTAAAATCATACAAACACCTTTAAAAATCCAGCGTAGTAACCCTAATTGAAAGTTCATTTCAATCATGGCTTGTCAACATGAGGTCACTATCTTCTCAGGCAAGTCATCATTCAATACGGGATTAAAATTAGTATCTTTCGTCATTTGAAGTAAAATTAAAAAGGAAAAAAAACTACTCATTTTCATGTCAACCAACCCATCTATATTTGTCTTCGATCTGCACCAAAATTACTCATTTTGACCCACACAAGTTGCGACCAGAGTTGTTGCAAAATTATTAAAAAGGCATTCCTGAATCTGCATAAGTGTGACAGTAACCCCAGCATCAACCCAAAGAAAAAACTGTCGATTATCATTCTTAGTTTCTTACTATCCCCCCATTTTCACCAGCATTATTATGCATTTAATCGGAAACACATCTTTCACTTGAAAGCACATGTACTTTTGAGTGTAGACCGAGCTATATAAAACTTATTAATGAACCTTGTAATTCTAAACAATACATCACGCAGAATCATCACACCACCATATATGTTAAGACTGCCATGGAAGGTGTAGGACGAGCTCAAGCTGCAAAGGGTCACGGCCATCCCAACGTGGCACAAGTACTATGTTATGGTATAACTATCTTTTGTTTTTGTTAATTAATATTTTCCGTTTTTAGCCATTATTAATTATATTCCATTTCTAGTTATATATACAATTTTCCAATTATATATCTTTCGAGTTATTATCCGGGGGAGTTTTATAACTCTCAGGACAAATAGTCAACCACAATATCTAAATGTCCAAATAAAGTCTAATCATTATTGTTTCGGCTAGTCGAGGCCACGCCGAGACTAAAAAGTCTATGTGACACTCGATTTGGTTCAAAATCATCACGAGTATAATATCAAGTCCATAATATCAACAATAATCTCAGCCCAATCTAATCCTACGGCTCGAGTCCCTTAAATCACTTTCAACATCACCATTGGGCGCCAAATAAATACGTAATCTATAACCACAAGTACTCGGCCGAGACCACGGGGTCACGGCTCGAGTTTCTATGTCACGGAAATAAATCAACAACCTCAACAAATATGCCGAGACAACAAGGGTCACGGCTAACCATTATTTTGAGTTCCATAAGACCAAAACCACAACGAGGGTTTACCAAGCCCTCGTTGGACATTTATACCAACCAACATGTATCGATGACCACAACCTTAAACTAAATAACCACAAGCTAAAAACAATAACCCACAAGCTCGACATAAGCTCGTTCAAGGTTATCTTGGCATGTAACTCGACACACGAACACAAACCAAACACGACACAGACATCACGAAGCTAGACATGTTTATCACAAGGAGTAGATTGGTGATGGTGTGGTGGCGATGATGGGTTTTTAAAATTGTTTTTACGTTAATTTTGACTATAAACATGTCTAGCTTCGTGATGTCTCGTGAAAATCAGTGTTTTTCGTGTTACTAGGTTTATTTGTGCCGACTCGCGTTGTGACATGACCAAAAGTTCTACAAATAGTAACTTATAACGAAACTAATGAACTCAAGCAACGTTCCTAAGGTTCAAAATAATTTTCAAAACAAAATAAATAGGTATGAAACGAAATGTGATAGTTAAATAATGGGATAATTACAAAAATCGACTGGGCAACCATGGTCAATTTGGTTCCTATCCCGAGATCCAAATATGTCTTTTTTAGACCGGAGCAACTTGTACAATTGGGCAATTGACGAGGTGTCACTTTTTTGCAAGTGACAAGTGTCGCTTGTCTGTCAGTTTTTTGGGCAACTTGTGAATTTTTTGGGCAACAGCCATCATTTTTTGGGCAACTGGAGACACTTTTCATCATATGGGTCGAGTTGCCCAGTTGCGCGGTCCAAAAAAGACATTTTTGGATCTGGGGACAGGAACCGAATTGACCATGGTTGCCCAGTCTATTTTTGTAATTATCCCTTAAATAAATCCCGAAATTTACCAGTTGTCACAATTTGTGACTAAAATATGCATTTGTGAATCAAATTATCCCGCTGCGTGTCCAGTTTGATTTTCAATCAAAGTAATGAAGTTTTATGCTATGAAAGAATATTTGAACTCATTGTCAGACCAATGTGCCGACATTTGTGTAGGCATACTTTGCTCTTTGAGTACGATCTGCAAGAGGCAAATTCACAACTTAAAACATGTGATCCACAAGGGACTAAACTACAAGTCAAAGTTTGGGATCCTGGGTTACATGAGGCGAGATTTTGAAGTAGCACCTTGAGGACAAGGTGACTTTGAAGGAGAGAGGAATTTTACGACTGCCATGGAAGGTGTAGGACGAGCTCGAGCTACAAAGGGTCACGGCCATCCCAACGTGGCACAAGGACTATGTTAACTAACCGAAACTTAGGACAACTGAATGTAGTGCAGAAAAGTGAAATCTTGGTTGGCTTCGGTATCAGGGTTTACTAAAGTACTGCTCAAAATTCATATGAATGCTACATGGGTTTGGTTTGTTAGCCCAGGTTAGTGTTTAGTACTTTTTTGGCTGTCATGCTCGGTGTGTACGTGATATGTTTTTCAAGGTGTGTTTCAGGTCATTTGATGTTTAGTTGTCGCCGCACAACAATCAAATATTTCAGTTGGATGTATTTTTTTGTTGTTACATTGCGTGCAAATTAAGTGAAATTTGGATAGTTAAACAAACATCAAACTTGTTTGTCGATCTTGATATATATATATATATATATATATATATATATATATATATATATATATATATATATATATATATATATATATATATATATATATATATATATATTTTTTTTTTTTTTAAATAGGCAAAGATATTATAAAAAGGAAAACGCCAAAGGAACAAATAAAAGATAGCTCTTAGCAAGAGCTAAAAGGAATAAAAACTACAACCAAGCATCACCACTACACTAAGATGAAACACTCAAACACCAACACCAAGCTAAGCTGAAACAACAAATTATAAATTAGCCACTTTTTAAGGAGCTCTAATCTAATGACACCAAGTAAAGCGACATTTAGAGGCAAGGTTTGAAGTCCACAGCAGAGATAATCTTTGGATCGCTGGGAATATGTCCTCGTGTTGAGCCGAAGAGACCTCTTTATCTGACGAAGCATGCAAAAAAAAAATTCCTCCAACACTTGAGTAAAAAATGTACACTAGATTAATTGGGACTATGATGTTTCTTAACCTAATAAAATTAAGTCTATCTGTGATGACGCATATGGAACATAATCAATCCTTCTTATGTTAAGATGCATGAAATATGTAGTTGGTAGTTTGGTCCACAATTTCCATTAGTGTAATATGAATGATCTTTTCAGGATGTCAACATTGGGCATGGTCAATATGGTGGTTCATGAGTACTTTCGACATGTCAAGAAACTCATCCATAAAGCAAATGTTTGGTATGCTAATTAAATTTTTTGATATTTTGAGAATTAGGAACTAAATGGTGATTAAAACTATTATTAAAGAGTCTATATATGTAGCAAGTGATTCAACACATATATTGTGAACACTTTAAGTGTCGTTGTATAGATAGAGTAAGAGGTGTACATGGGGCGATGCTATTCACAAGTAACAAAGGGAGTGGTTCGATTTGGATAAGAAGCGCATGAGAGGGTTTTGGTTCCGGAAATGGAATTCGCTAGACATGATGCACCTTTTCTTTATCACTCAAATGCATGTCTTGGCTGGTTGCGCCCCTTTCGTGCCTAGTTGGGAAGCCTTATGTTTTTTTTTTTTGTTCTTGGGGTACTTATCAGGAACTGGTGTGACACTGGTTATCATAGATTACTTACCCACCGGAGTTTAAAGATCCCTAAATGGCTGGAATACTTCTTAGTCTACTGTTCTTCCTTGGCCGACGAGGTATTGTGCTTATATATGCATATATACATGCTCTCATCAATTCTTTCAAATCTTGTGGTCGTGTCATTGTTTTGTTATAATTAAACATATATGTAGGGAGATCCAATAATATGGGTGAGTGTATGTGGATACCGAAAAGGATCCCCATGCCCCAAATTAATGAAGGTTTTTGGTTCGGTCATATTGGATGGTTATTTGAGAATGACTATCTTGCTGCAAAGGTAAGTTTAGTCGCATGTACATATGGCTAAGATGATGACATTGCAATTTATAGTATCAAATTTATCAAATAAATTAGGTTGGAGAACCAAGAAGTGGAGAATACTCAAATGTCCCAGAGCTAAAGGTGCACTGGTTCTATAGGTTTCTTCATGCTACATACTTTTGGCATCACGGTGCACTTGCAATCCTAGTGTATCTCCTTGGAGGCTTTCCCTACTTGGTTTGGGGAATGGTATATATAATAAGTTACATATACATATACATGCATAATTTGTCATTTCAGATTATAACAATTGTTATCGGAACCAGTTTTTTATATTAGTTGTTTCTTGACAATACAGGGGGTGCACTACAAGAAAAAGTCCCTTTAGCGTCTGTTTTAGCGACACATTTAGCGACGTATTTTATACCTGCGACATTGTTAGCGTCGTCAACTGCTCGGTCGCTGTAAATGAGTCGCAGATTTTTGCGACTTGTGAAAATACGTCGCTACACATAGTGACAAGTATAACGACTTTGATGCGTGGGAATTGCACCAAGCTTTACCTCTCGAGTGATCTCGAGAAGCTTACAACCCTCACCAGGCAGTGTACCTGATAGTTGTAGTATAGTATAGTGACAAGTACCAGGGGATTGATCGTTCAACTCAGGAATATTGTCGCTAGGATTAGAAAGCCTAAAAACTAAGTCTAGAGGTGAGGGATGATTCTTTTTGTATTTTATATTTTTATGAAAGCAATTAAAAATCTCGATTTTTTGGAGGAGTGGGCGGAATTAGTTGCTAGTTAACTAACCCAATACTAAGATGCAATCAAAATAAAATGACAAAAATGAAAATAAATCTAATTAAACTAGTGATGTGAACAATAATGGGAATAATTGTGTTTACTTAGATTTCATTACTCCCTAGATATCTTTTACAGGTTGATAGTTTGTTACAATTGCGTGGATGACGGGTTATATTCCTTGATACCATTCGTAGGGTGGCGTACGTACTTCCCCAATTCTAAAAGCTCCTACTTCACTCCTATGTCGAGCCTGTAAGAAGCTCCTAACATGGGATCATTAGCATTCGCTCATGCATTAAATACAACCATAAAAACCTAGTACGCATTGGTTCATGTTTCTTAAGACGTTCAAGCATGTTACCCTATGGAAGTCTGCCAGTTTTCTTAAGCCTGACATCGAAATCATTCATACGTAACAACTATAAACAAACAATCAACCCATAATCAACATCTAGGTTTCACTACATCTAAGCAAACACACAAGATCTAGCCTAGCATGTTAAATTCAAGACAAGCGTAAGATATATTCAAACAACACATAAACATATTGAATGAATTGAAAGGATACTTATTTTAATTGAACATGAAAGGTTTCAAAGGGTAAAAACCCTTGAAAGAGCAGTAAAATTCGTGCTAGGGTTTCTCCAAGTTATCCCCTCTTAAGTTCTATATTAATGAATGAAAATTGCAAAACTATATATAGATTTTCTATCGTGACGGCGTCAAGAAGAGATGTCTGACGCCGTCAACTCGCCGCCCATAGTAATATCGGATTGCCTAGATCCAGATTTGACGCCGTCATGTGCAAAGTTACTCTGGGCCGTCATATGCAATTGGACCATGACGGCCTATGGTGACGCTGTCATGCCCTTAGTGTAAAACTCTCTGGACCGTCACGGACTTTATCCACTTCACCTCTTGTTTTACCCTTGACGCCGTCATGTAGATCCTTGTGACGCCGTCAGGTACTGTTCCCAGCAAGGAAAATTAAGACTTTGCCATTTTCTTCACTTTTATGCTCCAAAAACGTCCAAAATGCTTCCTTTTCCAGAATTCACTCCAAAAGTACCTAAAATCACAAAAGGAACGATTTAAGGCAATATTTGATCAAATAAATTCAATTCCGGGCTTAAATGACCCCCTAAAAATGGATCATTTTTCGCCTCATCATATACCCTTACACTTGAGATTTGCTTGTCCTTAAGCAAATGCGCTTTTATTCTAGTCAAAATACAAGTTAGGGGTCATTTAACACTAGTATAAAAGTAATTACAACAAATAATCGTTCCACTAAAGACCAAAGACAAGCACGAAGGTCATATACTAGCACCTCACAAATAGTGTTTAGATACTCACATCTCTCGGGTGTAATAAAGTATATATCACAATATGGAAATGAAAAACATCTCTCACTACCTGTTATAGCAAAATAGATTACAATAGGCTTGGGAAAGGGTCAAACCTCCACCACATAGCGTAAGCACCTAGGATAAACTATCAAAGAGGTCTTTTAAAGGGTTATAACGTTAGGTGTAGGGATATAGAAAACACGGTTTTGTTGGATAAAGGCAATCTTTACTGGTGGCGAGTTAATAATCTTGGTTAATTACATGTACAATATGACGTTGCTAAGCCAAGACTAGACTCGACTTAAGCTAATAAAACAAAAATAACAAAAACATAAAATAAATATAGAATGAAACGGGATGGTAGTCCGTATGTTTTTCTCTTTTCTTTTTCTATTTTTTTTCTTTTTCTTAATTTTTACGATTTTTTTTTTTTTTTTTTTTTTTTTTTTTTTTTTTTTTTTTTTTTTTTGCATACACTCTTACCCTACCATCCAAAATAATACATCATAGGGAATGAACATTCCCCTTACACTTGAATTTTTACATACTTTACAATAAACTAATCTAATGACTCGAATTAAAATAATCAAAACACTTGGAGTACTTTTAAGATTAACGCACATATGAGGGTAATATTATGATGTTCTTTGCCATTACTCCATAACAATAGTACTTTACCCATGAGTCCCAATCGTCCCAAAACAATATGTACAAGATATGACTCGACTTAGCAACCATGTAATCAATTAGATAATTAACTAAGGGTTTAACAAATAACAATAATGCACTAAAGATGAGTGCATACACGGAAGGCTAAGGCGATTTGGTTGTACATTTAAGTGGGGTGTAACAAATTCTTCTTTTAAGTAAAATGCTTAAAGTTAGAAACAAAAAGATAGGCTCAGAGGGGTGTACTAGGGGTTTCGTGTACTAAAAAATGAGTACAACGCTAAGGGTGTGGGAAAAATTAATTGACTTAACTAGCCAAATAATATGACTTAAATGGTTAAGTAATTATGATACGGGTTTAACACAAGGGTGATCCTAATGTCTCTTATCATGTCGTAAATCCTACTACACGAATATAGTCTCACTAGCAGTCTCGGGATGCATCACTAACGCAAGTTCTAGAATCTAAATGCTACCGGTACACTCATAAGCACTAATAGTAAATGCTTTTCCTATCAAATCTAAAGGCGAACCTCACATATTTGGGTGGAAAATTTTTCTGAATAGTACGGTTTTGTGCTAGTCATACAACTCCTATCCATGAGACGCTTGCTAAGGCTAAAGTTTCACTCCTAAATGTTGTAAAAAATTTTAAATTTGGCGCTAAAATTACACTAACAAGAATTTCTATTAGTTTTATTACACACCTACCATCAAACAAACAAACTCAAGTGCAAGTGTATCCTATAAGGTATCATCATTTACCCTCCCCTTACACTTAGGATGAACATTGTCCCCAATGTTCAATTAAAGAATGTAAAAGTAAAACAGGTAAAAGAATGAAATCAAATACTCCCCTGATTCGCTCGGTGTGGATAGTGTGGTAACAAGGTTAGATCTTTCTCTAAGAAAATGAACAATCAAAGCTTCCCTTCCAGAATATAAATCATCTTCTTGTCATATATAACCTGTTAAACCTGAGAAAATAACAAGGCAACCTCGCGTAAAATCGGCGGCAATCTATATATACTAACAAGTCCAAGAAAACAATGTAAGATATAATGCTTGTGGAATGAATGTTTGCAGATTTCCTATAGTTTATAAAACTAAAGAATTAACAAAAACTTCAAGTCTCCGTTAGAAAAACAAAACTAGCAAAATTTTCAGAATTTTATACATGACGCCGTCAGGAGCTAACTCATGACGCCGTCAGAAGTGACCTGCAGAAATCTTTACGTTAAGTTTCTGGAAAAACTTATGTCCTACTTCCTGGAAAATCCTGCAAAACATCATTATGACTCGATACAAGCATTTGACTATAACAAATACGAATATACATGTCCATTTAATATTGTGGAGAATCATGATCAATATCATCCTTAGAAACAAATTTGGGGTTTCCCCTTACACTTATCTTTTGCGAAATACCTTTGTTTGAAGTTAGGATGAATTTAAACGACAAAATAAAGTATTTTCACCATTTTAGTTTGAAACATGATCTACCAACAATAAAAATAAAGCATGCATACGGAAGCAAATAACAATCAAACAAATAAAAATCACACAAAACATGGGTTGCCTCCCAAGAAGCGCTTTTCTTTATTTACGAGTCTTGTAGCTAGACTCAAGGTCATGGGCTATCACGTGACCTCTTCTTTGGTCTTATTTGCCGATTGTAAATGTTCTTTATAGAGACCAACTACATTTTTCTCAATTGCTCCTATAATCCTATTGGCAAATTCCTTATCAACTTTATTTTTCGGTTCTCGAGTCAAGCAATCTTTGTAAAAAAGGCTCTTCTTTTCCCATACATAGTCCATGCCCTTTTTCTTATCCTCTTCATTGATGTCCTCAAAAGCACCAATGTTATCCATGTCAAATCGAGGCACAAAACAAATTTCTTTCATTCTATTAGGCATCCTATATGTGATCCTATCGGTTTCACTAGCAAATCGGATTGTCCCTTCTATCTCATCATATTCTAACTTGGACTCTTCAACAAATGGTTTACCAAACACAACATGGGATAAGCGACAATCAATAACACTAGCTAGGTCTTCAACAACCATAAAATCAGTGATATAAGTAAAGTTCCCAACAAAGACATGTAGACCTTTAATTCTCCCGACAAAGTTACAAACTCCACCGGGGTATTTAGGATCTCTTCTAGGTCCAAGTCTTGTTTTCACTATATCATTATAAACACTTGAGGACATAATGTTGATTGGGGATTTAAAATCAATGTAAGCATTGTCAATGTGTTTATACCCAATTATACATGGTATCTTAGCACTCTTAGGATCGCCTCTCTTTATCTTAGGTTCAATTCTAGCGAAGGGAGGTCGAGGATTATCAATAAGATTATTATAGTATGCAATCTCCTCCTTAGTGGGGGTATAGATTGAAATAGTCATCTAGCTTTGGATCTATCTCCCCTTCCTCAAGTTCCTCAACTACATCCTCAAAATCATTAGGTCCTAGGTCCTTATTTGAATACAAGGCGGTCACTAGGTCACTAAACGCATGATCGAGCTCAACATTAATTAACCTATTTGTTAGGAATAAGAAAAAGGTTCGGTCACCCCATGTATTTGCATACTTAGCGTAGCTCTTAGCTTTGTATTTATTAGATTAGATATTATAGTAACAGGTTAGATATTAGTCACACCGTGGAGGACGGACGGGTCTTTACCCACTGTACACCCGATCCACAGCCCGTTGGAGGGCGTATACTTGTAATTATATATATACCTTTTCCATGTCATTTGGAAAGGTTGGTTGTTTCATTAATACACACACCCCATAAGGTGTTTTCTCTCTCAAGAAACTACCACTCTCTCAATTCTCTCTCTCTAACTCTACCTGAATCACACAAGAATCAACATTTATTTCGATCCTACAATTGGCATCAGAACCAGGTTGCTATTTATGTTGATTTTTGTGGTTCGTAGTTTACATCACGTTTTTTTTCTGATAATTTATTTTTCCATACTTAATTGTAACATCTTCTTTATACTGTATACTGTCTATATGGTATTATTCTTTCATTTTCAGTCTCACAAATTCACTTTTTGGTGTCCTTTTTGGTCCAAATACATGCCTTTGTAAGTAACTTTAATCATTTGGTAAATTGCTATGTACCATCCCGTGTAATGTGGTCTAATAATGGTCGGAAATACTTGGTTAGAATCTGGTCATCTGGTTGATAGTTTCTTGGCTGCGATTAGCACAAATGGACATTTGCAAGACAGTGACGTTTTTTTTTGTCCGGTTGTGGTAGCGATTAGCTCAATGGTTGCGGTTACCTTGACTAGCGGTTACCTCAACTAGCGGTTACCTCGACTTGCGGTTACCTCGACTAGCAATTTGTTCCAAGAAAAGTAAAAGATGAAGCAGAAGCTGTTGTAAACCAAAACTATAACAAGTTCCTAAAGCTAACTACATCAAATCAAACAACAACAGCATTCGACAAGACTCAAAAAGAAATGAAATCAAAGTGTATGGAAAACGAGTACAAGACCTGTATCCTTTACCCAACATCAACGAGCCACACAAACAACAACTAATCCATTTCAAATCCTATATCCCACATCCCACCTCATGTCACACATCTCAAGATCTCAGTTTTTTTTCTTTTCGTGTGTCAACATAGCTGATCAAAACTCATAAGTACATAACCACGAAAGGAAATACATCATAGATCTATTTGTTTTCTAATGCTTCGATTATTATTCGAATATGTAAAGAAGCAACAGACCATTTAGGTCCATCCCTTCTTTGATTCATTAAGACTCGAATACAAAAAGTATGCAATGATCTCAGTTCATATCTCTTCGTAATTAAATCGTCTAATGACAATAGTGAAAGAGAGATAAATCATCATAGACCATTTTTGAAGACTTGGCTTCATTTTATATCCGACACAAAAAGGAAAAGATAATAACAAAACTGTTATCTCTTTTCTCAGGTTCGTTAAGAACAATAACTAATCGAAAAACAACACAATGGTACCTACCCAAGACCAATTTAAAGGTCTTGAAGTTGTGTCGTCGAGGACTTTGTGTAGTTCGAATATCAGAAGCAAGTGGTGCGTTTGGTGTTCGGTGTGTGGTCGTGCGTGAACTTCAGCAGAAACATTGATGACGATTGTTATTTTTTTGTGAATAGATGAGATTGTTGTGATCGGTTTTTGATAAATGATGGTGATGAGATCAATTAGTTTGAAGAATGATGATGGACATCATTTTTTATCTTTGTTGATGAGTTCTAATTTCTTAGGGCTGAGAGAGATATTTGAAAGTGGTAGGCAGATGTTTATCACATGAAGTGATAAGGTTTAGTTTCTTATACCTAATTATTAGGGTAAACTAAATTAAACCGGGTATAAATTTGTGTTGACTATTGGACTTAGGTTTTGTGTTGCAATCCTGATTGTGGGCTCGTGAATTTGATTGGACTTTTCTATTCAAATTATGGACTAAATTGATGGTTTCTTTGGGGTGGATCATTAATGGTTATTACTTGGGCCACAATGAACTTAATCCGAAATTTGTTATTACTTGTGGTTAATGGTAATATGTGTGGTTAGATGCTGGTACAAGTGTTGTTAAATGGTTATGTTACTTTCCTTTGGCCTTTAAAATTATAAAGTGATTAATTTCACGGGGATACGTTTTTGTCTAGAACGGAAAACTCAACATGCAAAACCCCAATTTTCAAACTCTATTTTCTCAAAAAATTCTTCAGGGGCGCGCTGCCCCCTGAACCCCCTAGCGAACTCACCGCAGAGTTCGATCCGCGGAACGAGGGGTATCTAAAGAATTAGGGCATATTGTGTACAAGAACCTAATCAAGATTCACTAAAACATCAAAAATGCTAGTGTTGGGCATTTGACACAATTTATGACTACGGAGTTGATCGGGTATCCTTTAGTTGAGATTGAAGTGGGTTTCACGAAGGCGCATACTTATCTTATCTTGAATTCGGGGTTGGTTGGATGCATAAATTTCAATGATAACTTGCTCGTGCTTAAGACTTAAGTTGAAGACTTGGTTTATCTAGTTACCAGCTGTCGGGGTGGATAGTTGATGACCTGGTTAACTATCACTTAAAGGAGTTACATTATTGTACTCAGTGTCACACGCAGTTGCAGTTGTGGATAATTGCAAGAGGTGATGAATGTCTCATGCTTTGTCAGGATAGTATAGAAATTTGCATGGTGCAAAAATTCTCTACACCGTTCTTCCAACAACAGTGCAAGCTTAAGTAACAAATTTAGGGAATTCTACTTTATTTTCAAGTTGGGTATATCGGGTGTACTTCACCAAGTGGTCACATCAATAGCCGACAGAATATGAGGTTGGTTTGTTAGCTAATGGGTTTGAAGGTTGAGATGTGATTAGCAATTCTCATGGGATATTCGACGCTACTACACGTCAAAGATACTTCACAGTCTAAGCAAAATCTTTCACGATCCTTCAATGCCATTCATGATTTTTCATGATTTTTGCTTCAGAATAGAACTTCTTGTGTATATGGTCGTACACGTCAAATGATGCTTCTGAAAGTTCAAAACCATCATTGGGGAGAAACGTGTACTTTGGTGATATAAGGTCAACCTCCAGGGGGAAGTAGTTTATACTACTTTACTTAGTATGGTTTGTGAAGTATTCTACATATGTGAGAAGAATCGTTGCTGAGCTCGTGCATGTTTCCTCAAACAGTTATCCACCAAAACCAAATTTGTCATAACACATTCAATTTATTATCATCTCACGGTTTCTTCTTGATTTTGTAAAATCCCGCGAAAGAATCTATTTCTCGGTTTAAATCATAGATTTGTAAAATCCCGTGCAAGTCAATATCATGTCAAACGTTTCAGAAGACATTCAATCTATTGATGAAGGACCTTTTTCATTCTATTCTGGTGCTACGGTTTTGACTCTGAAGAAGGGATAAAGAATGTATGTCATGTATTGGATGAGTTTTGACATACTTCATGGCATTTTGGTTTTAACGAATTTTTACGGGGTAACGTGTTTTCATGGGGTTATGTGTGTTTGACAAAGATCGAGATAAAACCATTATCAAAGTTCATTCGAAACATCAAAGAGGCTAGATTTGGGCAGTTAAACTACAAGATGTGACTACGGTGTCAATTCATTATTATTTATTTGAGGTTGAAGTGAAATTTCACGGGTGCGTGTACTCAGTATCTGAAGATATCGGGGTGGTTGGATGAAGATTCTTCGAGATCCTTGTTCGAGCTTTTAACCTTTACAATGACGAAGACTTGGATATCTAGTTATTTTTTTGGGTTTCTTCCTTTCTATTACAACAAAATAACTATCATTTTAAGGATTTACGTTGTAGTGCTCAGTGTCACACAAAGTTGTGGATATTCAAGAGGTGATGTACGTCTTATACTTGATGGTTGGTTGGTTGAAGAGTATAGAGTACTTAGGGATTCGAAGTTGCACGAACTCTCTACACCGCTCTTTGTCATACTTTAGTGCAAGTTTAAGTCACAAGTTCAGGTTATCTTTCTTCAGTCTCAAGTTCATCATATTGGGTTTTATCCATCAGTAGTCACGACAAAGAGCCGACAGAATGATAATGGGGTTGGTAACGAGTTAGATGAGAGAAATAGAAAAGAGAGAGATGACGTTTGGACACAACGGTTCAAGCCTCGTTCCTCAACATTTTGGCGTCTGCAGATACCACTTCAGGCCCCATTCCTCAAAGAAAAGAAAGGTGTACGTGTCAGTGTGCCTTATCTTAGAAAAAAGAGAAATCTTCTTATTTATGACCATTCTCATCAACAAGCTTCATGCTTTTACCATGTTCGTACAATTATCAAGTGGATCGACATACATTGGATTATATTTTTGTGCTTCACTTATTCAATCAAAAATTGCAAACAGGCATATGCAATTTTTGAGGGGGAGAAGGGAAAGGATGAAGAAACTACGTGTTGATGAAGTTTGTAGAATGGTCATTCGGCTCTTGTACGCAGATATTTTCTCCCTCTAAGGTTTAACACATTTCAACAAGTGGTTTAGGCATATTACAAGCTTCATTGAACTCTTCAGTTGCTAAACCATTGATGAGGAATTCAAAAGAGGGGCTGCTTCAAGAGTGTTTTAATCATCATCTTCTTCGCAGTAGTTTTTGGTGCTACACACATATTTATGCTGCATATGATAAATTTCAACCATCACGGAATCTCAACTATGGCAAAAATGTCATTCACTAGGCCAAAAACTGGAATTGGTTACACCAAATATGTGTGACGATATACATATAGTCACACATGGTTTTTTTCGTATGTGTGACTAAAGGTCGTGTGACCATAGGGTACCTACGGTCACATGTTTTGGTTCTTTTTAGTCTCACTTAAAAAAGAGTAACCAAAACGTTAAAATGTGTGACTAAATAGGTACAATTTTAGTTGGATTAATCAGCTTTGTGTGACGAAATCCTCTTATAGTCACACGAAGCATTTTTTTTTTGTATATTTAGTCACATACAATTAACCATAAAGTGGCCAAAAGTGTTAATAAGTGTGACCATATGGTGTTGAAAGTGAAGAAATGTATGGTTTGTGTGACTATAGATCATCCAATTGCCACGTAAATTTGGTTTTCGTGTGGCCTTTTGTACCATTTAGTCACACAACTCATGTTTCTTTTGGGTATTTAGTCACATACAATTAAACATAAAGTGGCAAAAAATGTGAATAAGTGTGACCATATGTTCTTTAAAGTGAAGAAATGTGTGTTTTGTGTGACTATTGATCATCCAATGGCCACATGAATTTTAGGTTTGTGTGGCCTTTTGTTACATTTAGTCACACAAAGCATTTTTCTTTTGGGTATTTAGTCACATACAATAAATCATAAAGTGGCCAAAAGTGTGAATAAGTGTGACCATATGGTGTTTAAAGTGAAGAAATGTGTGGTTTGTGTGACTATTAATCATCCAATGGCCACATGAATTTTATTTTTGTGTGGCCTTTTGTTACATATAGTCACACAAAGCATTTTTCTTTTGGGTATTTAGTCACATACAATAAATCATAAAGTGGCCAAAAGTGTGATTAAGTGTGACCATATGGTGTTTAAAGTGAAGAAATGTGTGTTTTGTGTGACTATTGGTCATCCAATGGCCACATGAATTGTATGTTTGTGTGGCCTTTTGTACCATTTAGTCACACATATCATGTTTCTTTTGGGTATTTGGCCACATACAATTTAGCATAAAGTGGCCAAAAGTGTGAATAAGTGTGACCATATGGTGTTTAAAGTGAAGAAATTTGTGTTTTGTGTGACTATTGATAAGCCAATGGCCACATGAATTGTATGTTTGTGTGGCCTTTTGTACCATTTAGTCACACATATCATGTTTGTTTTGGGTATTTAGTCACATACAATCAAGCATAAAGTGGCCAAAAGTGTGAATAAGTGTGACCATATGGTGTTTAAAGTGAAGAAATTTGTGTTTTGTGTGACTATTGATAAGCCAATGGCCACATGAATTGTATGTTTGTGTGGCCTTTTGTACCATTTAGTCACACATATCATGTTTCTTTTGGGTATTTAGTCACATACAATTAATTATAAAGTGGCCAAAAGTGTGAATAAGTGTGACCATATGGTGGTTAAAGTGAAGAAATTTGTGTTTTGTGTGATTATTGATAAGCCAATGGCCACATGAATTGTATGTTTGTGTGGCCTTTTGTACCATTTAGTCACACATATCATGTTTGTTTTGGGTATTTAGTCACATACAATTAAGCATAAAGTGGCCAAAGGTATTAATAACTGTGACCATATGCCGTTTAAATTGAAGAAATTTGTATTTTGTGTGACTATTGATCATTAAATGGCCACATGAATTGTATGCGTGTGTGGCCTTTTGTAACATTTAGTCACACAACGAATTAATTATACAGTCACCAACAAAAAGCCGTAAATAATAAAATTCAATAAAATTCAAATATATAAAATTAAACAAATTCAAATACAATAAAAGTGGAATGTATATAAAATTGTGATGGCGTAAATAATAAAATTCTCATAAATATAACTTCTTAGTCTTGATCTTCTGAGCAGCTTCACTTTTCATTGATTCAATAGAGACGTAGTTGCGTTTCCCTGTTAATTTAGGTGGAACTTTGTTATGCTCACTAATCATTTGTATGGTACTTGGTGGTGTAGCCTGTAGGAAACAAAAAGCCGGGTGTATCAAATACTGAATTAATTATGAGAAATTATATATATATGTAGGTTGATAAAACAGATGCTTGTATGTACCTGATCTTCCAAAATCACTTGCTCCTTTGGCCATGCATAAAAACCACCTAATGCCTTCATAACTGTTTTGAAACCGTTACCTCCTACATCCGGTATGCAAGCTGCATCCTGTAAGGATTTATCAATAGACACTTTGTAGCAATCTTTGGGGAGTGGTTTGTTATGAACCATTTGTTTTCCATCACTCATGTATACTCTGCCCAAAGCAATAATAGTTGTTCTCTTTGAGTGCCACAATTTGCAGTTAATTACTTAAAAAATGATTTGTTGCATGTATGTATCAGAAATCAGTTAAACAAAATAATATATGAACATGTTTAAATACATACTTGTGGTAGTACTAGTAATGAAGACTCATCTTCTTGTGATTGGGAAGCTTGACGTGCATCCTTTCGTCTTGCTCTAGTCGTTTTCTTAGATGCGACAGATTTAACAGTTACCTATACATATAAAACACAGTAAATAAGACATGCATGTAGATTTAAAAAATCACATGTGGAAGTTTTATTACTTACACTTGTTTCCTTTTCCTTTTCCAAAGTTGGTAGTCCGTTAGACTTCTGAATGCTTGCAACTTTTTCACATCCAGAAACATGTGTTCCGGCATCCGCATCAGCATTGCTGTTTACATGATTAATGTTCACCGGAGACACTTGCAATATAAAGTGTTTAAGAAGACTGCAGCAGTTTTTAAAAGGGTCAATAAAAGATGGAATGTTACTTCTGGTGGTGTAAATGGACTTGGCGTCAATGGAGTTGACGTCAATGGAGTTGTTGCCAATGTAGTTGATGTCGATGGACTTGATGCCAATGGAGTTGACGTTGAGTTCGACTGCCCCTTTTGTGCAGCCAATTGCTTCATCAAATCCTGGATTACCGCATCTTTTTCTTGACGTTGGCGTCTCTCATTTTTAAGTTCACTTTGAAGTAACACCACTCTTTCATCAGATGCTTGTTTGTTTCGAGGAAGATCAAAATACCTCCTGTAGGTTACTCCACCTCCCACTCCTCTCGCATATCCTCCCTTTCCTTACCTAATACAACTGTCATGGCATCACTGCCATGATCAACCTTCAAGGTTCCTTGTTTGATCTTGTCCTCCATTTCTTTCTGCACACACAATATGGGTAATAGGTTATTATATGTTGATCCTACTTTAATATAAGCAAGAAGACTTTTTAGCCCCACTATGCACATTATAATAAAATATGCAGTAAAACTTACAATTTTTTCTCCCACGGCTCTAGTATCATCATCGTAAAAATCTCTGTCTTTGTTCTTCCTTCCTGACAACCACAGCGTGGTACGCGGTGGTTCTTCATCTGGTTGAATTTCTTTACGATCGATCTTATAAACATCAAATGCACACACGTAAGATAAACCAATTTAAACGCAAGTATTATGCTATTAACTGCAAATGTTTCAAGTTACCATTTGATCTATCACAAGGGCGTATCCACCTCGTCCCATTCTATGCTGATAAAGAGACTTGGAATGCGCCACTTTTGTTGCAGCTGATTTCACCTTGCAACACAAAATCAAAAGGCGTTTAGATGTAGTAATGATTATATACTATAGAACTAATACATATGGAAACAGCAAATGCTTGAACTTGAATAAAAAAGTACTAATTAACACCTTGTATTCATCGCTTTGTGTATAATTTACAAAATTGACCCAATCATCAGCTGATATAATTGCATCATAATTAGTCGGGACTTCATTTAGTTTAGAAGGTGTTTCTAGGTTGGGCAATATGTAGTTTTGTGTCAATTTACTTATGAAATTGCATAGAAGTTGACCAAGACGATTCATTAACATTTTTCTGGTTGTCAAGTCAACATCAAAAAATCGCTGCAAAGATTAACACAATGTTCTTAATTAGTTGCACATAATGTAAATGCTACATATATATTTCATGCTATATTACTGGGTTAAAAAATAGTATAGGTTTACCGTGATTTCGTCCCACATTTTGTCTCTTGCTTCTGAATCAACCTTCTTCCAGGATATAATCCTGACACCTATATGCTCACGAACCAAGTCTCCCAAAAAACTAGAAAAAAATGCTCGGTGTTTTCCTGATATCCTATTCATAGCATCGAAGGTTACACTGAGCTTCTCTCCACCTGCTTTTCCATATTCCCTTCGAAACTTTGCTAACCTGGTTATGCCCCTCTTTTTGACATAACCATTTGATTGGTTGTTATCACGTTCACCATCATCAGAATACTGCTCCGATTCATATCCCAAATCCTGGTCAGGATGTTCATTATCAGAAAAATCAATATTATCACGATTATTCTCTTGGGTTTCCATGATTCGTCTGAAGCAATGTGTAAAAGAATAATACTAAAATAAATTGTTGAATAATGGTTTAAAAAGTTATTGATTTAATGTTTTGAAGAAGGCTGATTTTTTGGAGAAAAGATAGGGCATATGATGGGGCAGTTTTTCGTTTAAGGAAATCACAATTTCCAGAGCTAATTTTGAAAATTATGTTTGAGAATTTAAACATTTCACGAAAATATTTGGCTCCAAAATTTTTAATTAAGAATTTAAACATTTCATTAATATTTTGGCTCCAAAATAACACCCATGCATATAACTTTGCATGACATAAGTTGTGCTTACACACAGTCCCAAACACCCATATATCTTCAAACCCGCTGTCCCAAACACACATATAACTGCATAAACACAAAATGGCGCATACAAATGAACAAACACGATATGAAAAATGAGGAGAATGTATAAAACATGTAGAAACGGTCTAAAACATGATTAAACGGGCGAGAACATGTAAACACGAACTAAAACGTATAAAAATCGACTAAGAATTATAAGACGTAGGAAAAATGAGGAAAAATGTGAAAAAACATGAAAATGACAAAAACCTACGAAAACGGATAAAAACGTGTACAGACGTAGTAATCCATGACAAAACGGGGGATAACGTGTAAACATGGACGAAAACGTGTACACACGGACGCAAACGTATCATATAACCTAAAGATACCCTAACGACAGTATGACACATTCTTCATCATAGTACATATGACTTTACTGATTTTATGGCCTTCTCAAATGTCAAAATTAATGTGCCCACCTTTAATAATTAATTTTAACACACTCAGGGGCGGATCTAGTGTATAGCACGGGTATGGAAGTGCAAACCCTAAAATTCGACGGGTAGTGTAAAAAACATAGGGTGCATACCCTTGAAGGACCCTTTGAGGACCCTTCGAGGACCATTCGAGCAACAATGCATACCCTATTTTGAAATCCTAGTTCCGGCACTGAGCACACTTCATATAACCTTCACAATATAACTATACACATACCAAGTCTATGCAACCCATGGATGGCCGGTGATAATGGCTAATTCACATGGTGGGTCATTGGTAGTAGGTTATAACTGGTCACATTCATTAATGGGTATTTGACATCATATGGGAATTGGGTTATAGTTGTTTTAGGGTGTCATGTTACGACAGGATTCAATGAATAGTACATATGTATAATATTATGTTATCAAAAACCCGACCGAATGGTCAAGATGCTCGCTCCCTGAGATATTCCCATGTCGTTTTAACTGAGCTAATGTCAAATATTGATCATGTTCGTTAAGTTAATAAATAAACGAAGATAAACGAGCTTTTACCAAACAAATCAGGAAACGTTCAAAGAACGTTCAGTTCGTTTACATTCCTAGCTACTCACAGGATTCTAATAGGCTGGGAAATAGTAATTTGTAATTTAAAGCCTAGAAATGCAAATTAACTTTTCTTAAGTCTTAAATGACTAAAAATAATTGTAGGGAAAATATTTTTATTTTTTTGAGTTTTATTTTATTTTTTAATAATTAAAAACTAATTTTAAGTAATTAAATGATAAAAAATAGTAAACTGATTAAGAATACACAAGAAAAATGTGCAATAAGTACTTAAAGTATTTAAGTTTGAAGCAAAAATAAAAGTGACAAACCAACTTATTTAAATAACTACACAGTCTTCATCATAGTACATATGACTTTACTGGTTTTATGGCCTCCCCAAATGTCAAAATTAACGTTCCCACCTTTAATAACTTTAAGACACTTCATATAACCTTCACAAAATATACACATACCAAGTATATGCAACCCATGTATGACCGGTGATAATGGCTAATTCACATGGTGGGTCATTGGTAGTAGGTTATAACTGGTCACATTCATTAATGTTCATCAAGGTCGACAACAGGGCAATATCACCGGTTCATATGACCCAAGTGTACTATCGGGTTGTTCGGTTAGTTTGGTTTCATTCAATTAGAAAATAATAATCATGAATATTTTAAAAATAATATTCAAATTATAACCATTTATAAAGATGGGCGTGATCTTTTTGAAATTCATGGGTTGAAAAGGTTAAACGGGTTTTGGGTTGACACTGTCAACCCTTTTTTGATACAAAAGTTGCCACATTAAGAAAAAAAGCTTAAACGGGTTGTCAAGTCGACCCAATTAATTTATTCACAACCCGAACCTACCCTGATTAATAAATGGGTTAGTTGGGTCGACCCAAACCCGACCCGAAATATATATATACTCAACACCGAGTTACTAGTTCCTCTCTTTTTACAAATGCTTCAAACTGAAACTGAATTGGTTACACTTTGAGTCATCCCAATTAAAATAATAATCATCAATATTATGGGAACGCGTAAGTTTTTCTCGACCTTTGATTTTCTGCAGTCTCATCAGTTCTCATGATTACTTGTTTTAATTATTTCATTTCTCATTAATACTCTTAATTTTATTAGTTCATGCATCTACCCTTTATATATATCTTGGTTTTATTTTAATTTTTTCAGTTAATCCATATACTTTTTTCAGATTATAACTTTTTCACTACAACCCTAATTGAAAATGTCTGACACGCCGTACTTGGATGAACTGAAACAACTTTGTGGGTCCGAAAAGATTCATGATTGTTTTATTTTTCTCAATATTCAGGAGATACCTACGAATGAGGTCAACATGAGGAATGTTGCGGCCGTCAGAGACGACATGAGAATGCAAGTGGATAAGAGGACATAAAGAATGATGGAGATGTATCAGTTGAATACTGATGAAGAAATGGCAGCAGAGGATGTTTTTGATTCAATGCATGAAGTCCAGCTAATTGAGAGGCGTTTGGTTGAATCCCTTGCAAGTGTGGTGGCTGACTTTCAGAGGTTGATATCGTTGAAGAAGGAGACCATTGAGATTCTGGAGAAGTATGAGCAAGAATTAAGGTAGTTGTTGGGTTTTTTTTGTGGTTTTTGGGTCTGATGGTCTGATGTTGTTGGGTTATGTAATTATTTTGATGAAAACTTGTTATGTATTTATGTTGAAGGGGATGGTTGGTGAACAATGGTTTATGAACAATGGTTTGTGAAAACTTATGATGGTTATTATTTGAATGGTATGTGGATATTTATGTTTAATAGCCGTTTGCTTTGTTATGTGCTTTGATGGTAATCTGCATGTCTCATTATTTTGTTCCAATTTTTCATAAATCTGTGATTGTTAGTTGTTATTGTCAAATGTTGGTTGCTTTTGTTTATATGTGTTTAATTTAGCCTAGTACAAGCTTATGTATCAGTATTATGATTTAGATTGATCATTTGCCTTTTAAATTTGTTAAATCAGTTATTAAACAATCTGTGTTTTAAAGTAGTGTTTGGTTAGGTCTGTGTAGTGAGTATTAGTTGAACTCAATGACTAAGGCCTGTTCATACAACTTTCTTAACACCTAATAAGTCAGAAACAAACAAGGTTTTAGTGGATATAAGCTTTAAAGTCAAAATCACCAAGAAATTGGCCTAAAATCTGTCTGTGTGGAAATTAGTGTGGCATAAGCTTCAAATCATCTCACAAGTAGTTGTTCTAGCGTAAATTAGTCTTAATATAGGTTAAGTCACATTAATCAATCAGTAAATTAGGATCAAATCTCACAAAAGTCAACGTAAGTTCATAATTTAAAAAAGTCAAAAACATAGTTGTTTCAGAAATCCAAAAATAGGGAGATTTATTTTGATTTTTGTATTTGGATTGGGAACCTGAGCTTTTCACAATTCATAGTCCCTAAGCTCATCTTTAAAAATCTGTGTCTAGCTTATTTTTAGGATTTTTATTGTAGCTTGTGCAAGTGCTTCTTTAAGCTTGCAGGGCAAGTACTTGGCCTGTGCACAGGAAATTGACCATTTTCAATAGATCATAGATTGTTCAATAGTGGGCCCCATAGTGTTATTATTGGCTTTTTGGAAAGCCAATCAGCTGATCTTTCTAGTTCATAGCTTATTTTGCAATTTCTAGCTTATCTAATAGGGCTGCAAGTAGCTTTTAGTTTGTCCCATTTGACTGTGTACACTGGGTGGTCTGTGTGTACTAGGTTTTTAGCCAAAGTTCATAAGCTCTTATCTGGCTTATCTGTGGACCCCGGTACACAACCTTGGGCTTTTTAGGGAGCTTACAAGTTCAGCTTATTGGATTAGTCCTTATTTTGGACTCTAGCCCTTTTGCCCTTAGCTTATTTGACTCATACTTGTGACCTGTCTCAAAACATACACTGAGTGACTCAGAGTTTGCACACAGGTTCCAAGCACCACCCAGTGCTTATTTGTGTCCTTTGCCTTGTTTCAAGTTGTTTTAGCTTAAGGTAGGTACAACTCATGTAGTTACAGCTTATTTAGCTTATTTGTAGCTTAATTCCTTTTATAAATCCATTTTGGCTTAAAAAAAGCATCTGTAAAGCTAAAAAGCTCATAGAGAGCTTATTTTTGACTTTTGAAAAAAGTGTTTTAACAAAAGTTACTTATAATTAGTAATAAAAAAGTTTTGTAAAAAGAAAATCAAAAAAATTAAAATAAATGGAAAAATTGCAAAAAGTGGGGTTCGAACCTGGGACCTCAAGCATACATGCACAATACCACAACCCCCTTCCAATTGCTCTGGGGCACCAGTTCCGTTTGTTATTGCATAATCTATATACTTAATATAGTCCTTGTTTCTTTTAGCTTATTTTTGCAATTTAGCTTATTTAAATGCTTATCCTTACCATTTTCCCCCTCCTCATATTTTTCCTAGGTTCCTTGTAACTTGTAGCATTCCTAGTAATTTTCCCATAATTTTTACTCTTCACTAGGTAATTTTTAGAGTTAATTTTAATTAAATTACTTTAAATAAAAAAGCAAAAAATATATTAGTTTTAGTGTTTAATTTTTATGCCAGATAACTTTTTATATTTTTTTTTACCTTTTATAAGTTTTCAAGCTTATGTAAAAATTACTTTTGCAATTTTGACTTTTAATTTCTAATCACTTCAAATTAGTGTTTAATTCATAAAAAATAAAATAAAAGTCAAAAAAATGAAATTATTTGTAGTCATCTATGACTTAAGAAAAATAATTTTGCATTTTGTGAACGTCCGATTTTTAATTCAAAATTTATAACAAGATATGAGCTGGGTAAATTCAAATTTGAAAACCTCATTTAAAACATGTCTATAAACGTTTAAATTTCGTTTTTGTGTTGCCTTTCTTAGCATTTAGTCACACAAAGCATGGTTTTGGGAGTTTATTTAGTCACATACAACTAACCATCAAGTGACCAAAAGTGTTAATAAGTGTGACCATATGGTGTTGAAAATGAAGGAATGTATGGTTTGTGTGACTATAGATCATCCAATTGCCACATAAATTTGGTTTTTGTGTGGCCTTTACTAACATTTAGTCACAGAAAGCATGTTTTTGGGAGTGTATTTAGTCACATACAACTAACCATCAAGTGACCAAAAGTGTTAATAAGTGTGACCATATGGTGTTGAAAGTGAAGGAATGTGTATTTTGTGTGACTATTGATCATCCACTTGCCACATGAATTTGGTTTTTGTGTGGCCTTTACTAACATTTAGTCACACAAACCATGTTCTTGAGAGTGAATTTAGTCACATACAACTAACCATCAAGTGACCAAAAGTGTTAATAAGTGTGACCGTATGCTCTTTAAAGTGAAGGAATGTGTATTTTGTGTGACTATTGATCATCCACTTGCCACATGAATTTGGTTTTTGTGTGGCCTTTGGTAACATTTAGTCACACAAAGCATGATTTTGGGAGTGTATTTAGTCACATACAACTAACCATCAAGTGACCAAAAGTGTTAATAAGTGTGACCATATGGTGTTGAAAATGAAGGAATGTATGGTTTGTGTGACTATAGATCATCCAATTGCCACATAAATTTGGTTTTTGTGCGGCCTTTACTAACATTTAGTCACACAAAGCATGTTTTTGAGAGTGTATTTAGTCACATACAACTAACCATCAAGTGACCAAAAGTGTTAATAAGTGTGACCATATGCTCTTTAAAGTGAAGGAATGTGTATTTTATGTGACTATTGATCATCCACTTGCCACATGAATTTGGTTTTTGTGTGGCATTTGTTAACATTTAGTCACACAAATCATGTTTTGGCTACACTTAAATAATGTGTGACAAACTGTTTAGTGTGACTATATGTACTGGATTTTGGCTACACTTAAATAATGTGTGACAAACTGTTTTGTGTGACTGTATATGGCATTTGGTCATACTATTAGAAGCAAATGTGACTATAAGTTTTGTGTGACCATATATGGCATCAAGGTTACTTGTATTTGTCACTCGTTCCAAATGCATATGTGACTAAATGATCTGGAACAAAATCACCAGTTACGTTTAGTCACATAAGGGTCGATTGTGTGGCAATAGAGTTCTTATGGTCGCACATTCGAAATGCTCATGTGTGACTAATTCGTAAATGATGTCAATTTTCCTACCTTCAGCCACTCATATATTTGAATGTGTGGCTGTTCCAAATCGAGCATGTGTGACCATAGGTCGTTTTTGGCCTAGTGATTGCATGCCATTTTTGAGGGGGAGAATTAGTGTATGTCCTTCTCCTTTCGACTGTGGCAAAAATGTCATTAGCATACACTTTTGAGGGGGAGAATTGGCGTGTGTTCTTTCTCCTTTTTCGTGGGAGGACTAATGTGTATGCTGGGGATATAAATCATGAAGGGATCAAGCTTAATTATTCATGTCGGGGAAATTAATGTCTACCTCTCCGATATATTCCATGGTTTGTTACTCTGTTTGAGTTCTATAGTCATTGTGGGGATTCGAACTTGGTGTTATCATTTAGTACTCCAGTTGATTGATTAATTCAGATAAAGAAGAAGGTGGTTAATATCAAGACCTTCAAACGAGATCATGATGTTAAAGTGTTGAATCTATAAAAGGGGATGGTAAGTTTGAGGGGGAGCCGATTCAACAACTTCACAAGTTTTTGAAGAGGCTCTTTACATACGATGACTTAATTGAGGGGGAGCAAAATCAATTAGTCATCATCTCATGACTCCTGAAATCTTCAGTTCAGGACTCATGAGGGCTTATCGACATTTTCTCACGGGCTAATATTATTATTGATAAAGGGCTTCTAGTTATAGATAAAGGGCTTCCAGTTAATGCTTCATGTACACATCATTATGATGATTCCGATTAATCGCAACCATCAGGGGAGAGGAATGTGTACACCAAGGACGCACAACAAGTTCACATGATCGGGCTTAATCACTTATTCCGGGATTGATAACCGCAGAGATGATCAGTGGTTCAACTTGTTACTTTGGTTGTATCACTTCATGTGCACATCACGGGCTGATTAATCGCAACCATCAGGGGAGAGAGAAATGTGTACATCAGGGACGCTCAACAGGTTCACATGATCGAGCTTAATCAGTTATTCCGGAGTTGATATCCGCAGAGATGATCAGTGCCTCAACCTGTTACTTTGGTGTTATCGTTTCTTCTTGTATTTGGTACATGTGGGCTGATTTGGTATATGTAATATAACTGGAATGCATTTAGTGAGATAGAGATGTTGATATCCTATTCCCCAAATGGACAACATTGAAGAAGGTCGAGTCTGCAGTCTGTGTTGACATAAATAATGTATGAAAACGTTATTTATATTTTGACGATCACAAAATGTAAACTCATCAAACGTAAGATTACTACGTAAACAAGTATTAAGCTAGTTTATATCATTATATCCAACTTAATCACTTAAGGTATGGATAAACAAGTGCTTAATACATCTCATGATTAAAGGAGTATTTAATTTATTAATACAAAGTTTATTTAATTATATAAACATATTATATATTTTTGAAAAACACTTTTGGTAATAAAGAAAAATGTTTTAATCATACTAAATATATGATTTCAAAATTTTAACCAAAATCAGTTAGTTTTTCACTAAATAAACTTTCCCCACTAAATGACAAGTTTTCTGGTCGTTACAGCTGGGCGCCCCCCTTAATTATAAGGGGCGGTCCCCTTAAAATTAAGGGGACCGGCCAGGCTCCTTTGTCAGAAACTGTCAGAATTTTTCTCCTATAAATACCACCTTAAATCTGGAATTTTTCTCCACCTTTTGCACGAAATTTTCAGATCTCAAACTCTCTAAACATATTCCAAAACCCTTTGATCATTAGAATATTAATCCTTGTTTCAAGTGATTCAATCCCTTCTCATCCATCCTCATCCAAAGTGCAAAAGAAGAACACTCCTTCTACGACTAAGTTCAAGAAGTATTGAAGAGTAGTTGTACATAGTGTGTATATTATTTGTGAAGTTGTGTTGTGCTTGTAATTATTAGTTTAGTAGAAATAGAAGTTGTGTAGAGAGAAGTAGTTGATTAGTAGTGAAGTAGTGTAGTTGTGAAGAAGATAGGTGTGAAGTATAGTGGTGTGAAGAAGATTGGTGTGAAGAAGATAGGTGTGAAGAAAATAGGTGTGAAGTAGATTGGTGTGAAGAAGTTGTGTAGAAGTTGTGACTAAGTTTTGACGAAGTTGTGGTGTGTAAATTGGTGTGTAAGGTTTTCTCTGCCATAAGGGAGTTTGTTGACATAGTGAAGAAAACTCTCGAGTAGGTGACTCGGGGAGTGGAGTAGGAACAAGGAAGGTGACATTGTAGCCGAACCACTATAAATCATTGTGTTGTGGTTTGATCTCTCCAACTCTTTTCATTACTTACTTATTTACCTACACTATATTAGCTTAGTTTGTTAGTTACTATATAATTGTTCATATAGTGCAAGTATTGAGATCACATAAACTAGAATCGAAGTTTCTAAAAACAAACTTGTTTTCATAAATTTTAAAACGGATGTAAAACTATTCAACCCCCCTTCTAGTTTTCCACAATTGGTATCAGAGCCAGGTTTTGCAAGATCTTTAAAATATATTATATTTTAAAACTTGTAACGATCTATGGAATCTGAAAAATATTTAGAAGGGCAATCTATGCAAAGACCACCACTATTTGAAAGTGATGGATTTTTATATTGGAAAATCGATTCAAAACTTATGTGAAATCAAAAGATCTAGATCTTTGGCATGTTATTACCAATGGTGATTTTTTACCTATTCAAAATAACCCCGAAACTAAGAAAGATGAAATCGTACCTTTTGAAAAACAAAATGATGATTTAAAAAGAAAACTTGCTAAAAATAATGAAGCAAAAATGGTTATTTATAATGCGCTACCACGTAAAGAGTACGAAAGGATCTTTATGTGTGAAACTACAAAATAAATTTGGAACTCTTTATTAATAACTCACCAAGGTAATAATCAAGTCAAAGATAATAAAATAGATCTACTTGTTCAACAATATGAGCAATTCACGATTTCGGAAGAGGAATCAATTGATAATGCTTTCGCTAGATTTAACACTATCATCACAAGTTTAAAAGCACTTGATGAGAATTTTTCTAGTAAGAATTTTGTTAGGAAGTTTCTTAGAGCTCTTCACCCAAAATGGCGAGCTAAAGTGACGGCTATTGAAGAATCAAAGAATTTGTCAACGTTGCAACTTGATGAATTAATTGGAAATTTGAAAGTCTACGAGGCAATTATAAAGATGGACTCCGAAATGGTTAAAGGAAAACGAGAGCAAAGCAAGTCAGTCGCCTTGAAATCTAGAAAGGAATCCAACAACGAAGATAGCTCATCTTCCGAAAGTGATGACGAAGAATATGCCATGGCCGTAGGAGACTTCAAGAAATTCTTCAAAAGGCGAGGAAGATTTGTTAGACAACCACACGATGAAAGAAGAGCATCTCAAAAGAATAAAGATGATAAGTATAGCAAGAATGAGAGAAAGTGCTTCAAGTGTGGTGATCTGAATCACCTCATTGGAAAATGTCCAATGATGACGAGAGATCAAAATCAAAGAGCATTTGTTGGAGGAGCTTGGAGTGATAGCGATGAAGATGAGAAAGAAACGACAATGGAAGAAAAGTGTCTCATGGCTAAGACATCAAGTGAGGTACATTCCGAAACCGAATACTTTAGTGATGAAAATCTACCATTAGATGAAAAAGATTTAGATAGTGAATATCATAGATTATGCAAACTAGGACAACAAGTAATGGCTAAAAACAAATCACTAAAATACATAAACAACCAATTGAAAAATAAAGTAATAGAACTAAAAACTAAAATCCATCAACTTGAAAAAGGTAAGGAGATTTTTGAAGAATGTAAATCATGTCAAGAGCTTAAAGATGAAACAAAATACTCAAGGAAGAAATTCACAAACTTGATAAATTTGAAAATAGTAGTCAATCACTTGGTAAAATAATAAGTATTCAAAGAGCATCTGGAGATAAAACCGGTTTAGGATTTAACTCAACCGAAGCTTCAACAAGTGAAATTAAAAATGTCAAATTTGAAAGTGAACTCAATGAACTAAAACCTCTAAAATCTAATCCTAAGTATATACTAATAAATAATAAGAAAATACCTCTCACTAGTGATGAAGAAATAAAAACGTTTTATAAACCATCCTTAAAAACCGATGTAGGATCGTCTAAATCTAAAACAAGATCTAAAACTCCACCACCTAGAAAACCAAATAATTCTTACCCTAAATCTAAAACACCTCAACCTAGAGTAAATCAAAATAGATGAAACTATAACAATAATCAACAAATGTGGAACTTCAATCCGTGGGGAATGTTTCCACCATATATGCACCCAAGTCAAATACAAAACATGTTCGGATCGAATAACTTTGGTCAAGTGAGACAATGGGGACCAACGTAGAAAATTCGCCATACAAACTTGGAAATTTTGGTTGTCACCTCTAGTTCGTACAATTCTTTGAAGACTTTGAAGATAAACGTATTGAAGACGAAAGGTACACATTTCCTTTTATTTCCTTGTCAAGAAATGCATGCTTAGTGTAGTCTCTAGTTTTTATGTGATTTTGTTTGGCTTATTGTTTTCTCTGGATTTTATATATATATATATATATATATATATATATATATATATATATATGCTTATCTATTTACATTATATCTAAATATATATATATATATATATATATATATATATATATATATATATATATATATATATATATACACACATAGCTATATCTAGGATCTTATAACCTAGAAAATTCATTTGTTGATTTTCTAGAACTAGAAATTGTTCGTTTACGAACCTTTTCTTTTCCCCCTTTTGCCCTATTGAACTTCAATGTTCAACGACACTCATGCTGATGTAGAGAGATGAGTTGAAAAATCTATGGATGAAACAAACTTCCGGCTTCCATTGCATACGTCTCCTTCCTACATTCTCGTCTTAAAAGCCCATACTATATATATATATATATATATATATATATATATATATATATATATATATGTATATATATATATATATATATATATATATATATATATATATATATGTAGATATTTATATATATATATATACAATATATATATATGTACATATATATATACATATATATATATATATATATATATATATATATATATATATATATATATATATATATATATATATATATATATATATATATATATATATATATATATATATATACACGTATGAACCTTCCACAACTCTCTTGTCCACTTGACAACTTGATAAATTTTATCCGAAATGATCAAGAAATTTTAATTGACGAAATGTCAAGTAATTCCTTTCGTGCGAATACTCTCCAACGTATTTTTGATTAAATATAAATCTAATGTATATATAAATATTTTCTTGTTCTTTCCAGAAATCAAATTTTGGAGGGCGGCCCCCTTAATGTTTAAGGGGACCAGCAGCCAAATGAAGGGCGGCCCCCTTAATGTTTAAGGGGGCCGGCCATCTGATTGTTCCAATACGATTTTCCTCTTGTTTCTTTTGCCAAACACTCCACTTTTTCAACACCCCTTCCTTCTGCTACTGCTGTGACGAAAAACCAAACCCCAAAACACCTAAAACCACTTCCAAATCACATAATTCGGGTTAATTCGCAAAGGGAAAATTCATCTAACACAATCACCATTACATATTGTAAGTTTTTCATAACACATTTCATCTAATTCCATCTAATTTGGTCAAACTCAAGATTATGCATGTTTTATTAACTTTTTCAAATTCATAATTTCTTTCGAATTGGGTCTAAAATCTCCATAACTAAATGCTTCCCTTAGGATTAGGATGCTTAATTAACACTAGAAACTGGTAATTATAAACCCTCTTGTCAAAAAATTTTGAAAAATTTCATACACTCCTTTTCAAAATTTGTTGGAAAACATATTGTTGAATAATGCTATAAAAACTTGTTAAAACTAATCACATTATATTTTTATAACTTGTAAAACATGAAACTATATTTTTCGACTAAGTAAAAATATTTTTGTGCACGATAAGAGGGTGTTTGGATTATGTCCAAATAATGTCGAAATTAAGTCATTATAATTTTTATAAAACGTTATCAAGATTATAACCCTAAAACTTGTAATTTGGACTTGTCAAGATATATAATTCATATATATATTGACATACTTGTAGTGTAAGTATCTAGTTAAGGAAGCGTTTAGTTTAGTACGAAATATGACATTTTTGAGTCAAAATATAAACTACCTTTTTCAAAAATTAATCACATGCATAAGAAACTCGTAAGAAATGGCTAGTTTTACAACCTAATGTAAATCTAGTAAATTTCATGATATATTAAGATGTTTAAAAGGGCGTTTGGATATGTCCATAACTACTTACTAAACATCGTAAAATATATCTAAAACGAGTTAAAAATAATATTAAGGAACATGGTAAACTACTTCCTAGGATTATCGTTTTAGAGTCGAAGTATGTTTACGTTCCAACATAAGTCTTAAAAATATATACATTTTTTATTCTTCTTTATATTTATTTTGGTCTTTTGTATTGTTGTTGTGTTTAGGTGAAAATGCCAAAAGCAACTACCGAAGATATTTCCTTAACCAAAAACTACATTCCCAAAGTCTCTCAACTTCCCACTACCTCTCCCTCCATTGCACGTATCTATCGTCAAATAGAAGATAGAAACATTCATGAAGATAGAGTCGTAGATTAAGCTTACTATCAATCCGATTTCATCAAAAGCTCATTCACCAATATCCATTTTGAATGTCTCTTCCAAATTAATGAACCCATCATTCCTCGCTTCATTCTTGACTTCTATAGCCAAGTCACGGTTCAAACCGATGACTTTGGTTCCATCTACATTTCATTCATGATCCAACATGAATTTATTACTCTCACTCTTGCACAATTTGGTCAAATCCTTCAAATTCCTTTTTCCGGTCAATCCGTATTCACAAATGAATGGGATCTTTGCGCTCTCCAACGTTCTCATCCTACTCATGGTCCTTATATCTCCGAAATTCCATCCCCCGAAGACATTCGTCAAATGCTCGGGTTGGAATGTGAAACTTCCACCCAAAACGTCATACCGAAACATGTCTCAAATCCTAAAAATCAAATTCTTCGTAAAGAATTAAGGCCCGACATGGAGTATTGGGAAGAACTAGTTCGAGAGAATGCGTTTGGTTCCGAAGGACACTCAGCCATCTCCCGGCTTGTCTTGCTCATATGTTGTATTGTATTGTTGCCGAGCAACCTTACAATTTGGCTTACTTCTTTATCAAACGTATTGAATGTGCAAGAGCAAATCCTAAAGCTATACTTCCGTATGGTATGTTTCTCACTCGTCTCCACAAGCATGTCATTGAAAACTATCCTGATCTCGATGATAGTATTTATCAATCTATCTATCCAACCCTCCGACCTCTCGTTCTTCCTCAAATTCGCAAAACCCGTAAGTTTAAATCTAATCGTCCTAGCATTCTTGTTTTGTTCTCTTTTCCAAGGGATGACGATGAGGAGGACTTATAGTCACTTACCACTGCTGCTGATGGGGTGCTAGGAAAGAAATAGTAGTGATGTTGTCTATGAAATTGGCGTTATTTTTCCTCTTAAACAATTTGTAATATATTACTTATGTGCTATTTGTTGCTTTGCTTCTAGACATATTTGAACCATATATATTGCCATTTACTCCTTATTATTATTTGCTCTACATGTATGCATGTTTTTATACTTGATTTTAATCTATGCTTGCTTGACTTGTGTAGAATTATATATATATATATATATATATATATATATATATATATATATATATATATATATATATATATATATATATATATATATATAATATGCTTTCTAATAGACTAAAACAAATGTGAAATGTTCAAATAGAGCTTGCTGCAAAATCAAAACAGAATATAACATTTTTCCAGAAAAATTTTGAAAAATTTTGATTTTTGGGTCGTCAGATGGGCGGCCCCCTTAAATTTAAGGGGACCGGCCTCCATTTAAGGGGACCGGCCATCTGGAACAGTTTTTACACTGTTTTCTTTTGCAACTTGTGACCTCTTTTGCTAGCCCCAGCTACCATTTCCCTTAAAAACTAAACTGATTTTGGAATCTAACAATGCAATTTCAAATTAATACCATTTCTAATCATGATTTCATGCTATATAACCCATTCCACCTTCATCCACACTTCCTCATCATCATCAACCTCAACAAATCCATCATGTCATCACCAAAAACCACCACCTCCAACAATGCCAAGAAACAAAAACTTTTTATCATTCCACCAAAACAACTCTTTATTGATCTCACAAATGAAGACAATACCACTCCATCACCACCACCTCAATGCTCATCTCCTAGTGCTCCAAATGCACCATCCAAAATACCATCAACACATGGAACCTCCACCTCTTCCATACCATCATCATCATCCATCAATGACTACATCAACACTCACCTATCACCTCCACCAAGAATTCCACACCATCACCTATTGAAAATGCAACCTTAGACATAACACTTTCATTATCACCCATCACACCTCTTGATGCACAATTCTCACCCTCACTGTGACATTTCTAAAATTTCATGTCATTTATTTTAATAGTTTATAATTTAACTATTCTATTTTTAACTAATTAACTTCGTCGGAAGTTAGAGCAAATCCTAAAGCTATACTTCCGTATGGTATGTTTCTCACTCGTCTCCACAAGCATGTCATTGAAAACTATCCTGATCTCGATGATAGTATTTATCAATCTATCTATCCAACCCTCCGACCTCTCGTTCTTCCTCAAATTCGCAAAACCCGTAAGTTTAAATCTAATCGTCCTAGCATTCTTGTTTTGTTCTCTTTTCCAAGGGATGACGATGAGGAGGACTTATAGTCACTTACCACTGCTGCTGATGGGGTGCTAGGAAAGAAATAGTAGTGATGTTGTCTATGAAATTGGCGTTATTTTTCCTCTTAAACAATTTGTAATATATTACTTATATATATATATGCTTTCTAATAGACTAAAACAAATGTGAAATGTTCAAATAGAGCTTGCTGCAAAATCAAAACAGAATATAACATTTTTCCAGAAAAATTTTGAAAAATTTTGATTTTTGGGTCGTCAGATGGGCGGCCCCCTTAAATTTAAGGGGACCGGCCTCCATTTAAGGGGACCGGCCATCTGGAACAGTTTTTACACTGTTTTCTTTTGCAACTTGTGACCTCTTTTGCTAGCCCCAGCTACCATTTCCCTTAAAAACTAAACTGATTTTGGAATCTAACAATGCAATTTCAAATTAATACCATTTCTAATCATGATTTCATGCTATATAACCCATTCCACCTTCATCCACACTTCCTCATCATCATCAACCTCAACAAATCCATCATGTCATCACCAAAAACCACCACCTCCAACAATGCCAAGAAACAAAAACTTTTTATCATTCCACCAAAACAACTCTTTATTGATCTCACAAATGAAGACAATACCACTCCATCACCACCACCTCAATGCTCATCTCCTAGTGCTCCAAATGCACCATCCAAAATACCATCAACACATGGAACCTCCACCTCTTCCATACCATCATCATCATCCATCAATGACTACATCAACACTCACCTATCACCTCCACCAAGAATTCCACACCATCACCTATTGAAAATGCAACCTTAGACATAACACTTTCATTATCACCCATCACACCTCTTGATGCACAATTCTCACCCTCACTGTGACATTTCTAAAATTTCATGTCATTTATTTTAATAGTTTATAATTTAACTATTCTATTTTTAACTAATTAACTTCGTCGGAAGTTATCCGCGTATGTCATAATGCGTTCAATTCATTCAACCACGACTATACTATGTCTACTCTACACTTTTATGCACTATTGTTTCCTTACAATCCTATTTTAAAAGTTATAACTAACTTTTCCAATTTTACATAAACCTTGCACTTTTTACGTTTTACGCGATTTAAATTTATGTTTTATGGTTTTAACAACATGTACCAACCCTAGACTATGATGATTTTATATATTTTATGCATTTTAACCTATTTTCATGATTACAAGTGAGTTTTATACTTGTCGTTTCATTTTTATAGTTTACATCACTTTTATCAAGAACCGGTTTCACCAAACGCGTTTTTTTTAACTCATGGTTTCAATTTTAACGATGTTTAAACCCTCCAAAGAATTCACCACTCATCTAAATTACTCAAATAAGTTATGATAATAACTTTTAACATTTTTATAAGTTTTGTATTTTTATGTTACCCGGTTTTATATTTCGCGTCTTAAAAACCTTACGTTTGCAATAACCGGGATCAAACTACACATCATAGCTCAAGTTTTATACAAAATAAATCACCAAAACCCACTCACACCCTTATGTGGCTGGATTTTAAGTGTCTCACCAAGATATATGTCTTGGTTATATAACAACAAAGACATGTGTCCCTTTTGGCTTGCATGTGTTCCCCACCAAGGCCCTATACCATTACTAGTCATTTGATAACATGCAAACAAGATCAAAACAACCATCTCTTGCTCCTTATTTCTCTATGAACGACCAAGAACAGGTCCTCAAGACCTATTTCATCTAACTTTTCACTAATTTTTTGATCATAGATTCAAGATCTTGAAGCCCTAGTCTTGTTCTTGATTTATTACACTCAAACAACACATAAATCTCATCACATCTTGGTTTATATTAGAAGTTCTTAAAAATTTTATATAATGGTTTAATAAAGTGTTCAAGGGTTATGATTTTAAGCAACTATCAAGGGTAAATAAAGGTGAAAAAGTTGGGTAAAAGATTGGAAGAAAAGGGTGCAAGGGTTATTGGTAGAATCATAGGTTTTGTGGTCCATTGTTCTTGATTTTCTTGTTCTTCAAAGATTGTAAGGAACCAATCACTCCCTTTTCACTTTATTTTAATTTTCATTCATGTATATATATTATTTCTTGATGTATTTTTATATTATATAAGTTATTTGGCTTGGTTAGGCTTGGTACATAAACTAGAACACTAGAAAATCACTAAAGGACTAAACATGCAAACTGTGAATCTGATTCTGGGGTAAAAATGGAATAAACTGCACTAATCAGTAGGGATTGGACCTAAACTAAAAATATGGGGTTGTAGACCTATGTCTTACGGAAATGTTTACGGGTATTTCGTTGAATAACTCATTACTATGATTAAAATAGAATTATTTTCGTGAAATATGTCACATTCTGAGTAACAGATTTAAAACGTGTATTAGTCATTTTTTTGTGAATAATGCACTGTTACTTAAAACATAAAAGTTGTAGATAACATCTTAACTTAAACGTGGCCGCAAACGGGGAATTATTTGGGCTTGTAGAACTCTAGCTATCGCATTTTTCGTGGGACTGTTGTGATGTTAATATTTTCAGAACTGAGTAGTAATGGTAAACTAATAAGTTTCCTACTGTTAGATAATTTTTGAGTTAGTGGGACCCACAAAACTTGTTAGTACAGATGAATACCTTTCCGGGTATATAAAGAACTCCAATTTTTGACTTATGGTTTAAGAGTAATGAATTTTCAAAGATGGACATGTTATAAAAATTCCATCAGCTTTTTATTAAAAAGTATAAAAATGTTATACACTTTATAAAAATTGGACCTTTAATACATTTTTGAACCACCTAATACATTTTTGAAACCTCAAGTTTAATGTGAACTTTTTGGCTAACACTTGACCCATGGACAAAATTTGAACCTTATGATTATATTGGACTTTCACAACATATATTTGGACTTAGGATCAAATATAGCATTATTACTTGAAATTTTATAACTTTTAAGTGGTAAACTAAAACTTGAGATATATTTAGGAATTATATACCAAGCGTAAATAAGATAATAACTTATATATATAGTTAAGTTACATCAATGTTTATTTTCAAAAACCTAAGACAAGCCTATATATGTTTAGGTTCTTCGTAGAGCTTCGCGGCTATCTTTCTTCGCTTGCTTGATTGTGATTATTCCTCTTTGTTCACGGTGAGTTCATAGCCTCGCCTTTACTTATTTAATTTTTTTTTATAAACCTCGCGAGGGGGATACATGCTATTTTTACAAACTGAATACAAGTAGTTTTTGCTATGCTTGACCTGATTACATGATTATAGTCACTTGAGTAATTCTTGCCAATTAAGTCCCCATCATGAACCGTCAATTCCGTAGGAAACGCTAGTATTATGAATATGCATATTTGGCCTGGCGGGCCTGACCGGGTGAGTAGCGCTCATACATCAACGGTCACATAATATTGAGAGATTACGTGGTAAATGGCAAATCTTACCTTTTCGGGGCACTATTAAACTAGGTCAAGGTTCGGTTTCATGAGCTCTATACTATAATCTTATTACCCGACATGTATTTGTTATATGTCTATTGATAAATAATATTTGTATTCAACTGCTTACTTATTAAACTCTATGAATTCACTCAACCTTTGTGTTGACTTTTAGCATGTTTTATCTCAGGTCCGTAAGTGACTTTCGGCTTGGATGGGCGGCGCAAGAAATGGATATCTACATGATGGCTCATGTTTAAATAAAATTTTTCATTCGATAATGTTCTAAACTTTCAAAACTTATGTATCTTTTATCTATGTTAAAAACTTTTGGGGCCTTGTTAACTCTGATAAATTATCGAATGTGAAGTTTTAAAAACAACTTTGTTTTAAAGTTGTTTACTACATTTGTACAATGTGACCAAATAGCACCCCATGTTGTTTTTCGCTGCGTTCATAAAATGGGGGTGTTATACTCACCACTCAATACACCTACCTACAATCCCATCCCATGGAGCTTACTTGAAGCTCATGGTGATACTTGTCTTTGTTGCATCCATAACCGCACCATCATCTTTGGATTAAGAGATGAAATCCGTTACATGTTTTCATATATTGAAAGCTTGATTCCTCAACCTCAACCAACAACATCCACTCCTCCACCACCAACATCCACCACAACCCCACCTCCATCAACTCCATCATCTCTACCTACAACAATGCTCCTCTCAAATTAAGCATGACTCATGGTTGAGAATAACTTTGTTTAAACCATTTTGATGACAAGCTCTGGGAAAAACATTTCTATTAGAGTTTTGCATTATTAGTTGTATTCGTTGCATTGTTGTATTGATCATACATCTTGAATGTATAATGTTTGTGTTGTTATCTCTTTAATGAAGTGTTTTCTTCCATGCTTATATTGCTTGCCTTATCTTTATATATAATTGTTGCATGCATATATATATTGTTTGTTCTAAATATTTTTGCAAGCATTCCATATCTCGATTATGACCTCAAAACGAGGGGGAGTATACATCAAGGGGGAGCTCCATTAAAATCGGGATAACCTTTTTGATGCTAACAAAAAGGGGGAGAATTGCTATAAACTCACAATAATACTTGTATATAAACTATTTTTTCGCTTAATGAGTTTAGATTTTGTAATCATCAAAAAGGGGGAGATTGTTGACATAAATAATGTATGAAAACGTTATTTATATTTTTCGATATCTCTATATTTTGACGATCACAAAATGTAAACTCATCAAACGTAAGATTACTACGTAAACAAGTATTAAGATAGTTTATATCATTATATCCAACTTAATCACTTAAGGTATGGATAAACAAGTGCTTAATACATCTCATGATCAAAGGGGTATTTAATTTATTAATACAAAGTTTATTTAATTATATAAACATATTATATATTTTTGAAAAACACTTTTGGTAATAAAGAAAAATGTTTTAATTATACCAAATATATGATTTCAAAATTTTAACCAAAATCAGTTAGTTTTTCACCAAATAAACTTTCCCCACTAAATGACAAGTTTTTTGGCCGTTACAGCTGGGCGGCCCCCTTAATTATAAGGGGCAGTCCCCTTAAAATTAAGGGGACCGGCCATGATTTAAGGGGACCGGCCAGGCTCCTGTGTCAGAAACTGTCAGAATTTTTCTCCTATAAAAACCACCTTAAATCTGGAATTTTTCCCCATCTTTTGCACGAAATTTTCAGATCTAATACTCTCTAAACATCTTCCAAAACCCTTTGATCATTAGAATATTAATCATTGTTTCAAGTGATTCAATCCCTTCTCATCCATCCTCATCCAAAGTGCAAAAGAAGAACACTCCTTCTACAACTAAGTTCAAGAAGTATTGAAGAGTAGTTGTACATAGTGTGTATATTATTTGTGAAGTTGTGTTGTGCTTATAATTAGTAGTTTAGTAGAAATAGAAGTTGTGTAGAGAGAAGTAGTTGATTAGTAGTGAAGTAGTGTAGTTGTGAAGAAGATTGGTGTGAAGTATAGTGGTGTGAAGAAGATAGGTGTGAAGAAAATAGGTGTGAAGTAGATTGGTGTGAAGAAGTTGTGATTAAGTTTTGACGAAGTTGTGGTGTGTAAATTGGTGTGTAAGGTTTTCTCTGCCATAAGGGAGTTTGTTGACATAGTGAAGAAAACTCTCGAGTAGGTGACTCGGGGAGTGGAGTAGGAACAAGGAAGGTGACCTTGTAGCCGAACCACTATAAATCATTGTGTTGTGGTTTGATCTCTCTAACTCTTTTCATTACTTACTTATTTACCTACACTATATTAGCTTAGTTTGTTAGTTACTATATAATTGTTCATATAGTGCAAGTATTGAGATCACATAAACTAGAATCGAAGTTTCTAAAAACAAACTTGTTTTCATAAATTTTAAAACGGACGTAAAACTATTCAACCCCCCCCCCTTCTAGTTTTCCACAGTCTGTTCTATACTCTCTGCTACGTGTTAGAAGACTAAAGACGATATACATGTAGTTATCAAAAGACTTCTTCATATTCAAGGTACTCATCTGAAAGGTTGCCAGTTTGGGGGAGAGCACTAATTAGAGGAGAGTGAAAAGTCTGTGTTAATCCCTAATTAGATGTGCTCACATTGCTCTTCAACAAGTTGATTCTCACATGATACATTCGAGCTTATTTTGTTCTTCTCACAAGATTTCAAGTCTATGGGTGTAAAAGTTGTTGCTGATTCTGAGGTATCAAAACCAGCAAGGGGGAAGGAGACATACATCAGAACGCACAATGAGTACATGTGATGAGCTTTACACTTCTACTTAAGTGAAGTTATTCCGGGAAGACAAATGTCATAACCGCAGAGAAGATCAGTGTTTCAACTCGTTCTTTTGGTGTATTATTCCAACTACGTTGGGGAAGAGATGTAAGAAATAGTTTTTGATGACAAAGACGTACACAATTGATTGTGTGTGTACTTCGGGTTTCTGAGCTTCATATAATGAGACTGAGTGCATCATTTCAACTACTTGGGGGGAAGTGGTCTCTGGATACTTTTTGGTACGCATTACTTCAGCCTTCAGTGGAACGAAATATGAGAAGTACTATTCAAGTGTGAGATGATACGTTGCTGAGCTATCAAAGCTTCACATTGAGAAGGCTCAAGTTCTAACGACTATTCAGGAGCCTCGAACGCTTTGGTGGTAAAAGTTTAAGAGATGTTGACTACTGACTTCTACTATGCGCAGACCGATATCCTCTTTTCGGTACTCATGGCAACATCCTCTTAAACTGCATAATATCCTTTTGTACATATTAAAAAAAAAAACCAAAAAAGAAAATAGACAATTATAAAACCAACAAAATCCATAAGAATCGATAAAAACATAAAAAATTCCAAAAATATTCTTCTCGCGACATGTCTCTCGTATAATCAATATTATGTACGTTTCTGGAAATGTCATTCAATAATGGCACGGATTCTTACATATGCTTGAGCGAGAGTTTTTCTATCTTTTAAAATAATGTTTTCTAAAACATGTCGTTTCTCAAAAATTTCTTTCAAATTGGCTTGCTATTACTTCAGATAGCAACCCGTGCTTCAAAATGGGGGAAACACGTCTCCAAAAAGACGGTTTTTCCTTGTAACCGGGTGAAGTTCACCTGGGCACGGATTACTTTATATCCGTGTTTCTTCAATTTAATGTACGTTTCAGTGTATTATTTCTTGTTTAAGAAGAGAAGTCTTCTTTTACCATAACAAATATTTTTCCATCTATTATTCTTCAGAAAAATATTTTGTATATAAAATGGTGGTTTAAAACAATATTTGAAAATCAATTGGACTTAAGTCTCATAAAATTTGCCACTCAATCTATGACAAAAAGGCTTAATTTTTTTCACAAAATTTTAAATGTACAAATGGTCATAGATTGAGGGGGAGAGTGATTTCAAATTTTATTTTAGATCTTCAAATGTTTTTCTTTGTACATTATAAGTAGTGAATAAACATTTGTTCTTATGTGTCAATGCATGAATTTTTCTTGAGTTTCTCGTTGAACTCAAAATCATTTATAAACTCATCTGTGTTGACACATAACTGTCCCCCTCATATATTAAGGGGGAGCTCAGAAAATGTTCCTATTATCAGACAAAGTTTAACCTAACCACATTTTCTCCCAAAAACGTTTTCTAACTTATTTAAATCAATTGAGATCCAAAATCTCAAAAAGTTTGATATTTTTGATCGGGGGAGAGAATGTGATTTAAATATGAAAATATGATAAAATGTGATCTTTTGGACTCAATAATAGGCTCCCTCATATGCGCTAAACTCTTTCATAATACCGATGCACATATTAAGGGGGAGCAAAAGGCGTTGTGGAAAAATACCAAAGACCGACCATTTATCTTTATGCATGGACTTATAAGGATGGTTAAGGTTAGGTATGAGTTCCCATGATCCACCAGAACCGGAAGGATCTTCCCAGGGACAATCCTCTAGATAGATTAGAAGTCCTTAGGAATGATTGAAAAAAGGAGTAAAGTGAGAAAGGGAAGAGTGCGGACTGAGATAGAGCTAGGACTGGAATAAACCCAACAAGGTTCTAGTGGTGAAGTCTCGGTAAGCACTGAAGGGGTTGAAGAATGAAAAAGAAATGTAATGAGAAAGGGTAAAAAGAAATAGCCCTCCATATATTCAACCTTAGGGCAGAAACCGGGTTCAATTCATAAGCTACTGGCGGTTACTAAGGTAACACCTGTATTGAATACAAGACGTCATGGACCCAGTGACGCACAGCACTAAACTTCCCAACCACTCAGGTTCTCTTAAAAGAGCTTGTTTCATTCTCACAGGGAACCCTGTGCTATGTATCGACTGCTCATTGCGAGCTATATTGATACCTAAACAGGAGACGCCTCCCAGTCTCTAGGAGCGGATCAAAATGCACTATTGAGTCTAGAGCCAAAGAGATCATCCATAAATCTCATTAGGACACATTTACAATATGCTTACTATTTCACACAATGTGGAAAGTAAGATAATATATTTAGAGTCCTACGCATTATCCTTGCGGTATTGCCAGAACATCTGAGTGATATGCAATTATTCACGATGAAGATGGAAATCCTGCTAGAGTGAACATCAATCAAGCTCTTGGTAGGTGACATGTGAGATCCTTCATGGATCAAACTAGTGACAACTGGAAAGCAACGATGGGGCGATTCGTTTTTGAATCAAACTTGTTCCAGGAAATGAATTGACGGATACTTTTGGAAAACCCTTCAATGTGCTCAACTACTTTCTTTCGAGCACATTGACTGCGCAAAATGTTCAAACAAAAGTATTTGACATAAAATTGATGTTTATCATAGAACTCTCGTTGTATTGCAAAAACTCTTTCTCTAGCAATACGCGATTGTTTTTCAAAATCAATTTCCTCATTAATCGGTGAATCATTAATTCATCGGTTCACTCACTCCGTGTTGTATACTTTGAGACGCTCCGGTTTGAGAACGGCTAATACAGCTGCGAAACCCTGTCAAGGAAGTTCTTTGGAATTCTACCTGATCACAGGCAGTATTTATACTGATTAACGGGGAACCGTGGTTCTTGCAACCCTATTCAACGAAGGTGAACAAAGACACTTTCGTGTGTTTATTGCTAACTATTGTTTGCAGGAACACCCGACGGTTGCAGCTGATGGCAAATGAGACGTCAATTGATAACCTCATGCTTACACTGGACCCTCACCATTAAAGACATCATGAAAAGTGAAAGATCAACAACAATGCTTCCGCAACTCTGATGCAAAGTTTCATGATCCAGAAAGGTGTGAGCATGACTGTCCGATGGTCACTACATCACATGGAGGCGACTCCACATAGGATGATTTGAAGATTTACGGTGGCTGATGATCTTAATGAAAGCTCAAAGATCACACAAGCCAAAGGAACTTATGCTCAAAGATCACTACTTGTCGTACAAAGACAACATTTGAAGAATCAACGGATACAAGCTAGAACTAAAGATCAATTTATAGAATGCTAAGATTCAATTAATTTTTTCTGGGGTGACCTCCCTTAGGGGGAGATTGTTAGGAATAAGAAAAAGATTCGGTCACCCCATGTATTTGCATACTTAGCGTAGCTCTTAGCTTTGTATTTATTAGATTAGATATTATAGTAATAGGTTAGATATTAGTCACACCGTGGAGGACGGACGAGTCTTTACCCACTGTACACCCGATCCACAGCCCGTTGGAGGGCGTATACTTGTAATTGTATATATACCTTTTCCATGTCATTTGGAAAGGTTGGTTGTTTCATTAATACACACACCCCATAAGGTGTTTTCTCTCTCAAGAAACTCCCACTATCTCATTTCTCTCTCTCTAACTCTAACAATGGTTACCTACATCTTCCATAACCCAAGACCACCCGAATCACACAAGAATCAACATTTATTTCGATCCTACACTATTAAACTCCCAAAGTTCCCTAATCTCATTCTCAATCTGTTCATGCAATAAAGCCACTTCTCTAGGGGAAAGGGGTGGATTCGCGTTTTCCATAATGGTCAACGGAATAGTCAATGAATTTAATTTACTAACAAAGGCACGAAGAAAAAGATAGACAAAAGAAAACCTAAAAATAAAAATAAAATCTTACTAGAAAGGAATCTAGCAAGTAGACCTAATAAAAAGAAATTCTAACCTAGACAATAACTATTCCCCGGCAGCGGCGCCAAAAACTTGATGCGTGGGAATTGCACCAAGCTTTACCTCTCGAGGGATCTCGAGAAGCTTACAACCCCCACCAGGAAGTGTACCTGATCGTTGTAGTATAGTATAGTGAAAAGTACCGGAGGATTGATCGTTCAACTCAGGAATAGTGTTGCTAGGATTAGAAAGCCTAAAAACTAGGTCTAGAGGTGAGGGATGATTCTTTTTGTGTTTTTATATTTTTATGAAAGCAATTAAAAATCTCTGGTTTTTGGAGGAGTGGGCGGAATTACTTGCTAGTCAACTAACCCAATACTAAGATGCAATCAAAATAAAATGACAAAAATGAAAATAAATCTAATTAAACTAGTGATGTGAACAATAATGGGAATAATTGTGTTTACTTAGATTTCATTACTCCCTAGATATCTTTTACAGGTTGATAGTTTGTTACAATTGCGTGGATGACGGGTTATATTCCTTAATACCATTCGTGGGGTGGCGTACGTACTTTCCCAACTATATAAGCTCCTACTTCACTCCTATGTCGAGCCTGTAAGAAGCTAATAACATATGATCATTAGCATTCGCTCATGCATTAAATACGACCATAAAAACCTAGTACGCATTGGTTCATGTTTCTTAAGACGTTCAAGAATGTTACCCTATGGAAGTCTGCCAGTTTTCTTAAGCCTAACATCGAAATCATTCATCCGTAACAACTATAAACAAACAATCAACCCATAATCAACATCTAGGTTTCACTACATCTAAGCAAACACACAAGAGATCTAGCCTAGCATGTTAAATTCAAGACAAGCGTAAGATATATTCAAACAACACATAGACATATTGAATGAATTGAAAGGATACTTATCTTAATTGAACATGAAAGGTTTCAAAGGGTAAAAACCCTTGAAAGAACAGTAAAATTCGTGCTAGGATTTCTCCAAGTTATCCCCTCTTAAGTTCTATGTTAATGAATGAAAATTGCAAAACTATATATAGATTTTCCATCGTGACGGCGTCAAGAAGAGATGTCTGACGTCGTCAACTCGCCGCCCATAGTAATATCGGATTACCTAGATCCAGATTTGATACCGTCATGTACAAAGTTACTCTGGGCCGTCACATGCAATTGGACCATGACGGCCTATGGTGACGCCGTCATGCCCTTAGTGTAAAACTCTCTGGACCGTCACGGACTTTATCTACTTCACCTCTTGTTTTACTCTTGACGCCGTCATGTAGATCCTTGTGACGCCGTCAGGTACTGTTCCCAGCAAGGAAAATTAAGACTTTGCCGTTTTCTTCACTTTTATGCTCAAAAAACGTCCAAAATACTTCCTTTTCAAGAATTCACTCCAAAAGTACCTAAAATAACAAAAGGAATGATTTAGGGCAATATTTGATCAAATGAATTCAATTCCGGGCTTAAATGACCCCCCAAAAACGAATCATTTTTCACCTCATCAGACTTCTCATAGTATGTCGCTAGAAAATTGTGACATCATTATATCATGTCGTCAACTGTGTCGCTGTTTTTAAACGACATCATTATTTATGTCGCTATACACGTCGCTAAATTTAGAAATGTCGCTATTTCAGTCGCTACTAGAGTCACTATTTTTCTACAAGTCTTTTTTGTGCCACTGTTCCTGAGCACCATTTCTACATGTTTCATTATTTTGAGAATTAGAATTTAAATGCAATACAAATGTAATAAAAACTTGCAATAGAAGTAATTTATACATTCATTTCTCAGAAGTAATTTATACATTCATTTTTCAGTACAAACATAAAAGAGCGTATATCGAAGTTGCAATTGTTCTACAAAAATAACTAACATTGTCACCACCATTACAATACAAACCCTACATGCCGAGTGCCCAAGCTAGTAGTATATCAGCGTGTCTTGCCCAATCCAGAACCTTTGAGTCCCCCTGAAATTTAATACCCAAGACTATCAAAAGTTAACGAAGTAATAAACTGTCCAAAAGATTGTTTCCACATCTGATGCAATAGTATCATATAATCGAGAAAAGGAGCAATCTAACTCAGTGATAAATAGCATGTCGACTGTATAATTAAATTTACAAACCTAAAAATATGTGTTTAACCGACTCTTTATTATGATGATTCATTTTAGTATATGAAACAACATACAACGTCTTGATTAAAACTCATTCTCAAAATGAATGTAAAATCTTTGGTTCGCTCATAATCAGCAGAAACTCTAAGCCATGTAGAGATTTTGATCAAATGGGTTGAACGGGTCGATTGGGTTAATCAACCTAAGCAATTATGGGTCAAGCCAGCCCAAACCATATGGTTACATAATCTACCCGTTTCGACCCATCAACCAACCGTCCAACCTACCAATTTTACCACCTATAAGTCATTGGTTCTACATAAGTAATTGATGTAGAAGTTATCTATGAAATGAAGAACGTACTAAGTAATCCATACAGACCTAAATGAATGATGTGCATTGAGACGGATTAAACAACTTAAGAAGTGTGCGTAGGATCATTTTATGTCTCTATTTTATTGAAAGATACGACTCATTCGCGAGTTCTGTGTAACAATTTGCATATTCAGGTTACTATCCAATCCCGAATTTTTACTATTCATTTTTACTATTCACTATTACTATTCACTTTTTACTATTCAATTTTACTATTCACTTTCGAAATTTTTATTTCATATTCTCGTAAGTTAAACTATTTTAATGATAATCCGAGAGTTTGACACTCGTCGGATCATTTCTGCAAAAATCACGAAACCGTGTCCGAGATTTACTTTTAGGTTTAAACGTCATTCCAGCATCCCGATATGTCCATAAAACACTATAAAAAATAGAAATATGAATTTCTCTCATTTTACGACAATTCCAAAAGTTTTGGAATTTTACGTTTTCCAGTTCAGCGTTTTACACGAATTACGCGTTTTAAACCTACATTTCCAGCGTTATCAGCGTTTTCGCGATCCATTAAACTTATCACTCATTTTTATGAAATAATAATGAGTATATTGATGAGTTTAATCATTCCTATAAGTTTCGTATTTTTACGATACCCGGTTTTACGTTTCGTGGCTTAACAGCTTACAATTAGCGATTAACGGAACCAAAACACACTCCGTAAAAGCAAGATAACATCAAAAATCATATCTAGTCATCCAAGATAAGCTATGCACGAAATTTTTGAGCAAGTCACAAGCCTTGTTGGCTTGTGATGAAGCCTTGATCACTTGGGATGGTTACATGTGTAAAACTTCCTATGTAAGCTTTGAAAAAGTCTTGCAAACTAACCTCCTCATTTTAGTATAAAAGGCAACTCATTCCTCACTTAGTTTCTCATCAAAAACCTGGAAACACTCAATTATTATAGCAATTCATCCTTTGATTTTCAAGCTAGAACTTCTATATCATTGTTAAAGCTCTTGTTAAGCTTTACATGAATCAAGCTCTACTTCTTCCAGTCAATTGGTGAACTCCATGCCACAACAAGAAGTGTTCTAGTAGAAGACTTCAAGTGCTTCCAATCCATCTCTACTTGCTATCAAAAGTGTAGAAGTATTGCTAGAGAGAAGAGAAAATTGTTCAATCAAAGTCCTAATCCTTGTTCTTAAACTTCCTTTCTTTAGAAAGCCTAAAGTTGTAAGAAACCCTAATACACTTTCTTGCTCAATATCATTTTCATGCTTATTATGTTTCATTCATTCTATATATGGTCTTTGTGTTATGTTCATGATGTATAAAGACCATTAAAACAAGTTAAAGGAACCATATGTTAGCTAAATAGACATAAACAAGAAAACTAGTGACATATATTGTGAAATTCGACTAAAATAGTATAACCATGATATTGGACACTTACCTACTTTTAAAGAGGACTTTACAAGGAAAACATAGCAATTTGAATCACCTAAAACGAGTACACGAGTCAAAAGCTATGGCCAAAAGAAGTTAGCAAACCTAAAGACCCGAAACTGCCTAATAGCATTCTGTTTGAAATCCGTATTTTTTTGAGGCCCTTCTGGTCCATTTAATCAAAAAGTTAAAACACGAAAGTTGTCCGAAATGACGTTTTCGTTCAGGTTTAAAGAAGCTCGAACCCTGAAAACGCATAACGAGTGATATTTTTCTTCAAATTCTTAACAGCCCCTTTTTAATACCAAATGACCATGTATTGGTAATGGCTAAGTAAAACCAAGAGGTCTAATGACCTTAAAGCCGAGACCACAGCCATGGCTAAGGCCAAGGATAAGTCTCAAGACCATGGTAGCAATGACCAAAGCCATGGCAAGGCCACGGCTAAAGACCTTATGGCTTTCTAAGTCGAAAACATAAACTAAAGTGTTAGTTGTAACATAATCAATCAATTTGGATCTACTCCATCAAATGACCATTAGACTTTGCAAGTAATGTCCACTCTAGGCTTAATAAACTCATTGATAATAACAATCTTCATTTAAAATAAACTTTCCTAAGTTTATTCAATTATTTGAACATGTAACTTTTCGGATAAAAAACTTATATATTTTTATCAAATACTACAACACTAGGGAGCTTCATGTGAGGGGTTCATTAAAGTAAACCGTCAAGATGAGTTCTGGATTTATGAATTAAAGTGTCCTGGCTCATCGAACGTTTACTACATGGCCTCTGAATTATGTCGGCCCGAACGGTAGTAAGCGATATACAAACTATACATGTTTCATAAACCATTTTTATTCAAAGACTTACACTATATACTAAGTACTACATCATGGAATAAATGCAAGACATATATAGGCAATTCTTCATATTCTTTGATATTACTCCAAACCTAAGTCGCAACATTCTATTATAGGTTGCTCATAGAGATCTTTGCGACTCAACTACCATTTTCACTACTTACTACATAACTCACGGTGAGTTCATAGCCCCACTTTCCATTACTTAATTGTTTTACAAACCCTTGGGGGGAATACATGCTATTTTAAACCGAACACAATGCTTTGAAATTGTATGCTACCTGATTGTTTTATTATTTACTAAGTACCATCCTTGCTAAATCTAATATCCCTTATTATGAACCATTTAATCACTAGTAATAGTGAGCGCAAGTATTGTGAATAGGTCTATTGGGATTGACGAATCCCATTTGTATTGATTAAATTCAAACAAATGCACTATATTTGAGATTTAGGTATGACAACAAAGTACCTACCGGGATAACTCCGCCGATTGATATTGGTACCCGTTAACGTTTTGGTGTCATGAGCTTAGTATAATAATAACTGTTTTGTTTTCCAACCATGAGTATGAGTCTAATTAACTCATACTACCAACATATTGTGTTCCACTACTTAACAAACTCTATGAATATCACTCAACCTTTGTGTTGACCTCTTAAGCATGTATTTCAGGTCCATGATGATCAAGGATGGCACAGAGGGGCACAGATATTCAAGAGGGCTATAAATTTTATTATCATTCGAAAACTCATTTAATGTAAATTGTAAACATGGAACCATCTGGGACCTCATTTTGTAATCACTGATATTTATATAATTTGAATGATAAATCTTTTAAAACGACTCAATTAGAGATCGTTTTCTATTATTATGACTGTTGTGCCATCGAGTAACACCCAATTTGAATTCCGCTGCCTATCACGAAATTGGGGGTGTTACATTCTGCATAAAAGTAATCTGGGTTTAGCCTCAACAACATGCTATAAAAGAAGGGTAAGCAAAAAGTAGATATCCTTACCGAGTTCCAACAGCCACGTCATGAGCCAGATCAATGTGCTGATTTAGCACTAACCTGTTTATCAGCAAACAATTTGGCACTTGAGTGCATTAGATTGCAATAAAGACAATAAATGTCTCTCACTTCTATTGCATATCATAAAACCAGAAATGTATTGTTAGCACGTTAGAATTTTTGGGAATTCATATAACAAGTAGTAGTCCATAACAGCAACTTTAGCTGCTTCTGCAGACATAACATTCCAGACACCAGAAGAGGAAAGCTATTTGGTTTAAAAGCTCATGCTATGCACACTGGTTATATACTAACCTGTGATATGCTATGCCAAATAGCATTTGACTTGTTCCTCGATTAGCTAGAGTCTGATTTAGCAAAGTGTTATTTTAGATGAATACAACTCAAATTGACCTATTCATAGGTAAGAAACAAAAATTTCTAACACTAATCTCAAGTAGTTAATAGACAACTAAATACGAATGTGAAAACTAATGTCCTGATAAATAAAATAGAAAGTTACCTTAAATTTCTTTGTCAGCACAGTGGCATTCAAATGTCTGAAGGTGTATACGTGATCGTAACTAAACCACAATACAAATCAAATAAGATCACATATAAACATATTCTGAATAAGGTACACCCAATATGCCTTAATTGTTCAATTAGCATAATCTAAATTTCTAACGGGTCAAACAAGTAAAAGCACAATAATTTGAAAAAACGATAACATAAACATTGACATAAGAAATAATAGTTGTGACCTGAGTCTGATCAAAAGTTTCAATTGCTGCAACTCATGTGCTATCATTTGAACCACTCCAAATACCACTGTACAATAAAGAGACCTCATCCAATAGTCGTCCTGAACATCAAATAAGAAATATTAGCACCAGCAAAACAAATCTCAGTGATGATCTTTGTACCTTGCATAGTGCATACGTAGTCGGTTGCCAAAGTTGCTTGCATAACCATCCCTAACGATTTCAAAAACAAGGTATTCAACCACTTAGAACACAAAATTTTGGAGAAAGTAAAAAAAATGAATTAAACAAAACATCTGAAATCTTTAGACCTCAAGAAATAAAATAAGCTTGAAATCTTATACAGTTATACATAAATCTTCTTTACACATACACTAAGTACTTGATGAGAAAACATACATTCATCTTACATACTGTATTGTTTAGCATCTAAAAAAGTAAATATATATAAGTATGTGTCCTCTTCTTCAGGGACGTGTGACATGACGATCAAAAATTCTAATTACAGGACTTTGCAGTGAATAGTTCAAATATGAGACATGCATATTACTAGACGTCTCAACCCAATGTTCCACTCTAAAGCAACAATATCGCTCCTACCAAATTTTTAACTCTATAATACCAAATTTACATTCTATCACTGCTGATATCACGATTCATATGCATTAATTGATTTATAACGTTAAAAGTTATATATGTATTAACATTCAAATCTAAGATCCGATTAATCAAAATAAAATAGCTCAATCAATCTGCCATAATTCAACTAATAACATGCAATACACACTGGTGAGTTCGTCGACATGACACAAGTCGTAACATCATTAACTCATTGTAACGGTTATATCTGCTACCTATTTCGCATAATTCTAGTTCTATCTAAAGTTCTATAGTTTCATCTCGAGTTTCACACACTCCTAGTAGCATATAATCAACATTATGAACTAAAATTATACAACTAAATGAATTAACTAATTTAAGTCAACTGACACCAAAATTAGGGCTCACCAATCAAACGGCAACAAAAGTATCTATATTTGTATATCATTTAAAAAAATAGTACATTTATCAAAATGACACGTGTCGTAGCGGTTGCCTTACTGAATGAATGACGTCACAAACGGGTGATCCATTGCGATTGTCCGTTGAATGAGCAAATCGAACACCTACAAAGCAAATCATATCATTCCTATCAATTTAAATCATGAATCAAGCATCAGATTGAGGTTTTTGAAGATAATTAAAGCAAATTTGACCTGATAATCGATTGAAGCCGTGGATGTTGCGGTGGAGTCGCGGTGGTGTTGTTGTGGTGTGCGGTGGAGTCGCGGTGGTGTTGCGGCGGAGTCGCGGGGGTGTTGCAGCGGAGTCGCGGTGGTGTTGCGGTGGAGTCGCGGTGGTGAGGATGATGCTGTTTAGCGGTTACAGGTTGTGGAATTATGGCACCATAATTTCTTTGGAGGTTGGTGGCGTCCCCAACTGAGGGGTTAGATAAATCACCAATTAATGGCAAAGTTACAGAAGTTACCCCTGTACTATTGTCCATCTTCATTTTTGGTATATAACTTTTAATGCCTAATGTGTTTTCTTTTTATCTACAACGAAGCAAATATATGTTAGTCATGGCATATAATTCATCACCTTATAGTGTATTTGTGAAAGTAACATAATGGTTTTAAAAATTTCATTTAACTACTATGTTATGAAGTAAATATAGATCATATGTGTAGTCGTTCGGTTGCGACACAAATAGCGACTTGTTTCTCAAAAGTCGAAAGTTAGCGACTCACTTAGCCACATTTATTTGGATGCTGTCAAATTAGCGACTTCGTTTGCGATATGGTGCTGAATGTCGCGAAAATAGCGACATAATTTGTGACACAATCTGCGACACCATCCTTCGAAAACATATTGCGACTTAAATTGCGACATGGTGTGCATCATTGACGAAGTTGGCGTCGCTAAAGTGTCGCTAACATGTTGCCAAATTGCGACATGTATGTATGCGTCGCAAAAAGACGTCGCTAAAAGGCCTTTTTCTTATAGTGGTACAACCGGTGTTGACTCTTCACTTTTCCTTCCTCGTAAACACTGTGTCCCATAAGTGGGGTGAGAGGCCATGGAACACCCCTGATACCTCCACAAATAACTGGTACGCTAAAACTTGAAATGATTAAATGCATGCATGTGTTCAATGTAGAAATAAGTTTTGAGATAACTTAATTATATCAATAATATTGTAACACGAACAGGTGGTTGGCGATGCTAACTGTGGAGAAGGTTGGCATAACAATCACCTTGCTTTTCCAAACTCAGCTCGACATGGAATAGATCAGTGGTGGCAATTTGATTTAGGATGGGAATTGATCAAGTTTCTAGAGATGGTTGGATTGGCAACAGATGTTAATTAAGTATCCAACGGCTGGCGATCAAGAAAGACTGAAATTGCGGTTGCACAACAACACCAAACAAACAAAGTAAAAGTAAAATGAAAACTCTTGATGGATCTAGCTTGATCGTTAGAGTTGTTCTTATTATCAAGACATTGATAAGAAATAAGTGTACGTCTAACACCTTTAAATAAAAAAGGGCTAATGACTTGTAAATGTAACTAAGTTAGACACTTTTTCTTTTCTATTTTTTTAAACACAATCTTTTCAAATTTTGTCTATTGTGTGTATTTTGTGGGTGTATAACATATTAAACTTAGAGGAGAGTTATTTTACACAATAAACTTTTCTCACATACAAAGGGACTAGAGGTGGGAAAATGGGTGGGTCTGGGCACGGGCTAGAATGAGCACGAGCTAGAACGGACACGGACTTAATAGGCACGGACCAAACGGGCACATTTTATACAAATTGGCTAAATGCGCCTAAATCTTTTACAAAGTAGCCTAAATTAGCTCATTCTTTTTATTTTGAGCACAAATTGTCACCTCTATAAGGGACTTATCCCCACCCTTCATCTAAAGCATTTTAATATTTCACATATTTTTTATAATTTAAATATCTCTTAAACCGTTAATCGTTAAGCAAAAATAATCACATTATCGTGACGAGCATTTAATTATCTTTCTATAGACGGGCACTTTGATATACTTTCGACAAAAAAAAAATTCATTTTTTTTCACGTTTTTCGTCATTTATTTTTTTATTTATTTATTTTCTTAAAACTTACATAAGAAATTAAATGTGATTAAACACTAATTTGAATATTCTAATAATATCACACGCAAATGTGATATTTTTTGATACAAAAGTTGGACGTTCCTAGTTTGGGATCCTGCTCTCGTACCAATTAGCTCTTAATGCTTGAAACCTGCGCACTAAGAAAGTAAACAAACACCGTTAGACTTATCGTGGGATTGTTTCCCACAACTATCCTCCAGCGTGAGAGTAATTAATCTGTTTTAGGGTTATATTGAAGAGTTAGGGTTTGTAGATCGTACCTTTAATGAGAATTACATCATTCTATATATAGGCGCAGAATCCTTGTAGGTTTCGTGCTCCTTACTCTTCACACACATAGTGCTTATCCGGTCCAAGGATCTTTATATGTAAATAGAATATCCTTATCTAGACCATAAATAGTTTTGTTGGGCTTGGGCCTATGCAAGCCCAACCCATTGGTGGTGCGGCCTAAACCATTGTCATGATAGCCCATGCGTGGTGGGTTTGGGCCTTAGTAATGTTTATCATTTAGGCTCGTGGCCCAAATATAGACTATACGTCATCATGTCCCCCCAGTATAGTGTGCGCGGCGTGTAGCCGCGGATGCTAGACTAGTGAAAGCAACGGTAAGTGTGGCGGGAAAAGTTACCGCCCAATATTAGGGACTATGTATCTAGTCCAAAATATCCTAAAAAATTCCCAGGGAAACGAGGAGTGTGTCCACGTGTATATCGGGAAGTGGGAAAAAGTGCATGTACCTGATCGTCTTCTAGCCACACGATCATGTTAGTGGATTCCACGTGGCTAGCTTGCTAGGGTTTTGGTGACCCTATATAAATCATCGCCTCCCATTTTACTGAAAACTCACAGTAAAAACCTACTTCCGCCATTTTCAAACTTCTTCAAAGCCTTTTTAAGAGATCCACTGTTTTATTAGGTATTCGCGAATACGCGCTTTAGTTAATATTGTCATTCCTTAAAAATGGTTCGCCAATTACACGAATTTCCGTCTGAAATGGACGAGGATGAACTGCGTCAGTTCTCCTCTGATTATTTCATTCCCTTAGATGTGCATCCGGAAGTACCGGGGCCAAACACGTGTATCGCGGATTTCCCTGAGGGAAAGATAGGGTTATATACGCGCTTCTTCGAGTATGCGAACCAGCGCGTACCTATATCCCTATTTCTGAGCAATGTGCTCAACTTCTATCACCTTCACATTTCCCAGCTGCACTGTATAGGTGTGGGCGAAAGTATCAAATTTTGAAATAAACTGCCGTTTGCTGGAGGTCAACCCTACCATCAACCTATTCCGTGCGTTTTACCGTACAACGTGGTCGCATGGATGGGTTTCTTTTGCGAAGGGCTCTGGGCGCCTTCAGTTTTATACAGAGAAGGTGGATTCCTTTAGGGATTGGAGGGAGAAATTTTTCTGGGTGGATGACATAGTTTTTCCATCGCCGTTTGAGTTTTATACTCAAGGGACGCTGCCAAGGGATGAGCGCCCTTTACTCGGTTCGTATAGTGCGGGGGATGCGGATACGATTGATGCCAACCGCATCCCCATTAACTCCTACCCTGAGGAGTTTTTGGTTCACATGGGGCTGAGTCGCAACTATTTCCATGGTTCTGACGAGGTTCTAACATTCCTTGATGAGAGCGGCCGGGGTGGGTGCTTGTCCTTTTTTACCTTCGCTTCAATAATGTAAGTGCTCCTTGTAATTTCAATAACTAAATTGGTTTTGTTATTTGTTCATGTGTCGCGCAGAGATGGATTTGTTTGCCATGGTGAAGCTTGAGAAGCCAAAGCAGGTGACGGTTGGTGTGCGCCCTCTTAGGGATAATGAAGAGCCAATTTTGGAAGCTACTGCGGGACACACGATGGTGTTGGCGCAAGATGGTCCTGAGGATTCTCCTCCCGCTGCTGCACTTGTGACTCCTGTGCAGAGCGTTCCTCCTACTGGGGAGCTGTCTCCTGTGATAGAGGATGTGCGCTCTGAGTCCTCTGACAGTGTGGAGGTGCTGGAGATTAAGGGAAGTGCGCAGGGCACAAAGCGCAAGGGAGCGTCTGATGGTGCTGGTACTTCCAAGAGAAGGCGCCATCTGATTACGGATGAAGAATCATCCGTAGCAGATGAGATGTCCGCTACTGGCGCGGACAAGGAGATTGCAAAGTCTTCTCCCTTTTTGTAAGTGATGGTCATATTTCTTTTTGCATTATTTTGTAGTATTATGTTCTAACCTTATTTCTTTGCTTGTAGTGACCATGCCGCAGAGGGTGATGCGACATTTGTTGAAAGCGTGGTCCCTCCTCATGATGCAAACATGGAGGAGACGGTGATGGCAGCTGAGGAGGTATCTGCGCAGCAGTTGATGGAGGAGCTAGCTGCCGCTGCTGAGCGTTAGACTGGGCTGGTCGCTCAGTTAAAGACGCGGTATGTTGTGGAGAGCAGCAGCCTTGCTCAAAAGGACAAGGAGATTGCCATGCTCCGTGCGTAGTTAGCTGATGCGCGAGCGGAGGTAGAGTCCGTCAAGGCGCATGCTGAGAAGGTGACTGAGAAGTTGACCGTGCTGGCTGAGCTGCAGCATGAGCGCGGGGAGCTGCATCAGTTCAGTTCGAACTTAACTTGGGGGATAAGGTATCTGGAGGTGAAGAAGGCTGAGCACTTCGGCCATATTGAGAAACTTCGCGCCCAACTTCAGAATGCCTTGAAGGTGCAGGAGGAGAAGTTGCGCAGGCTGAGTATAGAATACGATGAGGAGTTATATCCTCATCTTATGTCAACAATCGCTGAGCGCAGGTATGTGTTATTTATTCTGCGATTTACTCTTACCATATGTGTTAATATTCATTCTTTTGTTTTCTAATGTATCCATTGTTGCTTGTGTAGGTGGTTGATCTGCCATGGTTTGCGCCTGGCTGCGATGGGCACGTTGGAGTCCCCGGAGGTGTTGGAGGCCTTTGGGAAGGTTGTAGAGTGCGCCGTGGAGCGCGGCAGGGCGCAGGCTATAGAGGAACTCCATGAGTCCAAGATGCTGACCGTGTCACTTGCTGAGGTGCCTGGTTATAAGGCGGACGCATATGACGAGCTTGTGAAGGCTATGGAGGGGATGAAGCTCTTTGAGCTTCCCCATATTGCGCGGCTGGAGCGCGACCAGGATTACCCCATAAATTTAATTATGGAGGGGTTAACCCTGGGGAGGCACATCTTGGAGGATGCAGAGGCACAACCAGACTTTTTCCTAAAGCCTGACGAGTCGCAGTTGCAGGTTCCAGTAGCCGCATGATATTCTGAACCCCTTCATTCTTGAGAAGGAGGTTCCCCTAAAAGAAGTCTTGGAGCTTCATGTGGAGAGGGCGGCGAAGAAGAAGGGTGTTACGGGGATAGCCATCCTATGTGGTGTGGGTGCTGCGCATATCCCAAGATCAGATGGAGTTGCAGTTAGCGTGGCGACCGTGTCGCCTAAGGATGCGTTACTTTTGATGAAGCTCCAAGAGGCTGGGAGCTCCACTGACAAAGAGCATAGTCCTGAGCACCGTCATAGTGTGTAGATATAGGCTCTTTGTAACTTGTAAATGTATTGTTTCATATAAATAACAACTTATATCTTTTGTGCGTATGCTATGTTATTTGTACTTAGATTGTTATCCTTTATGTAAAAGGTCACCTAAGATTCGAATGAAATCATGATATACTCACATTAAATGCGTGACTTAAAAAACAAATCATAAGTATGAAAATAGACTTGCATTATTTCTGCAAAGACTTTTATTAAATGACCAAGAGTCTTGGCTCATAATTTGCTAAACATGTACGGTGTACGTGATATTGCACATCCTTCGTGGAATGCGCATGGAAACTTACTTCAACGTCTTAAAGGAAGGCGCTTAGCAAGGATACATGATCCAATGTTGATGGGTTTACAACCCTCTTACTCAACGAGTTAGTTAGTAGGTTTACTCATCCTTCCTGCCATCGTGGGTCTTAATAAGTGCATGCACGCCATGTAGGCAAAATGTAAAATAACAATATTGAAACATAATAGAAATGTACGCAATAAAGTGAAGTATGTCATGGAGTTAGCTAGAAACCACAACGTTTTATTAATACATGCAAGTTTTAAAAGACAATTCCTAAGAAAGAAAAGAAAATTCAAAGACAAACATTTATTGGGCATGTACTAAAGTGCAAAGTTGTCTGTTTGTGGGCCATAGCCTTTCCTAAAGATAGCATATTTTTAGATTGCAGATATTCCAAGTGCACGCCTGATCGTGACCTTCCATATCGCGCAACCTGTATGCACCATTACCTAGTGCATCCGTGACCTCATAGGGTCCTTCCCATTTGGGTCCAAGCTTGCCTGTGTCTTCTGCGTGGCTTGCATCATTAGCGCAGTATACAAAGTCTCCTGGCCTGAACGAAGTGTGTTTGACCTTTGCATCATAATACTTCTTCATCTTTGCTTTAGCCTTCGCTTCGCGTATAGCTACACTTTCACGCCTTTCTTCCAGCAAGTCCAAGTCTATTGATGAGGCGAAAAATGATCCGTTTTTAGGGGGTCATTTAAGCCCGAATCCGACTTTATTTGATCAAATATTGCCCTAAATCGTTCCTTTTGTGATTTTAGGTACTTGGAGAGTGAATTCTGGAAAAGAAGCCATTTTGGACGTTTTTGGAGCATAAAAGTGAAGAAAACGGCAAAGTATCAATTTTCCATGCTGGAAACACTAGGTGACGGCGTCAAGAGTTATACCCTGACGGCGTCAGACATCATGAATAAAATACCGTAGTTGATGACGGCGTCAAAAGTCATCCTGACGGCGTCAAAAGGCCAAGAATAAAATACCGTGGTTGGTGACGGCGTCACACAGGCCGTCATAAGTAGATCAAGGCCGTCCGAGGAAGTATTTGGCGGCGAGGTGACGGCGTCACATGGTTGTCTTGACGCCGTCAGCCCAGTTTTCCTATATATAGTTTTCTAGTTTTTACATTAAAAAGAGAGAAGTTTTGGAGAAACCCTAAAGACGAATTTGGTGCAACTTTTACAGGTTTTTCAAGGGTTCCAAACCCTTGATACCTTGCATTGTAATTGAGATAAGTGTTCTTCTAATTCAATCAATATGTCTATGTGTTGGTTGTCTATATCTTGTTCTTGTCTCAATTCCATTATGCTAGGCTAGATCTCCTTTGTGTTTGCTTAGATCTAATGAAACCTAGATATTGATTATGTGTTGATTACTTGTTTATTCTTGTTCTTGGATGAATGATTTTATATGTTAGGCTTAAGAAAACTGGCAGATCTCCAAATGGTAACATGCTTGAACGTCTTAAGAAACATGAACCGAGGCGTACTAGGTCTTTATTGGTTGTATTTAATGCATGAGCCACTGTTTACAATCCCTATAGTTGTGCTGGGTCATGGTGTAGGAGGAGATAAGAGCTCATAGAATTGGGGAGTTATGTATGCCACCCCATGAATGGTATTAAGGAATACGATCCGTCATCCATGCAATTATAACAAGTAATTAACATGTAAAAGATATCTAGGGAGTAATGAAGTCTAAGTAAACACATTTTCTCCAATTACTGCTCATAACCTTAGTATAATTAGTTTATTTTCATTTTTACTATTTTATTTTGATTGCATCTTAGTTTTGGGTTAGTTGAATAGCAACTAATTCCGCCCACTCTTTCAAAACCCGAGATTTTACTTGCTTTCTAAAAAACATAAAAATACAAAAATAATCATCCCTCACCTCTAGAACTAGTAATTAGGTTTTCTAATCCTAGCGACACTATTCCTAAGCTGAACGATCAATCCCTCGGTACTTGTCACTATACTATACTACAACGATCAGGTACACTGCCTGGTGGGGGTTGTAAGCTTCTCGAGATCCCTCGAGAGGTAAAGCCTGTTGCGATTCCCACGCATCAAGTTTTTGGCGCCGCAGCCCGTGGAATAGTTATTGTCTAGGTTAGAATTTCTTTTTATTAGGTCTACTTGCTAGATTCCTTTCTAGCAAGATTTTATTTTTATTTTTAGGTTCTTCTTTAGTCTATCTTATTTCTTCGTGTCTTTGTTCGTAACTCTTTACCATCCGACATCATGGAAGGTGGTAACATCTTTGAACCCGTCAACCCACCACTTGAACCCCTTAGGCCCCGAACCTTAGGAGAGTATTCCCGACCTAGCCATCAAGGCTACCGAAACACCATTGAGCTCACCGGAGCCAATGTGACCCCCTTGCGATCCGACACCATCCGGTTGGTGCAAAGAGGATGTGCATTCCATGGACTTCATTCCGAAGATCCAAACCAACATCTTAAGGACTTTCTCAAAATCGTAGATTCCATAGACCTAGGTGTTGAAACTAGAGAGACTACCCATTTACGCCTATTCCAATTCTCTCTACGGGATCAAGCTAGTCAATGGCTTGAACGTTTACCCGTGGGATCCATCACCACATGGGATGATCTCACCACTCGTTTCCTTGCTCAATTTTTCCCGCCGGGGAGAACTACTAAGCTTAGGAATGACATCTTGATGTTCCAACAACGTCAAAATGAATCTCTTTATGAAGCATGGACTCGTTTCAAGGACTTACTCCAAAAAGTCCCTCATCATGGCATAGATCTTTGGCTCCAAGTCCAAATTTTTTATGACCATATCGACATCTCCACGAGGCGAACCATTGACCAATCGGCCGGTGGTAAGCTACGTGATCTTAGTGCGGAACAATCATGGGAACTCATAGAAGATCTTGCTCTCTATGACAACGAAAGTTGGAATGATCCCCGTGACTTGAACAAAATGGTCAAGGCAATATCTTTGCCTTCGAACAATTCTAGCACTCCCGACCGTAGGATCATGGAACTTGAGGACCAAGTCAAGTTTCTCATGAAATCCTACGATGCTCCGAAGCCTTCAAGCCAAGTGAACAAAATCACTTCTTCATGCGAATTATGTAGTGGTCCCCATGACACTCGTGATTGTGTGGAACTCCCCGGAACAGCTTTTGCGGACTACGCATCCACGCGTACCGACGAAGCGGGAGATAAGTGGTACACTTTCAAGCCCGAGCCAAACACTTACGGTGATTCATACAACCCCTCATGGAAAAATCACCCAAACCTTAGGTGGAAACAAAATCAACCCAATTCTTCCAACCCACCTAATCGTTACCAACCAAACTTTCCACCATCCAACCGTACTTTCAACAACAATCCTTCTAACAACTATGGTAGTACCAACAATCTTGAAGGATTGATGTCAAAGTTCATGGCATCTCAAGAAGCCCGCATAGCTAGGTTTGAAACCAAATTCAACCAACAATAAACGGAGATGACCAACAAGATTGACAACTTGTTGAAAGCCCTCAACAACCAAGCGTTAATCACACCTAGGAAGGACACTAGGGACACCAATAGTGAAAGCCAAATTAAGGACCCCTCATCATCCAAACATGTCCACTTTGTCAATGTTGTCACCATTAAGCCAATAGATAAGGAGATAGAGGAGAGTGACAAGAATGAAGTTAGAGTAGAAGCCTATAGTAAGGATGAGAGTAGGGAAGTTGAGGTTAATAAGGATGAGGAATTAGAGGAGGTAGAACCTATAGAAGAATACTTTGATAAGTTGCCAACCAAGGAAGAACGGGAATACCATAAGGATTTATTCGATAGTCCCGAGAAAACATATATCTTTGGCGACCCCCTTATCAAAATGGGAGACCCCTCTAACATTAACATCCCATGCAATATCGGGCACATGCATATATGGAAAGCTTACATCGACCTTAGATCCCCCGTGAACATCATGACTAGGACTTATTACAATTGGGTGATGAAGAAGCAACTCAATTTTAGGATGATGCCCGGTAAGAATCTGATAAGTAATTTTGCGGGAAGAGTGAAGGGACTGCATGTGATTATAGGGAATCTCACTTATGAGATTGATTTTATGATAGTTGAGGACACTCGTCCGGTGATAGATGCTTGCCTAAGCCAAATAATATTCGGAAAACCATTTGTTGAGGCCACTAGGATGAGTTATGATCCGACTTTAGGGATAGTTAGATTCAAGAAAGAGAATGATGAGGTTGCTTATCAAATGCCCTACAAGATCGAACAATACCGCCTTCTCTCTAATTTCGAAAAAGAACACAAGCAAGCGGCTTATTATAGGAATGAGGAAGATAGACGTAGGGGAGTAGAGTATGTTAGAAATAGAATGCTTGGTTTCTACAAAGAGTGCTTGCAACTAGGTCCGGAATACAAAACTGGTTTAGAAGACGACCTAGAGAGTGGAACCAATGATGAAATCACGTAGTAACCCATGACTTTGAGTCTAGCTACAAGACTCGTAAATAAAGAAAAGCGCTTCTTGGGAGGCAACCCATGTTTTGTGTGATTTTATTTGTTTGATTGTTATTTGCTTCCGTATGCATGTTTTATTTTTATTGTTGGTTGATCATGTTTCTTAATTAAAATGTGGAAATACTTTACTATGTTGTTTGGCCTAGTCTTAACTCCAACCTAAAAGTATTTTTTGCAAAAGATAAGTGTAAGGGGAAACCCCAAATATGTTTTTAAGAAACAAACCGATCATGATTCCCCACAATAATAAATGAGCATGTATATTCGTATTTGTTAGAGTCAAATGCTTGTATTGAGTCATAATGAAGTTTTGCAGGATTTTCCAGGAAGTAGGACCAAGTTTTTCCAGAAATTTTCCAGAAACTTAACATAAGAATTTCTGCAGGTCCATTCTGACGGCATCAGGGGTTTACTCTTGACGGCGTCAGGAGTTAAAAATCTGGAAATTTTACCAGTTTTGTTTTTCTAACGGAGTCTTATGGTTTTTGTGAATTATTAAGTTTTATAATCTCCAGGAAATCTGCAAACTTCATTCCACAAGCATTATATCTTACTTTGTTTTCTAGGATTTAGAAACTTATATAGGATGCCGCCGATTTTACGCGAGGTTGTCTTGTCTATTTTGTCAGGTTTCACAGGTTATGTTCGACAAGGAGATGATTTATATTCTGGAAGGGAAGCTTTGATTGTTCGTTTTCTTGGAAGAAGATTTAACCTGGCCCACCTAAAATCCATACCGAGCGAATCAGGGGAGTATTTGATTTCATTCTCTTTACTTTCTCACTTTTACATTCTTTACTTGAACATTGGGGACAATGTTCATCTTAAGTGTAAGGGGAGGGTAAAAAGATGATACCTTACATATGCACTTTCGCTTGAGTTTGTTTTGTTTAATGGTAGATGTGTAATAAAACTATGAGAAATACTTGTTAGTGTAATTTTAGCGCCAAATTTAAATTTTTTTACAACATTTAGGAGTGACACTTTAGCCATAGCAAGCGTCTCATGGATAGGAGATTGTATGACTAGCACATAACCGTATATTCAGAAAAATTTTCCACCCAAAAATGTGAGGTTCGCCTTTAGATTTGATAGGAAAAGCATTCATTATTAGTGCTTATGAGTGTACCGGTAGCATTTAGATTCTAGAACTTGCGTTAGTGATGCATCCCGAGACCGCTAGTGAGACTACATTCGTGTGGTAGGATTTACTACATGATAAGAGGCATTAGGATCACCCTTGTGTTAAACCCGTATCATAATTACTTGACCATTTAAGTCATATTACTTGGCTAGTTAAGTCAACTAATTTTTCCCACACCCTTAGCGTTGTACTCATTTTTAGTACACGAAACCCCTAGTACACCCCTCCGAGCCTATCTTTTCATTTCTAACTTTAAGCATTTTACTTAAAGGAAGAATTTGTTACACCCCACTTAAATGTACAACCAAATCGCCTTAGCCTTCCGTGTATGCGCTCATTTTAGTGCATTATTGTTATTTGTAAACCCTAAGTTAACTTTCTAATTGATTACATGGTTGCTAAGTCGAGTCATATCCTTGTACATATTGTTTGGGACGATTGGGACTCATGGGTAAGTACTTATTTTATGGAGTAATGGGGAAGAACATCACTTATTACCCCCATATGTACGTTAATCTTAAAAGTGCTCCAAGTGTTTTGATTTTCTTAATTCGAGTCGTTAGAATAGTTTAATGTAAAGTATGTAAAGATTCAAGTGTAAGGGGAATTCTCATCCCCTATGATGTATTATTTTGGGTGGTAGGGTAAGAGTGTATGCAAAAAAAAAATAATAAAAAATAAAAAAAAATCGAAAAAAAAAAAAAAAAAAAAAAACATACGGACTACCATCCCGTTTCATTCTATGTTCATTTTATGTTTTTGTTATTTTTCATTTATTAGCTTAAGTCGAGTCTAGTCTTGGCTTAGCAACGCCATCTTGTACATGTAATTAACCAAGATTGTTAACTCGCCACCAGTAAAACTTCCTTTATCCAACAAAACCGTGTAATTCATATCCCTATACCTAACGTTACAACCCTTTAAAAGACATCTTTGATAGTTTATCCTAGGTGCTTACGCCATGTGGTGGAGGTTTGATCCTTTCCCAAGCCTATGGTAATCTATTTTGCTATGGCAGGTAGTGAGAGATATCTTCCATTTCCATAATGTTATATTACTTTATTACACCCGAGAGATGTGAGTATCTAAACACTATTTGTGAGGTGCTAGTGTATGACCTCCGTGCTTGTCTATTGGTCTTTAGTGGAACGATTATTTGTTGTAATTACTTTTATATTAGTGTTAAATGACCCCTAACTTGTCTTTTGAGTAGAATAAAAGCGCATTTGCTTGAGGACAAGCAAATCTCAAGTGTAAGGGTATATGATGAGGCGAAAAATGATCCATTTTTAGGGGGTCATTTAAGCCCGAATCCGACTTTATTTGATCAAATATTGCCCTAAATCGTTCCTTTTGTGATTTTAGGTACTTGGAGAGTGAATTCTGGAAAAGAAGCCATTTTGGACGTTTTTGGAGCATAAAAGTGAAGAAAACGGCAAAGTATCAATTTTCCATGCTGGAAACACTAGGTGACGGCGTCAAGAGTTATACCCTGACGGCGTCAGACATCATGAATAAAATACCGTAGTTGATGACGGCGTCAAAAGTCATCCTGACGGCGTCAAAAGGCCAAGAATAAAATACCGTGGTTGGTGACGGCGTCACACAGGCCGTCATAAGTAGATCAAGGCCGTCCGAGGAAGTATTTGGCGGCGAGGTGACGGCGTCACATGGTTGTCTTGACGCTGTCAGCCCAGTTTTCCTATATATAGTTTTCTAGTTTTTACATTAAAAAGAGAGAAGTTTTGGAGAAACCCTAAAGACGAATTTGGTGCAACTTTTACAGGTTTTTCAAGGGTTCCAAACCCTTGATACCTTGCATTGTAATTGAGATAAGTGTTCTTCTAATTCAATCAATATGTCTATGTGTTGGTTGTCTATATCTTGTTCTTGTCTCAATTCCATTATGCTAGGCTAGATCTCCTTTGTGTTTGCTTAGATCTAATGAAACCTAGATATTGATTATGTGTTGATTACTTGTTTATTCTTGTTCTTGGATGAATGATTTTATATGTTAGGCTTAAGAAAACTGGTAGATCTCCAAATGGTAACATGCTTGAACGTCTTAAGAAACATGAACCGAGGCGTACTAGGTCTTTATTGGTTGTATTTAATGCATGAGCCACTGTTTACAATCCCTATAGTTGTGCTGGGTCATGGTGTAGGAGGAGATAAGAGCTCATAGAATTGGGGAGTTATGTATGCCACCCCATGAATGGTATTAAGGAATACGATCCGTCATCCATGCAATTATAACAAGTAATTAACGTGTAAAAGATATCTAGGGAGTAATGAAGTCTAAGTAAACACATTTTCTCCAATTACTGCTCACAACCTTAGTATAATTAGTTTATTTTCATTTTTACTATTTTATTTTGATTGCATCTTAGTTTTGGGTTAGTTGAATAGCAACTAATTCCGCCCACTCTTTCAACACCCGAGATTTTACTTGCTTTCTAAAAAACATAAAAGTACAAAAATAATCATCATTCACCTCTAGAACTAGTAATTAGGTTTTCTAATCCTAGCGACACTATTCCTAAGCTGAACGATCAATCCCCCGGTACTTGTCACTATACTATACTACAACGATCAGGTACACTGCCTGGTGGGGGTTGTAAGCTTCTCGATATCCCTCGAGAGGTAAAGCCTGTTGCGATTCCCACGCATCATCTATACGCCGCTCTTCGTCATTTGTTGTGACGTTTATTTCCGCTGTACGTATAGTTGGCATTCCAATTTCGGCTGGTATGACGGCTTCTGTTCCATAGACAAGAGAAAATGGTGTGTCTCTGGTACTGGTTTTGATTGTGGTGCGGTGCGCCCATAAAACATGTGACAATTCATCTACCCATTTTCCTTTGTGTCTGTCAAGGCGCGCTTTTATCCCTTCGCCTAAACTGTGATTCGCGCGTTCAACCAAGCCATTGGTTTGTGGGTGTTTCACTGAAGCAAAGTGTTGTGTGATGTTCAATTGCGCGCACCAATCTTTGAATGGGTTATCGCAAAATTGTTTTCCATTGTCTGAGATAATTTCCCCAGGTAGCCCGAAGCGACACACAATATTGTCCCACATGAAGCGTTTTACCTGGTTGCCAGTGATGCTCACCACTGCTTTTGCCTCAATCCATTTTGTAAAGTAGTCTATGGCTACGATGAGGAATTTCAGCCCTCCCGCTGCAACTGAGAAAGGGCCTGCGATGTCAATGCCCCATTTATAGAATGGCCATGGTGAGGTAATGGGGGTTAACTCTTGTTGTGGTTGGCACGGAATTGGCCTGTGGACTTGGCAATTACTGCATTTCTTTATCATATCTAGCGCGTCGCGGTGCATAGTAGGCCAATAATATCCTGATCGCAGGGCGCGCGCCACTACGGACCGTGGTCCCGAGTGCATGCTACATGATCCCGAGTGAATTTCTCAAAGTACATAATCTGCTTGAAGAGGTCCAATACATCGGAGCCAAGGTTGTAAGAATGAGCGTCGATATAGGATGCCATCTCGGAGTTCAAATCGCTCTATGCGCCACACTCTTCGAGCATCCTTCTGATCGTGTGGTAAGGTTCCTTTGCTTATAAATTCAATGATAGGTGTCATCCACGTGGGATCCTGTTCCTCTATCACCGTGGATACTTCCATCTCCAAGATTGATTTATTTTTTAAAGTTTCTACCAATACATGTTTTGATAGGTGCGCGAAGCTTGTAGATGCGATCTTGCTAAGCGCATCAGCTTTCCTATTGTCTCCTCTAGGTACTTGTTTGATTGTGAACCTATCAAAGCTCTGAATTAAGGACTTGGTTTTTTCAAGGTATTGGATCATGTGTTCATCCTTGGCTTCATATTCACCTAACACGAGGTTAGCTACTAGCCTGGAATCCTTATTTGCCTCTAGGTTGTGTACACCCATTTGAATTGCAATACGCAGTCCAACGAGTAGGGCTTCATATTCTGCCTCATTGTTTGTGGTTGTGAATTCGAAGCGCAGTGCGTAGATGAATTCGACCCCCTCTGGATTGGTAAGGATAAGGCCTGCGCCTTATCCATCAACGCATGAGGATCCGTCTGTGAATAGAACCCGTGGTTCTTGTAACTCTGTCTTGCCTGTTGAAAGTGGAGTATCAGTCTCTGGCTTTTCAACAATAAAGTCAGCTAATATCTACCCCTTGATTGCAGTGCGTGGTCTATACGAGATGTTATACTCACTCAACAACACACTCCACTTTTGCAGCCTTCCTGATGCGTCAGGTTTAGAGATAACTTGTTTGATGGGATGGTCCGTGATCACAGCTATTGGGTGCGCCTGAAAGTATCTTCGCAGTCTTTTAGCTGTGAATACTAGAGCTAGGACCAGCTTTTCCATAGCGCTGTAGTTAGTCTCTGTCTTTTTTAGTGCCTTGCTTACAAAATTTATAGGCGTTTGAACGGAGTTCCTATCTGTCAATAGTACTACGCTGACTGCTCCATGGGTTGCAGATAGGTACATGATCAACTCTTCCCCTGGTCGCGGTACGACAAGTTTGGGAGTGATGCTAGATGCTATTTTAGCTGTTAGAAGGCTTCCTCTGCTTCCTCAGTCCAACGAAAGTCTCCTTTTTTTGTGCACTTTGTGAGTGTTTTGAATAGAGGGAGTGATTTGTCTGCTGACTTGGATAAAAAATGGTTTAGCCTAGCTAGCTTTCCGTTTAATGACTGGACTTCTTTTAGTGTGCGCGGTGAGGGGAGATCAATAACAGCTTTTGTTTTTTCTGGGCAAGGCTTGATGCCGTCAGGTTCGATTAAATACCCAAGGAACATGCCTTCTGTCGCGCCAAATGTGCACTTCTTGGGATTTAATTTCATGTTTATTTTTCCCAATGTTTTGAACGTTTCCTCGATGTCGCGCACCAATTCTTCCTCTGTGTGGCTCTTGATGACAAGGTCATCAACGTAAACTTCCAAGTTTCGACCTACTTGTTTTTCAAAAGCCATGTCCACCAATCGCTGGTATGTTGCGCCCGCGTTCTTAAGACCAAAAGGCATTTTTGTGTAGCAATAGACCCCTTGACTTATGTGGAAGGCTGTTTTTTCTTCATCCTCCCCTGCCATCTGAATTTGATGGTACCCTTTGTATGCTTCTAGTAAGCATTTAAAGGGATATCCGCACAGGGATTCTACCTTCCAGTCTATCTCTGGCAGTGGGTAGCAGTCCTGTGGACATGCTTTATTGAGGTCCGTGAAGTCCACGCACATCCTCCAACTGCCATCACTCTTCTTTACCATCACTGGATTAGAGAGCCAATCGTGATAGTAGACTTCGCGCATAATACCTGCTTCTACAAGTTTGTATACTTCTTCTAGGATGGCTTTTGCGCGATCTGGAGCCTGGCCGCGCTTCTTCTGTCGTATTGGGGGATACCCTTGTCGGATTTGTAGCTTGTGCTCCGTAATAGAGCGTGGCACTCCGGTCATGTGCTTTGGTTCCCACGCAAAGTTACTCAGGTTCTTTTGCAAGAGTGCGCACACAGATGCTTTACCTTTGTCAGATAAAGATCCTCCAATCGATATTTGTTGATCTGGGTAATCAGGATGAATGGCGACCTTTAAGTTTGGTATTTTTACTGTGCACTGTTCTGGAGCATTCTCCACCTCGCTGGTTACTGCGTTACATTCTTTAGGTGGTACCGTGGTATTGTAAAGGGTGACAATCCCTCCTTCTACTGGGAACTTGAGCATACCATGTGCTGTGGATGGTACAGCGCGCATGGATGATATTCCAGGTCTCCCTATGATGCCGTTGTACGGTGAAGGAGACTTGATTATCATGAAGTTGATCCAAGTTGTTGTAGAGTGTTGTTCATCGCCTACCACTACAAATAAGCGTAATTGCCCCATAGGCCATATCTTTTCTCCTGTGAAGCCTGTCAGTGACATTGTGGCCGGTATTAACTGGCTTTGTATTTCAGGTTGTAGCCTTTTAAAGCAATGTTCATACAGAATATCTACGGATGCTCCTCCATCGATATACATGCGGCGGATGTCATGTCCCCCAGTATGTATCTTAATGGTGAATGGCTCTATTACTGCGTTGTCTGCAGCTAGAGTGGGGAATGATATCTCATTTTCTGAAGAGAACTTTTGACTGACTTTTTGCTTTGTCTTGCGTTGCCATGACTGTATCATGTAGATGATGTCCGCTTTATCTTTGGGAGGCTCTTTCTTGCCTGTATTCCTTTGCTTGTCCTTCCCTTCTTTAATGTTTTTTACGAGGTGATCCATTCTACCCTCCTTTACTAATTTTTCAATTAGTTGACGTAGCTGGACACACTCGTTGGTGGTATGACCCTTTTGGCCATGGTATTCACAGTATCCATTCCCTATACGCTTGTCTTCTGGGGTGCGCATTGGTGGAGGCTTTGGGAAGTTTGCTCCTTCTGTTACAAATATTTCCCTCGGAGCCTTTGTGAGGGGGGGTATATTTGTCATTATAGCGTCCACTTTCCTAACTGCGATAATTCTTGCTGCGATTGCTGCTCTAATCATTGGATTGTCTCCTAGGCTGTTCTTGCTGCATATAATTTGAGTAGCCTTTTTTACTGTCCGCAGCGGCTGCTTCTCCTTGGATGAAGGATCTTGTGCGCTTCTGTTGGGAATTAAATAAACAGAAGGAATCAGAAGAATCAGAACATAAAGGTTTAAAGAAATACATCAAGTATGTTCCTACTGATAAAGCTTAAAGCATGTTTCCACTGATAAATTCTGCTGAAGAAGGTTTCTACTGAAGGTGTTTCTGCTGATGGATTCTGCTGAAGAACGTTTTCCACTGATGGATTCTACTATGAGTCACGATGCTGCTGAGTCATACTACTGCTGAGTAGATATGCATGGAAAATATCTTTTGTTGTGTCATTAGTTGAGTGTTCAAATTGTATACTCTTATAGGGTATGGCACATTATAGATATATGACTTATCATAGTTAGTAGATTGACACATCCTTAGACTAGATTATTGTAAAGATCTTCTTGGACTATAAAAGATGATCTTAGACTAGATATTGGATATATGTGAAATATCCAATAAACATATAGACATGTGAAAAACATAACTGGTAGAACAATAGAACAAACACAAATATCACAAGTCACGTAAGATTCAAGGCTCTTTGTAACCCTAGTGATAGAAAAAGATCACTCGTATTATTTTGAATAATATTGAATCGTTTGGTGTTAACTATTCCATTTCCATATCATAAATATAATCTTCTAAGTGTGGTTAAGTAGATTCCGCATACTTAATCATATTCACACAACATATCTCATACACAAAGAACGAAGGTTTAACCACCTTACCGTGTATCGGTCTAACACACCCGACAAGTGGTTTTAGCTTAAACAAGTGGTATCAGAGCGTCAGGCTGATATTGTTGTTTTAGAAGAAGAATTAGAAATGGATGTTGAATCTGTTCAAACGAATGTTGCTGCAAAAGTACCAATGCTCAAACAGAACGAGTTTGAGATGTGGAGGTTAAGAATAGAACAATATTTTCAAGTGCAAGATTATGCACTTTGGGAAATTATTGAAGATGGAGATTCTTTCAAGTCTACAACCACTACATCAACAATTGATGGTAAGGAAATTACAAAGCTGCAAACTAAGCCACAATCAGCAGAAGATAGAATTAGGAAGAAGAATGATCTAAAGGCCAGAAGCATGCTGATGATGACCATTCCAAATGATCAACTTATAAACTTCAGCAAATTCAAAGATGCAAAATCATTATTTGAGGCCATTATTGCAAGGTATGGTGGGAATGAAGCCACCAAGAAGACTCAGAAAACTCTTCTTAAGCAACAGTTTGAAAATTTCACATCAACCAACCATGAATCTTTAGACCACATGTTTAACAGGCTACAGAATATTGTGAGTCAACTTGCTATACTTGGAGTTGAAATACCTCAAGTAGATTTAAACTCAAAATTTCTGAGAAGCTTACCTGAAGAGTGGGCTATGCATGTTGTTGTCTGGAAGAACAAGTCAGACATTGACACCATGGATCTTATGGATCTGTATAGCAACTTTAAAATTGTTGAGCAAGATTTGAAGAAAACTGGAGGTTCTAGTTCAAGCACTGGGAACATGGCATTTAAGTCATCTCCTAGTAATTCAGTTCCAGTTACTAATGAGAAAGTTCATGATGGTGTAAGTGCTGCAAGTTCTTCAAGCAGTACTTTTGGAATTTTGGATGAGAAAACATGTTGTGCTTTTTTTCACAAGCAATCATAATGGATCCATGTTAACTCATAAAGACCTCCAAGAGATCAATGATGATGATCTGGAGGAAATGGATCTAAAATGGCAAATTTCTCTTCTTAGCATGAGAGCTAAGAAATTCTATCAAAGGACGGGGAAGAAGATCACAATCAGTAGCAATGATCCTGCTGGTTATGACAAGTCAAAGTTAGAATGCTACAACTGTCACAAGATGGGACACTTCTCAAGAGAGTGTAGAAGGCCAAGACAGCAAGATAGCAGAAATAGAGATGTTGGAAGCAAATCCAATACAGGGGAGATTTCTGAACCAAAAGCTATGGTAGCTATTGATGGGTTAGGTTTTGATTGGAGCTTCATGGATGATGAAGAAAAAGGTTCTTCACAGATGGCTCTTATGGCATTTACTGCAACTGAGGTACAAGATCATAAAGCTTGTTCTAATACTTGTACTGCTCTTAAAGAATTAAAACTATTAATTAAACAGTATGATGACCAAAAGATACAGCTAGCCAAAACTGATCAAGATCTTTTCAATTATAAATGTGGTTTAGAATCTACAGAAAGGCAGATCCTATACTATAAAAAGAATGAACTTACCTTTACTGATGCTAAAACTTTACTTGAAAATGACATACTTTTTAAAGATGAAATAATTAAGGTTTTAAAAGAAGCATTGGATAGGGTTAAGGCTAAAAAAGGAAACATTCAATTGACTGTAGAAAAGCTTGAATATGCTTCTAAAAATGTAAACAACATAATAGACAGTCAAGTGAATAATAAAGTTAAGTCAGGATTAGGATATAATACAGCCCCACCTCCTTATAGAGGTATCCCAAAACCCCCAGGGATAGACCTAGAGCATTCAGGATTACCTGAATTTCAGCTACCTGAGTTACAATATGGAGTTCAACCAAATCTAACATAGTAGCTGATGAGCCTAAGAAAGAAAGTAAATGTTCATGCAAAACATTTCTTTTTCAGGACAAGGTGTCCTTTGTTAAGAAAGCAGATGGTATAGTTGTTGAAAACTGTATATCTGACTGTCATAATAAACAGGTTATGTCTAAACCTGAAGTGGTTAAGAAAGCAAGAACAAGAGTTCCTAAGATAGTCAAACACAATACTGATAAGCCTAAGACAAATGAAAAACATGTTAGGCAACTAGTTAGATATTGTGAGCAATATAGAACCACAAACAAGCCCAGAGGTAACCAAAGAAATTGGAATAACCTCAAGTCTTACCAACTAGGTGATGACTTTGCTTTTCACAATAAAGCTTGTTTCATTTGTGGAAGTTTTGACCATCTTGCAGCTTTCTGCAACCAATGGGTATCTGGGTATGAAAGTAATAGAGTGAACTACAAAAGGCAAACACCTAAATCTCATTTTCACTCTAATTCTAAAAGATCAAAACCCAAAACAGTCACAAAAACTGTTCCTGCTGAAAGGAAAATGGTTTCTGCTGAAAAACCATATATGACTGTTTACCAAAAATCAACAATTAAGGGTGCAAAAACAACTTTCAAACATGCATCTAACATTGTTCAAAGGCCCATTCAAACAAAAGCAGTGGTCCAAAAACAAGTTTGGAGACCAAAGGGTACAACTACAAAGCTAGCAGTTTCTGCTAAGCATACTGCTTCTAAGGGAATCAGGGCAAATGCTGTTAAGCCCTCAGCATGTTGGATTCTTAAATCCAATGTTGCATCAACAGTCCTCAAGAAATTACATTTCATTGATGCAAGAGGCAGATCCAAGTCAGTGTTGGCTTGGATCCCCAAAGAAAACTAATTCTTTTATTTGTGTGCAGGGACATTCGCCAACAGATCATGAAGATCAAGGATATTCAGATAGTGGGTGTTCAAGGCACATGACAGGGAACATATCTTATCTTTCCAACTTTCAATCAATTGATGGTGGATATGTTACCTTTGGAGGAGGAATTGGTGGAAAGATTACTGGTAAAGGTACTATCAAAACCAGTAAATTAGATTTTGAAGATGTGTTTTATGTGCAAGAGCTTAAGTATAATCTCTTTAGTGTCTCACAAATGTGTGATAGAAATAATAATGTTCTTTTTACTGAGACTGAATGTCTTGTACTTTCTCCTGATTTTAAGATGCCTGATGAAAGTCAAGTACTTCTTAAAATTCCTAGGAAGGGCAATATGTACAGTGTTGATATGAATAACATTGTTTCTAAAGATGCTTTAACTTGTCTTGTTGCTAAAGCCACATTGGATGAATCTATGAAATGGCATAGGAGACTTGGTCATATTAACTTCAAAACCATAAATAAGATTGTTAAGAATGGTTTAGTAAGAGGTTTACCTCAAAAATGTTTTGAAAATGATCAAACATGCATTGCTTGTCTTAAAGGCAAACAACACAAAGTCGCTTGTAAGCCCAAGATTTTTAACTCTATCAATCAATCATTGTTTATGCTTCATATGGACTTATTTGGACCTGTTTCAGTAAGTAGTATAATGCATAAGAGATTTTGTCTAGTTGTTATTGATGACTATAGTAGATTTACATGGGTATTCTTTTTAGGTACTAAGGATGAGACACCAAACATCCTTAAGAATTTTATTACAGAGATAGAAAACCTAGTAAGCAAAAGAGTAAAAGTCATTAGATGTGATAATGGAACAGAATTCAAAAATAGAGTTATGGATGATTTATGCAAAGAAAAAGGTATTAAGAGAGAATTTAGTGTTGCTAGAACTCCTCAACAGAATGGAGTAGCTGAAAGAAAGAATAGAACACTAATAGAAGCTGCTAGAACTATGTTAGCTGACTCTAAGTTGCCTATAACTTTTTGGGCAGAAGTAGTCAACACTGCTTGTTATGTTCAGAATAGAGTTTTAATAGTACAGCCTCACAATAAGACATCATATGAACTTTTTAGAGTTAGAACTCCTGCAATAGGATTTCTTAGACCTTTTGGATGTCATGTGACAATTCTGAATACCTTAGACCATTTGAGAAAATTTGATGGTAAAGCAGATGAAGGTTTCTTTGTTGGATATTCTCTCAATAGCAAAGCTTTTAGAGTATACAACATAAGAACTAAGAAAGTAGAAGAGAGTCTACATATAGAGTTCTTAGAGAACAAGTCTAATGTAGAAGGTCAAGGAACAAAATGGCTATTTGATCTTGAATCTCTAACCCATTCAATGAATTATGTGCCTGTTGTTGCAGAAATTAATGATTTTTCAGGTTCACAAGCAACAGATGAGGCAAGGTTAGACAAGAAGACAAATCAAGATTATGTGATGATGCCAATATGGTCAAATACAAGTGTGGAATCAACTTCAACAAATGGTGAATCTTCTTCTGGCAAAGCTAAAGAAGGTGTTGAAGATGAAAACAGAGAAGGAAGAACAGAGGAACAACATAATGTTTCTGCTAATGAGCAAAATGTTCCTGCTGATGAGCAAACAGTTCCTGCTGATAAGCAAATTGTTTCTGCTGATAGTTCTTCAGAAGAAACAAAAGCAGACTTTTCAGAAGATGAGGTGGATTTGAGCAATATTCCATCTGATTATCAAGTTCCTTCCTCTCCACAAACAAGGATTCACAAAGTCCACTCCCTAGAAAATGTGATTGGAGATGTACAATCTGGTGTGAAGACAAGACAACAATTGATGTCTTCAGATCAAAAAGGGATTCTTGATGCCCTTTATGCTTCAAAGCAGCATGAGTTTTCAAACTCTTGTTTGTTTGTATGTTTTCTCTCACAAGATGAACCAAAGAATATTCATAAAGCCCTAGAGAATTCAAGCTGGTTAGAGGCTATGCAAGAGGAGCTTCTTCAGTTCAGGATTCAAAAGGTATGGGTGCTAGTTGATTTACCTAGTGGTGTAAGGGTAATTGGCACTAGATGGATTTTTAGAAATAAAAGGGATGAAAGAGGCATAGTGATTAAGAATAAGGCTAGATTAGTAGCACAAGGGTACACACAAGAAGAAGGGATAGACTATGATGAGGTTTATGCTCCAGTAGCTAGAATTGAGGCAATTAGGCTTTTCTTAGCTTATGCTTCATTTATGAACTTCACAGTTTACCAAATGGATGTCAAGAGTGCATTTTTATATGGTTCAATTGAAGAAGAGGTGTATGTTACACAACCTCCAGGCTTCACTGACCCTGACCATCCAGACAAAGTGTACAAAGTAGTTAAAGCTCTATATGGCTTGCATCAAGCACCAAGAGCTTGGTATGCAACACTAGCTTCCTATTTATTAGAGAATGGATTTCAAAGAGGAAAGATTGATCAGACACTTTTCATCAAACAGCATAAGAAAGATCTTCTGTTAGTACAGGTGTATGTGGATGGCATTATCTTTGGATCTACAAGGAAGGAGATGTGTTTAGACTTTGAAAAACTTATGAAAGATAAGTTTCAGATGAGTTCTATGGGAGAACTTACATTCTTTTTGGGTCTGCAAGTTAAGCAATCATCTGAAGGCATATTTATTAGTCAAGATAAATATGTTGCTGAGATACTTAGAAAATTTCAATTTGCTGATTCAAAAATAGCAAGCACACCAATGGATCCTGAGAAGCCACTTCTAAAAGATGCATATATGGAGAAAATGTGGATGTACATACATACAGATCTATGATAGGTTCTTTGATGTATCTTACATCATCCAGACCTATCATGTTCTCTGTTTGTGCCTGTGCAAGATTTCAAGTAACTCCTAAGGTTTCTCATTTAACAGCAGTCAAAAGAATTTTTAGATATCTCAAAAGTCAACCAAGGTTGGGTTTATGGTATTCTAGAGAATCACCTTTTGATTTGATAGCGTACTCAGACAGTGATTATGCTGGTGCTAGCTTGGACAGAAAGTCAACAACCGGAGGATGTCAATTCCTTGGATGCAGACTTATCTCATGGCAGTGTAAGAAGCAAACAATTGTGGCAAATTCAACAACTGAAGCTGAATATGTAGCTGCTGCAAATTGTTGTGGTCAAGTTCTATGGCTTCAAAACCAACTTCTTGACTATGGGTACAATTTCTTACATACCATTATTCATATTGATAATAGTAGTACAATTTGCATTATTAAAAATCCAGTGCAACATTCTAAAACAAAACACATTGAAATAAGACATCATTTTATTAGAGATTGCAATGAAAAGAGGTTAATTCAAGTAACCAAAATTGCTTCAGAACAAAACTTTGCAGATCTTCTTACAAAAGCTTTTGATGTTGGTAGATTTCAGTACTTGGTAGCAAGTATTGGAATGCTTAATCTTTAAATTTTTCAATATAATGTGTTTTTGTAATATAGATTTTGTTAATGCATCTAACTTTGTTATCAAAGACTACTATTAACAATATTTAAAGTTATTCATACAGTTAGTTCTATGATTATTCTAATTCAAGCCAAGTACTTTGTACTTTGTTTATTTGGTTTTAGACTAATAGTTACAGGTATGAATGTTTGAGCTGAAAGGCTATTTCAAGTGAAATCTGCTGATCAAAGCTGCTGATCAATGCTGCTGAAAACTGATCATTGCTGCTGATCATTTCTACTGATATAATAGGTTCATGATAGAAAAAGTTTGGGACTTCAAAACTCCTTAAAACTTCTTTCTTGAAATCTGATTATGATATTTCACATTGAATTGATAAATTAGTTGATCAGTTAATAACTGATACAACTCACTTTCTATCATTTTATACTCTTAAGTATAATGTGACTAATCTACGGATATCTGATAGAAAGAACAGCGAGCAAAAGTGAATCTAACACTTGTGTTAGAGGTAACAAATGCCACGAGCTGGAAACCCTGTAAAGAAAGCCTTTTGAATAGGTTTATCTGTACACAGGCGGTTATTTATAACTGAAAACATTGGTTCTCACACAACCAGAGGTTGCTTTAAAACGAAATTTTGACTAAGTGTCTGTTACACACTTAATCCCTTCAAAATGGTTCATATACATAATGCTAAGGCAAAAGTTTCTTAAAAGGATTTTCGAAAGATGACTTTAAAAACCATCAACAGATGGACCATGAGTCAAAAACGTCCATTGAATCACCTCTCATAGGAGTTAACACACCTAGAAGTGACGAGGGCAGAATCTTAAACTCTTAAGGAATTGATGGCTTCATGTACAAATTGTCTGAAAACATGGAAAAATGCTAGATCAGATGATGATGTTATGATTGTGAGAAATCTTTCAAACAAGGGGAGTATATGAATATAAGATGTTATTTGAATCTAAGGGGAGGAAACAAACATCTCAGGGGAGGAAATTCAAGCCCAGTTTAAGGAAGATTAACAAAATGAAAAGAAAGAAAAGAAAAGACAAGATCATACAAGATGATGACATAGAGGTTGAAAATGACAAGAACATTCTTTAAAGTTGTATTCAGAAGAGATGAAGTGTTTCAAAGGAGAAAGTTCTATCTAGGTCAAAAGTTGAAAAGATTCAATTTCAGTTCACTACATTTGTTCATCACTTGCAAAGGTAAATTGATAGATGATATCTTGTTGAAATCAAAGGAAGATTGCACCATCTTTTAGTCCAAGATTGGAGCAAAGTGTTAATTTTGATAAGTCAAAGATCAGAAGATCAAATGAGTTTTTCAGAATAGAAGAAGTTCAGATCAAGGGTCTGACAATGAAGTGTTTGAAAGATCTTCACAAAAGTTCTCATTTAATTCAGAAAAACATGTTTGAATGTGATTCACATGTTTAGGGGAGGATTGTTGGGAATTAAATAAATAGAAGGAATCAGAAGAATCAGAACATAAAGGTTTAAAGAAATACATCAAGTATGTTCCTACTGATAAAGCTTAAAGCATGTTTCCACTGATAAATTCTGCTGAAGAAGGTTTCTACTGAAGGTGTTTCTGCTGATAGATTCTGCTGAAGAACGTTTTCCACTGATGGATTCTACTATGAGTCACGATGCTGCTGAGTCATACTACTGCTGAGTAGATATGCATGGAAAATATCTTTTGTTGTGTCATTAGTTGAGTGTTCAAATTGTATACTCTTATAGGGTATGACACATTATAGATATATGACTTATCATAGTTAGTAGATTGACACATCCTTAAACTAGATTATTGTAAAGATCTTCTTGGACTATAAAAGATGATCTTAGACTAGATATTGGATATATGTGAAATATCCAATAAACATATAGACGTGTGAAAAACATAACTGTTAGAACAATAGTGTGGAAAACTAGAAGGGGGGGTTGAATAGTTTTATGTCCTTTTAAATTTATTTCCAAAATATTTTGTTGGTTATAAAAACTTTCGATTCGATCTTAAGTGAATTCAAGCAACAACCAATATGAGCAAGTCTAAACTAATATTGAAAGTATTGAAATATAATGAAGAAAAGATAGAGTTAGAAAGATCAAACCACAACACGCGAATTTATAGTGGTTCGGCTACAAGGACACCTTCCTTGCCCTACTCCACTCCCCGAGTACCACACTCGAGAGTTTTCTTCACTATGTCAACAAACTCCTTATGGTGGAGAAACCTTACACACCTTGGCTTACACTAGTTAACGACACTAAGCTAAATGTCGAGTTCTAATCGTAGCTAGAACCAATCTCACACCAAATATCACACCACGTGATCTTCACACCTTAATCACACCTTCACACCTTCTTCAAGACTTCACACCGTCTTCACACCTTATCAATCTTCACACCTTCTTCTATGCACAACTAAGTCACTACTACTAAACTAGTTTACAACACACCAAGATTCTACAATCAACAAGTATTCACAACACCTTAACAAATAGCTATCACTAGTACTATATGAAACTAGCTATACACAACACCACTACAATAAGATGGATGTAGAGAAGTGTTCTTCTTCTTGCACTTGAATGGATGAAGCTTTGGATCACTTGGAAACAAAGACTTATGAAATATATGATCAAAGGATTTTAGATCTAGAGAAGAGGATTGGATCAGAAAGTTTATAGTGCAAAAAGGTGAGAAAAATATGTGAAATGATCCAATATTTATAGGGCCAGAAAATACTGTTCGGGAGCGTGCCGGTCCCCTTAATTGTTGGCCGGTCCCCTTAATGATTAAGGGGGCCGCCTAGTAAAATTAAGGGGGCCGCCCTCCTGAACGTTTGAAAAGATTCTCTGGATAAAATTTGCCCTTTTTGGTTGGAAATTTGAAATCATATTTTTGTGGTTTAATAAAGCTTTACCAAAAATGATTTACAAATATATATAAAATGTTAAAATCATTTTATATAATGTTATGTATTAATATAAAATTTCCTTTGATCATGTAATGCATAAGTTACTAAGTTTATGCATACCTTAAGTGATATAAGATGTAGAGGTAAATATTTGTCATCAAATACTTGTTTATGTCTTATTCTTGACTTAATTTGATTTAAGTTTTGTGATTATCAAAACATAGGTTTATTGAGAAATATTAATAATATTCACAAACATTATTTATATCAACAATCTCCCCCTTTTTGATGATTACAAAACTTAAACTCATTAACTCAAAAATTAGTTTTTAAACAAGTATTTTAGTGAGTTTATATGTACTTCTCCCCCTTTTTGTAACATCAAAAAGGTTATGCCGACAAGTTTTCATACGTGAAAATTTTGACGGGTAGAAACTCCCCCTTGATGTGTACTCCCCCTCGTTTAGGGGCACCAAGAGAACGAGCTATGGAATGCTTGCAAAACAAAAATATTAGAAGCACAAGTATAGACATGCACACAAATATAATGTAATAAGGAAAGAAAGAAGCATTCATATTAAAACAATTGTTGTGTCAAGACACAACAATACAAGTACAAGGAATGAAGAGTACAAGATATTAGCAACTACATAAGCTAACAACAATAGAAATATATCATCATGCAAAGGGTACATGGACTCCATAGAGCTTGCAAGCAAAGGGGATGGTAAAGGCTTTATTTATTAAGCATAACATATGCTTAATTTGGAGAGCATGATGGAGATAGTGAAGTAATGGGTGAGAATTGTGGTGGAGGGATTATTGGAGAGGATGGTGGAGTTGGTGGTGGTGGTGGGTTGGTAAGCAAATGTTCAATATATGAAAACATATATTGAATTTCATCTCGAAGGCCAAAGATGACCGTGCGGTTATGGATGCAACAAAGACAAGTATCCCCATGGGATTCAAGTAGCCTCCAAGGTACGGGATTGGCAAAGAATGGTGGTGAAATTTGTGGTGATGAGAGATGAGTATCAAGTGGTGTTGTTGGTGAAAGTGAGATGGTAAGATGAGTAGACATGGGGTCTTGTGTAGGAGATGGTGATGATACTTGTGGTGACAAGTGTAAGTTGATGTAGTCATTGATTGACGAGGTTGAGGGTATGGATGATGAAGAAGTTCCATGAGTGGAAGGTGTTTTAGATGGTGCATTGGGTGCACTTGGGGATGAGCATTTGGGTGGAGGTGATGGTGTTTTATTGTCTTCATTTGTTAAGTCAATGAAGAGTTGTTTTGGGGGGATGACCACAAGTTTTTGTTTCTTTGAGGTTTTGGAGTTTGAGGTGCTTGGAGTAGTCATGATTATATGATGAATGATGAGATGAGGAATGGTGATAATGGAGGGAATTTATAGTATGGAAGTGGATGATTTAGGTAAATGTTTGAAATGGTTGAAGGAGATTCTAAAATCAGTTGGGTCAAAATGAGAAATGGTAGCTGAAACTAGAAAAAGGATTCACAAGATGCAAAAGAATACAGTAAACCCAGTTCCAGATGGCCGGTCCCCTTATTTGTATGCCGGCCCCCTTAATCACTAAGGGGACCACCTAGGGAATTAAGGGGGCCGCCCATCTGGTGTTTTCCCAGACGACCAGACCCAAGATTTGCAGAATTTGGCCATTTTTCAAGTTTGTTTTTCCAGCAAGCTCTATTAGAAGCATATACACTTGAAATGATGACATATAAATATATATATATAACCAAATTTGCATGCAAATTAACATATTATAATCCATATTAGAAAAGAAGCATAGCATAGCATGATAATTGTTCAAAGACTAAAAATTATTCAAGAGATGAACAAGAGCTAACACAAGTATTTCCGAGTAAGTCGGACAAGTAGCAAACCATACAAATGTCAAATAAAAGCAAGTAGTAACTAATAGCAATACATCAAAGTCTTCTACTTCTTCTTCTTTCCAAGCATCTTCCTAAACATCTTCCCAACGGATTTGAATCCTCCTCGCATCTCTTCATGCATTTGTTGTTGTTGATTGATGATGGAGGTTTGGCGAGTGAAGAGAATTTCATCGGTACGTTCGTGAGGAAGAGGAATTGAATATTCGGAGTAATGAAGGTCAGGAAGATCATCAACAAAGGTCGTGGGGGATGGAGTACTAACACGTGAGGTGTCTTCCTCCTCATCATCATCGTCATCACGATGAGATGTAGAACCACGACCCCTAGAGTACAAAGGAACACGAGATTTTCCTTTGTCACTACGAGGACGATGAGTACGAACATGAGTAAGTTGGTTCAAAGTAGGAAGGATATGAACGTAGTAGTCTCTTTGAAGATGTGGGTAATGTTCCATCACATAACGGTAAAGTCGTGTGAGAAACATACCGTAGGGAAGATTGGCATTTGTGGTGTTTTTGGCGGACATGATTCGATGAATAAAAAGATAAGCCAAGTTGTATTGCTCTTCAGCAATAACACAATAAAGCATGTGGGCAATGCTCGCCGTGACATGATCACGGTGACCACCAGTACCAAAAGCATTCTCTCGAATGATTTCTTCCCACTTCTTCATATCTTGGCTTAGCTCTTTGAGAAGGATTTGATTGGCATGAATATCGACATTCTTCGACTTGATTACTCGACTAGTCGTACGACGTTCTAGTCCAAGCATTCGACGAATGTCTTCAGGACTAGGAATCTCAGAATAGTAGGGGCCATCCTGAGGACGATTTATTTCAAGAGTGGAAAGATCCCATTCATTTGAGAAAACAGCTTGGCCGTTGAATGGAATTCTAAGAATTTGCCCAAATTGAGCAAGAGAAAGAGTGATGAATTGATTTTGAATCATGAAGGAAATGAGGAGATGACCATAGGGATCGGTTTGCACCGTCACTTGGCTATAGAAGTCGAGGATAAAACGGGGGATGATAGGTTCGTTGATTTGGAGAAGACATTCAAAACGAATATTGGTGAACATTTGTTCGGTTTGATCATTTTCATAGAAAGATGGATCGACAATTCGTCCTTCGTGAATGTTTCTATTTTCAATGGGACGATAGAAACATGCAACTGAAGGAGACATGCCGGGAGTAGAAGAGACATTTGGAATGTATTGTTTGGTTTTGGATACATCACCAACCGTGGTCTTAGGCATTTTCACCTAAACAAAATAACAACAAGAATAGAATTAATATAAAAACAACCATCATGCATATATTGTTTATATATATATGTATATATATAATTATATGCAATGTATGTGGAACGAAATTCTACTTCGACACAAAAAAAATATTTAATGAAGTAGTTTCATGATGTTCCTTTTATTTTGATTTTAAACTTGTTTAGAATGTACAATATCAAAAGGGTATGATATCATAATTCATTTCGAAATAAGGCTAGATATATATTAGATTATATATCTTCCATTTCGTAAAAGTTTGACCCAACATAAGCTTGTTTAAAAGATTGAAATGCGAATTTTAGTTTTCAAAATTATCATTTTAAAGATAAACCAAACGCTCCCTTAACTAGACAATAATATCCTAAAAATATCAATATATATATATTGATTATATATCTTGATGACCTCTATTGATTCTAGTATTATTAACAAAACTTATAAGCTAGTTATAGGTTTCAAATAACTTCATATAGTTATGGTTTGTTCATGAACCAAACGCCCATGTTGTCTTCATGAACCATTTAATCAACAATTTGAAAAGTAAGCTTTGATTGTTTAGAACGTTAAAACAATGTAATGTATTAAGTTTTAAATGGTTTTTAAGAGTTATATCAACAATGTGCCTTTTGAAAAATAAAATTTGACAAGGGTTTATGGGCGATTGATGATTTTGATAAGATGATATGTTATACTAATTTTGAGTTGCAAAACATCATCCTAATCCTATGGGGAGCATTTGGTAGTTCAATTTCTAGCTTCAATTACACTTAAAATTGAATTAAAATGAATTTTAATAAAATGCATAATTATTGATTAGACACTAAATTGAATGAAATGTGATGAAATGCATGTTGGAAAACTTACAAAAGTTATTGTTATATGTTTGGTTGATGTTTGCCCCTTGCGAAACAACCCCGAATTGGTGATATGATGGAGGATTTTGAAGTTTTTAGGTGTTTTGGTTCGTACTCAGTAGCAGTGGGGAGGAACAAATGAGTGAATGGAGTGTTTGGGAATGGAAATAAGAAGGAAAACAAATTTGGAACTGTCAGATGGCCGACCCCCTTAAACATTAAGGGGACCGCCCTCGATAACAAGCCGGTCCCCTTAATCATTAAGGGGGCCGCCTTTGAAATTTTCCAAATTTCGCGGAATTCGTTTCTGGAACAAAAATATTTATACGTATATACTTAGATTTATAATATATCAAAAATACGTAAACGTCTATTGGCACGATGATAAAATACTTAACAACTTTTAATTACCGTTTCGATAATTAAAATATACCTTTGACAATTTTTGGATAAAATGATCAAAGTGTTAAGTTGATGAAGGGTTTGAGGTGTGTTTGGGAATATGTGAATAAGTGTATATATATATATATATATATATATATATATATATATATATATATATATATATATATATATATATATATATATATATATATTGTTTATATATATAAGTGTAAATGTGTTTGAAAGATGGGTTGATGAGTGAGATTTGAAGGATAGTAGCGGAGATAGGATATACTTGGCGAGAGGAGTTTGTTTCATCCATAGTATTCACGTGCGAAGGCGTTCTTGCATTATAAAAGTCCACTTGACTCATATCCCTTCATCATCATGAGTCTCCTAAAAGAGGACTTACTAGGATAACGTGAGGGGGGAAAGAAAGGGTTCGATAAAGAACGATTTCTTGGAGTTCTAGAAAGTCAACAAATGACGTATCTAGGTTATGTGCAAGTGAATATATATATATATATATATATATATATATACTAGAATTCTAAGCCCGCCCGATGGGCGGGCATGACTTGTAATGATAATTTGGATCATATTGGTTACATGATTTTTGATACTCTTTAAAACAACGGATAGTCCAAGGTTATTAAAAAGTAAAATATAAAAGTTTGTAGTATGACTCGATTATTATCAGTTGAACCAAAAGTTACTACCAAGAGACCTCAATAGTAAAAGCAACAACAATATTTACATCAAACTCAAACTTAAACAAACACAATCTAATAATCGACATTACGAAACTTTGACTATTGCGCATGTATTTACATAGGTTAAACCAAGTCCAACTCTACCTCGTGGTAACTTGAAGAGCATAGTCATACCAAATTTAGACATTCAGTGCAATTTCAAACTTTAAAGCCAATTGGAGTCAACATACCTTTTGTAATCATTCACTTTATGTCTCTTGATCTCAATAAGTTTATTATGAATGCACCATGGGAAACTCAAAAAATGTACATGTGTCATATCCTGGTTGTACATTTCCCAATATTTCGGATGATACCAAGCATATTCTGTTGCATAGACATTATCATCTCCATCATCTAAATCCCCCTATCCTTTTTAAGCCATCTTTGAATGTACTACTTTACGAATAGAAAGATATGTATATACGATTTTGCATTTTCCTAGTTTATTAATATGTTCTACAATACAAATATATTTAGGGCAAATAACAAAAAAATGCATCAAACTTTACACTTTAGCCAACTATTTTTTTTCGTATTGTAATACACATGATGATCGAAATTTAAAAATTCAGTACACACAATAAAAAAATAGTTGGCTGCACACAATCACAAAAAGTGTCAAGTTCGATGATTTTTTTGTCATTTGTCCAACAATACCGACCCAAGGTTCACATTTTCAGCCTTCTGGAATGCTAGCCCTTCGCCTATTGTTGCAGACCAATAAATAGATGCTTTTAGTGTTCTATTCATTCCTAAGTATATTCCTATCCTTGAGGAGTAATTAGAAGAAGGTTGTGATTTTTCCTTTAGCGTATCAATTTCGAATAGTATTTCTTTGATTTCAATTCTATTTGCTCCATAAACTCAAGCTTGAAATCTAAGATAAAAAAATAAGCTAAGTAAGATAATTTACTACACAACACTAACGGTGTTGTTTTGTAATCATTCTTAACACATTAGTTGTTCATTTATTTTTAAAAAGACTAAAAAGTGTTGTGGTGGTGCCGAAATGTCGGCGCTATTATGGTCGACACGTAGGAATGGTGCAACCTCTACGTTACCATGCCCCTTCCTATTATATATGCGTGTGATGATCTTTATTTCTTATGGAATCTCATTATAGTTATCTCTTTTTATTTTGAAGAGACTTCATTACTTTAGACAATCTTCCTTCATTTGTGTTAAGATACTAACCAAATATTGCATACTTCCATCACGTTTGTCACAACTATTTCCTTCTTTGGCCTTTCAACATTGACTTGAAACAAATATAACCCAAAGGTGAAAAATTAACATATGACAAATTAGTATAAAACACAAAATAAGCTACTAACCTATTTCAAATAAGCTAGGACGTGTAGTCCGTAAGTGTCAGGTAATGACTTGAAACAAATAATTAAAAACATAATGCTTTGATCAATTTAGAAGTTGGATTTTGCTAAGACTCTCTCCTCGGTCAACTCTTTGAAAGGCCACATTTGTCCATGGTTTTTTCCTACAAAACATCGAAATAATATGAGTTTATATTAAGCATGTGATAGTTGATATATTCAATTAAAATATAGAAGTACATGGTCTTCCTAGCCAACTCAGTTGCATTTGACTGAAATAGATAACTTATTCTAAAAGGATTAAAACTTTTGATTATCCATTTATCTTCTAATAAGGAGTTCCAAAACATTTTCTAAATAAGTTTGATAAAATTAGGGGGTGTTTGGGCTTACTGAGTAACACAACTTTCATTTACATAATGTTATAACATAATATTATGAATATTGTTTGGATTAGCTTAAGTTATGTACAATCAGTTGTTTTAACAGAATTATAAGCAGAAACCGCAACGCAAATACCTAATGACAATATATTGTACCATGACACTCACGAATCTGTAGTCTCACAAACTTTTCTATTCTTGTCCTCTCTGCCTAAGCGCATAATGAAACGATACCAGTATTTGAAAACGACACCATAAAAACTTTATAAATCCACAAAAATGTCAGAAAATCACCCCCTTTTGAGGTATAGAAGGTTATCGTGAAAGCCTCCAAGCTGCTTCAAGCTTTCTAGACTCAAGCTCAACCCCCTATTAGGTAGTTCAGGCTTCTTGTCAAGGCTTTAAGGATTAACCATAAGTTCATAATGAACCTTTTGATACGAAGATATATGACAGATCCGGTTTCAAAGTTTGATTTAACAATGTCTAAATTGGTGGGTCATTGTCAATTTTCAAGTATTGGTCTTAACGGGTTGGTTTGGGTTGACCTGCTAACATTTTTTTGTCTATATTTAACACATTTCATGGATACTGAATGCGTAGTAATGATTATAAAAAAACCTATGTTAGTAAAAAAAACAAAAACAAAACAAAAAAACTAAATCTTTGAATGAAACTGATTTAGAAGGTTCCATGCTTTAAATATAGACCTTGGGCAACTTTAACTTGTTTAACCCCATTCTACTCTTTCAGGTAGCTATTTTACCCGTTAGAGAAAAAACTTAACCCAAAATAGACCTAGTTATAATTACCTTGATCAATTAAAGCTTTGAGTTACTTTTTACAATTTCATCCTTGATCAATTAAAACTGCCTATGAAAGTCATACATACCTGATTTGAGATTAGAGATTCAACTTCATCATAAGAACCAAACAATTCAATCGTGATTTCGTCTGCATGATAGAAAATGCTATAGATATATATTTCCTGAAATTTTAACGTAATTTTAACTGATTATAAGCGTAGAGAAAAGCTACCCTCTAATTAACTTCTTTGAGGTTGTTTAACTGCATAATATCTTCTAAATAGTTTTTGAATTTTTTTGGCTTAGAGTAATTGGGAATGGTAGCATAATTGCTGGCTTCATCCCTCTCTCTTTGTGTCTGACCTTGAGGCACACTCAATGAGAGCAATGAACAAACAAACCGAGTTCTAGCTTGTCAAAAAAGACTTTAATTTACATAAGTTCTGTAGACGTATATTATTTATCATAATTTGAAGTTACATTCAATGATATGAGACAGTAATTAAGTACCTTTTTCCCACATATTTCCCTTGATATTATTTTGGCCTTCCTCCTCATAACGGCCATCATCATAAACCCAAAAATGAGTGTCACGAAGACATCGCGCATTTGCCACCTTAAACAAAGCAATCAAACAGATTTCAGAATTACAGAAAAAGGAGACACTTAAAGGTTGCAATTTCAGCCCACTTTCTTATCAATGGATAGACTCATGTTATGCTTTATGTAATACTTTACATGCATACCTCAAACATGATATCCTATATCTAGAAAAGTACATATTCACATCCATCATTCTAGCAAGTAAGCAAACATGCAATAAAGATAAAAACATATATCCTAACCTTGACATCAAGCTTCTCATCAGATTATACAGTAGTAACTTCAAAACCATCAGTTCACTTTCATTATGCAATACAAATGGGTTAAAACAAAAAAATGGGACAAATGAAAAAAGGCTAATTAGATATTAAAAAAAAATATAAAAAAAACTAACGAAACTAATGCAAAAAAAAAATAATAATAAATAAAAATAAAAGAAAAATAAAAAAGTAAAAAATAAAAGAAGAGATGCGTGAATACCTTCTTATGGCGATGTTGAGCCATAAAAAAACAATTATTCTCCCATAAAACTCAAATTAACCAAAATAAACAAAACCCTAACATTAGTTTCCATTAAACCTAAATAAAGCCCTGTGTTGAAAACAGTACCTTTGATAGGCGAGGCTCATGAGATTGCAGACGTTCTTGATATCAAGATTTTAATAATTGACATTATTTACCATTTGTTTGATCATTTTAATATATTTCTTAAAATTTGTGCAAGGCATACCTCGGGTATCTCTGTTGTAGAAGTCGCTTTTTCATTAACCCCTTGCCTCCAAATCTTACTTGCTCAGACCAGGTAAGAACTCTAGACACTCTCGTCACTACTCCTCTTACTACATTCCACTTTTCTAAATGGGAAACCCTGGAAAGAAAAAGTTTAAGATGATTCTTAGATGTATTTAAGTCAACAATATAGCGACTTGTGATCAGCCCAAAAAGTCATACCTTATGTTAGGAATCTTTTCAGTTGCTGCATAATTGGTCACCCTAACATAGATACGTTGACATATTCTTTTGTACGCGGGATATCTATTAAACACAATCTCATTAAATACGGCTTCTATAACCTCAAGTAGAGGCTGGGGTGCCTCTGACAGCCACACGGCAAGAAGTGTGTCGGCCATTACTCCCATGAGGAGCTTTCTGTGATCAATCTCCAAACTGCAATTGTTGGCTGCATAAGTAGATAGCTTATATAAATTGATCATCATATGGCAAATACCCCTGATACATTGGACTTTTTGGCCTATCAACTGATGAGTCTAAAGCGAAAAATTATGGCACTTTTTACCTGCCATGGCATTCGCTAACCGCTCTTCAAATAAAGCTTCAAATCGGACTGCATGCTCCGGCTGGAGCTGCTTCCTGAATCTCCTTTCAATAGAGACGCACACCTCTTCCTTAGTAACCCACTCAATTAACATTCCCTTGGCACAATAATAGCGTCTTTCCTACAACCAAGAAGATACTTCAGAAATGAATAGCATGATGAGGTGTTGCAGCTTGATGAATGAAGTATCTATATATTATGTAGTAACATATATAAACACTACACCTCAACTGGATCTGTCTCATCAGTCATAAGCACATTCTCTCCATAGTGTTCCTCTTGTCTCTCAATGGGAGAAACTTGAATTGATAATTATTGCTAATCAATGGGAGTAAATTGAATTGCGCTAGGGTCGATAATGGATAGTGCACCAGTATAAGAAGAAGAAGAAGTCCAAATTGTGTATAAATTCACTAAGGGCTTATTGAAATTGTATATAAAATTCTTATTCACCAGCCTTTTAAGTCATGTTTGAAGGTGTGGTAACATTTATTAAGGTGTAGTCCTCATGAATCACTACATTGTTGGTAGGCTGGTAGCTCAACCCAAACCCAGCCGTCCGACTTACATGCCACCTCTGGAACGAAAGTTGCCGATATCAAATGCTTGTTAAATCAATTTATATAAATCCAGATTTCTGCAACTTCCTGCAAAACGAATGAACATAGACGTATAATGTATTATCATCATATATCATACCTCACATAAAGTGTACGTATCTTTTGAAACCTTTTCAGACTTCGTTAGTGTATATTGAAATGCCAGACCTGCACCATTTATTAAGTCTCAGTATTGCACATCAACAAAATGTAAGGAAAAAAAATGAAGTAATAAACCAAGTTCAACTTTTGAAACAATAATTAAGTAAAACTTTGAATAATCATGATAAAGGATAAAACTTCACGTCACATTTTATTATTAGTGAATAAAAAGTTACATGATAGAGCAATGTATGAACTCTAGTTTGGATCAATCATAAATCACTTGTCACAATAACTCTATAATTTCAATAACAATCTATTTGAGTTTTACCCATTATAAAAAACACATTCGGCAGATTTCAACCACTTCAACACATTTTATATCTAATCCTTATTATTTATTTTAGTGGTTTTTACCCAATAAAGCAAAGACATAACCTGGTCCATTATAAGTGAGTTTGTGAAAAGCAGCTCAAAACTAAGATTGTATAGGTTTCGAAGGCTTACAGTACCTCAAGTTCACCATCATGTTCACTCAAGGCAAGTCCATTCAATAACATGCTGCAGAGAGAGAGAGTATATGGCATGATACTAATATGTAAACTTCATATGAGCTAACCCGTTGAACCGGTTCCGGCAAAAAGAACAGGTTAATAAAACCGAGTTTTTAAAAACGGGTTAACCACTTAGACCCGCCGGGTTTTAAGTGATCTGGGTCAACCCGGTTCTCAAAACCCGGCCGGGTTTCTTTTTTTTCTTTTTTTTAATAGAAGACTGCGTTGACCCGGTTGAAAAAATAGTTTTTTTTAATAGAAAACCAGGTTGACCCGGCGGTCGAACCGGTTGGACCGGAAACCCGGTGACTCGACCGTGTTGATTAAAAACCCGGTTTTCAAAGCATTGCTTATTACTCCGTAACTTACTGTTTTCGTAACAATGCATCAAAAGCTTTTAGGAAAATATCTTCTTGTCAAGCTAAATGCATTCATCTCGTTTTTTATCATTGCCAACAAAGTAAAGTAACTTTCTTTGCATTATAAAAACAAAAAGTTACATCTTAATGATTCTTGTAATCTGTATGTTTATATTATTTTGAGGAATGAATAATATTTACTTATAGCATCTAATTATAGTATGTGAGGGTCATATCATGAATGATTTTTGCATGAATAAATTCATACTGTAATTTTAACATGGAATAAATGTCATAACGAATTCAAAACTTGCACTTGCACACCAAGTACGCCATGTATACCCACACATATACAAATGTATACATACACAAAGTCTTAAACAGTTGCGCATTGATCGCCTCTAAAGCTTGTACCCTTCCATCAGATCTTTTCAAGCAATAAGAGAATAACAGACAACCAATTCAAATCTCTAAAAGTGAAATTGTATAGTGACAACATATCGACATACCCTCATCTTCAGCCATATCAAGGAAAGCCTGAAGCTCCAAAGCTTTACGATAATACATCATTCCTCTAACTGACACCAACAGCTGAGTATCAATCCAACTAAAAACATAAGATGTTATAACTGCAGTGGATACTCAAATTCTTTGTTTATTTCTAGATCATATCTTTTGTGAGAATCCATTCTCTCAATAAAGTTGTTAAACTCATCTGTTACCATCATTAGTCAGTAATATATAATACACACATACATACATTGGTGTCATGTAAGCACCTAATAGAATATGACAAACCTGGGTACATCTTTTCTAAATAGAATTGGTTTGTTATTAACCATTTAAGATATTACAGCCCGGAAAATGAAGAAGACGTACCTGTGGTTTTAACAAACCATCTCTAGCCATTGCCATCAGGATTCGTGGCTTCAACATAGAATATTTCAATAAGTACAAAAACAAATAAGAAAAACTTATTTAAATAATTGAGTTGTAATAAATTATGTGTTTACCTGAGGCAAAAGTGAACCCATCAAAGTTGAGCAGAGAGCAGTTACAGCTCCAATAGTTATGATATACCTGTAAAGTATTAGCACTTTGACCAATTAAGCAAATAAGACACAATTAAAATTTGATTAAACGAATAATTAGTTACTTACGCGGCCAATGCGTCTCCTTCCTAAGATTTATTGAGGATATAATTAAGGATTGTCGAAAATTATTAGGTCACTGGTATAGTGGCATCCATATTACCCCTATGTCATCCGTCCACACTTTGTCTAATGGAATCCCTATTACCTACGGTGGCCTTTGACCACCAGGAAATCCCCTACACCTAATCTTACGTGACCAGTTGTCTTAAAACCAAGACGCACCAATTTCAGATTTTCCTTTGCTGGAAAAGTATCGAACAAATAGATGGGTCAAAAAATTAACAGGCGAATGGTCTAAAGCATCCATATTGCATAGAGGAAAATTGTAGTGGCCGAGTGGGTTTCACACATAAGTGGTGTTTTTAAGAATGTCTCTTAAAATGCTTGATCATGAATATAATAAAGGATGTCTGAAAATAATAGGTCGTTGGTCTATTCAGATTACATGTACTAACATAAATTTTTAGTATAACAGAATGCTTACGTTGGGAAATTAATGTGGAAACGTACATACAGGTCTCCATGGTCCACAAAAGAACCTTTTCTCGGCAAGCATATCATATTAACATACCAAGCAGGTATATATATGCATGTGTATGTGTATGTGCAGACGTGTTTGTGAATGTATTGAGAGAAGTGCCTATCAAAGGTGAAAATAATAAAAGAAAATGTGTTCCTTTGCCTCTTCGTGTTGCTAATTGTCCATGTTGAACCCCTTTAGGTACCTACAGGAAAGGCTAACCTTTTATCACTTCTAGATATAACCATATGAAGGTGCACCGATAACAATTACAAACACCAAATTTAGAGTTTACCTGTTATGTGACCCATTGGTATGTTATGACCTATTGCTAAGTTTATCATTTTCACAAAAATTAATGGTGGGTTAGGCAGATAAGATAATGGTTCAAGACGTGCAACTTTTTCCATGATTAGGATTTAGGACAAATTCATACATAATTCACTGTAATACCTCAATAAGTTTTAATAGGTGGCAGGATTTCAACTCATTGATACTGGCACCTATCTCTAACTTTGGCAATTTAGCTTATCAAACAAAATAAGTTGATAAGATTGAATATTCTGTAATTCTTAAAAAAATGTGTTGGTTATAATAACATTTTATGGCAAAATTTATAGAAATAACAGAACATAATATCCTAGCTCTACTATTAAGTTCAACTTTAAATTTGCATGAAATATGATGCTCAACAAATTTGTTACTTGCGCAAGAATAGTGGATGCTAACTGTAACTTGCATGGTTCAATACGATGATTAGGCTACTCACAAATGACATTGACGTGACTGTGTAGATAATTAACACAACGGATGAAAAGGGCTAGGTCCTTTCTTGCGTTAATGTCGCGTCCTACAATTAATCCATGATCCTATTTAAGTAGGTTCAAAACAAACTAAAAGCATACATATAAAAGATAGTGGATGGACAAACACTTAAGAGAGAATTACTCATACCAGACTGAAACTGGAAACGTAAGGATTCCGACTGATAATTAAGGAATATTATAGATATGATTGAGATCTGGTGCATGATTTACGATACGCATAAGGACAGAAAGATGAAACACTTAAGGAATACTATAGATATGACTGAGACCTGGAGCATGATGATTTTACGATATGGATTCCGGCTGATAACTCAGCATTACGCAGAAAAAATGACTACTAAAACAAAGAAAATAAGCTTGGTTGCTTACCCTTTTTCCAAACAATACAATACTTGCAGTTTACCCACGATGCCATGGAGATGGGCCAACAGTTACAATCAATGAAGTTCTTGCAGTGCCTGCAAACAGAAGTGTAATAGGTAATACACGATTATGTCAAGTTTGGATTATTTTTTAAACAACTAAAAAGTATTGTTTGTTCAAGAAATGGTGCTTACAATTAAACATAAATTCATCATTTTAACTCGCCGCATATAAGTCATGCACATATTTAATAAATAAGTTGCTCAAATTCTAAAGAAAACTTAATGTGAGGGAAAAAGGTATCACTTTGGCACATATATAGTTGAATATAAATGTTTGACTATTGGTTAAATGTCAAAATTGTGCCTTGATATGTGTTAATCACAATGATTCACGTGAACCAAAATCACATTCAGTACTCTCAACTAATGACTTGTAGTGAAAACAAAAACTCGATATAAGTTGTAAATGAAACTTAAATTGAAGCTTATGCTGCATGTTCACGTTGAAAACGGCCAAAATAGAACGTGTTTCAATTTTTAAAGGACACAGGGTATCAAACTGGTGCCACATAATGAGACATATTAGACTGCCAATCCTAAGTGTTTGATCCCTTATCTTGCCATCTATAGGTAATTTCTTAAGGTCACATGGGTTGAAGTCAAGCAACAATCTCATTTACTTATTACTCATTTGAATGGTGTATTGTGTACATGCAATAAAATTGGCCCTGGTATGTAAAGCAGGAAAGCCACCCGAAACATATGCCAAACGCAACATCGTGCCTTCCATGAGAAAATACAGGTCCCATTATCTCAACAAACTTCTGCTGATATGAATACTTGTGAGGATTATTTAACTTGAACGGAAATTAATATAAAAGAATATAATTTCTATATACCTTGCAGACAGTGAAAAATTAAAGGATGTTGAAAATAAGTTATCCAAACAATACCTATAAAACACCAATCCTTTGATATTCAGTTCTTTAAGCTTAGGAATATTTAGACTAAAATTAAAGGCTACCCGACGTTAAACTTGGTGTTATCTGATTAGAGACTTTTTCTCAAGTTACTTTCTTTTGGTTCACATTACCTGGCCATAGTTTAAGACTCCAGCAACCTGGCTTAATTCTACAATTAAGTACTGTAATTTTATATATGCAGAAATCAGAATTGCTCAAAACATACATGGAAGTTACCAACCAAGAACTCATAGCGAAATAGATCATGGGACAGCGTCAGGTTAAATGCGACTTGTTCCAACACCTGTGACAGCATCTGATAAACCAAGTACCTGATAAGTAGTCTCCCTTGAGAAACTAAAAGCGAAGTCCTTAAGCAGATCCAGAGATCACATTTGTCGTTTTAGTCTTTAACATTCTTCTTCATGAACAATCCAATGTGATATCTTAAACAAAATTAATAAGCACTGATTCTGACACGGCTCATAGTTGTTCACGGTCCTGAAAAATAGCTCTCAACAATCAGTGATTATAAATCAAGTAATTCACAAATCTTGTTTACATTTTTATGTATGATACTTATAGGAAATTTATTATGAAGCTGTTCAAAATCCACAAGTCATGACTTAATTAATATGTAACCACCTTTGTGCTAACAGTAACCATCCTTTTTGACCAATTAAATTCATTACCTGTTTTGAGTCGTTGCATAAATTGTACTGCCCTACCCATTATGCCACTTCTATCAATAATCAATCAAAAATCAGTAAACCCCCACAAAAATAAGATGTTTTGCTTACCCATTGACATCATCCGGCACATGGAATGGCTTATACGGCTCCGTGAACACTGTATGAGCTGACCTTGTTCGATAATCCAAAACCAATTGTTATTGTCACCTGCAATTCACCAAAAAACTCAATGAACTCCAAAAAGACACAAAACTTCAATCACGCTTTGTGCAATTATTGTTTTGCATTATAATTACAATATTAGAAAATTTTAAAAACCTTAATTACCCATTTACAACATAATATAGTCTAGTTACTAAAGTGGACCGTTGTAGCATTGTGCCAAGTACTTCACTTTATCGGATATAAATACAAATGTATCTCTTGATCATGATTCAGCACAAGAATAAGAAGATGGAATGAATTACCAATTGGCCATTGTCATTGTTAGCAAGGAAACTTTAACAGAAAAGGAGGTAGAGATCCTTTTTAGTTGTGTAATCTAAAGGCTCGATCGACATCTCAATATAACGTTGTTAGTCATCTGGCAACTTCTTATCCCAGTATTCATCATCATCTTTATTCTCTTCATGTTGCATTGTCACGTTAAAATGAAAAATAGATTATAATTTATGATCCACAAATATGAAACTCACACCGTCTTTGACTCTTTTCAAACATCAACGCTTACATCGTTAATTGCTTGTAATTAATTATTATAACTGTTTTGATATAGTAACAGGGTGTTTTCATTAATTTTTAAATCTGCTTATGATTATCAGTTGTAATGATAGCAGGTTCCATGATCGAAAAGAAAGAGGCAGATACCAAAAGTCACAGCAGGCTTCACGTGACCTCCTGAGACATTAGCACCAACTGATGCAGCCACAGATAGTGCAAAACCATGTGCTATCGGTGTTGAAATATGTCCAGCCGGTGTCGCTGCTACACCATCAGTTAGCTTCCCTGAAAAAATAAAATAAAATATCAGTTTGTTACGCCACTTTTATTTATCACAAAATGTGAATAACCAAAGGATGCTATCGCTTACCAAAAGCTCAATTTGAATCAGATATACTGCGGACACAAAAAAGTACCCTTATGTCTAGGTCATGTTTCATCATAGCCTAAGGTATTTGAAACAGAAAAAGACATCAAACACTTTCAATAATGTATGGCCCGAATAAAATGCGATATTCAACGGAATATGATATACATATTGTGGCACAAAGATGGTTGAAACACATAATAGGAAAGTACCTGTAAAAAATTAAGGGTCGTGAAACATGGGTATCATCAGTCGGCCATGTAGCAGGAGTACATTGGCTATCTACTTCTATTACAGTTGCCCTTTGTTGATCGTTATTTGAGGGTCGTGAAACATGGATATCATTAGTCAGCCATGTAGCATGAGTACCTTGGCAATCTACCTGTATTGGAGTTCCCCTTTGTGGATTGTTATTTGAGAGTCGTGAAACATGGTTATCATCAGTCGGGCATCAAGCACGAGTAGAACCGTCTACCTGTATTTGAAACTATAAACAAACTCAAACTGATATATGATATAAATAACTTCACCTTCTCTGCCATCTATTAGCAAGAAATTTTATGAAGCACTAAACATTGTATTTTGGATCAGATCGTATCGTAGCATCATTTTTTGTCCACAATTACTTGAAGGTTCCAAGGTTTGGTTTACCCACAAACCAATTTTTGTCCACAGTTAATTGAAGATTAATAAATTAGAAAGAATTAGCATTACATAATAACAATTTATTGAAATGCCAGAGGTTATAGGCACTTCATAAACCAAATAATGGAAGATACATACCAGGTTTGGAGCAGCCCAATCAACGGCGCAGCAGACAAAATCGTCATAACAACCTAGAAACCAATGAATCAACGGTGAGAGTTAAAGGTATCAAAGAAACATAGAAATCGAATAACATTCATTAAATTACATTCACAACCGCATTAAGAAAAGAAGCATCTTGAATTTGAGTAGTCTCGGCCTGGATAAGAGAAGGTAGTTAAGCTTGCAGCAAATTAGGTATCACTTTTTCACCTAATAGGGTTCAGATAAATTATCCTGGATAATGAACCATGGGCAATACACATGTGGCTGCTTAATTAAAATGGATAAATCAATTAGGTTACAGAGTGATAAAACTTTGATTCTATATTAAGTTGGTTGCACGACGAATAGAAAAGTAGCAACAAATGATACCATAAGTAATAAGCCTACTATTGACATGATCATATGCTCTTTCAGTCAGTTATGTAAAGTACCTTTAAGAGACTGCAAAGATCTGATCGTATTTCTGTCCTGACTTAGTAGTAAGCTTTCTTATTTTAATGTGTAGCTTTGATTTCTGCATGCACACTATCAGACACAACAGACCCTAACCTGTTAGATACGTATAGAGATAAATCATTATGAGAATTGGATGATACCTTTAGATATCTCTGTCCAAGTTATCACGAAACATATAGAGGTTAACAAACTTATGAGCAGAATCATAGCAATATGAGAATTGGATGATACCTTTAGAGATCGCTCTCCAAGTTATCACGAAACATATAGAAGTTAACAAACTTATGAGCAGAATCATAGCAAGAACATAAACAATGATATATACTAACCTCCAAGAAATTTGAAAAAGCAGCAGAATATGCATAAACGTAAAAGAAACAAATTAGGGTTTTGAAAAAATTGTGGAACCGAATAATATTATGGTTCTGAGATTAAAAAAAATATATGATAATGAATCGGACTATAATTAAGGAATAGATGTGGCTTACCTCATTAATTAAAATGTTCAATAATTCTCTTGACTATTATATATTTGGTTTTGAAAGATATAACCAATAATTTAATTTAGATCAGTTGGTAACTGGTAAGATGAATTATTAGTTTAACAGGTCAAGGGTTCGAACCAACCATGCTTGTTTAATTTTTACCAAAAAAACAAATATAAATGAAAAAAATTCCGAAATTATTATGTGCTTAATGTGATGACATGGCTGATAATGAATTACTGGGCATTGACAGGGCAATGAGGTGGCATTTTCTTCAAATGCCTCCTGTTATATATAATGTAGAGATATATATATTTATTACGTATAATAGTATATATATATATATATATATGTATATGTAAGTATATATGTGATTCTAACAAATAGAGGACAATAACAAATTATATCTAAATAATTGACGAAATCAAACAATGCATATTAATCTAAGCATGGCAATGAGTTGTGAAAGAATGGCGTACCCGGTGGTCTTCAAAAGAAATCTTCAACATCATCAAGATGAAATAAAGACTTTGACAAAGTCTATGTTGAGAGAAAAACCAAGATTGCCTCAAGGAATGTTCGTCTAGCCATTTGATCTCCATTCTCCTTTTGGTCCAAAGTTGTTTGGTCCAAACATGTTTAACATTTGACTCGGGTGCATGAAAGGTGGTAGAATGCCCCAAGGATTGTAGCTTTGTTGGTAGTTCCACATTTGATTACTATTGTTATTATAGTTTTGTCTATTTTGATTTCTTCTTGGTTGAGGTGTTTTAGACCTAGGATGAGAATTATTTGGTTTTCTAGGTGGTGGAGTTTTAGATCTTATTTTGGGTTTAGAAGATCCTACTTCGGTCTTTAAAGACGGTTTATAAAAATCTTTAACTTCTTCATCGTTGGCGAGAGGTATTTTCTTATCATTAATAAGTATATACTTAGGATTAGATTTTAGAGGTTTTTGTTTGTGGAGTTCACTTTCAAATTTTACATTTTTAATCTCGCTTGTTGAAGCCTCATTTAAATTAAATCCTAATCCGGTTTTGTCTCCGGATGTTCTTTGAATACTTATTATTTTACTAAGAGATTGACTACTATTTTCAAATTTGTCAAGTTTGCGAATATCTTCCCTAAGTATTTCGTTTTCACCTTTAAGCTCTTGACATGATTTACATCCTTCAAAAATTTCTTTACCTTTTTCTAGTTGATGTATTTTAATTTTTAGTTCAAGTACTTCACTTTCTAATTGATTGTTAATGTATTTTAGTGATTTGTTTTTGGCCATTACTAGTTGTCCTAATTTGCATAGTTTAATATATTCATTTTCTAGATCTTTTTCATCTAATGATATACTTTCATCACTAAAATATTCGGTTTCGGAACGTACCTCATTTGGTGTATTCGCCATGAGACATTTTTCTTCCTTTGTCGTTTCATTCTCATCAACATCACTATCACTCCAAGCACCTCCAACGAATGCTCTTTGATTCTGATCTCTTGTCATCATTGGACATTTTCCAATAAGGTGATTTGGATCTCCACACTTGAAGCACTTTCTTCAAATCTTGTTGTTCTTGTCATCTTTACTCTTTTGAAGTGTTTTCTTTTCGTCGTACGGTTGTCTTACGAATATTCCTCGCCTTTTGAAGAATTTCTTGAAATCTCTTACGGCCATGGCGTATTCTTCGTCATCACTTTCGGAAGATGAGCTATCTTCGATACTAGATTCCTTTCTAGCTTTCAAGGCGATTGACTTGCTTTGCTCTCGTTTTTCCTTGACCATTTCGGAGTCCTTTTTAATGATGACTTCGTAGACTTTTAGATTTCCAATTAATTCGTCAAGTTGCAAAGTTGACAAATTCTTCGATTCTTCAATAGCCGTCGCTTTAGCTCGCCATTTTGGATGAAGAGCCCTAAGAAACTTCCTAACAAAATTCTTACTAGAAAAATTCTCATCAAGTGCTTTTAAACTTGTGATGATAGTGTTAAATCTAGCAAAAGCATTGTCAATTGATTCCTCTTCCGGAATCGTGAATTGCTCGTATTGTTGAACAAGTAGATCTATCTTATTATCTTTGACTTGACTATTACCTTGGTGAGTTATTAGTAAAGAGTTCCAAATTTCTTTTGCGGTTTCACACATAAAGATCCTTTCGTACTCTTTACGTGGTAGCGCATTATAAATAACCATTTTTGCCTCATTATTTTTAGCAAGTTTTCTTTTTAAATCATCATTTTGTTTTTCAAAAGGTACGATTTCATCCTTCTTAGTTTCCGGGTTATTTTGAATAGGTAAAAAATCACCATTAGTAATAACATGCCAAAGATCTAGATCTTTTGACTTCACATAAGTTTCGAATCGATTTTTCCAATATAAAAATCCATCACTTTCAAATAGTGGTGGTCTTTGCATAGATTGCCCTTCTAAATATTTTTCAGATTCCATAGATCGTTAAAAGGGGGGGTTGAATAGTTTTATGTCCTTTTAAATTTATTTCCAAAATATTTTGTTGGTTATAAAAACTTTCGATTCGATCTTAAGTGAATTCAAGCAACAACCAATATGAGCAAGTCTAAACTAATATTGAAAGTATTGAAATATAATGAAGAAAAGATAGAGTTAGAAAGATCAAACCACAACACGCGAATTTATAGTGGTTCGGCTACAAGGACACCTTCCTTGCCCTACTCCACTCCCCGAGTACCACACTCGAGAGTTTTCTTCACTATGTCAACAAACTCCTTATGGTAGAGAAACCTTACACACCTTGGCTTACACTAGTTAACGACACTAAGCTAAATGTCGAGTTCTAATTGTAGCTAGAACCAATCTCACACCAAATATCACACCACGTGATCTTCACACCTTAATCACACCTTCACACCTTCTTCAAGACTTCACACCGTCTTCACACCTTATCAATCTTCACACCTTCTTCTATGCACAACTAAGTCACTACTACTAAACTAGTTTACAACACACCAAGATTCTACAATCAACAAGTATTTACAACACCTTAACAAATAGCTATCACTAGTACTATATGAAACTAGCTATACACAACACCACTACAATAAGATGGATGTAGAGAAGTGTTCTTCTTCTTACACTTGAATGGATGAAGCTTTGGATCACTTGGAAACAAAGACTTATGAAATATATGATCAAAGGATTTTAGATCTAGAGAAGAGGATTGGATCAGAAAGTTTATAGTGCAAAAAGGTGAGAAAAATATGTGAAATGATCCAATATTTATAGGGCCAGAAAATACTGTTCGGGAGCGTGCCGGTCCCCTTAATTGTTGGTCGGTCCCCTTAATGATTAAGGGGGCCGCCTAGTAAAATTAAGGGGGCCGCCCTCCTGAACGTTTGAAAAGATTCTCTGGATAAAATTTGCCCTTTTTGGTTGGAAATTTGAAATCATATTTTTGTGGTTTAATAAAGCTTTACCAAAAATGATTTACAAATATATATAAAATGTTAAAATCATTTTATATAATGTTATGTATTAATATAAAATTTCCTTTGATCACGTAATGCATAAGTTACTAAGTTTATGCATACCTTAAGTGATATAAGATGTAGAGGTAAATATTTGTCACCAAATACTTGTTTATGTCTTATTCTTGACTTAATTTGATTTAAGTTTTGTGATTATCAAAACATAGGTTTATTGAGAAATATTAATAATATTCACAAACATTATTTATATCAACAAATAGAACAAACACAAATATCACAAGTCACGTAAGATTCAAGGCTCTTTGTAACCCTAGTGATAGAAAAAGATCACTCGTATTATTTTGAATAATATTGAATCGTTTGGTGTTAACTATTCCATTTCCATATCATAAATATAATCTTCTAAGTGTGGTTAAGTAGATTCCGCATACTTAATCATATTCACACAACATATCTCATACACAAAGAACGAAGGTTTAACCACCTTACCGTGTATCGGTCTAACACACCCGACAAGTGGTTTTAGCTCAAACAGCTTCATTTGTTCATCGAAGGTTTGGGGAACTTTGTCGTTTAACTTCCTAATGAGCTTTGGGTTATTGATCCCATTCATGAACCCTGAAATTTTTAGGACTTCGGGACATGCCTTGACATGTATACATTCATCTCTAAAGCGTTCCATATAAGCGCTGGTTGATTCCGCTTGACGCTGTTTTACTTTGGCTAGTTCAACAGGGTTTTTAGCGCACTTCTTTCTTTGGGTGAAGTTTAAGCGGAATGCTTTTCGCAACTCTTCAAACCCGCCTATGCTCCTTCGTGGAAGCTTGCTAAACCAAGTGCGCGCATTCCCTACTAACGTGGAGTTAAACATATGACACCACACAGGTTTCGGCCAATTTTCGATAGTAGCAGCGGATTCGAAAATTTTTAGGTGGTCATCAGGATCACCCGTTCCATCATATGTTTTAACATTAGTGGGCATGCGCCTTTTCTTATGATCGGAGTAGTCGCTGATGCGTCGTGTAAATGCATCAACTTTCTGGCGGTGCCATGGAAGAGATATGTGTCACAACTCATAATTTCAGGTCATTTTCCAAATCCCGACAATTTTACTATTCATCGGTTACTATTCACCGGTCACTATTCATCATTTTACTATTCATCGTTTTCAGAGTCAGTTTGTGATTCCGAGAAGCGTTCAGAAATTTTACTATTCATGTGACACTATTCATTTCCGGAGGGAAATCACTATTCACGATTGTCGTTCATTTCATCGTAAACTGAGTTTACGGGTCTTCCAATTCGCGTAACCAATGTGGTTTGGCTGCAAATTCATGCATCCTTCATTTATGACATTTCATATAGACTGGAGTAGTCTATATATATCATCAGTAACATCATCAGTACTTTAGGCCCTACACGGATATGCATTATTTTCATTTACGTATGCTTAATTTGTAATTAACGTTACCACTCAGTTTTTACTACTAAAGTATACCCAATACTCCCGACTATGATCCTAACATATTTTCACACTTATCATAATGATATAAAAATTATATTATTAATTTACCCGGTGTTTTGAAATCAATTACTATATTTCACGGTCGGAGCTTATAACTCCGTCGGTTTGCGTTATTTCAACACGATAATTATTTTAACACCCGATTATTATCAGGAATAATATTTTACAACTTTTACAACTTCGTCATATTTTATTTCATCGCGTCATGATTTATTTTTAGTTAACTCGGTACCCGGTATCACCTAAACTACACAATATCTATCAATAATGCACCAAAGTCAAGACTTTGCTTGCAAAGTCTTCCAATCCCCCCCTAAAACATGGATCTTGCCTAGCAAGATATTTTTGACCATTGACTCACTTGCTATATATATATATATATATACATCTACACTTCAATCTTTCATTTTCATTCTTATCTTACACTAAACAACTAGCAAAAAGTTCTCATCTCCTTCTTTCTCTCTATATGAATCGGCCAAGAAACACAACAAGGAGAAATCATAAACTTTCAAGATCCAAGTGTTAAATCAAGTTCTAATCATGATCTAGTTGGGGTTTTGTGGTAAAAACCCTATGTTTCTTAACATAATCATCTTCAAATCACCTCAAATATTCAAGTAAGCTTCAACAACACTTTTGATCTTTTCATACTTTCATTTACTTTATATTTTTATGTATTTTCAAGATATATTGGTAAAACATGCAAATATACTATGATCCATACCACTTATTGTTTATTTTTGTTTATAAACATAGATCTATAAATTTCACTAGTAATCTCATTAGATCCACTAAGATTGGTGATGTCTAGGAACCCATGACACCCTAAGAAGGTGTATGGTAGGATTTGGGATGATTTGAAGTAGTTTGGTTGGTTTTTGAACAAGTTAGTAACTAGGAAAACCAAGTTTTGACACTTATAGAAAGTTGCTGTCCATTTTTGCAAAACGTGGAAAGATCAAGGAATTCTGGGTAATTTTGGACCTAAGATTCAGAAAATACTTTCCGATACGGAACTATGGCCGAAAACGGGGATAAAATCCGAGTTACGACGAAAAAGTTATGATATTTCCAATATTAACGACGAAAACTATTTTCTGAAAAATTACTTGCTGTCCCACGATTTTCTTGGACTGTTTCGAGGCCTAAAACTTTATCTAGCCGTCCCGACTTATCAAAAATATACTAGTATGCCATCCCACGATTCCGGGGATGTAAAGAACGTAGAAAACGAGCTTATAACGAAAAAGATACAAGCGTTTGAACTTAGACGAATATATATATTTTCCATCAGCTTTTCTATTACACTTTTTGCCGCAAAACTGTCTTTGCGAGACACCACCTTCTCGGCTGTTTTTCTTCATGATCGGATCAATTTGTGTCCGAGCCGTAGTTTTATGAAATCAAGATCTTCCAACAAGCTTTTCAAATCACTTGGCCGTTCGTCGAATAGACTTATAACGAATAAACTACGACCTCATCTATATACCCGATAAACTATATATATTTTGACAGCTTTTACTATAATGAAATTTTCTAAGTGTTGAACATAATACTTTCAAGTAACAACAATAAGAGTCGATTTTCTCATCGATCGAGACCCGTATCGCCAAAAGTTAAATGACACGACTTCAAGATATTGTTACAAGGTTTTCAAAAACGCCGAGTTTCATCACTAACCCTTAACGTACAACATTTCGCGACTTGTTTTGCGAGGCCATTTTGGGCATATTTTCAAGTAATGAAAATGTTATTTTTGCGACAAAAACCTTATAATTGCCGATAGACCACCAAACAAGGATCGTGGAGTACCGTTTCAACCTATTTCCATGAAAAGTGGTTATTAACCTAACGAGACGTCAAAAACGTATTTGTCGACGATAAACGTTATTTTCAAAACTAATGAGTGGTATCGATAACATACGTATTTGCATGTGTAGCATTACTTCATTTCTTACATTAGATCATACCATTCATATTAGGTTGCGGTTAGAGATCGTGCCTCATTTCTATGTATTCATTGTTGTCATCGTAGCTATCGCACCAGGTGAGTTCATAACCCCTACTTTTACTTGTTTTACAACTGTTTTGGGGGAAGATACATGCTCCTTACTATTTAAATTCAATGCTTGTTTTACTTGAACGCGATTCATTTTCTCAAACATTAATGGATAGTTGAAATACTTGATTTATTACTTGAATACATTATGAATTACTTATTCCATCCTTGATTACTTTCTTATGAAAACAAGTTCTTGCTTTTGCGGATATAAATATAAAACTGTACTTTGCCTGAGTTACCTATTACTGCCACTGAAGTCCCCTTTATCATGAACCGTTAATTACATGTGTGTGAGCGCGAATGCTGTGGATAGATCTATTTGGGTTGACACCCCGTCCGAGTTGGTCGCGCCAACCTGTCAAACGGATGCATATCATTCGGATTATTTCCGAGTGTCTGGCAAACACTTATTGGGGCATTTTATGCTTGATTGCATACGATTACGTCGAGCTTCGGGGTCATGAGCTTTAGGCACTGTATACCTTATTTTTAGCTGTGACATGGTATTTGTTATATTGTCTTGCTAATGAAAATCTCGTGTTCCGCAAATGACTTGTTTACTTAAACGTATTACTTTTGGCAGTGGGTTGTAAACACACAGGTTACAAGTCTCTTATGGCGGGACTTGTAACTGAGTGGATTTACGATGCCTTTGCTGGGAAATACTTGATTTCTGGAAAATACTTGTTTACCGAAAATACTTGTTTACTGGAAATACTTGATTACGGGAAAAATACTTATTACTAAAATCTATGAACTCACCAACCTCGTGTTGATGTTTTAGCATGTATTTTCAGGTTCTAAGCAATGGCACGCTACTGGAGGTTTTGGCAGGACATGGCTTGGTCATAGAAGACTCTGATATTCTTATGGGGACCGTTTTAAACTATTTAAAGGGCTTACTTCCGCACTACTTTTAAAAATGTAAATTCAACATTTTTGATTAAGCTATTTTATTCTAAATGAGTCAAGTGAAAACCATTTTTGAACTTGTGTTGTAATACCAATTGAGTTACACCCCAGCTACTTGTATGCTTCCGCTGGACCCGATTCTGGGGGTGTGACAATATGTCTTCATCTTCTTCCTCGCGACGTCCTCCTCTGGACTTCCAATGTCCTGTTTCCTTATCCTCGTTGTCTGAGGAGTCACTGGAGGATGAGTAATCTCTTTTGCGGCGCTTGCGCCGGTTTTCCTCAGAGGAAGAGCTTGAGGGGCTTTCACTTGGGGAAGTTCGCCTTCCTAACCTGTCGTACTTCTGCTCCCAGACCTGGAGGAGCCTTCACTTGGTGAATGTTGACGTCCGAGTATGTCTTGCATCCTTCGACTTCCAAGTCTGGTGTGAACATTGGTGCGCCTCTCACCATCTTCATATTCCTCAGAGTATTGTGAGTCAGATACTGTACCAAGTCTATCATGGATATTGGTACGCCTTTCGTTATTTTCGCACCCCCCTCTTTGGTAGCGCGGTGGTGATGTTTCGCGTTCAGGACCAAAGTTGAGCCGGGCTTGCAGGCTCATACTAGACCTTCTCCTTGCCTCTTCTTGCATGACGGCGGTTAAGGTTTCGTAATTTTGGGACACAAAATTACTTAGCGTTAAATCAGGTGCGTCCTCATCCGCTGCAAGGATTTCTGCCTCCACATTAGGCGCCCTATCTCGGTTGGGTGCGCCAGGTGGCACAGTGTTGTCCACTATAGGTGCCATTTGATGGGGAGTATTGAAGAGAGTGCGCTGAAGTTCTTCAACGCTTGGGACCACCGTGGTGGCTTGAGTAGTCCTTGTAGGCAATTCTACTGCTGGAAGAGGTAGGGTTGGTCCCGTTTCTTGGTGACCAGGCGCACTGGTTGTTCCAGAGGCCTGCCTAGAGGTCGAATCTTGAGGGTTCTTCCTCTGGGGGTCACGTGCTTTTTCCAACTGCGGAGTCCGCTGGCTTGAGTTTTTGTTTTTCGTCATTCTAGTTCTTAGTGTAGGGTCCCACGGATGGCGCCACTTGTTGATACAAAAGTTGGGTGTTCCTAGTTTTTCGTCATTCTAGCTCTTAATGATGACGTATAGTCTATATTTGGGCCACGAGCCCAAATGATAAACATTACTAAGGCCGAAACCCACCACGCATGGGCTATCATAACAATGGTTTGGGCCGCACCACCAATGGGTTGGGCTCGCATAGGCCCAAGCCCAACAAAACTATTTATGGTCTAGATAAGGATCTTCTATTTACGGATAAAGATCCTTGGACCGGATAAGCACTACGTGTGCGAAGAGTAAGGAGCACGAAACCTACTAGGATTCTGCGCCTATATATAGAATGATGTATTCTCATTAAAGGAACGATCTACAAACCCTAACTCTTCAATATAACCCTAAAACCGATTACTTACTCTCACGCCGGAGGATAATCGTGGGAAACAATCCCACGATAAGCCTAACGGTGTTTGTTTACTTTCTTAGTGCGCAGGTTTCAAGCATTAAGAGCTAATTGGTACGAGAGCAGGAGCCCAAACTAGGAACGCCCAACTTTTGTATCAACAATATTAGTGTTAAATCACATATGATATGTAATATCATAATATCATATGTGATTTAACAATAATATCACATGCGATATTACATATCATACGTAAGTTAACACTATCACATGTGATATTATTAGAATATTCAAATGAGTGTTTAATCAGATGATATTTTTTCGTGCAAATTTCAGTCACGAAAAAGAAATTGTAAAAAAAATGAAAAATACGAAAAATATATCAAATTGCCTACCAAAATTATTAATGGTTGTGTATCATCAAGTATTAATTGTTGTGGTGTGTACCACGATGAGAAGAAAAATAATGCACATTAAAAGGTCATTAAATTCGGAAGTATTGGTTCTAGAATTCAAAATGCGGTTTTGACTAAAATACCCTTATCAACCCTTAGAATTACCAAAATCTCTTCCATATATATATATATATATATATATATATATATATATATATATATATATATATATATATATATATATATATATATATATATATATATATATATATAGGGGGACTTTCTTACGAGAACCATTTTATCTGCGAGAACTGAGAGAACCACAAAAAACATGCATGCACGCCTTTTAAAATAAAATAAAAATACATGCAAATCATCAATAATCGTAAGCATCCACCTATGTTCTTCAATATCATTATGAACTCAGTATCTTTTTTCACAAAAACCTTACCCACGGCCGCAATATTGTCGTTGCACGTCTTATAAGAACATACATGCACACCTTCAAAGAAAAATTTTGTATTTTCAATTTCTTATCAAATTCTTTAGAACAACTATATTTTTTTACAACATATGTGTTGTTTTTAAAACATATGTGCAAAAATACAATTATTCAAGGCGTGCATATATGTTTTTGGTGGTTCTCTCAGTTCTCGCAGTTAAAATGGTTCTCGTTTGAAAGTTACACTATATATATATATATATATATATATATATATATATATATATATATATATATATATATATATATATATATATATATATATATATATATATATATATATATATATACATGCACTGAGTGGTATAACATATATTATAGAAGAGCCCATAGTAGAGTTACACTACAAGAAAAACTGCCTATAATGACGACACGAATATGGTCACTAATAGTAGATATTTGGTCACTAAGCTGATTTAGTGACCATATCAATGTGGTCACTAAATAGTGACATCATTAAAATTTGTGACGACCTATTTGGTCACTTATTATGGTCATTAAAGTGATAAGTGGTCACTATTTTGACCAAATTAGTGACCAAAATAGTGATCACTACATAATAGTAACAGAGTATGTGGTCACTAATTTAAAAAATATAGGAAAAAAAATTCTACAAAATATCTGCAAATAACCACTAATACTTATTAAACAGCAAAATGAAAACAGAATTTATTCTAAACAATAAATTTCCAAAATTAATTACATCTACATAATCCATATTTCTTTGTTCCAAACTAAATACTGTATAAGAATCACCATTACATCCAATTCAACATAACAAATAACGTAAACAAAAATAACCCGCCAAGTACTTAATACCGGTTGGTGCTACCTGACTGCTGAATCAAATCTTCTGCAAGTTGCCAAGCTACGTAAACTAACTTGTGCCTGAGATTTGAGAGAGTATCATTAAGTAAGATGCCTTCAAAGTCGTTATGGATATACATCAATCTGATCACCTAAAAACTGAAATAAAATTGTATGTTTTGACCCTTTACCCAACCTACTGACCCTAATGTTTGACTCAAATTAGTAAATTAAATGGCTATGAGTAAAAGTGGTGGGATTTAATGCACAGGGTTGACATCTCCAAATTACTACAAATGCAAATAAAATAAAATAACAAGAAAATAAAAGTTGAGGAAAACTTATATGGAGAGAAACTGTGTTTACTTAGATTTCACTATTCCCTAGCTATCTTTCATTAATTGATTAGTTTGTTACAATTGCGTGGATGACGGGTTATATTTCTTAATACCATTCGTGGGGCAGTGTACGATCTTCCCCAACTCTATAAGCTTCTATCTCTTCCTATGTCGAGCCGACAACTAGCTCCTAACATGGCCTCCTTAGTAGTCACTTATGCCTTAAATATAACCATTAAAATCGTATTACACATCCGATTCATGTTTCTTAAGACATCAAGAAAGTTACCAATTGAAAGTCAGCCAGTTTTCTTAAGCCTAACATAGATATCATTCTTCCAACACAATTAATAACAAACAATTAATCAATAATCAATAGCTAGGTTTCATTACATCTAAGCAAACGTAAAGATAACCTAGCCTAGCATGTTAATGTAAAGATAGGCATAAGATATGATCAAACAACACATAGACATATTGAATGATTAATGGAAGACTTATATTTAACTAAGCATGGATGAAACAAGGGTGAAAAACCCTTACAAAGTGTGTGAAATTCGACCTAGGGTTTATCCCTAAAGTTCTCCCAAAAGTTGCACCAAAAATTCCTCCTTAATGAATGAAAACTAGAAAAGTATATATAGATTTTACAACTTGACGGCGTCACCTTATAGGCCGTGACGTCGTCACCTCACCGCGATTAGGGTTCCTTGATGGCCTAGATCTATTCTTGACGTCGTCTGGTTGTAAAAGTTCTGGGTCGTCTCTCTTTGTATTAAAACGTGACCTCCTTGGTCGTCACAAAGGATGACGCCGTAATCTTCAACCTCCAAAATATTTATGGCGCGTCATGTGTAATCTTCATATCCACATCTTTGTCAACACTTACGCCGTCACCTGTTAAGTTGTGACGCCGTAAGGTACTGTTTACAGCATAATTTGAGACTTTGTCGTTTTCATCACTTTTATGCTCCAAAAACGTCCAAAATGCTTTATTTTCCAGATTTCTTCTCCAAAGTACCTAAAATGACAAAAGGAACGTTTATTTGATCAAATAATCACGACTTAGGTCTTAAATGACCCCCTAAAAACGTAACACTTTTCGCCTCATCAAATACCCTTACACTTGAGATTTGCTTCTCCTCAAGCAAATGCGCTTTTATTCTAATCAAAATACAAGGTAGGGGTTATTTAACACTAATATAAAAGTAATTACAACAAATGATCGTTCCACTTTAATCAAAATAAGCATGAAGATTATACACTAGCACCTTACAAATAGTGTTTGGATACTCACATCTCTCGGGTGTTACAAACCTATATTACTAAATGGAAATGGAAAAATATCACTCACTACCTGTCATAGCACATAGATTACAGTAGGCTTGGGAAAGGATCAAACCTCCACCACTAGGCGTAAGCACCTAGGATAAACTATCAAAGAGGTCTTTTAAAGGGTTGTAACATGAGGTGTAGGGATATGATAAACACGGTTTTGTTGGATAAAGGAAATCTTTACTGGTGGCGAGTTAATAATCTTAGTAAATTACATGTACAATGTGGCGTTGCTAAGCCAAGACTCGACTTGACTTAAGCTAATGAAAACAACTAGACATAAAAAGAAACATAAAATGAAACGGGATGGTAGTCCGTATGTTTTTCTCTCTCCCTTTTTTTATTTATTTATTTATTTTTTTTTTTTTTTGCATACACTCTTGCCCTACCATCCAAAATAATACATCATAGGGGCCTTGGTTCTCCCCTTATACTTGAACTTTTACATACTTTACAATTAACTATTCTAATGACTCGAATTAAGATAATCAAAACACTTGGAGTATTTTAAAACATTTACGCACATATGGGGGGTAATAATTGACTTCTTCCCCATTACTCCATCACAATAGTACTTTACCCATGAGTCCCAATCGTCCTAAAACAATATATACAAGATATATGACTCGACTTAGCAACCATGTAATCAATTAGATAATTAACTAAGGGTTTAAACAAATAACAATAATGCACTAAAGATGAGTGCATACACGGAAGGCTAAGGCGATTTGGGTGTACAATTGGGGGTGGATTATAAACAAATTCTTCCTTTAAGTAAAATGCTTAAAGTTAGAAACGAAAAAGATAGGCTCTGAGGGGTGTACTAGGGGTATTGTGTACTAAAAATAAGTACAACGTAAAGGTGTGGGAGAATTAATTGACTTTAATAGTCAAGTGTATTGACTTTATTGGTCAATTAATTATGATACGGGTTTAACACAAGGGTTATCCTAATGCCTCTTATCATGTAGTAATCCTAACTACACGAATGTAGTCTTACTTGTGGTCTCAGAATGAATCACTAACACAAGTTCTAAAATCTAAGTACTATCGGTACGCTCATAAGCACTAAGGCTTTTCCTAACAAGTCTAGGGGCGAACCTTACCTGTATGAACTTAGTATATCGCTGGCACGAGTCTTTGATGCTTCAACTAACGGATGGTCACTATTGCACTTCTTGGATCGATGGCACGTTATTTGCATAACGGATGGTCACCAAGTCATACACTAGATCGCTGGCACGTTAGTCAATTAATCTAGTACTCGGATGGTCACTACCTTATTCATAAATTTTTTTTGAGTGGTACGGTTCTTTTGTGCTAGTTATATAACTCCTATCCATGAGACGCTTATTAAGACTAAAGTTTCACTCCTATATGTTGTAAAAAAATTTAAATTTGGCACTAAAATTACCCTAACAAGCGTTTCTCTTAGTTTTATTACACACCTACCATTAAAAAAACAAAAATCAAGTGTAATTGCATTCTCTAAGGTATCATCATTTAACCCCCCCCCCTTACACTTAAGCTGAACATTGTTCCCAATGTTCAAATAAAAAGATGTAAAAGTAAAGAAGTTAAAAGAATGAAACAAACACTCCCCTGATTCATTCAGTGTGGATAATGTGGTAACATGGTTAGATCTTCCTCCAAAAAAATGAACGTACAAAGCTTCCCTTCCGAAATATAAATCATCTTCTTGTCCAATATAACCTGTTAAACCTGAGAAAACAAACAAGAAACCTTGCATAACATCGGCGGTAAAATCTACATAAAATAAAATCCTAGAAAACAAATAAAGATATAATGCTTGTGGAATGAATATTTGCAGATTCCTGGAGTTTATAAGTTAAAGATTTGATAAAACATTACGGTTCCGGCGTAAAATACAAAACTTGCAAAATTGTCCCAAAATTTTACACCTGACGTCGTCAGGTTATAAGGCCTGACGCCGTCAGAGTGTTCCGACAGAAATCTTATGTTTAGTTTCTGGAAAATTTCAAGAAAAACCTATACCTTAATTCCTGGAATTCCTGCAAAATGTTCATTATGACTCGATACAAGCATTTGACTCGAACAAGTACTAATATGCATGCTAATTTAATATTGTTATGATTCACGTTCAATTTTGTTCTTATAAACAAATTTGGATTTCCCTTACACTTATTTTTTGCAAAATACCTTTATATGTAATTAAGACGAAGTTAAAAACAAAATAAAGCATTTTCACAATTTAATTTGTAACATGAACTATAAACAATATAAATAAAACATGCATACGGAAGCAAATAAAAACAAACATTCAAACAATCAAACAAATAAAGCTTGGGTTGCCTCCCACAAAGCGCTTTTCTTTATTAACGAGTCTTGTAGCTAGACTTAAAGTCACGTACTATTACGTGATCTCGTCATCAAAGGTTATGTCCTTCTCTAGGTCATCCTCGATCTTAGTTTTGTATTCTGGACCTAGTTGCAAGCATTCCTTGTAGAAACCAAATATTCTACTCATAACATAGTCTATTCCTCTACGTCTATCCTCATCATTCCTATAGTAGACCGCTTGCTTATGCTCCTTTTCGATGTTTAATAAAAGCCAGAATTGCTCAATCTTATATGGCATTTGGTAGGCTATCTCATCGGTCTCATCCTCGGACCTAACTATCCCTAGAGATGGGTCATAATTCATTTTAGATGCCTCAACAAACGGATTTCCAAACACTACTTGACTTAGGCAACCATCTATTACCGGACGAATATCTTCTACAATCACAAATTCGGTAACGTATGTGAAATTTCTTGCAAACAAGTGCAATCCTTTTATTCTTCCCACAAAGTTACTCATCCAACCCGTGTTAGGAAATATCCTAGGTCCAAGTTGCTTTTCATTATCCAATTGTAATGGATCCTAGTCATAATGTTTATGGGAGATTTAAGATCGATGTAGGCTTTCCATATATGCACATGCCCAATGTTGCATGGTATGTTGATATTAGATGAGTCACCCGCTTTGATGATTGGTGAACCTAGGACATATGGTGTCTCGGGGCCATCGAATAAATCCTTATGGTATGCACGTTCTTCCATGGTAGGTAACCTATCAATGTAGTCCTCTACATTTTCTACTTCCTCTACCTTCTCTTCCATATTATCCTTAACTTCCTTAACCTCATCCTTAGGTTTAATTTCTATTCCAACTTCATCCTTATCACTTTCTTCCCTATTCTTATTGATTGGCCTAATAGTGAAAACGTTGACAAAGTGGACATGTTTGGATGATGAGGGGTCCTTAATTTCGGTTCCGCTACTAGTGTCCCTAGTGTCCTTATTTGGTGTAGTTAACACTTGGTTATTGAGGGCTTTCAACAAGTTGTCTATTTTGTTGGTCATCTCTGTTTGTTGTTGATTAAATTCGGATTCGAACTTAGCCATATGAGCTTCTTGAGATGCCATAAATTTGGACATCAATCCTTCAAAATTATTGGTACTACCATAGTTGTTGGAAGGATTGTTGTTGAAAGTACCATTCGAGTTTGAACCGTTTGATTGGAAACAATTAGGTGGATTGGAAGAATTGTTTTGGTGAATGTTTTGGTTTTGTTTCCACCTAAGGTTCGGGTGATTTCTCCAATAAGGGTTGTATGAATCACCGTAAGGGTTTAGCTCGGGTTTGAAAGTGTACCACTTGTCTCCCGCTCCATCGGTACGCGAGGATGCATAATCTGCAAAAGCTTGTTCGGGGAGTTCCATGCAATCACGAGTGTCATGGGGACCATCACATAATTTGTACGAAGAAGTGATTTTGTTCACTTGGCTTGAAGGTTTAGGAGCCTCGTAGGATTTCATGAGAAACTTGACTTGGTCTTCAAGTTCCATGATCCTACGGTCGTGAGTGCTTGAATTGTTCGAAGGCAAAGAGATTGCCTTGACCATTTTGTGCAAATCACGGGGATCATTCCAACTTTCGTTTTCACAGAGAGCAAGATCTTCTATGAGTTCCTATGATTCTTCCGCACTTCGATCACGTAGCCTACCACCGGAAGCTTGGTCAATGGTTTGCCTTGTGGAGAGATTAATATGGTCATAGAAGATTTGGACTTGGAGCCAAAGATCTATGCCATGATGAGGGACTTTTTGGAGTAAGTCCTTGAATCGATTTCATGCCTCATACAGGGTTTCGCCTTGATGTTGTTCGAACATCAAGATATCATTCCTTAACTTTGTGGTTCTTCCCGGTGGGAAAAATTGAGCAAGGAAACGAGAAGTGAGATCATCCCAAGAGGTGATGGATCTCGCGGGTAGACGCTCAAGCCATTGACTAGCTTGGTCACGTATACATAATTAAAAGAGACGCAATCGGGTCGTCTCTCGAGTTCCAACATCAAGGTCTATGGAATCTACGATTTTAAGAAAATCCTTGAGGTGTTGATTTGGATCTTCGGAACAAAGTCCATTGAATGCACATCAGCTTTGCACCAACCGGATGGTGTCGGATCGCAAGGGAGTCACATTGGCTCCTTGAGTTAGCTCAATGGTGTTTCGATAACCTTGGTGGCTAGGACGGGAGTACTCTCCTAAAGTGCGGGGTCTAGGAGGTTGGTTTGGTTGTGGTGGTGTTTGTGGTGGGTTTTGTTGTAGTGGGTTGGCGGGGTTAAAGATATTACTACCTTTCATGATGTCGGATGGTAACGGTTACGAACAAAGAAACGAAGAAATAAGATAGACTAAAGAAGACCTATAAAAACAAAACAAAAATCTCACTAGAAAGGAATATAGTGAGTAGACCTAAATAAAATAAATTTCAACGTAAGCAATAACTATTCCCCGGAAACGGCGCCAAAAACTTGATGCATGGTTTCGCAACCTTGCAAAAGGTTTTACCTCTCAAGGGATCTTGAGAAGCTTGCAATCCCCACCAGCCAGTGTACCTGACCGATGTAGTATAGTGTAGTGGCAAGTACCGGGGGATTGACTTAGGGAATAGTGTTTGTTAGGATTGAAAACTACTCTAATTAGGTCTAAGGGTGAGGGATGATTCTTTTTGTATTTTTCATATTTTATGACAGTAGTAAATATCTCGATTTTTGAAGGACTGGGCGGAATAAGTTGCTAGTCAACTAACCCAAATTACTACAAATGCAAATAAAATAAAATAACAAGAAAATAAAAGTTGAGGAAAACTTATATGGAGAGAAACTGTGTTTACTTAGATTTCACTATTCCCTAGCTATCTTTAATTAATTGATTAGTTTGTTACAATTGCGTGGATGACGGGTTATATTCCTTAATACCATTCGTGGGGCCGTGTACGATCTTCCCCAACTCTATAAGCTTCCACCTCTTCCTATGTCGAGCCAATAACTAGGTCCTAACATGGCCTCATTAGTAGTCACCTATGCATTAAATATAACCATTAAAATCGTAGTACACATCCTATTCATGTTTCTTAAGACATCAAGCAAGTTACTGATGAGGCGAAAAGTGTACCACTTTTAAGTGGTCATTTAAGCCCGAATTCGTGATTATTTGATCAATTATTGCCCTAAATCGTTCCTTTTGTCATTTTAGGTACTTTTGAGGAGAAATCTGGAAAAGGAAACATTTTGGACGTTTTTGGAGCATAAAAGTGAAAAAAACGGCAAAGTCTCAAATTCCTTGCTGGGAACAGTATCTGACGATGTCAAGCTTTAACACATGACGACATCAAGAGTGACAAAAGAGGTGGATGTGGATATTATAACGTGACGGCCCAGAACATTTTCAGTATTAATGGCCTGATGGCGTCACCAAGGCCGTCAGGGTCCAAATATACGTGACGGCCCAGAATAAATTACTCACGAAGGCGTCAAGACTGGATCTAGGCAATAAGAATTTCAACTTGGCGGGCGAGTTGACGGTGTCAGAGGCTAATACATGACGCCGTCAGGATGCTTCATCTATATATACTTTTCCAATTTTTCATTGTAAAGGGTGTAACAAATTGTGGAATACCTAAACACAAACCCTAGGTCGAATTTCCTGCATATTGAAGGGGTTTCAAACCCTTCTTTCTTCCATGTTTTAATAAAGATAAGTTCTCCAATAATCATTCAATATGTCTATGTATTGTTTGATTCTATCTTATATTTATCTTTCTTTTAACATGTTAGGCTAGGCTTTTTATTGTGTTTGCTTAGATGTAGTGAAACCTAGATGTTGATTATTGGTTGATTGTTTGTTTATAATTGTTACGGATGATTGTATTCGATGTTAGGCTTAAGAAAACTGGCAGACTTCCATTGGTAACTCGCTTGAACGTCTTAAGAAACATGATCGGAGGTGTACTATGATTTTTGGTTGTATTTAATGCATAAGTGAATTCTAATGATCCCATGTTAGGAGCTTTTAGTCGGCTCGACATAAGAGTGAAGTAGGATCTTATAGAGTTAGGGAATATTGTACACGGCCCTACGACTAGCATTAAGGAATATAACTCGTCATCCATGCAATTGTAGGAAGCTAATCAACCGGTAAAAGATATCTAGGGAGTAATGAAATCTAAGTACAACTTTTCTCATTATTGTTTCCACCACATTATTAAATTAGTTTAATTTTCATTTCTTTTATTTTATTTTGGTTGCATCTTAGTTAACTGGGTTAGTTGACTAGCAACTAATTCCGCCCACTCCTTCAATTTACTTGCTTTTCATAAAATATAAAAATACAAAAAGAATCATCCCTCACGTCTAGACCTAGTTTAGTAGGCTTTCTAATCCTAGCGACACTATTCCCGAGTTCAACGATCAATCCCCCGGTACTTGTCACTATACTATACTACAACGATCAGGTACACTGCCTGGTGGGGGTTGTAAGCTTCTCAAGATCCCTTGAGAGGTAAAACCTGTTGCGAGGGCGCAATCCCACGTATCAAGTTTTTGGTGCCGCAGCCCGGGGAATAGTTATTGTCTAGGTTAGAATTTCTTTTTATTAGGTCTACTTGCTAGATTCCTTTCTAGTAAGATTTTTATTTTTATTTTTAGATTTTCTTTAGTCTATCTTATTTCTTCGTTTCTTTGTTCGTAACCATTACCATCCGGCATCATGGAAGATGGTAATATCCTTGAACCCATCAACCCACCACAACAAAACCACCCACAAAACCCACCACTAGCAAACCAACCTCCTAGACCCCGAACTTTAGGAGAGTATTCCCGTCCTGGCCACCAAGGCTATAGAAACACCATTGAGCTCACTCAAGGAGCTAATGTGTTCCCCTTGCGATCCGACACCATCCGGTTGGTGCAAAGCGGATGTGCATTTCATGGACTTCGTTCCGAAGATCCTAATCAGAATCTCAAGGATTTCCTAAAAATCGTAGATTCCATAGACCTTGATGTTGCAACTAGAGAGTCGACCCGATTACGTCTATTCCAATTCTCTCTACGTGACCAAGCTAGTCAATGGCTTGAACGTTTACCCGCGGGATCCATCACCTCATGGGATGATCTCACTTCTCGTTTCCTTGCTCAATTTTTCCCATCGGGGAGAACTACCAAGCTTAGAAATGATATCTTGATGTTCCAACAACATCAAGGTGAAACTCTATATGAAGCATGGACTCGTTTCAAGGACTTACTCCAAAAAGTCCCTCACCATGGCATAGATCTTTGGCTCCAAGTCCAAATCTTCTATGACCATGTCGATCTCTCCACAAGACGAACCATTGACCAATCGGCCGGTGGCAAGCTACGTGATCTAAGTGCGGAAGAATCATGGGAACTCATAGAAGATCTTGCTCTCTATGACAACGAAAGTTGGAATGATCCCCGTGATTTGAACAAAACGGTCAAGGTAATATCTTTGCCTTCGAACAATTCTAGCACTCCCGACCGTGGGATCATGGAACTTGAGGACCAAGTCAAGTTTCTCATGAAATCCTACGAAGCTCCTAAGCCTTCAAGCCAAGTGAACAAAATCACTTCTTCATGCGAATTATGTATTGGTCCCCATGACACTCGTGATTGCGTGGAACTCCCCGGACAAGCTTTTGCGGATTACGCATCCTCGCGTACCGACGAAGCGGGAGACAAGTGGTACACTTTCAAACCCGAGCCAAACCCTTACGATGATTCCTACAACCCTTCTTGGAAAAATCACCCAAACCTTAGGTGGAAACAAAACCAAAACATGCCCCAAAACAATTCTTCCAATCCACCTAATCGTTACCAACCAAACGGTTCACCCTCTAACCGTACTTTCAACAACAATCCTTCCAATAACTATGGTAGTACCAATAATCTTGAAGGATTGATGTCCAAGTTTATGGCACCTCAAGAAGCTCGCATAGCTAAATTTGAAACCGAATTCAATCAACAACAAATGGAGATGACCAATAAAATTGACAACTTGTTGAAAGCCCTCAACAACCAAGTGGTAACTACACCTAGGAAGGACACTAGGGACACTAGTAGCGGAATCCAAATTAAGACCCCTCCTCATCCAAACACGTCCACTTTGTCAATGTTGTCACCATTAAGCCAATAGATAAGAATATAGAAGAAAGTGACAAGGATGAAATTGGAATAAAAACAGGACCTAAGGATGAGATTAAGGAAGTTTAGGATATTAATGAAGAAAAGTTGGAGGAAGTAGAAAACGTAGAGGAATACTTTGATAAGTTACCCACCAAGGAAGAACGGGAATATCATAAGGATCTATTCGATGACCCTGAGACACCATACGTCCTTGGTTCACCACTTATCAAAGCGGGTGATCCATCTAACATCAACATACCATGCAACATTGGGCATATGCATGTGTGGAAAGCTTGCATCGATCTTAGGTCTCCTATAAACATTATGACTAGGACCTATTATAATTGGGTAATGAAGAAGCAACTTGAATATAGGATGATGCCTAACACGAATTGGATGAGAAACTTTGAAGGAAGAGTGAAAGGATTACATGTCTTTGTAGGAAACTTCACTTATGTTACCGACTTTGTGATGGTAGAGGATATTCGTCTGGTAATAGATGGTTTCCTAAGTCAAGTAGTGTTCGGAAAACCGTTTGTTGAAGCCTCTAAGATGAATTATGACCCGTCCCTAGGGATAGTTAGATTCAAGGATGAGAACGATGAAATTGCTTACCAAATGCCCTATAAGATTGAACAATTCCGTCTTCTATCAAACCTTGAAAAGGAGCACAAGCAAGCGGTTTACTATAGGAATGATAAGGATAGACGTAGAGGAGTTGATTATGTCATGAGTAGAATACTCGGTTTCTACAAGGAATGTTTGCAACTAGGTCCGGAATACAAAACTAAGATTGAAGATGACCTAGAGAATGAGACCATTGACGAGGTCACGTAATAGCCCATGACCTTGAGTCTAGCTACAAGACTCGTAAATAAAGAAAAGCGCTTCTTGGGAGGCAACCCGTGTTTTGTGTGTTTTTATTTGTTTGATTTTATTTGTTTCCGTATGCATGTTTTATTTTTATTGTTGGTAGATCATGTTTCATACTAAATTGTGAAAATGCTTTATTTTGTTTATAACTTCGTCTTAATTACATATAAAGGTATTTTGCAAAAGCTAAGTGTAAGGGAGATCAAAATTTGTTTATAAGAACAAAAATGATCATGATTCGCCACAATATTAAATGAGCATGTATATTAGTAATTGTTTGATTCAAATGCTTGTATCGAGTAATAATGATGTTTTGCAGGATTTTCTAGGAAGTAAGGCAAAAGTTTTTCTAGAAATTTTCCGGAAACTTAACATGAGATTTTTGTAGGACCATTCTGACGGCGTCAGGAGTTAAAACCTGACGGCGTCAGGTACTAAAATTCTGAAAAATTTTGCGAGTTTTGTTTACACCGGAATCTTAAAGTTTTTGTTAATTCTTTAGTTTTATAAACTCCAGAAAATCTGCAAACATTCATTCCACAAGCATTATATCTTAAATTGCTTTCTAAGATTTGTTAGTATATATAGATTGCCGCCGATTTTATGCGAGGTTTGCCTTGATTGTTTTCTCACGTTTAACAGATTATATATGACAAGAAGATGATTTAAATTTCTGGAGGGAAGCTTTCAACGTTCATTTGCTTGGAGGAAGATCTAACCTTGTTGACACACTATCCACACTGAACGAATCAGGGGAGTATTTGTTTTCATTCTTTTACCTGTTTTACTTTTACATCCTTTAATTGAACATTGGGGACAATGTTCATCCTAAGTGTAAGGGGAGGGTAAATGATGATACCTTATAGGATACTATTGCACTTGAGTTTGTTTGTTTGATAATAGGTGTGTAATAAAACTAAGAGAAATACTTGTTAGTGTAATTTTAGCGCCAAATTTTAAATTTTTTACAACATTTAGGAGTGAAACATTAGCCTTAACAAGCGTCTCATGGATAAGAGTCGTATGACTAGCACAAAACCGTACAACTTAAAAAATTTTCCACCCAAATATGTGAGGTTCGCCTTTAGATTTGATAGGAAAAGCATTTTTTTATTAGTGCTTATGAGTGTACCGGTAGTGAGACTACATTCGTGTAATAGGATTTATTACATGATAAGAGGCATTAGGATCACCCTTGTGTTTAAACCCGTATCATAATTACTTGACCATTTAAGTCATATTGCTTGACTAACAAAGTCAATTAATTTTTCCCACACCTTTGCGTTGTACTCATTTTTAGTACACGATACCCCTAGTAGACCCCTCTGAGCCTATCTTTTCGTTTCTAAATTTAAGCATTTTACTTAAAGGAAGAATTTGTTACAACCCACCTAAAGGTGCAACCAAATCGCCTTAGCCTTCCGTGTATGCACTCATCTTTAGTGCATTATTGTTATATGTTTAAACCCTTAGTTAATTATCTAATTGATTACATGGTTGCTAAGTCAAGTCATATCTTGTACATATTGTTTTGGGATGATTGGGACTCATGGGTAAAGTACAAGTGTTTTGGAGTAATGGGGAAGAACATCATATATTACCCCATATGTGCGTTAATCTTAAAAAGTACTCCAAGTGTTTTGATTATCTTGATTCGAGTCATTAGAGTAGTTTATTGTAAAGTATGTAAAAATTCAAGTGTAAGGGGAATGTAACTCCCCTATGATGTATTATTTTGGATGGTAGGGTTAAAGTGTATGCAAAAAAAAATAATAAAAATAAATAAATAAATAAATAAATAAAATCGAAAAAAGGAAAAAAAAAAATAGAAAAAGAAAAGAGAAAAAAACATACGGATTACCATCCCGTTTCATTCTATGTTTGTTTTAAGTTTTTGTTATTTTTGATTTATTAGCTTAAATCGAGTCGAGTCTTGGCTTAGCAACGCCATATTGTACATGTAATTAACCAAGATGATTAACTCGCCACCAGTAAATATTACCTTTATCCCACAAAACCGTGTTTTCCATATCCCTACACCTAACGTTATAACCCTTTAAAAGACCTCTTTGATAGTTTATCCTAGGTGCTTACGCCAAGTGGTGGAGCTTTGATCCTTTCCCAAGCCTATGGTAATCTATTTGCTATGACAGGTAGTGAGAGATGTTTTCCATTTCCATATCGTGATATATACTTTATTACACCCGAGAGATGTGAGTATCTAAACACTATTTGTGAGGTGCTAGTGTATGACCTCCATGCTTGTTTTTGGTTTTTAGTGGAACGATTATTTGTTGTAATTACTTTTATATTAGTGTTAAATGACCCATAACTTGTATTTTGATTAGAATAAAAGCACATTTGCTTGAGGACAAGCAAATCTCAAGTGTAAGGGTATTTGATGAGGTGAAAAATGTACCGTTTTTAAGGGGTCATTTAAGCCCGAATTCGTGATCATTTGATCAATTATTGCCCTAAATCGTTCCTTTTGTCATTTTAGGTACTTTTGAGGAGAAATCTGGAAAAGGAAGCATTTTAGACGTTTTTGGAGCATAAAAGTGAAGAAAACGGCAAAGTCTCAAATTCCTTGCTGGGAACAGTACCTGATGACGTCAAGCTTTAACACATGACGGCGTCAAGAGTGACAAAAGAGGTGGATGTGGATATTATAACGTGACGGCCCAGAACATTTTCAGTGTTAATGGCCTGACGGCGTCACCAAGGCCGTCAGGGTCCAAATACACGTGACGGCCCAGAGTAGAATTACACATGAGGGTGTCAAGACTGGATCTAGGCAATACGAATTTCAACTTGGCGGCGAGTTGACGGCGTCAGAGGCTAATACATGACGCCGTCAGGATGCTTAGTCTATATATATTTTTCCAATTTTTCATTGTAAAGGGTGGAACAAATTGTGGAATACCTAAACACAAACCCTAGGTCAAATTTCCTGCATATTGAAGGGGTTTCAAACCCTTCTTTCTTCCATGTTTTAATAAAGATAATTCTCCAATAATCATTCAATATGTCTATGTATTGTTTGATTCTATCTTATGTTTATCTTTCTTTTAACATGTTAGGCTAGGCTTTTTATTGTGTTTGCTTAGATGTAGTGAAACCTTGATGTTGATTATTGGTTGATTGTTTGTTTATAATTGTTACGGATGATTGTATTCGATGTTAGGCTTAAGAAAACTGGCAGACTTCCATTGGTAACTTGCTTGAGCGTCTTAAGAAACATGATCGGGGGTGTACTACGATTTTTGGTTGTATTTAATGCATAAGTGAATTCTAATGATCCCATGTTAGGAGCTTTTAGTCGGCTCGACATAGGAGTGAAGTAGGATCTTATAGAGTTAGGGAATATTGTACACGGCCCTACGACTAGCATTAAGGAATATAACCCGTCATCCATGCAATTGTAACAAGCTAATCAACCGGTAAAAGATATCTAGGGAGTAATGAAATCTAAGTAAACACAATTTTCTCATTATTGTTTCCACCACATTAGTAAATTAGTTTAATTTTCATTTCTTTTATTTTATTTTGATTGCATCTTAGTTAATTGGGTTAGTTGACTGGCAACTAATTCCGCCCACTCCTTCAAAACCCGAGATTTTACTTGCTTTTCATAAAAAATAAAAAAAAAAAAACAAAAAGAATCATCCCTCACCTCTAGACCTAGTTTAGTAGGCTTTCTAATCTTAGCGACACTATTCCTGAGTTGAACGATCAATCCCCCGGTACTTGTCACTATACTATACTACAACAATCAGGTACACTGCCTGGTGGGGGTTGCAAGCTTCTCAAGATCCCTTTAGAGGTAAAACCTGTTGCGAGGGCGAAATCCCACGTATTAGTTACCAATTGGAAGTTAATCAGTTTTCTTAAGCCTAACATAGATATCATTCATCCAACACAATTAATAACAAACAATCAATCAATAATCAATAGCTAGGTTTCATTACATCTAAGTAAACACAAAGATAACCTCGCCTAGCATGTTAATGTAAAGATAATCATAAGATAGAATCAAACAACACATAGACATATTGAATGATTAATGGAAGACGTATCTTTAATTAAGCATGGATGAAACAAGGGTGAAAAACCCTTGCAAAGTGTGTGAAATTCGACCTAGGGTTTATTCCTAAAGTTCTCCCAAAAGTTGCACCAAAAATTCCTCCTTAATGAATGAAAACTAGAAAAGTATATATAGATTTTACAACTTGAAGGCGTCACCTTATAGGCCGTGACGCCGTCATCTCGCCGCGATTAGGGTTCCTTGATGGCCTAGATCTATTCTTGACGCCGTCTGGTTGTAAAAGTTCTGGGCCGTCTCTCTTTGTATTAAAATGTGACCTCCTTGGTCGTCACAAAGGGCGACGCCGTCATCTTCAACCTCCAAAATAGTTATGGCGCGTCATGTGTAATCTTCATATCCACCTCTTTATCAACACTTGACGCTGTCACCTGTTAAGGTGTGACGCCGTCAGGTACTGTTTACAGAATAATTTGAGACTTTGTCGTTTTCTACACTTTTATGCTCAAAAAACGTCAAAAATGCTTTCTTTTCCAGATTTCTTCTCCAAAGTATCTAAAATGACAAAAGGAGCGATTTGAGGCAATATTTGATCAAATAATGATGACTTAGGGCTTAAATGACCCCTAAAAGTGTAACACTTTTCGCCTCATCATGTGACCACTCAATGGTCTTGAAGATTTAATGACGCGTTCTTGATTTGGATTGAGAAGCACATGAAAACATAGGTTGGGTACGGTTGTGTTTGTGTTTGTGGGTTTTGAACTATGAGATGTCGACTGATGATGGGAAATGAGATGAGATTGGATCTGCGTTTTTTATGGGAGACAAAAGGGAGAGATGGGGGCATATAAAAAGAGATGTGTGTTTAGGTCAAGTTAAGTGAACCGTGTGTTTAGGGTTGGAGTATAAATGGTGTTATATCATCATGTTACTGGATCAGATTTTGGGCTTGTGGTTATCTATCTTCGCTTGGGCTGTATTTTCATGCTAATATTGTTGGGCTGATATCATTTTTTTGGGTTGGACTGTGTTTGATGTTTCGGATGGACTACAATGTTACAAACGTCTAAATGGAAAACCAATGTGTTATCTAAAATTTGTTGATACTAAATTTTGTTGATACTAAATTTTGATAATATTTGGTATATAGAGTGGTATTTTGGTATTAAAAATTCACAGGGATACATATTTCACGGCTAGCATTGTTATGTTTTGACAAAAATGACTACAGGGTTTTTGTACGGTATTATTGATTTAAAGTTGAAGTGTCGTTTCACAGGTGTACTTATTTATCTTTGAGATACGTAGTAGGTCTCAAGATAACTTGTCTAGGCAATTTTTGATATTGATTAAGACTTGACATTCTAGTTATAACTTATACAAGGAGTTACATTGTAGTACTCACAGTGTATAGCTGTCACTTCAAGGAGTTACATTGTAGTACTCAGTGTCACACGAAGTTGTGGATTGTTCAAGAAGGTTCTTAATAAGGACAGTATAAGCATTAAGTTACAAAGTTGGGATGTTTATTTTTTTTTCAAGTTGGTCATATCGGATTGTCTCCATTTGTGGTCATTACTATTAACCGGTGAATTAAAAGGATGTTCGATTACAGGTTGGTTTGAAAGAAGTATTGAGAGTTATTTTTTCGACATATTCTCAAGGAGTTATGCTTAATGGTTTTGATATTGCACAAGTGAAAGGTAATTCTATGGCATGTACACAACAATATGATGATTTTGGTAAATCGCAACCATCAGGAGGGAGAAGTACCTGAAGGAAAAAGTAGTGTTTCAACTTCTATGATTGGATTGATTAAGGGAACTGTGCTTAATGCCGAAGAAATGTGTACATCAGGGCTTATTACCAACTTGGATGCAAAGTTATGTGAGATATGTTGTTATGATGCTCCTCGAACGACAAACATGGTGCTAAACTTTAGAGTCTACTTTCTCCGATGCGTGTTAGAAGACTTAAGAGATTTGATGAAAGAAGAAAGTTGTCAGTTTAGGAGGGAGTAGGTAAAAGAAAAAGGCTCACTAGTTAGGAGGGATTAATAACCTAACTAGACCGTTACAGTTGAAGTTCAGAGCTACAAGGATCAGTGTCGTCAGTGCCAAAGATCAAATGCCGAGATCGTCAAAATAGAACTTCAAGTCTGCCTCAGTATATAGACTACAGAGACTCAACGCTTCAACAACGTCAACATTGTTTTTATTATTGTAATTTACTTTGTTTATAGGTCTCATTGTAACCATTCACGTGTGACGATATCTTGGAGGGAGATTGTTAGCCTCGCTTATTTATAAGGATAACATCATACACGTGAATTGGACTAGATACGTACTTAGTTGTGCCCACAGGGACTATTATTGTACAGGTAGGAAAGTCATATTGTAATGAGCCTATAAATACCCCTCATGACTCTCCGTGAGGGGTGACGGAAATTCATTGTGTAAACTTCATTTATCAATCTAATATACTTTGCGTGTTCTTCACCCTCTCTCTACTCTTTCTCTCTCTAAACTAAACATGGATTTCCTCTTCTTTGATCAACCTAGACCTCCCGAACCACATAAATAATAGTATTATCGGTCCTACATTGGTGAATATCAAAAACTTTTGCGAAAACTTGTATATCTCACTCATACTAGGCCAGATATATCACGTATTGTACATTACCTTAGTCAGCATATGTATGCACCATTACAGTCACATTTGAAAATTGCCTTAAGAGTTTTAAGGTATCTTAAAAATTCACCAGGAACTGGTATACATGTGTTTTGAGAAAATGATTTTAAGTTGAGGTGTTTTACTGATTCAGATTGGGCTAAGTGTCTTAAAACAAGAAGGTGTGTTTCAGGCTTTTGTGTGTTTTTTTTGGTAAAACTATGATTTATTGAAAAAGTAAAAAGCAAGCCACTGTATCTAGATCCTCAGCTGAAGCTGAGTATAGATGTATGGATAGTGCTACATGTAAAGTTATTTGGATTTCAAATGTTTTGCATAGTTTACAAGTTAAAAGCTTGTATCCTATTAGTCTATATAGTGCCAATATTTCAGCAATTCAAATTGTTGCAAATCCTGTATTTCATGAAAGAACAAAATATTTTGAAATAAGATGTTCATGTGGTGAGAGAAAAAGTTTATGCTGGTATTAGTAAAATTGAGAAAGTCTCTTTTGCTGATCAAAGTGCTGATATTTTAACTAAATCTCTTGGTACTACTCAGCATAAAAAGTTGTGTGGTCAATTGAGTTTATTTGACATGTTTGCTAAGTGATTTGTAGTTTTGGTTTGTATTGTTGCCCAGTTTCTGTTTGTGAGAGGGTGTTAGCTAGCTTGGTCAAACTGAAGGTCAACAATTTAGTTTAGAGGATGATTTAACGTTGTTCTTAGTGTCAGTTGAGTTTAGCAGGAATATGAATCTTAAGGGGCAAAAGTGAAACATGGAGCTATATATACTCTCTTCCGGATCTAAGGTTTCATGACTCCCATTCTCTCATTCACGCAGTGATAGTTTTCTCTCTTATTGTTTCAGTCTTAGTCTTTGATATCAATCTTGATATCCTTTAGTCTGTGTTGTTCTTGTATTCATCACCCAATCTCTTTATTTGAGTCATTCTTAGTGTTGAGGGATTCTTGTAAGTGAGGTTTAGGTTGGTGCCCTTCTTAAGGGGATTAACCATTGTCTTTGTATTTGTTGGTAAGAACCGTTTGAGACTTCTCTGCTGTAATATTTGATTAATAAAAAGATACACCAAGGGTTGATAGTTGTCGTGTGTCTTTACCATTTTTATAAGATTCGATCAACTAAACTATTACAATACACAGACATTAAATAAGAAAGACAAATGAAATCCTAAATACTAAACGGGCCTAAACATGTGGGCGGCCGGGCCTATAAGCCTTATTAGCTAACAATAATACCTATCATTCGTTATAGCATCTACACAAACTTGCAGAAATCCTCATATTCTCATGCGTATTAGTATTTGCATCACAAAAGTGGATGCTTATCGGCGAACGTGCATGACTTCTCATATATTTGTGCATTTAATGAAAGTGTATGTACTGGTTATCATGTCATCATTCGTATATGAAACACCATGCTTGCACTAGAAGGTGATGACAACATATGAAGCCAAATAAGTTAAAACACATAAGTTGTACCTCACCATAAGGCTTTACATATCTTGCATTTGATTCAACAACAAAACATTCTAAAATGCTACAATTGATGCATCAACAAATTTTAATAGTAATTATACATTAATCGATGGAGAACTTTTTGAATTTTGATACCACCATAATAGCTCAACTGGTCGATTTTCAAATACTGTAAATTATAGTGCAAGAACATTCCACTAAAAACAACTATGGTAAGTGGTAACAGATACATAACTCAGCTATGTGTACATTATTAACTTCCATTTTACATAGCTGGAAAAAACAGACATCTTGAAATTGAATTACATATTTTGAAACAATACTTGATCATGCGATCTTGTGAAATTTCCGGACACTGACTAGACTTAGTAATGTACTATAAAGTAGAGACTCTTCAAGGGTAATTATTTGGCTGACAGAAAAGATGAGGACTATGGATATGATGCCCATGAAAAGTTTTGGTAGCAACGGTGTTTCAAAGAGTAGGAACAAGTTGAACATAAAGGCCATGATTGTCGCTACAATAGATATAAGAAGTGATGCTACAGTTATAATCAACTTTATGGGTAATTTCCTAAAGAAATCGATTTCAGCATAACGTGATGTGAGGAGAGATAAAGCATAGATCATTGATACTGAAGCACTCAAAAAAGCTGTGGAATTAAATATGATGAATGATTGGAATAATATTTTTTTTCTGCCGAAGACAGGATAACCATCTTGGTTATACCCACCTGGAAATGTAATCGTTGCAGCGAATGATATAGTGGCTAAAAGAGCTGCAACAACTATTAATTGAGAACATGTGTCTTTCATCCACTTCTCACCATTGCTAGCTAGATCTTTATGGTGCATGATGAATTCTTCTTGCGGTGTCATACCATCAGCATTCTTCTTGTTCCTCAAAGATATGGGGAGCATAGTCTCTACTTCCTAATATACACATATAGTATCATTATCATCAATTTACCAAAGACCAAATCATCCATTAACTATCAAAATTTGGTCAGCAACTCACTGGTACACGAAACAAATAACATGCTTCTAATATACCACTTTCCGAAAGAAGAAAGAAAAAAATGCAAGGCAAACTATGAATTGAAAGAAAGTAAATGCATGCCATAAGTAGACATCCTTGCAATTGTAGTATATTTTCTAATCTTTGTTTAGATCTATGCGACTAAAAAATTGAAACTCTAAATATCAATCTAAATGCATGTCTTTAAAATGGCTAATGTGGCGAAAATGATGCAAAACAATTAGAATGTAGAACAAAAAAGAAATTGAATATAAGGAAAGACGTACCTTAAACCTTGATATTTCTCGTTGCATTCGTTGGACTGGTCCTGGAATGTAATCGTCATGGTCACTCTTTGCACTTTCTGTAAAGATCCCAGCTAAATGCAACATGTTATTACCCTTTTCGTCCTCAAGAGTAATAATGTGATCCTTGATCGAGACTATCTCATCTAATAAAGTACATAATTTCACATGACGATGTGAGATTGCAACATGAAATATACTTTGGTTGACATCATTCACATCGGTTAGTAGCTCAGGGTACTGTTGACTGATCTCAACTATAAATTCAATGTTACCTACCTCTGCAGCTAAAAATAGCACCCTTGAAGAGTAATTTTTTGGTATGTCTGATGCATTGGTTGCAGTCTTGTCCTTATTAATCGGATCAGCAGGCCCTTTCATTAAGTCATACACTTCAGGCCAAGGCAACTTTTCAATTTCTTTCAGCATGCTTCTTAGCAGCTGCAAGGCTGGACTTTTTTCGGGAGACAGTCTGAAAGCTTTAGTCTTTTGTGCCAACAGTTTGAGAACACCCGATCCGCTTCGAGCAAGCTCTGGGTAGTCCTCTACTACTTTCAGTGCAACATCTGCAATGTATGTAGTAGTGTTATGATGTAAGAAAAGTGAAATGAGATTGTTTATATGTGACAAAGAGATTCACTGGGACCTTTGGCGGAGATAGCATTAGACAAAACCTTTATTATGACAAAATAAGGAGAACCATTATCACATTATATATGTGATACTTAATGTTACTCGAGAGAAATATACAGAAATGGCTAATTGGTTTGAGGAGGATGATTTTCATAACATTCAAAAGATGGAATTCCATATATAAACTAAATATAAATCTAACAAGATTTTTCGAGACGGAAACTTTATTGATTTAATTTTGTTGGGTGTACAAACTCAATCACACAATGCTAAAAAGATAATTTCAAAGTTAACATATAAGCTCGGTAGGCTACTACTTCTATCACTAATTAGTTTTAGAATGGAACCTAGTTGAACAAGTGGTATTAGAGATATGGTTGACCTAGTGGTGATGTGTATGGTGTTCCCTCGGTTAGACCCCGGTTCAACGATATTAGTGAATCCCGGGTATATATGCCATGTACCAAAAGGAACCCGGTAAAAGGTGATGTACGCGTTCTGATGGAAATGGTCGGCAGTATGAAAATGTTAGATGATGGAATATACTAGCTAGGGAGGACTTGTGTTTGAGGTAAGGATTTTCGGGTGTACAACCATAAGATAATTTCAAAGTTAAGATATAAGTTTGGTGAGTTACTCATTTTATCGCCAATTGTTTTATAGAAAAAAAACCTTAGTTAAGCTTATATCTTGAGCTTCCTAAGATCCAATTGTTTTATTGAAAACAACCTTAGTTAAGCTTATATCTTGAGCTTCCTAAGATTATGGGTGTATTGATCCTAACAATTTTTTTATAGTAACACCAAGTAATTGTCAAACTCATGTTAGACACTAAAGAAACTCCTGATATCATATGAGTAGCCATACATCCATGCAAATTGGACCCAATTTCCCATGGAATTTAAAGGAAAACACCAACTGCGAATTGAATTAGATACATTACTACTAGTAATAGATACATTACATATTAATCCAACCCTTTGGTTTAAACCGAAATCATAGTGATTACTAGTTTCAGTATCATAAACCAAATCAGTTATGCCGAATTCGGTAAATACTTGTCCAAGATACTAAGTACCACCATGACGTTGGCCTAACGGTACTCCTATCTTGGCACCAACCATAGGTTGTAGGTTAAAAAATATGAGAGTATTTTGTGTTTAAATAATAATTATCATAAATAGTAATAATAATTATAATTGTTATAATAACAAGAACAAAAGTAAGATATAAGTTATTGCAAGAACCATAGTGAATGTCACTAATTAAGGAGATATAAAAACAATATATGATGGACAAAAGTATATAGATAGGTTATAATAAAACTGCTACCAAACTAAATACTTACCCAAATATTCAGCCTCCACACATGTCAAGAGAAAGCAATTTCGATTCTCATGTGTCCAACCTTCCATCCTCTGAGAATTTTCATAGAGAAACTTCACCATTTTTGCGCTCATTGCGTAGGAAGCCGCCAAGTGGTGCGGCATCATTCCTAGACTGGTAGGGATATCAATAAGGGCCTTGTTTTTTTGCAGCAATATGCTGGCCATTTCAACATGGCAATTTCTAACTGCGATACATAAGGCAGTGTAGGACCTCTTATCTTGAAGCTCCAGATCTTTCTTTTCCATCAGTCTCACAAGATTTTTCACAAACTCGGTGTGTCGTCTAGACACTGCCACATGAAGTATTGTCTCACAGTGTTTAGTGATACTAAATCTTACGAGTTCTTTGCGGTTTTCTAAAATGTCCTTGGCTGTTTTCCAGTCACCTTCTCTTGATGCTATGTAGAGACGCGAGCAGATTTTGACGTGCTCTTCTTGTCTTCCTTCTAAATAATATAAAAACCGAGTCATTACCCTATTTTTATGTTGTTTTCAAAGTAAGATTAACAATAAAAGATAAGAGCAGCATCACTCATAAAAATCAGTCTCTCCATTTAATGATACTCCGTAACAGATATGTCATTAACAAATGAAAGCCTATCGGTTTATCATGTATAAGTATATTATGATCTATCATATTGCACTAATCCAATTTTTTGTAAGGTTTTTTCTTAAACTAAGGGTAAATTCTTTAATAAAAACAAATTACTGTACAAATGTTTTAAATAATACCAAACTGAGTAATAATCCAACAATTTTGTTTTCAAAGTAAGATTAACAACAAATTGAGTCTAAATGCGTTCATATCATACATGCAGACTTTTTTTCTTCTCTAATTAAAATTCACGTCATCAATATATAATTGTACATACCACGTCACCTTAATTAGGCACCACGTTATTTTTATTATTAATTATAAATATAAATTTAGTTTATCTAACTGCAACATACACTTCAAATGTACGTTTTGTTATCATTTATAACTTAGGAAAATGATAGGGAGAACTAAATGTATGCCTAATTTCATGCCTAAACTTATATGGCATGATCCTGTTGGTTTGTGAAAAAGTGAGTCTTATGCCACATAGGTTTAGGCATAAATTTAGACACATCTTTTAAGCCTCCCAATCAACTCTCCTTAAAATATTGTTGCCACCTTTATATCTACACATCAGCAAAGGAACAATTTAAAACTTGTCAAGTTCTTATTATAATCGGTGTAGCCTGTATTCAGTAATGGCACATAAGCACACATATGATATTGGAACAAAGTTTAAAATTGAGTAAGGTATATATATCGGTATTTTTTGAGGTCTAGGTATGATAATGAAATATTTTGGGAATGTTCGTTGCTGTCTGATGGATTTAACCGGAAAACTATAATATATGGCTGCTTTGAAACTTCATCAAAACATCTTTCTAAAGACTCAATTTAATTTGCTGATAAGAATCAAAATATAAAACAAAAACTTGTTTGTATTTACTTGAATTCGTTTTAACGACATGTCTCCAAACAGATGATCCCCAAGCAAGCAACTTAATTTATGTGTCCATTGATTTGGTGGGTACTTAGGTAAAAGCTTTTTCCCTTTGATTTACGAAATATTATGTAAAAAAAAAAAAAAAAAAAAAAAAAAAAAAAAAAAAAAAAAAAAAAAACTCAATGAAATGTTACACTTATAAAGTAGCGAAAGATATTCAAGAAAGAGCTAAATATTTGTCAACAGAAATCCTTTCTCACATACATTATTATTACTAGTTGGATACCCGCGCACAGTTGCGGCAAAAAATATAGTAATATGGTTAGTAAATGAATTGCTAGCCCAACTCTCCCCGCTATTCCCTATCCGCTTAGTGAATTCGTTTCACAACACTCCGAACTTATATGTGTTTGTTTGGGTTTTCCGTAGCTTTCTCGTGACATCATTATTACTGTATATAGAAAGATCCTCACAATCTCTTTCCCGTCAAACACTCACTCAAAAGTATATGATTTTAACGAATCAAGATTGTATTGATTGAAATAAAGGTTAAAGTTGTAAAATTTTGAATAAAAAACCCACTAAAAATCTACAAAACTAAAAACTTGTAAAAATATATCAAAATGGATGTTGAATTAAAGAGCACAAAATTTTAAAAAATATGGTGAAATTAGATAACAAAAAAAATAAATAGATAAAAAGATATTTCAATTTGAAAATAAATGTGAATTTTAAGTTGGGAAGTGACACATGTCACCTTATTATTAGAGCTCCTTATCTTAATTTTTTGTAAGAGTTAGGCTTGGAGTTATTTGAGAAGTGACACATGTCACATCATGATTGGAGCTCCTTATCATAATTTTTGGTTAGGAGTTAAGCTTGGTTTATCCATGCATTATATAATAGTATAGATATAGATCTATGAGAACACAAGGCTAAAGAAATAAATTACACTTCACACATGCATATTGTTATCGAGTGTCAAACCTACATCCATTCATAAGATTGGCAAAAGTTCAATATAAATCTCATATTTTTCATATATCCAATAAACCAATATTAGTTATTCATTTTTTTTTTTATTAAAACAAATAAAATAAACTTTTACCATTTTTTTTAAAATTAAATATCTTGCAACTGTTAATCGTTACGCGAAAAAAATTATACAATCGCGACGAGAATTAAACTATCTTTCTATAGACATGCATTTCTATATACTTTCAACAAACTCTTTTTTCAAAATTTTCTCCCAGAAAAATCACACGTAATTTGTAAAAATCATATGTGATTTGTAAAAATTACATGTGATTTGAGTTTACAAATCACATGTGATTTGATTTTACAAATCACATATGATTATGTCTAAATCACATGTGATTTTTACAAATCACATATGATTTATCTGGGTGAAAAAAAAAAAAAAAAAAAAAAAAAAAAAAAAAAAAAAAAAAAAAAAATCGTTGAAAGTATAGAGAATTGCATATTTATAGATAGATAATTTAATTCTCGTCGCGATGGTGTATTTTGTCGGTTTTAGATTTACCGTTTGCAAAATATATTGTTTTAAAAAAATGTGAAATATACTTTTTTATTAATTTTGATGAACAATAGATGGTTAAGATTAGTTCTTTGGATCTATGACAAATATGGGATCTATATTGATCACAACTCTCATGAGATATGCACAATATAATGAATATATTTGTGATAATGAAATATTGATCACAATTCTCAAGATAATTAACAACAATTATACTTAAGAACAACTATTTCCGTAAACTTAAGGAAGATTGGAAGAGAATTTGTCAATTAATATGAATATATTTGTGATAATATTGAGTTTTTGCATGTTAGCTAGTACTTGTCCATCTTACAGAGTATATTAAGACGTTTGTTCTACCAGTATGTGTCACCATAATGTTCTTATATTTTTAAATCGTGTGAATAGCTTTTTGTTTTAGCACTAACATTCTCTGGCGTCTAGGAAAACCTGATAAGTGAGATTGCATTTTCTTAGCATGCGAAACAAAATATTGGTCGAAAATGAGAAATGCTCACACACATGTTCCCATGGAACTTGAACCCACAACTTATGGTTGGATGGGCGCCTTTGGTACCATTAGTCTAAATGCCCATTGGTATAAGCAACAAGTTGATAAAACACTGAAACATGATTCCAATATATTTTAAACCAGAGAATAACTCTGCTAGATTTATAGTGAATAAAAGGGCTTACCTTCAAGTAGATCTTGACAAGGTAGATTTAATGGCGGTGCTTGTGACGACGGAGTACATGAAGCACTCGGAATGTCAACATTGTGCTCTTTGCTAATGGGATTTGCCTCATAGATGGATGGGGAATTTCTACTTACTGGATTCATCACTCCAACTGCTTACTATTCTGCATAATCACATAGCATTAGAAATGGATGCAAATTCAAAGCAGTAACAAATAAGGATATGTATCACTAATAGGTGAGAACTCTAATCATAATATATATACCTCAATAGCACTTCGATAGGTTTAATCAGTGTACTAAAAAAATAGACTTCGATGAGAATTTATATGCAACATTGAGTCACTTTAGTGACAGAGAAGTCACAAAGAATTTTATTTAGAATAAAGGGTCAACCTTTGTATATCTTCCATAAGATCTTATACTATATATGAACGTCACAAATTTGTTTTGAACGAAATCTTAAACCCCGGCAAAGATATCTATACTATCTATAATGTGAAAATGGTCAAAGTGAAATGTGAAATCCTTAACTTTTGGTCAATCCCCATAATACCCTTGTCAACTAATTATTTAAATCTTAATTAATTTAGGCAACTTTATAAACATATAAAAACTACACTTTTGATTACTTATATAATATAGGCAAATATTAATAAATTTCCATCTTCTACTTTTACTTATATTACTTAACACAAGTTAGTAGAGATATGCAATCTATACTACCTATAATGTGAAAATGGTCAAAGTGAAATGTGAAATCCTTAACTTTTGGTCAATCCCCATAATACCCTTGTCAACTAATTATTTAAATCTTAATTAATTTAGGCAACTTTATAAACATATAAAAACTACACTTTTGATTACTTATATAATATAGGCAAATATTAATAAATTTCCATCTTCTACTTTTACTTATATTACTTAATACAAGTTAGTAGAGATATGCAAATTTCAAATTTATTTCAAAACACACGGTTTGTGACACAACACAAGATTTGTTATAATATTAATACTTTTAAAAACATTATCTTATTTTCTATAGCAACGACATTTTATCGCGAGCAAAGCAACGACATTTTATCGCGGCTAAAGTTGAAACTTATGAAAATATATATGGCAAAGGTTCTTTTCCATTGTCTATATAAACAACCCAGTGTGTTAATTCAAACTTCTAAATGAAATTTCAAATAATTTTCATAATCTGTATGATGAAAAAATATTTATATGTACCAAAAATTAAGTGATACTTGATTAGTTTATTTAAATGAAAAATATAATAAACAAAAAAAGAAAAAATTATTGTTTTCCTTAGAAGATAGTTGATCATTTTACTTTTGTTTTACGAACATATCAACGGGTTATGTAGAAGTTATATAAAAGAGGCATATGCATATTGGAGGTTTCAAAAATAACTATACGAGTACCCATGCATAGCAACGAGATTTTCTAGTGGCAAACAACTATAGCTATACAAAATATTACGCAAAACACTTAACCAAAATATCACTGTAAATATATGCCGTTATAAATCTGTTGCTATGCACGGGTACTCGTCTAGTTAATCAAAATAACAAAAAAAAACAATAAATCAATCTCATTAAACTATCTATTTTATCGCAAATTTGTGTTTAGTTTCTTTGCGAGTATTTTTTCTTTCATTTTTATTTTATTTTATTGTGAATGTTTAGTGACACTTATGCCAAAAAAAAAAAAAAAAAAAAAAAAAAAAAAAAAAAAAAAAAAAAAAGTCACAGTCTTTATTTGTCACGAAAGCGTAAAAAAATTAAAAAAAAAATAAAAAGATGTTGCTTAACATTCGGCAACTAGCTGGAAAAGAAAGTTAAAAGTCGCAGATTTGCGATAATTAGTTCTTTTAATAAGACCATGGTTATTTATTTTGTAAAAAGAGTTGAGAGTTTATTATTTTTGGTAATCTTTTCCGATAATGGTCGTAAAAATATATACTCCCTCCGTCCCAAAAGAAAAGTACATCTTACTATTTATGTTTGATCAAAATAAGAGTCCAGTTTTTATATATGGACAGCAATTATTACAGTACTAGTTTTCCTACTTTTTTTAGAAGGGACTTGTTTTTCTACTTTACCCTTGTAATCAAAACTTGCATTAATTACTCACTTTTTTATTCTATATTAACTATGAGGGTAAAAATGACTTTTATCAATCAAAACTAGCATTAATTACACATATCATAATTTTAACAATTTTTTGTTTGTGAACTCTCTTTTTGAGAGGGAGAGAGTAAGAAACAAGACATACATAAGCATATAAGAGCATCTTCAACTTTTTTAAGTTATTTTTGTTAACATGCTTTTTTAGCCTATTGAAAAACATTATTACATCAGAGTGACTCACTAAATATAGAACTGGTAATTTCTCTCACTATTTATTTCTACTCATGAAATCGTGACATGTGTAACACCTTAGGCAAATCTCACATTGGCCGTTACTTGGAGTGATGCTAGGACATAAGTTAACATTCGTCTTATACGACAACAACCCATTTTGTGATCTAACGGTTATCGCTCATACGGTTAAGCATGCTCGTGTGAGAGTAGTACTGGCTTGGATGACTTGTCAGGAATTCTTTACATGAGGGCCACAAAAGTAAAGTCGTGAGCCTACGGGTAAAGCGGACAATATTGTGGTCTATAAGACGAGGGGCTACAGGTGGTATCAGAGACACTCCAAGCCGTTCGGAATATGGCGCAAACCTCATCGAGGACGATGAGTCTCTTAGACAGGGTTATTACCCAACTAAATCCCGGAACGGGATTCCCCTAAGGGTGAATGTAACACCCTAGACACAAATCCCACATCGGTCGTGACTTGGACTAATGTTGGGACATAAGTTAACATTCACCTTATAAGATAACAATGTGTTTTTTTGGTCTAACGGTTAATCGCCATACAGTTAAGCGTGCTCGTGTGAGAATAGTACTGGTTTGGGTGACCTGCCATGAAATCTTCACATGAAGGCCTTAAAAGCAAAGCCGTGAGCCTATGGGTAAAGCGGACAATATTGTGTTATATAAGGCGGGATGTTACATGTGACATATTTAATAGTTTAGATTAAGAAATATAATTAGTAGTAAACACGTATTATATAATTGTGTGGGTAACATGATTAGTATGAAAATTTTGTGGGATGATTTTTTAGTGCTCACTGAATAATGACTAATTTAAGCAACACATTGCTATTAACTATTCTCAAATCTTTTGAACCAATTACTTGATTAGATATCATTCTACAAAGTTTTTTGGGCATTTGAAATATGATGTGAACTAGTTTTTTAGTGTAATAGAAGCTTGGTAAAAACATGATACACATTGAAGATGCTTATAAAAAGAATGAATTATGACAAACTTAAGGTATTATACTTTACAAATGCAGGAAGGGAAGAGATCCAATAAGAAGAATAATTAAAATAAGAAGGGTAAGAAGTAATTCTAGCCACACATTTTAATGTGGGAGGGAAAATTTGAATGAAAATGCATCCATTTTTGTAGGTGCATCTAGAATGAGTGGTTGTGGTTACTTCCTATCCTTCTTATTTTTATTATTCTTCTTATTTGATCTTTACTCAATGCGGGAAATAAAGTACGTATTCTGATTTCTTTCGTCATATTACGAAATCAGCCCCTTAATGCTTAGTGGTATAAATATTCTGAAACATCTAGTAATTGCGAGATATCTAAATGAATATGCAGTTGACTAATAATTAAAATACTATATCAATAAATAATATTGCTAACAACCCTTCACTCATGCTTTTAAACATGCAATTTTGTATTTACAATGCAAAGAATATATGAGTATGTACTAAAAAACAAACTTAATAACGTTCAAACTAGACTCTACACTATGATTTCTTTTCCTGAAAATCAAGAGTGATATATCTCTATTACATATAAAGAGAGAACAATTTTACGTAAAACTCTCAAAATTGAGTATTGCGTAATTTTTAATATGCTCTCAGATTTAAATTACTGTTATATCTTAAACTAGTTATAATACCCGTGCACGCACGGGGTTTTGACATAAAAATTTTATCATGTATTTAATACCGAATATATTGTCTTAAAATTTTTTGAACTTTACATCTATTAATTTAGTATAAGTCAAATTTATTTTGCAATAACAATGCCTATTAAAAATAGTCGCAACACCTTTGTATTCGGCTATTATTAAAGTTTCAAACACCCCTAAAATTAGCAATTGAAATAATCTCAAACACCCTTGAATTCAGCTACCAAGGCAGTTTCATGCACCCATCAATTCAGCTATTAAAACAGTCTCAAACACCTTGAATTCTACAATTAAAACAGTCACAAAAACCCTTTAATAACTATTAAGGCAGCTATTAAAACAATCATAATCACCACGAATCTAACTATTAAGACGGTCCCAAAACCCTTTAAAAACTTACTATAATTAGTAGAAAATAACAGTCTCAAACTCCAATAACTTAAGCAAGTCCTACTTTAGTAAACCGGCTCATTCTTTTCGCAGCAGATTTTCAAGTGAATGAGTCATATTAGTTACATCTCTTTCTAGATCATCATTATCCTATACTACAACAAATTCAAAAGCAATTAACTTATCAAATACTTCGTGACATTTATTTTTTTGTTGCAACTTTGGAATAAGGTTAATGCAACACATATTAGTGCCTGAGACAAAGGCATTTATATAACGTTAACTTGGGATTATGTGAGTTAGCCGTTTAAGTATATGAAAATTCAAGAGACAACTTGATTTTAAAATTCAATAAACACATATACCATATAAGCAAATTATTATATCAAATATATGTTCTAAGTAACCTTCAAAGTAATTCCGTTGTTGATGCATCAGGTGTAGTTTCGGGGGTTTTTATAGTTCCTACTTTAGCATACTTGGTGATGAATTTGTATTCTCAGTCTCTTAATGTGTCAAGTTCGAATAAATAACACATAAGGACCAACTGTTATATAAAATATCCTGAAAGAAACATCAATCAGCTAATACTCAAACTATTGGCACAAAACGTACACTTTTTTTTCTTCATTTCTTTCAGACTTGACAACGCGCATAATACACTTTCTGCTAAAGTAATAAAAAATTGAAGGTGCAGCCTATTAGAGCATATCACTTGTCAAAATGAGTAAATTAGCTTTGTATAACATTTTTAACTGACAAACATGTTGAGGTTGATGTTGATATAATTGTTTAACTTTGACTATTGATATCATGTTGTACAAAATGTGCGAGTTTAGTAGCACATAATGCGCGTTAATGAAGTTAAAATATGCTCCGTAAAGTTTTTAAAATATTTTTATGGATATTCATGTATAAGTTTTAAATAACAATTTCATTAGTCGTTGTTATAAGTAGAATCACGTATATTTATTTTCATATCACAGTAACTTATACTTACCATTTGATATTTATATTCCCGTTACTAATAATTTAGCCGTATTTAATACTCAAACCCATGTACGCATAAATTAAACTTTTAAATAGAAAAACATGAGTCCTTATTTAAAAAAAAGTTTTGCTAACAACAGCCCTTAGGGTTGTCATTAACAACAAACTTTTCACATTTTATTCAAAAAATTATGCATTGTCCAAACAAAAATCATCATGAATTTGTTATCACCTCCTATTATTTCTCAAGCACGTTTGTAATTCATTTCATTCATTGGTTATATAAGCGAAAAGGTGGCAAATGTTTTACTTATGTCCTAATTTTAGCATTATTTTGAAACAAAAAAAGTGGAGTTTGTCGTTAACGACAACCCTTAGGGCTGTTGTTAGCATTTCTCTTAAAAAAATATTCTAATGGATGAAAGTCTAAAAATTAACAATACTAAAACTAATTCGCATATTTACTAAATTTTATAATTTTAATGGATGAAAGTCTAAAAGCTAATACTAATACTCATGTAATTTTAAACAAAGCTAATATTATAAAGTATAAGGGGTATAAAGTGTAAGGGGTTATTTGTTTTTTTTCTAAAGTTATTAAAAAATATGGAAACTTGTAATTTTACACTTAGCTCTATATAATTTATTTAAAATTCAACCACCAAAGTTTTATTAATTACTCCCTCTTTTTTTAAGTTTTTGTTTTCATAAATTTGGCACCTAAATTTTTATACATTTTTTTTTCTTAACCAAATTTCTCCATCAAATTTATTAAGTTTGACCAAAATCAATTTAATTTTGACTTTCTATTAACCAATCATATTGCTCGATTTCGCATACGCGGCAAAATCGAGCTCTACTATTGGTCTAATTTTTTTTCAATGAGAAGGGATTTACAAAAACATTACAAAATGATGTAATTCTTTTATTATATAAAAGATTATATTCGGCAATGGCAACACCCTTTGACAACCTTCTTTTAGTTATATCAATTTAATGATGTTTACAACAATTTAACAACCTTTTTAAATTATGTCATGCATGACAACTTTTTATGAGTCATTTTATTTATTTATTTATCCTAGTTACTTGGGTTTTCGACTATACATTGCGAGCCGGTTAATCCCGGGGCGATTACTATTTCGAATATCCCAGAGTTGGTGTAGGTGAACCTCCGTGTTTACAAAAAGAATAAATATAAATTTTAATGTTAAAAAAAATACGAGACTTTGTTTTATTTAACGACAATATTATTAGTTTCTATAAATTCATTCACATCCTCTACAATATAACACATCATATTTATACTTCTTTTTATTTTTATATGAGTTCATAGAAATGAGTAATTCAAAAAATGTTGATGTTATTGTTTAATAAGTTATAACAAAAACGAGGTTAGTATAATTGTAATATTTTATTTATTGCATATTCTTGTTAGTTATTTTGATAATTGTTGTAATGTTCATTTTCCGTTTAATTATATTTTTTTTATAAGAGTTTTGCTAAATTTTAACAATCATTCGTTGAGATGAATTATAGCATGTTACAACTTTTTTCAATTGCGTTTATTTATTTATTTTACGTTGAATGCATAAATATACAAAGCTCTTAACCAAAATATCACAATTATAACTATTTGCGTATATAAAATCTCATTTATATACACAGTTACTCGCCTAGTATAAAGAAAGGATAGCAAGAAGATATAAAGAATTAGAGAGAACACACACTTAGGGTATGTTTGGCGCAAGTAGGAGCTGGAGCGGATCACTGGAGCGGGTTGCTGGAGCTGGTTGTTGGAGCATGTCGCTAAAGCTTTTTTTTTACATGCTTCTTCAACTAGCATTCTATTTAGTAGTTTTTTTTATATGCTCTTTCAAGCTATGTCAGTCAAACGAGACTTATTTTTAATGGTAGCTTATTTTTCTAAAAAAAAATAAGGTCATGTTATGATAAGCTCTGATAAGTTCACGCGCCAAATATGCCCTTAGAGATGTAAGTGTATCTTAAATTAAAGTATTCTCAAAAAGTGTCTTCAAGATATTGAAAATAGTTTTTACATTAGAGTGAATGATTAAATAATACTCCCCCGTCCCAAAATTATTGTCCACATTTAAATTTTTTGATTTATCTTTTTTCAACTTTGACCTTAAGTATTTTTGTTTGTGTTAGGTAATACTTGATGTAAAATATATAAATGGATTATGTTTTAAATGTATTCTCATTGGTATAAATTTATATCAAGTATTATATACCCAAAACACAAATATTTATAGTCAAAGTAGAAAAAGAAAGACTTAAAAAGTCAAACATGGATAATAATTTTGGGGCGAAGATAGTAACTAATTTGAGCAATGTATATCTATTAACTATTTTCAAATATTTTACAAAATACTTGATTAGATCGAATACTCTCTAACTTTACAAAGTTTTTTGGGCATTTGAATATTATGTGAACTTGTTTTTTAGTACAACAGAAGCTTTGTAAAATCATGATACACATTGAAGATTCTTATAAAAAGAATGAATTATGACAAACCTAAGGTATTATACGTCGCACATGCAGGAAATAAAGTCTTCTGATTTCTTTCTTCGTATCATCGAAATGAGCCCCATATGCTTAGTAGTATAAATATTCTGAAAACCTCGAGTAATTGATTATTACTCCGTATGACATATCTAAATGATTAGGTAATAAATTAAAAAAGTATATAAATTAAAATATTTGTTTTAAAAAAGTATATAAAGCCAATAAATAATTTCGCAAACCACCCCTCTACTCTAGTTTTAAACATGCATTTTGGTTATAACAACGCAAAGAGAATACGAGTATACTAAAAAACAATTTGAATAATTTAACTAGACACAACAAAATGATTTTTTTTTTCTTTCAAAAAAAAAAAAAAAAAAAAAAAAAACAATTTGCAAACCAATTCATGAATGTAATATTATTGTCTTTGTTACACATATTAGGTCTTAATACGTGTCATATTATATTCGTAAAAGTTACATTACATTTGGAAGGATAATTGGGTAAAGGATTCATTAATTTTAATATTATTTTTTTAACCATGGTTTCTAACCTTTTAATAAGACCCTTGTTATTTAATTTGTAAAAAGAGTTGAGAGTTTATTGTTTTTGGTAATCTTTCCCGATAATGATCGTAAAAAAAAAATAATAATAAATAAATAAATAAAAGACAAACATAAGCATATAAGAGTATCTACAAGCCTATTCAAAAACTTTATTACATCATAGTGAATTCCTAAATAGAGAAATGGTAATTCCTCTTACTATTTATCTCTACTCATAAAATCGTGATATGTGACATAATTAATAGTTTAGATTAAGAAAGATAATTAATAGTAAACATGTGTTATATAATTGTGTGGGTAACATGTTCAGTATGAAAATTTTGTAGGATGATTTTTCGGTGCTCACTAAATAATGAATAATTTGAGCATTGCATTGCTATTAACTATTCTCAAAATTTTTGAACCAAATACTTGATTGCATAGAATACTCATACTTTACAAACTTTTCTGGCATTTGAAATACTAGACGAGTACCCGTGCATAGCAACGAGATTTTATAGCGACAAATAGTTTATTGATAAAAAAAAGTTTATAGGTTATAAATGAAAAATAATAAAATTTTGAAGATTTGGTTAAACATAATGTTTTGAAACCCGGTTCAACCCGGGTGGTTCAACTGGTTGAACCGTTCCGATCAAAAAATTTGTCGATTTAAACCGGGTCAACTTGCTAGGTTAGGTCGAAAGCGGGTCAAATTAAATCGGTTCAACCCATCGGGTTTGAAGCGTGCACCGTTCCGGTCGAAAATTTTGTCGATTTAAACCGGGTCAATTTGCTAGGTTGGGTCGAAAATGGGTCAAATTAAACCGATTGAACCCGTCGGGTTTGAAGCGTCCCGGGTCAACCCGGTTTGTCATTTATATTAATTGTTTTAATTGGTTGTATTTAATTTGGTAGATATAAAGTTTGAAGATTTGAGAATTAAACATAATGTTTTGAAACCCGGTTCGACCTGGGTGGTTCAACCAGTTGAACCATTCCGGTCAAAAAATTTGTCGATTTAAACCGGGTCAACTTACTAGGTTGGGTCGAAAAATGGTCAAATTAAACCGGTTCAACCCGTCAGGTTTGAAGCATGAACCGTTCCGGTCGAAAAATTTGTCGATTTAAACCGGGTCAACTTGCTAGTTTTGGTCGAAAACGGGTCAAATTAAACCGGTTCAACCCGTCGGGTTTGAAGCGTCCCGGGTCAACCGGGTTTATCATTTGTATTAATATTTTTAATTGGTTGTACAATGTAAATAAATCATCGTAATTTTAAGTAATGAGGTGTTTTAATAAGAGTATTAATTACATTTCATAATTTCCTTTAATAAGATTTTTCAAGTTTCAATGTTTGACCAACTTTCAAAATTCCACTTTCAAGATTGACCATTTCTCTATTATAGATAGTTAAGATTTATGTGAACCAGTTTTTTATTGTAATAGGAACTTTGTAAACACATGATCAATGTTCTGAGAGGCTCAAGGCGCACTAAGACGCTAAGGGGGTCAAAGAGCCTCGAGTCAAGGCGCAAACCAAGGCGCGAGATTCATAAATATGAGGCGCACTATACATTTAGGTTTTTTTATAACATATGTGACAACTTATGCAGCTTAAATTACACAAAAACATCAATATTCAATGCATAATGCCACTTAATAGTTATTACATCTAACAAAGCTTGCATTTAAACCTAAAATATCAAGCAAGCAACATATCAGAATCTATGAACTACCCCAAATACCTGAATATACATTACAATATATGAGTTTATGACTTATAAAATTTAACAAATTACCATGTATCTCTATCAACTATCAACAGCAACAAATCTATAGTTGGTTCGTAACACTTAACACTAAAGAAATAACATTTGTGACTGTTAATAAACTACTATTTTTAGACATTAGATTACAAAAAATATATATGTCTTTGTTGATTGTGTGTTTTAGTTATTTTCTAAAATATTATGGTTGTTAGATACTTTATAACTTAAAGGACCTAATGTATATAACATGTAAGCTCAAAATATATCTTACTATTAAGAAAAAAAGGCCAAAACCCCGTTACATCTTCTAGGCGCAAAAATCCCCAAGGCGCAAAAGCGCAAAAATCCCCAAGGCGCAACAATTTTTACAGGATTCATGCATGTCGTGAGCCTCGATCTGAAAAAATCCCAAAGGCTGGAACCTCGTGGGATTTAGAGAGTAGGCGCGCCTTAGGTGCGCTTTTTAAAACATTGCACATGATACACATTGAAGATGCTTATAAAAAGAACGAATTATGAAAAAAGCAAGGTATTATCCTTTGCACATGTAGGAAATAAAGTATTCTGATTTCTTTCATCATATTGTTAAATCAACCCCTTAATGCTTAGTGGTATAAATATTCTGAAACCTCGAGTAATTGTTATTGCGACATATCTAAGGGTGCGTTTGGTTTGAGGTGTTTGGATTCAAGGAATACATTTATAGACATAACTTATTGTTTGGTGGACCTAAATGGATTCAAGTAATGGATTTATCTAAATAAAATGATTCCACTAGATTTTGGCACCTTTTGTGTGATTCCCACCTAATTATTACTCATCCATCATTTATAACCAGAAATTTAATATATTTTTTTTTCTCTCTCATATTTTTTGTTTTAAATATATTTTTAATTTCAATATTTTAATTTAAAATACATATAATTTATATATTAATTATATATATTTTCTCTCTCTCTTTTTTTTTTCTTTCAAAACTTTCCCAAATCCAAATTCAATTCCAATCTCATTTACAAACCAAACACACCATAAATAAATATGCAGTTGATTAATAATTAGAATACTATATCAACAAATAATTTTGCTAACCACCCTTCTATTATGCTTTTAAACATACATTTTTGTAATTACAATGTAAAGAATTTCTAAGTATGTACTCAATATTCTGAAAACCTCGAGTAATTGATTATTACGACATATCTAAACAATTATGCAGTTGGTAATAAAAAAAAAATATATTTGTTTTATAATAAATATTAAACCAATAAATAATTTCGCAAACCACCCCTCTGCTCTACTTTTAAACATGCAGTTTTGTGATTACAACACAAAGAGAATATGAGTATGTGCTAAAAAACAATTTGAATAATTTAACTAGACACAACACAATGATATTTTTTTTGAGTAAATTAGACCGTTTGTCCTTGTGGTTTGCGTTGACTGGCGTCGTTAGTCCCTTGACCAAAAAAATGCACCGTTCGTCCTTAACGGGCAAACGTTTGGCGTCGTTAGTCCCTCCCTCACTAACGCTTGTTAAGTGTTGTTACATCTGAAGTCCCATGAGGGTATACTAGTCATTTCGCAACCCAAAAGGACAAACGGTGCAAATTTTTTTTCTTTTAATACGTTCGTAAGTTCCGTTTTAATACGTTCTCCTCTGGTTTTTTTTCGTTTTCATATCATTTTTTACGTTTTTCGGTTTCATCTATATTTTCACGTTTTCCTCCGTTTTTTTTTTGTTTTCGTTTGTTTTTTTACGTTTTTGTTTTTCGGTTATTATTTGAAATTTGATGTTTTTTTTATTCTTTCTATTTTTTGAAATTTGATCTTTTTTGGTTATTACTTGATATACCCATGTTGTGAAAACGTATAAAACGTATAAAAACAGATAAGAATGGATAAAAACGTATGAAAATGTAAAAAATGAACGAAAACGTATGAAAACGTTAGAACAAAAGACAAAAACGTAAAAGAATAGGCGAAAACGTAAAAATAACAGACAAAAACAAAAAAAACAGATGAGAATGTAAAAAAACGAATGAAAACGTAAAAAACAGACAAAACGTAAAAAAAACGAATGAGAACGTAAAAATACAGACGAAACAAAAAAAACAGTTAAGAATGGATAAAAAAGTAAAAAAATGGACGAAAGCGTATGAAAATGTTAGAACAACGGACAAAAAAAAACGGACGTAAACGTAAAAAAACAGACGAGAACGAAAAAAAAACGGACGAAAACGTAAAAAACAGACGAAAACGAAAAAAAAAATGAAAACGTAAAAAAACAAGGGAAAACGTAAAAAAAGAGACGAAAACGAAATAAAACGGACAAAAACGTAAAAAAACAGACGAAACTTATTAAAACGGAACTTACGAACGTATTAAAAAAAAATAAAAGAAAAAAAATTGCACCGTAAGTCCATTTGGTTTGCGAAATGACTAGTATACCCTCATGGGACTTCAGGTATAACAACACTTAACAAGCGTTAGCGGGGGAGAGACTAACGACGCCAAATGTTTGCCTGTTAAGGACGAACGGTGCAGTTTTTTTGATCAAGGGACTAACGACGCTAGTCAACGCAAAGCACAAGGACGAACGGTGTAATTTACTCTCTTTTTTTTCTTTCGAAAAAGAACAATTTGCAAACCAATTCAGGAAAGTAATATTATTGTCTTTGTTACACATATTGGGTCTTAAGACGTGTCATACTATATTCGTAAAAGTTAGTTTGGAAGGATAATTGGGTAAATGCTTTATTAATTTTAATATTTTTTTTAACCATGGTTTCCGACCTTTTAACAAGAACATGGTTATGTATTTTGTAAAAAGAGTTGAGAGTTTATTGTTTTTGGTAATATTTCCTAATAATGATTGTAAAAATATATAAGGGTACTAATACGGATTCAAACACTTTAGATGGTTTGGATCAGCCTTCTAATACGAGTGGTACGGGAGTGAAGTCGGTCTCTTATGCGGGTACAACTTCTAACGATCCTAAGAAATATGTGTCAAATTTTCGTAGGTTGGAATGTAGCAACAAGAAGACTGAATTTGATCTTTGTGTCCCGATTAAAGTTGTGGAATAAGTGAATCTCATATTTGAGAATACTCTTTATGGGTATTTCCTTGGTCAACGCCTTGGTTTTCCTGTTGTCGATTACTATGTACGCAATGCGTGGGCTAAGTATGGTATACAAAAGGTGATGATGAATGTAAAGGGGTTCTTTTTCTTTAAATTCAATTCGATTAAAGGTGTTGATGATGTTCTTGAAAATGGTCCTTGGTTGATTAGAAATGTTCCTATTATTCTCAAACCATGGACTTTGAAAACTAACCTACTTAAAGAGGATTTGACTAACATCCCGGTGTGGGTTAAATTCCATGATGTGCCTCTTGCTATGTTTTCTGATGATGGTCTCAGTCTTCTTGCCACATTGATTGGTACGCCCAAAAGGTTAGACGTTTATACTAGCTAAATGTGCAAGGAATCATGGGGCCATAGTAGTTTTGCTAGATGCATGATTGAAGTGAAGTTGGATGAGGTGCTTAGGGATAGCCTCACTATTGAGATACCTTTACTTGATGGTTCGGGGTTTACTATTGAGAAGATTCGGGTTGAATACGAGTGGAAACCACCGCGTTGTGATAAGTGTAAGATTTTTGGTCATACTCTTATTGATTGTCCTAAATTTGTGTTACCTCCTATCCAGCCTACTATGACTGTTAATGATGGTTTCAAGACTGTCAATAATAAGAAGAAATGGAAACAAGGTGGTTCTACTATTACGGGTCAAGGAGGGGTTCTAAACCTGTTGTGGGTAAGCAGTTTCAGTATCGACCCAAAAAGACTCCTCCTAAACCTAAGAAAGTGGATGGCAATAAGCTGTATGCTTCTGATGTGGCTAGTTCGAGTGGAACGAAGATCTCCACATCTAACAAGTTTGATGCTCTTAATATGGAAGATACGGATGCGTTCGGCATTCCTACTAATGATACCAACATGGATGGGGATTCTGGTCGTACAATGGAAGTTAATGGAGATGAGTCTACTAAGACAGGTAATGCATCACAAGATCCCCTTGTGAGCGATTTGAAAGAGAATGAGTTGGTTATGGCTCCTAAAACTAGTGATTCTTGTACTCCGTCCGCCTCTTCTATTAAGAGAGTTAACCCTTTCTCTAAGGTTGGAGAGATTGAGGTTTCTGATTCTGAAGATGAGTTGGTTTCTAACCCATTTGATGAGTCTGCTAATCTATTCGTTGGTGGCCAAGAGTTTGAAGATGATTATGATGATTGTAACTACGATGACTATGCAAAACAGGTTTATGATCTTCCAGGGAATTTGGATGCTTTTTATGCCATGTATGGCACCAAGCTTCAAGGTCTTAGGACATAATTTTATTTCGTTTTGTCTTATGTTATCATTTGAGTAGTGGTTTGTTTTCTTTTTTAGAATATAGGAAGTATCTTGTTATGTAAGCTGTTTGCCTATGTAACGGGCTGAGATATGTGATTTCACCCATATCCTTTGTATTTAAACGTTTTGGTTAATATATTTACCAGGGTGCAGGATTACTCCCCTTTACCAAAATATATATATATATATATATATATATATATATATATATATATATATATATATATATATATATATATATATATATATATATATATATAAACAAGACATACATAAGCCTATAAGAGTATCTTCAACTATTTTAAGCTATTTTTTTTAACAAACTATTTTAGCCTATTGAAAAACTTTATTACATTAGAGTGAATGACTAAATACAGATATGGTAATTCATCATACTATTTATTCCTACTCATAAAATCGTGACATGTGACATAATTAACAGTTTAGATCAAGAAATATAATTAGTAGTAAACACATGTTATATAATTGTGTGGGTAACATGATCAGTATGAAAAATAGGATGATTTATTAGTCCTCACTAAATAATCACTAATTTTAGCAATGCATTGTTATTAACTGTTCTCAAATCTTTTGAACCTAATACTTGATTACATAGTACTCCCTCATTTTACAAAGTTTTTGTGAGCATTTGAGATATTATGTGAACTAGTTTTGTAGTACAATATAAGCTTCGTAAAAACATTATACATATTCTGAAACCTCAAGTAATTGTTATTGCGATAAATCTAAATGAATATTCAGTTGATTAATAATTAAATTACTATATCAATAAATAATTTTGCTAACCACCCTTCTCTCATGCTTTTAAAGATGCAGTTTTGTAATTACAACGCACAAAATATGACTGGCAACCCATTCGGCATGGACCCTAGGCATATGATGCCGCTCGGCATCAACGAAAACCAGTGTTGCGGCATGGAGAAATCGGCATGAATATCGGTATCACATACCGATTCGGTATACACCCTTCCCCAAATTTTTGGAACGTTGGCCATCAATGCATATAGCCGTTTGAATCCATTTTTCTTTCGGTTACAACCAAAAACCAAAACCACTAAAGAACACCTACCTGCGATCTTTCAAGAAGATCTTGAAGCCAATAACTTGTCATCCTTGTAAGCATCGAGTATACATAGAAGACCAAGTAAGCTCCTGGTACGGTTTGTTTGTGTGATACAGTTATAATTAGTGAGATTAAACTGAGATCGAGGTGATGAGATGTACGCTCGTTGATATGTTATGATGATTGAAGTTAGAAATGGTGATTTGGTGTTTGAGAAGCTGAGATGAGTTATGGGAGAGAAAAGGTTTGGTGAAAGTGGTAGGCGGATAAAATGAGGAGCGTATGGTTGTGGTAGGCATTAAAATTTAATGTTTTTATTAAATTGTTTAATACATAAAATTAGTTTTATTTGCATCACCATTGCCACTAAAAAATAAAGGAAAGTCGTGGTAAATTATGAAATGTGTTGTTGGCATTTGATTAGTTAAAAATGTGTTGGCTACATTTTTTTGCATCATCATTGCCACCCCTAAAGACAAATTGAATAATGTTCAAACCAGACTCTACTCTATGACTTCTTTTCCTGAAAATCAATAGTCATATATCTCTATTACATATAAAGAGAACATAATTTTACCTAAAACTCTCAAAAAAAGAGTATTTAATAATTATTAATATGCGCTCAAATTTAAATTATTATTATATCTTAAATTATATTCGGCAATGGCAATACCCTTTGACAACCTTTTTTTAGCTATATCCATGTAATGTTGTTTACAACAATTTAACAATTGTTTTAATTATGTCATGCGTGACAACTTTCTATGAGTCATTTTATTTATTTATTTATCCTATTTACCTGGGTTTCCGAGTCGACATTTTGAGCCGGCTAATCTCACGACGATTATTCTTTCGAATATCACAGATTCGACGCAGGTGAACCTCCGTTGCTACAAGAGGATTAATTATGAATTTTTAATGTTAAAAAAGACTAGACTTTGTTTTATTTAACAACAACATTATTAGTTTCTATAAATTCATTCACATCCCCTGCTATATAATACATCATATTTATACTTCTTTTTATTTTTGTGTGAGTTGATAGAAATGAGTAATTCTGTAACACCCCAACCCGACAAGGGTAAAAGTGTCACAATTATATGGTATTACATCAGAATAAAGAGAACAGATAAAAAGCAGAAATCTTAAATAAATAACTTACTTCAAATAACTATGGTCAAAAATCTTCAATTCAACTCTACTCTCAATCACAGAAACCATCCCAAAGCTAGCTTGAATACCTGCTGCGGTAAAAGAAAATGCGGCTGAGCTTAAAAGCCCAGTGAACAGATATATAACAAAATGAAACGAAATATAAATACTGAAGTACGAGTGAAATATTTTTGGGGAAAACACTTTTAGGTATAACAGATAGTGTGGAAATAAAAATGTGTAGGTTAGGTTAGGAATTCATACAGTCACCTGTATAAACAGAGTTAGAACCATAAAATGCTATGAGCTCAGAAACAGATAACTTATCATAATCATAATCATACATCTTCATAAACATATAGAGGGGAGACCTCTCAGATAATCAGACAATAATGAGGGGTGTCCTCATATGGGTGGAGTAGCTAGCTCCCAGAAATGTGACGGACGTGTATTGCACACACAGCCACATTCACCAGACAAATCATATCATATCAGAAACAGAAACAGATCTAGGATGCATCCATACGCCCCTTCCTAACATATACATTTGAAGACAAACCAAGGGACGTGGCAGAATATCACTCTACTGCCCTAGAGTCATGTCAGAGGTGCATCCCTGACACGGACATGGAACCCCCATGCCTAGTGAAATAGCTCATGTAATAAAAGGTTCATAGTTAAGGGTTCAAAATATAATTTTCATATCAGAATGTTCAAATATCAAGGTTCAAAAACAAAAGGTTCATATCAAAGGTTCAATTAAGATATTTCAAAACAGAAAGTTCATAAAAAAAGTTGTAATCACGAAGGAAACCTTAAAAGTAAGGTCAAAATATCTGTACCTCAAAAGCAAAGCTGACAGAAATCAAAGAAAGATTCACGAAGGGAAGAGTTCACTTCTTCTTTAATGTTTCCACCTGATTTAGTGATCATTTAATTTGTTAGTAACTTTACCTTAAATCAGATTACTTCTCTTAGTCGGCTTTCATTTTTAAATCACTTTCTTCTTTTTAATAGTTTTCCTTATTTAGCAAGTTTTCCATAAAATTATCATACAGTAATTTTTCATAATTTAGGGTTTAATATATAATTATTCCAAAAATTAAGCTCTAAAGTGTAAATATTATATTTTCCACATTTTATACAAATAACTCATAAGTTTTCCATATTTAGAATTCCAATCCTTTGGTTTTATTAATTTTATAAATTAAACCTTTTAATTAAATAACTTACAATTTAATCCTTATAATATTCATTTTTACAGATTAAGCCCTTAATTATCAGAAATTACAAATATTACTCTTCAATATTGTATCTATTCAAAACAGCCCTTACTTTCATAATTTACAATTTTAACCCCTTAATTTTAATTAATTACAATGTGGATTATATAATTACCTAATTTACTACTTAAACCTTTTAGTCGTAAATTTAACACATGACACCCTCATATTATATTTTTTCCAACTCACCACAAGTTTTATATAACTTACAAAAATAACCCACATGTTTATAAAATAACAAAACATACCCTTTTACCTTTAAATACAAATCATTTAATACAAAAGTCCATCAAACCCTAACCCTAAATTATCCAATCATTAAAACATTAATTGCAACCTTAAAAACACATTTATTAAACCTGTTTTAATCAAAAACCCTAACCCTAGCCTTGCACTCTTCCTTTTCTTTTCTTTTCTTTTTATTTAATTAAACTGATTATAAAATAAATCCGAAACTGAGTTTCTAGGCTTCAAAAATTATAAGAATTATTTTACTAATGTTATATGACATGTAGAGGACCAGAATAAATTATATACCAAGCTCACAAAAATCACATAGCTGCTTTCATAATTATAGTTCAATTTTAGGGTTTTTACCTTATATAAATTCGTATGATCAATTTACTTGCATGAATCGATTCTAATATTTTCTACAGATCATATATGATATACAAAGTGATAGAAAAATACCAGAAAGATTTTAGAACGTGTGGATTAAAGCAGAACAATTCTTTCTCCTTGATGGGTTAAAACGACTCAAACAATTCCCCTAGCTTCATATGATCGACTCAGACTTGAAACAATATTTTTCTAAACTTCTTTGAACTTCTTAGAGACCAGGAAAAATATTTGGGAAGCCGTGGAAAACTTGGATCGACTATTTGGGATTTTGGAGTTTATCGACTTATTATAAAAGTCGGTTTATGTTTCTAAAAAAAATAAAAACGTGTAATATGTGTTTATATGGAGTGAAATTCTTATCTTGGGCTGCAATCTAATGGGATAAGGCCAAATAAAATTATTATCCAAGTTTCCTATTTATTTGGGATTTGTTTCTTAATTATAAATACATATATATAATTAAATAAAATCGACATAACTAAATATTTACAAGAAATTATTTTTACTTTTACAAAAGTGACAAATCTTATTTATACTAAATTTATTTTGATCATATGATGCCAAATTCCAAATTTCTAGGGCTTTCTTGGTATTAATTAAGTGTTATTGTAATTTTTTTTATCTTAAGGGTATTTTGGTCATTGTGCATTGTTTAAAATTGAGGTATTACAAATTCAAAAAAATTCGATGTTATTGTTGAACAATTTATAACCAAAATGAGGTTAGTATAATTGTAGAATTTTATTTATTGTGTATCCTTTTTAGTTATTTTGAAAATTGTTGTAATGTTCATTTTCCGTCTCGTTATATATGTTATATAATTTTTGATACATTTTAGGAATCGTTCTTTGAGATGAATTATAGCATGTTACAATATTTTCAATTACAATTTAAGGCTAAGGATCAAATGAGACGAATTCTTAAAATAAGAATTATAAGAAATAACTATAACTACATATTAGAGATGTATCAATTTGAATTAGATGCATCATAATATAATTTTTTAGCTAAAAATTGGATGCATATACATATATTAGATGTATTTCATCAAGTTAGATGAATCCTATGTATTTTTCATCCTCTACGGGTCAAATTTTTTGCTAGTACTACGTTGTATCGTTTTCACTTCAAAACCACTTTCGAAATAAATTGTGATGAATCTAAATGAATAGAGGTTGCTTATTTAGAATCATAAATGCTAAATAACAAAGTTCAATGTTTACCCTGATTTGACAGAACATTTGGTCATTCACCAGAGGTACATGCAAGACGGGCTCTACTCGTCTGTGAATTGATGCGCTGCCATACATTACACATGCCGCCTTGAGTTGCCTGGTCAACTCCTTGTCTATTCTGCTGTGCTGGGTGAGGAGATGTATCTACATAAAGGAAATGTGCATATTAATGAGACTCTTCATAAAAGATATATCCTTAAAGAAAAGGTTACTTATTTAGAATCATAAATGCTAGATAACAAAGTTCAATGTTTGCCCTGATTTGATGGAACACTTGGTCCTTCACCAGAAGTGCATGTAGGGCAGGCTCTACTTGTTTGTGAATTGATGCGCTGCCTTACATTACGCATGCCGCCTCGAGTTGCCTGGTGAACTCCTTGTCAACTCTGTTGTGCTGGTCTTGTTGCCCTCTTACATTTAGAACCTTCTTCAGCATAAGCAACATTAGTTGGTGACGGAGGACTTTGAGTGTCTGCATAAATAGAGTAAGAAAATATTCTTTAAACATTTTTAACTAAAAGTAAATTTCCATGTGATGAGGCGAAAAATGATCCATTTTTAGGGGGTCATTTAAGCCCGAATCCGAATTTATTTGATCAAATATTGCCCTAAATCGTTCCTTTTGTGATTTTAGGTACTTTGGGAGTGAAATCTGGAAAAGGAAGCAATTCGGACGTTTTTGGAGCATAAAAGTGAAGAAAACGCCAAAGTCTTAATTTTCCATGCTGGGAACAGTGCATGACGGCGTCAAGAGGAAGATTATGAAGGCGTCAAGAGTAAAAGTCCATGACGACCCAGAAGAGTTTTGGCGGCGTCATGAGGGTAGGGCGTCAAGAGTTAAAGTCGTGACGGCCTGGAAATGCAATGTTCTTGACGGCGTCAAATGTGGATCTAGGCAGTCCGAGGATTGTTTTGGCGGCGAGGTGACGGCGTCACCTATTTGGTCTTGACGCCGTCAGACCCCTTTTCCTATATATAGTTTTCTAATTTTTCACATTTAGGAGAGAAGTTTTGGGAGAAACTCTAAGTACGATTTTGGTGTAACTTTACAGGTTTTTCAAGGGTTCCAACCCCTTGATACCTTGCATGATTAATCAAGATAAGTGTTCTTCTAATTCAATCAATATGTCTATGTGTTGGTTGTCTATATCATGTTCTTGTCTTAATTCTATCATGCTAGGCTAGATCTCTTTTGTGTTTGCTTAGATCTAATGAAACCTAGATATTGATTATGTGTTGATTACTTGTTTATTCTTGTCTTGGATGAATGATTTATATGTTAGGCTTAAGAAAACTGGCAGATCTCCAATTGGTAACATGCTTGAACGTCTTAAGAAACATGAACCAACGCGCACTAGGTCTTTATTGGTTGTATTTAATGCATGAGCCACTGTTTACAATCCCTATAGTTGTGCTGGGCATGGTGTAGGAGGAGATAAGAGCTCATAGAATTGGGGAGTTATGTGTGCCACCCCATGAATGGTATTAAGGAATACAATCCGTCATCCATGCAATTATAACAAGTAATTAACGTGTAAAAGATATCTAGGGAGTAGTGAAATCTAAGTAAACACATTTTCTCCAATTACTGCTCAAACTTTAGTATAAATTAGTTTACTTTCATTTTTTGTATTTTATTTTGATTGCATCTTAGTATTGGGTTAGTTGAATAGCAACTAATTCCGCCCACTCTTCCAATACCCGAGATTTTTACTTGCTTTCTAAAAAATATAAAAACACAAAAATAATCATCCCTCATCTTTAGAACTAGTATTTAGGCTTTCTAATCCTAGCGACACTATTCCTAAGCTGAACGATCAATCCCCCGGTACTTGTCACTATACTATACTACAACGATCAGGTACACTGCCTGGTGGGGGTTGTAAGCTTCTCGAGATCCCTCGAGAGGTAAAGCCTGTTGCGATTCTCACGCATCAAGTTTTTGGCGCCGCAGCCCGGGGAATAGTTATTGTCTAGGTTAGAATTTCTTTTTATTAGGTCTACTTGCTAGATTCCTTTCTAGTAAGATTTTATTTTTATTTTTAGGTTCTCTTAGTCTATCTATTTCTTTGTGTCTTTGTTCGTAAACTGTTTCGATGGATAACAATAACATTGATCGTTTGATTCCTGTTATTCTTGTTTTTCGTCGTAGGATTTTCCAAATGCCCGCCCCACTTCCTTTAGCAGAAAATGAGAACCCACCTAACCTCTCACCCAACCACCACTTTGACAATAATTCTGAGCTAGAAGAGTCTGATCATGATGATGACCGTAGGGCTAGTCCTTTTTACTATTCAGACTCCGATGAGGATCTTGATGATGGTGACGTGATTAATGAGGATAGAATGGAAGAGGAAATAAACCCTCTTAGGTATGTCGACCCCAGAACTAGGATTGAGTGCGATAGTTCATTTAACATGCAATTCCCTTGTAAGATCGGATTTAAGAGCTTTAACGTCTATCTCAACTCATCTCTTCCAATGAACATAATCTCACGTAATGAATACAATAAAATCATGGTAGATGAGTTAGAATACAAAGGAGAAAACATTATTGCTAAGGCAATACCATTGCATGTGTTTGTAGGAAGGTTGGTTTATCTTGTTGAGTTCATGGTTATGGAGAATCTAGGAGAGTTTATTGATAATAAATTGACCCAAGTTGTGTTTGGAAAACCCTTCAAACGATTGACCAACCTCGATGAAAAACTCATAGAAGGGCTGATTACATTCTCGGATGGGGATGAAGATTTTGTCTATCAAATGCCCCACGCACACCCTAGGTTCAAAGATTTTTCCATGGAAAAATGTAGTAGGTATCCACCCATGGAAATGCTAAGTGAGAATGATAAGAGAAAAGGACTTAAGTACACTCATGAAAAGAATAAAAAATACTATCGCGGGTGCTTGGAATTAGGAGACGAGTATAAGAAAGATGAGGCGACAATTAGATGGCTCACACTTGATTATGTGAGCATAAGCGATACACGATAACCCATGACCTTGAGTCTAGCTACAAGACTCGTAAATAAAGAAAAGCGCTTCTTGGGAGGCAACCCATGTTTTGTGTGATTTTATTTGTTTGATTGTTATTTGCTTCCGTATGCATGCTTTATTTTTATTGTTGGTAGATCATGTTTCTAAACTAAAATGTGGAAATACTTTACTTTGTTGTTTTGGCTTAGTCTTAACTCCACCTAGAAGTATTTTTGCAAAAGATAAGTGTAAGGGGAAACCCCAAATATGTTTTTTTTAAGAAACAAACCGATCATGATTCTCCACAATATTAAATAAGCATGTATATTCGTATTTGTTAGAGTCAAATGCTTGTATTGAGTCATAATGAAGTTTTGTAGGATTTTCCAGGAAGTAGGACCAAGTTTTTCCAGAAATTTTCCGGAAACTTAACATAAGAATTTCTGCAGGTCAATTCTGACGGCGTCAGGGGTTTACTCTTGACGGCGTCAGGAGTTAAAATCTGGAAATTTTACCGGTTTTGTTTTTCTAACGGAGTCTTATGGTTTTTGTGAATTATTAAGTTTTATAATCTCCAGGAGATCTGCAAACTTCATTCCATAAACATTATATCTTATCTTGTTTTCTAGGATTTAGAAACTTATATAGGATGCCGCCGATTTTACGCGAGGTTGTCTTGTCTATTTTGTCTGGTTTTACAGGTTATGTATGACAAGAAGATGATTTATATTCTGGAAGGGAAGCTTTGATTGTTCATTTTCTTGGAGGAAGATTTAGCCTGGCCATCCTATTATCCATACCGAGCGAATCAGGGGAGTATTTGATTTCATTCTCTTTACTTTTTCACTTTTACATTCTTTACTTGAACATTGGGGACAATGTTCATCTTAAGTGTAAGGGGAGGGTAAAAAGATGATACCTTACATATGCACTTCCGCTTGAGTTTGTTTTGTTTGATGGTAGATGTGTAATAAAACTATGAGAAATACTTGTTAGTGCAATTTTAGCGCCAAATTTAAAATTTTTTACAACATTTAGGAGTGAAACTTTAGCCATAGCAAGCGTCTCATGGATAGGAGATTGTATGACTAGCATATAACCGTATATTCAGAAAAATTTTCCACCCAAAAATGTGAGGTTCGCCTTTAGATTTGATAGGAAAAGCATTTATTATTAGTGCTTATGAGTGTACCGGTAGCATTTAGATTCTAGAAGTTGCGTTAGTGATGCATCCCGAGACCGCTAGTGAGACTACATTCGTGTAGTAGGATTTACTACATGATAAGAGGCATTAGGATCACCCTTGTGTTAAACCCGTATCATAATTACTTGACCATTTAAGTCATATTACTTGGCTAGTTAAGTCAACTAATTTTTCCCACAACCTTAGCGTTGTACTCATTTTTAGTACACGAAACCCCTAGTACACCCCTCCGAGCCTATCTTTTCGTTTCTAACTTTAAGCATTTTACTTAAAGGAAGAATTTGTTACACCCCACTCAAATGTACAACCAAATCGCCTTAGCCTTCCGTGTATGCGCTCATTTTTAGTGCATTATTGTTATTTGTTAAACCCTAAGTTAACTTTCTAATTGATTACATGGTTGCTAAGTCGAGTCATATCCTTGTACATATTGTTTTGGGACGATTGGGACTCATGGGTAAGTACTTATTTTATGGAGTAATGGGGAAGAACATCATTTTATTACCCCCATATATACGTTAATCTTAAAAGTGCTCCAAGTGTTTTGATTTTCTTAATTCGAGTCATTAGTTTAGTTTATTGTAAAGTATGTAAAGATTCAAGTGTAAGGGGAATTCTCATCCTCTATGATGTATTATTTTGGATGGTAGGGTAAGAGTGTATGTAAAAAAAAAAAAAAAAAAAAAAAAAAAAAAAAAAAAAAAATAGAAAAAGAAAAAAAAAAAGAGAAAAAAAAAAGAAAAAAGAAAAAAGAAAAAAAAAAAAAAAAGAGAAAAAACATACGGACTACCATCCCTTTTCATTCTGTGTTTATTTTATGTTTTTGTTATTTTTCATTTATTAGCTTAAGTCGAGTCTAGTCTTGGCTTAGCAACGCCATATTGTACATGTAATTAACCAAGATTGTTAACTCGCCACCAGTAAAACTTCCTTTATCCAACAAAACCGTGTATTTCATATCCCTACACCTAACGTTACAACCCTTTAAAAGACCTCTTTGATAGTTTATCCTAGGTGCTTACGCCATGTGGTGGAGGTTTGATCATTTCCCAAGCCTATGGTAATCTATTTTGCTATGACAGGTAGTGAGAGATATCTTCCGTTTTCATATTGTAATTTACACTTTATTACACCCGAGAGATGTGAGTATCTAAACACTATTTGTGAGGTGCTTGTGTATGACCTCCGTGCTTGTCTATTGGTCTTTAGTGGAACGATTATTTGTTGTAATTACTTTTATATTGGTGTTAAATGACCCCTAACTTGTCTTTTGAGTAGAATAAAAGCGCATTTGCTTGAGGACAAGCAAATCTCAAGTGTAAGGGTATATGATGAGGCGAAAAATGATCCGTTTTTAGGGGGTCATTTAAGCCCGAATCCGAATTTATTTGATCAAATATTGCTCTAAATCGTTCCTTTTGTGATTTTAGGTACTTTGGGAGTGAAATCTGGAAAGGAAGCAATTCGGACGTTTTTGGAGCATAAAAGTGAAGAAAACGCCAAAGTCTTAATTTTCCATGCTGGGAACAGTGCATGACGGCGTCAAGAGGAAGATTATGACGGCGTCAAGAGTAAAAGTCCATGACGACCCAGAAGAGTTTTGATGGCGTCATGAGGGTTGGGCGTCAAGAGTTAAAGTCGTGACGGCCTGGAAATGCAATGTTCTTGACGGCGTCAAATGTGGATCTAGGCAGTCCGAGGATTGTTTTGGCGGCGAGGTGACGGCGTCACCTATTTGGTCTTGACGCCGTCAGACCCCTTTTCCTATATATAGTTTTCTAATTTTTCATATTTAGGAGAGAAGTTTTGGGAGAAACCCTAAGTACGATTTTGGTGTAACTTTACAGGTTTTTCAAGGGTTCCAACCCCTTGATACCTTGCATGATTAATCAAGATAAGTGTTCTTCTAATTCAATCAATATGTCTATGTGTTGGTTGTCTATATCATGTTCTTGTCTTAATTCTATCATGCTAGGCTAGATCTCTTTTGTGTTTGCTTAGATCTAATGAAACCTAGATATTGATTATGTGTTGATTACTTGTTTATTATTGTCTTGGATGAATGATTTATATGTTAGGCTTAAGAAAACTGGCAGATCTCCAATTGGTAACATGCTTGAACGTCTTAAGAAACATGAACCAACGCGCACTAGGTCTTTATTGGTTGTATTTAATGCATGAGCCACTGTTTACAATCCCTATAGTTGTGCTGGGCATGGTGTAGGAGGAGATAAGAGCTCATAGAATTGGGGAGTTATGTGTGCCACCCCATGAATGGTATTAAGGAATACAATCCGTCATCCATGCAATTATAACAAGTAATTAACGTGTAAAAGATATCTAGGGAGTAGTGAAATCTAAGTAAACACATTTTCTCCAATTACTGCTCACAACTTTAGTATAAATTAGTTTACTTTCATTTTTTGTATTTTATTTTGATTGCATCTTAGTATTGGGTTAGTTGAATAACAACTAATTCCGCCCACTCTTCCAATACCCGAGATTTTTGCTTGCTTTCTAAAAAATATAAAAACACAAAAATAATCATCCCTCATCTTTAGAACTAGTATTTAGGCTTTCTAATCCTAGCTACACTATTCCTAAGCTAAACGATCAATCCCCCGGTACTTGTCACTATACTATACTACAACGATCAGGTACACTGCCTGGTGAGGGTTGTAAGCTTCTCGAGATCCCTCGAGAGGTAAAGCCTGTTGCGATTCCCACGCATCACCATGTTTGCATAAAATCCATTGTGTAAAATTAATTACCATGAGCTGAACTGCATTCAGAATTATGCGAAACAACACGGTGCCTGACATTACGGTGAAAATCCTCCGATGTTCTCAACCTTGTTTGCTGACTGTGTTGTACTGATGTATTGGCATGTGCAGAATCAAAACCTTTGTTGGAAGGCGTGCTGGTGATAATGAAGCCACCATCCGAATTACCTGAACAAACACATAGTTATATTTACTTTCCCTACTTTTCTTTATAAAAAATAGGCAAAAGCATTGTGCAAATGTTTAGATGCCTACCTTTTGCCTGCTGCAAACCAATGTTGCAAAACTCGCTAGGCGTAGGCGGGGCGGTCGACCACCTTCGAGGCAGAATTCGCCTAGGCGGATTGGACTTTTCTATATAAAAAAATTAAAATTATATGTATTTGGTATAAAATATGCATAATTTATATATATATTTTTAGTAATTTTATTAATGTTTTCATTATTTTTAATTATATATCTTTTATATATGTTGTAAAATTTACATTATGTGTGATATTTATTAAGTTTTGGGCTTAAAGTATACTCCAAGACTTTATTGGGCCTATGTATAAGTTTTTAATGGGCCAAAAAAACCACTAATAATATATTAGGGTTACGCTAGGTTATAATTTAATACTCAACCCCCACATGCACTCATCTCTCTTCACCCTCTTGTCTCCCTTCTCCAAAATCTGAAGTTAAACCGGTGTTGACCGGAGTTGACTGTCGCTGATCGGCGTTGACCGACCCTCCGCCTAGGCTTATTTGGCCCGCCTAGGCGGTTGGTTGTCCGCCTTTTGACCAAAACGCCTAGTTTGGCCGATTTGCTGCAAATCGCGGCGATGGGTGGCCGACTAGCGCCTAGGTGGCCGCCTAGGCCGCTTTTTACAACACTGCTACAAACTGGATGATCCTGTAGTTGTGTGAATATTGTTTTCTGAAGCAGGTTGTAAAATATAGTCATCAATACGTTGCTTGGTATTCCAGCCAACACTTTCAATCTGTTGTTTTTCATTTCGTTTAACACCGGCTGAACATCTTTTGCACTAGTTAATTCTTAATTACAGAAAGGGATTTTCATAAGCCAAAAGCAGCAGACCTGAGGTGTGAGGCTATGTAAAATGTACATCCCAATTTGTAACATCGTAGTTATCCCCAGCCACATTTTTTTGGAAACCTGATGAAGAACCTTCACCTACACAAAATCTACAGTCAACATCCAATTTCAGGTGCACTTATGTTATTAATACTTGCTTGAAAATTTTAAATTGAAGTAACCTTGAGCAGGCAGAACAGCTTGTGTTGAAAAATTCAGCTTGGCAACATTGTAAATGGATGGTGTTGATTGAGTATTGGTGTATAAACTCTGATTCCCAGCATTTTGTGGCTTGGAAACAAAAGGCAAGCATGTACTTTCAAGATTCTTTGATGTTTGTTTATGAGAATATTGATTATTACTATTGTGATATTCAATGTTTGATTTGGGTTGCATTGTTGGAAACAGCAATATACAGATGTTTTGCGACCAAAAGCATAAATAAAAAACAATAGCTGATAGTAGTATTTTAATAGCAAACATTATTAAGAACATATACATTGTCAAATAATGATTTGCAGACAGTGTAAACAGAGTAAAATGTTAGAACCTCTTTTGAAAAAAATAAATGATTTAAACACAAATAACCTTCAAACTAAATGGCTATTTGTTTGATGCACCAACTACCAACTTCGCTTAATTGTTTCATGCAACCGCATCTTATATAATCTACCCTATGCAACAAAAATGGACTCATAATTCCTATGCAACAAAAATGGACTCCTAATTTTGGCTATGACACTCATCTGAAAGAAAGCAAACAACTAAAATCATCAAAAATCCTAAAATACCAGACAATAAAACTGCAAATCCTAAAATTAAACCTATTAAAGATGCAATTCTAATATTACAAAAGTTAACCTTAAAAAGAACATAAATATTTCAAACCTAGCAAGAAAGTTTATTGACTAAAAGAAAGCAAATCCAGATGATACAAAGAAGTAATCCAACCAATTTGATCTAGCTGATACCTTAAAATATAAAGAAACAAAAATTTGTGGTAGGGAAAAAGGGTTTTTTGTACCTGGAAACAAATGGCAACAATCCAACCACAAAACATAATAAAAACTTCACCTTTGTTCCTTCAACCACACCTCCCCTCACAAACGCATTGTACCCCCATTATAATATTATATTACTGTAGATTTAACTGTACACCCTCTCACAAAAGTACTATAGATGCTTTGGTCTCGGATCGGGTAAATTTTCGGTCGTTGGTTTTTTTCCATTGGAGTCGGTTTGGCCGGACGCACTCACAAACGGAAAAAGATGTGAGAGGGAGACGCTTTTATTAGACGGCCCCAAATGGTTTATTTAGGGTATGGGCCTCCAATATAAAAACGGGCCTAAAAGTTTGTGAATAGAAGGCCACGCCTTTTGTTATATCTTTATAATTGTGTATTGTTCGAGTCCTTTTGGTGTAACGCATAGGAGGATAGTGCGATTTTAAGGATTGCAGCCGAAAATTATAAGTTCTCTTAAATACTTTTCTGCATATAGTAAGCCTTTAATCTCTTCTGTGATCGATTATCAGATCTCATATATTTTCTCTCATTTGGTTCGTCGAGTGAAAAAAAGCTCATAGACTTTTACTTAAGTAAACACTACTACAAAAAAGGACATAAAGCCCGGTTGAAAATGGTCATAAATCCTGTTTTTTACACACCGGCTGTAAGTTTATACCTGTAATCACCATAAAAAAGGATTAGTTAGCTACATTGAATATCTTCCTCAAGAGTTTATAGCTTCATTATTAAATTAGTTTTTAGAAGCCAATCAATATACGTACAACAAACCAATTGGCTTGACTCAGCCAGTCATTTGAAAATTTCGGCACTATACTTGAGGATGAATGTTCATAGATATGGTTATGTATTTTGTTCAGTTGATATTGAAACTATTAGGAAAAGACAACTAACATCTAACTCACTAAAAGAGAAGAAAGAAAAAGAGCAACCAATAAAAGTGTTATAAACTCGTCATTGAAAAGTAAAAATGATACGAACCAAATCGAGCAACAAAAACAAATCAATTTTAGAAATCAAGTTGAACGATTAATATAATATATACTTAACGACACAGATATTTGATATGACTAATTAATTAATTAGTTTGTTTAGTTACCTTTATTATATTTTCTTAGTGAACAAGTTAAAGTATTACTACCTCTGTCCCATAATTATAGTACACTGTTAACTTTTTAAGTCTTTATTTTGCAACTTTGATCTTATGTATTTTTATTTGTGTTCTATAATACTTGATAAAAATTACACGAATGAAAAATACATTTTACAACTCAATGTATTCATATATTTTGCATCAAGTAATATATAACACAAATTAAAATATTTATGGTCAAAGTTGAAAACTAAAGACTTCAAAAGTCAACAGTGGGGTTGTAACCGGATATGTAGAAGATTATTAATGGTTTAGTTATATGATTTCATTATTGGGAGAGAGATCGACCTCTCGAAAGTTGATCATCTATTTTTATTGTTCTTTTACCTCATTATCGACTCAGTTCGTATCAAAATTATTGATAGTAAACACCTAAACTCTAGAGAGAAGCCCGAAATTATAACCTTTTGGTATCCTAAGATTTAATACTACTCCTAACTGAAAGTTCATTTCAATCGTGGCTTTTGATGACAATTAGCATCTTTCTTCATCCTGTCACCCTTTCATTACATAACCTACAATTTTGATGACAAAATAATTAAATACCAACAAAATGTGGATAGAACTAGTCCTTACAATTTCTCCAGTTTACTTAATATCTCTAATAAGTCAAATACCAAAAGTCCAACCCGACACTAACTGTTTCGGCCCGTAGCAAATAACAATTGAACCATAACCTATTTTGAGACATTTACATTTGAAGTAGTGGGACAAAAAAGTAGAATTAAAAAGGAAACAGAAACTACTCATTTTCATGTCAACCAACCCATCTATATGTCTTCGACCCGCACCAAAATTACTCATTTTGACCCAAATAAGTTTCGAGCAGCCTCGTTCAAAACTATTAAACAGGTATTCCTGAATCTGCATACGTGTAACAGTAACCCCAGCATCAACCCAAAGAAATAACAGTCGGTTATCATTCTTAGTTTCTTACCCTCCCCATTTTCACCAGCATTATTTATGCATTTAATCGGAAACACGTCTTTCACTTGAAAGCACATAGTTTTGAGAATAGCCCGAGCTATATGAAACTTATTCATGAACCTTGTAATTCTAAACAATACAGCATGCAGAATCATCACGCCACCATATGACAAAAGAGTATTAGAAGAAACTCTTCAATTTCACAAGAATATTTTGTAACACCAGCAATAGAAATTGAAACCTCTAAAGCATATTTAGTGGATGCATTGTTCCTAAGCATAAAAGCAAAGTGATCAAACAATAAACCGTAGTTTAAATTTATCACCTCTTTACTGGTGTCAACTAGTTTCAAAGCACCAGTTCCATAAGAACTTTTAGCCTCACCTTTTCTTACACGATTGACCCAACGTTTCTGCATATTGGTTACCTTAACATCCCAAATCACAAACCCGGAAAATCAACATAATGGATGTTGTTTTTATTCTGAAGCAAATGGAAATTAATGAAATGGTTTCCCTTAATTGCTACCGTATCTCAGACTTACAGGTAAACAGAATACATCATTCCAAGAAGTAACTTTTTTGAAATGCATTTATGGTTTTATGATGTGTTATTGAATCAGGTGAAATACATTTACCATCTAAAGATAGACAAAATGGACTTAACATGTAACATTACAACAGAAATGATGAATGAGGAATATAATAAGGTTAAAAAAAGTGAAATCACAGCCAAAAATCTAAACAGTAGAATCTAATAGTATGTAAAAGTAAAATACGATGCTAAGAAGGCGGTTTCAAATATGGATCGAGTACTAGAATATGAATCTGCCTCAAGGGAGGTGCATGTATTTCTTAGCCTATTCCCCCTCAACAATACAATTAATGATCCACTAATTAGTCGACTTGATCCTGCAGGGGTGTATTCAGGGCTACATGGTCCTGTAATGCAGTCTAGTGGTCGTTTCCCTCGCCCTGAAAAGTTATCTCACTCTAGTCGGCTTGATCCTGCAGGGGTGTATTCAGGAGCCAATTATTTGGTTAGACATGGTCTAGCTTGAAATGCACTCTAGTGGTCGTTTATCTCATCTGAAAAGTTATCTCACTCTAACTAAAAAAAACTTAGGACCATGGAATGTAGTGCAGAAAAGTGAAATCTTAGTTGGCTTCGATATCAGGGTTTACTAAAGTACTGCTCCACATTCATTTGAATGGTATATGCATGGGTGAGGTTTGTTAGCCCGTGTTAGTGTTAACTACTTTTAGTTGTTGTGCTCTGAAGGTGATATATGTTTTAGAAGATGTGTTTCAGGTCGTTTGGTGTTTAGTTGTTGTCGCACTATAATCAAATGTCTCAGTTGTACATATTTATTAGTGTTACATTCCATGCAAATTGAATGTAAGTTGGAAGGTTAAACAAACATTAACCTTACTTGTGGATCTTGAAGTGATCCCTTTCGCTCGGCTCATCACTTGAGTAAAACATGTTGTGATACTAGCTAGATTAATTGGGACTATGATGTTTTCCTAACCTATTGAGTCTATTTGATGCAATTATAACGATTAATCAATCTTTCATACAATCGCACGTAAAATGCATTAAATATATATTTAATTTGGTAGTTTGGACCACAATTTTCATAAGTGTAATATGAGTAATTTCTAAGGGTTGTCAACATTGGTCATGTTCAATGTGGAGGTTCTAGGTACATACTTGTTACACGTCCAAACACTTATTCCCAAAGCACATGCTTGGTCTGCTAATTAATTTCTAGTCTATTTGGAGATTTTGGATCAAAATGATGATTAAAACTCTTATTAAAGAGTCTATATATATATATGTGGGAAGTGTTTTTTTTTGTAGAAATATAGTAAGAGGTGTAAGACGATGTCAATCACAAAGAAAGGGAGTGATGCCAATTTGGAGAAGAAGCGCATGATAGGGTTTTGGTTCCGGAAATGGAATTCGCTAGACGTGGCCCACCTTTTCATTTTAACTGAAGCACATTTATTGGCTGCTTGTGCCCCTTTTGTACCTAGTTGGGAAGCCTTCTGGTTTGGTTTGTTCTTGGGGTACTTATCAGGAACTGGTGTAACGCTAGGGTATCATAGATTACTTACCCACCGGAGTTTTAAGATCCCTAAATGGCTGGAATACTTCTTAGTCTACTGTGCTTCCATTGCCAGTGAGGTATTTAATTTGCTTATATATGCGTATGTACATGCTCTCATCAATCCTTCAAATCTTAGGGTTTTGTTATTATTTTTGTATAATTAAACATATGTGTAGGGAGATCCAATATTCTGGGTGAGTGTGCATAAGTACCATCACAAGTATGTGGATACTGAAAAGGATCCCCATACCCCAAATGAAGGTTTTTGGTTCGGTCATATGGGATGGTTATTGGACAATGACTATCTTGCAGCAAAGGTAAGTTTAGTCGCATGTATATATGGCTAACATGATGACATTGCATTTTATAGTATCGAATTGATCAAATAAATTAGGTTGGAGAATCAAGAAGTGGAGAATACTCAAATGTCCCAGAGCTAAAGGCGCAATGGTTCTATAGGTTTCTTCATGTGACATACTTTTGGCATCTAGCTGCACTTGCAATCCTATTGTATCTCGTTGGAGGCTTTCCCTACTTGGTTTGGGGAATGGTATATATAATAAGTTACATATACACATACATGCATAAAGTTGTCACTTCAGATTATAACAATTGTTAACCGAACCAGTTTATAATAGTTGTTTATAATTTCTTGACAATACAGGGGGTACGACCGGTGTTGACTCTTCACTTTTCCTTCCTCGTAAACACTGTGTCCCATAAATGGGGTGAGAGGCCATGGAACACCCCTGATACCTCCACAAATAACTGGTACGCTAAAACTTGAAATGATTAAATGCATGCATGCATGTGTTCAATGTAGAAATAGGATTTAAGATAACTTAATTAGATCAATAATATTGTAACACGAACAGGTGGTTGGCGATGTTAACTGTGGGAGAAGGTTGGCATAACAATCACCATGCTTTTCCAAACTCAGCTCGACATGGAATAGAGTGGTGGCAACTCGATTTAGGATGGGAACTGATCAAGTTTCTAGAGATGCTTGGATTGGCAACAGATGTTAAGTATCCAACGGCTGGCGATAAAGAAAGACTGAAATTGCGGTTGGACAACAACACCAAACAAACAAAGTAAAAGTAAAATAAAACTCTTGATGGATCTAGCTTGATCGTTAGAGTTGTTCTAATTATCAAGACATTGATAAGAAGAAAATAAAACAAGACAAGAGAAGGTTTAAATGAATATATGTGTGTAAGTGTATGTGTGTGTGTATATTTACTTATGTATATATGCATCGTGTATGTACATACACGTGTGCAGTTTTTTAAGCTAGTGAATCATTCCTGTTGTTCCTAATACTAATAAGTCATTCCTGCTATAAAGATATAGGTGTGACACCGTTTGTTTTCTGAGTATGGAATTTACGCCATTTTGGAAGCTTTCTGTTATTCACTGTGTTTCGAGAAATTGGAAGGAAGCCTATCTAAATGGGTTATTATTGTTTACTTGTGTTGCGTGAGTCGGCATAGGATGATATTGTGATCTTTAGGATTGTAAAGAAAAATATCTATTGTTCAGCAGGTTGCATATAGTTAACGTTTTACTTCTCTAAGGACTGATTACACTTTCAGATCTTATATTTTTACTTTCTGTTTGCTCGTCTTCTGTAAAAAAGCACATGGATTTTTACTAAAGTACACAATGAATCAGCCCCGTATATTTGTTAAGTTAGATAATCTATATTCACTATAAGAAAGGATTAGTTGGCTACACGGAAAATCTTCCTCAAATATTTTTATACCTTCAGTGTTAAACAAGTTTTTAGAAGCCAATTATCAATACACGTACAACAAACCAATTGACTTGACTCATGCCAGTCATTTGAAAATTTCAGCAGTATACTTGGTGATGAATGTTCATAGATATGGTTATGTATTTTGTTGAGTTGATATTAAAACAAATGGAAAGTAAAATATTCACAAACCAAATCAAGCAACGAAAACAAATCAGTTTTAGAAATCAAGTTGATCGATTAATATAATACATACTTAACGACACAGATATTATTGATACTAAAGAGAGAAGCCCGAAACTATAACCAATATTTGGTATCGTATGTTGTAAGTAACATCGACACTAAAGATTGATACAATCATACAAATGTTAGATAATAAAGGTCTATTGGCCCGGCTCCACTTATTTAGGCTTTTTAATAGCACTTAGGGTTTTGTGTTTGTATTTTCCATATCATTTGTAATCTCATTTATTCGTTGAATCGGATAATACAGTTTTCAGTATTTCTACATTGTATCAAGAGTTAAGACGAAGATAAAAAAAATAATAATAATAAAATAAAAAAAGTGTCGGTTGGGAAGGTACTGTTGTTGATTGCTAAATTCTTTATTCACCTATTGCTTTCTCATCTATTGCTTTCTTTGGCCTTTTAAGGTACTGTTGACGCAAGAAATAGATTTTTTTTTTTTTTTCTGACTTTTAATAATCAAATGTTGGGATTCCCATATTATATCAATTCGTGAATTAGTTTTTTGGTATTAATATGATTGGTTGATGGATCGATAATGGGATGGTGGGTTGCATTTGTTTGAGTTTCGATGGAAACAATTACTAGTAGTATATTAGGTTTGAATTTGTTCGAGTTTCGATAGTTGATAGTCCCATCCGTCGTGGTACAGAAATTTGCATCGGGTATTGTTGGTTGATTTGATTTTGCATTGGTGTTGGCAAAATATGTCTTGCATTGGTATCAACTACATGTTTTAGTTCCGCCCAGTTTCGCTTGATTATGCCTGGTTCTGCATTTGGTTACGTCTGGCTCTGATTCAATCTGGTTTTGTTTGGTTCTGAATCTGCATATATACTGCCTGGTTTTATCCGAATCTGTCTGTCTCTTGCATCCGTCGCCTGAATATGCTCTTTGTCCGTCTGATTTCGGAGTTTTCTTGTCAAACACTCAATGTAGGTTTGAGAGGGGATGTTAGATAATAACGGCCTATTGGCCTGAACTACTTGTTTGGGCCTATTTAATAGCACTTAGGATTGTCTTTGTATTTTTTATTTAATCACTTGTAATCTCACTTATTCAGTGAATCTGATAATACAGTTTTCAATATTCCGATTTCTGCAACAAACACCTATCACTACTACAAAAACGTTTAAAAGATTGGTTGAAAATCCTCAAAAAGAACGATTATGAACCACTTTATGTAAGGGTGATCTATTTGAGCGGAACACAAATAGATCAGTTGACAACCAATCTGACTAATACAACAAATAGATCATTTGCTACCTAAGAACCGATCTATTAAGTTAATTTTCAAATTAAAAATATATATATATATTTTTTATTGAAACCCGTATTTTTTTTTCAAATTTCTGTTCAATCACACAAAATACACTAATATTCCAATATATATGTGTTCAACAAAATAATCATCTTACAATACAACATCAAATGGCTTCAAGAAAAATAACACCATATAATATACGAACAAAGAACATAATGACACCAAATGGCTGCTATATGTAACCAAATATTTCTCGCCAGGTGAGAGATCAATGAGTTTAACCTACAATAAACAGCAGAATTTTAAGATTGTGTACAAAAGAGATGACAAAAAACACACAAATAAGTCGTCAAGAAAGAAGAAAAGCATGACCATACACAACCTGTGGATGAGCATAGCGCATCAGGCGGTTGAATGTAGAAGCATCACCCCAAACAGCAGCTCCATGTCGATGAACAGGGCGTTTGTAAACAGGATCAGCCTTCACTTGTCTTGCATCATTCCACAGGACCTCTGTGTCTGATCCAGAACGAATAACAAACTGATCTTGACCTTTCTCATCAGTAAGCCAGTGTTGCAGATTCTCCTGCATTGTTATGCCAAAAAGTTAAAACTGCAGTTTCATTTTCAAGTCATATAACTTGATAATTCAAGAGGTTCATGTCTTAGACAAACATAGTGTTGCGAATGCTGATACTTTAGAAATCGGAATCTTAGGATATTATTTGTGCATACACTGAAGTTTAACCTACCTATAACCACACTTAAAAAAAACGCCTAGCTTCTTAAGTTCAAATTCCAATATATAATCTGCAGAGATGACAAATTATAGAATCCACAATTATCTATTATTTCAATTAATAATTGGATCAGAGCCTGGACTTATTTCCCGGATACCAATAAGAGCATGCAGATACACAAATACCAATCTGATACACATATATAAAATAAATAAAGATAAAGCAAATAAAAACAAGACAAAATCAGGAATCTACCTTCCTTCCTTCAAGGCACAAGCTATACATAAACACCTTATGCTGGTGAAACAAATGACCCTTAAGTTGGCCAATATCACGAAACCAATAAATCGAACCCAATAATCAATTTAAACCTAAAGAAAAGTAAAGCTGGAAACGACCTTTAACGGGGATTGGTGCTTAAACTCGACTTTTGAAGATTAGATACGAGTCAATGATACTCTGCTTCAGGAATGCCAAGGTGTTCACTATCAATGTCCATGAGCTTCATCTCAAAATCAGCAATCTTATCTTGAGCTGTAATACAAAAAGTAACACAATAAACCAATGTCAATAAACCAATAATACACTGCCATTCTAAAATAAACCTTGAAAGACACCAAACAATGACAGTATGTCAATATACAATAGAAACGTGATTTCCAAATAAAAACTCCACAAAGAAAAATCTCATGTGTATCAAGTCCAGATAACCTTGCATATTTGATATTTCAGAGAAGACGATCTACTAACCAACATGTACATTCCATTTTAGCAGTGGTCAATGTCAGATCATATCAAGTTAACTTCAGATTAGTCCAACAACTTATCAATTATCACATGAAAAGTACATCAAAAGTCGGCAATAAACCTTTTACTAAATTACCATACATGGTAAACAGTACACAGTCAAGGTGTGTAGAAACACAAAAGCTTGCAAATTATGCCAACCTATACCAATTCATGACTCAACAAAATGCAACTCTCAGTTTAGTTAATACACCATAAAAAAGCACATATTCCCTGTACTAGTTAATTATAAGAAAATGCACATTCAATTACAACTCAATCCGCTTATTTATACGGTATTCAATCTGTTATTGGCTAATTAACACATGATTCTGCTTAATTTACTATGCTATAAAAAAAATCTAGAGAAGAATGATCTGTTCACATCAAAAAAGTTACTGTGACAGAATCACTTAATCTCATCTCTTGTTAACAGTTGCATAAAGTTCGAACACCTTACTCAATTTAAACAAGTAACTATCCATTTTTCTTACTGGAGCTATGTTAAACTCATTTTTATCGATCTATTTTTTAGCCTAGAATACAAATTAGTCTAACACGCTTGCTTAAATAAAGTGGCCACAAACTTATATTAGCAGCTTTGCAATATGTCATGTCTAAAAACAAAATAATAAGTTAAATTAACAACTTAATAAAAAAAACTACAAATTATATAAGTTAGATATATATAATATTTCAAATTAAACATAACAAACCCTAAATGACCATAAAACTCTACTAAACAGAGATTTAAAAAAAAATAAAGCATAAAAGCCTGCAAAAAATAAAACAATAAATACTTACTAGGAGATTCAAACATGAAAGTAACAGTATCATCTGCTTTCAAAGTAATAATATCATCATTACCAGCACACTTCAACATCTTACTCAAATCGTGAAGGAGAAGCATAAATTATAAGGATGAATGGCTCTGTAGTGGCAAATGCACAAAACAAAGAGTGGGGCGGCAGGAATTAGAGGGGCGGGGAAAGGAATTAGAGGGGAAAAGGGTTAGGGTTTTGATTTTTAGTAGTAGATGCGCTTTTGGTGTGAAAGTAGGGTAACGAAAATATTGAAAAGTCAAAAGCCCGCTTTTCATAAATAGATCGGTGGTTTTGTACGTAACCCATCTTTTTAAGTGAAAACACAAATAAAATGGGCTTTTTACTAAAGGGTGATCTATTTAACATAATAACCTTTTTTGCAGTAGTGTATAAAAATCCAGCGTACTATCTCTAATTGAAAGTTCATTACAATCATGGCTTGGCAACATGAGGCCACTTGCTTGCATTAAAGTCTAAAATTCCATGCATGGTCCTATTTTGTTGGTTGGTTATAGTACGTAGTGATAGTTTTTATGTTGCATTAGTAATAAATTGTAACACTTTCATGAATTAAAAGTAAGAAGAAATTGCCCCAAATCTATGTCTACCTCACTATTTCTCTTTGGAGTTTTAGCCTACTAAAACAAGGTTGTATCAACATCCCAAATCACGAACCCGGAAAATCAACTGAATGGATGTTGCTGCTATTCTTAAGCAAATGGTAATTAATGAAATGGTTTACCTTAATTGCTATCGTCTCTCACCGTCATACATGGACGGAGGATTTAAGGGGCAAGGAGGGGTTGTGGCCCCCCCAAAAATTTGAGTTGTAAGTAGTAGGTATTTGCTATATTTGTGAAAGTTTGTGAATATATGAAATATTAGTATGCTAAGATCCATGTTGGCCACCCCAAATTTTAGAGAAGTACAATATGTCAATATACTTATATACACGAAAAAAGAAAAGGATATGAAGGGGCAGATGAAAAGTAACAAAATGACAATTCACAATTGACAATTCACTTTATGTCTTTATCCACCATTCCAATCCTAATCGGTTCTTTGACAGTTTCACAACAACTCAACAAACCAACAATAGCCAACAAGGTATGAATCATCTCTTCTTTCTTTTATCTTCTTTTAGTTCTTGTTCATTTTGATGTAAATGTATTTGAGAATCTAACCATTGTTATTTGTTTAATCCTTAAAAGCAACAATCAAACTAAGTCAGTGACTATTTACTTAGGTCTAATAAAGTAATAATATTCGAATGATTTGGTAATGTATTCAATCAAGTATTGTTTTTGCAAATGTAGTTATGTTAGTTTCAATAGGTATAGTGCCACAGTGGTACATTCATAGACTTTTATATTAGCTTTATTTTTGAATCTAAAGGCCATCTTAAAGGGTATAAAATACTTTTTAGTTTCAATTAGTTTCAGTCAAGTCTTTTTAGTTTATAATTACAATACTAATTTAATGTCATGTTTTCTATTGTAGCGTGTAGGCTATGTAGCAAACTAGCTGATCATGGGAAATTTAAAATCACAAACGCTTCACATGTTTTACAAGAGAAAAAGTAATGATACAAATGACAATTGTAACCAAGAGAATAAACGCTCGAAACCGTCGACAAGTGAGCCTCAAAAACAACAAAATGAACCAAGGGAGAATAAAACTGAAGCTACAGGGCCAAATACTAAAGAAGCGGATTCTACGTGTTTGGAAAGGGATCATGCAAAGCGCCAACAACTTTGGGAGTATCCATTTAATGAGAGGGAGGAACTAAGACGAGCTTATCTCAATGAGGGACCTTTCCAAATTCACCTGAAAGAGTATCCTCATAAAGGTTCAGAGAAGCATCCTCGTAGGTTCCAATACTCGTGGTTTAGTATTTTCCCTAATTGGCTAGAATATTCACCCACAACGCATTCTGCTTATTGCTTTATTTGTTACTTATTTAATGACAAGCCGAATGTGCGCCATGGTTCTGATGCATTTACAGTTAAAGGGTTCAACAATTGGAAAAAGGTTAATGATGGGAAAAATTTGTTCATTCCTTAAGCATATTGGTTGTTCACAACATAGAAATGCCGTGGCTTGTTGTGAGAATTTGTTAAACCAAACGAGACACATTGAAAACATCATAGAGAAGCAAAGTGCAGAGCAAATTTTGAAGAACCGTATACGACTGAAAGCTTCAATTGATATAGTGCGTTGGTTGACATTCCAAACTTGTGCCTTTCGTGGGAATGATGAAAATGAGAAATCTAGAAATCGAGGTAATTTCATAGAAATGTTGAAACTTTTAGCTTCGTACAACGATGAACTTGCTCAAGTTGTGTTGGAGAATGCTCATTTTAATTCAAAGTATACTTCAGGAGATATTCAAAAAGAAATCCTGAATATTATTGCAAACAGGGTTCGAAGGCATATACGAAGTGAAGTGGGCAATTCTTACTTTTGTGTTATGGTGGATGAGTCGCGAGATGAGTCTAAAAAAGAGCAAATGGCTATAGTTTTAAGATTTGTTGATAAGGATGGGATCATAAGAGAAAGGTTCTTAGATTTAGTACATGTTTCTGATACTTCAGCATTAACTCTCAAAACAAAGTTGTTGAAACGACTTTTGCGGTATGAATTTGATACAAGTAATATCCGTGGCCAAGGGTACGATGGTGCTAGTAACATGAGAGGGGAATGGAATGGGTTACAAGCACTTGTTTCTAGAGATTGTCCATATGCATATTATGTTCATTGCTTTGCTCACAGGCTGCAACTTGCATTAGTTGCTGCTTCAAGGGACGTTATACCCGTTCACCAATTTTTCACAAATTTGACTAACATTATTAATGTAATTTGTGGTTCTAGTAAGCGCCATGATGAGTTACAAAAAGCTAAGGCGGTTGAGACTAAACAATTATTGGAACTTGGTGAAATTAAAAAAGGAAAAGGAGCAAATCAAGTCACGACCTTAAGACGAGCTGGTGATACACGTTGGGGTTCTCACTTTCTTTCAGTTTCAAGTTTGCTTAAGATGTATAATCCTACTCGTATAGTTCTTGAAGGTATAATAGAAGATGGATCTTATGCGGCTCAACGTGGAGATGCTGATGGATGTTATACTCATTTGAAATCCTTTGAGTTTGTATTCATTCTACACTTGATAAATGAAATAACGGGGAGGACTGATATTCTTTCAAAAGCTCTACAAAAGAAATCCTTAGATATTGGCAATGCTATGGAGCTAGTTTCAGCAACAAAGGAAAGTCTCAATAATTTCAGAAATAATGGATGGGAAAGTTTAATACGACAGGTAATAACATTTTGTGAAAAACATCAAATACGTATGCCTGATATGAATGCTCCATACAAATCTAGTAGATATCGCCCTCGTCGACAAGATAATCATGTTACTTTTGAACATTATTATCGGGTAGATATTTTTATATGCACTTTGGACAAGCAATTGCACGAGATGGCCTTTAGATTTAATGATGAAGCGATTGAGTTGTTGACTCTTAGTTCCGCTTTGATTCCTAAAAATGATGAAGTGTTAAATGTTGATAAAATTTCCCTTCTTGTTGAGAAGTATTACCCATTTGACTTTACCAAACAAGAGAGGTTTCAGTTGAGATATCAGTTAGAGATGTTCAAAATTGTTAGGTTAAAGAACTCAAAACTGAGTGGTGCTTCCACTATCGCTAGATTATGCGAAATTCTTGTCGAAACTGAGAAACATGAGACATATCATTTGGTTGATAGATTGATCCGTCTTATCTTGACACTTCCGGTTTCTACTGCTACTACCGAGATGGGATTTTCGGTAATGAAGATATGTAAAAATCGACTTTGCAATAGGATGTCAGATAAGTTTCTTGCAGACAGCTTGGTGGTTCACATTGAAAAAGATATCGCTGAAATGTTCGATTCAGCTTCTATAATTGATGAATTTAAAAACCTCAAAGGTCGTCGAGCTGATTTGTAATTTGCTTTTATCTTTATCGTTTATCTTATGTCTTTTTTCTTTATGACCTTCTTTTTGTGTTATGGATGCTTTATACATTAGAAATTATATTTTGTGTTTGAATGATTTTGGCCCCCCGATTAATTTGTTCAAGCTCCGTCCCTGCCGTCATACGTAAGATGCATTAAATATATATTTAATTTGGTAGTTTGGACCACAATTTTCATAAGTGTAATATGAGTAATTTCTAAGGGATGTCAACATTGGGCATGTTCAATGTGGAGGTTCTAGGTACGTACTTTCGACACGTCCAAATACTTATCCCCAAAGCTCATGCTTGGTCTGCTAATTAATTTCTAGGCTATTTAGAGATTTAGGATCAAAATGATGATTAAAACTCTTATTAAAGAGTCTATATATATGAGGGAAGTGTTTTTTAAACATATGTGTAGGGAGATCCAATATTCTGGGTGAGTGTGCATAAGTACCATCACAAGTATGTGGATACCGAAAAGGATCCCCATACCCCAAATGAAGGTTTTTGGTTCGGTCATATGGGATGGTTATTGGACAATGACTATCTTGCAGCAAAGGTAAGTTTAGTCGCATGTATATATGGCTAACATGATGACATTGCATTTTATAGTATTGAATTGATCAAATAAATTAGATTGGAGAATCAAGAAGTGGAGAATACTCAAATGTCCCAGAGCAAAAGGCGCAATAGTTCTATAGGTTTCTTCATGCTACATACTTTTGGCATCTAGCTGCACTTGCAATCCTATTGTATCTCCTTGGAGGCTTTCCCTACTTGGTTTGGGGAATGGTATATATAATAAGTTACATATACACATACATGCATAATTTGTCATTTCAGATTATAACAATTGTTATCGGAACCAGTTTTTTATAATAGTTGTTTCTTGACAATACAAGGGGTACGACCGGTATTGACTCTTCACTTTTCCTTCCTCGTAAACACTGTGTCCCATAAATGGGGTGAGAGGCCATGGAATACCCCTGATACCTCCACAAATAACTTGTATGCTAAAACTTGAAATGATTAAATGTATGCATGTGTTCAATGTAGAAATAAGATTTAAGATAACTTAATTAGATCAATAATATCGTAACACGAACAGGTAGTTGGCGATGTTAACTGTGGGAGAAGGTTGGCATAACAATCACCATGTTTTTCCAAACTCAGCTCGACATGGAATAGAGTGGTGGCAATTCGATTTAGGATGGGAATTGATCAAGTTTCTAGAGATGGTTGGATTGGCAACAGATGTGTTAAGTATCCAACGGCTGGCGATAAAGAAAGACTAAAATTACGGTTGGACAACAACACCAAACAAACAAAGTAAAACTAAAATGAAAACTCTTGATGGATCTAGCTTGATCGTTAGAGTTGTTCTTATTATCAAGACATTGATAAGAAATAAGTGTCTAACAACTTTAAATAAAAAAGAGCTAATGACTTATAAATGTAACTAAGTTGACACTTTTTTTTTTTTTTTATATATAGCCATTTTTTTTAATACAATCTTTTCAAATTTCGTCTATTGTGGGTGTATAACATATTAAACTTAGAGGAGAGTTATTTTACATAATAAACTTTTCTCATATACCAAGGGACTAGAGGTGGCAAAACGGGCGGGTCCGGGCACGGGCTAGAACGGGCACGGGCTAGAATGGTCACGAGCTAAAACGGACACGGTCTTAATAGGCACGGGCCAAACGGGCACATGTTATACAAATATGCCCATTTCAAAAAAAAAAATTAGGTGGCTAAATGCGCCCAAATCTTTTACAAAAATAGCCAAAATTAGCTCATTCTTTTTATTTTAAGCACAAATTGTCACCCCTACAAGGGACTTATCCTCACCCTTCATCTAAAGCATTTTAATATTTCACATATTTTTTATAATTTAAATATCTCTTAAACCGTTAATCGTTAAGCAAAAATAATTACACTATCGCGACGAGCATTTAATTATCTTTCTATAGACGGGCACTTTGATATAATTTCGACAAAAAATTTTTTCGTTTGTTTCACGTTTTTTCGTCATTTTATTTATTTATTTATTTGTTAAACTTGCATAAGAAATTAAATGTGATTAAACACTAATTTAAATATTCTAATAATATCACATGCAAATGTCATATTAGTGTTAAATCACATATGATATGTAATATCATATTATCATATGTGATTTAACAATAATATCACATGTGATATTATCACATGTAATTTAACACTAATATCACATGTGATATTATTAGAATATTCAAATTAGTGTTTAATTAGATGTGATTTTTTCATGCAAATTTCAGTAACGAAAACAAAAAAAAAACATGAAAAATAGGAAAAATATATCAAATTGCCTACCAAAATTATTAATGGTTGTGTATCATCAAGTATTAATTGTTGTGTGTACCACGTTGTGGTGTGTACCACGATGAGAAGAAAAAAAATGCCTGACATTAAAAGGTCATTAAATTCGGAAGTATTGGTTCTAGAATTCAAACTGTGGTTTTGACTAAAATACCCTTATCAACCCTTAGAATTACCAAAACCTCTTCACCTATATATATACGGAGTATATGTATATACATGCAGTGAGTGGTATAACATATATTATAGAAGAGCCCATAGTAGAGTTAGATGGGCAAGGCAATGCCATTCACAATTGACAGATGGAGTGACGTCTGTTTAGAGAAGAAGCTTAAAGGAGGTTTTTGGTTACGGAAATGGAATTCGGTAGATTTGACTTACCTTTTTTTGGTCATCGAAAGTCATGTCTTGGCTGTTTGCTCAATTTTCCTTTTCAGTTGGGGAGCTTTATGGGTGACTCTTGTTTTAGCAGCAATAACAGGAATCGGTGTGACCCTAGGTTACCATAGACTTCTTACACACAGGAGTTTCAAGGTCGCAAAATGGCTTGAATATTTCTTAGTCTACTGTGGTTCCCTGGCTAGCCAGGTAATTTACTTGTACATGTGTTTGTGCAGCCAGTTCTTTTAATACATGGGTACGTGCTTTTATTTTTCTGAAATTAAGTGTACACGCAGAGAGATCCAATATTTTGGGTAAGCATACACAAGAACCATCACAAGTACGTTGATACAGATAAGGACCCACATACCCCAAAAGAAGGTATTTGGTTCAGTCATATGGGATGGTTTCTTTACAACGACTACATTGCTGCAAAGGTATGTATTGAACTATATGATAAAATAACTCATATATATAAACTTTATATGATCATGACACAATCTTTGTTATTTCATGATCAAATGAACAAGGCTGGAGAATCAAGAAGTGGAAAATACTCTAATGTCGCAGAGCTAAAGGCTCAATGGTTCTACAGGTTTCTTCATAGTACACACGTTTGGCATCACGCTTTACTTGCAATTCTACTCTATCTCCTTGGAGGCTTTCCCTACTTGGCTTGGGGGATGGTATATATTTAATAGCCATGTATTTCCAACCATATGAACATGCATAACTTTCACTTCGTTACTTTTGTTTACAGAATAGGTTTATAATTGTTTTTGGATGACTAAATTCATATAGGGGATGCGAGAGGTGTTGATTAGCCATTTCACATACTTTGTAAACTCTGTGTGCCATACATGGGGTGAGAGGCCATGGAACACCCCTGATACATCTACAAATAACTGGTACATATACACATTAGCTCTTGAAACACTCGAGTCCATGCATGTGTTCTACATATAAGTAAGATATATTTAAGATAACTTGGATCATATGCTAATTATAACAGGTGGGTAGCCATGTTAAGTTTGGGAGAGGGATGGCATAACAATCATCATGCTTTTCCAAGATCGGCCCAACATGGAATGGAGTGGTGGCAATTCGATTTGACATGGGAGTTAATCAAGTTTCTAGAGCTGGTTGGATTGGCAACAGATGTCAAGTTACCAACAGAAGCTGATAAAGAAAGATTGAGATTGCGTTTGCACAACACCAAATAAATGAAGTATAAGTAGTAAGAATAACCCTGCATGGGCTTTAAATGAATATATGTGTGTAAGTGTGTGTGTGTGTGTGTTTTTACTTATGTATGCATCGTGTATGTACATACACGTGTGCAGTTTTTTAAGCTAGTGATAGTTGTTCCTAATACTAATAAGTCATTCCTGCTATAAAGATATAGGTGTGACACCGTTCGTTTTCTGAGTAAGTATGGATCCAATTTACGCTATTTTGGAAGCTTTCTATTATTCACTATTTTTTGAGAAATTGGAAGGAAGCCCGTCCAAATGGGTTATTATTGTTTACTTGTGTTGCATGAATCGGCATAGAATGATATTGTGATCTTTAGGATTGCAATGAAAAATATATATTGTTCAACAACAGGTTGCATATAGTTAGCGTTTTACTTCTCTAAGGACTGATTACACTTTCAGATCTTATATTTTTACTTTCTGTTTGCTCGCCTTCTGAAAAAAAGCACATAGACTTTTACTAAAGTACAAAATGAATCAGCCCAATTTGTTAAGTTAGATAATCTACATTCACTATAAGAAAGGATTAGTTGGCTACACGGAAAATCTTCCTAAAAAATTTATACCTTCAGTGTTAAATAAGTTTTTAGAAGCCAATCAATACACGTACAACAAAGTGACAAACCAATTGACTTGACTCAACCAGTCATTTGAAAATTTCAGCAGTGTACTTGGGGATGAATGTTCATAGATATAGTTATGTATTTTGTTGAGTCGATATTAAAAAAGAATAAGGGCAACCAATAAAAGTGTTATGAAGTAGTTATTGGAAAGTAAAATTGTCACCAGGCCGTCCCGTGGATTTAGGTGGCTAGCACCTCTTCTTGACACATGTCTAAGTGGTCCACACAAATCTTTGTGAATTAGACCAAGTAGATCACAAGCCCTTTCAATCCTATTCTTACAGGGTTTCTTTGTCATCTTCCCAACAATACAAGATTCGCACTTATCAAATTATTCATCATTGATCTTATCTAAAAGCCCATCATGTTTCAGCTTTTTCATGCGAGCCTTGCTAATGTGAGCAAGTCGACAATGCCAAAGATAAGACGAATCTAGACCTTTCTTGATTCTCTTATGATTGATGCTATACATTGAATTATTTTTAACAAAAGCATTATCATTATCATTCATATCAATCTCAAAAATACCATTCACAGCAATAGCATTAAAATAAAAAAACATCATTAAAAGAAACTGAAATTCCATTGCTAGTAATAGCATGATCAAAACCAAGGTTCAACAAACACGAAAATGAAATTACACCTCTAACAATTGACGGTGCATAATGACAATTATTTAAAGATAGTACTAAGCTCGAAGGCAACACTAAATTAAAAACGTCTGTAGCTTCAACTTCTGCATGTGCTCCGTTACCCACGTGCAAGAATTGTTCTCCATAGGCCAGCTTTCTCTCAACTCTAAACCCCTGCAAAGTATTGCAAATATGAATGCCACATCCCGTATCATATACCCATGAATTCAATTTAGGAGTAAGAGTGAATAATTCAATTATAAAGAACGCACCTGAAGTACTGGGGTTATCAGCCTCATTATTCTACTTCTTCTGTCGCAAGTCATGAATGTAGAGTGGACAATTGCGCTTCCAATGGCCCTTTTCATGGCAGTGGGGATAAGCCTGATCCTTCTTGTTTGGAGGATTCACCTTGTTCTGCTTAGGTTAATGCTGCTTCATCTTGGGTTGTGGTTGATAGGCCATGACTTGCTTGCCTTTATCACCTTTCCCTTTGCCTTTGTTCACATGCGATTTCTTCTGGATTCTCCCCCCATGAATCGCCAACACTTGCGGGGTAGGAGCCTTGACCTTGGCTGGTAGACCTTTCTCTTAATCAACAAGCAATGCGAGTAATTCTGAGACTGTCTTCCCCGAGCAATGCATGTTGAAGTTCTGAACAAAACCAGCAAAGTCCTTGTTAAGGGACCTGTTGATCAAGTTCACTTGCACATTCTCGGGATAACCAAATCCAATTATGTGAAGTTGATCAAAGTAATCTTTCATCTCATTCACATAATCTTCAACTGGTTTACCATCGCCATGCTTGCAGCTATGTAGTTTGTCAAGTGACTCATACAATTCAACTGCAGGAGACTTTTCATAAGACTTTTGAAGTTCATCAAGCATGTCTTTAGGAAAGTAGTACTCAAACTTCTTTTGTAACTGATCATTCATACTAGTGAGCATTAAACAAGCAACCTCATTGTATTTAGCATGCTCAAGTCTCCATGCTGCCTTAACTGGTTCAGGTTCAGTTTCAGCAGGCTCTGCTTGGCATTCAGTGGTCAAGTAATTGAGTTTTCCGGTCGCCCTCAAGACAATTCTGAGCGAACGGTACCAATCATTGAAATTCTTTCCAGTCAGTTGTTCCCTTTCAAGATGACTCTTGAAAGCAGAAATCACAGATGGGTTATCGGGTTGAGCCATATCTACAGATAAAAGTTCAAACATTAGTATTTTTGATAATGAATATCTCCAAGAAAATATAATACCCAAGGCTATATTCATATAACCAACTAATTTTCTTAAAAATCTAGGATCCAACTTTACATAGATTTCACCACATCAGTTGATCTGCTAGTGGTGAAAGTATAAAATATGGTAATCTGTCGAACAATAATTGGCAAACAAGATTTCCAATTCCTAGATCATTATGGGATTTACATCAAATTGATTCATGAATTTGCCTTGTAAGCATGTTTCATCCCATCTCATGCCTTAAGTTTTAGGTCTCACACACAACTTAATTAAGTCGTCTACCTTAGAAACTGTAAAATTACTATCTATGGTCTCACGCATTTACAGAATTTTACCTTGTTATTAAAATTTAGCCTAGGTCTCACGTTTACTAAATTATAATTCCAAGTGTTCCTTATAGATAGATGGCATGTAACTTAAATTCTAGGGTATTCAATTTTGATGTGGCAATCAAAATATGTATAAAGATGCATGCACTCATCTTTATAGCATAAGTTTTCAAAACCTTTTTATAACCAATTCTTAAGATTAATACAAAAAGTTTTAGTTGAGGTATCGGGTTCACCAATTAAAGAAGAACCTACAATTATCGCCCACAAAAGTGGAATTGAGGTAAATCGCCCTTAAGATGACATTGTACAAGACTGAAGATAAAAGAAATTCGTTTAAGACGTATTCATTAGTGTGATAACCAAGGCAGACTCTAAGGCTCTTTCCAAGCCTTCTTACCATCACTATGAATTTGTCTTAAACGAGTTACTTTTAAAAACATGTGTACAAAAACATCAATCAAGCAAAAGTTTATTGATTAAATCTTAAAACATGTAATAAAGTATGAATCTTGCTTAGTCTCACCGGGGAGACAATTACCGTGTGAAGCGAACCACTATTGGCACATAAGACACCGCAAGAATCAATCTTTATCACTTAAAGTTTCATCATTATTAGTCCAATTTATTTTCTTTATAAAAATTACCCTTTTATTGCTTACAATCATGTCCAACAAATAAACAATAAAACAAGATAAAGACAAATCAAAACAACTAATAAACATAACAATTATAGAGGTGAAACAATTAGCCACATGCAATCTTGATTAGAAAAGATCTTAACAAAATCAATTCTAGGTTTGAATATGCATATAATCGACTTAGTCCTTCTCTTCTTGAAGGAAGTGAGCCACATGCATTGACAAGTCAATTGCGTAGGCCAAAGTCAATCACATACCACATAGCATATAAATTGATTTTTAATTAAATATATTGAGGTCTTCCCCAATTTTAGATCTATCTAAACATGTGACAATAACAATAAACAATTAATGATCCATGACTAACATGCATTGTCAGGGATTAAAGCATAACAATTACCACATAGGTCATAAAGATATGTTCAAATAACCGGTTAATGACCTATGGTTTCTAATTAATTATAAGTTAATCAATTAAAACTACAAACCCTAATTAGGGTTTTGATGCGTGAGAATTGCACCAGGCTTTATCTCTCGAGGGATCTCGAGAAGCTTACAACCCCCACCAGGCAGTGTACCTGATCGTTGTAGTATAGTATAGTGACAAGTACCGGGGGATTGATCGTTCAACTCAGGAATAGTGTCGCTAGGATTAGAAAACCTAAGAACTAGTTCTAGAGGTGAGGGATGATTCTTTTTGTATTTTTATATTTTATGAAAACAATTAAAAATCTCGGGTATTGGAAGAGTGGGCGGAATTAGTTGCTAATCAACTAACCCAATAACTAAGATGCAATCAAAATAAAATAACAAAAATGAAAATAAACTAAATTAAAATAGTGGTTTGAGCAATATATGGGAGAATTGTGTTTACTTAGATTTCACTACTCCCTAGATATCTTTTACAGGTTAATTACTTGTTACAGTTGCGTGGATGACGGATTGTATTCCTTAATACCAATCATGGGGTGGCGTACTTACTTCCCCAATCCTATAATCTCCTACTTCACTCCTATGTCGAGCCGGCTAAGAAGCTCCTAACATGGGATCACTAGAATTCGCCCATGCATTAAATATAACCATAAAAACCTAGTACACATTGGTTCATGTTTCTTAAGACGTTCAAGCAAGTTACACAATGGGCCTCTGCCGGTTTTCTTAAGCATAACATTGAAATCATTCATCCATTACAACTATAAACAAGCCATCAACCTATAATTGACATCTAGGTTTCATTACATCTAAGCAAACACATAAAAGATCTAGCCTAGCATGTTAAAATCAAGACAAGTGTATGATATATTCAAACAACACATAGACATATTGAATGAATTGAAGGAAAACTTATCTCAATTGAACATGAAGGGTTTCAAGGGGTGAAAACCCTTGAAAATACTATTACAAACGAACTAGGGTTTATAAAGTTCGACCCTAATATTCTCCTCACTAGTTCCTCTCTAATGAATGAAAATTAGAAAAGTATATATAGATTTTAGGAGGTGACGGCGTCAAGAGGAAAAATCTGACGCCGTCATGTATGATTCTGCTCTGGGCCGTCACCAAAATTACTCTTGACGCCCTTGTTCTGACGCCGTCACGTTTTCTCTGGGTCGTCATCCATTTTGCTCTTGACGCCGTCAAAAAATCCTTCTTAACGCCGTCATCTACTGTTCCCAGCAAGAAAAATTAAGACTCTTCCGTTTTCTTCACTTTTATGCTCCAAAAACGTCCAAAATGCTTCCTTTTCCAGAATTCACTCCCAAAGTACCTAAAATCACAAAAGGAACGATTTAGGGCAATATTTGATCAAATAAATTCCAATTCCGGCTTAAATGACCCCCTAAAAACGGTTCATTTTTCGCCTCATCAGGTTTCATGGAAAATCGACCCCCCCCCCCAAAATTAGGGTTAGGGTTTCGAAATTAAAAAAAAAAATTAAAAGTAAAACCCTAGACCAAAACATGTATCTAAAACAATTAAAGATCCGATTTTTATTACGTTTTAGTAATCAATTACATGTTATACATGGCTCGTAATGCCACTGTTAAAATTTAAAAAATCAAAGTACACATATTGCGGAAGCTAGGATCAAGTATAACACATAAAGATTAACCAAAACATAAATAGGAACGTACCGTATGCACTTCAATAAATCTTGAACTTGTGTAAATCTAGATCAATGATAAACCCTTACCGTTTTGTTTATCGATCTCTTGATAATAACTATAGTGAGTTATTACCTCGTTCTTATACACACAAACTAATAACGAATTAAATTGATTGCAAGATCAAACACAAGTATTTTTTTTTATCAAAATTTCAACCCAAAACTTTATGGTTTAGGTGGATCGATCGGCTGGAAAAACAAAGAAGAAAAGAAAGCCTTTAGGGTTTAGTGTGTGCACAAAAGATGTGAATGAATGACCCCAAACCATGTATATATACTAGATGAAACTTTGGGAATAAGTTAGGGCAATGGGTTGCCCCCCTTGGGCTTGTGTCGACCGGCCATACACCCACAAAGGGTGTTCCGGATCCTTCTTGCCACCAAATTTTATTCTAGTCCTTTTCCTTTTGTTATTAATGATAAAAACCCACTTTTCACTTTTTTTAAAAAACAACATAACTTGCAAACGGTAAATCTTCAAGCTACGAAAAATACACCAACGCGACGAGAAAAAAATTATCTTTCTATAGATATGCATTGTTATATACTTTCGACAAACTTTTTTTTCAAAATTTCGTCCAGAAAAATCCCACATGATTTGTAAAAAATCCCATGGGATTCGTAAAAAGACGATTTTTTTTTCAAAATTTTCGTCTAGAAAATCCCACGGGATTTGTAAAAATCCCATGGGATTCGTAAAAAGACGATTTTTTTTTTCAAAATTTCTATCCAGAAAAATCTCACGGGATTCATAAAAAATCCCATGGGATTCGTAAAAAAAACGATTTTTCTTTTCAAAATTTCCGTCCAGAAAAATCCCACGGGATTCGTAAAATTCCCATGGGATTCGTAAAAAGAAGATTTTTTTTTCAAAATTTCCGTCCAGAAAATTCCTACGGGATTCGTAAAAATCCCATGAGATTCGTAAAAAGACGATTTTTTTTTCAAAATTTCCGTCTAGAAAAATCCCATGGGATTTGATTGAGCCTAAACGGTCAACTAAATTAACCAAGTGATTTGGTCAATAAAGTCAAACTGCCTAGAGTCAATGCTCCGTGGATAGTATAGTTTTGTCCCCGGGTCGTTATGTCCCGACGAGATTGCATTGGTGCTTGAAAACGTTTTTGAGAATGAGTGGCACTGAGGACAGTAACCAAAGATGATTGAGAAGTGATTATACTACTGATTGCTTGGTATTTGGACAATTTGAATTAATATTAACAATAACAGATATACAGATATGATTACACAAACACAAAATGAAAATCAAATTCGATTACAGACAGAAAAAGGTGAAATTTAAATAATTTACAACTACAGGGGGTGCAAGTAAAACTTTTTTAAACTTAAAATTAAAAGAAAATGAAATTAAAAAGAAAATTATTTTTTTGATTATTTTATTATTTAATATTAATTATTTAAATAAAACTATTTAACTATTTAATTAAAACTAATTAACTTAAAAACTTAATAATACAAATTTAAACTATAAAATTGCAAAATTATTTTCTAAAAATCTAAAATGACTTAAAATAAGATTAAAAATTAAAAATATGTATTTTTGTCTTTTTGTGGTTTTTCTATTAATTAAATACTAATAATATTATTTAAACTATTTAAACTATTTTAAATTACTAATTATACTAAAAATAACTTAGAAAATTAAAGAAAATTTTATAAAACTAATTAACCATCACAGGAATCCTAATAAATTATACAAAGTTTCTAAAAGTTATATTTATACTATTTTACTAATTATTTACTTATTTATCAATTAAAATCTAATGTAACTAAATTAATTAAGAAAATTAAAAAGTGAACAGTAGAGTTTAAGAAACTATTTTCAAAAATCCTAAATGATTTATAGATACTAGGAAAAATATAAAAACCTACTGTTGTTAATTAAAAATTAAGAAAACTATTTAATTACTAATATTATCTAATTAATTAATTAAATTATTATTAATTCTAATAATTACTAAATGAAAAGAGAAAAATCTAAAAAAATTACTGAAAATACTTTAAGGTGACAGGAAATTAAGAATAATATAAAAATGATGAAATGCTTATTAATAAACTGAAAAGAAAAATTAAAAAGATAAAATCTATTAAATAGAAGCTATCACTATTTTTAAATTTGGTTTTTTGTTGGTTTTTCTTATTGACAGATGATAATAAGCTAAAAATAAGAAACTTTAAAAAAAACACTTTTGAAATAGCTTATTAATAAGCTAAGTGTACCCCCTTGTGCTTAACAGTAGACTTTTTAAGCTTATTAGGACTTATGCAATATTCGAAAAAGCTGAGAAATGGACAACTAAGCATAAACAGATTACTAACAACTCAAAATAAGACAAATGGAACAAATAAGCACTCTAGATAAGCTATAATGGAGCAAATAACCACTTATCTCAACAAAAGGCCAAAACAGGCCAAATACAAGAACTTTGGACCTCTGTGGGGTCCACAGAAGTCAAGGTGGGTCCAAAACAAGACTTGAACTATGAAGGTGGACTGGTCAACTACAAAATAAGCCAATAAGCTGGGCTTATGGCTTATTAATGAGCAGATTGGTGGTGCTTGGAAGTTGAGGTCACACACAAAGTGACTCAGTGTACACTCAGGAAATTGTCAACCTTAAAGGGACTTGCAGCCCTAACAAATAAGCCAAAGATCATAAAATAAGCCCTGGACCTTGTCAATGAGCTTATTGGCTTTCCAAAAAGCCAGGGTACAGGGTGTGGGGTCCACTAGGGTAGTTACAAGAGAACTTGGAAGTTGGGTCAATTACCCTGGTGCAGGGCATGTACTTGCCCTGCAGGCTTGTTTAAGCCACCAAAAAAGCACTTAAATAAAATTCTAAAAATAAGCCAAATGAATTTTTACAAAGATTAGCTGATAGACTTTAACTAGTAAAAATCACAAGGCTTAATTTTGATCACAAAATTCAAGAAAATTCTTTGAAATTTTGCTTTTCTGCCTAAGCCTGCAAATTTGACTTTCAACTTTTATGAAGTGCTTTGACTTTTGTAAGATTTGATTTGATCTAAGTGACTGATTAAGGTGTATTAAGGTGTAATAAAACTGATTTAGGCTTCCCTACCAAGATATGAATTGATTTGAGAGTTGTGCTAAACCAAAACTTTAACAGTGAACGAGCTAGAGTAACTTAAACTTGATTTTGATTTTTGCACAAAAGAACACTGAGTTTTATGGTCTAATTGAACTAGTATTACCTAAATGAACATGTAGATACTACAATTACCAACCCTAGTAACCTCTGAGTCCTCAAACTCAGCAAATCCAAACAACACTTATCAATAACTTAATTTTGATTTCTAAAACAAAATGAAACTTATGACCTTGAAACTGCTTTATATATGCTTATTATCACTTACTAAGCTGAGATAAGCTCAGAAACACCAAAGTTCACAGCAATAATTCAAAAGTTAATACTATACTATATTTGGCAGTCAAATGAAAAAAAAAATGAGCACAAAGAAACTAATGATCAAACAAGTAAATTCAGGAAACCACTTAACTAATTTACACTAAACAACATAAAATCACAGACAGGAGCAACTAATAAGCCAATGAACAGTATAATGAAAAATTAAAAATGGGACTCACAATGTGCAATCCAACTTAAATCATAGAACCAAGGACCTTAGAACCAATCCTAACACTCCCCATGGAGTACTAACCCACTGCCATCCATTATCAACAGTGCTCCAGCTTTCTTCTTCTTCTTTCTCTTTTTTTTTTTTTTTTTTTTTTTTTTTTTTTTTTTTTTTTTTTTTAATTTTTCACTGAATTTTTCTTATTTTTTTGTATTTTTGATTTTTGGAATCTACACTGAATTTTAGGGTGACTAAAAGCTTTTATAAGCTTTCTAGGAGCTTACATGTGCCTAAGAGTCCATACTTTTAAACAGGAATTATAACAAAGCTTAATTGGATTTTTGAAACAAAATAGAAATTGCATACACTGAGATTTCAACTGAAACTTGATTTTTATTAAATGAAAGACTTAAGAGTACACTGAAAACATGAATTACACTACTTGAACGCTAAATTGTACAATAAAAACTTGAATTTTACTTATACGACATAAAAACTACTAAATTAAGCTAATAATTCTTCCTTGGCTCTTCTATTCTATTTATAGCTGATGATTAGGGTTCCCTGTATGTCTCTGAGTAAATCCCACCAATAATCTTAGCCACTGGATCATAAAAATTCAATCTTGGCCGTTGGAGCATTTTGGCGCCAAAAATAAAATATTGCAAATTGGACCTGTGGGGGTGGTGGAATTAAATGTTGTTGTCTTGTTAGGTATATGGTGGGTTGGGCGGTGGAAATGGCAAGGGTGGTGGAGGGTGGTGGATGTGATGGTGTTGCAGGCCAAGTGGGAAGAAGAAAGGTGGGAAAGGGTGTTGGTTTGACTGGTATTGACCACAAGGTCCAACTTTGACCCTGGTTTGATATTAAAAATGAGGGCTTTGTTTGGGCTGGGTGAAGGTGTTGGGTTGGTTTGTTTAGGATTTAGGTTTAATAATAAAAGGGTCCGTTTGGTATAGGAATTAACACAAGGACCAATTCTGTAATTTCCTGAAAGTGAGGGACTGGTTTTGCCAATCTTCCAAAGTTCTTAAAGGGATGAAATTTGCCAATCCTCAATAGTACATGGACCTTTGTTGATTTTTTCCATTTTTAAATTTCCCAGGGACCAAATCTGCCAACTTTTGGGACCAAACATGTAATTTCTCCAAATTTTCCAACCAAGGACCATTCCTGCCATAGATGAGAAGTACAAGGACAAAAATTGTTTTTCTCAAAGTTTTAATATCCCAGGGACCATTTTTGTTAATTTTTCAAAGTTCAGGGACTAAACTTGCAATTTTGTGAAACTTTGTACCAAAGGACTAATAATGTAATTTTGTGATTTAAAAGGACATTTGGTGACTTTTTTAAGTTTTTAGAATAGCCAGGGACTAGTTTTGATAACTTTTGAAAGATGAGAGACTGAAACTGCCAATTATGCAAACTTTGTTCATTTTTCGTTTGTTTTTGATTATTTTGCCTCTGAAACATATAAAACACATTCCTGGGATATTTTTAGTATTATGATGCATTTTTGAGTGTTTTTAGATGTTTTGGCAGCTCAGAATAGGTAAAAATGATGAGTATTTACACACTCATCAATCCCCCACACTAAAACGTTGCTAGTCCCTAGCAATCTATTGAGAAAAACTTAATTGATTTGAAGTCTCTTTACCAAAAGCCATTACTTCTGGAGTAGCCAAATGTTTCAGTTCAAGTAAGAACTATGGTACACCGATAACCATATGATTTTGAGCAAATCATAAGCTGTAAACGGATTTGTTTTGTCTTTACCAAAAGCCGTTTGCTTCTGGACTTGCCAACTCTTCACGATTAAGGTTATGGTGAGTTGATTCCCATACAATTTTTGGCAAATTGTCAGCCATCAATGGTTTTGAGATATCTTTACCAAGAGCCGTTTGCCCCTAGATTAGCCAGTCCTTGTATGATTAAGACATGGTGGACTGATTACCATTTGTTGTGTTTAGTGCGAAGCACTTCCACTAAAAAAATTTTTTTGGGCTAAAAATGGGGGTATTATGGCACTTATAGGGTAAAAATGTGATAAAATTCGCCAGAATTCCCCCCCCCCCCCCCCCACACTAGAGCTGAATATTGCCCTCAATATTCAAAGTACCGGCCATTATGCCGATATTTTGAAAAACTTTGATTTGAAATTTGAAACTTGGGCAAGTGTGGGAATAGAATTTTTTTTTCAAGATTACTTTATATACAACAGCATGGGGGACTCCCCCACACTAGTTTGGTAGAAAGTAGAAAGAAATCAGAGATATGGGTGAAAACCCATATTTTGCTAATTTTTGTTCATTGAGTCACTAGCTTGACTCGATCCCCGAATTTATTGGTCCACGAGGAAAGTTTGGAGATCTGGGACAACCATGGATGGTATGTCCTCTCCAAAATAGTGTTTCAAACGATGACCATTCACTTTGAAATTAGAACCTTCGGGTTGAGATAACTCAACAGTCCCGTATGGGTATACTTTTGCAACAGTGAATGGTCCAGTCCATCCGGTTTTTAATTTCCCCGAGAAGATCTTTAACCTTGAATTGAAAAGAAGGACTCTGTCACCGACGTTGAAAACGCGGTTCTTAATTTTGGAGTCATGGATCTTGTTTGTCTTTTCTTTGTAGATCAAAGAGTTCTCATAGGCTTGATCACGAAGTTCATTTAATTCATTGAGTTTAACTTTGCGGTGATCACCCGCTTTATGAAGGTCGTAGTTTACATGTTTCAAGGCCCAATAGGCTTTGTGCTCGAGCTCGATCGGTAAATGACACGCCTTCCCGTATACAAGCTTGTAGGGAGTACACCCGATGGGTGTTTTATAAGCTGTACGGAAGGCCCAGAGTGCATCATCTAGTTTGTCCGACCAGGAAGCACGGTTTTCACCTACGGTCCTCTCAAGAATCCGTTTAATACCACGGTTTGAAACTTCCACTTGCCCACTTGTTTGTGGGTGATACGCGGTAGAAAGACGGTGAGTAACACCGTACTTAAGCATGACTTTTGCCAATTGATCATTGCAAAAGTTTGTACCGCGATCACTAATGATGGCACGGGGAGTTCCAAAATGAGCAAAGAGGGATTTCAAGAATTTCACAACAACTCGGGCATTGTTGGTGGGTAAGGCTTTTGCCTCAACCCATTTTGACAAATAGTCAACAGCCACGAGGATGTACTTATTTCCACGAGAAGATGGGAATGGCCCCATAAAATCAATGCCCCAGACGTCAAAGATTTCACAAACTTGAATGGCATTTTGTGGCATTTCGTTCTTTTGTGAAATATTCCCGTGACGCTGATAAGCATCACAAGCTTAGACTAATTCGTGGGCATCCTTATAAATTGTGGGCCAATAGAAACCGGAGTCAAACACCTTTTTGGCGGTGTAGTTAGGACTATGGTGCCCTCGGTGGGTCCAGCATGGCAAGCCTTGAGAATATCAGTGGCTTCCTGTCCGTAAACACATCGCCTGATGACTTGATCGGCACAGATTTTGAACAAATAGGGGTCATCCCAGAAGTAATGTTTAACGTCTTTAAAGAATGTATTTTTCTGTTGGGACGACATCCCCTTCATGATGAAGTTACCCGCATGGTAGTTTGCAAAGTCGGCAAACCATGGGGTAGCAGAGTCACCACGAAAAGAAACCACTTTGAGTGTCTCGAGAGGAAATGTTTCATTTATTTCTTGTCTCTCGGACACATCCTAGTGAGGGTTTTCTAATCATGAGAGATGATCAGCAGCAAGGTTCTCGGCTCTTTTTTTTTATCACGGATAATGATATCAGGAGGAGAACCCAACGGAGTAGCCTCGGCTTTGCATCTTGTTTTGCAAATAGGTACTTCAAAGCCGAGTGATCCGTATACACTACGAATTTGTTCAGTATCAAGTATGGCCGGAATTTTTCAAAGGCGTACACCACAGCTAATAGTTCTTTTTCAGTGGTGGTGTAATGACTCTGAGCCTCGGTCATAGTTTTGCTTGCGTAGTGTATAGGCTGAAAGTATTTTTCTTTTCATTGCCCCAAGACCGCACTTATGGCAAAATCACTAGCATCGCACATAAGCTCAAAAGGTAGGTCCCAATCGGGGGCAACAAGAATTGGTGCCTCAGTAAGCTTTTTCTTTAATGTTTCAAAAGCTTCGATGCACTCAGGAGAGAAGATAAAAGGAGCATCCTTCTTGAGGAGATGGGTCATAGGCCGGGCAATTTTAGAGAAATCTTGGATAAACCTACGATAGAAACCGGCATGACCCAAAAAGCTCCTAATACCTTTGACGGTGGTGGGATGAGGTAATTTAGCGATGACATCAATTTTGGCTTTGTCAACCTCAATCCAGTTTTTTAAAATTTTATGGCCGAGGACAATGCCCTCTTTAACCATAAAATGGCTCTTCTCTCAGTTGAGACTCAAGTTCGTTTCTTTACAACGTTTTAGCATCTTTTCCAAGTGGGAGAGACAAGACTGGAATGAATCCCCGATGACTGAAAAGTCATCCATAAATACCTCCATAGTTTTCCCGATCATATCGGAAAAGATTGACATCATGCACCTTTGGAACGTGCCTGGTGCATTACATAAGCCGAAAGGCATACGTCTGTAAGCAAAAGTTCCGTAGGGGCATGTGAAGGAAGTTTTCTCTTGATCCTGTGGATCAATGGGGATTTGGAAGTAACCCGAGAAATCATCAAGGAAACAGTAGTATTCATTCCCCGCTAGTCTTTCGAGCATTTGGTCCATAAAAGGCAGAGGAAAATGGTCTTTACGGGTGGCTTCATTCAACTTACGATAGTCAATGCATACTCGCCAACCCGTGACCAAACGAGTTGGAATCAACTCGTTTTCCTCGTTAGTGACAACGGTTATGCCACCCTTTTTAGGAACGTAATGAATTGGGCTAACCCAAGGACTGTCAGATATAGGGTAAATCAATCCCGCATCAAGAAGTTTTAGAACTTCTTGTTTGATAACTTCGTGGATTTTGGGATTTACCCTCCTCTGTTGTTGCACTGCTAGCTTAAAGTCATCCTCCATTAAGATTTTGTGTGTACAAAAGTCCGGGCTAATACCCTTAATGTCGGCGAGTTTCCAAGCAATTGCTTGCTTGTGTGACTTAAGAACCTTCAGGACTGCAGTCTTTTCCTCATCTTTCAAGTCTTTAGCAATAATGACGGGTAATTTATCATCACCCTCCAAAAATGCATACTCTAGATGAGGAGGCAAGTCCTTGAGCTCGACCTCGGGAAATTCTTCAGATTTTTCAATAGATGATGCGTGGGAATTGCACCAGGCTTTACCTCTCGGGGGATTGATCGTTCAACTCAGGAATAGTGTCGCTAGGATTAGAAAGACTAAAAACTAGGTCTAGAGGTGAGGGATGATTCTTTTTGTATTTTTTATATTTTATACAAGCAAAAAAAAAAAGTCTCGGGTATTGAAAGGTGGGGCGGAATTAGTTGCTAGCCAACTAACCCAATAACTAAGATGCAATCAAAAAGAAAATAACAAAAATGAAAATAAAACTAATTAAACTAGTGGTGTGAACAATATATGGGATAATTGTGTTTACTTAGATTTCACTACTCCCTAGATATCTTTTCCAGGTTAATTACTTGTTACAGTTGCGTGGATGACAGATTGTATTCCTTAATACCAATCATGGGGTGGCGTACTTACTTCCCCAATCCTATAATCTCCTACTTCACTCCTATGTCGAGCCTGCAAGAAGCTCCTAACATGGGATCACTAGAATTCGCTCATGCATTAAATATAACCATAAAAACCTAGTACACATCAGTTCATGTTTCTTAAGACGTTCAAGCAAGTTACACAATGGAGATCTGCCAGTTTTCTTAAGCCTAACATTGAAATCATTCATCCATTACAACTATAAACAAGCAATCACCCTATAATCAACATCTAGGTTTTATTACATCTAAGCAAACACACAAAAGATCTAGCCTAGCATGTTAAAATCAAGACAAGTGTAAGATATATTCAAACAACACATAGACATATTGAATGAATTGAAAAGATACTTATCTCAATTGAACATGAAGGGTTTCAAGGGATGAAAACCCTTGAAAATACTGTTACAAACGAGCTAGGGTTTATTAGGTTCGACCCTAAAATTCTCCACACAAGTTCCTCTTTTAATGAATGAAAATTAGAAAAGTATATATAGATTTCACGAGGTGACGGCGTCAAGAGGAAAGTTCTGACGCCGTCATCTCACCGCCAAAAATCTTCTCGGAATGCCTAGATCCAGATCTGACGCCGTCATGTGTATTTCTTCTCTTGGCCGTCACCACTTTTACTCTTGACGCCCATGTTCTGACGCCATCACGTTTTCTCTGGGCCGTCACCAAAATTGCTCTTGACGCCGTCATCAAATCCTTCTTGACGCCGTCATCTACTGTTCCCAGCAAGAAAAATTAAGACTTTGCCGTTTTCTTCACTTTTATGCTCCAAAAACGTCCAAAATGCTTCCTTTTCCAGAATTCACTCCCAAAGTACCTAAAATCACAAAAGGAACGATTTAGGGCAATAGTTGATCAAATAAATTCCAATTCCGGCTTAAATGACCCCCTAAAAATGGATCATTTTTCGCCTCATCATATACCCTTACACTTGAGATTTGCTTGTTCTCAAGCAAATGCACTTTTATTCTAGTCAAAATACAAGTTAGGGGTCATTTAACACTAATATAAAAGTAATTATAATAATAGTTCCACTAAAGACCAAAGACAAGCACGGAGGTCATACACTAGCACCTCACAAATTGTGTTTAGATACTCACATCTCTTGGGTGTAATAAAATATATATCACAATATGGAAATGGAAAACATCACTCACTACCTGTCATAGCAAAATAGATTACCATAGGCTTGAGAAAGGATCAAACCTCCACCCCATGGCGTAAGCACCTAGGATAAACTATCATAGAGGTCTTTTAAAGGGTTGTAATGTTAGGTGTAGGGATATGGAATACACGGTTTTGTTGGATATAGGCAATCTTTACTGGTGGTGAGTTAAAAATCTTAGTCAATTACATGTACAAAATGGCGTTGCTAAGCCAAGACTAGACTCGACTTAAGCTAACAAATGAAAAATAACAAAAACATAAACATAGAATAAAATGGGATGGTAGTCCGTATGTTTTTCTCTTTTCTTTTTTATATATTTTTTTTTCTTAATTTTTCGATTTTTTTTTTTTTTTTTTTTTTTTTTTTTTTTTTTTGCATACACTCTTACCCTACCATCCATAATAATACATCATAGGGAATGAAAATTCCCCTTACACTTGAATTTTTACATACTTTACAATAAACTAATCTAATCACTCGAATCAAGATAATCAAAACACTTGGAGTACTTTTAAGATTAACGCACATATGGGGGTAATAATACGATGTTCTTCCCCATTACTCCATAACAATAGTACTTTACCCATGAGTCCCAATCGTCCCAAAATAATATGTACAAGGATATGACTCGACTTAGCAACCATGTAATCAATTAGATAATTAACTTAGGGTCATACACGGAAGGCTAAGGCGATTTGGGTGTACATTTAAGTGGGGTGTAACAAATTCTTCCTTTAAGTATGATGCTTAAAGTTAGAAACGAAAAGATAGGCTCGGAGGGGTGTACTAGGGGTTTCGTGTACTAAAAATGAGTACAACGCTAAGGGTGTGGGAAAAATTAATTGACTTAACTAGCCAAGTAATATGACTTAAATGGTCAAGTAATTATGATACGGGTTTAACACAAGGGTGATCCTAATGCCTCTTATCATGTAGTAAATCCTACTACACGAATGTAGTTGATGAGGCGAAAAATGATCAGTTTTTAGGGGGTCATTTAAGCCCAGAATTGAATTTATTTGATCAAATATTGCCCTAAATCGTTCCTTTTGTGATTTTAGGTACTTTGGGAGTGAAATCTGGAAAAGGAAGCAATTCTGACGTTTTTGGAGCATAAAAGTGAAGAAAACGCCAAAGACTTAATTTTCCATGCTGGGAACAGTGTGTGACGGCGTCAAGAGTACTTTCCTGACGGCGTCAAGAGTAAAGACCATGACGACCCAGTACAGAAATGAGGGCGTCACAAGTAGAGCGTCAAGAGTTAAAAGTGTGACGGCCTGCAAAAATGAACTACATGACGGCGTCAGATGTAGATCAAGGCAGTCCGAGGATTATTTTGGCGGCGAGATGACGGCGTCACCCATTTGTTCTTGACGCCGTCAGCCTCTAATATCTATATATAGTTTTCTAATTTTCATTCATTAGAGAGGAACAAGTTTGGAGAAACCCTAAGGCCGAACCATATACGAATTTTACAGTTTTTCAAGGGTTTTCAACCCTTGAATCCTTACATGTGTTATTAAGATAAGTCTTTTCTTAATTCAATCAATATGTCTATGTGTTGGTTGTCTATATCTTGTGCTTGTCATGATTCCACCATGCTAGGCTAGATTTATCTTGTGTTTGCTTAGATCTAATGAAACCTAGATGTTGATTATGTGTTGATTACTTGTTTATGGTTGTATTGGATGAATGATTTCAATGTTAGGCTTAAGAAAACTGGCAGATCTCCAAATGGTAACATGCTTGAACGTCTTAGGAAACATGAACCGATGTGTACTAGGTTTTATTGGTTGTATGTAATGCATGAGTAAATTCTAATGATCCCATGTTAGGAGCTTCTTGCAGGCTCGACATAGGAGTGAAGTAAGCACTCATAGGATTGGGGAAGTAAGTACGCCACCCCATGAATGATATTAAGGAATACAATCCGTCATCCACGCAACTATAACAAGTAATTCACGTGTAACAGATATCTAGGGAGTAGTGAAATCTAAGTAAACACATTTCTCCCACTTATTGCTCACAACCTTAGTTTAAATTAGTTTATTTTCATTTTAGTATTTTATTTTGATTGCATCTTAGTATTGGGTTAGTTGACTAGCAACTAATTCCGCCCATATCCTTCAAACCCGAGATTTTAACTTGCTTTCTAAAAAAATATAAAAATGCAAAAAGAATCATCCCTCATCTTTAGAACTAGTATTTAGGTTTTCTAATCCTAGCGACACTATTCCTAGCTGAACGATCAATCCCCCGGTACTTGTCACTATACTATACTACAACGATCAGGTACACTGCCTGGTGGGGGTTGTAAGCTTCTCAAGATCCCTTAAGAGGTAAAGTCTGGTGCGATTCCCACGTATCAGTAGTCTCACTAGCGGTCTCGGGATGCATCACTAACGCAAGTTCTAGAATCTAAATGTTACCGGTACACAAATAAGCACTAATAGTAAATGCTTTTCCTATCAAATCTAAAGGCGAACCTCACATATTTGGGTGGAAAAATTTTCTAAATGATACGGTTTTGTGCTAGTCATACGACTCCTATCCATGAGACGCTTGCTAAGGCTAAAGTTTCACTCCTAAATGTTGTAAAAAAATTTAAATTTGGCGCTAAAATTACACTAACAAGTATTTCTCATAGTTTTATTACATATCTACCATCAAACAAACAAACTCAAGCGAAAGAGTGTCCTATGAGGTATCATCATTTACTATCCCCTTACACTTAGGATGAACATTGTCCCCAATGTTCAATTAAAGATTGTAAAAGTGAAATAGGTAAAAAGAATGAAATCAAATACTCCCCTGATTCGCTCGGTATGGATAATATGGTAACCAGGTTAGATCTTCCTCCAAGAAAATGAACAATCAAAGCTTCCCTTCCAGAATATAAATCATCTTCTTGTCAAACATAACCTGTTAAACCTGAGAAAATAAACAAGGCAACCTCGCGTAAAATCGGCGGCAATCTATATATGATAACAAATCCTAGAAAACAATGTAAGATACAATGCTTGCGGAATGATGTTTGCAGATTTCCTGGAGATTATAAAACTAAAGATTCAGCAAAAACTTTAAGACTCCGTTAGAAAAACAAAACTAGCAAAATTTCCGGATTTTTACACGTGACGCCATCAGGAATTTCTTCCTGACGCTGTCAGAAGTGACCTGCAAAAATTCTTATGTCAAGTTTCCGAAAAATTTCTGGAAAAACTTTGTCCTAATTCCTTGAAAATCCGGCAAAACATCATTATGACTCGATACAAGCATTTGACTCTAACTAATATGAATATACATGTTCATTTAGTATTGTGGAGAATCATGATCGAGTTTTGTTTCTTAAAAACATATTTGGGGTTTCTCCTTACACTTATCTTTTGCGAAATACCTTTGGATGAAGTTAAGACAAAGCCAAACAACAAAATAAAGTATTTTCACCATTTTAGTTTTGAAACATGATCTACCAACAATAAAAATAAAGCATGCATACGGAAACAAATAACAATCGAACAAATAAAATTCACACAAAGCATGGGTTGCCTCCCAAGAAGCGCTTTTCTTTATTTATGAGTCTTGTAGCTAGACTCAAGGTCATGGGTTACTACGTGACATGGGTGAGTTCCTCATTGAGGACATCTTTGGGATCAAACTTAGGTTTCAACTTCCTATCGGTTTTCTTAGTACGGTATGACCTTTCAAACTTTTCTCCATCCGGATCATTCAAAATCATCTTCATATGCAATGATCTGTCACCTTCCTTAGGTGGCTTGTCCTACCTCCATTTACACTTATCCACCTCTCTCTTCCACTTGTTCAACTCTATGTAATAGGCATTACGCTTAAGAACTCAATCATTTTCCTAAAGACTAGGGGGTCCTCAAAAGGGTCTAGCTCTTCATCTCTAGCTATGAGTTGTTCTACCGAATGTGTTTTATTGATGAAATCTTTTTCTAGATAAAATGGGCGTTGAGGTCCTATAAAGTTTCTTTCAATCCAAGGTCCATATCTAGATGGTCTCCTATTCATCTCTACCCAATGTGGTGTCGGCTCATCCTCACAATCGTAGCTATGTTTCTTAACATCATATACCGACCAAGTATCGCCCTCACCTACCGCTATCTTAGACTCCTTACAATCTATCATGGCGCTAGCGGTTGCTAAAAATCCTCTTCCTACTAATAATGGGCATGTAGTATCACTAACCATATCTAGGACGTGAAAATCCGCTAAAATAGTTAACTTCCCTACGTGAACAACTACATCCTTAATCATCCCAACCGGGTGGGAAATACTCCCATCCGCTAGACCAATTAATACCTCAGTTTCCTCTAACTTTCCTAGCTTGAGAGTGGTGAAAAGGGATAAGGGAATCAAGTTGATGCTTGACCCTAAATCGGCTAGTGTGTCGAAAGCTTCGGATCTTCCTATCTTACAAGGTAAAACAAATATACCCGGATCATCAAGCTTTTTAGGCAACTTGTTTTGAACGGAGGCGGTCCCATTTTTACCTAGTTTAAATTTCTCATATTTCTCTAGGAGGGCACTATAGTAGGGAGCACGGGCTAAGACATCAATGACGGGATGTTCAAGGTGAAGCTCCTTGAATTCATCAGCAAGGTCTTGTGTGGGAGGTGTTTCAACTATACTTTTGACCGGTTTGATATCGGGTGTTTTATTTGTTTGGTCCTTTTGAAGAATTTGGTTTTGTTTGTAACACGTGCTCATTGATTTAACCGAGTAGTATTGTGGATAAGAAGTGGGTGACAAAACTGATGATATGGAATTAACGTTTAGTTTCAAGTTCTTGACCGTGTCGCTTGGGAGTGCTCCCATTTCTCGGTCATTGAGGACTTTCAACAATGTGTCAATTTTGTTGGTCATCTCGCTTTGCTTTTGTTTGAAATCGGCTTCAAACTTAGATATGCGAGCTTCTTGAGATGCCATAAACTTGGACGTCAATCCTTCAAGATTGTTGGTACTACCATAGTTGTTAGAAGGATTGTTATTGAAAGTACGGTTGGAGGGGGGACCGTTTGGTTGGTAACGACTAGGCGGATTGGAAGAATTGTTTTGATTTTGCTTCCACCTAAGGTTTGGGTGATTTTTCCAAGAAGGGTTGTAGGAATCACCGTAAGGGTTTGGCTCGGGTTTGAAAGTGTACCACTTATCTCCCGCTTCATCGGTACGCGAGGACGCGTAGTCCGCAAAAGCTGTTCCGGGGAGTTCCACACAATCACGAGTGTCGTGGGGACCACTACATAATTCGCATGAAGAAGTGATTTTATTCACTTGGCTTGAAGGCTTAGGAGCTTCGTAAGATTTCATGAGAAACTTGACTTGATCCTCAAGTTCCATGATCCTACGGTCGGGAGTGCTAGAATTGTTCGAAGGCAAAGATATTGCCTTGACTGTTTTGTTCAAATCACGGGGATCATTCCAACTTTCGTTGTCATAGAGAGCAAGATCTTCTATGAGTTCCCATGATTCTTCCGCACTTTGATCACGTAGCTTGCCACCGGCCGATTGGTCAATGGTTCGCCTTGTGGAGAGATTGATATGGTCATAGAAGATTTGGACTTGGAGCCAAAGATCTATGCCATGGTGAGGGACTTTTGGAGTAAGTCCTTGAAACGAGTCCATGCTTCATCTACATTTTCACCTTGACGTTGTTGGAACATCAAGATATCATTTCTAAGCTTGGTAGTTCTCCCCGGTGGGAAAAATTGAGCAAGGAAACGAGTGGTGAGATCACCCCATGAGGTGATGGATCCCGCGGGTAAACGTTCAAGCCATTGACTAGCTTGATCACGTAGAGAGAATTGAAATAGGCGTAATCGGGTTGACTCTTTAGTTGTAACATCAAGGTCTATAGAATCTACGATTTTAAGGAAGTCCTTGAGATGTTGATTAGGATCTTCGGAACGAAGTCCATGGAATGCACATCCGCTTTGCACCAACCGGATGGTGTCGGATCGCAAGGGAGACACATTGGCTCCTTGGGTGAGCTCAATAGTGTTTCGATAGCCTTGGTGGCTAGGTCGGGAATACTCTCCTAGGGTTCGGGTCCTAAGAGGTTGGTTTGCTAGTGGTGGGTTTTGTGGGTGGTCTTGTTGTGGTGGGTTGATGGGTTCAAAGATGTTACCACCTTCCATGATGTCGGAGGGTAAGGAGTTACGAACAAAAACACGAAGAAATAAGATAGACTAAAGAAAACCTAAAAATAAAAATAAAATCTTACTAGAAAGGAATCTAGCAAGTAGACCTAATAAAAAGAAATTCTAACCTAGACAATAACTATTCCCCGGGCTGCGGCGCCAAAAACTTGATGCGTGGGAATTGCACCAGGCTTTACCTCTCGAGGGATCTCGAGAAGCTTACAACCCCCACCAGGAAGTGTACCTGATCGTTGTAGTATAGTATAGTGACAAGTACCGGGGGATTGATCGTTCAACTTAGGAATAGTGTCGCTAGGATTAGAAAGACTAAAAACTAGGTCTAGAGGTGAGGGATGATTCTTTTTATATTTTTTATATTTAATAAAAGCAAATAAAAATCTCGGGTATTGAAAGGAGGGGCGGAATTAGTTGCTAGCTAACTAACCCAATAACTAAGATGCAATCAAAATAAAATAATAATAATGAAAATAAAACTAATTAAACTAGTGGTGTGAACAATATATGGGAGAATTGTGTTTACTTAGATTTCACTACTCCCTAGATATCTTTTTACAGGTTAATTACTTGTTACAGTTGCGTGGATGACGGGTTATATTCCTTAATACCAATCATGGGGTGACGTACTTACTTCCCCAATTCTATAAGCTCCTACTTCACTCCTATGTCGAGCCTGCAAGAAGCTCCTAACATGGGATCACTAGAATTCGCTCATGCATTAAATATAACCATAAAAACCTAGTACACATTGGTTCATGTTTCTTAAGACGTTCAAGCAAGTTACACAATGGAGATCTGCCAGTTTTCTTAAGCCTAACATTGAAATCATTCATCCATTACAACTATAAACAAGCAATCACCCTATAATCAACATCTAGGTTTTATTACATCTAAGCAAACACACAAAAGATCTAGCCTAGCATGTTAAAATCAAGACAAGTGTAAGATATATTCAAACAACACATAGACATATTGAATGAATTGAAAAGATACTTATCTCAATTGAACATGAAGGGTTTCAAGGGATGAAAACCCTTGAAAATACTGTTACAAACGAGCTAGGGTTTATTAGGTTCGACCCTAAAATTCTCCATACAAGTTCCTCTTTTAATGAATAAAAATTAGAAAAGTATATATAGATTTCACGAGGTGACGGCGTCAAGAGGAAAGTTCTGACGCCGTCATCTCGCCGCCAAAAATCTTCTCGGATTGCCTAGATCCAGATCTGACGCCGTCATGTGTATTTCTGCTCTTGGCCGTCACCACTTTTACTCTTGACGCCCTTGTTCTGACGCCGTCACGTTTTCTCTGGGCCATTACCAAAATTGCTCTTGACGCCGTCATCAAATCCTTCTTGACGCCGTCATCTACTGTTCCCAGCAAGAAAAATTAAGATTTTGACGTTTTCTTCACTTTTATGCTCCAAAAACGTCCAAAATGCTTCCTTTTCCAGAATTCGCTCCCAAAGTACCAAAAATCACAAAAGGAACGATTTAGGGCAATATTTGATCAAATAAATTCCAATTCCGACTTAAATGACCCCCTAAAAACGGATCATTTTTCGCCTCATCAATAGACTTAATTTCCGCTTTATGAAGTTCTTTTGGAGACGGAGAGGGTGAAGGATCGTCATTTAACAATCTTTAAAGCAGAAGAATGTCCCCCTCCGGGTCAAGATAGTTTTCATCAATCTCATTTGAGATTGAGCTATCCTGAGCAAGAAAAGCCTCGTCCTGTTCCAAAAGGAAGTCACTCCCCTCAAACGGAGTGAGAGAAGGGGAAGAGTCGGATATGATAGGCTCAGAAGAAAGAGTGGTACTGCCACTTGATGAGAAACCGAGAACCTCTTGAGAATACTCCTCTGAAGCAACATCGATGATGTCAATTCGGTTTACCGTTTCAGAGTCATAGTTGGAGGAGTATCTTGAAGTTTGATCAAGGTTGAATGTGATGGCTTCACCACCAACAAGCAAAGTGATTTCTTCTTTGAAAACATCGATTAGAGCACGACCCGTTCTTAAGAATCCCCTCCCGAGAATGAGAGGAACTCTTGGGTCAGCATCAAAATCAACAATCACGAAATCTGCCAGAAAATGGAACTTTCCTAATTTCACGAAGATATCCTCGGCAATGCCGAGGGGACGAGATATAGTACGGTCTGCAAGCTCGAGAGTCATGCAGGTAAGAGAGAGAGCAGGAAGAGAGAGTTTCTTCCAGACTGAGTGAGGCATAAGGTTAATGCTTGCACCAAGATTGGCCAAGGCAAAGAATTCAACCATCCCCGAGAAAATGCAAGGAATGAGAAATTTCCTGGGATCTCCAAGCTTTTCTGGAAGCTTTTTCAAGAGCATTGCTGAGCAATGCTCGTTCAGTGGAGTTTTAGCCATCTCACAGAGTTTTTCCTTGTTGCTTATCATATTTTTGATTGTTGAAGCAAATTTAGGCATTAGAAGAAGAGCATCCGCGAAGATGATATCGAAATGTAACTCTTGGAAAATTTGGTAAAATTTTTCCATCTGATGATTAGCTTTTTCGCGGACCTTTTGGTCATTTAAACATGAAGGATATGGAATTGAAGGCTTGGGATTGTTCTTTGGAATTTCATCAGAACTTTTCGGAGGATCAAATACAACTTTTGACTTGCAAGTCGGGACCGGGACAACTTGAGGGTGGACATTGTTGGTACCTCTGTTATTAGTAGGAAGTACCGCGTCCGTGGTAACCTCAGGTTCACGTTCCGCTACCTTGGTAGGAAGAGAAGAAGAGGTAGAGGGAGCTGTGGGTCCATTGTATGATACTCCACTTCGGGTAGTGATCGCCTTAACATCGCTCATCGGGTTAGCGATCGTGTTGCTCGGTAGTGTACCTGAGCCCGAGGGTCGATCATTTAAAGATTTCTGAAGTTCAGAGATCTTGTTGATCAATAACCGATTTGTTTCCTCTTGTGCTTTCATGAATTGTTTTAACACTTCATCGGAGGAAGACGGGGGTTGAACAACGCTTTGATTTTGGTTAGGAAAATTTTGAACACGGTTGTTTTGAAAATTTCCTTGGTTTTGGTTGTTGTTACCCTGAAAATTATTTCTCTGATTGAAATTACCCTGATTGTAATTCCCTTGACTTTGGTTTCTTTGAAAATTTCCTTGAAAACCTTGATTTTGATTGCCATTTTGAAAATTGTTTTGATTAATATGACCTTGATTTTGGTTCGGGTTTTGGAAATTCGGGTTTTAACCTTGGTTAAAATCTCCTCGATTCTGATTTTGATTCGAGTTACGGTTTTGATTTTGGTTAAAACCGGGAGGTCCGAGAAAATTGTTGGAATGATAGCTTAAGAGATTACGGTCCCCTTGTGGTTGGTAAGAATTACCCCCCATGTTGTAGGAACCTTGAGCAGCATAAACGTTCTCTTGAGGATAACCAGCAGTAGATGGACACTCAGAATATAGATGTGGGCCTCCACAAGTCTCACAACTTCGGGCTATGGCTTTCACTTGTTGATTTTGGAGGGTTTGATTCATCCTCAACATAGCCGTAGCAAAGTCGTCCATCTTTTTAGTAAGGACCGCGATATCAGGAGATGATGATGAAGGAATGACTGATTTACATGACTCATCCCTCTCCGCATAGGAATCCCAAAAGTTATGGTGGGCAGTCATGTTCTCAATTAGATCATAGCATTCTTCGAGACGTCTTTTCATGAAGTTCCCACCAGCAGCAGCATTGAGAATATCCCGGTGCCTCAATGTTAGACCATTATAGAAGGTATCTATGATAGTTACTTGTAACATATTATGGTTAGGGCACCGATCAATTGCGAGCTTATAACGTTCCCAAGCCTCGAATAGAGACTCATTGGGACGCTGCCGGAAGTTGCTGATATCATTTCGTAACTTGGTAACAATGGAAGGTGGAAAATATTTTGCTAAAAACTTGGTTACCATTTCATCAAAGGTACGAATAGAATTCTTGGGGAGTCGGTCAAACCATGCAGTGGCATGATGGGTGAGAGAATAGGGGAAGAGATACAGACGGAGGGCATCATCGGTGACACCGTGTTGTTTCATGCTTTAGGTGACGGTAAGGTACTTATCAAGATGCTTGTTAGCATCGTCACCCGGTAATCCGTGAAATTGACACGAATTTTGGACTTGTTGGATCATGTGGTGCTTGAGGCCAAAGTCCGTAGCTGATAAGGCGAAAAATGAACCGTTTTTAGGGGGTCATTTAAGCCCGAAATTGAATTTATTTGATCAAATATTGCCCTAAATCGTTCCTTTTGTGATTTTAGGTACTTTGGGAGTGAATTCTGGAAAAGGAAGCATTTTGGACGTTTTTGGAGCATAAAAGTAAAGAAAACAACAAAGTCTTAATTTTCCTTGCTGGGAACAGTACCTGACGGCGTCAAGAGCATTCATGTGATGGCGCCAAGAGTAAAAGTGGTGACGGTCGTCACCCAAGGCCGTCAAGTGTTAACTTGTCAAAACTTGCGCGCGGAGTAGCTGATATTGTTTTGGTCATAACTTTTGCATACGAACTCGGATTTAGGTGATTGAAAAGCCCACGCGAAGAGGACGAAGAAATATTCGATCTGGTGAAAATGGCGGCCTGACGCCATCATGTGTTAGAGCTGACGCCGTCAAGCCTTACCGACAGAAAACTTGCCTATAAATATAACATCATAACTTCACTTTTTGTAAGCCCTAAACCCTAAGGTCGATTCCTAGGTTTAGGTAGGTATTTTTCCAGCAACTTAGAGGGTTTCAATCACTCCATAAACATCATGTATTGGTTTGATGATTCTATCTCAACTATGCCTTTCATTATTATTGTTGATTGTCCTTCTTTGATTATGTTTTGTTAATTTACCTTGTGTCTACTTGTGTTTATGTGAAACTTGTATATAATTGATTAGATCTTATTGATTCCTTGTTGATGTTTGCGTCTATCTTCATCAATTAGGGCGTGACACTTCGATAGATCTAATTGGTTTAGCTTATAATTCTTGATTCCTATTGTCTCTTGTTTAATTGAATGAATTCGATGTTAGGCTTAAGAAAACTGGTAGACTTCCATAGGGTAACATGCTTGAACGTCTTAAGAAACATGAACCGATGTGTACAAGGTTTTTATGGTTGTATTTAATGCATGAGCGAATTCTAGTGATCCCATGTTAGGAGCTTCTTAGCCGGCTCGACATAGGAGTGAAGTAGGAGCTTATAGAATTGGGGAAGTAAGTATGCCACCCCATGAATGGTATTAAGGAATACAACCCATCAATTAAAATAAGGTGTGACAATTCAATGGGTAGAATTGAATAGCTAGCAAGGAGTAACATTTCATGGGTAGACATGCTTCACCTACCTTGTAGAACCCTAGTTTACTTTTCTTGTTAATTAATCTAATTAGTAGCTTTTGGGTTAGTTGATTAACAACTAATTCCGCCCCTCCTTCCAATACCCGAGATTTTTACCTGCTTTTCATAAAATATAAAAACATAAAAAGAATCATCCTTCACCTTTAGACATAGTTAGATTAATTTCAATCCTAACGACACTATTCCTGAGTTGAACGATCAATCCCCCGGTACTTGTCACTATACTATACTACAACGATCAGGTACACTGCCTGGTGGGGGTTGTAAGCTTCTCGAGATCCCTCGAGAGGTAAAGCCTGGTGCAATTCCCACGCATCAGTAGCCTCAATAGTGAGTGGTGCAATAGGTCCGCCCCTCCCTTGCATGGTAGGCTGGCACAACTCCTCCATCAGGGTGGCGGGAGAGAAGAATGGATCTCTCTTCAGTTCGCAATTTAATGTCAGAACTTCCGTATTCCACCTGTGTAGGTTGTAATCTTAAAGAAACCGAAGTAATTTAACTTCACGATTTGTTTTGTTATTGTTTTTTATTTTTTTTATTTTTTTGGTGTTGCTAGCACTTCAGGAAAAGTGTTAATGAACTTTTTTGATATGATTGATATTTTTACAGAAACTTTTTACAAAAGTGGTGAAATTTGTACAGGGAGGGTTTTGAAAACCACTAAACTTAAAACGATTTTAAAACACGCAACAACCTCCCCGACAGCGGCGCCAAATTTTGATTGAGCCTAAACGGTCAACTAAATTAACAAAGTGATTTGGTCAATAAAGTCAAACTGCCTAGAGTCAATGCTCCGTGGATAGTATAGTTTTGTCCCCGGGTCGTTATGTCCTGACGAGATTGCAATGGTGCTTGAAAACGTTTTTGAGAATGAGTGGCACTGAGGACAGTAACCAAAGATGATTGAGAAGTGATTAAACTACTGATTGCTTGGTATTTGGACAATTTGAATTAATATTAACAATAACAGATATACAGATATGATTACACAAACACAAAATGAAAATCAGATTCGATTACAGACAGAAAAAGGTGAGATTTAAATAATTTACAACTACAGGGGGTGCAAGTGAAACGTTTTCAAACTTATAATTAAAAGAAAATGAAATTAAAAAGAAAAATAGTTTTTTCATTATTTTATTATTTAATATTAATTATTTAAATAAAACTATTTAACTATTTAATTAAAACTAATTAACTTAAAAACTTAATAATACAAATTTAAAATAGAAAGTTGCAAAATTATTTTCTAAAAATCTAAAATGACTTAAAATAAGATTAAAAATTAATAATATGTATTTTTGTCTTTTTGTGGTTTTTCTATTAATTAAATACTAATAATATTATTTAAACTATTTAAACTATTTTAAATTACTAATTATACTAAAAATAACTTAGAAAAATAAAGAAAATTTTATAAAACTAATTAACCATCACAGGAATCCTAATAAATTATAAAAAGTTTCTAAAAATTATATTTATACTATTTTACTAATTATTTACTTATTTATCAATTAAAATCTAATGTAACTAAATTAATTAAGAAAATTAAAAAGTGAACAGTAGAGTTTAAGAAACTATTTTCTAAAAATCCTAAATGATTTATATATCCTAGGAAAAATATAAAAACCTACTGTTGTTAATTAAAAATTAAGAAAACTATTTAATTACTAATATTATCTAATTAATTAATTAAATTATTGTTAATTCTAATAATTACTAAATGAAAAGAGAAAAATCTAAGAAAATTACTGAAAATACTTTAAGGTGACAGGAAATTAAAAAAAAATATACAAATGATGAAATGCTTATTAATAAGCTGAAAAGAAAAATTGAAAAGATAAAATCTATTAAATAGAAGCTATCACTATTTTTAAATTTGGTTTTTTGTTGGTTTTTCTTATTGACAGATGAGCTAAGTGCACCCCCTTGTGCTTAACAGTGGACTTTTTAAGCTTATTAGGACTTATGCAATATTGGAAAAAGCTGAGAAATGGACAACTAAGCATAAACAGATTACTAACAACTCAAAATAAGACAAATGGAACAAATAAGCACTCTAGATAAGCTATAATGGAGCTAATAAGCACTTATCTCAACAAAAGACCAAAACATGCCAAATACAAGAACTTTGGACCTCTGTGGGGTCCACAGAAGTCAAGGTGGGTCCAAAACAAGACTTGAACTATGAAGGTGGACTGGTCAACTACAAAATAAGCCAATAAGCTGGGCTTATGGCTTATTAATGAGCAGATGGGTGGTGCTTGGAAGTTGAGGTCACACACTAAGTGACTCAGTGTACACTCAGGAAATTGTCAACCTTAAAGGGACTTGCAGCCCTATCAAATAAGCTAAAGATCACAAAATAAGCCCTGGACCTTGTCAATGAGCTTATTGGCTTTCCAAAAAGCCAGGGTACAGGGTGTGGGGTCCACTAGGTTAGTTACAAGAGAACTTTGAAGTTTGGTCAATTACCCTGGTGCAGGGCATGTACTTGCCCTGCAGGCTTGTTTAAGCCACCAAAAAAGCACTTAAATAAAATTCTAAAAATAAGCCAAATGAATTTTTGCAAAGATTAGCTGATAGACTTTAACTAGTAAAAAGCAAAAGGATTAATTTTGATCACAAAATTCAAGAAAATTCTTTGAAATTTTGCTTTTCTGCCTAAGCCTGCAAATTTGACTTTCAACTTTTATGAAGAGCTTTGACTTTTGTGAGATTTGATTTGATCTAAGTGACTGATTAAGGTGTATTAAGGTGTAATAAAACTGATTTAGGCTTCCCTACCAAGATATGAATTGATTTGAGAGTTGTGCTAAACCAAAACTTTAACAGTGAACAAGCTAGAGTAACTTAAATTTGATTTTGATTTTTGCACAAAAGAACACTGAGTTTTATGGTCTAATTGAACTAGTATTACCTAAATGAACATGTAGATACTACAATTACCAACCCTAGTAACCTCTGAGTCCTCAAACTCAGCAAATCCAAACAACACTTATCAATAACTTGATTTTGATTTCTAAAACAAAATGAAACTTATGACCTTGAAACTGCTTTATATATGCTTATTATCACTTACTAAGCTGAGATAAGCTCAGAAACACCAAAGTTCATAGCAATAATTCTAAAGTTAATACTATACTATATTTGGCAGTCAAATGAAAAAAAAAAAAAAAGAGCACAAAGAAACTAATGATCAAACAAGTAAATTCAGGCAACCACTTAACTAATTTACACTAAACAAACATAAAATCACAGACAGAAGCAACTAATAAGCCAATGAACAATATAATGAAAAATTAAAAATGGGACTCACAATGTGCAATCCAGCTTAAATCATAGAACCAAGAACCTTAGAACCAATCCTAACACTCCCCATGGAGTACTAACCCACTGCCATCCATTATCAACAGTGCTCCAGCTTTCTTCTTCTTCATTCTTTTTATTTTTCACTGAATTTTTCTTATTTTTTTGTATTTTTGATTTTTGGAATCTACACTGAATTTTAGGGTGACTAAAAGCTTTTATAAGCTTTCTAGGAGCTTACATGTGCCTAAGAGTCCATACTTTTAAACAAGAATTATAACAAAGCTTAATTGGATTTTTGAGACAAAATAGAAATTGCATACACTGAGATTTCAACTAAAACTTGATTTTTTTTAAATGAAAGACTTAAAAGTACACTGAAAACATGAATTACACTACTTGAAAGCAAAATTGTACAATAAAAACTTGAATTTTACTTATACGACATAAAAACTATTAAATTAAGCAAATAATTCTTCCTTGGCTCTTTTCTTCTATTTATAGCTGATGATTAGGGTTCCCTGGATGTCTCTGAGTAAATCCCACCAATAATCTTAGCCACTGGATCATAAAAATTCAATCTTGGCCGTTGGAGCATTTTGGCGCCAAAAATAAAATATTGCAAATTGGACCTGTGGGGGGTGGTGGCATTAAATGTTGCTGTCTTGTTAGGTATATGGTGGGTTGGGCGGTGGAAATGACAAGGGTGGTGGAGGGTGGCGGATGTGATGGTGTTGCAGGCCAAGTGGGAAGAAGAAGGGTGGGAAAGGGTGTTGGTTTGACTGGTATTGACCACAGGGTCAAACTTTGACCCTGGTTTGATATTAAAAACGAGGGCTTTGTTTGGGCTTATGTTTGAGCTGGGTGAAGGTGTTGGGTTGGTTTGTTTAGGATTTAGGTTTAATAATAAAAGGGTCCGTTTGGTATAGGAATTAACACAATGACCAATTTTGTAATTTCCTGAAAGTGAGGGACTGGTTTTACCAATCTTCCAAAGTTCTTAAAGGGGTGATATTTTCCAATCCTCAATAGTACATGGACCTTTGTTGATTTTTTCCATTTTTAAATTTCCCAGGGACCAAATCTGCCAACTTTGCAAACTTCAGGGATCAAACATGTAATTTCACCAAACTTTCCAACCAAGGACCATTCCTGCCATAGATGAGAAGTACAATGACAAAAATTGTTTTTCTCAAAGTTTTAATATCCCAGGGACCATTTTTGTCAATTTTTCAAAGTTCAGGGACTAAGCTTGCAATTTTGTGAAACTTTGTACCAAAGGACTAATAATGTAATTTTGTGATTTAAAAGGACCTTTGGTGACTTTTTCAAGTTTTTAGAATAGCCAGGGACTAGTTTTGACAACTTTTGAAAGATGAGGGACTGAAACTGTCAATTATGCAAACTTTGTTCATTTTTCATTTGTTTTTGATTATTTTGCATCTGAAACATATAAAACACATTCCTGGGATATTTTCAGTATTATGATGCATTTTTGAGTGTTTTTAGATGTTTTGGCAGCTCAGAATAGGTAAAAATGATGAGTATTTACACACTCATCAGGATTCGTAAAAATCCCATGGGATTCTTAAAAAGACGATTTTTTTTTTCAAAATTTCCGTCCAAAAAAATCCCACGGGATTCGTAAAGAAATCCCACGGGATTCGTAAAAAGTCGATAAATCACAAAGGATTCAGTATGAATCCCATGGGATTCTTTGGTGCATCCCATGGGATTCGTAAAAAGACGATTTTTTTTTTTTCAAAATTTTCGTCCAGAAAAATCCCACGGTATTCGTAAAGAAATCCCACAGGATTCGTAAAAAGATTTGATTTTTTTTTTTCAAAATTTCCGTCCAGAAAAATCCCATGGGATTCGTAAAAATCCCATGGGATTCGTAAAGAAATCCCACGGGATTCGTAAAAAGACGATAAATCACAAAGGATTCAGTATGAATCCCATAGGATTCTTTGGTGCATCCCATGGGATTCATTATGAATCCCATGAGATTCTGTATGAATCCCATGGGATTCATTGTGAATCCCATGGGATTCGTAAAAAGACGATTTTTTTTTTTCAAAATTTCCGTCCAGAAAAATCTCACGGGATACGTAAAGAAATCCCATGGGATTCGTAAAAAGACGATTTTTTTTTTCAAAATTTCCGTCCAGAAAAATCCCACGGGATTCGTAAAAAGACGAACTTTTTTTTTTCAAAATTACCGTCTGGAAAAATCCCATGGGATTCGTAAAAAAATCCCACGGGATTCTGTATGATTTATCTTGTCGATAAATCACAAAGGATTCAATATGAATCCCATGGGATTCTTTGGTGCATCCCATGGGATTCATTGTGAATCCCATGGGATTCTTTGGTGCATCACATGGGATTCACAATGTATCCCTTGAGATTCATAAAGAATCCCATGGGATTTATACAGAATCCAATGGGATTTACACAATAATATAGTGTAGTTTAAAAAAAACAATATAGTGTAGTTTAAAAAAAATGACTTCAATGGTCTTTATTTTTAACGAGACTTCCATAATAATATAGAATTTGTAGACACTTTTGCCAAAGCCAGTCGTATCTAAAAGCATTTCTCTTATTAGTTATTGTAATTTTTAAAAAATTACAAGTGATTTGTAAAAATGGGTAAATCACTGTTTTATACTTTTGTGTCACAGCTTTTTAAAGGTAGATGTTTTTTTATATAATTGTTGAAATGAACTCTTGGAATCTCTTTATTAAAAAGTTATATATTGTTATACAAAATCCCATGTGATTCTCTCTGATCCCTTAGGATTCATATAGAATCCCATGGGATTCTGTATTAATCACATGGATACTCTTTATGAATTACAGGTGATTAATCAAAGAATCTCATGGGATTCTGTATGGATCTCATGGGATTCAAAATGAATCACAAAGGATTAGAGAAAATCACATGGGCTTCTATATAAATCCCATGTGATTTTATATAAATCACAAGGGATAAAAGAGAATCACATGGGTTTCGGGATTTTTATTTTGCTTTATATAAATTGTAATTACAAAATCACTTGAGATTCTATTTTTGTTGTGTAATGTTATGAGAAAAATTCATGTTCACTTTGAATATATCTTGTTTACTTTGAATATATAATGTTTGTTACTTATAATTTGTTTGATCAAATGGTAATCTGTGTAAATCCCATAGGATTCTGTATAAATCCCATGGGATTCTGTATGAATCTCAAAGGATTCTATATGAATCTCAAAGGATTCACAGTAAATCCCGTCTCCTAATAATGTCGAGTCAGAAACCCATGTTTACAAAAAAAAAAAAAAAAAAAAAAAAAAAAAAAAAAAAAAAAATTGCATTTGAAAAAAAAAGTGAAAAGTTAAAAAGAATATACTTGGTAACAAATGATGATAAAAGCTAAAAGAGTTGCATATATCAATTAATTTTCTATTGTCGGTACATAAGATAAAGTCTCATCTTCTTTCTTATTTATCTCTCCTCCTCTCTTTTTCCAACACAAAATATTGCATATATTCTTTAACTCTTCAAATGATCAAATAATAAATGCCACAACAACATCAACCACAGAACATGAATATCATACTATTCATATACAAAAAAAAATCGAACAAAAACCAATTCTCACCATTTTTGGGACATAAAACCATTTTGCAACATTTGTAGATTTTTTTTAAAAGAGACTTTCGGACAATCTTTTCCATTTCTATGGTGATCTGGCGGTTCTTAGTTTTTAACAGATCTTGCTGTAATGTAAGTGTGCTTGTGTTTTCGGCATTAGATCCGACAGTTAGGGTTCAGGGTGATTAAAGGAGATGATGTTAATATAGGTGCTGGTAGTATTTGTTATGGCGATGCAGGTGGTGGTGGTAGTGACGGAGGTGCATCGATGTTAGTGGCGGCGGTGCAACGGTTTTGACTGCTGTGGTGCACCGGGCGTGACGGCTGCGGTGCAATGGTCGTGATGGCGGAGGTTAAAGGTTAGTGGTGGTGAGTGTGATGACGGTTGAAGGTGGTGGCGGTGAGTGTGGTACTGTGGTGACGGTTGAAGGTGGTGGTGGTATAGAGAGGAAAAGAGGAGGTCAAGTGTGTGGTGGTTTGGTGTGGTTTTCTTGTGTGTGTGAAATGTGTAAATGAGGAGGTCAAAGGTGTACCACATGTTAGAATGATATTACAAAAGTACCTTTCAATAATTAATTATATTAAAATGAGGATTAATCTAGACCTTTAGATTTAAAATAGATGGATGGTTGAGATCTTGTTATTTGTTTTTTAGATAAATATTGTTTCGTATTGAACTTTTCTCATTTATATAATTGTTATGATATTAAAATTCAGCACCCTCAACAATACAAGTTAATGGTCCACCATTAATTAGTCGGCTTGATCCTGCAGGGGTGTATATAGTCGCTAATTATTTGGTTAGACATGGTCTTGAAATGCAGTCTAGTGGTCATTTTCCTCGGCCTGAAAAGTTATCTCACTCTAACTTAACAAAACATAGGACCATTGAATGAAGTGCAGAAAAGTGAAATCTTGGTTGGCTTCGATATCTGGGTTTACTAATGTAATGCTCAACATTCATTTGAATGGTACACAGGTGTGGTTTGTTAGCCCGGGCTAGTGTTAAGTACTTTTAGTTGTTTTGCTCCGCATGTGATCTGTTTTACAAGATGTGTTTTAGGTCGTTTGGTGTTTAGTTCTCGCCGCATTATAATCAAACGTCTCAGTTGTACATATTTATTAGTGTTACATTCCATGCAAATTGAACGAAAGTTGGAAGGTTAAACAAACATTAGCCTTACTTGTGGATCCTGAAGTGATCGATCCCTTTCGCTCATCACTTGAGTCAAAAATGTTGTGATACTAGAGTAACTGGGAACAATTAAATTTGAGTCTATTTGTGTTGACGAATATAGTACAATATGATGTGACACTTGATTAATTAGGAGTACGATGTCTGTGGAACTAATTTACTTTATGTCTAATTTGTGATGATACCATTATAACGATTAATCAATCCTCTGTTCGTAAAATGCATGAAATATGTATTTAATTTGGTAGTTAGGCCCACAATTTTTCATTAGTGTAATATGAGTAATTTCTTTAGGATCTCATGGAGGTTCATTGGCACTTTCGACATGTCAAGAAACTTATCCATAAAGTGAATGTTTGGTCTGCTAAATTTTTTGACATTTGGAGAATTAGGAACAAAATGGTGATTAAAACTGTTATGTATTTAAGAGTCTATATATATGTAGCAAGTGTTTCAACACATATATTGTGAAAACTTAAAAGTGTCGGTTGTATAGATAGAGTTAGAGGTGTGGGGCAATGCCATTCATAAATAACAAAGGGAGTGGTTCGGGTTTGGAGAAGAAGCGCATGAGGAGTTTTTGGTTCCAGAAATGGAATTCGCTAGACGTGATACACCTTTTCCTTTTCACTCAAATGCATGTCTTGGCTGGTTACGCCCCTTTTGTGCCGCCTAGTTGGGAAGTCATCTGGTTTGGTTTGTTCTTGGGGTACTTATCAGGAACTGGTGTGACACTAGATTATCATAGATTGCTTACCCACCGGAGTTTTAAGATCCCTAAATGTCTGGAATACTTCTTAGTCTACCGTGCTACCTTGGCCGGTGAGGTATTGTGCTTATATATGCGTATATACGTGCTCTCATCAATTCTTTCAAATATTGTGGCCGTGTTAATTATTTTTTTTCGTATAACTAAACATATATGTAGGGAGATCCAATATTTTGGGTGAGTTTGTACAAGTACCATCACAAGTATGCGGATATTGAAAAGGATCCCCATGCCCCAAATGAAGGTTTTTGGTTCGGTCATCTGGGATGGCCATTTGACAACTACTACTTGGCTGCAAAGGTAAGTTTAGTCGCATGTATATATGGCTAAGATGATGACATTGCAATTTATAGTAACGAATTGATCAAATAAATTAGGTTGGAGAATCAAGAAGGGGAGAATATGCAAATATCCTAGAGCTAAAAGCGTAATGGTTCTATAGGTTTCTTCATAGTAGATACATTTGGCATCAAGCTGCACTTGCAATCCTATTGTATCTCTTTGGAGGCTGTCCCTACTTGGTTTGGGGAATGGTATATATAAATAAGTTACATTTACACATACATGCAGATATAATTTGTCACTTCAGATTATAACATTTGTTATGGGAACCATTTTATAGTTGATTCTTGATAATATAGGGGGTACGACTGGTGTTGACTCTTCACTTTTCCCTCCTCGTAAACTCTGTGTCCCATAAATGGGGTGAGAGGCCATGGAACACCCCTGATACCTCAACAAATAACTGGTACACTAAAACTTGAAATGATTAAATGCATGCACGTGTTGAATGTAGAAATAAGATTTAAGTTATAACTTAATTAGATCATTAATATATCGTAGCACTAACAGGTGGTTGGCGATGTTAACTGTGGGAGAAGGTTGGCATAACAATCACCATGCTTTTCCAAACTCAGCTCGACATGGAATAGAGTGGTGGCAATTCGATTTAGGATGGGAATTGATCAAGTTTCTAGAGATGGTTGGATTGGCAACAGATGTTAAGTATCCAACGGCTGGCGATAAAGAAAGACTGAAATTGCGGTTGGACACCAACACCAAACAAAGAAAGTAAAAGTAAAATGAAAACTCTTGATGGATCTAGCTTGATTGTTAGAGTTGTTCTTATTATCAAGACATCGATAAGAAATAAGTGTCTAACACCTTTAAATAAGAAAGGGCTAATAACTTGTAAATGTATACAAGTTGACACTTTTTGTTGTTCTGTATAGCAAACTTTTTATTTTTCTTATTAAAACATAATCTTTTCAAATTTCGTCTATTGTGTGTATTTTGTGGGTGTGTAACATATTAAACTTAGAGGAGAGTTATTTTACATAATAACTTTTCTCACATACCAAGGGATTAGAGGTGGTAAAACGGGCGAGTCGGGCGGGCACGGGCTAAATGGGCATGGGTCAAAAGGGCACATGTTATACAAATATGCTCATTTCAAAAAATAGATGGGGATAAATGCGCCCAAATCTTTAACAAAGTAGCCAAAATTAGCCAATTCTTTTTATTTTTGGCACAAATTGCCACCTCTACAAGGGACTCATCCCCACCATTTATTTAAAGAATTTTAATATTTCACATATTTTTTTATAATTTAAATATCTCTTAAACCGTTAATCGTTAAGAGAAAATAATTACACCATCGCGACAAGCATTTAATTATCTTTCTATAGACGGACACTTTGATATATTTTTGACAAAATATATATTTTTTTCGTCTTTTTTTTTTTTTTTTTTTCTTTTTTTTTTTTTTTTTTTTTTTTTTTTTTTTTTTTTTGGGTTAAAACTTGCATAAGAAATTAAATGTGATTAAACACTAATTGAAATATTCTAATAATATCACATGCACATGTGATATTAGTGTTAAATCACATATGATATGTAATATCATAATATCATATGTGATTTAACAATAATGTCACATGTAATAATATCACATGTGATTTAACACTAATATCACATGCGATATTATTAGAATATTCAAATTAGTGTTTAATCAGATGTTAATTTTTCATGTAAATTTCAGTAACGAAAAAGAAAACTTAAAAAAAATAACATGAAAAATAGGAAAAATATATCAAATTGCCTACCAAATTATTAATGGTTGTGTATCATCAAGTATTAATTTTTGTGGTGTGTACCACGTTGTGGTGTGTACCACGATGAGAAGAAAAAAAAATGTCTGACATTAATAGGTCATTAAATTCGGAAGTATGGTTCTAGAATTCAAAATGCGGTTTTGACTAAAATACCTTTATCAACCCTTAGAATTACCAAAACCTCTTCCCTATATATATACGGAGTATATGTATATACATGCACTGAGTGGTATAACATATATTATAGAAGAGCCCATAGTAGAGTTAGATGGGTAGGGCAATGCCATTCACAATTGACAAATGGAGTGACGTCTGTTTAGAGAAGAAGCTTAAAGGAGGTTTTTGGTTACGGAAATGGAATTCGGTAGATTTGACTTACCTTTTTTTGGTCATCGAAAGTCATGTCTTGGCTGTTTGCTCAATTTTCTTTTTCAGTTGGGAAGCTTTATGGGTGGCTCTTGTTTTAGGGGTGATAACAGGAATCGGTGTGACCCTAGGTTACCATAGACTTCTTACACACTTCTTAGTCTACTGTGGTTCCCTGGCTAGCCAGGTAATTTACTTGTACATGCATGTGTTTGTGAGCCAGTTCTTTTAATATATACGTCGGTTTGTGCTTTTATTTTCCTGAAATTAAGCGTATGCGTAGAGAGATCCAATATTCTGGGTGAGCGTACACAAGAACCATCACAAGTACCTTGATACACATAAGGACCCCCATACCCCAAAAGAAGGTATTTGGTTCAGTCATATGGGATGGTTTCTTTACAACGACTACATTGCTGCAAAGGTATGTATTGAACTATATGATAAAATAACGTATATATATAAACTTTATATGATCATGACACAATCTTTGATATTTCATGATCAAATGAACAAGGCTGGAGAATCAAGAAGTGGAAAATACTCTAATGTCCCAGAGCTAAAGGCTCAATGGTTCTACAGGTTTCTTCATAGTACACACGTTTGGCATCACGCTTTACTTGCAATTCTACTCTATCTCCTTGGAGGCTTTCCCTACTTGGCTTGGGGGATGGTATATATTTGATAGCCATATATTTCCTACCATATAAACATGCATAACTTTCACTTCGTTACTTTTGTTTATAGAATAGGTTTTTTATAATTGTTTTTGAATGACTATATATTCATATAGGGGATGCGAGAGGTGTTGATTAGCCATTTCACCCACTTTGTAAGCTCGGTGTGCCATACCTGGGGTGAGAGGCCATGGAACACCCCTGATACATCTACAAATAACTGGTGCATATCTACATTAGCTCTTGAAACACTTGAGTCCATGCACGTGTTCTACACATAAGTAAGATATAGTATTTAAGATAACTTAGCTCATATGCTAATTATAACAGGTGGGTAGCCATGTTAAGCTTTGGAGAGGGCTGGCATAACAATCATCATGCTTTTCCAAGATCGGCCCAACATGGAATGGAGTGGTGGCAATTCGATTTGACATGGGAGTTAATCAAGTTTCTAGAGCTGGTTGGATTGGCAACAGATGTCAAGTTACCAACAGAAGCTGATAAAGAAAGATTGAGATTGCGTTTGCACAACACCAAATAAATGAAGTATAAGTAGTAAGAATAACCCTGCATGGGCTTTAAATGAATATGTGTGTAAGTGTGTGTGTATTTACTTATGTATGCATCGTGTATGTACGTGCAGTTTTTTAAGCTAGTGATAGTTGTTCCTAAGAGCACAAGGTGCAAAGATGAGCAAGAGGCTCCCCATTCGGGCCCCACCATGCCACATCATCAAAACACATCAACTTCAACTAACCACAACAAACCCCCTCACCAAACAACAAACCTCAACTTCCCCATTAGGGCCCCACCTCTTACACACTTATTTTTTTATTCATTTCTTTAAATAAATTAAATTAATTTCACAAATACTAAAAAATAAAAAAACATACTAATTTTATTTCATAAAATAAAAAGTTACAATACGGAAAAAAAATACGATACGAGAAAAAAAAACACGCATACAATATGGAAAAGAAAATACGATACGAAAAAAAAACATACGATACTAATACGAAAAGTAAAACATTTTATTCGTCATCTTCGCGGTCGAGATTTTGGTATTTCTGAGTTATTTCGTGCTTGTCTCTTGCGAATTACTTCGGCTTTAACCGGGTCAGTAACCGTGTTTGGATCGAGCATTAGCATCTGCATATCCTGCCACTCCAACAATGCAGCTTCTTTCTCGAACGCCTTTTCCTCCCTCTTCCTCCGCGCCTCGTAACAAGCCGTTTGAGCGTCTTTCGCTTGATTATACTTTTCGGATAATTGTCCCGAAAAAGTACTCGTTTGACTCCCCCCGGAACTCGCCGCACTCGACGTTTCCGTCGACTTTTGTTTCTTTCCGGGTCGCCTGCTATTTCTTTCGGGACGAGGTCGTTTGTCCGGCCCGAATATATCCTCGAGACATGTAATGTCTAGAGGTTCTTCAGCATCCCATTTCGGGTAGCGTTTCAGGATATCCCAAACGTGAAGCAAAGTGAAACCCCTCTGTCCAAAACGTAGTGAGAAGTTCGTTTTGGCATTCTCGACATGATCTTGCTCATTTTCACCACTGCGACGCTCTAAATGTTTATAAATAGCGTTGAATTTTTGGCAGTCGGCATTGATCCTTGACCATTTACCGGATAGCATGTTTTTGGTTCGTGGGGCTTTAGTAGTCCGCTCGTTGAAAAGTGCATGAATTTCGTTCCAAAAGAATTCATTCTCTTTGTCATTTCCCAGATCCTCGTCTTGGGAAACTTCTATCCACGCTTCCGCAAGAATCGTTTCTTCTTGTTTCGATCACAACTTTCGCGCACGCGTATGAGCAGCTTCTTCCAAGTCATCGTCATCGTCCGCGTCCAAATTTACGACGTTTTTTCCTCTTTGGGTTTTTTTTACCTCGGCCTTTGGCCGGTGATCTTGGCTTAGGTACTTTAAACGTACCTTGATTTGGTTGTGACGGTTGTATCGGTTGTGATTGAGGAAAAGTGGATGGTTGATTCGGGTTATAAAATTGTGGCGACGAATTGAATTGTTGTTGACTTGCGAATCCTTGTTGAAAAGCTAATTGTTGGTTACGGTAAATGTCATTCGGATTTAATGGTTGTAAACCGTATGGCGGTGAAGGGTTTGGACTTTGAGACGAGGGACTAGAAGAGTTTGAGGCACCCCCGTATTGACGTTGGTTTGACGTTAGGAGGTTCGTGAAATAACCTCCTTCGTTTGGGTTTTGAGACATTTTTTTTTGCTTAGGAGAAGAGGTATAGAAATATTTAGATTAGATTGTTGAATGTAGTGAAGAGAATGGAAGAAGAAGGTTGTATTTATAGTTGTAAAAGATGGTAGGAAAAAAAAATAAACAAACAAACACAACCGTTGGTGTGTAAACGGTTATGTTCCCATTTTATCACAAATAAACAAACAAACACAAACGTAAACCTGCAACATTGTCAGAAAATTGCTTCGCCGTGGCCACGGGAAGTTGACCAACGGCGAGGGGGTTCCGGTGTGGCGGCGAGCAACGGCTCGCCGTTGTCCCTGCCACATAGGACGGCGAGCTACGGTTCCCCATCTGCACCTTGTGCTCTAATACTAATAAGTCATTCCTGCTATAAAGATATAGGTGTGACACCGTTCGTTTTCTGAGTATGGATCCAATTTACGCTATTTTGGAAGCTTTCTGTTATTCACTATTTTTCGAGAAATTGGAAGGAAGCCTGTCCAAATAGGTTATTATTGTTTACTTGTGTTGCGTGAATCGGCATAGAATGATATTGTGATCTTTAGGATTGCAACGAAAAATATATATTGTTCAACAACAGGTTGCATATAGTTAGCGTTTTACTTCTCTAAGGACTGATTACACTTTCAGATCTTATATTTTTACTTTCTGTTTGCTCGCCTTCTGAAAAAAAGCACATAGACTTTTACTAAAGTACAAAATGAATCAGCCCCATAAATTTGTTAAGTTAGATAATCTACATTCACTATAAGAAAGGATTAGTTGGCTACACGGAAAATCTTCCTAAAAAATTTATACCTTCAGTGTTAAATAAGTTTTTAGAAGCCAATCAATACACGTACAACAAAGTGACAAACCAATTGACTTGACTCAACCAGTCATTTGAAAATTTCAGCAGTATACTTGGGGATGAATGTTCATAGATATAGTTATGTATTTTGTTGAGTCGATATTAAAAAAGAATAAGGGCAACCAATAAAAGTGTTATGAAGTAGTTATTGGAAAGTAAAATTGTCACCAGGCCGTCCCGTGGATTTAGGTGGCCCTGTGCCGTAACCATAAGAGGCCCATTAAAAAAAATCGAGTATATTACCGGCAAACCACAATGTTAATTTCATGTAATACGGGAATATGTCGATGTTCATAATATTGCGATTAATTGTATTCCAAAAATGAACAATTTACGTAGATCAAGTCTAGTTTGTTTTTTTTAATGTTTTTTTGAATAAACTAGTTTGTTGTTAACAAAATATTTAGTCCAGGTAATAATTAAAGAGCAATTTGAATCCAGTATCGGACATTGGTTAATTGTGGTCATTGGATACATGATGATTATTATAATATGTGGGCCTCGTGGTTTTGGAGTCAGCCAACAAACAAAAAAACATTAAAACAATGCAAATTATATAATATGGGCTATTTAAAGTTCATATAGACATACAATAGAATAATGGATCAAACTGAAAATGTGTGACCCTAAGAAAAAGGAGGCCATGTGCCATTGCACGGGCTGCACCCCCTTCAGCCGTCCCTGATTGTCACAAACCAAATCAAGCAACGAAAACAAATCAGTTTTAGAAATCGAGTCGATCGATTACTTAAGTAACTTAACGACACATATATTATTGATAGTAAACACCTAAACTGTAGAGAGATGCCCGAAATCATGACCATATATTTGGTATCATATGTTGTTAGTAACATTAATACTAAAGATCAATACAATCATACAAACACCTATAAAAATCCAGCATACTATCCCTAATTGAAAGTTCATTACAATCATGGCTTGGCAACATGAGGCCACTTGCTTGCATGCACGTCTAAAATTCCATCCATGGACCTATTTTGTTGGTTAATTATAGTAATGGTAGTTTTTATGTTGCATTATAAATTGTAACACTTGCATGAATTGAAAGTAAGCAGAAATTGCCCCAAGTCTATGTCTTCCTCACTATTTCTCTTTGGAGTTTAGCCTACTAAAACAAGGTTGTATCAACATCCTAACACAATGGATGTTGCTGCTATTTTTAAGCAAATGGCAATTAATGAAATGGTTTCCCTTAATTGCTACCGTATCTCACAGACTTACAGGCTAGGTAAACAGAATACATCATTCGAAGAAGCAAATTCTATAACTAAAAACTTTCTTGAAATTGTGGGATATATATTAGAGTGGACTCAATATATAATTTTGTAACTGTATATGGTCCTTATGATAATGCTTCGTTTGTGATAAATATGTCAAATGTTCAAAAACTCTCCTTCTCATCAAGCTTACACAAAATGCATTTATGGTTTATGATGTGTTATCTGTTGGACCAATAATATTTAGAGCTGGCAAATTGGGTACCTGTTAAGACCTGTTAAGGGAAAAAATGTACTATGCAATTTTTTTATTTTTTAAAATAATTATTTTTAGTATTCTAGGGTTCAATATTTAACTTTTTTATACATAAAACGTATATCTGTCATACTCAAACCACCAAAACCAAGTGTTAAACGAGTCATTTTCATGTTTGAAACTTATGTTATTCGCACGCTCAAAACTGTTAAGACCTGTTAAGACACGATTTGCCAGCTCTAATAATATTATAGAAGCAAAGTTAAGGGTACTTTAGTATATAATTATATTCCTATATGGCATTTATGAGTCAAGGGGTACAATGGTTCATAGAAACCTGTTTAATTGAACCAAGACAACCCCTTATAAGTGTCTATGCGTTTAGTATATAAGTATGTGTCTGTATACAGTTTTGTTTAACCCTTCAGTTTATACATATCAGATTTATATAAGGGTTCAACCCAGCTTCTTTGTATCCTGTTATGTATTCTTGAATGATGATTACATGATGCTTGTTTGATTAATATCAATCCTGGAAATATGGAACCTGTGTGAAATCCGAACAATATCGAATCAGGTGAAATACATCTACTATCTAAAGATAGACAAAATGGACTTAACATTTAACAGTACAACAGAAATGATAAGTGGGGAATAGTAAGGTTAAAAGAAGTGAAATCACAGGAAAAAAAACAGAACGGTAGAATTTAATAGTATGTAAAAGTAAAATACGATGCTAAGATATTTTCAAAAATGGATCGAGTACTAGAATTTGAATCTGCATCTAGGAAGGTACATTTCTTAGGCCATTTCCCCTTTGTTAGTTTGTGGATATATTTAATATACATATGACCGGATTCGAACACGAGCCTATGGAATTGCACGTATTGCGTATGAGATTTAATTACATTAAGTCCCAATTATCAGAAGCCTTCTTCTTAGTGCCATCCACCTTCTTAAGTTCAGGAGGATTCTTTTTGGGTTGATACTGAAACTGCTTACCCACAACAGGTTTATTAAACCCTCCTTTACCCTGAGTAGTAAAACCACCTTGCTTACCCTTCTTTTTATTATTGACAGTCGTGAAACCATCATTAACAGGCTTAGTAGGCTGAATTGGAGGTGCAACAACTTTAAGACAATCAACCAGAGTATGACCAAAGATCTTACAGTTATCACAACGAGGTGGTTTCCATTCGTATTCAACCCGTATCTTCTCAATAGTTGAACCCGAACCATCAAGTAATGGTATCTCAACAGTGAGACTGTCCGAAGCACCTCATCCGACTTCACTTCTATCATGCATCTGGCAAAACTACTACGGCACCACGATTCCTTGCACATTTGACTTGTAAAAGCATCTAACCTTTTGGACGTGCCAATCAGTGTGGCAAGAAGACTGAGGCCATCATCAGAAAACATAGCAAGGGGAACATCATGGAATTTAACCCACACCGGGATGTTAGTCAAATCCTCTTTAAGTAGGTTTGTGTTCAAAGTCCATGGTTTAAGAATAATAGGAACATTTCTGATCAACCAAGGACCGTTTTCAAGTACATCATCAACATCTTTCTTCGAATTGAACTTAAAGAAGAAGAACCCCTTAGCATTCATCATTACCTTTTGCACACCAAACTTAGCCCATGCATTGCGAACATAGTAATCAACAACAGAAAAAGCAAGGCGTTTTCTTGTTATTTTTATTTTATTCACATTCGTAGTAATTTTGGGTTAGTTAACTAGCAACTAATTCCGCCCACTCTTCCTAAACCTAAGATTTTTACTTGCTTTCATAAAAATATAAAAAGAATCATTCCTCACCTCTAGACCTAGTTTAAGTAGTTTTTAATCCTAACGACACTATTCCCCTGGAGAACGATCAATCCCCCGGTACTTGCCACTCACTATACTACATTGGTCAGGTACACTGCCTGGTGGGGATTGCAAGCTTCTTAAGATCTCTTGAGAAGTAAAACCTTTTGCAAGGTTGCAAAACCACGCATCAAAGACCTCAATTTATTAATAAATCAATTATGTGTTAATGTGCTGTATACTTGACTATGACTAACGCAATCGATTTATCGATGTATGTGGCTCACTTACCTAGTAAGTGATAGTCTTAGTTGAATATATGCATTTGTACACGTAGAATTGATTTTTATTAAGGTTTACTTAATAAAGTTTACATGTGGCTAATTGTTTCACCTTTTAATTGTTAATATATATTAGTTGTTTATTTTTATTATTACTTGTTTTTTGTATTATTGTATGATGTAAAACCTAAAAATTTAAAACATGCAAAATTACCAAAATACCCTTATATTTTAAAAATTATAATAAACACTTAAATAATATCAAATAAATCCCAAACACTTGGAAATAAGCAACATATGATCCATATTATTTTTGCATGAATACTTTCAACATTTTAATTACTCTAAAAATATATGATACACCTAAATGTATTTATAGGGTCCAAATTACATTTTTAAGATATGTACATTTTACTTATAAAAGGAGATAAGCACCATTATATTTTGGGAAACAGTTATGAATTGATTTGGTATCCTCCATTTGATTTTCCAGCCATGTAACACCCTCCCCATATCTCCTATATTTATCCCTCATTATTGTTTCCCATTTTCAAAAGTTAAAATAAATAAATAAATAAGTAATAATAAACCCTAAACACCCCAAACATTCACACCGATGGCTCAATAATTTCTGGAGGCTCTTGATCATTTTTCCTGGTCGTGTTCTGAGTTATATAAGGTGGGAAAAATAGTGGTTAAGGTTGGTGAGGCTTTGCTAGATCGTTTGGATTTGTTTTGTTTGATATATATCAAACCGAGGGCTTGTTTTTGTTTCTGCTCATTCCCACGTTCAATCTTCAAGAGGGTAATTTTGTATCATCCCTTATTATCTCTAAAATCCATAATATACATATAAAAATTATCCATGCATGATAGATAATTCGTTTGGATTAAAAGAAAACTAAAAACCCTAAAAACAAAATAAATCCCAAATTGGCAAAAAGGATCTTTGTATGCCTTGAAGTTATTTTATACAAGTCCTATACATATTATACTACACTAATAAAATCAATTTCATGATGTTCGAAGCCTAGAATTCTGTTTTGGATTTATTTAGTGATCGCATGAAATAAAGAAAAAGAAAATAAAAATAAAGGGGGCGTATGAATTAGGGTTAGGGTTTATTGGATTGTATTGTGTTAATAAATTATGTTAGTGATTGTTTAATGATGATATGATGATTGACAAAATTAGGGCTAAGGTTTTGTGGAATTATTTATGGACCAAATGGATTTTTATAAACTAAAAGGGTGTGTTTTGTTAATAATTAAACATAAGGGTTGTTTTGGAAACTATATAAAATTAAGGGGAAATCGTATAAAATAAGTACAAGGGTATAATGTGTAAATTTTGTAATAAAAAGGATTATTTGGTAAATTAATATAATTATATGTATGAATTGTATTTATTTAAAATTAAGGGTTTGTTTTGTAAATTATGGAAATATGAGGGTGCTTTGTATACATATTAATTTGAGGGGTAAAATATGTAATTTTTGATAATTAAAGGTTAAAGGTGCTAATATGAATTTAATATGGATATATTTCTAATTTAATTATTAATAAGGACCTATTTTGTAATTAATGTAAATTAAGGGTTTAACTTGTAACATTTGTAAACACAATCTTTTTTGTCTATTGTGTGTATTTTGTGGGTGTATAACATATTAAACTTAGAGGAGAGTTAGTTTACATAATAACTTTTCTCACATACCAAGTGACTAGAGATAGTAAAACGGGCGAGTCGGGCGGGCATGGGCTAGAACGGGCACGGGCTAAATGGGCATGGGTCAAAAGGGTACATGTTATACAAATATGCTCATTTCAAAAAATAGATGGGGCTAAATGCGCCCAAATCTTTTACAAAGTAGCCAAAATTAGCCAATTCTTTTTATTTTTTACACAAATTGCCACCTCTACAAGGGACTCATCCCCACCCTTCATCTAAAGAATTTTAATATTTCACATATTTTTTATAATTTAAATATCTCTTAAACCGTTAATCGTTAAGCGAAAATAATTACACCATCGCGGCGAGCATTTAATTATCTTTCTATAAACGGTCACTTTGATATATTTTCGAATTTTTTTTTTTTTTATTTTTTTTCTTATTATTATTATTATTATTATTATTTGTTAAAACTTGCATAAGAAATTAAATGTGATTAAACACTAATTGGAATATTCTAATAATATCACATGTACATGTGATATTATTGTTAAATCACATATGATATGTAATATCATAATATTATATGTGATTTAACAATAATATCACATGTAATTTAACAATAATATCACATGCGATATTGTTAGAATATTCAAATTAGTGTTTAATCAGATGTTAATTTTTCATGCAAATTTCAGTAACGATAAAGAAAACTTAAAAAAATAACATGAAAAATAGGAAAAATATATCAAATTGCCTACCAAAATTATTAATGGTTGTATATCATCAAGTATTAATTTTTGTGGTGTGTACCACGTTGTGGTGTGTACGACGATGAGAAGAAAAAAAAAGGCCTGACATTAATAGGTCATTAAATTCGGAAGTATTGGTTCTAGAATTCAAAATGCGGTTTTGACTAAAATACCTTTTGTCAACTCTTAGAATTACCAAAACCTCTTACGGAGTATATGTATATACATGCACTGAGTGGTATAACATATATTATAGAAGAGCCCATAGTAGAGTTAGATGGGTAGGGCAATGCCATTAACAATTGACAAATGGAATGACGTCTGTTTAGAGAAGAAGCTTAAAGGAGGTTTTTAGTAACGGAAATGGAATTCGGTAGATTTGACTTACCTTTTTTTGGTCATCGAAAGTCATGTCTTGGCTGTTTGCTCAATTTTCTTTTTCAGTTGGGAAGCTTTATGGGTGGCTCTTGTTTTAGGGGTGATAACAGGAATCGGTGTGACCCTAGGTTACCATAGACTTCTTACACACAGGAGTTTCAAGGTTGCAAAATGGCTCGAATACTTCTTAGTCTACTGTGGTTCCCTGGCTAGCCAGGTAATTTACTCGTACATGCATGTGTTTGTGAGCCAGTTCTTTTTATATATACGTCGGTTTGTGCTTTTATTTTCCTGAAATTAAGCATATGAGTAGAGAGATCCAATATTTTGGGTGAGCGTACACAAGAACCATCACAAGTACGTTGATACACATAAGGACCCCCATACCCCAAAAGAAGGTATTTGGTTCAGTCATATGGGATGGTTTCTTTACAACGACTACATTGCTGCAAAGGTATATGTATTGATCTATATGATAAAATAACGTATATATATAAACTTTATATGATCATGACACAATCTTTGATATTTCATGATCAAATGAACAAGGCTGGAGAATCAAGAAGTGGAAAATACTCTAATGTCCCAGAGCTAAAGGCTCAATGGTTCTACAGGTTTCTTCATAGTACACACGTTTGGCATCACGCTTTACTTGCAATTCTACTCTATCTCCTTGGAGGCTTTCCCTACTTGGCTTGGGGGATGGTATATATTTAATATATAGCCATATATTTCCAACCATATAAACATGCATAACTTTCACTTCGTTACTTTTGTTTATAGAATAGGTTTTTTATAATTGTTTTTGAATGACTATATTCATATAGGGGATGCGAGAGGTGTTGATTAGCCATTTCACCTACTTTGTAAACTCTGTGTGCCATACATGGGGTGAGAGGCCATGGAACACCCCTGATACATCTACAAATAACTGGAGCATATATACATTAGCTCTTGAAACACTTGAGTCCATGCACGTGTTCGACATGTAAGTAAGATATATTTAAGATAACTTAGATGCTAATTATTACAGGTGGGTAGCCATGTTAAGTTTGGGTGAGGGCTGGCATAACAATCATCATGCTTTTCCAAGATCAGCCCAACACGGAATGGAGTGGTGGCAATTCGATTTAACATGGGAGTTAATCAAGTATCTAGCGATGGTTGGATTGGCAACAGATGTTAAGTTACCAACAGAAGCTGATAAAGAAAGATTGAAATTGCGTTTTGACAACACTAAATAAATGAAGTATAAGTAGTAAGAATAACCCTGTATGCAGGGGCTTTAAATGAATATATGTGTGTAAGTGACTGTGTGTGTGTATTTATTCATGTATGCACATACACGTGTGCAGTTTTTTAAGCTAGCGTCAGCGATAGTCGTGGTTGTTCGTATTACTAATAAGTCATTCCTGCTATAAAGATGGAATTTACGCCATTTTGGAAGCTTTCTGTTATTCAATGTGTTTGGAGAAATTGGAAGAAAGCCTGTCTAAATGGGTTACTATGGTTTACTTGTGTTGTGTGAGTCGGCATAGGATGATATTGTGATATTTAGTATTGCAACGAAAGAATATATGTTGTTCAACAACAGGTTGCATATAGTTAACGTTTTACTTCTCTAAGGACTGATAACACTTTCAGATCTTTTACTTTTACTCTCTGTTTGCTCGCCTTCTGAACTGAAAAAATAAATAAATAAATAAATAAAAAAGCACCTGGATTTTTACTAAAGTAAAAAACGAATCGGCGCCATAATTTGTTTAAGTTAGATTATCTATGTTCACCATAAGAAAGGACTAGTTGGCTACACTGAATATCTTCTTCAAAAGATTATTATACCTTCAGTGTTAAGTAAGTTTTTAGAAGCCAAAATATTTAAGTTTTTAAGTTAACCCTAAAGTCGACTCTCCGAAAAAAAAAAAAAAAAAAAAAAGCGATTCCCTTAATTGATCTACACCTTCAAACGAATCTATTCAATCTCTCAAGATTTAATATCCCATTCACGTGGGTATATTGAATATTATTGGTTGATTCCATTCGTGGGTCGGTGCTTCATTCTTTTTGGTTAATCGTGGGTGGGATTTGCATGCATTAACTGTTCTATTCAAATCGCATCTCCTATTTTTTAATCGCATCTTATTATCCCTGAATACTTAAAGTCGGTACTGCTTTTGGTTTTCTATTGACTGATCATTATTATTCCTATTATTCTTGGTTGATTGTGTTATGGCTGGAGGTTAGGTTCTGATCGTTTACGCTTGAAACCCTAACTTTTCAGTTAGGGTTTTATTTTATTGATTCGTGTTGGATTGTTCATGCGATTTGCTGGTTTACTTCTGCTTATTTGTGTTGATTGGGAGGATTGTTTGTGGGTTTGGGAGAGATGGAAAAAGGGTTCTTCAACAAGAATAGTGCTTCTAAGGGTTCGAGGGATGTTGGTGCATCAACTAACTTGGCCGATCAAGTTGGATATGATAACGTGTACAAGGGTAACGATAAGGTTGTTTTGGATGATTTGGAGCGAGTTTCGTCCTCTCATGGTTCAAAACAGGCTAATGTGGAACAATTAATTGCTAATGCGAATAAGAAGTTTGATGAAGCAATGAATAAAATTGATAGTGATATTGCTAATATGGCTTCATCTTCTGAGTTGAACAATTCGAGTGGTATTGGGCTTCATTCTAATTCGAGTGGTACTAAAACTCCGCCTACGAGTTTTAATGTGAATATGCATCAGAGTGTTACTTCTGATCCTAATGCACCCAAGGTTGATACTACTAGTGGTAATGGAGTTAAGTCGGTTTCTTACGTGGGTGTTGCTTCTAATGAATCCCAGAAACACGTGTCTAATTTTCGGAGGTTAGAATGCAGCAAAAAGAAGGATGATGTTGACCTTTCAGTCCCATTGAAAGTAGTGAAAGAGGTGAACATGAGGTTTGAGAATACTCTTTACGGATACTTCATTGGTCAACGCCTTGCTTTTCCTGTTGTTGATTATTATGTTCGCAATGCGTGGTCTAAGTATGGTTTACAAAAGGTTATGATGAATGCTAAGGGGTTCTTTTTCTTCAAGTTTAACTCGAAGAAAGGTGTCGATGATGTTCTTGATAATGGTCCTTGGTTGATTCGTAATGTTCCTATTATTCTTAAACCATGGACATTGAACACAAACTTGCTTAAAGAGGATTTGACTAACATTCCGGTGTGGGTTAAATTCCATGATGTTCCTTTAGCTATGTTCTCTGATGACGGGCTTAGCCTCCTTGCTACTGTGATTGGGATGCCCAAAAGGTTAGATGCCTTTACTAGTCAAATGTGCAAGGAATCTTGGGGCCGGAGTAGCTTTGCTAGGTGTATGATTGAAGTAAAGTCGGATGAGGTACTAAAGGACAGTCTCACTATTGAGATTCCTCTACTTAATGGTACGGGTTCGACTATTGAGATGATCCGGGTTGAATATGAGTGGAAACCGCCTCGCTGTGATAAATGTAAAGTATTTGGACATACTTTGATTGAGTGCCCTAAGGTTGTCATTCCGAATGCTTAACCTACTAAGAACGCAAGTGATGGGTTCCAGCCTGTTAACAATAAGAAGAAGGGAAAGCAAGTTGGTTCGAATCTAGGTCGAGGAGGTTTTACCAAACCTGTGGTGGGTAAGCATTTTGAATATCAGCCCAAAAAGACTCTTCCCGAACCAAAGAAAGCTAATGTCAGTAAGAAGAAGGCTTCTGAAGTGGTTAGTACGAGTGGAATTAAGATCACTACTTCTAATCAGTTTGATGCTCTTAATATGGATGATACAGATGGTTTTGGTATTCCTAAGATTGTTACTAACATGGATGTAGATGCTGGCAGTACAAGGGAAGTTAATAATGATGCGTCAGTTAAGACTGGTACTACATCACAAGTCCCTCTTGTGAGTGATATGCAAGAACCACTTGTGAATGATTCAATGGGAACTATGGAAGTTGGATCTACTCCTATTACTGAGAAAATTAGTAAGCTTGAAGAGCTACTGATCGATGGGAAAGCTATTCTTGTGGATGATTCTGGTCATCCTATTCCGTCTACCTCTGTCACTAAGAGGACTAACCCATTTTCGAAGGTGGGTGAGGTTGAGGTTTCTGAAAGCCATGAGGATGAGGTTCTTAACACGTTCGACGAATCAGCAAATCTTTTTGGTGGTCATGAGCGTGAAGATGAGTATGACTATGATGATTATTCGAAGCACACTTATGATCTTCCAGGGGAATTAGATGCTCTTAATGCCATTTATGGTGTTAATCTCCAAAGTCGTAGGAAGTAGTTTATCTTTTGTCAGAGTCATTACTATCATGTGATTAATGGCTTGTTTTTCTTGTTTAGAAAATAGGTAGTATCTTGTTATGTAAGCTTTTCGCATATGTAACGGGCTGAGATATGGGATTCACCCATATCCGTTGTACTTAAACGTTTTTTGGAGTAATATATTTACTGGGTCGTTGACCTTTTACCCAAAAAGTTTTTAGAAGCCAATCAATATACGTACAACAAACTAATTGACTTGACTCAACCAGTCATTTGAAAATTTCAGTACTATTTGGGGATGAATGTTCTTAAAAATGGTTATGTACGTATTTTCTTGAGTTGATATTGAAACAATTAGGAAAAAGCCACTAACATCTATTTCACTGAAGCACATTTATTGGCTGCTAGCGCCCCTTTTGTGCCTAGTTGGGAATGGTTTGCTTTGTTCTTGACGTACTTAACAGGAATTTGTGTGACACTAGGTTATCATAGATTGCTTACCCACCGGAGTTTTAAGATACCTAAATGGTTGGAATGCTTCTCAGTCTACGGTGATTCCCTGGCCCTCGAGGTATTGTGCTTATATGTGTACATGCATGCTCTCATCAATTCTTTCAGATCTTGGGTATCTGTTATTATCCACGTTCAATATTATTGATCGTGATGTGATCACCATACATTAACCATATATACATGCAACTAGATTAAACTTACCTTTACAGCAACTTAATCGTTGTCAAATAACCATCCCAGATAACCGAACCAAAAACCTTCATTGAGTTTTTTAGCTGACCATTATATTTATAAAACAAAATTAACAAAACAAGTACTCACAAAAGTATTTAAAATAATATATTATTTTGAATCTTCTCATTTAAAACCATGCGTTTTGCATTGCAACCACATTATGCCAACTTCAATATCAACATCATAGTTTATGAATCTTGCTTGTTCCCACCAATTTTATACACCATAATTAAATGATATGTTCAAACAATTTAATAAGCATATATGTCTAGTTTAATAAACAGTTTGATACAAATAAAAATGATCTTTATACCAAAAAAAAAAAAAAAAAAAAAAAAAAAAAAAAAAAAAAAAAAAAAAGGTTCAAGTGTTAATTAGCAGCTTATAAAAATATCAAACTTGGAAGCCATAGTCACGAAAATTAACAACCTGGTAAAAAAAAAAAAATCATATTTAAGCTTTATCAACAAAACCTATTAGAAGTTGTTACTAATAATGCATTGATATATTATGCCTTTAAAGCTGTGTTACAGACAGGGACGCACCCAAGATTTTTAAGAGGGTGTTGCACAAAAAAAATGTTGGGCTAACTAAAGTTATAACGTAAGAAACGAAAGTAGCAAAAAAATTTGGCGGTTGCACATACCACAAAAATGGCCATTTTGAAATCATTTTGCACTTTGTGACCTAAAATCGGGTGTAGCCCATGCCACACCCAGCATATATGTGGGTCCGTCCATGGTTACAAAAGTATAGTTCTGCAAAAGAGATGGCTTCTTCTTTTATCTTTTCTTTTATGATGTTCTTATTTGTTTAATGAAACATCATTGACTCATTGATACTATAATTCCCATCATCTTCGAAAAGGTACAGAGCGATCAAAGCTAATAGATTGGAGACCGGAATACAATGACATCAAGTCGACTATGGAGCAGCGGTGGACAATGACTGTTAGGGTAGTCGGCCACAAAAAGGGTTGAATTTCGATCATGTTAAGAAGTGCATGTCAATGGTACTGTAGCCATGCATGAGGAGGAAGATGATGTCTCCATGGTTTTTAAATTCCAGTTCTTCGTTTAATTTGTTGAGTTTTTTAACTATGATGTTGATATTGATGTTACTAGTGTAAGAAATGTGGTTGCAATGCAAAACGCGTGGTTTTATATTAGAAGATTCAAAATAACATATTATTTAAAATACTTTTGAGAGTATTCATTTTGTTAATTTTGTTTTATAAATACAATGGTAAGATAAAAAATTCAACCTTCATTTGGGGGCATGGCCGCATGGAGGATGTTATATTTTTCACAGGTCTTCTAATTGATATTTCCAGGATCGATATATGCACAAGATTAACAAGAAAATGATTCATTTATTATAAACAACATAATCTGGTTACATTGTATTTTGAGACACTACTTAAAATGTTACATGTAAATGACTATATATAGACACCGAACGAGTTCCATGAACCATTGTGTCTATTCGAATAGACATGAACCAAACGACACACCCTTTCAAAAAATAACTGTTAGGAATATGAAAAAGGTTCGGTCACCCCATGTATTTACATACTTAGCGTAGCTCTTAGTTTTGTATTTATTAGATTAGATATCATAGTAATAGATTAGATATTAGTCACACCGTGGAGGACGGATGGGTCTTTACCCTCTGTACACCTGATCCACAGCCCGCAGGAGGGCGTATATTGTAATTGTATATATACCCCTTCCCACACAAGGGAAGGGTTGGTTGTTCTCATTAATACACACACCTCAAAGGTGTTTTCTCTCACTAGAACTTCCCACTCTCTCTACACCTTATCTCTCTAACTCTTACCATGTCATTATTGTTCTTCCATCATACAAGACCACCCGAATCACCACAAAACCATATATGTTATGATTATAGATATCTTACAATTGGTATCAAGAGCCATGGTTTCATCTTAGGGACTGGGTATTCTCGGATTTGTGTTTGGTTTTGTGATTATTTTTGGTTCGAATGGTTTGATATGTTTGATGGTTGTACTTTTATGTTTCGGTGTATTTGATAAACTCAGTTTAGTGCTTGGATTGACTGATTCTCATGGTATATGGTTGTTTTGATTGAATTCGTGGGTTTATTTTAGATGCTCTTGGTTGAGATTAGCTTGTTTCTTGGTTGAGATTAACTCAAAAACGGGAAAAAGACAAACTGGCATGATAGTGACTTTCTTGTATTTTTGTGTAAAGACAAACTGGCAAGATAGTGACTTTTTTGTATTTTTGTGTTTTGTGGTTAGCTCAAGTTTGTGGTTAGCTCAATTTTGTGGTTAGTTCAAATTTGCGGTTAGCTCGAGTTTGTGGTTAGCTCAATTTTGTGGTTAGTTCAAATTTACGGTTAGCTCAAGTTTGTGGTTAGCTCAAGTTTGCGGTTATCTCAAGTTTGCGGTTATCTCAAGTTTGCGGTTATTTCATCTCAAGTTTGTGGTTAGTTCAAGTTTGCGGTTAGCTCAAGTTTGTGGTTAGCTCAAGTTTGTGGTTAGTTCAAATTTGCGGTTAGCTCAAGTTTGTGGTTAGCTCAAGTCTGTGGTTAGCTCAAGTTTGTGGTTAGCTCAAGTTTGTGGTTAGCTCAAGTTTGTGATTAGCTCAAGTTTGCGGTTAGTTCAAGTTTGCGGTTAGCTCGCATCTTTATATAAGTTGAACTACAACAAGAATTTGATCATTCAACCATCACGTTCATCAAACAATCATCTAACCATTTACCAATCCAACAGTTTCTCATTGTTTCAAGGCTAGGGTTTGGGTGTTTAAATGCATGAGTTGACTACGAAGTTTATTTTGGTATCCCTTATTTGAGCTTGAAGTGGGTTTCACGAAGGCGCATACTTATTTTATCTTGAAGTCGGGGTTGGTTGGATGCATGACTGTCAATGATAACTTGCTCGTGATTAAGATTTAAGTTGAAGACTTGGTTTATCTAGTTACCAGCAATCGGGGTGGATGGTTGAAGACCTGGTTAACTATCACTTAAAGGAGTTACATTATTGTACTCAGTGTCACACGCAGAAGACATTGTGGATAATCGCAAGAGGTGATAAAAGTCTCATACTTTGTTAGGATAGTATTGAGTACTTAGAGATTTGCATGGTGAAAAAAATTCTCTACACCGTTCTTTCAACAACAGTGCAAGCTTAAGTAACAAATTTGGGGAATTCTACTTCATTTTCAAATTGGGTATATCGAGTTTACCTCGCCAAGTGGTCACAAAAATAGCCGACAGAATACGAGGTTGGGTTGTTAGCCAAATGGTTCAAAGGTTGAGATGTGATCAGCAATTTTCATGGGATAGTCGACGCTACAGAATGTCAATGATACTTCACGGTCTAAGCAAAATCTCTTAAGTTCCTTCAATGTCATTCATTTTTTTAAGATAGTTGCTTAAGACAAGAACTTCTCGTGCATATGGTCGTACACGTCAATGATGTTTCCGAAAGTTCGAAACCATCATGGGGGAGAAATGTGTACTTTGATGATATAACGTCAACCTCCAAGGGGAAGTAGTTTATAATACTTGACTTAGTATGGTTTGTGAAGTATTTTTATATATGGGAGAAGAAATGTTGCTGATCTCTTGCATGTTTTCCCAAACAGTTATTTACCAAATCCAACGGTTGTAATAACACATTCAATCGATCATTGTCTCACGGTTTCTTCTTGGTTTTATAAAATCCCGCGAAAGAATCTATTTCTCGGTTTAAATCATAGATTTGTAAAATCCCGTGATGATGAAATTATCCTGGAGAAATAAAGTGCATTTCCGGATCTTAATTGATTATGGTGCTACGGTTTCAACTTCAAAGAAGGGATAAGGTGTGTACTTCATGTATTGGATGACTTTTATGATATACTTCATGGCATTTTGGCTATAACAAAGTGTTACGGGGATATGCGCTTTTGACCATGATCGGGAGAAAAACCATTATCAAAGTTCATTCAAAACATAAAAAAGGGCTAGATTTGGGCATTTAAACCACAAGATGTGACTACGGCATTAATTCATTATTATTTATTTGAGGTTGAAGTGAAATTTCATGGGTGCGTGTACTTAGTATTTGAAGATATCGGGGTGGTTGGATGAAGATTCTTCGAGATCCTTGTTCGAGCTTTTAACCTTTACAATGACGAAGACTTGGATATCTAGTTATTTTTGGGATTCTTCCTTTCTATTACCACAAAATAACTATCATTTTAAGGAGTTACGTTGTAGTGCTCAGTGTCACACGAAGTTGTGGATATTCAAGAGGTGATGTACGTCTTATACTTGATGGTTGGTTGGGTGAAGAGTATATAGTACTTAGGGATTCGATGTTGCACGAACTCTCTACACCGCTCTTTGTCAAACATTAGTGCAAGCTTAAGTCACAAATTCGGGTTACTTTACTTCAGTCTCAAGTTCATCATATTGGGTTTTTCTCCATCAGTAGTCACGACAAAGAGCCGATTGAATGATAATGGGGTTGGTAATGAGTTAGCAGAGAGAAGAAGAAAAGAGAGAGATGACGTTTGGACACAACGGTTCAAGCCTCGTTCTTCAACATAATGGCGTCTGCAGATAACATTTCAGGCCTCGTTCCTCAAAGAAAAGAATGGTGTACGCTTCAGTGTGCTTTATCTTGGAAAGAAGAGAAATCTTCTTATTTATGGCCATTCTCATCAACAAACTTCACGTTTTCCCCATGTTCTTACAAGTCATCAAGTGGATCAACGTACATTGATTTATACTTTTGTGCTTCACTTATTCTATCAAAAATCGCAACAAGCATTTGCAATTTTTGAGGGGGAGAAGGGAAAGGGTGAAGAAACTACATGTTGATGATGTTCGTAAAATGGTCATTGAGCTCTTGTACGTAGATATTTACTCCTTCTACAGATCAACATATTTCTACAAGTGGTTTAAGTATATTATAAGCTTAATTGAACTCTTCATTTGCTAAGCCACTGATGAGGAGACAAAAGAGGGACTGCTACAAGAGAGCTTTATCATCATCTTCTTCGCAGTAGTTTTTGGTGCCACACATATTTATGCTGCATCTGATAAATTTCAACCATCACGGAATCTCAACTATGGAAAAATTGTCATTGCATGCCATTTTTGAGGAGGAGAACATGCGTATGTCCTTTTCCTTTCGACCAAGGCAAAAAAGTCATTTGCATGCCACTTTTGAGGGGGAGAATAAGCGTATGTTCTTTCTATTCTTTCGTGGGAGGAGAAATGTGTATGCTGGGGGTTATAAATCACGAAGGGATCGAGCTTAACTTTTCATGTTGGGGAGATTGGTCTCTTCCACTCCGAAATATTCCGTGGTTTGTTATTCTATTCGAGTTCTATTGTCACTTCTGGGATTCGAACTTGGCGTTATCATTTAGTACTCCAGTTGATTGACTGATTCAGATAAAGAAGAAGATGGTTAATATCAAGACCCTCAAAAGTGATCATGACGTTAAAATGTGGAATCAATAAAAGGGGATGATCAGTTTGAGGGGGAGCCGATTCTGAAACTTCACAAGTTTCGAAGAGGCTCTTTACATACGATGGCCTAATTGAGGGGGAGCAAACTCAATTAGTCATCATTTCATGACTCCTGAAACCTTCAGTTTAGGACTCATGAGGGCTTATCGACATTTTCTCACGGGCTAATATTATTATTGATAAAGGGCTTCTAGTTATAGATAAAGGGCTTCCAGCTAATGCTTCATGTACACATCATTATGATGATTCCGATTAATCGCAACCATCAGGGGAGAGGAATGTGTACACCAAGGACGTACAACAAGTTCACGTGATCGGGCTTAATCACTTATTCCGGGATTGATAACCGCAGAGATGATCAGTGGTTCAACTTGTTACTTTGGTTGTATCACTTCATGTGCACATCACGGGCTGATTAATCGCAACCATCAGGGGAGGGACAAATGTGTACATCAGGGACTCACAACAGGTTCACATGATCGAGCTTAATCAGTTATTCCGGAGTTGATATCCGCAGAGATGATCAGTGCCTCAACCTGTTATTTTGGTGTTATCGTTTCTTCTTGTATTTGGTACACGTGGGCTGATTTGGTATATGTAATATAACTGGATTGCATGTAGTGAGATAGAGATGTTGATATCCTATTCCCCAAATGGACAACATTTAAGAAGGTCGAGTCTACAGTCTGTTCTACATTCTCTGCTACGTGTTAGAAGACTAAAGACGATATGCAACTAATTATCAAAAGACTTCTTCATATTCAACGCATTCATCAAGAAAGGTTATCTGTTTAGGGGAGAGCACTAATTAGGGGAGAGTGTAAAATATGTGTTAAAATCCCTAATTAGATGTGCTCACATTACTCTTCAGCATGTTGATTCTCATAGGATATATTTGAGCTTATTGTGTTCTTCTCACAAGATTTCAAGTATATGGGCGTAAGATGTGTTGCTGATTCTGAGGTATCAAAACCAGCAAGGGGGAAGGAGACATACATCGGAACGCACAACGAGTACACGTGAGGAGCTTTATACTTCGTCTTTATTGAAGTCATTCCGGGAAGACAAATGTCATGACCGCAGAGGAAATCAGTGTTTTAACTTGTTCTTTTGGTGTATTATTCCAACTACGTGGGGGAAGAGATGTAAGAAACAGTTTCTGATGAAAAAAGACGTACACAATTGATTGTCTGTGTACTTCGGGTTTCTGAGCTTCATATAATGAGACTGATTGCATCATTTCAACTACTTGGGGGGGAAGTGGTCTCTGGATACTCTTTGGTACGCATTACTTCAGCCTTCAGTAGGAAGAAAGTTGAGAAGAACTATTCAAGCGTGAGATGATACGTTGCTGATCTATCAAAGCTTCACAGTGAGAAGGCTCAAGTTCAGACGACTATTCAGGAGCCTCGAAAGCTTTGGTGGAGAAGGTTTAAGAGATGTTGACTACTGACTTCTACAACATGCAGACCAATATCCTCTTTTCGGTATTGAGATCAACATCTTCTTAAACTGCATAATATCCTTTGTACATATTCTAAAACCAAAAAGAAAATAGAAAAATATAAAACCGACAAAAACCATAAAAATTTGCAAAATATAAAAACTCAAAAAATATTCTTCTCGCGACATGTCTCTCATATAATCAATATTATGTACGTTTCTGGAAATGTCATTCAATAACGGAACGGATTCATACATATGCTTGAGTGAGAGTTTTTCTATCTTTTAAAATAATGTTTTTCTAAAACATGTCGTTTCTCAAAAAATTTCTTTCAAAATGGTTTGCTATTACTTCAGATAGCAACCCGCTCTTCAAAATGGGGAAAGCATGTCGCCTAAAAGACGGTTGTTCCTCTCACTGGGTGATGTTCACCCGGGCACGGATTACTTTATATCCGTGTTTCTTCGATTTAATGTACGTTTCAGTGCATTATTTCTTGTTTAAGAAGAGAAGTCTTCTTTTACCAAAACAAATATTTTTCCATCTATGATTCTTCAGAAAAATATTTTGTATATTAAATGGTGGTTTAAAACAATATTTGAAATTCAATTGGACTTAAGTTTTTCATAAAATTTACCACTCAATCTATGACAAAAAGGTTTAATTTTTCACAAAATTTTAAATGTACAAATGGTCATAGATTGAGGGGGAGAGTGATTTCAAATTTTATTTTAGATCATCAAATGTTTTTCTTTGTTCGGCTCAAGTAGTGAATAAATATGTGCGGTTATGTTGGAACCTAAGTTTTTACTATTTTGTCAAGTCTCGGTCATTTGTAATAAATGCTAGGTTGCTTGTTTATTAGTTACATACATTTAAGTAATGTTTTATGTTTGTAAGGCTTATGTAAAGCCCAAAGGGCCTAAAGCCCACACGTTTTCTAGAAGAAGGAAGCTAGGTGTGTTGCCCTAGCTCTCCTCCTATAAATAGGTCCTCATGTATTCATTTAAACTTGGTTGGTTATTTGAAAAGATTAAGGAAACTCTTGCATTTCATTTTCTCAAATTTCTCATAATCATCCCACTCTCATTCTCATCTCATTTCTCTCATCATTATACTTGTGTTTACTAAATGGTGACCTAACAAGTGGTATCATTCGCTAGAGGAAGGTGTAGTTATTGTTTTCATTGATTTCTTTCTTAAAATAATCGTTTTTTATCGAATTTTTTTTGTGAAAATTTTAAATTTTTTGTTAGTTTCTTGGTTTTTCTCACATCTTTGCTTACAAACTTGTGTTTAAAATCAAAACAAACCAAAAAGTTCCAAACTTTTCACTAAACTATTCGAATTTGCTTATTTGTACTTTTATCGAAATCTTATTAAGTTTGAAAAATTTCTTAAAGTTTTCTACTTTCTTTAAGATCTACTCATTTTATACACAAAAGTACAAGTATCTTGAAATAAAAACGAGTTTTAGGATTGCTTTCTTTGTAAAACAAAAATTACAAGTTATCGAGAACCTGCTAGTTCTTTATTTTCGAGATCTTCTCCAAGTGCACTACCTCGACTTCGTTTGTGTGGACTCGGTATTTTCTTTCTTGTATAAGAAAGTTAAGTACTTCGACTTTTGGGAAAGTTTTCGAAATTGTATAATTTCGAAAACTGGTTTTTTCGCAAACTTTGTGATTTTTCGAAAAACTTACAATTTTTTCGAAATCACAACTTTATCGAAAACTACTTCAGTTTCGCAAACCTTAAAAGTTTCGAAATCTTAAATTTTTTCGATAACTTGCAAAAGTTTCGAAATCTAAACTTTTCGATAACTTGAACAGTTTCGAAATCTTAAGTTTTCTCGATAAACCTAAGATTGTTTTCGAAAACCTTGTTTCTCGAAAATCTGACAAGTTTCGCAAACCCTATTATCGAAATCACATATTTCACAAACTGAAGTTGTGCTAAGTTTCTCGATATTTAGTTAATTCTACACTTTCTACAAGATCCATTTCTACACAAGTGTTCTAAGATGTCTCAGCCACCTAATCACTACTTTCCTCATGTTCAACAACATCCACCTCAGCAACAACAACCTCAGCAGTATCAGTAACAACATTACCTTCCGCACCAGATGAATCAACAACCTTCTCAAAGACAAACATACAATCCACTACATCATTACCTAATGATGCAACAACATCAGATCATTCCTCAACAACAAACATATCAAGTGCCACAACAAACCACTCAACTTTCCTCCAAACAACCTCACTGGTTTGACAGAATGTGTGAAGTTATTACAACTCAACAATCCCGACATGAGGCAGGATCACTTGAAACACCTCCAATGCTTACACCTTGGAACTATGTTCAATGGTCAAGTCGATTCTTACGATTTGTGGAGCTAAAGAAACCTCATGGGAAATTCTTGAAGCAAGTGATACTTGAAGGACCATTTGAGTGGCCAACTAGATTTGAAGCTGGTGATCCACATGCTGATCCTCCACGTCCTCCTGGTGATAGACCCCTTCCAGAATCTGCACTCACTGAAGAACAGAAACTACATCGTGAAGCTGATCAGTACGCAATGGCTTATATACTTCAAGGTATACCTAATCCGATCTATCAAAGTGTCGATGCTCAGAAAACAGCCAAAGCTATGTGGGAACACGTTCATCTCCTTATGGAAGGCACTCAATTGAACAAAGATGACATGGAATCCAAGTTATACATGGAATACACTGATATCACAATTGAACCTGGAGAGTCACTTGAATCCTACTATCATCGTTTCACAAATGTGGTTAATGATCTGGAACGTCACAAAATCACAGTACCAAGGATCGCTGTGAACTCCAAATTTGTTGGTAGTCTTGGCCCGGATTGGCATAAATATGTGACATTTGTTCGTCAAACAAAGAATTTGCATGATGCTCCATATGGTTTGTTGTATGATTTTCTGAAACATCATGAACCTGAAGTGGAAAAAGATCGAGCTCTATGAGGAGGATACACACCAACTTCTACACCAAATTCTTTGGCTCTCGTAGCTCAGTCTTCCTACGCTCCACCACCAATGTCTAATCATGCATATGTTCAAGAGCAGAACTACTTCAGTTATCCACAATCTTCCACCTCGAACCAAATGGTCCCTTATGATTCATCTCTACCGAATACTTCTACTCAACTTGTTCCGTTAAACAACAATGATTCTGTGTACTACTCCAACTCCAATGAAGATGACGATGATGACTTTAATACGTTGAATCAGGGACTTGCTCTTATTGCTCGTGCTTTCAGCAAATTCTCCAACAAAACAAACAACCGTCAACGGTCATCTTCGAATACAAGGAATCAAGCGGTTGTTCATGATGGAAGAGTGGAAATTCAGAATCGCAATTATGGTCGATTTGGTTTAGGAAATTCTTCCGAAAATTATGGGAATGATCAGAGGTTCAGTAACAATACGGGGTTCAAGAACAACTCCGGATCTTCTCAACAAAGGTCTGACTCAGTTGCAACAAGGAACTCCAACTCAGGGAATGCAGTTTGGTGCTACAATTGTAATGAGCAAGGTCATATAGCTACAGCATGTCCCAAACCGAGAAATCGCGGTAGTAAGTTTCACAAGCAGGCATTACTCATGGCTCTTCAAGATGAAAAAGACAGACATTTCCCTGAACAAGATAACAACTTCATGGCAAATGTGAACAATGATGATGACATGGAAGATCTGGAAGCTAATGCAGCTGTGATGCTTATGGCCAACATGCAGGAACTTAAGCTCAATGATTCAGGTCCAGTGTATGACACTGATGGCTTGTCTCAGGTACATGACCTCAATGAATGCTTTATTAATGAAATTGTCTCACCTTCTGCTTATGAATCAGATATGGCGCAAGTTGTTCCATCTAAATCATCTTCATCATCTCAAAAAGATGAACAAATAAGCACAGTTGTCATATTCGATGATGACACAGTTGTTTCATTTGATGATCCTATTGAGAATAATGAACATGATAATTTAGAACAACATGAACCATCATTTGATCCAGACCCTGACCTAATATTGTTATCTAAACAACTGGATGCTCAGCAATTGCAAATTATAAAATGCAACGAAATAAATAAAGTTTTAAAAGAACAAAATGCGTCACTTGCAAGAGATATTGAATGTTATAAAATTCAACTTTCAAATCAGGACGAAAAGATTAAAAATGCAAAAAGTTTTGAAAATGCTTTTCAGGATTCTTACAACAAAGAACAAGATCTTCAACGCAAAATGCAAGATTTAATTGAGTCAAACGGAAAGTTGATTTCGAAACTTGAAAGTGAAAAGTGTGAATTGAAAATGCAAGTTGAACATCTTCAAACAGAACTTTCAAAAACAGAAACGGAATTGTCAAGTTGTCAAAAAGATTTTTGTGAACATAAAATACGAAAAAGGAAGTATATCGATGACTTACTCGGTGATATTGTTGATCTTGAAAAACAACTCAAAGAATTTCGTAACATTGTTTACAAACACGGGAACTCTGTCACAACAATTCAGAAATTTACTTTAAAACCGAGACCCGGTACAGGATTTGCACTTGGCGATTACAATTCAATGTTTCTTCACACAGCATTCAAAGAAATTCCTAAAATTTACAGTATGGATTATTTGCTTGATGATACAATTGTGCGTGCTGTTGTTTTTGATACTGAGGAAGAAGAAGAACTTGAAGACGAGAGTCGGTCAAAAATGAGTAATGTTCAATATTGGACACCATATGACTATTCAAAAGCTCCAATTAAATTTGTTACTCAAAAAGACTTACCTGAGAAATCATGGTTTATCGAAGAGTCATATGTTTCATCTTCTAATGCAGCCCCTGTCCAAACTGTAGCACAAATAAATGGTCCTTTACCATCATCCGGTGAACTTTCACCCTTACCAAAAAATGTTCGTGTCTTAAATTATTTCAAAACCTTTATGGAAGACATCGAAATTTTGGAGGAAACAATTGAACGTAATTCTGAAATAAAAATTGAAACTTTTCAATCCGCTTACGAGCGAGAAAAGAGAGATATTTTTCAAAAACAAATGAAGCCAATTGTTCAACACCTCCGTCTATGTGCTACACGTTGGGATCAGGAACTTCAAAAGGAGGTCAAACATATGATAAACGTTTTCAATGAAACTGAAAAAGAAATTTTGGTTCAAAAGCAACGAACTAGAGTTTTCAAAAATGATGCTGATCGACTCTTGGAACAAGTTCTCAATGCTGATATTTTGTCTGTTATCATGAATGATCTCTATAAATCTGGTACTTCTATGCTTATGGATGATCTTTGTGTTGATACTAATTTGTTGAATGAGGAAATTGAGACACTCAAACAGGAAAATGATAAGTTGAGAAAAAAGAATGATGATGTGAGAAAACAGTTTTCAAAAGAAATTTTTCAACTCAAACAAAAGCTTGATTGGTGTCAAGCTCAGAGTCTTAATAAGGAATTGAAACTTCAAAGTCCAAATGTTTCTAACTCTTGTCAGCTTTGCAAAAACATTGAGTCTTTCAAAAGTTTGTGTCTCAAATATGAGAAAGAAATTGCGGACTTAAAAATTGAAAACGCCGAATGGCAACAAAACCGCGATGACATCAAATATTGCAATGGTTTACTCGAGTCTGAAATTCAGGATAAAAATCACATCATCATCGATTTAAAAGAGAAAGTTAAGCTATTTCAAAAAGGAAAAATGGTTGACACCACGATGATAGCACCATGATTGTATCAGTTAGACAAAACAACTAAAGGGAACGTTGTTCAAACCACTAATGTTGATACCTCCACTTCTACAGGACTAGTCTTCACTAATAGCGTTAGCAGACCCAAGCGAAAAAGTAAAAAGAAGAATAGGATCTTGCAACGTAAGAGAGGACAACTAGAAGCTCAAGAAGTAGAAGATCAACTTAGGAATTTGAATAAAAATCATGTTGCATCAGATTTAGATTCTAGTCTGGCAAATTGTAATCAAAATCCAAATGTAACAAATGATGAACCGTTAAATGTTATGAATATTAATGCATCTTGTGTGTTTTGTCGTAAAAGCGTATCATCTGGTGATCATTCAAAATGTATAGCTAATTCTATTCTCACTCGTCATAAGAAACGTAGGACACGCATTCCTTCTAGGCCCACTATTGCCTCTAAGTCTAACTTAGGAAAGCCGTCCTCTACGGTTTCTAATGATGTTGCAGTTACCCCCATAGGTGCCAAGAACAAATCTAGGAATGAGCCAACGACTACTGCATTTAACATTAAGAAGGCAAAAACTAGTTGGAACTGGCAACGTTGGTTACAATACAAACCAGAATTTAAATGGATTCCTAAACTGTTGAATACATGTGTATCTAACCAACAGGAACCCGCACTATCTTTGGGTTCCACCCTTACTTCTGTTCCATCTGTGTCCTCTTCTTGTGATGCAGGTTGTACAGATCATTCTCTGGATTGTTGATAGCGGATGCACCCGACATATGACAGGCAATCTCAAACTGTTGAAAAACTTTGTCTCAAAGTTCATTGGCACTGTCAGATTCGGGAATGATCATTACGCTTTAATCATGGGATATGGTGATTTTGTAAGTGGGAACATCGAAATAAGCCGTGTTTATTATGTGGAAGGCCTTGGACACAACCTTTTCTCTGTTGGTCAATTCTGTGATGGGGATCTCGAAGTTGCATTTCGTGAGAAAACTTGCTTCGTTCGTGACTTACAAGGAAATGATCTTATGTCTGGCTCACGCGGCTCCAATCTTTATACAATCTCAATGTCAGATATGATTGCAACATCTCCGATATGTCTTCTCTCCAAAGCTGAATCGACTAAATCTTGGTTATGGCACAAACGTCTCTCACACTTGAATTTCAGAACCATGACTGACCTTGCTCGTTATAAACTTGTCGATGGATTTCCAAGATTCCGTTTCACCAAAGATCACTTATGTCCAACCTGTGAACAAGGCAAAAGTACTCGTGCTCATTTTCCGTCTAAACCTGAGCAAAGTACGAATCATGTCTTACAACTGCTTCATATGGATTTATGTGGACCGATGCGCGTTCAAAGTATCAACGGTAAACGCTACATACTCGTAATTGTTGATGACTTCTCAAGATGGACTTGGGTTTATTTCTTACGAAGTAAAGATCAGGCTCCTTCAATGATCATCACCTTTCTCACTAAAATTCAAGTTCAGTTACGTAACACGGTACGAATCGTCAGAACTGACAATGGCACTGAATTCAAAAATCAGACACTTAGGTCTTATTATGAGAAAGTGGGAATTGAACATCAGACATCTATTCCTAGAAGCCCAGAACAGAATGGTGTGGTTGAAAGACGCAACAGGACGTTAGTGGAAGCTGCTAGAACTATGTTGATTAATGCCTAATTACCAGATTACTTGTGGGCAGAAGCTGTTTCTACCGCATGTTATACTCAAAACCGTTGCATGATCACAAAACGCCATCGCAAAACACCATATCAAATTGTTCACAAAAGGAAACCGAACATCGATTACTTTCATGTATTTGGAGCACTTTGCTATCCGAAAAATGATCGTGATGATTTAGGTAAACTCAAAGCTAAGGCTGACATCGGTGTGTTCGTTGGATATTGTGAAAATTCCAAAGGTTTTCGGATATGGAATCGTCGAACAAGAGAAATTCAAGAAACAATTCATGCTAATTTTGATGAACTCACTCAAATGGCTTCTGAGCAACACAGCTTAGGACCCGAATTTAACCGTCTTAACTCTCCGGCATCTTCAGCTGAACCTTTGCCACTTAACCGCAAAGAATTAGAAACCCTGTTTGCTCCACTATTTGATGACACAATTGAATACCGTCCTACTAAGGTCTCACCAAATTCCGCTGCTCAACCTGATCACATTCAAGTACCAGACTCACCTCAACAAACTACAACAAGTGTTGAGAGAGACGGTCCTCCAATTGTATCACCATCTACAGCAGAACAAACTGGTTCTACTTCCCGCCTTTCAGCTGAAGATCCACCACAACTATCAGTTCCACAATCCGCAGAGCATGATCCTGATGCGTTCTTTAATCCGTTTGCACCAGCTACTACAGTTCCTGAAATAGCTGAGTCGTCAACACGCAACTTGGATCCTGCCAATATGCGAGATACGTATCAACTACACCCTTCAACACATAAATGGACTCGTGACCATCCACTAGTTCATATCATTGGCCATCCAGATGCACCTGTTATGACAAGACAACGACTTCACACAGATGGAGAAACTTGCATCTACGCACTCACAGTGTGTCATGAAGAACCCAAGAACATTAAAGAAGCAATGACTTATGACAACTGGATTGAATCTATGCAAGAGGAATTTCAGCAATTCATTCGATTAGAAGTCTGGGAATTAGTTGAAAGACCTGACGGAGTCTTTGTCATCGGGTTAAAATGGATCTGGAAGAATAAGCTTGATGCAGAAGGGACAGTCATCAGCAACAAATCACGTCTGGTAGCGAAAGGATACTCCCAACTTGAAGGTCTTGACTTTGCTGAATCCTTTGCTCCAGTGGCAAGACATGAAGCTGTTCGGATCTTTTTGGCTTATGCTGCTCATAGGAATATGGTGGTTTACCAGATGGATGTGAAAACAGCATTTCTGAATGGAGAACTCCGTGAAGAAGTTTATGTCAGTCAACCTGAAGGCTTCGTTGATCCTGAGCGTCCTAATCATGTCTACCGACTCAAAAAGGCTCTCTACGGACTCAAGCAAGCCCCACGGGCGTGGTATGACAAACTATCTACTTTCTTATTGGCCAATAAATTCCTTAAAGGATCGGTGGATCCCACACTATTTACAAAAACCTACGGGGAAGACTTACTTGTTGTTCAAATATATGTCGATGACATCATTTTTGCCTCAACAAAAAGAAGTTATTCCAATGATTTTGAAAAATTAATGAAAGATAATTTTGAAATGTCCATGATGGGTGAACTTTCGTTCTTTTTAGGACTACAAGTTCATCAATCACCCCGTGGAATTTTTATAAATCAGTCCAAATATGCTCTTGAAATTTTAAAGAAACATGGAATGATGTCCTGTGATACTTATAATACACCAATGGGCTATACCACAAAACTAGATGCTGATTTACATGGGACTCCCGTTGACCCTACCAAATACCGAAGTATGATTGGGTCCCTCATGTATCTCACAGCTAGTAGACCTGATATAGTTTTTGCTGTCTACATGTGCTCTCGCTATCAGTCCAGACCAACTGAAAAACACCTCAGTGAGGTCAAGAGAATCCTTCGATACATAAAGGGAATCATTAACTTGGGGATCTGGTATCCGAAGGATTCTGGTTTTGAACTAATTGCCTTTTCAGATGCTGATCATGCAGGATGTTTAGACACACGCAAAAGTACATCTGGTGGATTACAGTTTCTTGGAGACAAACTTGTGTCATGGCAATCTAAGAAGCAGGACTGCACGTCTTTGTCATCTACAGAATCTGAATACGTAGCCATGTCTGCTTGTTGTGCTCAAGTCATCTGGATGAGATCACAACTTAAAGATTATGGCTACCTATTCAACAAGATTCCTATCTACTGTGATTCAAAGAGTGTAATTGCTATCTCCTGCAACACTGTGCATCATTGCAAATCCAAACACATCGATCTCCGTTATCATTTCATCAAAGAGCATGTGGAAAGGGGTACAGTTGAACTTTATTTTGTTGGAACTGAGTACCAATTGGCGGACTTACTTACCAAATCCTTGGCACCATCAAGGTTTGCTAGTCTAGTTCACCAAATTGGTATGAGATGTTTGACACCAGAGGATCTGGAAAAGTTTTTAAAATACAACTGATCGTCAAACATCACAACTATCTCTGTATAATATTTTGTTTTTTTTCTTTACTATAAACTAATCAAAACACAAAAAGATTTTTCACATTTTTCATTTAAAAAAAAAAAAAAAAAAAAAAAAAATGCAAGTATATCGCTTCAATTCAACACGTTGTTCTTACTTTACAAGTGTTGAGGGGGAGTCACGCTCTAATCTTTTACCAATTTTAAATTGGTATACTTGCATGTTTCTAGTATTTTTTACGGTTCGGAGAGTGTGTGGATGATTTCTTCTACATCACTTTGTCTCAATTGTTTTACGTCTTCATAAGTTAGCTTTACGGATGCATATCTCTAATTTCACTTAAGTTTGCTAGTTAATTTAGGTCTCTAATAGACATATCTTAAAAGTTAAGGGACCAAATGTGACTAAACTTTAAATTTTTCAAAAGAAATATAACAAACAAACCGTACAAACAAAAACCCCACAGATTCATAAACTCTTAAACCCCTAAAACCATTTTTTTCAAACCTACGGTTCAAATTCGATCCAGTAATCCACGACCTTGATCATAAAATTGTAAGTACCTATGTAATCACTAGGGCATAACATACATAGGATCTTGGTTAATCGAATTTTCAACGGTTCGATTTCATGTTTTCTTGATGTCGAGAACTAGGGTTAGGATTTCGAAAATTGCTCTTAACGTGTTGTGATGTTTAATTCTTGATAGGGTTTAGTTACTATGCTTGTTTCTAACACCTCCTTATCATTTGTTTTTACATTCCATCATGTTTACTTTGTTTTCGAATTCGTTATATTGGGTCGAAGTGGGTTTATATAGTTCAATGCTTATTTGTTTGATTTTATTGGTGGGATTTGCTTCTTAGGTCTCATATTTGCATGTTTAATCTAGCTAGGATGTTTCACACCGTTTGAACATGATTCTCGAAAAACTTGTATGCTTCGTTCGTTAAAATTATCGAGATAAATGTGTTTTATGTGTTGACTACTGTGTTATGTGTCATTATAAGCATTATACAAGTAGTTGTGATATGCTAGTATCCGTGATACTCATTTGTCTCAAATTCGTTTAAGATTATCAAAAACATGTTCTTGGCTGTTATCGAAATCTTTGTGATTTAGTCTAAGTAGTGTTTGTCTATCTTGGTGACAGGCCAAAATCATTGAAAAAATTCTTTGTGAAGGAAATGTACGTGTGACTTCAATAAAATTCGATTTAATTCTTGTATAAGAATTTTTTCGAGAACCTGAGTTTTATCGCAATCTTTCCAATGCTTATCGAGAAACTTAAGTTTTCGATAAATATTGTTCAAAGCTCAAATTTTTCGAAAATATCATTTTTTTCGAAATCTTTCTGTGAACTATATTTTCTCGAAATCATCAGTTTCTCGAAAAATTGTTTTTATCGAAAAAAATGTTTTCTCGATAACTTAAGTTTTTCGCAAAAACCTGATATAGGAAAGATCTCGATAAAAGATCTCGATAAAAGTCAATTATGAGGAATTTTTTTCGAGAAGTCACTTTCTCGATAAACTTTCAATATTACATTTTTTCGAAATCTGTTTCTTTACTCAGGTTTGCTATAACAGGTGCATGATATATTTTCGAAATCTTGTTTTTGGCCTTGTCATGATTGTGCTTATTTGCAATATGCATTATTTGACTCATAACGAAATGACGCATTTGCGCTTAACTGTCTCAAGTAGATATCTGTATCCAAACTCTAAACTGTGCTAACACATAACAAATTTGGATGTTTGGTTTATGGTGATACTTTTCAGATAAACATGGCTGAACACAATGAGAACGTCGCAGAACAACCTCTTCCATTACTCACCTTGGATGACATCACTCCCGAGAACTACAATCTCACGATTGGCAACAACAATCCCCGAGTTGATTTCAATAAGTTGAATATCACAGAGAAATCATGCATGATTGTGAAAGATATCCTACTGGCACATCCTTGCAAACCTCTACTCACCTGCTCTACTTCAGTTCCGCTGTTCTACCTTCATCAATTCTGGCTTACCGCTCAGGCTAACTTGGATGATGAGTCTTTCACTGTCACATTGGATAGCCAAGAATACACTGTAGATCATGACGTTCTTAGAACTGCCCTTCTCATGCCACAAACTGACAACGAATTTGCTCCTGTACTACCTGACCTGGATCTACTTGATTTCTTCATTGAATTAGGATATGAGGTTGATGATGATGTACCGCTAGTCAAGATTTCCCAATTTAATGCCAAGTATATCCCTCAGCCTTGGAGAACATTCTGTCTGTTGGTGGTAAGATCTATATCTGGAAGGAAAAGTGGTCATGAACATCCAAGGCTCGAACACCTGCAAACATTCTGGGGAATGGTGACTCTGACACCGATTGATTTTGCAGTTCCTATCATGAATGATATAGTCCACAGTATTCAGACCGAACGTGTGAAGACTATGATACCATTCACAAGATTCACCAAGCTTCTAATAGAACATCTCTGCAAAAGCTCTCCAGAATTCATCAAGAGGATGGCTGATCCTAATGAGCCGAAGCACCTCTTTGAGGACGACTTCACCATCTCATTCATCAAATCGACCACTTCCTCAACCAAGATCAAAGGAATGAGGATTCCCGAATACCTTCTGGATGACAGTATTAAGAAAAGGGCAAACTTCAAGTTGTATGATCTGACTTACAAAGGGGAACAGGAAGAAGCCACAATAAAGACTCGAAGCAAAGGAGGGGTAAAGTCTGGAAGTACCACAAGCACAACTGGATCACCTCAAACAAGATCAAAGTCTGCTACAATGGCTAAACCCAAGACTGCTACCACACCTAAACCTACCTCCAAACCCAAACCTGCTACCAAGCCAAAGAAGAAGGTTACTCCTGAATACATTCTTCGTGATGAACCTACACCTCCACCTTCTGACACCGAATCCGAGTTCGATACGGAATCTGAAGAAGAAGAACCAGACTATGAACTGAGATACAGAGCACCTGATGAAAGCTTCCCTGCAACAGAGATTGCCATCCAACAAAGTCTAGAAACCTATGAAGAAGAGACAAGGAAAAGAAAAGGAGTCACTATCAATGAACCTCAGGATGATGAAGACGAACCAATCGTTGAACCATTGGTCGATAAACGCAAACTCAAAAGTATAGTTGTCGACACTAGAGCTGAAGAAAAACGGCTTAGGAAAGAACAGAGGAAAGCAACTCTCGAAAGCCGACTCATGTCTCAAACTCCACCACCTATCGATCAGTCAGAACATGAAGGAGCTACTAGCAGCATGAATCCTCCCGTTGTGTCCACAACATTAGAATCAGCCTCACAGCCAGATAACACAGTTAAAGACACTGATAAAACTGGAGATGTCAATATGACAGAGACTGCTAACGTAGAGGAGAATGTTGGCGGCCAAGAGCGATTTGTTACGGATCAGGAACACGAATACCTTATTACTCCAGAGTTTCTTGCACGAGAAGCAGAGGAAGCAGAAGAACGTCGCAGAAAAGAAAATGAAGAGAAGAACCAGTTCGACACCAACATATTTCTTAAGTCATCTTCTCAGCAGACTTCCTCAGCACAACCTCCACCTCCTCAAGACTCTCCACCAAAGGATCCGACTCCTCCCGCTTCTTCTTCAAACTCTCACAACGAGTCATCGTCCGAATCATCACCTGAGCACTCATCACCCACACCTTCTGAGACCGCATCTAAACAACATTCGATCAATGAACCAAAACAACCAGTTGATCTTCAGGAGCAAGTGAACACACTCACCAACATGGTTACCAATCTTACTAAACAGGTTGATGAATTCCAGGAGTCAAAGCAGCTGATCGATAAGTTCTTGAACTCTGATTACGAAGGATTCATCAGAACCGCAACACATGATTTTCTCACTGAAAATCTGGTTGATATGATCACTCCTACAGTAGCAAATCTTCTTGAACCTATCAATGACAATTTGGATCACAGAATCAGAAGTGTTACAAGGAAAATGTTGTCTACTACACCATTCACGCTTCACACCGCTAAACCTTCTACTGTGGCTCCAACCGTCCCAGAATTGTCCTTCAATGACATGCTTGTCAAACTCTTTGACAACATTGCCACCAAAACCACACAGACAGCTGAAGAAAAAGCCCTACATGATGCTATGGTGGCTTACATGTCAAAAGAGTCATGCAAAGAAGCTGCTGGAACCCGTAAACGGACAAGAAAAGATGACGATCCTGACCCAAACTCCAAAGGCAAGAAATCCAAGTCTGGAACAGGTCCCTCATCCTCTCTACAGCCGCAAAAGGACTCCACTCCTCCGGGAACTCAACAACAACCCTCTACTACTGGTAAAGGTCAAACCGAAGATGAAGAAATTTTCATGGAACACACAGATGACTTCCAGGATCAACTTGACACCGATTACCGTGCCCCACCAACTCATGATTCTCATGCTGGACCATCGTCACCGTCCAAAGTTAAAGACAAAGATGCTCCATCTAAGTCTAAGAAATCCAAGAAGAAAAGCCGTCATACATGGCTCGACAATGACGATACTCCTCTTAACGACTGGTTGACAGACATGGTTCAAGCACAACCTCCTCTAGAAGATGAAGAACCCCTTCCGGGCAATACTCTACAGTTTACCCAAGTTATCATGAAGGATCTTCAGATCAACAAACTTACAAAGACGGAGCTGAGAAGAATCAATAAGGACGCACAAGATTTTCTCAAGAAAAGATCTGGAAACAAAGTTGAATACGAATTTCATTTGCAGAATATAGCCAGTGCAATGTCTGCCGAATTTGACTGGCTAAATCCTGAAATGAATATCGACTTCAGTTCCAAGAACCATGAAAAACCTTACTTCACTGACTGGACAAAACCATTACCTTTGACGGGATTTCCAGATAAGCCCAAGTTACCCTACAGCTATTTTTTCAACAAAGATCTTCAAAATATCAAACTCACCCAAGTGAATACCAAGAAGAAATATGCTTCATCACTCACAATCTCCGTACCAGCCGCCAGATACGAAATTCCTGCCATCGAAGAAACAACTCGTGTTTTCAGCAACTCCATCGTAGCTTACGACAGAGATGCCCTACACGGCATTCAACACTGGCCAGACCGTCGTCGTCTCGGTTATACTAGCAGATTGGGAGAGAAATCTTTGGAAAATGTGAAGCATAAATCTAAGATCATCGCCATCTTGGAGATCCACAAGTCGCAACGATTTAACTACAAATTCTTGCATGAAATTGTTGTTAAACGACAAGATGAAAAGAAGTACAAGTTCTCTGAAGCAGACTTTCCTGACCTTAATCTGAATGACATCGAAGATATGTATCTCGAAAAAGTCAAAGGAAGAATGCGGGGTTTCGACAAAGATGTCCAGTACAACTTTATGGCATCACTACTTCTCTACATCCGATGACTAATAGTTCAAGAAAGGGTGGAAGATCTTCAACTGGGTGTGGAAAGTTATCAACAGAAGATAAATTTGACAAAGCCGCAATTCACGTTTGATGGAATTTATCAAACGTCACAGTTTTCTCTCAACCAAGATCCTTTTGGTTTCACCTACATCAACAGCAAACAGCTACAAAGTTTCATGAGATTCGATGAGGTGCACAAATTCTGTGATGTTACACTCAAATCTGTTCGTGATGGGCTGGTCAAAAGGTTGAATGATGATCGACGAAAGATAGCTAAGGGGGAACAACCGAGATGGAAATCCAGCACGAGAAGACAAGTTCGTAATTTTGTCTTAAAGATTGAGGAAAGGTTATTTCGACGGGAACAGATCAGACGACTGGAATGCTACATCGGCGTCAGACCATCGTTTCCTGTCAGAAACTTCGAAAGACCTGAACCCAAGTTCACTGACTTTGATGCTCCACTTCCTGACGAAGAGTAACTTGGTACATTTGATTATTTCATTTGATTGAATGATTTTTCATATTGGTTTGTGCACACATTACAGTGTACAACCCGTGCTTGTATTTAAAGGACCCTGAGGTACGCTTCAGTGCCTCAATCCTAATATAAGGAGCGAAGGCTTCTTACTTTTGAGTAGAATTAATCAAACATTTATGATTTTTCATAATTCTGCTCAAAAGGACAAGTATTTCACCTCAATAAGACCTAATCACTTGTTGAGGGGGAGCACTTGTCAAAACAAAATACTTTGCTCTAAATCAAAAGTTCTTTGTGAATCTCCCCGTAAGACTCAAAAGGCATATTTTAATCTAAAAGTTTGTCAAAAACACCATTTTATATGCTATTTTTGAGGGGGAGAAAATGAAAAAGTGATTAAAATACACGAAGTCAAAGCTTTAAGTTGTATCATGTGCGAGCTAGACTCAGTATTGACCCAGGAATTGACGAGATAATACAAGTTAGTAACATCGAAAGGACTTATCCTCGACGGGTAATAACATCAAGTTAGTTACTAGAGCTAGTTGTCACCTAAAAGCTGACAATGCATCTCTTTAACTAACCACGTAAGCGTGTCTCGAAAAGGATATGTCTTAGTAGAAATGTACCGTCTCGAGAAGCTTTATGTGAACTTGATCAGGCCGGGTAATAACTTCAAGCTAGTCTAACTAGTGATGTAAGCGTGTCTCGAATCGGTCTTGTTCACAGAAAGTGGATCAATTCAAAAGTGATTGTTCCTCCCGCATGTGCAAATTTATAAAATACTTATGAGCACATGTGCAGGGGGAGCCCTTCAAAAGTGTACACAAAACTCTCAAAGTGTTAACCAAAATATTTGATTATCACAAACACTTTGAGAGATTTTTCCATCAAAGGTTTCTTGGCTACTGTCGGAGTTATAAGGTGATTAAGATAGGAATATCCGTCCTATGATCCGCCAGAGCCGGAGGGATCTACCCAAGGACATCTCCCATAGTTAGAATTAGAAGTCCTTAGGTATGATACGGAAAAAGGAGAAATGAATGAAAGGGAAAGAAGGAGTTGAAGAATTAAAAAGAAAAGCAAAGAAAAGGGTGAAAAGAAATAGCCCTCCATATGTTCAACCTTAGGGCAGACACCGGGTTCAATACGTATGCTACTGGTTGTTGCAACAGACAACACCGGTATTGAAGACAAAGTCGTCATGGACCCAGTGACGCAATGCACTAAACCTTCTTAACCACTCAAGTTCTCTTAAAAGGATTTGTTTCATTCTCACGGGGAACCCGCATAACCTATCGACCTATCTCTTAGAGACGGTTGATATTGAAGCAGGAGACACCTCCCCAGTCTCCGCATAGGAAACCTAGGTGTGCACTTATAGAGTCTAGAGCCTTGAGATACATCAAAGATCTCTTAGGAACACTTAGTATTTCTATGACTGATGTTCTACATCAATGGGCATCAGTTGTAAACTATCGAGTCCTTCGCAGATCTTAGCAATCTGCCTAGAACGTTTATGAGAGGATTACATAAGTATTTCTCAATGATTGAACGGAGATCCTGCCAGGGTCAACATCAAACAGCCCTGACAGCAGGTCACTTCGGTAACCCCACAAGGGTTACGCTTAGTGTTTGCGGTGGTTCCATTACGGTCTACAGTCGTGGAGTGATCCCCAGCGACTCACCCAGTCATTGAGCTACATAGTAGGTCTAGTAAGCTCCTTCGGGAGTATCTGATATAGGAACGGCTTGGATAAGGATTAGAAGGAGTCTTCACAATATGCTGTTGATGAGCTCTAATTCCTTATCCGTAAGTACCGGTTGTTTTATTGCTAACTGTTTACTCGCAGGTACCTCACTTCCATGATGGTAGATTCCAACATGCTCATACATACATCTTGAAATCAAAGAAAGCTCCTCCAAAGATCTTAGCAACACAAAGTTCAAAGAAAGATTCTACACCATTAAGGAATCTACAAAGTATAAAGACAAAGATCTCAAAGTATGAAAAGGAACTTCTTGTACGTGAAAGTCTAAGTCCAAAGATGTATGAGTATGTTGGAATGGCGGACAACCACCACAGACGCAGGAGTGACGAATGGCAGATTACTTCATAACTTAATCACTACAACATCATCAAAGAACAAAGACAAAAGAGCAAAGTATATCCATCATTATTCTAGTCATTTCCGAAGACGTCTGAAGCTATGAAAGTCAAAGATCACAACAAAGACGTCAAGCAACCATGATGACCGATCCTTAGGGGGAGATTGTTGGAACCTAAGTTTTTACTATTTTGTCAAGTCTCGGTCATTTGTAATAAATGCTAGGTTGCTTGTTTATTAGTTACATACATTTAAGTAATGTTTTATGTTTGTAAGGCTTATGTAAAGCCCAAAGGGCCTAAAGCCCACACGTTTGCTAGAAGAAGGAAGCTAGGTGTGTTGCCCTAGCTCTCCTCCTATAAATAGGTCCTCATGTATTCATTTAAACTTGGTTGGTTATTTGAAAAGATTAAGGAAACTCTTGCATTTCATTTTCTCAAATTTCTCATAATCATCCCACTCTCATTCTCATCTCATTTCTCTCATCATTATACTTGTGTTTACTAAATGGTGACCTAACAGGTTATGTGTCAGAATATGAATATTTTCATGAGTTTCGTGTTAAACTCCAAATCTTTTATAAACTCATCATAACTGACAATAACAGAGACCCTCATAATTTGAGGGGGAGCATTAATATGTTCCAATATCGGCTTGTATAAATCAAACACATTTTCTCTCAAATTTTTCACCAATATTTAAATCAATTGGGATCCAAAATCTCAAAAGATTTGAAATTTTTGATCGGGGGAGAGAATGTGATTTAAATATATAATTCGATAAAAGTGTTCATTAAAGACTCAACCAGACGCTCCTCCCTCCATGTGATAAACAATTTCGAATACCGATGCACATGTTGAGGGGGAACATTTCTGAAAGATCAAAAACCATTGAGGTACAAATGCTTTGATATCAAATATCACGAGTACCTTGATTGATTTTCAATTGGGTTTAAGGCGGAGAGAACAATACCAAAGACCGACCATTTTACTTTATGCAATGGAGTTATAAGGATGATAAGGTTAGGTATTTGTTCCCATGATCCACCAGAACCGGAGGGATCTTCCCAGGGACAATCCTCTAGTTAGAGTAGAAGTCCTTAGGAATGATTAAAAAAGGAGAAAAGTGAGATAAGGGAAGAGTGCCGACTGAGATGGAGCTAGTACTGGAATAAACCTAACAAGGTTCTAGTAATGAAGTCTCGGTAAGCACTGAAGGGGTTGAAGAATGAATAAGAAACGTAAATGAGAAAGGGTGAAAAGAAATAGCCCTCCATATATTCAACCTTATGGCAGAAACCGGGTTCAACTCATATGATACTGGTGGTCACCAAGGTAACACTGGTATTGAAGACAAGACGTCATGGACCCAGTGACGCACTGCACTAACCTTCCTAGCTACTCAAGTTCTCTTAAAAGGACTTGTTTCATTCTCACGGGGAACCCTGCATAATGTATCGACCGCTCATTCCGAGCCATGTTGATACTAAAACAGGAGACGCCTCTCCAGTCTCCAGGAGCGGATCAAAATGCACTATTGAGTCTAGAGCCAAGAGATCATCCACAAATCTCATTAGGACACACTTCCAATATGCTTGCTGTTTCATACACCGTGAAAAGTAAGATAATATATTATGAGTCCTACGCATTATTCTTGTGGTATTGCCAGAACATCTTAGTGATATGCAAATAATCACAATGAAGATGGAAATCCTTCTAGAGCGAACATCTTTCAAGCTCTTGGTAGGTGACATGTGAGATCCTTCATGGATCAAACTAGTGACAACTGGAAAGCAACGATGGGGCGATTCAACATTGAATCAATCTTGTTCCAGGAAATGGATTGACGGATACTTTTGGAAAGCCCTTCGATGTGCTCAACTACTTTCTTTCGAGCACATTGACTGGTCATAATTTTTCAAACAAAAGTATTTGACATAAAATTGATGTTTATCATAAAACTCTCGTTGTATTGCAAAAACTCTTTCTCTAGCAATACGCGATTGTTTTTCAAAATCAATTTCCTCATTAATTGGTGAATCATTAATTCACCGGTTCACTCACTCCGTGTTGTCTACTTTGAGACGCTCCGGTTTGAGAACGGCTAGTACAGCTGCGAAACCCTGTCAAGGAAGTTCTTCGGAATTCTACCTGATCACAGGCAGTATTTATACTGATTAACGGGGAACCGTGGTTCTTGCAACCCTATTCAACGAAGGTGAACAAAGACACTTTCGTGTGTTTATTGCTAACTGTTGTTTGGAGGAACACCCGACGGTTGCAGCTGATGGCAAATGAGACGTCAATTCATAACCTCATGCTCACACTCGATACTCACCATTAAAGTCATCATGAAAAGTGAAAGATCAACAACAATGCTTCCGCAACTCTGATGCAAAGTTTCATGATCCAGAAAGGTGTGAGCATGACGGTCCGATGGTCACTACATCACATGGAGGCGATTCCACATAGGATGATTTGGAGATTTACGGTGGCTGATGATCTCAATGAAAGCTCAAAGATCACACAAGCCAAAGGAACTTATGCTCAAAGATCACTACTTGCCGCACAAAGACAACATTTGAAGAATCAACGGATACAAGCTAGAGCTAAAGATCAATTTACAGAATGCTAAGATTCAATTAATTTTTTCTGGGGTGACCTCCCTTAGGGGGAGATTGTTAGGAATAAGAAAAAGGTTTGGTCACCCCATGTATTTACATACTTAGCGTAGCTCTTAGTTTTGTATTAATTAGATTAGATATCATAGTAATAGATTAGATATTAGTCACACCGTGGAGGACGGACGGGTCTTTACCCACTGTACACCTGATCCACAGCCCGCAGGAGGGCGTATATTGTAATTGTATATATACCCCTTCCCACACAAGGGAAGGGTTGGTTGTTCTCATTAATACACACACCTCAAAGGTGTTTTCTCTCACTAGAACTTCCCACTCTCTCTACACCTTATCTCTCTAACTCTTACCATGTCATTATTGTTCTTCCATCATACAAGACCACCCGAATCACCACAAAACCATATATGTTATGATTATAGATATCTTACAATAACTAACTTTCTGAAATAACTAACTTAACTACTAACCGAAATAACTAACTTTCGGTTATACACTTTCTACTTAACAACTTTGGTCCTTCATCTATCGTTATTTACATAATACAAGACTTATGCAATTACAAGGTCCAACATTTTCCCCCCTAATTGTTTAAGTCTTGTTCTTCAAGTCTTTATGCTCTTCTCCGCCTCTCTTTCTTTCCTTCTTCCTGTCTTACCAACGTGTTGTTGTTTTTCGTTGTTTGCTTCTTGTCACGTTGTCTTTCTCTTTCTTTTGCATCCGACTTGAAACCAAATCGTGCCCTAGACCCTTGTTTGTCTCGGCTTTCTTCCAAAGAACACCAATTGTTCCCAGTAAACAACAAGGCTTGTTGTTTGTTGTTTTACTTTGTTTCCCAAGTTCGTATAATCACAAAGTGTCCAAAATACCCCTCGGTATTTTATTCAAAAAACAAGCAGATTGCTTGTTTTCTTTCCTACTACTACGACAGTAGTATTAAAACAAGGAGAGCATTTGCTTAATTCCTTGTTGTCCTCGTTGCTTGTCCGCGTTCCACAATACTTCTTTTCTTTTGCTCTTTGTTCCACACCGTATAATCCACAACAAAACTCCAAGAATACCCCACGGTATTCCCTGCAAACAATTGATCAGATTGTTTCTGTTGTTGTTGTCCTTGTATTGCTAGCCTCTTCTCCAAAACAATCCTTGATTGTTTTCTCAATCGGTATACCTTCTTTTAAACCAAGCAACTTCCTTTTTCTCTTCCTACGTGTTGCATTATAGCAACAGTGGGTCTTCTATCTTTCTTTGACGTCTTTTCTCTTCCAACTTTGTTGCGATAGATAGCAACAAATAGGTCTCCTTTCTTCTTTGTTATCGCGTGATGTAACTCACCAACAAAGGTCTTCTACAACGTTGTTCTTTCCTTCTTGCTTCAAACAGCAACTACTCTTGTTCCACGCAATCGTTTCAAGCGTCAAGATTCTTCCCTTCTTTGTTGTCACGTTATTTCAGTCGCCAACAAGGGGTTGTAACAATTGTTCTTCTAAGTTTTCTCCCACCAATATGTTTGGTGTCAACGTTTGCTTCCTTTTGTGTCGGTTATCAAAACTTATCAAAACTTGCCGCTCCCACAAAAGTTTCCTTCAATCTTCATTGGATTGAAGTCTGTTGCTATCTTGCAACTTCCGTTGGTTCTAATCATGCATTATCTTCCCCAACATCCTTGGTGTCTTCCCCTCGAAGTCTTTCGATCAGTATGACCAAAAACTTGAATCAAAACTTGTAATCTTGCAACCTTCGGCTCTGATGCCATGTTATATTTTTCACATGTCTTCTAATTGATATTTCCAGGATTGATATATGCACAAGATTAACAAGAAGATGATTCATTTATTATAAACAACATAGTTACATTGTATTTTGAGACACTACTTAAAATGTTGCATGTAAATGACTATATATAGACACCGAACCAGTTCCATGAACCATTGTGTCTATTCGAATAGACATGAACCAAATGACATACCCTTTCAGAAAATAACTAACTTTCTGAAATAACTAACTTAACTACTAACCGAAATAACTAACTTTCGGTTATACACTTTCTACTTAACAACTTTGGTCCTTCATCTATCGTTATTTACATAATACAAGACTTATGCAATTACAAGGTCCAACAGGGGATCCTTCCCTACACATATGTTTAATTATACGAAAACATCAACACAACCCTAGGATTTGAAAGAAAAGATGTGAGCACCTATATACGCATATATCAGCACAATACCTCGCTGGCCAAGGAAGCACAGTAGACTAAGAAGTATACCAGCAATTTTGGGATCTAATTAAAACTCAGGTGGGTAAGTAATCTAGAAAACCTAGCATCACACCAGTTCTTGATAAGTACCCCAAGAACATACCAAACCAGAAGGCTTCCCAACTAGGCACAAAAGGGGCACAAGCAGCCAATAAGTGTGCTTCAGTGAAAATTAATGAAAAGGTGGGTCACGTCTTGCAAATTCCATTTCCAGAACCAAAACCCTCCCATGCGCTTCTTCTCCAAATTGGCATCACTCCCTTTGTTATTTGTGAATGGCATCACCTAATTACACCTCGATCTTACTGTATCTCTACAACAAACAGTTTAAGTTTTTATAATATATAGACTCTTTAATAACAGATTTAATCACTATTTTGTTACTAAATCTCGAAATCTCATAGAAATTTATAAGCAGGCCAAACATTTGCTTTATAGTTGAGTTTTTTGACTCTTTAATAACAGATTTGAAAGAATTGGTGAGAGCACATATACACGCATATATGAGCACAATACCTCGCTGGCCATGGAAGCACAGTAGACTAATAAGTATTCCAGCCATTTAGGGATCTTAAAACTCAAATGGGTAAGTAATCTATGATAATCTAGCATCACACGAGTTTCTGATAAGTAACCCAAGAACAAAGCAAACTAGAAGGCTTCCCAACTAGGCACTAAAGGGGTGCAAGCAGCCAAGACATACACTTGAGTGGAAAGGAAAAGGTGGGTCACGTCTCACAAATTCAACTTCCGGAACCAAACCCCTCCCATGCACTTCTTCTCCAAACCGGAACCACTCCCTTTGTTATTTGTGAATGGCATCACCCCACACCTCCTACTCTATCTCTACAACAACAACACTGCAAGGTTTTAGAATATATATATGTTGAGTCACTGGCTATATATAGACTCTTTAATAACAGTTTAATCACCATTTTGTTCCTAAAGCTCCAAATCTCATGGAAATTAGAGACCAAACATTTGCTTTATGGATGAGTTTTTTGGACGTGCTGAAAGTACCAATGAACCTCCATATTGACCATGCCAAATGTTGTCATCCCGAAGAAATTATTCATATTACACTAATGAAAAATTGTGGTCCAAACTACCAACTACATATTTCATGCATCTTATGTACGAAGGATTGATTAATCGTTAATTGGCATCATCATGAATTAGACATAAAGTAAATTAGTTCCACATACATCATAGTCCCAATTAATCTAGTATCACATCATATTGTACTATTGGAACCACAAATTAGATTCAAAATTAGTTAGCTTAAGAAAACATCATAGTCCCAATTAATCTAAGGCTTGTGACACTGGGTCGGATTATATCGAGCATGACCATCGATCGATCGATTTAACAAATCGATCGAGTCACTGTGAGTGGCAATGTTGAAATCGATCGCCGGGAGCATGTTTGCAATATGGGTCGACTTTCCAATCGATATTGTACAAGAACATATATTGACATTACCGTTTGGATTAAAATAATAATAATAATAAATAAATAAAAAAACAAAACAAAAAAAAACAACTTCTTTTTCAAAAAAATTACCACTTTTCATCCTATAAATACCAACATTAAACACACAATTTCAAACACAATTCAAACAAATTATCATCAATATTCATTCACCATGTCCATGTTGTCCTACGAGTATTTGTTTGGTTCTTCGTCTTCCGACGACGACGAAGAAGTTTTTAGTGAGTTTGTGGAGTTTGCGGAGTTTGCTTGGAACGCGTATCAAGCACATCAGCCAAAACCTACAAGAAGGTACATACCTAGGGATCATCTTACTGCACACAATCGGTTAGTGAATGCATACTTCGGTGAAAACCCACTGCACGATGAAATAACATTCCGTTGACGTTTCTGAATGAGCCGAGAACTGTTCACACGAATTATTCAAGAGGTAACCGATTATTCTACTTATTTTAAACAAACTAATGATTGTAGGGGCGTACCTGGTATTAGCCCATTGGTCAAGTGTACTGCGGCCATTCGTCAATTGGGATACGTGGCCATTCCAGATTCTCTTGACAAGAATCTGGCAATAGCCGTAACAACATCCCGTCAATGTCTCCGTAAGTTTTGCAAAGTTATCATGGAGTTATATGGTCCTGAGTATTTGCGAAAGCCCACGTGTTCCGACCTTGAAAGATTATATGCTCATCACGAGCATAAGCATGGGTTTTCTGGGATGATGGGAAGCATTGATTGTACAAGTTGGGAGTGGGATAATTGCCCAAACGGTTTGAGAGGTCAATATTCTAGAGGTGATCATGGGCCACATCCATTCATTTTATTGGAGGCGGTCGCTTCAGAAGATTTATGGATTTGGCATGCGTTCTTTGGTATTTACGGTGCAAATAACGACATAAACGTTTTACGTCGTTCGCCTGTCATCAATGATATCAGATTTGGGAGAGCAGCAGACCTTGAATTCGAAGCAAACGATGTACAATACAAAAGGGGATATTATCTTACTGACGAGATATATCCACAATGGTCCGTTCTTATTAAGTCCATTTCAAATCCTCCCACGGATGATCATAAAAGACTATTGTACAAGAGGATGCACGAAGCAGCATGGAAAGATGTGAAACGGGCTTTTGGTGTGTTGAAGAGGAAGTGGAAAATGCTTAAAGTTCCGGCTCGAGGGTTTTTTAAAAGTGATCTCAAAGATATTATTGAGGCAACATGATCAAGATCTCTTTATGTTTTAATGATGACAAATAAACCATCGAAACACATAAAATAATAAACGTTAGCTCAAAATCGCCGGAGCCAATGTCTGCTCCTAGCGCGCTGCCCGCGCGTCAACGTGCGGGTGACGCGCCAGGAGTCTGTATGGTTCTGGGTGAATTTTGAAAGTCGGATTTCCCCTTACCCGACAAATGTGGATCTTTCAATAAAGGTATGAATATGTTATGTGCTTAATTGAGAACACTCTAAACGAGTTTTGGGATTAGAGAGATCCAACTTTTAAAGCACCAATTTACGGGAAAACGCCAACTCAAGTTTTCTAACTATCGCCTCTAGCCAAGGCTTTTCTAAACTTAGGGAGTTTATATTTTTCACGTGACATCGTGTTGAAGCATCCATATGCTCATATCTCGTGCTTACGTCTTCTCTAATTACGTAACGGGTTTACTCCCTTATTGGTCAAACTAAGTCAAAGGTCACTTTGCGTAAACGCATCCTTTCCCACTTGGGTTATGCTTTACATCAAGGCAAAACACTTAACTTGTTTGAACCAAGGTATTAGTTGAGAACGTCGAGTCGTGGAAAGTCACGAGATATGAAACTATGGATTCTCGACGTTGTGTTACTTGAACTTATAAGTAACCTATGATTTTCTCAACTTATAATCGTAATTGTCTAAACCTTTTCTTCTTAATGACAATTAGATTACGCCTTAATCCTCTCTTAATCTCATTTATACAAAACACAAAACCAATCATATCCAAATCAAATATTCTCTTACACAATCTCTTACACTCTTACATATTCCCTTACACACTACATCTAAACCTTCCATTCCCTTACAACACATCCTAGCCCTCCAATTTAAACACATGGGATTTAATTTGAATCCCAAATAAGGCTCCTCTCATCCAAGCCATTGATTTTAAATTACAACACATCTCAACCATCCATCCAACCCTTCACCTCTATATCATCACATGGGCTTGATCTCTACCATTGAATTCAAACTAAACTCATCTCAACCATCCATCCAATCTCTCCTATCTATGCCACCACATGTGCTTGATCTCAACCATTGAATTCAAACCAAAACCATCTCAACCATGGATTTCTCCTTTCCCCCCAAGCAAAGCATATTCCTTGGAATATCCTTCTGATGCGTGGGAATTGCACCAGGCTTTACCTCTCGAGGGATCTCGAGAAACTTACAACCCCCACCAGGCAGTGTACCTGATCGATGTAGTATAGTATAATGACAAGTACCGGGGGATTGATCGTTCAACTTGGGGATAGTGTCGCTAGGATTAGAAAACCTAAAGACTAGGTCTAGAGATGAGGGATGATTCTTTTTGTATTTTTTTTATATTTCATGAAAGCAAGTAAAAATCTCTGTTTTTGGAGGAGTGGGCGGAATTAGTTGCTAATCAACTAACCCAATAACTAAGATGCAATCAAAATAAAATAACAAAAATGAAAATAAACTAAATTATACTAGTGATGTGAGCAATATATGGGAGAATTGTGTTTACTTAGATTTCACTACTCCCTAGATATCTTTTACAGGTTAATTACTTGTTACAGTTGTGTGGATGACGGATTGTATTCCTTAATACCATTCATGGGGTGGCGTACTTACTTCCCTAATCCTATAAGCTCCTACTTCACTCCTATGTCGAGCCGGCTAAGAAGCTCCTAACATGGGATCACTAGAATTCGCTCATGCATTAAATACAATCATAAAAACCTAGTACACATCGGTTCATGTTTCTTAAGACGTTCAAGCAAGTTACACAATGGAGATTTGCCAGTTTTCTTAAGCCTAACATTGAAATCATTCATCCATTACAACTATAAACAAGCAATCAACCTATAATTAACATCTAGGTTTCATTACATCTAAGCAAACACACGAGAGATCTAGCCTAGCATGTTGAAATCAAGACAAGCATAAGATATATTCAAACAACACATAGACATATTGAATGAATTGAAAGAGGACTTATCTTAATTGAACATGAAAGGTTTCAAGGGGTGAAAACCCTTGAAAATACTGTTACAAACGACCTAGGGTTTATTAGGTTCGACCCTAGTATTCTCCACACAAGTTCCTCTCTTAATGAATGAAAAATAGAAAAGTATATATAGATTTTGTGAGGTGACGGCGTCAAGAGTAAATGTCTGACGCCGTCATCTCACCGCCAATAAACTCCTCGGACTGCCTAGATCTAGGTTTGACACCGTCACGTGTAATCCATCTTCAGGCCATCACCAAAATAACTCTTGACGCCCTTCTCTTGACTCCTTCAGGTTTTCACTGGGTCGTCATGGATTGTACTCCTGACGCCGTCACAATTTCCTTCTTGACGCCGTCAGGTACTGTTTTCAGCATGGAAAATTAAGTCTTTGCCGTTTTCTTCACTTTAATGCTCCAAAAACGTCCAAAATGCTTCCTTTTCCAGAATTCACTCCCAAAGTACCTAAAATCACAAAATGAACGATTTAGGGCAATATTTGATCAAATAAATTCAATTCCGGGCTTAAATGACCCCCTAAAAATGGTTCATTTTTTGCCTCAACATATACCCTTACACTTGAGATTTGCTTGTCCTCAAGCAAATGCGCTTTTATTCTAATCAGAATAAAAGTTAGGGGTCATTTAACACTAATATAAAAGTAATTACAACAAATAATCGTTCCACCAAAGACCAAAGACAAGCACGGAGGTCATACACTAGCACCTCACAAATAGTGTTTAGATACTCACATCTCTCGGGTGTAATAAAGTAATATCACAATATGGAAATGGAAAACATCTCTCACTACCTGACATAGCAAAATAGATTACCATAGGCTTGGGAAAGGATCAAAACTCCACCACATGGCGTAAGCACCTAGGATAAACTATCAAAGAGGTCTTTTTAAAGGTTTGTAACGTTAGGTGTAGGGATATGGAATACACGGTTTTGTTGGATATAGGCAGTCTTTACTAGTGGCGAGTTAACAATCTTGGTTAATTACATATACAATATGGCGTTGCTAAGCCAAGACTAGACTCGACTTAAGCTAATAAATCCAAAATAACAAAAACATAAAATAAACATAGAATGAAACGGGATGGTAGTCCGTATGTTTTTTCTCTTTTCTTTTTTTTTTTCTTATTTTTTTCTTGATTTTTTTTTTTTTTTTTTTTTTTTTTTTTTTTTTTTTTTGCATACACTCTTACCCTACCATCCAAAATAATACATCATAGGGAATGAATATTCCCCTTACACTTGAATTTTTACATACTTTACAATAAACTAATCTAATAACTCGAATTAAGATAATCAAAACACTTGGAGTACTTTTAAGATTACCGCACATACGGGGGTAATAATATGATGTTCTTCCCCATTACTCCATAAATAAGTACTTTACCCATGAGTCCCAATCGTCCCAAAACAATATGTACAAGGATATGACTCGACTTAGCAACCATGTAATCAATTAGATAATTAACTAAGGGTTTAACAAATAATAATAATGCACTAAAGATGAGTGCAAAGACGGAAGGCTAAGGCGATTTGGGTGTACATTTAAGTGGGGTGTAACAAATTCTTCCTTTAAGTAAGATGCTTAAAGTTAGAAACGAAAAGATAGGCTCGGAGGGGTGTACTAGGGGTTTCGTGTACTAAAAATGAGTACAACGCTAAGGTGTGGAAAAAAATTAATTGACTTAACTAGCCAAGTAATGTGACTTAAATGGTCAAGTAATTATGATACGGGTTTAACACAAGGGTGATCCTAATGCCTCTTATCATGTAGTAAATCCTACTACACAAATGTAGTCTCATTAGCGGTCTTGGGATGCATCACTAACGCAAGTTCTAGAATCTAAATGCTACCGGTACACTCATAAGCACTAATAGTAAATGCTTTTCCTATCAAATCTAAAGGCGAACCTCACATATTTGGGTGGAAAATTTTTCTGAATGGTATGGTTTTGTGCTAGTCATACAATCTCCTATCCATGAGACGCTTGCAATGGCTAAAGTTTCACTCCTAAATGTTGTAAAAAATTTTAAATTTGGCACTAAAATTACACTAACAAGTATTTCTCATAGTTTTATTACACATCTACTATCAAACAAACAAACTCAAGCGAAAGTGTATCTGTAAGGTATCATCATTTAACCCTCCCCTTACACTTAGGATGAACATTGTCCCCAATGTTCAAGTAAAGAATGTAAAAGTGAAATAAGTAAAAAGAATGAAATCAAATACTCCCCTGATTCGCTCGGTATGGATAATAAGGTGGCCAGGTTAGATCTTCCTCCAAGAAAATGAACAATCAAAGCTTCCCTTCTAGAATATAAATCATCTTCTTGTCATACATAACCTGTAAAACCTGATAAAACAGACAAGGCAACCTCGCGTAAAATAGGCGGCAATCTATATATGCTAACAAATCCTAAAAACAAAGTAAGATATGATGCTTGTGGAATGATGTTTGCAGATCTCCTGGAAATTATAAAACTAAAGATTTAACAAAAACTTTAAGACTCCGTTAGAAAAACAAAACTGGTAAAATTTCCAGAATTTTACACGTGACGCCGTCAAGAGTAAACTCATGACGCCGTCAGAAGTGACCTGCAGAAATTCTTATGTTAAGTTTCCGGAAAATTTCTGGAAAAACTTCGTCCTACTTCCTGGAAAATCCTGCAAAACATCATTATGACTCGATACAAGCATTTGACTCTAACAAATACGAATATACATGTTCACTTAATATTGTGGAGAATCATGATCGAGTTTGTTTCTTAAAAACATATTTGGGGTTTCCCCTTACACTTATCATTTGCGAAATACCTTTGGATGAAGTTAAGACTAAGCTAAACAACAAAATAAAGTATTTTCACCATTTTAGTTTGAAACATGATCTACCAACAATAAAAATAAAGCATGCATACGGAAACAAATAACAATCAAACAAAAATAAAAATCACACAACACATGGGTTGCCTCCCAAGAAGCGCTTTTCTTTATTTACGAGTCTTGTAGCTAGACTCAAGGTCATGGGTTACTACGTGATATGGGTGAGTTCCTCATAGAGGACATCTTTGGGATCAAACTTAGGTTTCAACTTCCTATCGGTTTTCTTAGTACGGTATGACCTTTCAAACTTTTCTCCATCCGGATCATACAAAATCATCTTCATATGCCATGATCCGTCACCTTCCTTAGGTGGCTTGTCCCACCTCCATTTACACTTATCCCCCTCTCTTTTCCACTTGTTCATCTCTATATTAATAGGCATTACGCTTAAGAACTCAATCATCTTCTTAAAGACTAGGGGGGTCCTCAAAAGGGTCTAGCTCTTCATCTCTAGCTATGAGTTGTTCCACCGAATATGTCTTATCGATGAAATCTTTTTCAAGATAGAATGGGCGTTGAGGTCCTATAAAGTTTCTTTCTATCCAAGGTCCATATCTAGATGGTCTCCTATTCATCTCTACCCAATGTGGTGTCGGTTCATCCTCACAATCATAGCTATGTTTCTTAACATCATATACCGACCAAGTATCGCCCTCTCCTACCGCTATCTTAGACTCCTTACAATCTATCATGGCGCTAGCGGTAGCTAAAAATCCTCTTCCTACTAACAATGGGCATGTAGTGTCACTAACCATGTCTAGGACGTGAAAATCCGCTAAGATAGTTAACTTTCCTACGTGAACAACTACATCCTTAATCATCCCAACCGGATGGGCAATACTCCCATCCGCTAGACCAATTAATACCTCCGTCTCCTCTAACTTTCCTAGCTTGAGAGTGGTGAAAAGGGATAAGGGAATCAAGTTTAGGCTTGACCCTAAATCGGCTAGTGTGTCGAAAGCTTCGGATCTTCCTATCTTACAAGGTAAAACAAATATACCCGGATCATCAAGCTTTTTAGGCAACTTGTTTTGAACGAAGGCGGTCCCATTCTTACCTAGTTTAAATTTCTCATATTTCTCTAGGAGGGCACTATAGTAGGGAGCACGGGCTAAGACATCAATGACAGGACGTTCAAGGTGAAGCTCCTTGAATTCATCATCAAGGTCTTGCATAGGAGGTGTTTCAACTATGCTTTTGACCGGTTTTACATCGGGTGTTTTATTTGATTGGTCCTTTTGAAGAATTCGGTTTTGTTTGAAACACGTGCTCATTGATTTAACCGAGTAGTATTGTGGACAAGAAGTGGGTGACGAAACTGATGATATGGAATTAACGTTTAGTTTCGGGTTCTTGACCGTGTCGCTTGGGAGTGCTCCCATTTCTCGGTCATTGAGAACTTTCAACAATGTGTCAATTTTGGTGGTCATCTCGCTTTGCTTTTGTTTGAAATCGACTTCAAATTTAGATATGCGAGCTTCTTGAGATGCCATAAACTTGGACATCAATCCTTCAAGATTGTTGGTACTACCATAGTTGTTAGAAGGATTGTTGTTGAAAGTACGGTTGGAGGGTGGATCGTTGGGTTGGTAACGATTAGGCGGATTGGAAGAATTGAATTGGTTTTGTTTCCACCTAAGGTTTTGGTGATTTTCCCAAGAAGGGTTGTAGGAATCACCATAAGGGTTTGGCTCGGGTTTGAAAGTGTACCACTTATCTCCCGCTTCGTCGGTACGCGAGGATGCGTAGTCCGCAAAAGCTGTTCCAGGGAGTTCCATACAATCACGAGTGTCATGGGGACCACTACATAATTCGCATGAAGAAGTGATTTTATTCACTTGGCTTGAAGGCTTAGGAGCTTCGTAAGATTTCATGAGAAACTTGACTTGGTCTTCAAGTTCCATGATCCTACGGTTGGGAGTGCTAGAATTGTTTGAAGGCAAAGATATTGCCTTGACCATTTTGTTCAAATCACGGGGATCATTCCAACTTTTGTTGTCATAGAGAGCAAGATCTTCTATGAGTTCCCACGATTCTTCCGCACTTAGATCACGTAGCTTGCCACCGGCCGATTGGTCAATGGCTCGCCTTGTGGAGAGATCGATATGGTCATAAAAAATTTGGACTTGGAGCCAAAGATCTATGCCATGATGAGGGACTTTTTGGAGTAAGTCTTTGAATCGAGTCCATGCTTCATATAGAGTTTCACCTTGACGTTGTTGGAACATCAAGATATCATTTCTAAGCTTGGTAGTTCTCCCCGGTGGGAAAAATTGAGCAAGGAAACGAGTAGTGATATCACCCCATGATGTGATGGATCCCGCGGGTAAACGTTCAAGCCATTGACTAGCTTGATCACGTAGAGAGAATTGGAATAGGCGTAATCGGATTGACTCTCTAGTTGTAGCATCAAGGTCTATAGAATCTATGATTTTAAGGAAGTCCTTGAGATGTTGATTTGGATCTTCGGAACGAAGTCCATGGAATGCACATCCGCTTTGCACCAACCGGATGGTGTCGGATCGCAAGGGAGACACATTGGCTCCTTGGGTGAGCTCAATGATGTTTCGATAGCCTTGGTGGCTAGGTCGGGAGTACTCTCCAAGGGTTCGGGGCCTAAGAGTTTGGTTAACTAGTGGTGGGTTTTGTGGGTGGTCTTGTTGTGGTGGGTTGATGGGTTCAAAGATGTTATCACCTTCCATGATGTCGGATGGTAAAGAGTTACGAACAAAAACACGAAGAAATGAGATAGACTAAAGGAAACCTAAAAATAAAAATAAAATTATTGCTAGAAAGGAATCTAGCAAGTAGACCTAATAAAAAGAAATCCTAACCTAGACTGTTGGCATGAATATTACGATATTTAATCTAAACATCCTCTTCATGTTTTGATGATGACAAAGATGTAAGTTACAACATATAACGTATAGTGCTTAAGTTACTTGTGATCAAAATTCTTCTATGCATTCTTACGTCAACAAGCCTCGACATCTCAACGTCTCAAGTATGCTTCAACAATCACTTAAGGTATGGATAAACAAGTGTTTAATGCATCTCATGATCAAAGGGGTATTTAATTAACTAATACAAAGTTTATTTAATTATATAAACATATTATATGTTTTTGAAAAACACTTTTGGTAATAAAGAAAAATGTTTTAATCATACTAAATATATGATTTCAAACTTTTAACCAAAATTAGTTAGTTTTTCACCAAATAAACTTTCCCACTAAAAGACAGAAAATCTGGCCGTTTCAGTAGGGCGGCCCCCTTAATTATAAAGGGCGGCCCCTTAATTTTAAGGGGACCGGCACACAATTAAGGGGACCGGCCATGCTCCCCTGTCAGATTTGGTCAGAAATTTTTCCCTATAAATACCACCTCAAACCTGGAATTTTTCTCACCTTTTGCACAAAGATTTTCAGATCCAATTCTCTCTAAATATCCTTCTAAAACCCTTTGATCATAAGATTATTAATCTTTGTTTCAAGTGATCCAATTTCTCATCACTCAAAGTGCAAGAGAAGAATTCTCCCTATCATAAAGCCAAAGAAGTATTAGGATCTAGTTCGTGCTCATGTGAAGTTGTGAGTTATGTATATGTAATAAGTAGATCAAGATGATCTTACTTAGTAGTGATTCAATGAGTGAGTAAGAAGTAGTGGGAGGAAGTAGTAGTGTGGAGAAAACATGTAGTTGTGAAGATGTAGGTGTGTGATTAAGTAGTGGAGTTTAGAAGAAGTTGTGATGAAGCTGTGAAGTGTGAAGACGTGAAGAAGTTGTGAAGCCGTGAAGAAGTTTAGAAGAAGTTGTGATGAAGTTATGAAGTCGTGAAGACGTGAAGAAGTTGTGAAGCCGTGAAGAAGTTTAAAAGAAGTTGTGATGAAGTCGTGAAGTTGTGTAGAAGTTGTGTAGTGATCGAAGTTGTGTTGTGAGATTGGTTCTAGCTACTATTAGAACTCGACATTTAGCTTAGTGTCGTTAAATGGTGTAAGCAAAAGTTGTGTACGGTTTTCTCCGCCAAAAGGGAGCTTGTTGAGTAGTGAAGAAAACTCTCGAGTAGGTGACTCGGGGAGTGGAGTAGGAACAAGGAAGGTGTCCTTGTAGCCGAACCACTATAAATCATCGTGTCCATTTTGCATTTCCTTTCTCTTATCTCTTATCATTTGTTCTTGCATTTCTCGCTTTACTTCTATGCTTGCCTACATGTCTTAGTTGTTGCTTATATAGTTGTGATGATTGATTGTGTTGAACATAGTAGTTAATATTGTGATTGTGTGTATAATTGCATGATATGGTCAAATAGATTATTATTCACACTTCTCATATTAAGTTTAACTTGATAGATAATTTGATACAAAACGTTTTAAGATTTTAAAAGGAAAACGTATTAACATAAAGATCGACCAAAGCTCCATTCATAAAACTAAGTTTTTCCAAAAGCTTATATATATAATTGATCATATTGATTATATGTTGTTTTCATACTAAACTCTAATTGAAGTTTTCCAAACAAACAATTGAATAAATTTGAATCAACATTTTGAAACAAAGTTTTTATAAAATCAAAAGGAAGGGAAAACTATTCAACCCCCCTTCTAGTTTTCCACAATTGGTACCAGAGCCACGTCGCTCAAATTTTCAAAACAAATGGTTTTAAAAATTGAGTACGATCCATGTATCAAATTACCCATTAAGGAGGATTTAATATGAAAAGTGTTTTGTTGATTAACTTGTATTAGTTTTGATATTATATACACTAATTATACTAGCTCGAGATAAGAATTATGCTTAAAACAAGTGTTATATGTTCGTTCTTAAAATCAGAAAGTTACACACCTTTCCACAAAGTCAGAAAACAATTTTTAACAAAAATTGCATTTTTGAGTATCAGATGGGCTGCCCCTTTAATTGTCTGGGCGGCCCCCTTAAATACTGGGCGGCCCCCTTAAATTTAAGGGGTCCGCCTGTCTGTTTGACAGTTTTTCAGAAACTTTGAAAAATCATATAAAATTAACCGTAACTCCGTAGAAGTCGTGCCACCCGGCGTTTTAAAGGTAATTGAGTCTACTTTCATTTAAAAATACTTACAAGTAACCATTACAAACTTAAATAAGTCAGAAAGTTGAAATACTACACGAAGGTCAAAAATTTAAGTCTTGTTTTAACGTAAAACTTGTATTTTACCTTTTCCTTCGAGTCGGGCATTCCTTGTTGATATATCTTTGAAAAATTAAGTATTTATGTTTTCAAAATATTGATCTTAATTAAATTTTAAAATGGATAGGAAACTATTTTATTTTCAAATAAAATCGAGCTAAGTAAACATTGGTATATATAATACACAAAACGACGACAAGTGTTTTATGTGCTATGTGAACTCATTTGTGATTTTACTTTGTTAATCGTTGCTATTTGTAATTTAGCTATTTGAATATCTTAGCATATGTGCCTTGTACTCTATTAGTTTATAGCTAGTTTTCTGGCTTACACTTAACTAGATCTTATGCTAGATTTCTTGCGTTAGGATTGCAATATTATGCTTGCATTGCATATAGGTATAGATGGCTTAATGTTACTCAAACATCTTGTAAATAAGTTAAATCTAATCACCTAAATATTTCAAACAATTTAATCTATTCTTAACAACACACTTAAATATTTTCAACAAATTACCTTGTTTTACCTTAAGTTGTTTAATAAGAGAAATTGAATCTTTGTAAAACATTAGTAGTAATACAAAAGAAAAAGTATTTTCAAAATCTAAAGTGTGTTCATTATAAGTAACAATGAAGAGTCTTTCACATAAACAAAACTTATAACAATCATGAAGTAATAAGTCAAATTTCAATCATTCACCAACCTCACTCATAAATAATCTTAGGATTAATGGAACACACTATCAAAATGCCTATTTATTTTAAATGAGTGTTTGTGAGGGTCAAGAAAGATCTTGATATTATATCAATTCATTATTCAAATTATGGTTGATATATTCATCAAATCTAATTGACATGTTTTTGAGTATGGACAAGAAATTGGATTGTTATTTGTTTAGTTTCAAGATTACATTAAATATTAACAAAGGATATAGTCTTGAATCTACATACTCAATCACACTATATTGATATGAAAATATTTACATCCTTTGTAGATGAAAAGAATATGCATTGGATCATAACTCACACTTGTGTTGACAATGCCATATTGAATCTACTTGTCCAATAGTTGTGTTCCAAATATTAGAATAACATGTTTAACACATGCATAAAATATACAATGAAGTAGGATTGACGACTTGGATGTTTCATCCGAAATATTCAAGTAATTTACATTGCAAAGCAATGGATAAATGTGTCATATCCGAAAAACCAAACATGAGCAAACTAACAACATATGTAAACTTTGCTCACACTACTTAAAATCATCACTTCAAGCTAAAATACATATTTAAGAACAATACACACTATATATTATATGTATTTCATTTTCTTTGTAGCATGAATGGTTGCGTTACAAGATAATGCACTACACATTTCTTTTTGAAATAATTTAAGTTATTAAAATTGAAAAATAACTTGTCACAATGCATAAACAAGTTAAATTCATTTTGTTTTAAATACTAGTTAAATTATAATATATAACATTGGCAAAAATCATAGAAAATAATATTTGTTTTAGAATATATAAATGTCTAGTTTTGATATCATTTGTGAATCACAATCTCATTTAAGATAAATAATCTTAATGAGATTCATTTTTCAAGATATGCTAAGGAGCATTCTTAAATCAAGCACATTTATTAAATCAAGTAATATGCTATCAAAACCAAATAACCGGTTAATCATGAACAAAAGATTAAAACTTTGCGTTTACTCTTATCTAAACATTTAACACATCTCTATTGGGATAGTGAGTAAAATATATCATGTAGACTTACCTTCATAAAAACATGATGTTTGAGTCACAGTAAGTCAAGTATTAGTGAATCAAGCAAACTTCATATTTGGTACTCTTCGATAGGTAAATTTAGGAACTCAATTTCTTCTAAAAAGAGAATGACTACTGGAGAATCTATTGACTAGAAATTCAATTTAACCTAACGGTTGAATTGCTTCTATGTGAGAAGTTGGGTGTGTGTAACCCATAAAAATGGTCGTGTTTAGCCTGAATTGAGCACCACTAGTAATAGTCTCATACTCATTCTCCAACTTGATTAAATTGCTCTTCCTAAATATACCTAACGCTAGTTTACTTTTATGAACTTTGCTTCTCATTAAAGGCATTCATTCCTAGATTTATGGCATATCGCATATATGTTATTTCTAGATGATTATTTGCTCCTATGTGATTTGATTGTATGCCTTTACATGGTTTACACTATATGTATCATTCATCTAGGTATATTTTTCTTACCTTTATATCCTACACCCTCATTTCATGAGAACCTTAGTGTCATTTTCCGATAGGTCATATTAGTTTCATAATATATCCGGATGAGCATGAATTTAATGGGAAGGGAAATCACACTCACTCACATATATCCTTCTACCTCACACCCAAAACCGAGTCATCCTTTGTACTACCAATCTCGAGTCATCCACCATTTCCATGTCCTCAAAGAAACCAAGAATCAATATCATACCTCCTAAATCACTCCTTATAAACACCTCCTAAACCAACACGTTTTGTCTAGCCAATCCAACACCTACTATCCTTCCATAAACACATAATCATCACACTATAAATACCTCTCCCAACAAACCTAACATCATTGTTATCACCCCACATACAACATCCAAACTACCATCCACACATGAAGAATCACTTTCATCCATACCTTCATCATGCTTTCATGATCACCCAAATGAAACCACTCTTTTAGCTCAACAAGACAACCTTACTATCACCCTCACTAATAAACTTCCACATTCATCTCACTCAATTCTACCAAATGACCCTTTTGAGGATCATACTCAATATCAAAACAACAACCATCAATCTCATCCAAACATGAATCATAAGTTTCATGACCAAACCTCAATCCCTAATCACAATCCAACTCCACCACCATCACCTTCCTCCGAATATGAAAAGTTCGTTGAAGAGCTCAAAGAAGCTCATGAGCTTAATGCTCTTCTTGCGTTGCATCTTATTCAACGCAATTTGGATCAACAACCTACCTCCACCAAGAACCACCATCTCCAACAAAAACTTGTCATCATACCATCAAAACAACTCTTCATTGACCTTACTAATGAAGACGACACCACTCCATCCTTCAAAGAATATATCAACTCACAATTGTCTCCACCACCAAAAGTTATCACCATTAACACCTCTTGATGCACATCATAATCTCCTATCAATCCACCAACCTATAACCCCGTCCCATGGAGCTTACTTGAAGCTCATGGAGACACTTGCCTTTGTTGCATCCACAACCGAACAATTGTGTTCGGACTAAGAGATGAGATACAATACATGTTTTCTCACATTGAAAACTTGTTGCATCCTCTACCACCAACAACAAACACAACACCTCCATCACCATCAACAAAACACCTAAAAATCCCATGATTCCCTATCATCCACCCTTGTCGAACGATATATTAATCTAAACCATAATTGTCAACCCTTTGTCATCACCTTCCCTTTACATTCACAATCATCCCTCCTCATTCTCCCACATTTTCCTAGGTTCTAATCTTTGCATTAGGTTCTAATTTTTTTTTTGGATTTAGGTTGTTGTTTTTAAAACAATAATTGCATGTGTCATACTTTTAGTGCATATACCTAATATGTCCATATATTGTTCCCCTATTAGTTTCATGCATATATCTATTATCATCATTATATATATGTGCACTTGTCTACTAACTTTGTTTTGAAGGATTACTTCACCGCTCGATTCTTTGGTAGCCAAAACAAGTTTTGAGCATACACCAAGGGGGAGGATACACCAAGGGGGAGCATTGAGGTTGCTAGGATTAAGGCTTCACTTACGACGATGCAAGCTCGCCTTTTAGATTCTATCTCAAGAGTTCAAGCGTAGTAGAAGTCTCGTCTTAGAGTCCACCTTTTTGCTTCGACAAAAGGGGGAGAAGAAGTGTAAACAAGTAACTTATACATTTTACTATAAGTTATAGTTTACATAGTTTGTCATCATCAAAAAGGGGGAGATTGTTGGCATGAATATTACGATATTTAATCTAAACATCCTCTTCATGTTTTGATGATGACAAAGATGTAAGTTACAACATATAACGTAAAGTGCTTAAGTTACTTGTGATCACAATTCTTCTATGCATTCTTACGTCAACAAGCCTCGACATCTCAACGTCTCAAGTATGCTTCAACAATCACTTAAGGTGTGGATAAACAAGTGTTTAATACATCTCATGATCAAAGGGGTATTTAATTAACTAATACAAAGTTTATTTAATTATATAAACATATTATATATTTTTGAAAAAAACATTTGGTAATAAAGAAAAATGTTTTAATCATACTAAATATATGATTTCAAACTTTTAACCAAAATTAGTTAGTTTTTCACCAAATAAACTTTCCCCACTAAAAGACAGAAAATCTGGCCGTTTCAGTAGGGCGGCCCCCTTAATTTTAAGGGGACCGGCACACAATTAAGGTGACCGGCCACGCTCCCCTGTCAGATTTGGTCAGAAATTTTTCCCTATAAATACCACCTCAAACCTGGAATTTTTCTCACCTTTTGCACAAAGATTTTCAGATCCAATTCTCTCTAAACATCCTTCTAAAACCCTTTGATCATAAGATTATTAATCTTTGTTTCAAGTGATCCAATTTCTCATCACTCAAAGTGCAAGAGAAGAATTCTCCCTATCATAAAGCCAAAGATGTATTAGGATCTAGTTAGTGCTCATGTGAAGTTGTGAGTTATGTATATGTAATAAGTAGATCAAGATGATCTTACTTAGTAGTGATTCAATGAGTGAGTAAGAAGTAGTGGGAGGAAGTAGTAGTGTGGAGAAAACATGTAGTTGTGAAGATGTAGGTGTGTGATTAAGTAGTGGAGTTTAGAAGAAGTTGTGATGAAGTTGTGAAGTCGTGAAGACGTGAAGAAGTTGTGAAGCCGTGAAGAAGTTTAGAAGAAGTTGTGATGAAGTTATGAAGTCGTGAAGACGTAAAGAAGTTGTGAAGCCGTGAAGAAGTTTAGAAGAAGTTGTGATGAAGTCGTGAAGTCGTGAAGTTGTGTAGAAGTTGTGTAGTGATCGAAGTTGTGTTGTGAGATTGGTTCTAGCTACTATTAGAACTCGACATTTAGCTTAGTGTCGTTAAATGGTGTAAGCAAAAGTTGTGTACGGTTTTCTCCGCCAAAAGGGAGCTTGTTGAGTAGTGAAGAAAACTCTCGAGTAGGTGACTCGGGGAGTGGAGTAGGAACAAGGAAGGTGTCCTTGTAGCCGAACCACTATAAATCATCGTGTCCGGTTTGCATTTCCTTTCTCTTATCTCTTATCATTTGTTCTTGCATTTCTCGCTTTACTTCTATGCTTGCCTACATGTCTTAGTTGTTGCTTATATAGTTGTGATGATTGATTGTGTTGAACATAGTAGTTAATATTGTGATTGTGTGTATAATTGCATGATATGGTCAAATAGATTATTATTCACACTTCTCATGTTAAGTTTAACTTGATAGATAATTTGATACAAAACGTTTTAAGATTTTAAAAGGAAAATGTATTCACATAAAGATCGACCAAAGCTCCATTCATAAAACTAAGTTTTTCCAAAAGCTTACATATATAATTGATCATATTGATTATATGTTGTTTTCATACTAAACTCTAATTGAAGTTTTCCAAACAAACAATTGAATAAATTTGAATCAACATTTTGAAACAAAGTTTTTATAAAATAAAAAAGAAGGGAAAACTATTCAACCCCCTTCTAGTTTTCCACATAGACAATAACTATTCCCCAGGCTGCGGCGCCAAAAACTTGATGCGTGGGAATTGCACCAGGCTTTATCTCTCAAGGGATCTCGAGAAGCTTACAACCCCCACCAGGCAGTGTACCTGATCGATGTAGTATAGTATAATGACAAGTACCAGGGGATTGATCGTTCAACTTGGGAATAGTGTCGCTAGGATTAGAAAACCTAAAGACTAGGTCTAGAGATGAGGGATGATTCTTTTTGTATTTTTTTATATTTTATGAAAGCAAGTAAAAATCTCGGTTTTTGGAGGAGTGGGCGGAATTAGTTGCTAATCAACTAACCCAATAACTAAGATGCAATCAAAATAAAATAACAAAAATGAAAATAAACTAAATTATACTAGTGGTGTGAGCAATATATGGGAGAATTGTGTTTACTTAGATTTCACTACTCCCTAGATATCTTTTACAGGTTAATTACTTGTTACAGTTGCGTGGATGACGGATTGTATTCCTTAATACCATTCATGTGGTGGCGTACTTACTTCCCTAATCCTATAAGCTCCTACTTCACTCCTATGTCGAGCCGGCTAAGAAGCTCCTAACATGGGATCACTAGAATTCGCTCATGCATTAAATACAATCATAAATACCTAGTACACATCGGTTCATGTTTCTTAAGACGTTCAAGCAAGTTACACAATGGAGATCTGCCAGTTTTCTTAAGCCTAACATTGAAATCATTCATCCATTACAACTATAAACAAGCAATCAACCTATAATTAACATCTAGGTTTCATTACATCTAAGCAAACACATGAGAGATCTAGCCTAGCATGTTGAAATCAAGACAAGCATAAGATATATTCAAACAACACATAGACATATTGAATGAATTGAAAGAGGACTTATCTTAATTGAGCATGAAAGGTTTTAAGGGGTGAAAACCCTTGAAAATACTGTTACAAACGACCTAGGGTTTATTAGGTTCGACCCTAGTATTCTCCACACAAGTTCCTCTCTTAATGAATGAAAAAATAGAAAAGTATATATAGATTTTGTAAGGTGACAGCGTCAAGAGTAAATGTCTGACGCCGTCATCTTGCTGCCAATAAACTCCTTGGACTGCCTAGATCTAGGTTTGATGCCGTCACCAAAATAACTCTTGACGCCCTTCTCTTGATGCCTTCAGGTTTTCACTGGGTCGTCATGGATTTTACTCCTGACGCCGCCACAATTTCCTTCTTGACGCCGTCAGGTACTGTTCTCAGCATGGAAAATTAAGTCTTTGCCGTTTTCTTCAATTTAATGCTCCAAAAACGTCCAAAATGCTTCCTTTTCTAGAATTCACTCCCAAAGTACCTAAAATCACAAAAGGAACGATTTAGGGCAATATTTGATCAAATAAATTCAATTTCGGGCTTAAATGACCCCCTAAAAACGGTTCATTTTTCGCCTCATCACCTTCTCAACCCTAACCTAGGAATCTTTGATCCTAGCCATCCATTTCAAATGAATTCATCTCAACCATTCATATTCCACATGCCAAATTGTTTGAAAAACCAAGGGAGGCTCCCTTTGATCCTAGCTATCCAATTCAAACCATTACATCTCAACCCTCCATCTTATTCTCCCCCCCCCCCAAGCATTGGAATATTCCTTGGCATATTCTTTATCTCTTTTCTATGCCATGTGAGAAGATACACTTTTACCCCTTCCAAATTACCCTATCTACACTTTATACCCTTGGTAATTTGGTTTCTCTTTAAACACTTCACAAAATATTTTCCAAGTTGGCTATTTGAGTTGGTAAACCTTTGATTGATTAATGTTAAGGTTTAGTGTGAAGTACAATTGGGGGTTTAGCAAGGATAGGTATTTGTAAGATCCAAACACCCAACACTTGGGAAAAAGTTATAGACGCCTGGCGCACTGCCCGCGCGTTGATGCGCGGGTGACGCGCCGGCCTCGGTAAAAATTCCCAAGTTTGGGTTTTTGGGCTATAAATACCACCCTTGCCTCTTGTATTCCTCACCCCTTGCCATTATTCTTTCTCTCTAGATTCTTTCTCTCTAAACACTCTCAACTCTCTATCTCTATCTCAATCTCCAATCTTGTCTTCTTGATTTTCATATTAACATCTTTGGAAGAATACATCTACTTGCAAGGGAAGAATCACAAGAACCTAATCCACTCTTGTGATTGTGTCGAGGGTCTTCTTTCTTATACCCTTTCTATTACAATCGAGTCTCTAGGTTAGTTTAGGGCTTGGTTGATAAAACAAACTTTTATTCATTCATTGGTTTGTAAGGGAAGTCTTGTGTCTTGGTGACCAAGCCTAGATCATTGGGGATCTAGTTGGGGTTTGATACTTCCGGGTGGAAGTCTTGGTAGTGATCTTTGTGATCCTTAGGTGAAGTCGAATCGCGAGATTCTTTTGGGTGGTTTCCGAGGGCGGAATACCGTTGGGGAGTAACTCCTTCTTTGTGAGCATCGATATTGGTGAATATCGGTGGAGTGAATTATAATGGTTTATAGTCCACCGAAAGGATTATACTAGTGAATAGTATCGGAGTCGCAGATTCGCAACTGGACGTACGGATGCTATAAACCCCTGATCCCGAACCAGTATATATCGTTGTGTTCTTTACTTGCTTTATATATTTTGGTTGTGTTAGTGGTTGTTGGATTATTGTACAACCACTTGGTGTTCACTTTGGCTTAAAGTTTTTAAACATACTAAAAGTCGAAGAAACCGTATTCACCCCCTCCCCCCTCTACGGTTCTATAGATATTATATATACATGTATCATATTACATAATATGATTATAAAAGACGACCAGCGGGCGATATGTCCTACATGGTTTGAAGAGGAGGTCTACCAACCATACGATCCCTTAAATACATTTGAAGAATCTTTAGCAATTTCTCCGGAGCTCGAGAACGCCACAACTCATCAAAAATTAAAATCTGATTTGGTCGATCACATTTGGAGAAATCGTAGACATCATCGTCTCCCTCATGACAATGAAGACGAAGATGAGGACGATGAGGATGAAGACGATGAAGAATTTATGTGATGTTTAGTTATATTTACGTTTAATTTAGTATTGTAATGTTTTAATTCCGTATTGTTTCGTTTATGTAATGTTTACGTTTTATTAATAAAATTTGTGTTTGTGTTAAAAAAATGTTTTTTTTTTAAATAAAGGAAGATGATGCAATATGGGTTGCCACTGTGATGAGAGAGGTGAATATGGGTTGAGGAGAGAGAAAGCTGAGGTGGTAGCCAGAAAGATGATGCAATATAGGTCACCACTGTCACAAGGCTAAGTATCACAACATTTTTGACTCTAGTGATGACTGAAGGGATCATTTCAAGATCCACTGTCGGGTTAATTTTTACTGTCCAATTGTTTCGGACTAGATCTATTATGTCTAATATAACACATTTTTTCTCCTTTATGAACATGTATGAAAAAAAAAACATACAATGACAAGTTAGATCTTAATTATTATTCACAATTAGGATATAGAGGTTTGTGTTTAAAATTCACCTTAAAAGGGCAGACGAATTGCTTAAAATCTCCACATTGTTTAACTACATATATTTGTGGACGTATAGTCCGGACTGGGCCAGGCCCGGTAGACAGCGGCCCACTCTACGCCTAAACCCTAATTCCATGCCTTATAAATATAGGGCTGGGATTCCCTTCTTGGGGGAGAGAATACAACACAACAGGTTACTCTAAACCTAACTCTTATATGTTATATCGCATGGAGACTAACTTGACCGTCGGAGGTGGATCCCGGGGCTACAGCCTCGGGTCCACTCCTAACAGGTTCTCTTTGTTGACAGGTCTACTCAGGGCTCGAGAAGACGACGAACGGCCCAGGGAGAGTCGTCGAATCCAGCCCGCGCCAGATTATGTATCAAAAATTTGGCGCCATCCGTGGGACCATGACTACAACAATTTGGCGCCATCCGTGGGACCATGACTACAACAAGTTGGTGCCATCCGTGGGACTGGGCCAAGCCCGGCAGACAGCGGCCCACTCTACGCCTAAACCCTAATTCTATGCCTTATAAATATAGGGTTGGGATTCCCTTCTTGGGGGAGTGAATACAACACAACAGGTTACTCTAAACCTAACTCTTATATGCTATATCGCATGGAGACTAACTTGATCGTCGGAGGTGGATCCCGGGGCTACGGCCTTGGGTCCACTCCTAACGGGTTCTCTTTGTTGACAGGCCTACTCAGGGCTCGAGAAGACGACGAACGACCCAGGGAGAGTCATCGAATCCAGCCCGCGCCAGATTATGTATCAACAAGTTGGGGCCATCCGTGGGACCATGACTACGACAAGTTTCGTGCTCTCACATCACCGGAAAGCAACCATCGAGTTCAAAAGCCAGTATCTAAATCTTTTAACTTGGTAAACACAATTTTATTTATAATCGCACTAAGTTCGCACGATCGGACCTACTTTATCTTTTAGCCACGGATTAATTCGCGCACATACTGCTTTTACGGTTGGTATGCCTGTTCGTGCTTGTTTGCACTATAGAACTACCTGTTCGAACAACGCAGTCACGATAAATCTACCCGCGTTAGGCCGTGCGTTCGGGCATCTTCGCAGATTAGCGCCATGAGCGCACTGTCACGTACAGGCACCACGATGTTAGTCAATCGCCATGAGCGCACTGGACAAAAGACGTGGTCATCTGCGATCATCCACAAATGTTCGAGTCTATGCGGTCACGATACGTCCATCTGCGTTTGCGCGTGTGATTGAAACTATTAGTCGCGGTCACGGTGCGTCCATCCGGGTTTTATATATATATATATATATATATATATATATATATATATATATATATATATATATATATATATATATATATATATAACAATTAATTATATATGCTATGTGCTATACATTTCTTCCCGCTAATCTTTTACTTCATTAGGTTTTATATGTTGCGATTCGCGGCATATACTTGTAATATTTGCATTAAGTGTTTTGAGGATTTGAATAACTAAGTTTAATGCTCCTCCTACATGAGTAGCACCATCAAACTTGGGGGATACCAGAGTATATAGTACCACTATTTTCGTACGCATCACGCATGTATATTTGGAAGCAGATCGTAAGTAAGAGGTATTGCAAGCCCGATACAAAGACGGATTTAAATATTCGCATCATCTTGCCGCAGGGGAGACGTTCTCTGTCGGTTGTAAAGACGGATGTAATGTTCGCACCACCTTGTCGCGCACAGCGCGCATGGAAGCACGTCTTCTGTCACACCTCCTTGTCGCGCACAGAAGCACGTCTTCTGTCGCACCTCCTTGTCGCGCACAGAAGCACGTCTTCTGTCGCACCATGTTGCATCGCTACTGGTACAAAAGGTACGCCCTTACCCAGGATGCAGCATACGAGATCCACCTTCACCATTGTGAGACTCTCACAATCGCAATGTCAGTGTTACCCCAACTATAGAACTATGTGTTCTTCTTACGGGGTCTTTACTGTCACATGGTGGCAGGAAACCTAGCATATGCGCATCCCTCCCCGTCATGTAAGAACGGGTGTTACTCAGGATGGAACATGGTCACCAAGGTCGCGCCTACAAGGTCGCGGATTCGGATATAGTCTAATGGGCTAAACAGGACTGCGCCATGGGGCCAGTGCGCACTGTCGCATTTGGGCTGAGCAATATAGTCCGTCCCATGCGCACACCTGAGTTGCGCACACATGGGTCATGCCGTCATGGTTGATTGGGCCTACGTGGCCATGAATAGAACTTAAGTCTAGCATAACATAGCCACGCACTATGTCACACTAGACTTGGGGGGCTTGTGAACGTATAGTCTGGACTGGCAGGCCCGGCAGACAGCGGCCCACTCTACGCCTAAACCCTAATTCCATGCCTTATAAATATAGGGTTGTGATTCCCTTCTTGGGGGAGAGAATACAACACAACATGTTACTCTAAACCTAACTCTTATATGCTATATCGCATGGAGACTAACTTGACCGTTGGAGGTGGATCTCAGGGCTACGGCCTCGGGTCCACTCCTAACAGGTTCTCTTTGTTGACAGGTATACTCGGGGCTCGAGAAGACGACGAACGGCCCAGGGAGAGTTGTCGAATCCAGCCCGCGCCAGATTATGTATCAACAATATTCAACAACTTAATGAAGTTGCTTAATCTGCTAAATTTAACATAACGTTGATTTCGTTGTTTTAAAGGTCCTTGATGTCATTTTATGCTAGTGGTGTTGGGGTGGCGTGGCGGATTTTCAGCCGTGTGATTTGTCGTGTTTTTATGTCCACAACGTGTTGCTAGCATTCATAGAAATATACATTGCATTAAGCAAATTATTGTTATTGGGCATCCACTATAAGAGGTTTATAAAAAGGTCTAAAAGCTACGAAAAGGTTTATCTTTTGTTTCAACCATGGTAAGGTTGTGGTTTATATCTATGTGGCATGAAGAGGTCCAAGATCCTAGACCTTTTCATAATTTAATACATGTATTATGGTTGAACATTTGATATAATTATAAAAAGTTTATACATAGTGGTAATAGGTTTATAGTTTATAAATTAATTATTTGACATGTTATAAACCTATTTAAAAGGTCCACCATTGTGGATGCTCTTATGTATCTTTTGTTGAGAATAAATTGAAACTGATAGCATTTAAACTGTAAAAAATTAAGAATAGCATATCGTAAATGTGATTTTTTTGGGTTACACCGTCGATTAAGTAAAAGTTTGAGGGTTAAACCCTTATTAAAGTTTTGGACCTGAAATGCTCCGTTTCACTAATCATCTCATTCAAACATGGTGTGCTACTAGATTCATTGGGACTATAATGTATGTGAACAGAATTTAATTCATGCGTAATTTGGGGTGATGCTCATTTATGCTATGTGGTGCTTGGTTGAACGATCTAATTCACATGATGAGTTTGTGTCTCACGTTTATATTACGTGCAACAAACGGTGATCATATTTATGAAAAATAATGTAAGACATAATAATTTTAAATTTTATTTAACAATTAAATAAGCAGTATAGTAATCAGGTTAACTTGCACAACGGAACACTTAAGATAAATTATTTACACAAAAATGGTTTTTGGTTTTTCCCCTAAACCCTTATACACAAGACGTTTAATCAATCATGCTTGTAATTATAAATTACATACCTTGTAGCAAACCCGTAAACATGAACCTTGTACATCTCGACAGCACAACAAACTTCTGATCATTAGTGTGATCAAATAGGTCATTAATCCACATTCCACACTAACACTCAATCTCATATAGCTGCTAGACTTGAAATAACTTCGTAGCAAGAACAAGTCCTTGATCAAATCGACACCACAAACACACGGATATGTTTGTGATTGCGTGTTTAGAGGGGGGGGGGGGGGGGGGGGGATCTTAGGGGATGTTTGGTAGGATGGAATGGAAAAGGGAGAAAGGAAAAGAGAATCAAATCCCATGTTTGTTGCGCTGAGAGAATGGAAATCGTGAATCAGGTTCATTCTCTATCCCTCTTTTTGATTCTTCAAAAAAAGTGAAGAAAGCGGAGAATCAATAATTAAACGACTCCTTTCTCCACTTCATTCTACATGTGAATCAAGGTTAGCCAATTAAAAACAACATATACACTACATACTCGCGAACGTGTGAGTAGCACATGGTATGTCAAAGTTAATTTGCTTTTGAGGCCTAGTCCTCTGGAAATGTTAACGACTAAAATATCCAAGTGATCTTGACGATTACAAATGTAAGGGACTGCTAATTTCTTTTCCTCTCTCATTAAACTTTCACAAAATATAGGTTTCGTAATATTTTTGAAAAAACATAGTAGGGGTTTTTTATTCAAATATATCATTACCTAATTTATAATTAGGTTTTATATTTATACTAGCTTCCAGGCCCGGCCGATGGCCGGATTGCTTTAAGAAATTAAAAAAAAAAATAAAAATAGTACAAATGTATCTACTATCTATATAAAACAGGGTTTTGTTGACCAATCTTGTCTCCAAAATACCTCTAAACCTGCCACGTAGCATTTCCCCCTATCCAACGGTTCTAATTCATTTCATATCAAAAAAAGTCAACACATGAAAAATTGGGGCGGCATTCTTTCACACACTCTCATTTGTTATTCTTCCACCATCAATGAAATCACACACACCTCTCTCAATTAATTTCCTTTCTTCCATAAACACTTTTATCAATCCGAACACAAATCAATAACAACACAAATAATAAACAATATCTTCCACTGTTTGATCCTCAATATGTATCGATCGTGCCTCATAGATCTGATCTTCAAAATGGTAACTTTTCATTGAAAATTGATTTGGTCTGATTCATTATTCATTATATACCTTTGAATTCATATTTTGGGATATTGAAATTTCTTTTATATGATTTAGGTGTCATGATTATTGAGGATCAATTGTTAATCCAAAAATGGCTTCATCATTATCATGTATTTATCCTTTAGATATGGTTCGAAGCTGGATAATAGATCTGATATTCAAAATGGTAATTTTGACAACATATTTATTTTATTTGATTCATTATATACCTTTGATTCATTATATTTGTTTTGTATGATTTAGGTCTCGTTATGCTTTTCTTCAATTATATGAACAATAATATACACATAATTTTTTACTGCAAATGATTTTGAGGTTTTTGTGGATTTGGAAACAATAAATGTTGCTTGCTAATATTCAGGTCCAATATTCCATGTATCTTAAATTGTTATTCATGTTCTGCTATTCTAATTATATGCTTGATTATAGTGTTCTGCATAAACATGTTATGTTCTGAATAAGGTTTTTATGTTCTGCAAAAAACATTTGAGGTTCTACATAAACATGTTCTTTTGATTTAATGTAGCCAAATATTACATGTTAATGTTATTTTTAGATTAAATCTCATGGTATTCACTATCAAATTATTGGTCAACTTTTAATGTGGGTAAGTTTTTTTTTTAAACATCCTTAAAAGTCGCCCCTAAATAAATGTAGTTAAACAGAATCCCATGATTTTTGTGCATAATTAATTTTTTCAAATTATTTCCTTAATTATCTACCTTAATTTTTAAAATTTGAAAACCATTTTAACCTAATCCATGATCTATAAAAAGGCAATTCACATGCACATATTGTCACTTACCTCTTCCCTCTTTACTTTCTATTAACCTGGTAACAATTAGCCGTAGTTTGAATATTAGCATTTCTATTTCTAATAATGATTTTTTATTTATTTAGTTTTTTATTTTGTAGATACATAAATGGAACAGAGTATCACTCTCTTATGCGACATTGATCCTATGTTAGATGATGTTAAAATACTTGCTCGCTGCGTAAGCATTTGGAAATCTCACCCGGCAGGAAAACCTCATGAAGTTTGGAGCTTAGACATGGTTTTGTAAGATGAGCAGGTTACTTTATATATACACTTTCAAATTTTATATATTTGCTATGAATACAATCCATTACAGAAACATTTAAATTTGCTGTATGGTTTACATTTGAATGATATATAATATTTTTGGTTTTAGGGTAATCGTGTACAAGCAACGGCAAGGACAAAGGAAGTAATCAATAATTTTCGCCTTTTAATCGATGAAGGTGCATGCTATCGCATCAGTAACTTTGGAGTAGGTGAGAATGGAGGAAAATATCCATTCTTGAATCATCAATACAAAATATCTTTCTTTAGGAATACTACTGTTACAAGGATTGCAGCCTGGGAACGAAACCCCCGTGGTTTCAAGTTTGAACCTTTTACTAACTTTTTCACCAAAGATTTCAAAGAAACTGATGTTGTCGGTGAGTTATTGTTTGCATTTTCCTTATACATTAATATAATAGTAAAATATTTATATTTCTTCATTGTCTTTACTTTATATTAAGGTATTTATTTTTGCGCAGATGTGATTGGTACTATTGTCTCCATTACTGAGCCGATACCCTTTAACAATTACGGAGAGAACAAAATAAGAAGAAATGTCATACTGGAGGATATCAAGTATGAATCTTCTTATCTATCACATTTAACATCAAACATATTTTGTTGCATTTAACGTATTAATATTTTTATATAAATTAACAGTGGCAAACAACTTGAGTTGTGTTTCTTTGATGAATGGGCTAATAAGTTCACATCGTATGCTGAAAACAAGGACAAGGCTGGTCATGTTGTCATGATACTTTAGCTTGCGCGAGTGAAGTATTTTAATAGTAAGTGTTGACAAACATATATAATTTTTCACTTAATTTTCCTTTGTAACATTTCCGTATCTCATTTACATTATTTTATTTAGAGAAACCATCTGTTCGCCCTGCTCTCTTTGCAACAAAAATATACATCAATGATAAAATTCCTGAGATCGAGGCATTCAAACAGAGGTAAGTCATTGTAATTCAATTTTAATTTGTACAAAAACATACACAAGTAATTTAACATTATAAATTAATTTTATTCATTATACACTTTTATAGGTATGCAGAGGTACCTGGGTATGATCCTTCAAAGCATACAATAACTGTGTTCTCACCCGCCAAAAAAATTATCACCCCGGTTGAGTTTTTGGAAGGTGCTGTCAAAAAAATGGTGGGCAGTATACGTGAGACTAACAATGTAAGTTAATAATAATAATAGTGTTTCAAATTTATCTTACTGACATATATTATATATATTATTTGTGTCTTTAATACAAGTCACTATACTTTCTTATCAGGCATGCCATATGATTGTTTATGCCAAAGTTCACAAAATCCATAGAGAAAATGGATGGTAGTGGTTCTTCATCAAGTTCCTCTAAATTCAAGAAACAACAAACTTGGCATTGTAAACAGCATGATGAGATCACTTCTGTTGGATACCGGTATTACAACCAAACAGCCTTTTAATTTTTTAACTCTTACATTTACAATGAATTTTTTTAATGACTTATAATTTATACTTAATTTATATTTTAATGTATATTACATATGAAATATAGGTACAAGGTTATCGTTCGTGTGATTGACGATACCGGATCAGCATCATTATTGCTTTTTGATGATCATGTCTTCACGCTTTCTGGTGTTCACTGTCAAGCTTTGATCAACCAATATGGAGAAAACCATGAAGACTATTTCCCAGATGAACTTAACGTCATGATTGGGAAAAAGTTGTTATTCCGTTTTGAGTATACATATTTCTGCATGAATAACAATCACCATGTTTATCAGGTTAAGATGATGTCTAACGAAGATATCACCATCAATTCATTCAAGTCTAATTTCATCCCTGAGGTCAATTCAAAACTCTATTACTTTCCTTTATCATGAATAGCACATTCATTGAATTTACTCATAGTTTTGTAAATTTATCGTTGCACCAGCTTTTCCAATAGCATTACTAACAGGTCCTATTGCATTTCATTATTATAGGATGGCGTTAATGCTGAGAGTCTCCAAACACCTATTTCATCTGCTTCTCAGTCAAGTATTTTATCAAGTGGTGATACTATACCTTTCAACCTTGAAGTTACACCACCCACTTCCAAAGCAAAGGAAAATGCTACTTCAAATGAAGTTATCACACCATTGGAAGAACTTTTCACACCATCCAATCCCATAACAAATGCAGATGTTGATTTGGAGTCAGGAAGCTCTGGTGGTCTCAAACGTCCCATGATCGATCTTGATGACTATCCTGAATCAGATGAATACCCTAAAAGAGGAAAGACCTTGAATGAGGACAAAATAGATCCGAAAGTCTGATCAATTTGCTCCTTGCTACATCAGCTTCTCATTGTTGGACATCATTGTTTGTTTATGTTTATTGTGTCTATTATTTTAAAAACTATTGTTTGGTGATTTTTTTTTTTTTTTCATATTTCCTGCTTTAGACTTTCTCATTATCTGTTTGTGTTTTTTTTTTTGGGCTTTTGTCCCTAAATAAGATGTCCTTTATTTCATGACATGGAGATGCTATTTTTTCCCAGATTTACTGTTTTTATTGTTTGTTTCATTTATCTTGCAATTACCAAACCACAACTCAATATTTCAAATAATATATTAACTATTTACACTTATATAAATTATAAGTTAATGTACTAAATTGAATTAACTTTTCACTATACTCAAACTATGTATTTGGACACGTTTTGCATTTACTACTCTTTAAACATTCATTAATCATTTGTGAAAATAATAACTATTACTTAAACATACTTAAGACCATGATCAGGAATGCCAAAAGATTTTCAAATACTTATAAATGTCTGTTAAACCTTCTTCTACATACACAACCAAACGATTATTCTTATTTCATATATACAAAATGTCTTCAACAAACAAAAGAGCAATTGAAGAAGAATGGGCAGTTAACAAAGGCGAAAAAAAACAAAGGTATAGTGATGGATTTCCTTTAAACTTTTTTTTTTTTTTTTTTGTAAACTATGCATCAAGTTACATTCATAATTTTTTTTTGTATATTCAGAACACATGAGCAAGATGAATGTATTGAAAAGAAATCTGAAACACCTCATGAGAATCAAAAGAAAGGTGATACTCTTTACTTCTATTTTATTTTTCCTAACATGCACAATTGTTACACCTCATTAGAATAATAAAGATTATACAATTTATTCATTAAATTTTTAGTTTCTAATGTTTATTTCTCTTTCAATACAGTTGTGAAATATGAGAATCAAAAGGAATCACATCAAGAGTTGTGGAAACCAGATTATTGCTACTATGAATCTGAGAAGCTTTTTGACGAGTGGTACTTTGAACATCAAAAAGATTTAGAAGAACAAAAACATGCTGAACAAAAAGCTGATTATCAAGTAGAAAGAAAGGATGCACTTGCTAAAGACCATGGAAAAGACATTGCTTCGATGCCAACTACTGACAATTTTGGTGACCATTCCGACAATGAAGGCAGTGATGTTGAGACCAATGATATTGAGAGTTTTGATTATGACAACCTACATCTTTCATGGTCTCCGGATTCATCTCCAAAATTGCATTTTAGTATGCAAATAATGTTTTGGTGCCAAGTTTATGTTATATTTTATGCTTCCAATATTAAGAATTCTATGTCTTAATCATCTTTTAATTTCATTTACTATTTTTTAAGTTATAATATATATTATTCAATATATACATGCGAGATTTTGGATTGTTACAACACTTAGAAAAAAATAAATATTTATAAAATATACACATCAATAACAGAATCTCATCTAAAAATAATAAACATGATTATCTCTAAGATATCCCTAAATAATGTAACAAACATTCAAAATTATTTGGAAACTACATTAAATATACTAGACGAGTACCCGTGCATAGCAACGGGATTTATAACGGCAAATAGGGTTGACAATTTTTGTTCGACACGAAACCCGACATGAAACCGATACGCAAATTAACAGGTTCGTGTTAAGTCTATAATAACTTTCGGGTCAGGTTTGGGTCGACCCAACTAACCTCTTTATTAAATAGGTCAGGTTCGAGTTGAAAATAAATTAAGCGGGTCGACCCATCAACCTGTTTAAGATTTTTTTACATAAAGTAAAAACTATTTATATTTTATTATATAGGTTACATGGGTTAAACGGGTCGACCCGCAAACCCGTTTAACCTATTTAACTCATGTATGTGCGTACTTTGTATATAAAACGTATTAAATGGGTCAACCCGAAATCCGTTTAACATATTCAACCAGTGTAACCTATTTAATCGGCTAACCCAAGTATATATATGGGTTAAATCAGACAGGTTCGGGTTATGTGTAAACAGGTTAGGGTTGACATAGTTGACCTGATAATTTAAATGGTTCATGTTCAGGTTGGGATTCTAGACCCGCTAACCTGTTAACCCGAACCCGACCCAAATTGCCACTCCTAGCGGCAGATAATTGTAGTGATATTTTGATTACACAAGTAGAAGTTAAACATAATGTTTTGAAACCCGGTTCGACCCGGGTAGTTCAACCGGGTGAACTGTCCGGTCGAAAAATTGGTCGATTTAAACCGGGTCAACTTGCTAGGTTGGGTCGAAAACGGGTCAAATTAAACCGGTTCAACCCGTCGGGTTTGGAGCGTCTCGGGTTAACCCGGTTTGTGATTTGTATTAATTGGTTGTATTTAATTTGGTATATATGTTTTTAATTGGTTGTACAATGTGAATAAATCATTATACTTTTAGGTAATGGGGTATTTTAATAAGAGTATTAATTATATTTCATAATTTCTTTTAATAAGATTTTTCAAGATTTCCACTTTTCAAGATTGGCCATTTTTTCAAGATTGACCATTTTTCCTTTATACGTAGTATAGATATAATTTCACCTATCAACTCCTAAAATTAAGTGTTTTTTAAAAAAAAAAAAAAAAACAAATCCTAAAATTAAGCATTTTGGCATCTATATATATCGGTTACTTTTGAGTCTTCCAAACAAAAAGAAACAAAGTTAAAAAAATTTAGAAACAAATGGCCAAAGGAGATTCCAACAAGGTGCATATTATTTATAATACCTTTTGCATACATGTTTATACTTAATACGTATACTTATATTACCTTTTGGCCTTTTATATATGCAGGAAACCAAGAATCAACTCAACTCACAATCAAAAAAACATTCTCTTGATTCAAAAACCATACCACAAGTCATTCAGATATCGGATGATGAAGTGGTATAAATTACAACTCATTATTTTAATTTACTGTATAAAATAACAATTTTGACATTTGGTTTTATGCTTAATCAATTTATATATTTTGCAGCCATTAAGTGTCACATCAAAACGTCGACGTTTAATGAAAAATGGTGACTTTGTTGGCAAGAATGTCGTTGAAATCATTTCTTCTGATGAAGAAAATACACAAAAGAATAGAGAAATCATTGATAAGAAGAAAGAAGATCTTGAAAAAAAGGTTTGTTATTATGAAATATTGCATAACTTTTTTTTACTCACTTTTTTAACCACAATTGTTTAAAAATTAGTATTACAATTTTATTAATTTTGAACATAGGGATTTGATGATGATGTTCCTACAAGGTTTAGTCGTTTGTCAAAAAATGGGAAAAATTCACTCTCCAAACACAATAAGTATAGACTTATTGATGAGGACACTGATGAAGATTCTGGCAATAATAATATCATAGATGATTTTAGCACTGACGAAGCTACTGATGACATCCAATATTCTAACAAATTTGTTGGTGATCAAGCTGAAGTTGATGCACAAGTTTCTCCATTAGTTACTGATGAAGTTGCCTACAACGTCGACGACGATGTACCTGGTATTGATTTACAGAATTCGGAAAGCCGTAGTGATGAAGAAACATATGATGTTGGAAGTTTGGAAGATTTCATTGATGATGCAGATGCTGATGATGATTATGATTCAAACCCTGAAGATTCGGATGATGATTTTTGAACTTTACACCTTTAGTTTGACATTATCAACATGTCTTCAATAAATTTCCTTATGATGTTATATTATTTGCATTTACTAATATTTCAAACTTGTGCGCCAATGAAATAATTTGTTCCATGTTCTATATCTTTTATGATGTTATATTAAAATTGCCACAAATATATAAATACCATGCGACATTATAGTTATTCAATCCTAATTATAATCCTTACATAATTAAACATAATAACTTCAAAACAAGCATACCATGACCAAAGTCATAGAATACTAAAACATCCACATTACACTTTTAACCATAATGAGTCTTAAGAAGCATACCAATTAAGTTACCTAAGGCATAGAAAGTCTAAAACATCTACATTACATAATTAAACATATAAAGTTGATTGAGGCCATGTTTTTCAAAAGAAAGTCTTCATCCAGATAATTTTAACACACATGGAATATTGGAACCTGAATCTGCCTTCCATCAACATACTCAGGAATGATTAGAACCATCTTAAACCACATCATTTTTGGATGAACAAATCCACAAATACTTCCAAAACCCTTCCAGTTTCCCTTCATCACCACATGATTTGTTCTCTCTGGTTGTGACCTGTGTACGACCATCTCTACCACCATCGGAAACCTGACACGGCGGTGCACAACATATGCCTTTATCTTTGTGTGCATGAAGCGTGGCGGTCCACAGAAGTTGGCTGGTATTGTCTGTGAATATGAAACAAATACGCTTTATATGTTTGCAAAATTAGACCAAAAGCAACCATTTTTATGATATACATTGAAATACTTACGAGTCTATATGCGTCACTCACGTATGCACATAGAGGTGTATAAAATACATTATCTTCATCCACATGATCAGCATGTAATGGCCAACGACAAACTGACGCGAGCCTTTTATCTGTCTTATAACAAATCAATGATGTTCATAAACCCAAAATACATTATACTTTTAATTTTTAATGGTTGTATGACATTACCTTTGCGGTCACGGAAATCAATCGGACGTGGATTTCTTCTTATCATGGTTGGAAAGATTTCCTCTCTGGTAAGTCCGAGACCATCAGCTCCAATAACCACAACAGACAAGTTGTTATTTCCCCAATTTGTAAAGATAATAATTTGGTCATTTACTACACCAACTTCATTCCCAAATGCTTCCCATCCTGTTCCACTAAAACAGTTATCCCTTTTTGGTGAGTTTAAATCCATCTGAATCCTATCATGGTTCACATTGAAAGTCAAATTTTCACACCGAATTCAAAATATGTTCACCCATATGTCTTGCAAGAACTCTCCCGGTAGTATCTATCATGGTTCAAAATAGACAATATAAATTTCAATATCAACTATTCTAACTTTGTAAATGTAATAACCTTTTTATGTTAGTTATGAAGTTGTGGTTTTAAAATTTACCTGCATTGCCGGAGAGTACTCAACAAGGCAGCGAGTAAGTCTTGGACATACCATATTTCTGTCATATCCAAAGCACTCTGAGCCGTCATCCTTATAAACAGTCACATAATAAGAGTCAACTCCTTGCTTGATGAAATGCATGTCTACGGCATTTGCTGGTACATTTGACTTTACAAAGTCAATCCAATGGTCATCCCACAATACCCAACTTCCGTTAATCCTTTCAATCTCCACCTTATCCTATCATTCCCTGTAAGGTAAAGCATGTCGTTGCCAGTGTAGAAGTGATCATCAAACACTTGTGGTAATCTCTGCCAACAAATAGATGAGAATAATGATATCAATAGTAATGCACAATCATATCATGTGGCAAAACATTTTTATATAAACAATAACAATCTCAAACTTCAACCTGTTGTCCTTTGAATGTGTTGTGCATATACTTGAACACAAATTGCTGAGCCATTCTGCAATTTCATTAACAATCTAATTAATATCAACTACAACATACAACTCATAAATTTAGCTGAGATTGCCAATTACCATCCAATTACAATACAAAAAACATACATTGTAATCATTATCTGCTACCAAACAACATTCTCTCTAATACGCTCTGTCCCATTAGACATACCCTTGACTAAAATCCTAATTTATGATCAAACATTTTATAACATATGTTACATGTTACAATTCAACACACGATGCACATTCCAAAGTAACTCAATACCTTTTCAACCACAAATCCATAGATACCTGTAACAAAATCATATTCTGGGAGAGTTTGTCGGTCTATTATAACTATTTATAATCAGAAAACAGAGTATGTGACTTTGTATCCTTTGTAGAACAACCTATATCAAAAATTATTGATTTTCCAATCTATAATATTAATCTATCTTAGCTAACCAAATTTTTTTTAAGTAAAACTATCAGTACTTTGACAAAATTAAGAACATTAAGAACATGCATCCATGTTTTGAAGCACTTATGTACCCTTATTTAAGCTTCACCAAAATTAAGAATATGCATGATCTAACTATTATCATCAAACAAAGCATAACATTAATTTGTAACATAACATGAATTTCTAAGTTCATCAAACACACCTCGTCACTAATCTAATCAAACATACTATTTCATAAACAGTAGATAAGCAAAAGTACCATATAAATGTTAGATTCTCATAATTTTTAGCTAAAAAAATGAGAAATATACTAACCTTTTTTTTTTTGATAACCTTGATATGACAACTGATAATCGGCAACTAAAGAGATGGTTATTGAGCCAAGAGATACTTTATTGAGGGTAATGATGTTGGCAGAGATTTTATACACAACTTGCATGCAGGTCAAGATTTTTTAACTAAAGTCTTATTCCATTTTGGGCTCAATTACTCCATACATACCCTATTTACCTATAAATGGGCTTAATAAAGGGCCTCATTTATTTAACTTTCAAAAATTTTAAAAATAAACGCATAAGCATTTTTTTAGGTTACAACTTTGTGATCACTTTTGATAATCTCTCAAAAAAACAACAAATTGATGATAACAATCTATTTTACAGGTTGGAGATCATTGTGTTAGCTTATCAGTTTATTTGAATAACTGATGAATAACAAAAAGAATACCCGGCAACCTATGCATTCAAATAAAGAAAACGATAATTGCAATCCTAACATTGTGAATAATGTTTCTACCGTTCCACAAAAACAAGTCAATCATTCAAACCATGGTATAGCTGCTACTAATCTAATTTTTTATGTTTTTTACTATTCAATTTATGATAATGAACATCATTGTAACAATTACTTTTGCACAATTATAAACTTGCAGCTAATCGGAACAATGGAAAAAAGAGAAAGTCTGTTACAGGTACGTAATAAAATTTTGTCATCTTTTGAATTAAGAAATAGTATTTGTCTAATATTCGTTATATATGACTGTAAAGCTAATACGACGAAGGAACCGGTCTCGATGTTTGATGCTAATAATATCAACTATCAACCGATATATATGCCATCTACAAATATGCAAGTTTCAAGTCCGTCTAATGTTGTTAACCAACTTTCTACCATTCACCAACAAAGTAATCCGCCATCACAGAATATATTAGGCAATTACTCTCCTAATGCCCAATTATTAAGCCATCTACTATATATTTTTTACATCATTTATTTGTATATACTTTCATTAAGAAATAGTATTTGCTTATTTTATGTTGTAAATTTTTTAAAAGCTAATACGAGGAATGAACCACCGTCTATGTTTGATGCTAATATTCTCAACTATCAACTGATATATATGCCATCTACTAATATGCAAGTTTCAAGACCGTCAAACTTTGTTAACCCACTTTCGACCATACACCAACAAAGTATTCCGCTATCCCACAATAGATTAGGTAATTACTATCGTAAAGCAAACTTTTTTGGCCATTATTTATATTATTTTAGATAATATTTTTTTTGTATGCATTTTCATTTTTTTTTGTTCCTCAGGCTTTACCCCTTTTCGGAATAATTTGTTAACACAACAACCTAATAACAATATTGTTCCAGAAACCGGAAACATAGTAACACCCAAAATGGCACCTGGACGTCCCCGTAAAAATCCTCTTGATATACCCATTCTCCCAAAAAACAAGGCAAAGAAGAAACACACAAAACTGTCCTCCAATCATTAATACCCAATTAGGTACATCGTCAAATGTCTCCAATATTTTGTCCAGTTCATCAACTCAAAGAACTCCTCTTTCCGACATTACATCAAGTAATGTTCACAAATAAAACTCTTTCTTTAAACTAACTATACATTTGTATGTCATACAATATCTTATTTGTATAAAATTTGTTTCTCTTTTGAAGATACATTTTCTTCCACAAATTAAAACATAGGCAATCAAAGTTCTCATGTTCCATTGTTAAGCCAAGCAACAAATTTCATGGTTTGTGCATCATCTCAAAATGTCTCACCGGCTATAAATCGAGGTGGACGCCCTGCAAAAACTCCAGTTCAACAAAAAATAGTTAGAGGAGTAGGCAGGCCTCACAAAACACCTCAACAAAATTGTAAGATAATTGTTGTATATTTATATTCATATTATTATGATTATTACAATTTTTTTTTTTTACTATGTTAAAAGCAAACCAGCCTGTACAAAATCAAGAGACATTTCAACCTTCATCAAATATTCAAAACACCCCTATAAGCATTGGTGTGAGTTCTTCCTCTCCCGCTTTGTGCACTCCTGATATAAGAAATGGCAAACGCCCCATGGGTAGCACTTCTACGAGTAAGTGTTTTACTATAAAACTTGATTATTGTTTTGATTAATCACCTTTAAATGATATTTCATTGAATTAACTTACATATTATAGGCAACGCTACTAAGAGTAATCCACGAGTTAGGTTCAGAAACAATTCTCCTGTACCATTTCACATTGGTAAGCTATAATCAACTTTATATTGTACATATTAAGCAAGTGTTATTCTTCACTATTTATAATACAACCAAATGTGAATCAATGTACATATATTTGTTACAGGCAGTCCTGCTAATATACAGCCAAATTCTGAAACCGATCATAATGTTGATAATACCTCAGAAAGTACTACCATACAGAAAGGCAACTCACTTGCAGATATACCTTCATTCGAGATGTCAGAAGAAGATCCTGAAGATGAATATGGCTATATGGATCGTATCCAAGGCATATCGAAAGGTATTTATGACAAACAAAAGTTACTTTTTTCCATATTATTATTATCTTAATAAATTATAAAGACATTCTTGGTTATCTTTTCTTAGAGTATGTTGACCATGGAGATCAAACAAAGCAATGCATCAAATGTGGTGCATTGTTGTGGCTTGCCGAAAGTAAGGTAGGATCTTCTAATGGAAACAACAATGATGGATATTCAATTTGTTGCAAAAGAGGGAAAATAAAACTACCTGTTAAACTTATGAATCCTCCACCTTTGTTAATGGGACTCTTGAAAGGAGAAAACCCGAAAATCAAATCATTTATGGAGGACATTCATCGCTATAATTCTATGTTTGCCTTTACTTGGATGTCTGGTCAGCAAGATAAGAGTGTTAATAGTGGACGTGTGCCGTATTGTTTTCGAATAAAAGGAAAAAACAATCATGTAATTGGAGATATGTTACCTAAAGCTGGCGACTCACCTAAGTTCGGACAGCTTTACATTTATGATCCACCAAATGAGATACAAAACCGCATTAACGCTGTTAGGTAATATGAACATCTCATTATTTTATATCTATTTACATGCTGTTTATATTGCAAATACTAACGACACTTCTTTAACATTAGTAGTACTTCTTCAAATGACGCATCGTCATCCTCAAACAAGCACATAGACCTTCAACTAACCAAAGAAATAAAAAGCATGCTTGATGAACATAATCCTTTGGTTCAAAAGTATAGAATGGCTGGAAATATAATGGCTCATGGTGAAGATAACGTTAAGATCAGACTCATAGGTAGGCGTGACAAAGATGGTAGACAACATAACCTGCCAACCGCAAACGAAGTTGCTGCACTTATCATCGGTGATTTTGATTCTATGCCTAATGAAAGAGACATCATTGTGCACAAAGTCAATGGCAAGTTGAAAAAAATTAGCGAACTGCATGTCTCATACCTACCGTTACAGTATCTATTATTGTTCCCATACGCAGAAGATGAGTATGGGACTGACATATACCACTACGGTATTACTGACCAAACACCACATGACCAAAAAAAAATATGTTACCATGCGTGAATGGTTTGCTTACCGTATTCAAGACCGGCCAAATGTTTTCTCAACAATTCTAAATGGAAAACGCTTATTTCAGCAGTTTTTGGTTGATGGTTATACCATGGTTGAGGCTGAAAGGCTGGCATATGTACTTAGAGAGAATTCCGAACTAAGATGTGACACTTATTACAGATTAGCCAAAGCTGCACAAGCATCCAACCCGGAACAAAAAAAACACGGAACTAAAGTAGTATTACCTTCGTCCTTTACAGGTAGCCCGCGTTACATGTTACAAAATTACTTGGATGCTATGGCTATGTGCAAGAATTATGGATATCCGGATTTGTTTATTACATTTACATGTAATCCAAAATGGCCCGAAATTACAAGGTATCTAAAAAAAAGGGTTTGAAATCAGAAGATCGACCAGACATTACTTCCCGAGTTTTTAAATTCAAGCTTGATCAACTAATAAAGGACATAAAGGAGAAACGTATTTTTGGCTGTGTTAAAGCAGGTAAATTGCATCATACGTTTGTATAGTCAAACAAACTATTCATTTTGTTTATCATTATAGATCATATTAATTATATTTTTCTTCTTCAATTGTTTTCATTTTTTTTTCAGAAGTATACACTATTGAGTTTCAGAAGCGAGGTTTGCCTCACTGTCATTTGTGTGTATGGTTGGAAACACAAGATAAGTTGAGGTTTCCCGCTGACATAGACAGGTGTATATCAGCTGAAATACCTGATAAAGATTTAGACCCCGAGCTACACCAATTGGTAAAAGAGTTTATGATGCACGGCCCTTGTGGACCTGAGCACAGAAACTGCCCTTGCATGGTCGAAAATAAGTATTCTAAGAAATTTCCAAAGAAGTTCAATGAGCACACTTTCATTGATGAAAGTGGATATGCTATATACAAAAGAAGCGACAATGGAAGAACCGTTAGAAAGCAAGGTGCTGACCTTGATGGTGGTTTTTGGTTCGTCTCAACGTTAATCGTGATGAATAATAACTTTCCTTATGTTTGATGAAGAATAACGTTAATCATGATCAAGAATAACTTTCCTTACTTTTTATGTATTGTCTATTACAAATGTCTTTTTATTAATTTAGCTGTTTCCAATTTTGCAAACACATGGTTCTAATTTTTCGTTATGCATTATGACCATTAAATTTTATCTTATATACAATTAACATGATACTAAATTATATAGAATCATAAAGTGTGTTGCAATTTACATTGTTAATATATTTGACCTCCAGATATAATCCTTGCCTCAATGTTATTTATTCCCATCATGACAACTTGTAACCTTGTACCATTACAAAGTCCTCCTCTTTGATCAATGTTTCGCAAACACATTACAGGCGCACCAACCCTCAATACTAACTTGTGATGAGGAATTCCTGACATTTTTATTGAATTTAAAAATTCTGTTGTGTATAGCGACTCATTATAGTTGAAATCTGTATCTACATCTGTAACTGTATCAGAACTATAACACACCTTCTCGGGTCCAGTAAGCATCTCCATCATCCTGTCATTTATTTTGTCAACCTCTTTATGTGTTGGTGCAAGAATTGCTCTATCTTGATAATATATTGGATCCCACTTATTATCTTCCCAATTATCGTAAGTTTCTTTTATGACTGCTCCAACGTGATCATCAGAATCAGGAATAAGCATATCTTCTGGAAATACAACCTCAACATGACCATCATTTTTTCCACCTATTTTTCCTTCACCAATTTTGAGAATCCAGTCGGCAAATTCATTTATTTCTTCTGCAGCAGCCGGATCGCAACCAACCCTCAGCCTCATGTTCTTTGTAAGTTTAAGAACGGTGCAGTGTTTCCATAGATAGGACATATTTAGTGAAGCATGCACAACATCTTGCCTACTCCCATTAGGTATAACAGGTAGAATTTGCCTAAAGTCTCCACCAAAAACAACTACTTTACCGCCAAAAACACTATCATTGTCGCCAGTAATATCTCTTAGTGTTCTATCAAAAGCTTCAAACGCAAGTCTGGTAATCATTGGAGCTTCGTCCCATATTATTAACTTGGTTTGACGTAACAAATCTGCAAGGTCGCTATCTCCAGTTATTGTACACATAGAATCCTCGACAATATTTATAGGTATGGCAAACCGCGAATGAGCTGTTCTTCCACCATCAAGCAACAGGGATGCAATACCACTGGATGCAACGTTTAAAACAATTTGCCCTTTTGACCTTATAGCAACTGTCAATGTCTTGTACAAAAAGGTCTTACCCGTACCTCCATAACCATAAACGAAAAACATACCACCTTTATTATTGTTGCAAGCAGCAACAATGGTTTGGTATACACCTTTTTGTTCATTAGTCAAACTTGCATGGAGTGCTTGATGTTGGATTATTAAATCTGGTATGTTATAATCCAGTTCATCGTAAATCAAGCGATTGTATCCGTCTAATGTAAACTCAGCTGCAGGATAAGGCATGTTGACGATATACTTTAGACTTCGGGAACTGCTAAGCAGCTTATCCTCAATATATGCTAAGCATATATTATATCGCTGTTGATCTGTTAGCTGAAGATCTGAAAAAGAAAATGAATTTTGCTTATGATTTAAGTACATTGTTATACCAAAATGAAATATATATTACATGAAACATCATTTGATATAATACCTAGATGGTTCCTTTTTTTTCTTTCTATTTGTTCAACATCTTCGGCTAAAAGCTTCCATGTTTTTTTCCAAACAACCTCAGGCCTTGACATACTATCTGAGATTATTAACATTACAAAATAACTCCGCAAGTAATCACCCATTCCCCATTGACTTGCTTATTTTATTCCGTCAATGTACTCCTTGTCGTCATCCAGCAAATCACGTGCGAAGCAAGCTTCTTTGCATGTAGGATATACTACACCATCATGCTTTCTCAAGTCTTCCCACTCTCGAGCACCTATAACATGGTTTAATAGCCTACGTAGATAAAAAATCTCACCCCAAGAAGGAGGAACATGATGAATTCTTCCAATGGTTTTACCTGTATAAGATAATAATTATATAATTTGCTGATTAGCAGTTGGTTTAAAAATATGATTAAAATTTGATAATAATCATACATTTAAAAAAATAATAATATTTTGAAAAATAAATATCTAACCTTGTTTTCTTTTAGTCCATTTTTTGTCCGTTTTATTCCAAACATAATGTTTTGGAAAGTCAACGTACAACAATTTACGCGCTTCCTCCTCTATCTTATTTGTTTCCATCCAACCCAAAAACTTTGAAATATTAGATGAAGCCTTTTCAAGTTGATAATCGATGCTTTCAGATGGATCGAATATGAAAGACTGTTGATTCGGGAGATGAAATGGTAAACGTTCTACTGCAGGACTACGATGGTGTATATAGAATTTGAAGATCCTCCATGCAGCCTCACATGATGATAAATAACGGCAATCGTAATAATCTTCAATCTCATCTTTTTCTTCATCATCCATAGCAATTGTTACTCTGTCAGGACCCTTGTTAATGTACTTAAAAAGGTATTTGATATATTCGAATTGGTTGCACCATTCTACGTTGATATGAGCTTGGTACCTAATATAAAAAAAAATAAACAAAAAAAAAATTACAACAGTCAAAATTAAAAGACTTTGCATACTAAGAATGTTTAAATTAATGACTTATATTTGATATTACCCTTTTAATAACGTAGGGTTGTATGGAACAACGAACCCACCATCAAGGTCAGCACCTTGCTTTCTAACGGTTCTTCCATTGTCGCTTCTTTTGTATATAGCATATCCACTTTCATCAATGAAAGTGTGCTCATTGAACTTCTTTGGAAATTTCTTAGAACACTTATTTTCGACCATGCAAGGGCATTTTCTGTGCTCAGGTCCACAAGGGTCGTGCATCATAAACTCTTTTACCAATTGGTGTAGCTCGGGGTCTAAATCTTTATCAGGTATTTCAGCTGATATACACCTGTCTATGTCAGCGGGAAACCTCAACTTATCTTGTGTTTCCAACCATACACACAAATGACAGTGAGGCAAACCTCGCTTCTGAAACTCGATATTGTATACTTCTAAAAAAAATGAAAACAATTGAAGAAGAAAAGTATAATTAATATGATCTATAATGATAAACAAAATGAATAGTTTGTTTGACTATACAAACGTATGATGCAATTTACCTGCTTTAACACGGCCAAAAATATGTTTCTCCTTTATGTCCTTTATCAGTTGATCAAGCTTGAATTTAAAAACTCGGGAAGTAATGTCTGGTCGATCTTCTGATTTCAAACCCTTTCTTTTTAGATACCTTGTAATTTCGGGCCATTTTGGATTACATGTAAATGTAATAAACAAATCCGGATATCCATAATTCTTGCACATAGCCATAGCATCCAAGTAATTTCGTAACATGTAACGCGGGCTACCTGTAAAGGACAAAGGTAATACTACTTTAGTTCTGTTTTTTTTTTTTTTTTTTTGTTCCGGGTTGGATGCTTGTGCAGCTTTGGCTAATCTGTCATAAGTGTCACATCTTAGTTCGGAATTCTCTCTACGTACATATGCCAGCCTTTCAGCCTCAACCATGGTATAACCGTCAACCAAAAACTGCTGAAATAAGCGTTTTCCATTTAGAATTGTTGAGAAAACATTTGGCCGGTCTTGAATACGGTAAGCAAAACATTCACGCATGGTAACATATTTTTTTTTGTCATCTGGTGTTTGGTCAGTAATACCGTAGTGGTATATGTCAGTCCTATACCCATCTTCTGCGTATGGGAACAATAACGGATACTGTAACGGTAGGTATGAGACATGCAGTTCGCTAATTTTTTTCAACTTGCCATTGACTTTGTGCACAATGATGTCTCTTTCATTAGGCATAGAATCAAAATCACCGATGATAAGTGCAGCAACTTCGTTTGCGGTTGGCAGGTTATGTTGTCTACCATCTTTGTCACGCCTACCTATGAGTCTGATCTTAACGTTATCTTCACCATGAGCCATTATATTTCCAGCCATTCTATACTTTTGAACCAAAGGATTATGTTCATCAAGCATGCTTTTTATTTTTTTGGTTAGTTGAAGGTCTATGTGCTTGTTTGAGGATGACGATGCGTCATTTGAAGAAGTACTACTAATGTTAAACAAGTGTCGTTAGTATTTGCAATATAAATAGCATGTAAATAGATATAAAATAATGAGATGTTCATATTACCTAACAGCGTTAATGCGGTTTTGTATCTCATTTGGTGGATCATAAATGTAAAGTTGTCCGAACTTAGGTGAGTCGCCAGCTTTAGGTAACATATCTCCAATTACATGATTGTTTTTTCCTTTTATTCGAAAACAATACGGTGCACGTCCACTATTAACACTCTTATCTTGCTGACCAGACATCCAAGTAAAGGCAAACATAGAATTATAGCGACGAATGTCCTCCATAAATGATTTGCTTTTCAGGTTTTCTCCTTTCAAGAGTCCCATTAACAAAGGTGGAGGATTCATAAGTTTAATAGGTAGTTTTATTTTCCCTCTTTTGCAACAAATTGAATATCCATCATTGTTGTTTCCATTAGGAGATCCTACCTTACTTTCGGCAAGCCACAACAATGCACAACATTTGATGCATTGCTTTGTTTGATCTCCATGGTCAACATACTCTAAGAAAAGATAACCAAGAATGTCTTTATAATTTATTAAGATAATAATAATATGGAAAAAAGTAACTTTTGTTCATCATAAATACCTTTCGATATGCCTTGGATACGATCCATATAGCCATATTCATCTTCAGGATCTTCTTCTGACATCTCGAATGAAGGTATATCTGCAAGTGAGTTACCTTTCTGTATGGTAGTACTTTCTGAGGTATTATCAACATTATGATCGGTTTCAGAATTTGACTGTATATTAGCAGGACTGCCTGTAACAAATATATGTACATTGATTCACATTTGGTTGTATTATAAGTAGTGAATAATAACACTTGCTTAATATGTACAATATAAAGTTGATTATAGCTTACCAATGTGAAATGGTACAGGAGAATTGTTTCTGAACCTAACTCGTGGATTACTCTTAGTAGCGTTGCCTATAATATGTCAGTTAATTCAATGAAATATCAGTTAAAGGTGATTAATCAAAACAATAATCAAGTTTTATAGTAAAACACTTACTCGTAGAAGTGCTACCCATGGGGCGTTTGCCATTTCTTATATCAGGAGTGCACAAAGCGGGAGAGGAAGAACTCACACCAATGCTTATAGGGGTGTTTTGAATATATGATGAAGGTTGAAATGTCTCTTGATTTTGTACAGGCTGGTTTGCTTTTAACATAGTTAAAAAAAATTGTAATAATCATAATAATATGAATATAAATATACAACAATTATCTTACAATTTTGTTGAGGTGTTTTGTGAGCCCTGCCTACTCCTCTAACTATTTTTTGTTGAACTGGAGTTTTTGCAGGGCGTCCACCTCAATTTATATCCGGTGAGACATTTTGAGATGATGCACCAACCATGAAATTTGTTGCTTGGCTTAACAATGGAACATGAGAACTTTGATTGCCTATGTTTTGATTTGTGGAAGAAAATGTATCTTCAAAAGAGAAACAAATTTTATACAAATAAGATATTGTATGACATACAAATGTATAGTTAGTTTAAAGAAAGAGTTTTATTTGTGAACATTACTTGATTTGATGTCGGAAAGAGGAGTTCTTTGAGTTGATGAACTGGACAAAATATTGGAGACATTTGACGATGTACCTAATTGGGTATTAATGATTGGAGGACAGTTTTGTATGTTTCTTCTTTGTCTTATTTTTTTTTTGGGAGAATGGGTATATCAAGAGGATTTTTACGGGGACGTCCAGGTGCCATTTTGGGTGTTACTATGTTTCCAGTTTCTGGAACAATATTGTTATTAGGTTGTTGTGTTAACAAATTATTCCGAAAAGGTGTAAAGCCATAGGAACAAAAAAAAATGAAAATGCATACAAAAAAATATTATCTAAAATAATATAAATAATGGTCAAAAAAGTTTGCTTTACGATAGTAATTACCTAATCTATTGTGGGATAGCGGAATACTTTGTTGGTGTATGGTCGAAAGTGGGTTAACAAAGTTTGTCGGTCTTGAAACTTGCATATTAGTAGATGGCATATATATCGGTTGATAGTTGAGAATATTAGCATCAAACATAGACGGCGGTTCATTCCTCGTATTAGCTTTTAAAAAATTTACAACATAAGATAAGCAAATACTATTTCTTAATGAAAGTATATACAAATAAATGATGTAAAAAAATATATAGTAGATGGCTTAATAATTGGGCATTAGGAGAGTAATTACCTAATATATTCTGTGATGGCGGATTACTTTGTTGGTGAATGGTAGAAAGTTGGTTAACAACATTAGACGGACTTGAAACTTGCATATTTGTAGATGGCATATATATCGGTTGATAGTTGATATTATTAGCATCAAACATCGAGACCGGTTCCTTCGTCGTATTAGCTTTACAGTCATATATAACGAATATTAGACAAATACTATTTCTTAATTCAAAAGATGACAAAATTTTATTACGTACCTGTAACAGACTTTCTCTTTTTGCCATTGTTCCGATTAGCTGCAAGTTTATAATTGTGCAAAAGTAATTCTTACAATGATGTTCATTATCATAAATTGAATAGTAAAAAACATAAAAAATTAGATTAGTAGCAGCTATACCATGGTTTGAATGATTGACTTGTTTTTGTGGAACGGTAGAAACATTATTCACAATGTTAGGATTGCAATTATCATTTTCTTTATTTGAATGCATAGGTTGCCGGGTATTCTTTTTGTTATTCATCAGTTATTCAAATAAACTGATAAGCTAACATAATGATCTCCAACCTGTAAAATAGATTGTTATCATCAATTTGTTGTTTATTTTTTGAGAGATTATCAAAAGTGATCACAAAGTTATAACCTAAAAAAACGCTTATGCGTTTATTTTTAACATTTTTGAAAGTTTAATAAATGAGGCCCTTTATTAAGCCCATTTATAGGTAAATAGGGTATGTATGGAGTAATTGAGCCCAAAATGGAATAAGACTTTAGTTAAAAAATCTTGACCTGCATGCAAGTTGCGTATAAAATCTCTGCCAACATCATTACCCTCAATAAAGTATCTCTTGGCTCAATAACCATCTCTTCAGTTGCCGATTATTAGTTGTCATATCAAGGTTATCAAAAAAAAAGGTTAGTATATTTCTCATTTTTTTTAGCTAAAAATTGTGAGAATCTAACATTTATATGGTACTTTTGCTTACCTACTGTTTATGAAATAGTATGTTTGATTAGATTAGTGACCAGGTTTGTTTGATGAACTTAGAAATTCATGTTATGTTACAAATTAATGTTATGCTTTGTTTGATGATAATAGTTAGATCATGCATGTTCTTAATTTTGGTGAAGCTTAAATAAGGGTACATAAGTGCTTCAAAACATGGATGCATGTTCTTAATGTTCTTAATTTTGTCAAAGTATTGATAGTTTTACTTAAAAAAATTTGGTTAGCTAAGATAGATTAATATTATAGATTGGAAAATCAATAATTTTTTATATAGGTTGTTCTACAAAGGATACAAAGTCACAGACTCTGTTTTCTTATTATAAATAGTTATAATAGACCCACAAACTCTCCTGGAATATGATTTTGTTACAGGTATCTATGGATTTGTGGTTGAAAAGGTATTGGGTTACTTTGGAATGTGCATCGTGTGTTGAATTGTAACATGTAACATATGTTATAAAATGTTTGATCATAAATTAGGATTTTAGTCAAGGGTATGTCTAATGGGACAGAGCATATTAGAGAGAATGTTGTTTGGTAGCAGATAATGATTACAATGTATGTTTTTTGTATTGTAATTGGTTGGTAATTGGCAATCTCAGCTAAATGTATGAGTTGTATGTTGTAGTTGATATTAATTAGATTGTTAATGAAATTGCAGAATGGCTCAGCAATTTGTGTTCAAGTATATGCACAACACATTCAAAGGATAACAGGTTGAAGTTTGATATTGTTATTGTTTATATAAAAATGTTTTGCCACATGATATGATTGTGCATTACTATTGATATCATTATTCTCATCTATTTGTTGGCAGAGATTACCACAAGTGTTTGATGATCACTTCTACACTGGCAACGACATGCTTTACCTTACAGGGAATGATAGGGATAGGTATAAGGTGGAGATTGAAAGGATTAACGGAAGTTGGGTATTGTGGGATGACCATTGGATTGACTTTGTAAAGTCAAATGTACCAGCAAATGCCGTAGACATGCATTTCATCAAGCAAGGAGTTGACTCTTATTATGTGACTGTTTATAAGGATGACGGCTCAGAGTGCTTTGGATATGACAGAAATATGGTAGGTCCAAGACTTACTCGCTGCCTTGTTGAGTACTCTCCGGCAATGCAGGTAAATTTTAAAACCACAACTTCATAACTAACATGAAAAGGTTATTACATTTACAAAGTTAGAATAGTTTGAACCATGATAGATACTACCGGGAGAGTTCTTGCAAGACATATGGGTGAACATATTTCGAATTCGGTGTGAAAATTTGACTTTCAATGTGAACCATGATAGGATTCAGATGGATTTAAACTCACCAAAAAGGGATAACTGTTTTAGTGGAACAGGATGGGAAGCATTTGGGAATGAAGTTGGTGTAGTAAATGACCAAATTATTATCTTTACAAATTGGGGAAATAACAACTTGTCTGTTGTGGTTATTGGAGCTGATGGTCTCGGACTTACCAGAGAGGAAATCTTTCCAACCATGATAAGAAGAAATCCACGTCCGATTGATTTCTGTGACCGCAAAGGTAATGTCATACAACCATTAAAAATTAAAAGTATAATGTATTTTGGGTTTATGAACATCATTGATTTGTTATAAGACAGATAAAAGGCTTGCGCCAGTTTGTCGTTGGCCATTACATGCTGATCATGTGGATGAAGATAATGTATTTTATACACCTCTATGTGCATACGTGAGTGACGCATATAGACTCGTAAGTATTTCAATGTATATCATAAAAATGGATGCTTTTGGTCTAATTTTGCAAACATATAAAACGTATTTGTTTCATATTCACAGACAATACCAGCCGACTTCAGTGGACCGCCACGCTTCATGCACACATACATAAAGGCATATGTTGTGCACCGCCGTGTCAGGTTTCCGATGGTGGTAGAGATGGTCGTGCACAGGTCACAACCAGAGAGAACAAATCATGTGGTGATGAAGGGAAACTGGAAGGGTTTTGGAAGTATTTGTGGATTTGTTCATCCAAAAATGATGCGGTTTAAGATGGTTCGAATCATTCCTGAGTATGTTGATGGAAGGCAGATTCAGGTTCCAATATTCCATGTGTGTTAAAATTATCTGGATGAAGACTTTCTTTTGAAAAACATGGCCTCAATCAACTTTATATGTTTAATTATGTAATGTAGATGTTTTAGACTTTCTATGCCTTAGGTAACTTAATTGGTATGCTTCTTAAGACTTATTATGGTTAAAAGTGTAATGTGGATGTTTTAGTATTCTATGACTTAGGTCATGGTATGCTTGTTTTGAACTTATTATGTTTAATTATGTAAGGATTATAATTAGGATTGAATAACTATAATGTCGCATGGTATTTATATATTTGTGGCAATTTTAATATAACATCATAAAAGATATAGAACATGGAACAAATTATTTCATTGGCGCACAAGTTTGAAATATTAGTAAATGCAAATAATATAACATCATAAGGAAATTTATTGAAGACATGTTGATAATGTCAAACTAAAGGTGTAAAGTTCAAAAATCATCATCCGAATCTTCAGGGTTTGAATCATAATCATCATCAGCATCTGCATCATCAATGAAATCTTCCAAACTTCCAACATCATCTATTTCTTCATCACTACGGCTTTCCGAATTCTGTAAATCAATACCAAGTACATCGTCGTCGACGTTGTAGGCAACTTCATCAGTAACTAATGGAGAAACTTGTGCATCAACTTCAGCTTGATCACCAACAAATTTGTTAGAATATTGGATGTCATCAGTAGCTTCGTCAGTGCTAAAATTGTTGGGTCACTGAATTCCCCAAATCTTCTAACAAGGATTTGAACGTAAAATCCCCTAAGTGTAAACAAGTCACTGAGTGAACAGTAACTCAGTGAGTCACATTCAGGATGCTAAGACCGAGCCTAAGAAGAAAGGTTCTCCATTCAGTGAGGCGGAACTCAGTGAAGTGTGATCTAAGCCAAGAAGAAGGTGATGGGTTCAGTGAGGATGACAATAACTCACTGAACCCCAATGACTCCTCAACAACTTAATCATACTGAAGACTGATGACATGAAGACTGAAGTTTTGGCGGGACTGGGCGGAAAAGTCTGAGCTGCTTTATTAAAGTGCTTTATCACTTTAATGTCAAACTTTCCCCAAATGGTTAAAACCAGTCTGTCATCAGAAAGTGCCTTTTGGATCTAACTCAATGAAGGTTCCTTGCCAGAAGAATAATATCTTTCAAGATATTGTTAAGGAAGCTTTAGGTCCAATGTATATTTAGTTTTTTTATACTTGTGTATAAATAGGAAGCAAATGTGAAGAGTAAAAGTTGACAAGTTTGTGCAATTAATGCAAAGCATTCACAAACCACTTTACTCCTCCAAAGAACAACACAAGCCCCTGAGATAGCTCAGTGGGTAATTTAAGTTGTCACTCAACTTAGTTGAGTTTAGTGAGGAGTCCATACAATACTTGTCAATTCAACCCCAAGTGTTATTCCGCAAACACTTGGGTACGATTCTTTTTTATTAACTTCTAATAAAGAATTAAACGTTGGAAAATATTGTCTCTTATTTTTACGTTGCTTTATTGTTAATCATTTTCATACATTTGTGTTCAAGTCATACAACTTGGTTACTTTAGCTTTTTAGTTACTGGTAACCAAGTAAAAGGGACCAACAAGTGGTATCAGAGCCTCTGATTTGTAAAACTTATACCTGTTTTCAAAACCTAAAGAGTGCTCAAGTTTTTAAAATCAAGATCCCACTATGACTGACATAGATGTTCCCCAGCTTGTTGATAAAAAGGGTGGAAGTTATTCAGCAACTGCCCCTCGACTTGAAGCTGGCAAATTTAACAAGTGGAAAAAGTGAATGCTTTGCTACTTAACTGGGATGGAACCTTATTACATCAAATTGATTAATGAGGGTCCATATGTCCCAACAACTGCCCAAGGTTTAATCAAACCTGAAGCTCAGTGGACCCCAGATGAAAGGAGGGTGGTCAATCAAGACCAGCGCCTGAAAAACATCATTATATCATGCCTTCCTGATGATATAATGGAATCAGTGATCAACTGTCCCACTGCCCAGTAGACATGGACTGACCTGGTTCATAGCTATGAAGGGCCTTCTAATACCAAAGAGAATAGAATCATGGACCTGAAGCTTGAATTCAATACCTTCAGGGCCAAGGATTCTGAAAGTCTCTCTAAGACTTATACTCGGTATAAGACCCTCCTGAATGAGCTGACCAATGATGGTGTTATACTGTCAAAACATGAAATCAACGTTGGTTTTGTCAACAGTCTCCCTGAGAAGTGGTTAAACTTCTCTCAGGGATTGAGAAATGCAAACCACATTCAGAACCTTGAGCTCCCTACCATTTATGGGAAGTTTGTCTATGAAGACAATCTTATCACCAGGAGATACCCTGGTAAAGCTCAGGAGACCAAAAAGGCCTTGACAATTACACCCATATCAACTGCTTTCTATTCAAAAGGTGTTGTGCAGGATTTTCAGGATGGATCTGATGATGAGGTTGACCAAAGGACCAGTGAGGAGTATCTTAATGATCTTCAAATTGAATTTCATGAAAGAGCACTCCTTGCTAATTCAAAAAGGTTTTTTAAGAAAAACAAATTTCCTTCTAAAGCAAATGACAATACTGAATGCTTTAAATGTGGCAAAATGGGGCATTTTGCTAAAGATTGTTTTTCAAAAACAACCTCAGAACCATCCTTCAAATTTTCAGGAAATAACTCTTTTTCAGGCCCCAGCAAATTTCAACAAAAAATGCTTCAGTCTAGTCAAAGATTTGAAAAAGTCCCTCAAATTGACTTTGAAGCAAAGTACAGAAAGGCAAAAGCTAAGCTTGCCCTTCTTGAATCATCCTCAACAGTCTCTCAGCCTCCTAAGGCTCCAAAGCCTACTCAAGCCAAGAACAAAGGGCTTGTTGCTGAAACATATGACTGGGATGAGGTTGAAGTGTCCTCTGATGATGATGAAGTTCACATCAGTGCCCTGATGGCTCTGTCAGAAGACAACAAACTTGCTGTGGGGAAGAGTCATGCAAGAAATGGTGAATGGGTCAACATCACAATGAGGAAGGTAAATCTTTTACTTTCTATGGATGATAATGATGATTGGAAATCTTACTTAGACTATATTAATGTTGATCTTAAGTATGTTGAAGAGCAAAGACTTAATTTGTTTTCAAAATTTAACAAACTTAGTTTTGAATTAAATCATTGTAGAGATGAATTACTTGCCTTAAAACAAGCCAAGCTTGAAAGTGTCACACTTCAAATTCAAAACTCTGAACTTGTAAAACAAAATCAAGCTCTTCAGGAAGAACTTAAGAAAGAAAAGGAAATTATTTGGAAGTGGACTCAGAAAAACCCCAAACTTTATGAAACACTGAGTCTCTCACCCAGCCCCAATAAGGCTGGTCTGGGTGATGATCAACTCACTGAAGTTTCTGGGGAGAGTAGCCATTCCACAACTTTTCTATTAACCAACATACTCTCTAGCAAAGAACTAGCTCCCAAACCCAGTGATTGGATTGAAAGAAACAATCCTGATAGTAAATTGCCAAATTTTAACACTGGAAGAATCCTGGAGCCTGAAAGTCAGGCTATCAAGGAGCTGCTAGGAGTCACTGATGAACTTAGTCCTACTGAGTCCATCACAGAGTCTAAGTCTGATTCACCACTCCCTCCACTGAAACAACTTCAGGGAGCAGAACCCAATTCTGACCTTGCACAATTAGTCTTTCAACCACATTCTCCTAAAGAGAAATCAGGGTTAGGAAGGACTATACTAAAAAGACCTACTCCTGCACCCACTGAACACCAAAAACCTTCAGTAACTACTGAAGTGAAGCCTGAAAGCACTGATTCAAAGGTTGATCAGCTTGCTGAACTTGTCAGGATGCTGAGTGAGAAAATTGAGTCTACTGAGAAAAACTCTGACTCTAAATCTACAAATCCCTCAGTATCCTCAGGTTCTTCCAAACCAAAAACCACACCCAGACCCTCAAGGAGATGTGAACTGTGCAATTATCCAAATCACAGCACTGATAAATGCTACAGAGTCCTGTTTTGTATGATATGCAAACAAGAGGACCACAGAACTTGTGATCACATCCCCCACACTGCTTCTTTAAAGGAAAGGGGTCAATACAAAACCCAAGGCTATCAGTATGCCACACCTTCCAAACAAAGACTGAAGGCTAAGCCTTTCTCACCATGTCCTCACTGTGGTTTCAATGATCATCTTCCTGATGATTGTATGATGAAAGAATGCTGTGACATCTGTGGAGATCCCTCCCATGAAACCAGGGGGCATGACAAAGTGATTCAGTCCCGAAGGAAAAACCAAACCAACACTTCTCAGTCACCTGATGCATCAACATCCACAAAATGTAAAACATGTGGAAGCTCAGGTCACACAACTTCAGACCATGATTCACTAACTGAGTTCAAAAAGTCCCTGAGGACTAAGCCCACTAGAAGGTGGGTCAACAAGCAAAACTAACCCAGTTTACTGTTTGTGCAGAAACACATCAAGGATCCTACCTGGCATCTAGACAGTGGATGCTCCAGAAGTATGACTGGTGTGAAAAGTTTTCTGCACAAATATGTGGAAGAACCAGGACCCAAAGTAGTATTTGGTGATAACTCATCAGCTCCCACTGAGGGTTATGGTTCAGTAAACTGCAATGGTATAGTTTTTACAAGAATAGCTTATGTTAATGGTCTGAAGTACAACCTGATAAGTGTTTCCCAACTATGTGATGCCAAATACATAGTTCAGTTTGATGACAAGAGAGGGACCATCTTTAATGCCAATAAGGAAGTTGTGTTGATTGCCCCCAGAAGGGACGATGTATATGTCCTTGACATGTCATCCCTGACTCAAAATGGGACTTGCCTATTCTCAAAGGCAAGTGAGACAATCAACTGGCTATGGCATAGGAGACTCTCTCATCTCAACTTCAAAAACATCAACAACCTGGCCAAACAGAACAAAGTTCTGGGCCTTCCATCCCTGGTGTATACCAAAGACAAGCCTTGTTCTGCTTGTGAAAAAAGGAAAACACCACAGGGCGTCATTCAAAACCAAACAAACCTTTTCCATCAAAAGCTGCCTGCATCTTCTTCATATGGACCTTTTTGGACCTGTCAGTCCAATGTCCATACACCATGAGAAGTACACTCTGGTCATAGTGGATGAATACTCAAGATATACTTGGGTTTACTTCCTGACTAAAAAGAGTCAGGCAGCTGAAACCATCATGTCATTTGTCAGGAACATTGAAAATCAAAATGATGTCAAAGTTAAACAGATCAGGACTGACAATGGCACTGAATTCAAAAACCAAGACCTTGAGTGTTTTTGTGATGAGAAAGGAATTTCTCAAAATTTCACTTCTCCCTATACTCCTGAACAAAATGGAGTAGCTGAAAGGAGAAATAGAACACTCATTGAGGCAGCAAGAACAATGTTGAATGGCTCAGTCCTCTCAAAATATTTTTGGACTGAGGCAGTTAAAACAGCCTGCTACACTCAAAACAGGTCAATCATTGTGAAAAGGCATAATAAGACACCTTATGAGATATTCAAAGGAATGATTCCTAACATCAGCTATTTTCATGTATTTGGGTGTCCTGTGTTTATACATAATCACAAGGATCACTTAGGTAAATTTGATGCCAAAGCTGATGATGGATACTTCCTGGGATATTCCTTGGTCTCTAAAGCCTTCAGGGTGTTCAACACAAGGAGACAGCAAACTGAGGAAACTTATCACATTACTGTTGATGAGAGCACTGAATCCATCAGGTTCTCAAATTCCTCAGTAGAAGAGATTGGTATTGATGACTCATCAAGATATCCTCCTGATGAGTATCATCCTGAGAACAATCCCTCAACTCAATACCAAGCTGATGCTAATGTCTCCTATTACATCATCCCTCACAACCTACCCCAACCACCTATCAGTGAGTTCATAGAAACTCAGCCTGTCTCAAATGAGACTGACACCACTGAACAAAATGTTCAGGAACCTACAGAACAAATTGTTCCTACAGCTGTCACTGAAGTACATATTGACGAGTTACCTCATGTTCCTGAGTCTGAACCTAATCAGGCTCCTACAAGCTCAAATTCCTATCCCAAACCCCAGGATAGCTAGACTAGATCCAAAATCATTGAGCTTGAGAACATCATTGGTGAACCCACTGAAGGCATGCTCACAAGAAGCAAGGCTGCCAAACTCAAGGCTGCCACTGCCAATATATGTCTTTATGCTGACTATCTCTCAGAAATTGAGCCTAAAAATGTCAAAGAAGCCCTGACTTATGAAAGTTGGGTTCAGGCCATGAGAGATGAATTGGAACAATTTGACAGAAATGATGTCATGACCCTTGTTGAATGCCCCCAGGGTGTTTTAATCATTGGTATGAAATGGGTCTTTAAGAACAAGACTGATGAGAATGGCACAGTCATCAAAAACAAAGCAAGACTGGTTGCCAAAGGATATAATCAACAGGAAAGTATAGACTATGAGGAAACCTTTGCACCTGTTGCTAGAATGGAAGCCATCAGGATCTTCCTTGCCTATGCAACTTACATGAACTTTAAAGTTTACCAAATGGATGTTAAAAGTGCATTCCTGAATGGTAACATCAAAGAAGATGTTTATGTGCAACAGCCTCCTGGTTTCGAAAGTAGTGAATACCCTAACCATGTCTACAAGCTGAACAAAGCCCTCTATGGACTGAAACAAGCACCCAGGGCATGGTATGAAACTCTTTCAGCCTTCCTGATCCAAAACAAGTTTGTCAGAGGAAGAATTGACAACACACTGTTCATCTACAGAACAAAGGATGATGTCATTCTTGTCCAAGTGTATGTTGATGACATCATCTTTGGCTCAACAAGTTACAAACTTTGCAAACAATTTGAAAAACTTATGACCACAAAGTTTGAAATGAGCATGATGGGTGAACTCACATACTTTCTTGGACTACAAATTAAACAAACTGAAAAAGGAATATCCATTTGCCAAGAGAAATACCTCAGTAACCTACTGAAGAAGTATGAGCTCACTGACTGCTCTTCAGTAAAAACTCCTATGGTTCCTCCAAACAACCTTGGCCCTGATCTCACTGGAAAATCAGTGAATCAAACCCAATACAGAGGAATGATTGGCTCCCTGATGTACTTACTTGCCTCAAGGCCTGATATCCAACTCTCAGTCTGCCTGTGTGCAAGATACCAGGCTGACCCAAAAGAATCACATCTCACTGCTGTCAAAAGAATTATCAGGTACCTGAAGGGTACTCCAAACCTTGGTTTGTATTACCCAAAATGTTCAGGATTTGATCTCAAAGGGTACACTGACTCTGACTATGCAGGATGTAACATGGATAGGAAAAGTACTTCAGGATCCTGCCAATTTCTTGGTGGTAAACTTGTGTGTTGGAGTACAAAGAAACAACAATCAGTGGCCATGTCCTCAGCTGAAGCTGAATATATGGCTGCTGCAGGATGTTGTGCAAATGTACTATGGATGAAAAGCCAACTGAGTGACTATGGCATTCAGTATAAGATGGTACCTATCTTTTGTGATAATACAAGTGCCATAGCCATCTCAAACAATCCAGTGCTTCATCAAAGAACCAAACACATTGACATCAGATACCACTTTATCAGGGACCATATATCAAATGGAGAAATTGAACTACATTTCATCCCCACTGAGTATCAGCTAGCTGATATCTTCACAAAACCTTTGGATGAACCCACTTTCACAAGATTGAAAGCTGAATTGGGCATGTTGGACATAGAATCAGGAAACTGATCAAAAGTGTTCCAACCTGATGTAAATTCTCTAGGTCCCTGATCACACCCTTCTTGAAAACTCATTTTTTATTGAATGAAAAAAATCATTCAGGGGGCTCAGGATGAATAATGGCATTGAATACCCTAACTAAATGCTCTAAGTATTTAGTCAGTTAATGTCCCAGGTAGGTAACTGAATCCTATTAAATATAGGAATATATGCCACTTATACAACTGGCATCCACTCCTTGGGCCCCCACATCCCTCTCACCAAACATCACTGAGCATTAAATGCTCCCTAACACACAAAAGTTGTGATAATTTCTCTCTGCGAAAGTGCATTATTTGCAGAGCCGCACAACTGTTCATCCACGATGTGAGAGAAAATAGGGTAATAGGAATCGTGATATTTAATGCGGATATCAAACCAAAATTATTATGCCGTTTCGGTTAAATAAATTAAACCTTTGGTATCCGCAACATCACCACCCAAATCTTTACCCTATAAATACCCCCACAAAAAGGGAAACACACACACGCTTTTTATAATCTTAACAAAACTCTTGCAAATTGTTTTCAAAACTGCGTGTGTTTCCTCACCCATACCCATTTTTCAAACCAAAACCAGGCTTTTTATCAAACCAAATGGCTTCTTCTAAGGTCATAAAATACACACCCAATGTGGATTTCCAAATGGAAAGCGTAGACCTCACCAAGAATAATGTGGTGGGGAACTTTGCCTACCCTGAAGGGTTCCCTGAATACAGGGAAGTGGTGAAGTTCCTTCAGAACTGCTTTCTGACCACCGCATTCACAAAGACCCCCTCAGTCATCTACCCTGAATATTTGAGGGAATTTTGGTGCACAGCAGTGGTTGAAAGCCCTGATGTGCCCAAAGAGGCCAAAATTAAGTTTACAGTCAAGAATGGAACTAAGTCCCTAACTCTTGACTATAAAACTTTTGCCAAAGCCACTGGGCTTGATTACACACAGACCTTCATTGTCCCACCATCTGATAAAGATGTGAAGGAGGTCTTACTGACCCTAGGGCCTTATGACAAACTTCACCCTGAAGTGTCACCAGGGGCCCTACTATCCAAAGCCCCAATCATCAAGACCTGGTTCCCAGCCCCCTGGAGGATAATAATGACCTTTGTCATTCAGGTCCTCGGGGGAAATAAATCCTCTACTGAGCAATTGAACAATACTCAAGCAATGATATTGTTCAGTCTCATTGAGGGTAAATTTATTGACCTTGGAGAATTGATCTTCAAGGACCTCATAGCAAAGTTAGGGGGGAAGTCTAGGCAAAAACTTATGTCATACCCTAGATTCATTTCATGTGCCCTACAAGACTTGCTTGGGTCTGAGTATGCAAAGCCTGATGCAGTAGGTTTTGAGCCTGAAGTGTTACACAAGGCTAATTACTCTCGTGACCCTCTAGAGGTTACACCAGTCACCCTGACCCAATATATGCGTACTGCTATCCAGGGTGACAATATTATATCACCAGTACCCTCTCCTACCAAAAAGGTGAAGAGGAAGAAGGGACAGGGGTCCAGGAAGGTGGCTCAACCCAAGTCACTCGACACTGAGACCTCTGACCTTAAGGCTGCCAAAAAGGGGCCTGAAATACTGCCCTTGACTGCGGACACCCTGTGAATAATAACCCAGTCACTAGGCCTGCAACAAAAGCCATCGGAGGGCACTGAGACATCACACTCAGTGTCCTCGGGCAAACCCGTTTCCAAAGACTCTACTGTCATAAACAAGACAGTTGAGCCGAAACAAACCAAACCTTCACATCCTGCTAAAGGCTCTGGCAAATCACAACCAGAGTCTCAGGGAGTAAGGAATCCTAAATCCTCAGTGGGGCAGCACTACTCCACTGAGAAGGGGGTCCACAAACAATCACATCCTGCTAAAGGCTCGGGTAGATCAAAACCCAAGCATCAGGGAGTTCATGTCCCTAAACCTTCGACAGGCCAGAACAAGCCTGTTGGAAAGGGGGACTCAACCACTCACATGCCTGATGAGGACATTCGCAAATCAAAGCTTTTGTCTGAGGGAACCCCTACTCATCCCCAAGACTCAGTGGGAAACATACAACCCGATGATAGGGACACAACATTCACGGCTCCTAATGATGGCACTGAGAAACACCCATCAGTGTCTGAAGGGGTCACGGGGGACAAAGATTCAGAGGGATATAAACCACCCGCTGATATGGAACCCAAAACCACTCCCGGAGGTGCGCATTACTTGGGAACTGACCTTAAAGACCAGGTAGGTAAAACCCAACCTACCGGATTTGAGGGGTCAGGACCTGGCCAAAACGAAGGCAAATCTTCTTATGAAGAGGAGCCGGATAACCTCCATTTGTTGCAGATTACCTCCCTGGCGGATGCTCAGGCATTCATATTTTCTGATGATGAATATAACAGTGACGAGGAAGTCTTCACGGCCGGAGATGATATGGAGGATGAGGAGACAGTCCCTGAACCTGTTACTCAGTCTCCTCAATCCTCTAACCATGACGAAGATGAACAACATTCCGAGCCGGAAACCTTAGGAGACGCTTCCACTCCTCTCACTGAAAGAGCCTTCCAAAAGTTCATCAAGAAAATGACTAATGTTTTATACAGGGGGGTCACTGAAGAGGTGTTTGATATGCACGCTGAGCAAGCAGTTCATTATCACCTCCTCAAAGATGCTGTTGAAGACTACAATGATGATGTCAGGGAGCAAAATTCCACTGTCTCTCACTCCCTGACACAAATGGCTTCACACATCAATCAGTTTTTGGAATCCCTAAAGGAGCTGGCTACAGGGGTTAAGTCAGTTCAAGAATCAGTCAAGGATGATCCTGAGCTCAACAAGAAAATTTTTCAGGCATCTGAGACGTACCAGGTCAACTCAGCAGCTCTTACTGAGTTACTTGGTTTGATAAGGGATTCAAATGTTCAGAATCTCAGCTCCACGGTGGAGTCCCTCAGGTCTTCCTTCACTCAGTTGGAAGCATCAGTGACAGCTCAATCCCTGAAGTCCACATCTCTGGCATGGACAATGGGATCCAGGATGACTGCCCTTGAAAATTCTCAGGCTTCACTTGACTCCAAGGTATCTCTCATTCATCAGGATACTGCGGAGATCAAGTCCATGATGACGGAAATGTTTCAAGCCTTCAAGGGTACTTCTACTTCATCTTCAGTAACTCCAACACTTGCCATCACTGCAGCTCCGGCAATTGTTGAGGGGGAGAATGTTCCTGAAACCCCTGTTACTGATGAACAAGAAGCTGGACAGCCTTCTCACACTGAGGGGGAGCATGTCACTGAAGCCACACCAATCACACAAGTTCCACCACAAGAGGAACCAGTCTCCTCCACTCTCTTTCAGGACAGAGGAAAAAGCATAGCCACCACCTCAGAACCTGAAGTAAGACTCCAGCCTGCCTCCACAATGGTGAGAAATGACCCTGATGAACCTATCAGGGTCCCATTTGCAATCAATGGAAAAATCTATCAACACACCAATGACCAAATACAAGACTACATGGAAAGAACTGAGAAAGTGGCAAAGGCAGCTGAAGAAGAGAGATTGAGCAAGCCTGAACTGATACAGGTTGTTCATGAGGAGGTTGAAAAGATTGGTCTGGATGCTGAGGCACTAGCTACTGAGCAAGCTGGTGCAGCCTTTAAAAAGGCTCAGGAAGAACAGATGATTGCTCTAAAAAGGGAAAGGGAAGAGAAGCTGAAAAGGCAAGCTCAAATCAGAAAGACCAGGGTTGAAAGATATCATTGGGTGATGAAGGAAAGATTGAAGCCTGAAACTATCACTGACATCAAAATCCACAGGAATACCAAACCCGCAATGGTCACTGTCTTCAGGGGGGCTGATAAAAGAATCATGGACACTCATAACCCATTCAAATTCGCTGACTTTGGGATCACTGAACTTGATGAACTCCGTCCCATCATTGCCAAGAAAAATGGTGTCGTTGTTGATCAACTTCTCAAGTCACTGAGTGAAAGGTATGACAGACTGAGAGCAATGCCTGAAGCCCTCAACATTCCCTCCCTTCTTCCTGCTCCAACAACAGGAACTGCTTCATCAACCACCACCAGGAGAAAAAGGAAGCACATTGAATCCGAGCCTGAGATCAAGATCCCAGGATTGGATTGTGACAGGACCGTTCCTGAAGGAATCACCTTCGTGAACAACACCGTGCTTGAACACCCTGAACGAGGTCTATGCTTTACTGATGAATATGGAGACCTTGCTTTCCAAAGATGGTCTGATATAGACAAAGCAGGGGTCACAGCAATGGTAACGTACCTGATGTTAGCTTCTCCTATACATAGTGGTGCAAACCAAAGGTTCTGTAAGGACCTTCGGGAAAAGATCGAGAAGCATCCTGAGAAACACCTACTGAGATCAAAGAAAGCTAAGATTGAGGGACTTGGCTATCATCTGAACATCTGATCTGCAACAACTATCTTTATTTTGTTTGTAATTTGTAGGAAAAATGTAATAGCTATAAATAAAATGGTGTTTTGTTTAAATAGTTATGTCCTACTTACAATTACAACAAACATTCAGCAAGAGAAAATGTACCCTGACAACTCATGTTGAATCAAGTATCACTTAGGCTATTTGTATGTTCAAATAGGGGGAGATTGTTGGGTCACTGAATTCCCCAAATCTTCTAACAAGGATTTGAACGTAAAATCCCCTAAGTGTAAACAAGTCACTGAGTGAACAGTAACTCAGTGAGTCACCTTCAGGATGCTAAGACCGAGCCTAAGAAGAAAGGTTCTCCATTCAGTGAGGCGGAACTCAGTGAAGTGTGATCTAAGCCAAGAAGAAGGTGATGGGTTCAGTGAGGATGACAATAACTCACTGAACCCCAATGACTCCTCAACAACTTAATCGTACTGAAGACTGATGACATGAAGACTGAAGTTTTGGCGGGACTGGGCGGGAAAGTCTGAGCTGCTTTATTAAAGTGCTTTATCACTTTAATGTCAAACTTTCCCCAAATGGTTAAAACCAGTCTGTCATCAGAAAGTGCCTTTTGGATCTAACTCAATGAAGGTTCCTTGCCAGAAGAATAATATCTTTCAAGATATTGTTAAGGAAGCTTTAGGTCCAATGTATATTTAGTTGTTCTATACTTGTGTATAAATAGGAAGCAAATGTGAGGAGTAAAAGTTGACAAGTTTGTGCAATTAATGCAAAGCATTCACAAACCACTTTACTCCTCCAAAGAACAACACAAGCCCCTGAGATAGCTCAGTGGGTAATTTAAGTTGTCACTCAACTTAGTTGAGTTTAGTGAGGAGTCCATACAATACTTGTCAATTCAACCCCAAGTGTTATTCCGCAAACACTTGGGTACGATTCTTTTTGATTAACTTCTAATAAAGAATTAAACGTTGGAAAATATTGTCTCTTATTTTTACGTTGCTTTATTGTTAATCATTTTCATACATTTGTGTTCAAGTCATACAACTTGGTTACTTTAGCTTTTTAGTTACTGATAACCAAGTAAAAGGGACCAACAAAAATCATCTATGATATTATTATTGCCAGAATCTTCATCAGTGTCCTCATCAATAAGTCTATACTTATTGTGTTTGGAGAGTGAATTTTTCTCATTTTTTGACAAACGACTAAACCTTGTAGGAACATCATCATCAAATCCCTATGTTTAAAATTAATAAAATTGTAATACTAATTTTTAAACAATTGTGGTTAAAAAGTGAGTAAAAAAAAGTTATGCAATATTTCATAATAACAAACCTTTTTTTCAAGATCTTCTTTCTTCTTATCAATGATTTCTCTATTCTTTTGTGTATTTTCTTCATCAGAAGAATTGATTTCAACGACATTCTAAAGTCACCATTTTTCATTAAACGTCGACGTTTTGATGTGACACTTAACGGCTGCAAAATATATAAATTGATTAAGCATAAAACCAAATGTCAAAATTGTTATTTTATACAGTAAATTAAAATAATGAGTTGTAATTTATACCACTTCATCATCCGATATCTGAATGACTTGTGGTATGGTTTTTGAATCAAGAGAATGTTTTTTTGATTGTGAGTTGAGTTGATTCTTGGTTTCCTGCATATATAAAAGGCCAAAAGGTAATATAAGTATAAGTATTAAGTATAAACATGTATGCAAAAGGTATTATAAATAATATGCACCTTGTTGGAATCTCCTTTGGCCATTTTTTTCTAAATTTTTTTAACTTTGTTTCTTTTTGTTTGGAAGACTCAAAAGTAACCGATATATATAGATGCCAAAATGCTTAATTTTAGGATTTGTTTTTTTTTTTAAAAACACTTAATTTTAGGAGTTGATAGGTGAAATTATATATATTTAATGTAGTTTCCAAATAATTTTGAATGTTTGTTACATTATTTAGGGATATCTTAGAGATAATCATGTTTATTATTTTTAGATGAGATTCTGTTATTGATGTGTATATTTTATAAATATTTATTTTTTTCTAAGTGTTGTAACAATCCAAAATCTCGCATGTATATATTGAATAATATATATGATAACTTAAAAAATAGTAAATGAAATTAAAAGATGATTAAGACATAGAATTCTTAATATTGGAAGCATAAAATATAACATAAACTTGGCACCAAAACATTCTTAGCACTAAAAATGCAATTTTGGAGATGAATCCGGAGACCATGAAAGATGTAGGTTGTCATAATCAAAACTCTCAATATCATTGGTCTCAACATCACTGCCTTCATTGTCGGAATGGTCACCAAAATTATCAATAGTTGGCATCGAAGCAATGTCTTTTCCATGGTCTTTAGCAAGTGCATCCTTTCTTTCTACTTGATAATCAGCTTTTTGTTCAGCATGTTTTTGTTCTTCTAAATCTTTTTGATGTTCAAAGTACCACTCGTCAAAAAGCTTCTCAGATTCATAGTAGCAATAATCTGGTTTCCACAACTCTTGATGTGATTCCTTTTGATTCTCATATTTCACAATTGTATTGAAAGAGAAATAAACATTAGAAACTAAAAATTTAATGAATAAATTGTATAATCTTTATTATTCTAATGAGGTGTAACAATTGTGCATGTTAGGAAAAATAAAATAGAAGTAAAGAGTATCACCTTTCTTTTGATTCTCATGAGGTGTTTCAGATTTCTTTTCAATACATTCATCTTGCTCATGTGTTCTGAATATACAAAAAAAAATTATGAATGTAACTTGATGCATAGTTTTTGTTTTTTTTCGCCTTTGTTAACTGCCCATTCTTCTTCAATTGCTCTTTTGTTTGTTGAAGACATTTTGTATATATGAAATAAGAATAATCGTTTGGTTGTGTATGTAGAAGAAGGTTTAACAGACATTTATAAGTATTTGAAAATCTTTTGGCATTCCTGATCATGGTCTTCAGTATGTTTAAGTAATAGTTATTATTTTCACAAATAATTAATGAATGTTTAAAGAGTAGTAAATGCAAAACGTGTCCAAATACATAGTTTGAGTATAGTGAAAAGTTAATTCAATTTAGTACATTAACTTATAATTTATATAAGTGTAAATAGTTAATATATTATTTGAAATATTGAGTTGTGGTTTGGTAATTGCAAGATAAATGAAACAAACAATAAAAACAGTAAACCTGGGAAAAAACAGCATCTCCATGTCATGAAATAAAGGACATCTTATTTAGGGACAAAAGCCCAAAAAAAACACAAACAGATAATGAGAAAGTCTAAAGCAGGAAATATGAAAAAAAAAAAAAAAAAAAAACCAAATCACCAAACAATAGTTTTTAAAATGATAGACACGATAAACATAAACAAACAATGATGTCCAACAATGAGAAGCTGATGTAGCAAGGAGCAAATTGATCAGACTTTCGGATCTATTTTGTCCTCATTCAAGGTCTTTCCTCTTTTAGGGTATTCATCTGATTTAGGATAGTCATCAAGATCGATCATGGGACGTTTGAGACCATCAGAGCTTCCTGACTCCAAATCAACATCTGCATTTGTTATGGGATTGGATGGTGTGAAAAGTTTTTCCAATGGTGTGATAACTTCATTTGAAGTAGCATTTTCCTTTGCTTTGGAAGTGGGTGGTGTAACTTCAAGGTTGAAAGGTATAGTATCACCACTTGATAAAATACTTGACTGAGAAGCAGATGAAATAGGTGTTTGGAGACTCTCAGCATTAACGCCATCCTATAATAATGAAATGCAATAGGACCTGTTAGTAATGCTATTGGAAAAGCTGGTGCAACGATAAATTTACAAAACTATGAGTAAATTCAATGAATGTGCTATTCATGATAAAGGAAAGTAATAGAGTTTTGAATTGACCTAAGGGATGAAATTAGACTTGAATGAATTGATGGTGATATCTTCGTTAGACATCATCTTAACCTGATAAACATGGTGATTGTTATTCATGCAGAAATCTGTATACTCAAAACGGAATAACAACTTTTTCCCAATCATGACGTTAAGTTCATCTGGGAAATAGTCTTCATGGTTTTCTCCATATTGGTTGATCAAAGCTTGACAGTGAACGCCAGAAAGCGTGAAGACATGATCATCAAAAAGCAATAATGATGTTGATCCGGTATCGTCAATCACACGAACGATAACCTTGTACCTATATTTCATATGTAATATACATTAAAATATAAATTAAGTATAAATTATAAGTCATTAAAAAAATTCATTGTAAATGTAAGAGTTAAAAAATTAAAAGGCTGTTTGGTTGTAATACCGGTATCCAACAGAAGTGATCTCATCATGCTGTTTACAATGCCAAGTTTGTTGTTTCTTGAATTTAGAGGAACTTGATGAAGAACCACTACCAGCAATTTCTTTGGCGGAACTTCCACACCGTTTGCACGCAAGATATGCCCATCCATTTTCTCTATGGGTTTTGTGAACTTTGGCATAAACAATCATATGGCATGCCTGATAAGAAAGTATAGTGACTTGTATTAAAGACACAAATAATATATATAATATATGTCAGTAAGATAAATTTGAAACACTATTATTATTATTAACTTACATTGTTAGTCTCACGTATACTGCCCACCATTTTTTTGACAGCACCTTCCAAAAACTCAACCGGGGTGATAATTTTTTTTGGCGGGTGAGAACACAGTTATTGTATGCTTTGAAGGATCATACCCAGGTACCTCTGCATACCTATAAAAGTGTATAATGAATAAAATTAATTTATAATGTTAAATTACTTGTGTATGTTTTTGTACAAATTCAAATTGAATTACAATGACTTACCTCTGTTTGAATGCCTCGATCTCAGGAATTTTATCATTGATGTATATTTTTGTTGCAAAGAGAGCAGGGCGAACACATGGTTTCTCTAAATAAAATAATGTAAATGAGATATGGAAATGTTACAAAGGAAAATTAAGTGAAAAATTATATATGTTTGTCAACACTTACTATTAAAATACTTCACTCGCGCAAGCTGAAGTATCATGACAACATGACCAACCTTGTCCTTGTTTTCAGCATACGATGTGAACTTATTAGCCCATTCATCAAAGAAACACAACTCAAGTTGTTTGCCACTGTTAATTTATATAAAAACATTAATACGTTAAATGCAACAAAATATGTTTGATGTTAAATGTGATAGATAAGAAGATTCATACTTGATATCCTCCAGTATGACATTTCTCCTTATTTTGTTCTCTCCGTAATTGTTGAAGGGTATCGGCTCAGTAATGGAGACAATAGTACCAATCACATCTGCGCAAAAATAAATACCTTAATATAAAGTAAAGACAATGAAGAAATATAAATATTTTACTATTATATTAATGTATAAGGAAAATACAAACAATAACTCACCGACAACATCAGTTTCTTTGAAATCTTTGGTGAAAAAGTTAGTAAAAGATTCAAACTTGAAACCACGGGGGTTTCGTTCCCAGGCTACAATCCTTGTAACAGTAGTATTCCTAAAGAAAGATATTTTGTATCGATGATTCAAGAATGGATATTTTCCTCCATTCTCACCTACTCCAAAGTTACTGATGCGATAGCATGCACCTTCATCGATTAAAAGGCGAAACTTATTGATTACTTCCTTTGTCCTTGCCATTGCTTGTACACGATTACCCTAAAACCAAAAATATTATATATCATTCAAATGTAAACCATACAGCAAATTTAAATGTTTCTGTAATGGATTGTATTCATAGCAAATATATAAAATTTGAAAGTGTATATATAAAGTAACCTGCTCATCTTGCAAAACCATGTCTAAGCTCCAAACTTCATGAGGTTTTCCTGCCGGGTGAGATTTCCAAATGCTTACGCAGCGAGCAAGTATTTTAACATCATCTAACATAGGATCAATGTCGCACAAGAGAGTGATACTCTGTTCCATTTATGTATCTACAAAATAAAAACAAAATAAATAAAAAATCATTATTAGAAATAGAAATGCTAATATTCAAACTACGGCTAATTGTTACCAGGCTAATAGAAAGTAAAGAGGGAAGAGGTAAGTGACAATATGTGCATATGAATTGCCTTTTTATAGATCATGGATTAGGTTAAAATGGTTTTCAAATTTTAAAAATTAAGGTAGATAATTAAGGAAATAATTTGAAAAAATTAATTATGCACAAAAATCATGGGATTCTGTTTAACTACATTTATTTAGGGGCGACTTTTAAGGATGTTTAAAAAAAACTTACCCACATTAAAAGTTGACCAATAATTTGATAGTGAATACCATGAGATTTAATCTAAAAATAACATTAACATGTAATATTTGGCTACATTAAATCAAAAGAACATGTTTATGTAGAACCTCAAATGTTTTTTGCAGAACATAAAAAACTTATTCAGAACATAACATGTTTATGCAGAACACTATAATCAAGCATATAATTAGAATAGCAGAACATGAATAACAATTTAAGATACATGGAATATTGGACCTGAATATTAGCAAGCAACATTTATTGTTTCCAAATCCACAAAAACCTCAAAATCATTTGCAGTAAAAAATTATGTGTATATTATTGTTCATATAATTGAAGAAAAGCATAATGAGACCTAAATCATACAAAACAAATATAATGAATCAAAGGTATATAATGAATTAAACAAAATAAATATGTTGTCAAAATTACCATTTTGAATATCAGATCTATTATCCAGCTTCGAACCATATCTAAAGGATAAATACATGATAATGATGAAGCCATTTTTGGTTTAACAATTGATCCTCAATAATGATGACACCTAAATCATATAAAAGAAATTTCAATATCCCAAAATATGAATTCAAAGGTATATAATGAATAATGAATCAGACCAAATCAATTTTCAATAAAAAGTTACCATTTTGAAGATCAGATCTATGAGGCACGATCGATACATATTGAGGATCAAGCAGTTGAAGATATTGTTTATTATTTGTGGTGTTATTGATTTGTGTTCGGATTGATAAAAGTGTTTATGGAAGAAAGGAAATTAATTGAGAGAGGTGTGTGTGATTTCATTGATGGAGGAAGAATAGCAAATGAGAGTGTGTGAAAGAATGCCGCCCCAATTTTTCATGTGTTGACTTTTTTTGATATGAAATGAATTAGAACCGTTGGATAGGGGGAAATGCCACGTGGCAGGTTTAAAGGTATTTTGGAGACAAGATTGGTCAACAAAACCCTGTTTTATATAGATAGTAGATTTAAACCAGCTAATATTTCCCCCCAGCTAAGTCAATTCCCAAATACCTCTTATGGGTATTCGGCCGAAACTCAAGCCCACATGAGCATTTCGGCTTTTGTCCAATTCAACTTAATTAGATTTTTACATATTCGTGTGCATAGCAACAAAATTTTATAGCTTTAAGCTTTTATAATTGTGTGGTTCTTTCATTTTTATCAATAATAAACTAACAAAATAATAAAAAAGGAGTTGTAATATGGTGCCATATGTAATAATGTTTGTGGATGAATTTTTAGAAATTATTTGTGGTGAAAGTAAATACAAGAAAGTCTCCTTTATTTTTTAGAAACTACTACCTCCGTCCCAAAATATAAGTTCAATTTGACTTTTTGAATCAAACTTTGACCGTAAATATTTTTGTGTGTATTATGTATCACTTGATGAAAATTATACCAAATGAAAATACATATAAAACACTATCTATTTATATATTTTGCATCAAGTATTATACAATATAAACAAAAATATTAAAGGTCAAAGTTCGATTCAAAAAGTCAAACTGTACTTATATTTTAGGACGGAGGGAGTATAATAATAATAATAATAATAATAATAATAATAATAATAATAATAATAATAATAATAATAATAATAATACACCGTTCGTCCCGAAACCTGTACAAAACCACCATGCTGAGTCTAAATAACTTTTTTTTATCACCACATGTCCTTTTTTCATGTTTTTTAATCACCCAAGGTCCATTTGATCGTGAAACCTTAGTCAATGTCTGTTACCCCATGTGTCTTGCACACGAGGGCAAAATAGTCATTTCATTACTTTTGTTAATTATTTTAGTACAATCTTAGGGAGGAACTGTGTATTTACTTTAAAAGTTAACACTATCACCTCACTCACCCACACTACCACCACCAACATCACCATCATCTCAGTCACTTCCACCACCATCACCACCACTGCCACAATCATCTTGTTACCACAATTCATTACCAAACACAAAACCCATTCCCAAATCCATCCATCTACTGCAAACACAAGACTTAGATAATATGTTCAAGGCTATGTTATGTTTACTGTTAGAGGGCTCGGTCTATGTGCCAATGGGCCAAGACCCGTTAGGGTTTCTCTTTATGACTTGTACGTACTCTACAAATAGTTGTGGAATAATACATTGCTACTTACGGGGTTTTCATCATCTAACATGGTATTAGAGCGGGTATGATTGAAAACATGATCAGCCGCCATGAGCCGCTGCCTCTGTTCCACCCCATCAAATTATCCCTTCTCTATCACAGATCTTCTATAAATCTGTCAAATCATCCTCTCTAATAAGTTTCTTCTTTAATTCACTCTTTTCTAGTTTATCAAAAGTAGCCATGGCCATTCAACTTTGGTTTCATTAAAAAGATTAAAAAAAGAGTTAATTGCATAAATCGTCATTGAACTTTGGCCAGATTGCATGTTTCGTCCCAACCATTTCAAAAGTGCAGAAATCGTCCCTGTGGGAAACCTTTGAGCAAATTTTGGTCCTTGGTTTTAGCCGGCGTTTCGTCCGGAATAAAAAGAATAAAACCGAATAAAAATGCATAAAAACATAAGAAAAACACGAAAGTTGTCTGAAATGATGTTTTAACATGAAAACGAAAGTGTAAAACATCATTCCGGACAACTTTCGTGTTTTACACTTTTGATGATTCAGACCAGAAAGGGGTCAAATTCATGATTTAAAATCGATACATAAACATTTTTATTAAATGTCAAGTTTTCGTCCGTTTTTATCCATTTTCATATATTTTTACCCGTTTTCATACATAATATATGTATAAAAAAGGATGAAAACATAAGAAAAACGGACGAAAACGTAGAATAATAGACGAAAACGAATAAAAGTGTATGAACACGGATAAAAACGTATGAAAATATGAGAAAAATGGAAGAAACGAATAAAAACATGAGAAAAATAGATGAAAACGTATAAAAACAGACGAAAACTGATAAAAACCTATGAAAACATAAGAAAAACGGACGGAAACAAATAAAAACGGGCGAAAATATAAGAAAAACGGATGAAAAAAGATAAAAATGTAAGAATAGTCAACGAGGACTAACGATGCAAATATTTTAACTCTATAGTAAATGAGGACTAACGATGCAAATATTTTAACTCTTGTTAGGAGATAACGGAAAATCATTTGCATCGTTAGTCCTCATTAACTGACATTACTAATGTAGGGATGTATTTGTGCCAACTTTAAAACACGAGGATGGTTTTGTTCCGAAGAAAAAAAAACACGAAGATGAAAAACGGAATTTGGGCATACCACATGGATATTTTGGACTTTTCTCTTGTCGAAAATAGATGCATTAACCATGATTTTTTTAAAGTTAGTACAATTAATATAATTTTAAATTAAAGACAAACAAGTTTGGAGATTGTATGCAACAAAAGTAGAATATATTAGGGGCAAAATTAAACCCATTTGACCCTTTTGAGAATTGAGATAAAGCATAGCCCATTTCTACCCATTCATAAACCAGATGGGTTGAATTTGCCAGCTCTAACATCAACACTCTATTTGAAAAAGATTCAAACCACACCGTATTTTTCCCAAAATCATACAAAAGAATTTTAAATAGTTAATTGCTCAACCATAGCAACATTGTTGAAACTTTCTTGGTCAGTAACACCGCAAGAAAAAAAAAATAATAAATAAATAAATAAATAAAAATTGAAATGCGTTTATCAGGAGGGAAAAGGGCAAATGACATTTAAATACATTCAAGTTGACACTTTTTGTTGTTGTGTGTAGTCAACTCTTTTTTTTTTGCTATTGTAACACAAACCTTTTGAATTTCGTCTATTGTGTGTATTTTGTGATCGTTTTTTCATGTAAAATGACCATTTTACCCCTCAAATTTTGAAAAAAGTAAGGGAAAAATGGTCACAAAATACACACAATAGAAGAAATTCAAAAGGTTTGTGTTACAATAGCAAAAAAAAAAAAAAAAAAAAAAAAAAAAAAAAAAAGTTGGTTACGCATAACAACAAAAAGTGTCAACTTGAATGTATTTAAATGTCATTTGCCCGGAGGGAAAATCATAAGTGTGCCATTTTTGGCAAGGATATTTATGATCTAGGTCGTGTCACTTTTTACTTGATTTGTATGAGATAAATAATGCATTTTGATTACACAAACAATAGTATCACTAATATCAATATAAATCTAACAAAAAACAACTAAGGGAGTTGTATAGGGATCGTTCAACCATTTGGCATGTATCCGTTTCAGCTATATCATTTATTATGCCCGTTAAAGATACATAAACATTGGGTCAAAATGGTCACATCTAATCACGAGGTGAAGCCTAACTATAGCAGGCAGTGTCTTTCAATCAATTAAAAAAATTTAGTTCATAAAGAATTGGAAAGCATACGATAAAGCCAATAAGGATTCCGGCGAAGTTTGATTTATTTCGAACAATATTTGTTGTTTTTTCGTAATATTTTCAAGATTATATGAATATTTGAAGTTTTTATACAAGATTTGAAGATTACAAACACGATTAACAGATTCGAAGATTCCGACAACTAGGGTGTCGGATTACATAGGGGGTTGGTTAGGTTAGTGTTAACTTGAGTTGAAGTGAAAAAGTCGAAATGTCTATTATGACCTCACACCAAAACAGATAACGATTGTTAATGGACCTTGGGTGATCAAAAACATAAAAAATTGACCTCTAGTTAAAACAAACAAACAAACAAACAAACAAACAAACAAACAAAAAAAAAAAAAAAAAAAACATGATGGTTTTGTACAACTTCAAGGACGAAATGTAATGGGGCAATTTTACACGCATTGTTTCCGTTCACAACAAACCCCATGACACGCTGTTACATTGTCTTCCTGGCTTTGTGAGAACTCAGAAAGCGGAGTCTTGCGAAGAAAATAAACCATTTTTGTGTGCGCGTGATTTTATTTTTTTATTATTATTTTCTTTTAAGCATATACATATTTGTTTAACTTAAGAGTTCGTTTGGTAAGACGAAGTAAAATGTTAAATGAATGGAATGACCGATGTAATGGAATAAATGGTGTAATGTAATGAGTCATTACCATTATTTATCATGTTTGGTTTGTTTGATAAGACATAATGAAATCATAATAAAAAGACTAAAATACCCATTATTGATGAGAAGTTTCATTAATATTGTTAGTTAATGGTTGAGTTTTATGTAATTTTGATTCTATTACGGGATGTAATGAAAAAAAGTAAGGGCCCTAAGAAATGGTTTTGGTGTAATGAGTCATTCTTTGTAATGAATTATTACATTAGGTAAATATGAACAAACAATATTTTCTCATTCCATCGCAATAATCTTTTCCATACCCCTTTGATTACGACATACCAAACGCTACGTAAGTGGTAACGCAGTGGTCTTGTTACTTTTGGTGATGGAGAGATCTCTTTTCAATCATAACACAAAACAAGAATCCTAAATATCTTTCATTTCATTTCATTTCATATGCACCAACCAACCAGCAAAAAACTGCATCTGAACCTTACCTAAACAAGTAACTACTAGAAAATAGAAGACATAAATTAAATCGAAAACAACAAAGATCTAAAAACTAAATGGTCTAACCAGTATGAAGAAACTAACTTATCATCACCATCATGACTATCTATTTGACTGACTTTTTAAACGGCTAACTTAGGTGCTAAATAGATGTCGACGCTAAAAGAGTGAAGCCCTAAAGCTTGAAGAGCAAACCACCGTGAGCAGCAAAGAAGGGTGCAAAGACGAGTGATTCCACAGCCATAAGTTTGATGAGAATGTTGAGTGATGGACCTGAGGTGTCCTTAAGTGGGTCTCCAATGGTGTCACCAATCACAGCAGCCTTGTGTGGTTCTGATCCCTTTGGTCCAAGGGTCCTTGCGTGTTCTGATGCACCAGCCTGATAAAAGATTAAAAAAATCGTCAATATGTTAGCATACACCTACTCAAACCAAAAATGTTAGCATACACCTACTCAAACCTATTTAACTATTAGTAGGTAGTTTCGCATTAATGGGTCACGGGTCAAACCGATTAAAAGTTGTCCAAAACTCCAAATCTCTAAAATGTTTTACTCCAATAGTTAAAAGCATTAACGAGATAATGTAAGGTCATAATTGCGAAACTAAATACATGTACAAAGTTCCAATCTTAGGGGAAAAGGTGGTATGTTGACCCGTAAAACGTAACCCTTGTGAACAAGCCTATCTATTTTGCAACCTCTAGAAATCGAAGTTATTAAAGATCACAAAATCTAAACAGGTAGTCACCTCAATATACTTCTTGGCATTGTCCCATGCACCACCAGTGTTTGACGCCGAAATTGCTACCTGGGCACAAGAGTTGAACATGCTATTAACGACCATCAAGTTTGAGCGTATAATATAGATTCTAATGGGATTGAAAGATGACCAAAGTTAACTTTTTATAGCAAGTAACCAACGTATTTTTATAACAAACAATACCTGGACACCAGAAACTAGAGCACCAGCAAGGACACCTGAGAGAGTCTCAACTCCAAAAAACGTCCCAACAATCAAAGGAGTTAGCATAACAAGGGCACCAGGGGGGATCATTTCCTTAATAGATGCATCAGTCGAGATCTTAACACATGTAGTGTAATCTGGCTTCGCAAGACCTTCCATGAGACCAGGGATGGTGTTGAACTGCCTACGAACTTCCTCAACCATTTTCAAAGCAGCACTACCAACACTTTTCATGGTCATAGCTGAGAACCAGTATGGAAGCATGGCACCAACAATTAGACCTATGAAGACTTTTGGCGTCAAAACATCAACAGTTTGAATGCCTGCACGGCTGACAAAGGCACCGAATAGTGCTAGCGAGACCAGTGCAGCCGATCCAATAGCAAATCCCTACAAAATCATAAAAACGAACATGAGAACCATAACCGTATGTAGGACATGCATTTTGGAACATTTTATGTGAATATAAATAATCTGTCCCAACGAATAAAACGAACTGCTGCATGGGAGACAGTGTTCGGAATATTTGCTTATGCTGTTTGAAGTTGAAATGATAAAATGATCAGCTTTATACGCGTAGCAAAGTCAAGAAGATGTTCACCTTTCCAATAGCAGCAGTGGTGTTCCCAGCAGCGTCAAGGGCATCTGTCCTCTCACGGATTCTGTGACTCATACCCGCCATCTCAGCAATGCCACCAGCATTGTCACTGATGGGACCATAAGCATCTATAGCCAATCCAGTGGCAATGGTGCTAAGCATTCCAAGGGCAGCTACTGCAATACCGTACATGGCAGCAAAGCTGAAACTCACAAAGATGCTGACAGCTATGGCGAAAATAGGAATGATGACAGATTTGTATCCCAATGCAAGGCCAAAGATAACGTTTGTTGCAGCTCCAGTTCTGCAGGAATCAGCAACATCTTGCACCGGGCTGCATTAAGAGAAAAGGAATGAATTCATCATCATGTTGGGAAAAAAAAGATACCGAAAGTAATATAGGACCAAAGTTGGTTCCTTTCCATGCATCTAACCCTAGAATGTAACATGACATACCTGTAAGCGTTGCTGGTATAGTACTCGGTCACAAAACCAATGATAAGTCCAGCCCAAAGACCGACACATACGCACAAGAAAAGTTGCCTGCATACATACATCCGCAATATTATTATGTTACTGTAACTGTCATGTAAGCATCTGATTGTTTATATATAAAGTCAGCCAACAAGAAACTACTACTCACCAATTGTACACGACCTTCTGAGCTCCAAAATTAAATATTGTGAAGGAAGTTGGCAGCGCAATGAAACTAACAATTGCAACACCGATAGTCATGAGAATAGTGGAGATAATAAGCTGCTTCTTCAATGCTGTTTGGATTTCATCAACAACCTTGATCTCAAAGAAATCAGTTGCAAACAGGGTGGTTATCAAGCACACAAGGATTCCGACAGAGCTCACAAGCAACGGATAACACATTGCAGTGAAGTCATGCTCAATCCCAAAAGAAGAAATGGAAGCAACAACAAGTGCAGCACAAGATGATTCGGCGTACGAGCCAAAAAGGTCAGATCCCATCCCAGCAATGTCCCCAACGTTATCTCCAACATTATCAGCAATCACCTACGGTAAGAACACAGATCCTATAAACACACATTTTGATGTAAATAAGCATGAAAAAATGACACAGAATGGTAACTTTGCTTACAGCTGGATTTCTAGGGTCGTCTTCTGGGATGTTTCTTTCTACTTTCCCAACAAGATCAGCGCCGACATCGGCAGCCTTAGTATATATACCTCCACCAACTCTTCCAAACAAGGCCATTGAAGAACCACCAAGTCCATAACCAGTAATAGCCTCAAAAAGTCCTTCCCAGTCACTTCCGTAGTACAACTTGAAAAGATTAATCGCTATGTACAGAACCAAAAGCCCATTTGCAGCAAGAAGGAACCCCATTACAGCACCAGACCTAAACGCTACAACGAAAGCTTTACCTACACCTTTTCTAGCTTCTAGTGTTGTCCTTGCATTAGCGTAAGTAGCAATTTTCATCCCAAGGAAACCGGAAACAATAGATGTAATAGCACCAAGCACAAAAGCGATAGTACTGAAGAGAGCAGTTGCGAGTGCGGGTTTGCACATCCTGCTAACGTCATAGGTACACTTTTGGCTCTTGGTGCTGAACCCCTCAACAGACCCGAGGAAAAGAAAGATCAAAATTGCAAAAACAACCATGAAAATACCTACATACTGATACTCTGTATACAAAAAGGAAGTTGCACCTGTTGTAATTGAAACAAACCAAAAATAAGAACTGAATTAGCAAAAAGCTATATAATCATATACGGTGCTGAAAATAGCAGTACACTTTCACTACTTCCATCTTTTAACATACTTTCATACTTAATTACTGACTTCAGCAATGTATTTTACCATGTCATCAAACTTTTACTTTCATTGGTTTAACAAGGTCAAAACACGTTTTAAAGGTGACTTTTAAACTTGTAAAATTTCATATAAAATGGTACACTGTAAATAAAACAGTTGCATACTTGTATTTTAAAAAAAAATGGTAAACCATATACAAGAATGTTAGCTTTTATATAAGAACGTCAACTTTACATAAAACTTTTTTTTATAAATTTCAGCCAAAATTTTGAATCTCATCCACATTTCAAATACATACTATTACAAAAAATGAGACAAATAGCTTAAACTAAAATAACTAATAAGTCCACATATCATCATACCTTCTATACATTCAAATAACACAGTTTTGAATAAAAATAATGCTACTTCTTATATAAAATTACCAAATTTTACATAAAACCAGTTCTCAAACATAAATACTAATACAAAAAATGTTATATTTATGAAAATGTAAAATTTTATATAAAAAATGTCGAACTTTTTGTAAAAATGTAAACTATATATAAATATGTTAACTTTCAATATTAAAATAACAGTTTTTGTAGAAAAATAACATCCTTCTACAAGAGTTAACATTTTTATATAGAACTATTATTTTTTTATATAAAATCTAAGATTTTTATATTTACTAATTCTACTGTTTTTTGGTTTGTAAAACCCTTATTTACATACAAAAATGTTATTTAATATAGAAAGTTAACATTTTTATATAAAATTCTACTAACACTTTTATACGATAACTTACCATTTTTATATACTGTATAGGATTACCACTTCTATGTATAAAGTTACTATTTTCATACACTGTACTTATAAGATTACCATTTTTATATATAAGGTTACCATTTTTTATACAAAAAATCCATTTTTAAGAAAGCACATTTTTATACAAAACTTACCATTTTTATAAAAAGCAAACAATTTTACAAAATACTTGATAGTTTTATATAGGATAATAATTCAAAAAAGATTGTATCTAACTTGTCCATTTTTGTTGTTCCCTATAGTTTTTTATTTTATTTTTCTATTTTAGGACCATTTTATCTTTACTTTTTGTAACCACCCTTATTAAAATCAAAGGGTATAATTGTCATTGTACAATACACACAAATATCAAAATTTGAAAAGTTTGTGCTTTAACATAAGAAAAAGTTACGCGTAACAACAAAAATTGACAAGTCAGATACATTCCTTTTGCTATTATCCACAAAGCCGAACATTTTTATACAAAACTCAACAATTTTATATAAAAATTTCCCTTTTATAAAAAGGGTTTTTCTAACTTGTGCCTAAGCACATAAAAAGTAATCAAAAGTATAAAGGGACCCATATAAAAGTACATCTGTCTGTACTTTTCTGTGGATCCTGTGTACTTTTTTTATGAGCTCTTGTGTACCCAAAATCCAAACACCCCAAATGTTCCATACCTTCAGAAATAGCATTCTGAATCTCAGCACATTTAGCAACCACATTCCCCTCATTAACCCCTTCTTCTTCCTCAATCAAAGACTCCTCATACCCATTCTCCCCATCACTCCCACTATTTCTATCACCTTCAACAGTCACCTTAACCCTAGACACAATCACCCACTGCACCAACGAAAACACGATTCCGATCACGGCACATACCGGAATCACCACCTCTGTTGCTGCTGTTGTCAGTATTGCCGGTGCCATTGCTCGCCGGAAAATGGTTTGGACGGAAAAGATGGATTTGTAAAGCTAGGGTTTGTAGGGTTTGTGAAATAAGTGGGGAAATGAAACGGTGGGGTATTTATAGTTGTTGTGGGAGATGGGAATTGGATAAGGTGGACACGTGTGATGTGATGAGATGTATGTGATTGGGTTTGTGGTTCTAGGGTTGTTTCTGTGTAGCCGCAATTTTCATCCAACGGTTGAGAGACTTGGTTTGGAGTACTAGCAATCCAATTTAAATAAAATAATTGTTCATTTTACATTTTAAGTAAAACTTAAATAATTTAATGAGTCAATATCTGGGATAAAATAAAGTGAAATCTAGAATAGGGCGACGAATTATTTCAAAAGTTATATAACTATATTTGTAACACCCCAACCCGACAAGGGTCAAAATGTCACATTATGGTGCCAAATCAGAACATACAAACGCAAGCGGAAGACTTATAAACATAAAGTTACAAAGGTATTCTAAGGTTACAAAAGAAATGCTAACTCTATACAAGAAGAAATATAAAGCCAAACAGAAATCTAATTGAATCCAAATCCAAGTCTAATCCAGATGTAATGGGCTTCTAATCATCGGGTAGTCCACTAACGCTCCTATGCACTCGTCACCCAAACCCAGCTTCCAACCTAAAACCTGCCGCAGGAAAAGAAATGCGGCTGAGCTTAAAAAGCCCAGTGAACAGATATATAACAAAACTGATAATCGAAACGTATGTAAGTATAGGAAAAGGAAATCATAAGCTCCTGCTGAAATGAATATCATTTGTCAAATGCATAAGAGATCAACGATAACTGAACAAATATCATAAGTCAACTGAATGAAGCATCATAAAGAGATCAAGTGATAGCATAATCAGATAGTAATAAGAATAAAATAGCACGTATCAACAAAGGCTTGTCCACCAGAGACACTCGAATGGACATAAGAAATAAAGGAAAGCCACGAGCCGACCTAACGAGATACTCGAATAGGTCTCAAATCACATAATCACATATCCGTCAATTCATAGGGTGTACATAGAGTAGCTAGCTCCAATGTACCAGACGTGAAAGGGGTACAAGGCACGTACAGCCAGTCACAAAATCAAATCGTATCATATCATATCATATCAAACATATCCTAGGATGCATCCATACGCCCCCCACAAACAAATCATATACAAAGTGGCCAAGAGATCTCATATCATATCATAATCAGACGGGGACGCCGGGGACTAATCACACCGCCCCAGATAGTGTCATGCCATTGGTGCCTCAATGACACGCCCATGGTACCTCCATGAGTAGACTAAAAACTCGGGCATCAGAACAGAGCATATTAGAACAAACAAAGCAAGGCTATCCATAACAAAATGCTCCCAGAGCATGACAGAACAAAATGCTCCCAGAGCATGACAGAACAAAATGCTCTCAGAGCATAATATAACAGAATCTCGCAATCACATAATCATAATCAAAGTGGATAGCACATCAGAATCAAATCAGAGGTATCATAGCAAGGCTCATATCAAATAGATCATATCAACGAATCATATCAATCATATCAAATGGGGAACATAGCAATGGCATAACTGAAGGGAATCTTAGTAGTGTCAAGGATCGAAAGAAAGTCATGAAAAGTCCCTACTGAAAAGGGATAGAATATCTGTACCTCAAACCGCAAATGCAAAACACATCAGAAGACATAAAGATCGAAAGTTACTCCTTCTTCAGCGAATCTACACGAATTAATGATCGTCTTATTATTAACTTGTTTATAAATCAGATTACTCATTTTAGTCGACTTTTCATTTTTTAGTAACTTGCCAAATGTAGTAACTTTCTATTTTTAATAATTTTCCCGGATTAGCAACTCAATGCTTTAAGGTTACAATTGACAATTAATAATATTTAAAGATTAAAATGACAATTATAGTAGTTTAGAGTTAATTACGTCAGTTTAGTAAAGTTTAGGGTCAAAATATAAATTATCAAAATTAAATATTAAAAATGTCAAATGAAATTATTTTAAGGTTTATACTATTATTTTTATATTAAGATGATAATTTTAGACCCCGCCGTTTATAATTTAGTACCATCGACATTAATCTTAGACCAAAAATATAATCGACACACACGCATGGCCAACAGACTCATATGTCTAAGAAATACAACCGACTCACCATGCCAAAACACAAGAACATAGATTTTCCCATTTAACATACACATGCGTACCATATATAACTTCCATTTACTAAATACATATGCCGCATGCACATACAACTTTCATTTTCATCACTTTAACAGGTTACATGTATACATAGGTTTATATTCATAATAACATAATAGTGGTTTAGGTTTTTTTCCATTTAAGTGTACCACATTAATATTCCATTAATGGTCAGATGTAGGGTATTAAGGATAGAAAACTTTAGGACAGAATTTAGTTTAGGTCGATAGAAGCAAGAGACCAGGTTGACGCAAAGAAACTTACTCATACACACATGTACAACTTTCTACAGCCACAATGCCAAGACACCAACGTATATAATGACGAGCCCACCACAAGTTGACTCATAACCGTATTCAATTATGTTCAAGAACATGTCTTTTAACAGGTTTATATTGCTTATTTTACACAGGTTTTATAGCCATTAGATTGACACACATTTACACATGCAAAATACAAAACAATGTCATCCATGCATGCACATACCCACTCTATGTTATATCAGGTTATAACGTATTTCAAAATACCCTTTTCGCTTCCTCTTTTTCGAATCGCTACAAGACCAAATGACCCAATTTATTTCCCACACCAACCATGTTATCCCTGAACCTATGAGACACACACCTTTCGACACACTCACAAACAGTCCACACATTTCAATCTTTAACGAGCACAAAACCATGAGAACTCTTACATAAAATCACAGTCACTTAGTTAACAAAATAGTCGATGTTTCTAGCTTTTATCACGCCTCATAAATATTGCTTACTATAGATTTTATGACTGATCTTATAGGGTACAAGTAGGTCGATAAAAGGGCTGAAACAAAACATCACCACAGTTTATATAGGCATATATATCGCACCCTTAATTGTTTCATTATATACACATGTTTCATCTTCATTTCACTTAGGTTTTATTTCCAGATTTTAATGTCAATATTATGACTTACATGAGTGTTCTATTGATCTCATCAAAACGTAAATCAAGCGTATTCGGAAAACAAAATAGAACATCGACACAAGTTAAACGGTTTCATTATTTTACGTGACCCGAATACGGGACAACCATAGGTATATCAAGATTACATGATGTATTGTGTTCTTGTTTACCCAGATATATATATCGACTGAAAACAGAAAACGAGAGAGGAAGAATGAACCTTTGGCTGGAATACGACGAACAAAGCAAAGACAAAAGAACCAAGAGCTATACTCTTCGAACCCAAAACGAGACCCACGATTCGTCCAAGTAAAACCCTCTAATGATCACACCAATGCCATCACGATCACACTGCTTGAATAACACCCGCGCGCTAGGCCTTTGTACTTCTTATTTCTTTGAGACAAAAGAAAGCTGCCGACTGTGTATATTTTATTTAGGGTTTAGCGTGAGAGTGAATTGTGTTATCTTGTTAGTTATAAGGAGAACGTAATGGGAGAAAAGGGCTGGGATCAGCCGAGTCTTAGGGAGGCTTGAATGACCAATCTCTTTTCAAACCCTTTTAAATAATTAATACTCCTTCAATGTATATAAAGTTGTGTACAAAATTTAAATGGCATTGGACACTCTTGAGACTTATTCAAACGTGTGATACATTTAAGAGTTATTAGTTGTGTGATAAATATTAGAAGTATCGAGTTGTGTCATTTTATTTTCTAGCTTAAGTTATAGGTTCAAGATTAAATGATACCAAGTTTAGGAAAAATTCAAATTATAGGAGAATTTCGGAAAACGGATTTTAGGGTTTTACAATTCTTCCCCTCTAAAAATAAAATTTCGTCCGCGAAATTGAAGTCGCAAAATTAAACGGAGACGTAGCGAATCACAAAAGAAACGAATACAAATAACCTCACGCTCGGGGAGGTTCTTCCAAAAATCTTCGCAACGACTTAGTTTCTCATGACTCGATCCAATAGAACATAATCATAACAAATCTAATCCAACGAATGTGAACAAATGGGTAGCAGATGACAGATGACACATGACAGATGATAATTGGAATCCCACAAGGAGATACACGAAACACATAACCTACGAAGCAAGCATATCGATAGTACTAAGCGATAAATCGAATCCTCAACGTATATAGTCTCATAAAGAGATAGATAATAAATTCGTACTGACGATCACAAATCAGAGTATCAAAACGTATCAGAAGGCATAACAGAATAGGTAGAATAATCGTACGGATGATAACGAATCCAAGAACTAATGTATCGCGAATCAAAACTGCCTCAAATGCCAAAATGTCTCACTCTTCTATGCAGAATAATCATACGGAACGACAACTCCTAGTCTAAATCCCAAATTCCTCCTCCACAATAATAACTAATCCACTAGCTGCTGTAATCGACTCTGGTAAGTAGCTCTCCGACCTTATTCCAACTGAAAGATATTCCACATCTTCAGTCATACAAAATCCTAAAAGAACCTCTCGTCACTTGTATGCCATCTTCCTTAGTGAGCAACACAACTAAACTAAACACTTGTCAAATTTCCCGCTCAATTCCTCTTCCAAGTTCAAATAGTTATTCTGTCTGTCCATCCATCTAAAGATAAGAAGTCGTACCAACCTCCCGAGTCAATTCCCATACTCTTCTATACCTCTTCTGTAAGCATGATTCAAAACACAATTCTCTGTTACAATCACTGCAGGTGCGCCATATAGCTTGAATAATCTTCTGCCAAAAGAAATCTCTGCCCATCTTCTAAGCAAGCCATCCTAGTCAATGCTCCACTATAACTTCACTCGTGTTGTCCTTCCTCTTGTGCGTGAAAATCATCGATGTAGTTCACTACTGTCTTTATACCATCCCGTCCAGCTCCTGCTTCAAGACTCTATACATATTAGTACAACTAAGATGAATAGAGTTAATAGAACTGTGTGCTTTACTTCAAAACTGCTTCCTTTCATCTTCTAACCTAGCTAATCTTCTACCGTCTTGCTCCTAAGCTTCTTCATGTCTGCCACAATTCACTCTTAATTCATGCGTCGGATAGTTCACTTTATGCATAACCAAAAATCTTCTCGTGCTGCATAAGGACATAACTAATCCTTCTCCTTGAGTAGAAACAAATCTCTTTCCATTTTTTTTTTTTCAAATTTCTCTCCTCATTCTTCACCCTAACAAACGTTACTCTTCGAAAATATCACATGGAGCTTTTCTGGTGTAGAAATGTCAACACAAAATACGTAGATGATCCTCGTATTTCTCTTTCGTCTCTGAACACACCAATATGTCATACTATGACAAATTTTCCAGTATTCATGAAAGACACGATTTATCAATTTCATAGGAATAGCCGGAGTAGTAGCCAATACAATTGGCATCACTTATACTCATAAAGATCATAATGAATACGAAAGGCAATTCTAGGAATATCTCGCTCTTTTAGACGAAAAATGATACGATTTATCTTCCAAAATTCAATCCACAACTTCATGCTATTTTCATTCTTCTCCCTAAATAAAACATAAGCATATTAAAGATATACACTTGCACAGATGAAACCACTTCCTAGAAGCTGGTCCTTCAATTCTTTCCCTTCAACTGATGTTGTTCAATACTGAGTTTCAGAATTAAGCAAACATCGATCTTATAAAGATAAAGTTCCTGAATCAACCAAATTACTGTTCTCAGGCACTGCTCAAAATATCATATGATCCCAATAAGTTCAAGTTATATGATGTAACTATTATCACGTTGGCCAGGCGTCATAATACTTGCATCGTATACACATGCCTTTATTAAAATCACATTCTACATCGAGTCGTGACTAACAAAGTCTCATAACCAGATCAAACAACTTCACATTCCGATGGAAATCTTGGTAGTTCATTAAGAAATACATCACCAACATCTTAAACAACTGAAAAATTTTTGAGGCGGGTTTCATCAAACAAAGTATCTTCACAACCTCGAGGGATTAACGCACGAGTTTTCAAAACAAAGGTGATTATAAATGTTTACAAGGTTGAGAACCATGGTACAGAATTTCAAGTTTCTCAAATCACCAAAGATGACAAATCTAATATGACTGTTGTTAGCATCTCGATGCTCAATCAACAATTCCATTTTCAGAATAATATCGAATCAAACATTTCCAACATAAATAGATAGCAGAACAAACTCAACTTCAAATATCTTCAAAACGCATCGAACAATTTGGATACTCGTGATGGAAAATCACAAGATTTCTCATAGGGATAGAATAGGTAGGACAAAACCAATAATGAAGAAGGAACCTTAATATGTTTATCAAAAGCAAGAGGAATTACAGAATGTGTCAAACGCATCGAATTCATACATATACGGATTCTCTTAATGGACGAAAAGGCATCTTAAATGAATGACAAACGAATCAAGGATCGAAGTTCAAAAGAAAGTGATAACTTCAGAAAATGAAACCTATAAGGCATTACTATGACGTCTCAAGGCATTCTAAACTTATGTTGCGAATCCCGATAATCTTCTAATTCTCTGGAACGAATGATCTTATAAAGGATTAACCAAAATCAGAGGCAAAATCAGAGTGATGCGGAAGCAAGATAACTAACTAAAGTCTTATCATATAATCTACCCAATCCTTACCGGTCATACTAAAGTTCTTAAGGGAAGAAACCTAAAGCAAATCCTTCTACGGTTATTCAATAAGCTCCTAAAGCGCAAACCTAAGGGTCCAAAACTTCACAGGCCATAACTTATGTACTACAAGTCGCAGCCTGAGCTCTGATACCATAATTGTAACACCCCAACCCGACAAGGGTCAAAATGTCACATTATGGTGCCAAATCAGAACATACAAACGCAAGCGGAAGACTTATAAACATAAAGTTACAAAGGTATTCTAAGGTTACAAAAGAAATGCTAACTCTATACAAGAAGAAATATAAAGCCAAACAGAAATCTAATTGAATCCAAATCCAAGTCTAATCCAGATGTAATGGGCTTCTAATCATCGGGTAGTCCACTAACGCTCCTATGCACTCGTCACCCAAACCCAGCTTCCAACCTAAAACCTGCCGCAGGAAAAGAAATGCGGCTGAGCTTAAAAAGCCCAGTGAACAGATATATAACAAAACTGATAATCGAAACGTATGTAAGTATAGGAAAAGGAAATCATAAGCTCCTGCTGAAATGAATATCATTTGTCAAATGCATAAGAGATCAACGATAACTGAACAAATATCATAAGTCAACTGAATGAAGCATCATAAAGAGATCAAGTGATAGCATAATCAGATAGTAATAAGAATAAAATAGCACGTATCAACAAAGGCTTGTCCACCAGAGACACTCGAATGGACATAAGAAATAAAGGAAAGCCACGAGCCGACCTAACGAGATACTCGAATAGGTCTCAAATCACATAATCACATATCCGTCAATTCATAGGGTGTACATAGAGTAGCTAGCTCCAATGTACCAGACGTGAAAGGGGTACAAGGCACGTACAGCCAGTCACAAAATCAAATCGTATCATATCATATCATATCAAACATATCCTAGGATGCATCCATACGCCCCCCACAAACAAATCATATACAAAGTGGCCAAGAGATCTCATATCATATCATAATCAGACGGGGACGCCGGGGACTAATCACACCGCCCCAGATAGTGTCATGCCATTGGTGCCTCAATGACACGCCCATGGTACCTCCATGAGTAGACTAAAAACTCGGGCATCAGAACAGAGCATATTAGAACAAACAAAGCAAGGCTATCCATAACAAAATGCTCCCAGAGCATGACAGAACAAAATGCTCCCAGAGCATGACAGAACAAAATGCTCTCAGAGCATAATATAACAGAATCTCGCAATCACATAATCATAATCAAAGTGGATAGCACATCAGAATCAAATCAGAGGTATCATAGCAAGGCTCATATCAAATAGATCATATCAACGAATCATATCAATCATATCAAATGGGGAACATAGCAATGGCATAACTGAAGGGAATCTTAGTAGTGTCAAGGATCGAAAGAAAGTCATGAGAAGTCCCTACTGAAAAGGGATAGAATATCTGTACCTCAAACCGCAAATGCAAAACACATCAGAAGACATAAAGATCGAAAGTTACTCCTTCTTCAGCGAATCTACACGAATTAATGATCGTCTTATTATTAACTTGTTTATAAATCAGATTACTCATTTTAGTCGACTTTTCATTTTTTAGTAACTTGCCAAATGTAGTAACTTTCTATTTTTAATAATTTTCCCGGATTAGCAACTCAATGCTTTAAGGTTACAATTGACAATTAATAATATTTAAAGATTAAAATGACAATTATAGTAGTTTAGAGTTAATTACGTCAGTTTAGTAAAGTTTAGGGTCAAAATATAAATTATCAAAATTAAATATTAAAAATGTCAAATGAAATTATTTTAAGGTTTATACTATTATTTTTATATTAAGATGATAATTTTAGACCCCGCCGTTTATAATTTAGTACCATCGACATTAATCTTAGACCAAAAATATAATCGACACACACGCATGGCCAACAGACTCATATGTCTAAGAAATACAACCGACTCACCATGCCAAAACACAAGAACATAGATTTTCCCATTTAACATACACATGCGTACCATATATAACTTCCATTTACTAAATACATATGCCGCATGCACATACAACTTTCATTTTCATCACTTTAACAGGTTACATGTATACATAGGTTTATATTCATAATAACATAATAGTGGTTTAGGTTTTTTTCCATTTAAGTGTACCACATTAATATTCCATTAATGGTCAGATGTAGGGTATTAAGGATAGAAAACTTTAGGACAGAATTTAGTTTAGGTCGATAGAAGCAAGAGACCAGGTTGACGCAAAGAAACTTACTCATACACACATGTACAACTTTCTACAGCCACAATGCCAAGACACCAACGTATATAATGACGAGCCCACCACAAGTTGACTCATAACCGTATTCAATTATGTTCAAGAACATGTCTTTTAACAGGTTTATATTGCTTATTTTACACAGGTTTTATAGCCATTAGATTGACACACATTTACACATGCAAAATACAAAACAATGTCATCCATGCATGCACATACCCACTCTATGTTATATCAGGTTATAACGTATTTCAAAATACCCTTTTCGCTTCCTCTTTTTCGAATCGCTACAAGACCAAATGACCCAATTTATTTCCCACACCAACCATGTTATCCCTGAACCTATGAGACACACACCTTTCGACACACTCACAAACAGTCCACACATTTCAATCTTTAACGAGCACAAAACCATGAGAACTCTTACATAAAATCACAGTCACTTAGTTAACAAAATAGTCGATGTTTCTAGCTTTTATCACGCCTCATAAATATTGCTTACTATAGATTTTATGACTGATCTTATAGGGTACAAGTAGGTCGATAAAAGGGCTGAAACAAAACATCACCACAGTTTATATAGGCATATATATCGCACCCTTAATTGTTTCATTATATACACATGTTTCATCTTCATTTCACTTAGGTTTTATTTCCAGATTTTAATGTCAATATTATGACTTACATGAGTGTTCTATTGATCTCATCAAAACGTAAATCAAGCGTATTCGGAAAACAAAATAGAACATCGACACAAGTTAAACGGTTTCATTATTTTACGTGACCCGAATACGGGACAACCATAGGTATATCAAGATTACATGATGTATTGTGTTCTTGTTTACCCAGATATATATATCGACTGAAAACAGAAAACGAGAGAGGAAGAATGAACCTTTGGCTGGAATACGACGAACAAAGCAAAGACAAAAGAACCAAGAGCTATACTCTTCGAACCCAAAACGAGACCCACGATTCGTCCAAGTAAAACCCTCTAATGATCACACCAATGCCATCACGATCACACTGCTTGAATAACACCCGCGCGCTAGGCCTTTGTACTTCTTATTTCTTTGAGACAAAAGAAAGCTGCCGACTGTGTATATTTTATTTAGGGTTTAGCGTGAGAGTGAATTGTGTTATCTTGTTAGTTATAAGGAGAACGTAATGGGAGAAAAGGGCTGGGATCAGCCGAGTCTTAGGGAGGCTTGAATGACCAATCTCTTTTCAAACCCTTTTAAATAATTAATACTCCTTCAATGTATATAAAGTTGTGTACAAAATTTAAATGGCATTGGACACTCTTGAGACTTATTCAAACGTGTGATACATTTAAGAGTTATTAGTTGTGTGATAAATATTAGAAGTATCGAGTTGTGTCATTTTATTTTCTAGCTTAAGTTATAGGTTCAAGATTAAATGATACCAAGTTTAGGAAAAATTCAAATTATAGGAGAATTTCGGAAAACGGATTTTAGGGTTTTACAATATTTGTATTAAACTATGTGATTTTTTTATTAAACTTTGTGATTTTTCTTTTTTTACCTATAACCAATCAATAAAATATCAATAAAATGAAGTGAAATAAAGGATATGGCGATGAATTTTTGTCTCCTGAAAATAATTTTGAGACGAAAAGAGTATATGTTTTAGTTATTTCAAAAGTTATATATCTATATTTGTATTAAACGTGACGAAAGAACAAACATAATAAATATAATTTTGCATATTAAGAATAAGAATTATAATGTGTTTTGTACATATTTATATTTATGGTGATGATTATTATAGTTTAAAAATAATTAACATTAAAAGTTTAATAGTTAAATGGCTATGAAGTAAAAAAATTTGTGTACTAACTTATGGAGGAAATTATCATTATTTTTAGAATTATGTTGTGTCATATTTTTTTTCCATGTCACATTACACGTTATCATTATTTGTTATTATTAAAAACCTTTTTTTATATAGGGTGGTGTCCTACACAAAACTCACTTTATTTACATAACAAGATAGTTTTTATGTCTTTTTCTTTCGTATTTTTTGTTTTTACTATTTTTTACTTGTTAAACTTTATATTTTCTGCTTCATATTTTTTGGCAGTTATACTCACTTTATTAACAGTACAAGAGAGTCTAAGAAAGTCTTTTATTGTTTTCTGCTCCGTATTTTTGTATTTTACTATTTTTTAACTTATCAGCCTTTATTTTTTCTGTTTCGTTTTTTATTTTGCAATTTTATAATAAAACCATAATTATAAAAAATAAAAATAATTAAATAATAAAAAGAAAAAAAATCAAGAGATGTACTATTTGTATTTTAAGGGATACCAATATCAAAATAAATGTGATTGGAACACTCGTCTTTTTTATTGTGATCAATTGTACAAGCAGTTAAAACATATTGTAAGCAGTGTACAAATATATAATGCATACAACTCAATAAAAAATGTAAGTGAGAAAATCAATTCTTATCAAAAACCTTTTTATATATGTTGAGATTTGTGGAACAGAACAGTCCAAACATATATATATATATATATATATATATATATATATATATATATATATATATATATATATATATATATATATATATATACTAGATTTCGTAGCCCGCCCGATGGGCGGGCATGTTTTATAATTTTACTTTTTATGGTGTTACTTAACGGAAATTTGTTTTTTATGTACGGTGTTTTTGTATTATTATTTTTAATAAAGAAACAGGCGTGAGTGCATGACTTATAACCTTCATCGGGCGGGCATAACTTGTAATTATTATTTGGATAGTATTAGTTAACGGAAAACAATGCATATATAAAATTTATTTATGTTTATAGTAGGATTATTATTATTATTATTATTATTATTATTATTATTATTATTATTATTATTATTATTATTATTATTATTATTATTATTGATTAATTATTGTTTTTAGAGTAAATTTAGAATGTATGTTACTCATGTACTTTGGATCGTATTATGTCATGGAAAATAATGCATATATACAAACCGTGGGGCAACAATATGTTCGCGAAAGTGGACTCCTGTATTTTGTATAAGTTTGTGACATAAGTATTTTAAAAACTGCAAGTGTAATGTACATGACTCAAATTGCATACCATATAACATCATATGTTTCATAAAAGCTGCAATTACATTGTTTTAAAATTTGTGCCACATATGTTTCTAGTTAGCGCACTATCAGGATGCTAAATATATATGTAATGTTGATAAGCTTGTGGCCATGTTACTGTAATTGCACTATTAGTCCTACGTACTTGTCATACTAATATTTATACTATTATAGGTACTAAACTGCTACATTCCTTTACATACTTAGATTAGTTGTTCTAATTGATTTTACAAAAGACTGCATCACCTTGTTCATTCTTGTTTCCTCTTCTTGATGCTTTGCGAGACAGTTAAAATTACTTAAGGTTGTGTCTAAACGGTCGAGCCGCCTAACCCCGTTAGTAATTAATTCTTGTTCAGGTTGGAGGTGTGTCAACAGGCTGAACCGACAACCTGTTTAAGCTTTTAAAAATTGAAATGATTATATATTTGAAAAGTCAAATAGTGTCATAGAGGGGTGGGTTAAACGGGTCGATCTGTCAACTCATTTTGGTAAATGGGTCACATTACCTTTATGGCTTTCCCGATCGGCGCCTCGTTATGTACATAAACATGTTAGGTTCCACACTTTTGACCCGTTCACAAAAGTAGATCGTGTTTGGGTTGAGTGGCATCGACTCGCCGACTTGAACCTGACCTGGATCCTACCCAATGAACACTCCTATTTGGCTTACTCTAATCGATTCTATTGACAGGTGGACAGTTAGCTTCTAGTAAAGATGGTAATCAAACACTTAAAGACACTCAATTATTTTCAAGATGAAACTTCTATTAAAAGAAGTCTCCAGTCGAGCACCTCTATTATCTCACTATCATCTGCAAACTGTGGCTTGGAGAATTGCAAGACCACCATTAGACCACCGAGACCCTCTTCACATGAAACTTATTTGTCCCTGGAATTCACTGAATCTCCAAACAATTTGAACTCCAACATGGGTCACCACTCTAACCGTGCACCTATTGTAACAGCTCAACCTGACAAACTGAAAGAGAAAGTCCCTTTTCACAATGTGAACCTTTATTCTACAAACGATGCAGAGCATAACTTTGGGAAATTTACTGCACATAATTGTACAGAGCCGGTTATATCTTCTCTCACTATTGAGTATCTTTTTGATACTTTTGGGCTTATGAATACATGCGCTAAATAACATAATTCTAACGTCAATCCTATACATTTTTTTGTAAATGATTACTACATATTGTCCACAATAGCTATTGCGATTCTGCAAACATGAACTAATCAAGTATAAAGCTTATCCTATCCTATCATCATCACTGCATGTTTTTCGTTATTGTCATTGTTGTAATCATGTGTAACTAAAAAGTTGCAATAAGGGTTCTTCTCATGTTAAAATCATGCCTACTTATAAATCATATCCTAACGTCAATCCTTCAGAATATAGCTATCGCGAATATGCGACCATGAACTTACTCAATCACATCCGTTAAATCATGTATAAATCATATCTTATCCTACCATCATCAATGTATGCTTTTCGTTAGTTAATTTCTATATATTGTGTCCGTGAACGAACGCAACCACTTCTGATAAAACACCTAGAAATCCTATCCTAATTTACTGCATATTCTACTTCTAACTCAATCATATCTGCCTATTTAATCACTTATAAATCGTATCCTAACATCATTACGCTACATTTATTGTAACTAAATCACTACACATTGTCCACAATAGCTAAAGCTTAAATTCAATCACATGAATCCTATTACGCTATGTTTTAATGAGATTAAAAAATATTTCCATCATAGTAACTCAATCACATCCGCTAAATAACATAAATCATAACGTCAATCCTCGACATTTTTTTCCTAAATGCATTACCACAACCCTCTCTTGGTCATAAGCAACTAAAATCCTGGAACAGAATTATATGTATTCAAATACTAATACTGAAAACATTAATCAAGTAATATATTATGCATGTATTTAAAAACTATAATATATTAACCGGAAAATTATCTCCATATAAACTACTTGCTTTATGTATGCATCAGTTCATTAGCTATTTATTTTTGCTTCAGTAGTGTGATGCCACTAAAATCCATCTACATCGATAATGTAATCTTGTGAACCTACTAAGATATGTACAAACAGGTATGTACAAACAAATTGTGTATAATTTCAAAAAGAAAAGGTGTTAATTTACCAACCGAACCCGAACTAATATGACCTAAATTCAATTAGATTTATTACAAAACCCGCAAGTTTTGTCAACTCTACTCAAATAAAAAGTATTTACATGGAACTTACCACGTAGGGGGAACACGCATGATACTCCCTAATCACCATTTTTTATGTAACGCAGTCCTACCATATGTTGACGACGTCAACGATAACAACCACAATTTCAATTCTTCGATAGGTATTCTGTCACAATATCCCTTGTATTAACTGAATTCAAGAATTCATTATTATTATTTTACATATAAATATAGGTATTAAGTAACTCCAGACAATGACAACAAATATAAATTTTTTATTTGTAACTTAAATTTAATAAAAAAGTATGCTTAAAACGAAGGATCACTTACATTTTGTGCTCAGATTCTTTGAATCTTGTTGCTTGAGATAAAAGCTATGGTGGTCAAGTGATTTGTAATGGTTCTTGGCTTATATTTCAGCCCAAACCTTGTTAAAATCTGATCGAAACTTTGTCTAGTTATCTTGTTTTTGTTCAAGCTTATCAATATAACATGTAATGCAAGAGATGGGTTTCTTTGCAATAGATGTTCAATGCACCTTAAATCAAGAGCTACTACACATAACCATAGAATAGATTAAATATATCAGAAAATTTAAAGCATAAGTTAAACCTTTCGGCATTATTTTAGTACGAAGCGTTTGGTAAAAGTTGCAGCATTCTTTTAGTACCTGTGAAATTCTCACCGATTTGGAGAATTCAAAATCTCATAGTAAAAGACAGTAAAAGACAGAAAAGTGAGTGCCAATCCAAGGTGAATAATGTGTTAGGGTAAGTTCACTCTTTGCAATATCCTGAAATATACAATAGCATTATGTATCTGGTGTGTTACACCCATTTAGAGAGAGCAAGACAAACACAACAACCAAACAATATTTATACAGTACTGTAAGAGCTACATAGATAAAAAATAGATTTTAACATTCTTATGATTTAGTGCAACTAATTTAACTTAAAAGGGGGGGGGGGGGGGGGGGGGGGAAGTAGCTGATCAAAAGAGGCAACTTTTGATGTATCCTCTTCCTTCATAGAATGTTGTGTAAAGAGAGACAAGAGGCAACTTTTGATGTATCCTCTTCCTTCATAGAATGCTGTGTAAAGAGAGACAATAACATTAATATCAACTAAATAATTAGCTCACATTAATAGTTTCCAATGGGAGTATAACTTGTATACAACAAACACCTCTTCACCATTGTTAAGAGATACATGAGCATTGTGTACCACTTCTAAAGCAGATTTGGCATGTTCCATTAGGCCCTAACAAAAAAAAAGAATCCAATTATGAGAACAAAGATCAATAGGACAAAGATTAACTAACAAATATTAATCCATGCAATACTATACACAATGAAATAGATTTGCAATTTAAAAAATTTAGGTGTTTTCACTACAAAACTTTAAACTTGCAAAGGTTTTTTCAACCTGGCCCGTTGGAGAGTTATCAAGAATCTCAACTTTATTGTCATCTCTTTTCATAGGTTTAGCAATTGTAGCTTCACTTTTTTGTTCATTTAATTTAGATTTTTCAGCTTCCTTTCTAGTTTCTATGCTTCTCCTCTTATTCTTTTTTATTTTCTCCAATGCCTTTTCTGTTTGTTCCTTGTGCTCTACAGAGATAGTGATACCAAAGCATATCAGATACATCTAATCTAACAATATATGGTGGTATAATATGTTATTGTCAAAGGATCATGCAGATAAATGACAAACATACCTTTAAGTTGTTTGACAACTCCCTTGAGATTTTGTAGCTGAGACAATTCTGCGGGTCTTTTGCAGCTAAGATTTTTGCTTATTCAGTTTCATGCTTTCTTACAGCAACACCTTGTTGATATGTTGCAATCCTTTCCTTTAATGCATCTCGTGCCACTTTTCCAGCCGCCTAACAGGTTGATTTGCAATTGGTTTTTACCATCATGCTTATCACTTCCAGTAGATTTCACTAATGTGACCCCAATAGATTTGGAATTGGTCATCCATCGAAGTCACCCCAATATATTTCACTGATGTCATGGAACTATCCTCTGAACCAAGATCCTAAAAAAATGATAAATTAGAAAAGTATTCTAAGTGGGTTGAAATGAGCCATAAACACACAATACTTACCTTACAAACGTATTGCAGCACTTCTTTGTCCGTGACGTTGAAGACTATACAATAAACGATATGATTGATTAAAAGGGAGTTCAAATTACTTATTTAAACTACTTATATGGTAATCGCGTCAGTTTTAAAGGTAACTATTACTGGTTAACCAAGCTACTTAGGTGATCAAGAATCCAGACACGTTCCCATACGTCGTAGCATCACTAAGAACTGTGAAACGATGCTTCACGTTGCAATATCCTCTGAACACCCCATTTTCGTGTAAAAGCTTGTGGAGATAATGCAAAGGACAAACTTGGGGCTACAAAATCTGAACGGGAACATTGCCCTTGGTGGAAACACCCAAATTGCTTCAATTTTGGTGAACTGAAACCTAGGATTGCTGAAAATGGAAAATAAGAAACAAATGATACCACTTTATGATGCTGCTTGTAATTCTTTTATGCTTTTTACTCTTGAAACGCCAACATAGAGTATCCATCCGAGTCACCTCTTTTTAAATGTTCCGCTTGCACCATGGAGAATTCTATTAGTGTCATCAAGTGGATAATGAAGTCCTTGAAACGTTGGCCCAAAAGATAAATCATGAATCACATGGCTGACATTGACATGTGTGGCTCCTTCAAAAATCAACTAAAACCAAGAATAAGGGTCACACGAAAACATGATCTGTTACCTGATATAATACTATAGCGTAATTGTGTCTAGAAAAATGATTTATACATTAAACACAAGTTGTAATTATCATATGTGCTACAAAAATGTTCAAACCACGAACTGAAATATGTAGGTTTCCAGCAACTCTCTGAACATCCAACACCCCATAAACGTTATTCAGTTAAAAAGAAAATTAGCTACTTTGTATTAGATACAACGCATCCTCGCTATACTTTCTTCTTTATCTTTCAAAATTTTCAAAATCCCATTTTAATTTAAAATCTTTAAACTGATTCAGTACGGCAATTGAAGGATTCACAAAAGCGATACAAATTTATTTTTAAAAAAATACAAAAATATGAACCTGAATAATTACTTTTGGCCAACGTGCATGCATGTTCATCCACTACTGAAACATCTTCTTCGCTTTCCAACATTCGTTCCCATAGTCCTAAATGTGCCCGAAGAACAAAAGATATGTTTCCCATTACATGGAACATAGAGTTTAAATCAAGTACATGCGGTTGTAAATGAGTTGATGTAAATACTCTTCTTGGTTAGCTCATCTAAAGACTTTTCTTTCACAGTAGCAAAATTACACCTTCCAATATCCACTGGTGAAGGTCTACACAGCGAAAACCTAAAAAACAAACACATATAATTCCAATGTAAAGAATACTAATGCCTAACTATCAGCCCGATAAACACATATAAAAATTCATACCTTATCGTAGCCAATATTTTCATATGGTTTTCCAAACTTGAATTTACCTACAATAGAAACGATGATAGGCATTGGAGCAAGTGGTCTTGAAAGACGGCTATAAAAGTTCCCAGTAGCTGCAAATAAACCAATGTATCATAAAGATAAAAAGAAACTCTCCCTACGTAACTGGTCATCGATGATATGAAACAAATCTTTTTCGTCTTTATGATCACATGGCTTTTTTCTAGATTAGTTGCAAAGCTCGCTCGATGGGTGGGTTAGACTTATAAATATTGTTGAAATGCATTAAATGAGCATTAACATTTATAGAACGTTTAAAATATACAAAGCTCTTTGTATTATATAGGATACGATTTCCAAGTGTTCTTTATGTCAATCTTCAAACCTTTCAAATAAATATAATTTTCTTTCAAAGTATTTAATGGATGAATATAGAACCACTTGATGTCGTTCTTTTTGTTGTAGTTCAAGACTAATACTTTTTTCTTACTAACTTTATTTTCTGAAATTTATGAACATCCAAAACCCAATTTGACATTAGCTATATTGGCTTGTTTTCCTTACCTCCTACATTGAGGTTGATTTTAGAAATTATAAAGTAGGAAGTTTTGCAACTTAACTAAGGGCCAAAAATGCAGTATGATGACCAAAATATATTCGAATAGTGTATCAAGTACCTGGCGACATCAAAGAGAGCAGAACCCCAACATTGTGGCAGCTATCGACTACTTTTCTCTTTCCCTTATCAGTATTCAGAATATTAGCTCTAAATTCACTGTCATCAGCAGACGGGCTCGGCTGCAGCCTAACCACACCATCAGCCTGGTGGCATTCATCTATAATTTTTGTCTTGCCCTTATCACAGCTAAAGTATTAACATAGAATCGAACTGCAGACATCATTCAGGAAACACGTAAACTGAATATAAAGAAAAAAAATGGTAACCCTGTGGAAAGTACAGCTTCTAATATTGGGACCACAAGGCAATTACCGAAGATGCAAGCTCATACTCAACCCCAGATGCAGACTGATACAGAAATTCAATTGAAGGCTTCTCGAGACGTAAGGTTGTGGATGTGTATACTGGTTTATATAATGAGTGTATCTGCTACATGTCTTGGTTATATTTGTTAGGACTTCGGAGTGCTACACGTCACTATCATGTCCTCATAATACATTCGAGTTGCATTTATGAAATATTTTCTTATAATGGGTTGATATAGGTTATGTGTTATGTTCTTTCTCTAATAGGTTGAGTGGTTTAAATCAAAATTAGCTGGTCATACAGTTTGAAAGGCAACTATTTGGTTTCTGGTTTTTATATTAAACTTAGGACTAATTAGTGCTAGAAATAGACAAAGTTGTTTGTGAATCAACCTGATCCAATCCATTTTGAAGCACACGTTGCCATTTCTACATAGCTTTTATAGTGTAATTGGGTTCTATAGCAGTGATGTATAAGAATGAAGTCCCGATGACATTATAAATATTATTGAATGTTGCCCTTACTAATATCTGTGAGTCTAGTGCTACTGTTTATTAAAATTAAAGTCGGCATGTTTGGGATGCTTATACATTTAGAAATAAAAAATTGCAGTTTCAAACTTTTTCTCAGCCATGCTTTTCTGGTTTAAAAGTTATCAAGAAAGCACTCCAATTACTGAATTACCAAATCCCAAACACCCCTCTAATCCGTGTGACTATTTTTTAATGTAAGATGAAACTACTTACAGTCTTGTTGCAGCAGCAAATCGTTGTCCTTTCTCGAAATAATTGAAGCCTTTCCGAGAGAGCAGCCTCATCGTACTTTTTCCCATTGCCTTTTTTGCAGCCACCAAACCCTTACTTTCTTTCACTTTCGTTGCTTCGTACCCTTTTTCGTCTTCTCGTTAGCCCACTCCATTGTCCCTTTACTTCCCTCTGTCGCCTTCTAGGCCGCCTGCTACGTGACAGACCCCACAACCTCTTTCACATTTTCAGCCTTATATGTATATGATGTCTTCATATCAACCTGGTTATCGTCCAAAAAAGAAATTCTGCAAAGAGCAAATCATCTCAAAGGGGATCTTGATAGCAGCAAAGACTCTTCTTCTACGCCTAGAGGGTTAGCTATCAACAATTTGGATGAGTGGGATGTCAATGGGCATTTGGGTGCTGATTTACTCTTGGAAGCTGTAAGACCTCTGAACTTTAGGTTAAACTATCTGTGTATACTATTATTTTTCCACTATCATTTAATCCTTTAAAAACATTTGTGTAGGAGAAACGACTGTGCACAGAGATCAAGGTGCTACCTGAACTTTATTTAAACATGTTAGAGAAACTATCCATAGAGGATTTGAATGGCCACATAGATCAGAAGTATGATGCACATCAAATATTCAATGTCGATCTAAACATTTTTTCTTACTACCAAACTTGTTTATGTAGATTCGATAAATGTTGTCCTTAATTCATTAAAAGGCAATAATCTATTTTTGTCACACACTCAAAAAAAGTGAAAAAGAGCAGAAGCACCCAAGGGGTTGAATCCTTTGTATGAATATGTGTTTACATTGAGATTTGTGTATATTTTCAATACATGACTGCATGTGTTACTATATCTTTCAAGCAGCAAAAGACATTTTCTATAAACTTAATAGATGATTAAGAAAGTGAAAAGAATTAACAACCACTCATTGTGTACCTGAAATCCTTCTTGATTCAACCTCTTAACAGCAATCACAATGCCGGTTCCCAGCTTTGAAGCTGCTAATGAATGCTCATCCACTCAACCTTTAAACACAGAACCGAAACCCCCTTTTCTAAGAATTTAGTCGATAGCTTAACAAATTATAGGGGGTTGAAATCCATGATACTTTATAGCAAACATAATGGCAGAATGCATTTGGTTATTACAAATAACAATAACATGCTGATATGTAGTTTGAAGAAAACTATCAAATAGCAATACGCAACATCTGTAGCCTAAACGTTTATCAAACTTCTTAAATATCTTACGAAGTCTAGTTGCATTCATCTAAAAAAAAAAGATTTAATAAATCTCTTCATATGTCTCTATAGGCTTCTCATAAAGAAGCAATTTTTTGTAAATCAAATTTGATTTGAGGCATTTATTGTTGTTATGCAAGCTTGTCTATTCTGCTACCAAGAATCCCTTGTTGTTCCAATAAAAAAAGAACTAACAATCTTTTAAATCTGCATACATTAGATACTTTTAGAAAAATAAATTATAGAGTTCCAAAATAAAAATATATTTGCATGTCATTGACTGTGTACCTAGCTATCGGCTATTCCATAGAAGTCTTTGAGAAATCAGTGTCCCTTGCCATTCTTCGATTTGTCTATCCTTCATCTTTTTCCCAAATGCTAACATGTATTATAAACATTGTAATCATGCGTATGGTAGAATAACAAATTTGAGATGAGAGTGTACCATTGACTATTTTTTCGCATTCAGTGTCTGGATGCATGTATGCATCCCATAACGAATCTAGCTCCTCCTGAAACCTTGCATACATATTTGTACTTCAGGAAAGCCTTTGAAAGAAAACACATAAACAATTGCAGACTTTTCAATATCTGTATTCACATACACATAGACTAAAGTATTCATCCTATATATTAAAAGCAAAATTTCCAAAACAACGAATCTTACCTTTGGTGTATCAGCATTAATTGTCTTCTCCATTAATCTTTCAATAACCCTAATATATGAACAAAAAAAAGTCGTTAAGATGAGCATTAAAAAACACAGAATTAGATGAGCATTAGGAAAAAAGATGTTTGTGATATGGGAATACGGGATTAGGGTTAGGGTTTTGAGAAAAAGGTTTAACATTAATCTTTTTTACGTTTATATATTTGATAAGGGCATTGAGATGTTATTATAAGACATCAATTTAAGAATGTCATTATTGTTTTCAAATGTCTATCACAAAATCTTGCATGGTCCAATGGTTGAAGCGCTTGTGTGTGGATGCCACGACCTAGGTTCGAATCCTGCAAGTGTCTAATTTTTTACAAATCCGAAATTTAGCTTGTTAAATGCATATATAATAAATATTTATAATAAACTCATTTAATAATTATCATGTATAATAATTAGGATTAAATAATTATTAATCCGAATTTAAGTAATAAATAACCATTAAATGTGATGACGTGGACATTCATGTGATGACATGGCTGAAATTGAATTACTGGGCATTGACTGGACAATGACTGGGCATTTCCTTCAAATGCCTCCTGTTATATATAATGTAGATATATATATATATATATATATATATATATATATATATATATATATATATATATATATATATATATATATATATATATATATATATATATATATATATGGACACGATCTTTATCTATGCGGACTCATGAAGCAATCCATCAACTCAATTAACCTGCCCATTATCTAGGGCCTAGCCTTGATAATTATGAATAGGGATTGGTCATCCATAACTTCTAAAATTTGTTTAACCTCTAGGACTCTATAGGAGTCTAGGATAAGAAAATAGTTTACCTAGGATAAGAAAAGGGTTGTGTTAACCGGACCCTCCCTACCATGGGGGGTCCGCCTACTTTATTCAAAATGTATAAATTTTACTGCAGACAGTACAGGCGGCGGCAGCATCTCTTCGACAAACCCTCCCTACAAGGGGGGTCCGGTTAACTTGTACCTAAGAAAATACTTACAGTAAGACTCTAGGTGACTAGTTTTGTTATTCTTTTCTTCTAGTTTCACCTTTTAAAGCAAAGTGTAAAGAGTAGTTTGAATTTATCTTATCCACTTTTGAAAAAGGAGAGCAAAATATTCTTTGGGTTATCTTTGAAGGAAAGTCAAAAATACTTTGGCAATCATCTTGCCAATATGCACATTGGTTGATAAGTATGTTTTTTTCTTTTATCTATCTTTCTAATTTAGTGAACTTAATTTTTGCATGTTTGATAATTCAACTTATATCTAATTATCTGTCAGATAAGCTAAAGAAAAGTTGTAAAACTTGAGGCATAGAGACGTGTGAAATAGATAAAGAAAAGTTGGACTGTGATCTTTTGTGACTTTTGGTCCACCTGCTTATCCACTTCCTAACAAATCAACAATCTCATCTCGGTGGATATAGCAAGTTTTTTTACAATCAAAATGAAAAATGCAAAATAGTATAATCCAATGAGTTATAAAAATAAAAAAATTTATTTAGCTTTTAACTATTGAACTTTTTAGTTTGTATGGTTAATATCAACAAACAAAAATTGTCACTTTAAACAACTCTTTTCGTCCCAATTTTTTAGTTCATGTTTCTATTTTAAGTTGTCTTAAAATATTTGTTCATTTTGATATTCAGCAATCAACGAGACGTAGGTAGACATGGTATTTGACTGGTAAAATTAAAAGTGTAATTAGTGAAAAAAATTTAAACTACGTGCAATCTGAAAGTGAACTAATAAATTGAAACAGGGAAATATTTATTTTTCGTTCATCCATAGGTTGCAAATCGTTCCCATATTAAGTAGTAAATGGTTGTTCAACACCTCGATTGTTTTAACAGTAGTTGAACCTAAGAACTGCATTATGTGGATCTCCAAATCCATAGAATGAAAAACAATCACCATTTGAGTATTAGGTATTATCTGTTTGATACGTAAAAAAATTTAACTCCACTTATTTGACAAAATTAAAGGATTGCTTGCTCCCAAATCCCAAAACATATAGTTACGCTACGTAATTAAACAAAACATGCGATGAAAAGTAGAGTAAGATTAACACATCATAAAAAAATAAGATTTAAAGAAACTTTGGATATTCGGACCACACATGTTTTTTTGGCTTAGATCGGTAATTATAACAACAATATACTAAAACCCAAAATTTGGGTGCTTCACAAAGTTGTACCAAAGAGTTTTTGAAACAGTAAAATGTGCTTCAATTGATGGTACCTTAGTGTAAATTGAACAGTTACTTTAGTGTAAATGGACAGTGCCAACCACAAAGTTAAAAATCTCCCATTATCACTTTCATTGGCATCTGCACAAAAATTTCTTTATATCTCTCTCGATTCTTCCCGTAGCTCCCATATCTCACTTCATTACATCAAATTTCCAGATGCATCTCAAATCAACACAGAACCATTACCCTCTCTCAAAATATAACACCAAATCCGGTTTGTCCTTCATCCTTCTCTCCCTAAAAAGTAAACCAATATGACAGTGGATGACCGGATTTTTAAGGAGAGAAGTTAAAAAAAAAAAAAAAAAAAAAAAAAAAAAAAAAAAAAAAATTGACAATCGCATGGTACCACTGCTCCTAGAAACAACTATCCATTGTTAAATTTTGTATTTTTTATATGATGTTCTTGGGATATGCTCATATTCCGGCCATCGGAATCATTTTCGAATCATCCACCAAACTCCTCCGACCACAAGGTACCGTCTATTTATTTAATTTTTTATGAGATTGTGTCTATGTTTGGATTTGATGATACTTTTGTGTTTTAAATTTGTTACTTTCAGGTGAAAGGGGGTTTGCATTAATTTCATAATACATGGCTTAAATAAAGTATGCTATTTTTGTTACTGCTTTTCAATTTTGTTTGTCATTAGCCTTTTTGATTTTGTTAGTTTATATGATGAATTAAGGTATTAGTTATATTGTTTAGTATATATGCATACCAGGTGTTTGTTTGTATGAGTTAGTGAAAAAAAATGCTTACTAAGATATGGGTTTTCATCAGTAACATATTTCAAACATGTACAAAGTTTTAATTTAATTTACCTGTTGAGAGTGAGTTAAATGAAAAGCTGGATGATGAGGTTAAGGGTTTGAAGGATGATGACGTGGCATAAGGGCGTGAGGAGGGTGATGAGGAGAGTGAGAGGGTTTGGAATCTGCAGGATAAGTAGAGGCATTGAGCTGTTGTAGCTGCCATTGGTGAAGGTGGTTTTTTTTTTTTTTTTTTTTTTTTTTTTGCATACTTAGAATTTGTATTAACAGTAGTTTGATTCTTTGTTAAAAATTCTTGGTTTTTTGCATCAGATCAATGTATTACTACTTTTAGATGTAATTGATTGGGTCTAAACTAGTCAACTTTTATTAGTCAACCACTTGTGAATGGTCAACCGTAAAAGTCAAACTAATCAAGCCAATGCTTCCGTGGAATACAGTGTTTCCCCGGGTCGTTATGTCCCAACGAGGTGTGCGATGTTTTATTAAAAACGAATCTGTGATCAGTAAATGTGAACAGGAAAAAGAATAAAAGGTTTTGATTACACTAAGGATATAAAAAGAATAGCTCAAATGAGCTATGAAAACTAGCACGAGAAAGGAAAACGACTAGAACGATTAAAACTCTAAAACGCGTACGTTTAAATAACTTTTACGTAAACGTACGAAATAAAACGCGAGTTTTAAGAAATAAAAAGGCTACAAATATGAAAATTATATTTTTACAAAGCTAATGACTTAAGAAAATTATTGGAAAAAGAAAAATATTTTTTTAGACTTTTATATTATTTATTATTAATTAAAAACTATTTAAACTAATTTAAAATTAAAATAAATAGTAAATGAAAAGTAAAAATTACAAAACTTTTATAATAAATACTAAGTAGTATAAATAATCTAGAAAAAATATAAAAGTGGGAAAATGCTTATTATTAAGCAGAAAAATAAGCAGTTTAGCTTAAATAAGCAAAACTGACTAACACTACTATAAAAATAAATAAAGAAAACAAAGACACTAATAACACACTAGGGCAGATGGTGCTTGCCTCTGTTGTGGTTTTTGACTTGGTCAAACCCTGAGGTCCAGGGTTCGAATCCCACCCATGACACTTTCACAAAACATTTATTTTTTTAATTTTTCTTTTACAAACTACTTAAGACACTAAAAATTAACAACTTTAATAAAAACAACTTTTTTATATCCAACAAATAAGCTCAGAGTGAGCTTATTTAGCTCACAGTTGAGCTTTTGTGGCTCAACTTGGGCTAAAAGCTGGAACAAGCTTACTATAAGCTCAGTAAAAATGAACAAAAGGCAAATCAATATAAAAACAGATCAAACAAACTTAAGATAAGCCAAAGAAAAGAGAAAACAAAGAAAATAAGCTAGAAAAGCAAAAATAAGCTAATCCAATACCACTGCAGTCCAAACAGGCCTGCAACCTTTTTGCAAGGCCAAATTAGCTTATCAAATAAGCTAATAAGTCCAAACAAAGACTGGATCTAGTGAGAGTGGTGGCTAGGCTTCCCAAAAAGCCAAGGGACAAGCCTTGGGTCCCACTAATAAGCTCAGTATGAGCTGATGAAGTTGGCTGCATACACTGATGAATCAGTGTGTGCAGTTGGCTGAGAGGAACTTAAGGACCAAGAAAAAGCTAGAGCAAGGACTATTAATCCCAAATTAAGCAGTAGTATCTGGAGATAAGCTAATAAGCTGCCAAGAAAAACTAAGTTTAAGATCAGGGGCCCACAGGTAAGGGCAAGGCAAGCTTATGAATTTGGACCAATAACTTGTGCACAGGGCAATTGACAACCTTGCAGCCTAAATTCAGTTATCAAATAAGCTAGAAAGAAAATTCCTAAAATTAATCTATTTGTTGATTTTGAAAGTTAAGCTACCCTATTATAAGTGGTTCAAATTCCAAAGCCTCAATCCAAACACAAAATTCAAGAAAATTCTTGGAATTTTGGGATTTTTCTGAAACTATGCAATTTGACTTTTTACTAAAAACTATATATTTGACTAAGTTGAACTTTGATCCATTCTAATGAACTGTGATTGATGTAATATGATATAATAAGACTACTCTAAGCTAAGTTAACAACTATTGAACAGAATTGATACAAGTTGGAACCAAAATTCTCTACAGTGGACTGTAAGAGATGAATCACAATTGCTTTTGACTTTTTTATTAATAGTACCTGGTTTTTGTGGTTTGCCTGAGTTATATTGACCTAATTCAAATTGTATCAACCAACAATAACTTCAATAACAACCCCTAACACACTGAAGCAGTTTTATCCAAACACCCCTTTAAGTAAACTGTTTATTGAATTTGAAAGGATTAGGCTGCTATTTCCTACCAGACTGATACACAAACTTATAATATGATACTATATACCTATTTAAGCATACAAATACTAATAACAACAATGAATACCCAGGTATGCTCAAGGTAAATACTTCAACAGTTAAATTAAGGATTTGATGAAAACTAAGTACCAATGTTACAAATGATTATAAATTATTTAACAAGTGACAACTATCAATAATAAGCCGTTAAAATAGATAATAAGCTAAATTAAGCTAATCTACAGTAAACTTCTAAAACTTGAGATTTAAGCTTACAATTGATCAAGATTGAGCACTAAGCAACCAAGGACCCAATTCACATCCTAATTGCTCCCAAGAGCTTCTAAACCATTTGCAAACCAGAATCATCCATACTCCTTGCTTCATCTTCTTGGTAAACTGATTTTTTGATTTTTCTTGTATTTATTTAGTATTTTTGAGTAATTTAAGTAAAAACTAATTATAATGCTTTAGGAGCTTATGAAAACTTAAAAGTGACTTATATGAGCTATTATAACCATAAAACAACTACTGTGAACAAGATTAAAGTAAAGTGTCAATTTTACTCTAATATTGCCAAGACTGAGTTTATGAAATAAAACTTGAAATTAAGATAAAATAAAAGTGAGTTTACATTGAAATTACTGAGTACAACATTTTTAAACTGAGAATTACAACTAGAATGTAAAATCACACTAAGTGGACAAGTTTGCACTAATCTAAGCTAAATTAACTACTGTTAACTACTACTTGCTCACTTCTGCTTCCTCTTGTTTTTATAGCCTCCCAATGGGTCTTGTGGGTCCCACAGAGCATATCCCAGCACCATTGGATGAGTGAAACTCATCCAAGCCATTGATTCAATTTTGGCAGGAAAATTGGTTTTGTGCCAATTTGACTGTGAAGTTTTTATTGGTGGATTTGGAGGTGGAAGTGGACAATTGGGTGAGATGGTGGGAAAAGGAGGTGGAGTTTGAGTGTTGCAGGGTGTTTTGCAGGGTAGGGGTGGTGGCAGGGTGTAGGTTTGCAAGGTGGCATCACCTGGTACAAACCCAGGGAGTGGGTTTTGTTGTGGGGATGACAGAGGGTAGGGTGAGGTGGAGGTTGAGGCAAGTGGTGGTGAAGGTAGAGGTGGAGAGCAGGTTGCAGGGGTGTGAGGTAGGGGACGGGTCAACGCGGGTCAAACAAATAGACCCCGTTTTATTATTTAAAGGGTTGGGCTTGGAGTTGGGCCTGGGAAATAACAGGCTTGGACCAGGGCTGTTTTTGGTTTTGTGTTTGGATTTTGGAATTGGATAATATTTTGGATTTATTAAGTTTAGTAATTATCACAAGGACCTTTCATGTAATTTCTGGATTTCTGAGGTACCTATGCTGCCAAGTTTCCAAACTTTAACCAAGGGACTAAACCTGCAATGTTAGATAATACATGGACCATTTTTGCACAGTTTTCCATTTTTTAAACCTTAGGGACCAAATCTGCCAATTTAGAAACTCCAGGGACCAAACTTGTAATTTCTCAAAACTTTTCTCATAAGGACCAATTATGTCAAACATGAATAGTACAAGGTTTATTTTGATTAATTTCCAATTTTAAAACCCCAAGGACCTTTTTTGACAGTTTTGCAAAGTTAAGGGACCAAAGTTGTAAATTTGTGATTTTAAACTTGAAAGGATCATTTCTTACAACTTGTGAATCCCAAGGACCTTTTATGATAATTTTACAAGTTTTGAGTGACCAGGGACTAGTTTTGCCAATTTATGAAACTTGAGGGACTGAAACTGCCAATTATGCAAACTTTGTACGTTTTTCATCTGTTTTTGATTATTTTGCATCTGAAACATATAAAACACACTTTTGGAATAATCTCATTATTTTGATGCATATATGAGTGTTTTTGGATGTTTTGGCAGTTCAGATTGGTATAAAATGATGAGTATTTAGACACTCATCAGTAATTTAATTTATAACAATTATTGTTTTGTGATTTTGTTTTGTAACATAAACTATGTATCTGATTATGACTTTTATATGTTTCAGGAAATTAAGGCTTTGTTGGGAGTATTTTCATTTGTTTAGATGGAGGATATATCGCTCTCGAAGGATGATGTTTCCTTGGATTTGATAATTCAACACAGTAAGTTTGTTTCGTTATCTATGATACATGGTTTTATAAGTCAATGGCTCTTTCAATAGTTTATGCTTAGTTGTTTGCTCTAGTCAACTGATTCTTCTTTAAAGTCAGAATTCATAAATATATTTGACAACAACCATTAGTTTTTTTGGATTGGGTATCTATTTGAAAAGAGTTTTAGGATTTTTTTTTCGATTAGATTTTCTTTATATAGTTAAATATTGTGCCGTAAGACATTGTGACGCATATTTTGCATTTCGTATTTTTTCTTATATCTTTGAAAGACTATGATAGAAGTGGGTTCTCTAAATTACATGAAAATAATATGCCTACATGATGAGTGCTTAATCACTCATCCTTTTTAAGCCTTATTTCAGACCAAAAACACAAAATACTAACCAAATATGCCAAGAGAATGTGTGTTTTTGTATTTGTGTATGTGCAGGTACGGATATGAGAAAAATGAACGAAAACAAAGCAAAACCGACAAAAACGAGCACGAGAATGGAAAAAAGTCAAAAGCCGGAGCCGGGGAAGCAAAATGATCAAGGAAAGCTCAAATTATCAATTTAAGTCCTCAGAGATTCTTAAAGTTACAAGAAAAGTCCCTGGACAAAGTTTTGAGAAATTGGCAACATCAGTCCCTGCAGTTTCAAATCTTGGCAAATATGGTCCTTTAATGAATGTTAGAAGAAAAATCATCAGTGGTCCTCCAATATTCAAGAAAGTACAATTTATACCCTTGGATAGAAGATTGGTGTAATTACAGAATTGATCCCTGGAATTTCAGAGTTTACATAATAGGTCCTTGTGATTTTTACTACTCCTAAATCTAAATTTACACAACCGGATCCAAGATTAATAACAACCCAACACACCACATCCCAAGCCCAACCCCAAGATACATAAGCCCACCACTCTTTTACCCTATACCCGGCCCACACTTGCTACCCAATACCCCGGTCAACTCATACCCCAAATAATAAAAACACCCAACACAACTTCCCGCCCCCCAATTTCAATACTTACCCAGAAATTTTACTATTCCTAGAACCCTAATTACCCCACGCCCAAAATTACCCTTTCCAAGTAATAATTACCCAATCATCAGTCTTCTAGAAGGTGTCAGGTAAGACAGAGAATGTCAGATGTGTACGTGGACCAATAGGACAACATCACGAGGATCAATCACAATCCATCAATCAATCAAAGGGCTGATATCACAACTTGGGGACCAAGGAGAGATCAAGGGCTGATATTGCATCAAAGAAACACACTTCCAGAAGGCTCCTCAACCCTAGCAGCTCCCAAATCGTGTATAAATACCCCCTCCCCCTAGTCATTGTGTGTGCCATTTTTTGTATTGTTATGCTGTTAATTTCTCTTTGTAATGAATTTCCTTTTATTAATGAAAAAGTTTGCTTAATTTCTTTAATTACTTGTTTTATTTAATTTACTTTTATTTTCTGCATATTTAGATAAGTAGTTCAAGCTTATTGTTTCCATTTCATAACAGTTATATTTTAATTCAGAATTACTTTTTAGTTTTAGTTTCTTCAAGTTTATATAAAAAAATAAATAAAAAATAAATAAATAAATAAATAAAATAAAATAAAATTAGAAAATATCAAAGTCTTAATTCAACAAGCTTCAATAAGCTTGTATTGTTGTTGAATCAGTTTCATTCTAGCTTATAATAGCTTCTGTGATACTTTGTTTGGCACCTCAATCAGTCACTCTCAAATTTACATAAAAGTCAAAGGTGGTCAACTGTGTTGCTTATTTGAATAAGATTGAGCTTATTGGAGTTAGGCAGCCAAGAGGAGCCTTGGCCTGTCAAAAGACAGGCTAGCTAAGTGAATCCCCCTCTATTTGAGCTGAGGAGGAATTTGAATTGTAAGTCTCATCCATTTCCATTTATGTCTCAGTTTGATAGTTTAATAAGTAGTTTTGATTAGATATTGATTAGTTTACTTACTGTTTATATAGTCTAATTTTGTTTGTTAATTGTTGTTTGGTCATAGTTGTTATATTTGAGTTTGATTACTTCTAGTTGTTACTATTTCTTACTTATTGCATCTGTCATTTGTGGATCTGTTTGTCTGAGTATAATTAAATATGAGATCTGTGTTTATAGCATATTGGGAGTATTCAGATTCATCTTAGTCACTTAGGTTGAGATTTGATTTGTTTTGGACAAGTGGAGTAAGGTTTAGGTTGCAACAGTCACTAGTAAGGGTGTTTGGATCAGTGTAGTTTACTGATATAGAGGTGGTTTCAGAATTTGTTCTTGGTTTAAAATTATCATATCAGTTAGTAGTAAGTTTAATCAAGCATTAGGTTCATCAAAAGTCAAAACTACTCTTGAACCAGCAAAATAGTTTGCTGTTTGAAATTAGTGCTAGTCTAACAAATTTCTTTGTTGCATATCTAGTTAATTTAGCTTATTATAGCTGCATAGTAGTTTAGTATAGTATAATTAAGCATTTAGGATAATCAGAGTTTAGATTTAGTCAACTTATATTCAAAATTCAAAAGTCAAAATAGTCCCATACTCAGTTTTTGGACAGATTTTTGTGAGCTTTTCTAGTGTTCAATTTTTGTTGAAAATACTTTTTGTTTACTGATTTGTGGAGTTTAGTAGTTAAGGAGTCAATATCAAAAAGAAAAAAAATCAGTTTGGAGCTTATTCTCTTATAGAAAAAGCTGTCTAAAGTTGGTTGTAAGAACCTGCAGTACCCTGCACCTCAGTCATCAACCTTATTTCTTGGGAACTGTTAGGTTAGTAGATTGGAACTAGGATCTAGTTTATTGGTGGTTTTTGTATCTCAGCTAGTTGGTAGTCATTTTGCACCCATAAGTTTCATCTATACAGCTTATTTGCTTACCTTAAGTGCTTATTCAAGTGAGGTGATTGAAACTAAAGTCTGCCATTTAGATCAGGGCTGCAAGTGCTATATTTTGATCATACCCTGAGTTAATTGGTTCATTTAAGTTCATTTGCACCTTAAGTTGCTGATTCAGTTGAGATTTTGCTTGCTACTTATCTGCTTTGCTTATTGCTTATTTTAAATTGTGCTTATTGGACTGTTTTTAGCCTTATCTGTGTTTCTGAGTTGCATTTGGCATGAGTTCTGTTTCATTAAGCTCTAATAAGTTCAAATATCATTGGGTCAAAGTCTTGGTCAACTGGGTCAAACATTGCTTATCAATAAGCACTTTTCAATAAGCTGTTTTGAGCTAATCAGCATTTCCAGTGCTTATTTTCCACTTTTTATATTTTTCCTAGATTTAAAATATTATTTTAGATTTTCCCTGAAATTTTCATATTTTTCTGAGTTAGTTTGCTATTTTTCCTATTTAATTTTCATTTTTAATTACTTTTTAATTACTGAAAAATACAAAAAAATCAGAAAAATCCCAGAAAAATCCAAAAATATTTTATAAAATTATTTTTAGTTATTTTAGAATTTTAGAAATTTATTTTGCATTTTTCCCATTTATTTTGAATTTATTTTGAATTTTTAATTAGATTTAATAGTTTTTTAATTTCCAAAAATTACACAAAAAGCCAAAAAAATTAGTTTTTAGTATTAAAATTACTTTCTAGTTATTTTATAATTTTCAAAATTTATTTTTCATTTTTCTCACTTTATTTCCATTTTCTTTTAATTTTTTAATTAGTTAATTAGTATTTAATTCATAAAAAAATTAATAAAATGTCAAAAAAATATTTTTCTTTTTCTCAAAATTTTCTTTTATCATTTTTTACTTTTGAAAATTATTTCCAAGTCCGTAGGAGTCGTGTAGCTTAAAAGTCGCGTTTTATTTCGTACGTTTACGTTTATTTTCCGTTTTAGCTTACGGTTTTTGATTTTACGTTGCGTTTCTAGTTGCCTTATTTGAATTACGTGTTTAGTTGATTATTTGTGCTTCATTTACTATTTCATTAGTGTAATCCCATCAAAATCACTTTTCACCACTTTCACGACACGTTTCACGAACCGGGAATTCAAAATTCGATTCACACCTTCACACGGACTACGACCTCGGGTTATCCGTATTTCTTTGCGGATCTCTTGAGTAATACTTATACTATATATATAACTTGATTTACACACGAATCAAAAATTTTGGCGCCGCTGCCGGGGAAGGTTGAAGTGAATTTTTCGTTTTCGTTTTTCGAAATTGTGTTTTGAAAACCTTCCTTGTATATATTTACTATAAAAACCAAAAAAATTTGAAAAATCAAAAACACTTTTCCTAAAGTGTTTTCAAAAATACCAAAAAAAAAATAATAAAGTTACAGCCTCGACTCGACCGAAAGGAAGGGCGTTGTAAACCAAATAAGTCTCCCAATATAACTACGCGTGAAATTAATTGCTAATCAGATTACTTTTGATTCTACGACCGAATAAGCGGAAAATACGGAAGCTTTGACATTAAATTGCAAGCTGAAGAGAGATTCATTCTTCTCTCCCGTTCCGTCGCGAGTAAGTTTAAAGGAAACGGTTTACGATTAACGTAACGTTTGAAAAAGAGAAAAAAAAACAAAAGTATAAGTTTTTGAATTTTGCTTTATAAAAACAAAAATACAAAAAGATTTTCCTTTTCAAATTTGGTTTTCCTTTTATTTTTCAAAATTTGAGTTTTTGTGGTGTATGAACACCCGTTCATCTTCTAAACGTCTTATTTCTCCATTATCGAACCCCGAGAGTTTGATACGTCACACACACAAAGTTCGTTTCCCTAACATTACGGAAATGGAACAAAACAACCACAACAATCAACACCCTCCGGTGGGTGTTGTTCAAAATGCACCAGCTCCCGATCTCCGAACGATGGAGGAGCTGTGTCAACCGACAATGCACGGTAGAGGCGGTCCGATTGCCCCTCTCAATATTGAGGCTACGGATTCTGGACTTAAGCACCACATGATTCAACAAGTCCAAAATTCATGCCAATTTCACGGATTACCGGGTGACGATGCCAACAAGCATCTCGACAAATTTTTAACCGTCACCCAAAGTATGAAACAACATGGGGTCTCCGATGACGCCCTTCGTCTTTCTCTCTTCCCCTATTCTCTTACACATCATGCCACCGCTTGGTTTGATCGTCTTCCCAAGAACTCGATTCATACCTTCGAAGAAATAATATCGAAGTTCTTGGCGAAATATTTTCCACCATCGATGGTGATGAAACTTCGAAACGATATTAGCAATTTCCGTCAGCTTCCCGACGAATCTTTATTCGAAGCTTGGGAACGCTATAAGCTTGCTATTGATCGGTGTCCAAACCATAACATGCTTCTTGTTACGATAATTGATACGTTTTACAATGGTTTGACTTTGCGACATCAGGACACGATCAATGCAGCTGCGGGTGGAACTTTTATGAAACGACGTCCTGAAGATTGTTACGAACTTATTGAGAATATGACTGCTCATTACAATTACTGGGATTCCTCTGCCGAGAGGAATGAGTCAAGAACAACCGTTGCTCACAATTCTTCTACGTCTAATTCTGAAATAGCCGCAATTACTAAGAAACTCGATGATTTGTCGACTGCTGTTTTACGAATGCACCAAACGTCTCAGAATCAAAATCAAGTCAAAAACCATCAAGTCAATATGGTCAACAATGTTTGTGAGACTTGTGGTGGTCCTCATTCATATTTTGAGTGCCCAGCCACCGGTGGCTTCACTCACGAGAATGTGTATGCTACTTCGGGAACCTATAATATGGGCGGTAACGGATACCAACCACAGGGTGACCGAAATCTTCTTAGCTACCGTTCGAACCATTATGTTGGACCACCCGGTTTCAATCAACCGACTTAAGTAAATCAAGTTAATCAAAATGTGCAAAACCGAAATCATCAATTTAATCACAATGCTAATCAAAACCGGATGAACAATGGTTTTCAGAATCAAAATCATGGTTTTCAAAATCAAAATCGGGGAAATTATAATCAAGGCCCGAATCAAGGGAATTTTCAAGGAAACTATAATGTTAATCATGGGAATTATAATCATGGAAATCAGAATTTTCAGAATCAAGGTTTCAATAACAACAATCGTGGTCAAAATTTTCAAAATTCAGTTGTGAATCAGTCGTCTTCAGATGAATTACTCAAGCAGTTTATGAAAAGTCAAGAGGAAATGAATAAAATGTTAATCAATCAAATGTCCTAATTGAAGAAGTCTTTAAATGATCGACCCCCGGGTTCGGGTACTCTTCCAAGCAACACGATCGCTAACCCGAGGGGCGATGCTAAGGCGATCACGACTAGGAGTGGTGTTATAATCGATGGACCAACGGCTCCGACTACCCCTTCTTCTTCTTCGTCTCCAAAGGTAGTCGTCCATGAAACCGAGGCGACAACGGATACGGAAATTCCTAGTAATAATGGAAGGACCGAGAACATCCAACCTCCGGTGGTCCCGACGTCCAAAGGAAAAGATAAAGTTGTTAACGAAACTGAGAAAGAAACTCCCGTCAAAAAAAATTTGCCTTATCCGTCACGCTTAAACGAACAAAAGCACCGTGAGAAAGATAAAAACCAGATGGAAAAGTTTTATTAGATTTTTCAAGAATTACATTTTGACATAAGTCTCGCGGATGCTATACTTTTGATGCCTAAATTTGCTTCTATGCTAAAAGGTCTTTTGAATAATAAGGAAAAATTGTTTGAAATATCACGAACCCAGATGAATGAGAATTGCTCGGCAGTTATCCTCAAAAAGCTTCCCGAAAAGCTTGAAGACCCCGGACGATTTCTCATTCCGTGTAATTTTCCTGGGATGGTTCAATGCTTCGCCTTGGCCGATCTTGGTGCTAGCATTAACCTAATGCCGTTATCTATTTGGAAGAAGTTGTCTTTACCCGAATTAACTCCGACTTGCATGACCCTCGAGCTAGCCGACCGAACTACTTCCCGCTCGATGGGAATAGCCGAGGATGTCTTTGTTAATGTGGGAAAATTCCATTTCCCTGCCGATTTTGTCGTTGTTGATTTTGATGCTGATCCGCGGGTGCCTCTCATTCTCGGGAGAGGTTTCCTAAGGACTGGCCGTGCTTTAATTGATGTTTTCGATGAAGAAATTACCCTACGCGTTGGTACCGAAGCCGTAACTTTTAACTTAGATCAAACCACAAGGTACTCCTCCGAGTCTGACAAATATTCCGTTAACCGAGTCGACGTTATCGACAAAGTTACGGAGGAGTATGCTCAAGAGTTACTTGGTTTTACCGAACATGCTTCGAGTGGCAATCCCACTCATTCTTCTGAACCAATAATTTCCGATCCTTCCCCTTCCCTTACTCCGTTTGAGGGAAGTGATTTCATTTTGGAAGAGATCGAGGCCTTTCTTGCTAATGATTCGATTTCACCGGAAATTGATCATTCCAATTGTGACCCGGAGGGAGATGTTCTTTTGATTGAGAAATTATTAAATGAAGATCCCAACCCGTCCCTCCCTCCGCTTGACCTTAAAATGGCCGACGTAAAAGAAGTTAAGCCGTCTACTGAGAATCCTCCGGAGCCCGAGCTCAAGGATTTACCTCCTCATCTCGAATACGCATTTTTGGAAGGAACCGACAAACTTCCTGTCATTATTTCGAAAGAACTTAAAGATGAGGAGAAGAAACGTCTCTTAGATGTGCTCAGGAAGCATAAGAGTGCCATCGCTTGGCAAATTTCTGATATTAAGGGTATCGACCCTCGTTTTTGCACGCATAACTTACTTGAAGACAACTACAAACCGTCCGTTCAGCAACAACGACGGGTTAACCCGAAAATTCATGAGGTTATCAAAAAGGAAGTTATCAAACTCCTCGATGCCGGAATGATTTATCCAATCTCGGATAGCTCTTGGGTTAGCCCGGTCCACTGCATACCGAAGAAAGGTGGAATGACCGTCGTAACAAATGAAGATAATGAATTGATTCCGACACGTCTTGTTACCGGATGGAGAGTTTGTATTGATTATCGTAAATTGAATGATGCGACTCGTAAGGATCATTTCCCACTTCCATTTATGGATCAAATGCTAGAATGCCTAGCGGGAAATGAGTTCTATTGTTTTCTTGATGGATTTTCCGGCTATTTTCAAATACCTATTGACCCTCCGGACCAGGAAAAGACTACCTTTACTTGTCCTTATGGTACGTTTGCCTATCGTCGTATGCCTTTTGGCTTATGCAATGCTCCAGGCACGTTCCAAAGGTGTATGATGTCTATATTTTCGGACATGATCGAGAAAACCATGGAAGTTTTCATGGATGATTTCTCGGTTTATGGAGATTCTTTCACTTCGTGCCTCTCCCATTTAGAAAATATGCTGAAACGGTGTGAAGACACCAACTTGGTTCTAAATTGGGAAAAATGCCATTTCATGGTCAAAGAGGGCATTGTCCTCGGCCATAAGATATCAAAATCCGGGATTGAGGTCGATAGAGCTAAAGTCGACGTGATTGCAAAATTACCTCATCCCACGACCGTTAAAGGAATTAGAAGTTTTCCCGGTCATGCCGGCTTTTACCGATGTTTTATTCAAGACTTTTCTAAGATAGCCCGGCCTCTGACCCACTTGCTTGAAAAAGATGCTCCGTTTATCTTCTCAAATGAATGCATCGAAGCATTCAATTTTCTTAAAAAGAAGTTAACGGAGGCTCCCATCTTAGTTGCCCCCGATTGGGACTTGCCTTTCGAGCTAATGTGCGATGCTAGCGATTATGCCATTGGTGCAGTCCTGGGGCAACGCAAGACTAAGCATTTTCAGCCGATACACTATGCTAGTAAAACAATGACCGATGCTCAATACCATTATACGACTACTGAGAAAGAAATGTTTGCCGTCATTTACGCTTTTGAAAAGTTTCGACCTTATTTGCTTTTAAAGAAATGCATAGTGTATACGGATCATTCGGCTCTTAAGTACCTTATGGCAAAGCAAGATGCTAAGCCACGCTTGATGCGGTGGGTTCTACTCCTTCAAGAATTCAATGTTGAAATTCGAGATAAAAAGGGAGCTGAAAACCTTGCTGCTGATCACCTATCACGTTTAGAGAATCCCCACCAAGGTGTTTTCGAGAAAAAGGAGATTAACGAAGCATTTCCTCTCGAGACATTGGGGAGTTTATCACATTGTGATTCTAGTACCCCATGGTTCGCCGACTTTGCGAATTACCATGCGGGGAATTTTATCCGGAAAGGGATGTCGTTCCAGCAGAAGAAAAAATTCTTCAAAGATGTTAAGCATTATTTCTGGGACGATCCCTACTTGTTTAAGATATGTGCGGATCAAGTGATCCGGCGGTGCGTTCACGACAACAAATCTGCTGAAATTCTTATGGCATGCCACAATGGACCCACGGGGGGACATCATGGTGCCAACTTCACCGCTAAGAAAGTTTTTGATTCCGGCTTCTACTGGCCGATGATTTACCGGGATGCTCATGAGTTGGTTAAATCATGTGATTTTTGCCAGCGTCAAGGAAAAATTTCTCAGAAGGACGAGATGCCTCAAAATGCCATCCAAGTCTGTGAAATTTTTGACGTCTGGGGTATCGATTTCATGGGTCCATTCCCGTATTCTCGTGGTAACAAATATATACTCGTGGCTGTCGACTACTTGTCCAAATGGGTCGAAGCGAAGGCGCTACCCACCAATGACGCCCGAGTTGTTGTGAAATTTCTTAAAAGTCTCTTCGCCCGATTCGGTGCACCTCGTGCTATTATAAGCGACCGTGGGACCCATTTCTGTAATGACCAATTCGCTAAAGTTATGCTCAAATATGGTGTCACACATCGTCTTTCTACGGCATATCATCCACAGACGAGTGGTCAAGTTGAGGTCTCAAATCGTGGCTTGAAACGAATTTTAGAAAGGACCGTAGGTGAACATCGTGCTTCATGGGCCGATAAGTTAGATGATGCACTTTGGGCCTTCCGTACAGCTTACAAAACACCCATTGGGTGCACTCCTTACAAGCTGGTTTACGGGAAGGCCTGCCATTTGCCCTTTGAACTTGAACACAAGGCCTACTGGGCCTTGAAACATGCTAATTTTGACCTTCAAACCGTGGGTGATTACCGTAAAGTTCAATTGAATGAATTAGTCGAGCTTCGTGATCAGGCCTATGAGAATTCTTTGATCTACAAAGAGAAGACAAAGAGGATTCACGATGCTAAAATTAAAGATCGTGTCTTCAATATTGGTGACCGAGTCCTTCTTTTCAATTCTCGATTAAAGATTTTCTCGGGCAAGTTAAAAACCCGTTGGTCTGGACCATTCACCATTACCCAAGTATTTCCTTATGGAACCGTTGAGCTTTCTCAACCTAATGGTCCCAATTTTAAGGTGAATGGTCATCGTATCAAACATTATTTCGGAGGGGACATACCACCCATGGTTGTCCCGGATCTCCAGAATTTCCCCAAGGACGATTAAATTAGGGGATCGAGTCAAGCTCATGTGACTCGGTAATCAAAAACAAGTGCTTCGTGGGAGGCACCCCATGCTTATCCATTTTCATTTTATCTATTTTCTATTTTCTTTAATAACGTGACGTGAGGGGGGCGACCCTTTCCAAACTCATGTTTTCGTGGTTGTTTTTGAATGTTCAGAAATTTCCCTGAAGTTTGAGGACTCTCGTGCTCGTGGTTTGTCATTCTCTCCACTCGAGTCTCATCCTTCGCTGCTCTTTCGGAAATTCACCATATCCAAAATCTTATCGACTAACGTTTATCTCTTGGCATACTTAATAAACGGCCTTAGATTTTACATAGGATTACCTTTACCCTTTAAACATTGAGGACAATGTTTCACTTTAGTCTGGGGGGGGGGGGGGGGTGAAGCTTCGATTCGATTTGACCTGTACTATCGTCTGAGCTGTTTAACTTACGCAACTCCGTTTTCCACCAAAAATTTTAATTTTTATCATCGCTTTATAAATAAATAAAAAAAAGTGAAAAAGAGTGAAAAAATAAAATATATATATGATATGAATAATAAGTTTTGACACCTTGTTTTGACTTTCCTACCGGCGAGAGTAGAAATAAATGTTCCGACTTGACCGGGCGTGTTGAACCCTAGCTTGTTTCCCTTAACCAAAATAATCAAAAGATTATAGCTAAGCATCCGCGGATCTCATTATTTGGGATTTTAAATTTGCGGAGATCGAGGAATGGTATAGTTTATTTAGAAGTTTCGTGCTATACACGGATCGCATTACTGGGATTTAAAAAACCCACGAGAGGTACTTGTGGCCTCCTTGTTCCCATCAGAAACGTCACCAATATATAATAGATGTCTAGGATTAATTAAGGGTATACGGTCTGGGCAATACTTAGTTTTTTCTCGTTCCCAACAAAATCTCTGCATTTGGGGGTTTGGTACACATAGGGGTACTGCCAGTGTTACGGTGAAATAGACTATTGCATCTTGCCGGTTCGCAGTCGATGTTGTGATCTTAGTAAAGGCCGTAGGACTCGGGGTTTGGCATATGATTATGAATATCAATAATAATAGTCCAAAGCCAAATAAAAAGACAGAGGAATCCAAAGCTATAAAAAAAAGCAGCGGATAGAAATCCAAAGTCATAATAAAGCTCTTACATCTTGGCGGCTTATAAACCGTTGACTGTAAAAGAATGAAGGACTAAGGACCAAAGTATTATTAAAGTGCTTATGATTATGCAAAAATGCCAAGCTTCGACTCCGGGGGTTTCCCTAATAAAAAGCTTCCTTTTCGGGTATCAAACATGGTATGTCTCGGTCGTAAATAAAAAGGGAGCCTCCACAAATCATGTTAAATCAGAGACCTTCATGTGGACCCGATTTCTGTCTGCAGGGGTTTTCGAGGGAAAGTTTGGAAACTACTTAGCGTTCAAATTTTGTGCTCTTATCGGACTAACAAATATCGAAACGAGAAAATATGAAGCAATTCATTTCTCACAATTAAAATCTTGAGATACAAAACTTAGGACCTGGGAACAAGAGGTAATACACAAGTAACTTTTGTGGGTAGTGTTAGCATCTAACTTCTGGGTAAACAATGATCTCGATTTTACGCTTAGTTTGGGAGCTTGTGAAAAATCAAGGATGATGATTTTTATCCGTACGGTCTCTTCTCTATGAGAAGTGTTTCTACTCGTTGACCCTAAAATTTATCAACAGATAAGAATTGATAATGAAAGTCAAAACAAACCGTCACATATATATGAAAAAGAACAAAAATAGTAGTTGTAGTGTTATTCATAAAAATCGGAAAACAGGGCGTTTTTTAGAATAAATGATTTTACTATCTCTTTTGAACATCATTGCTACTTTACAACGTCAGTAAAAAGAGGTTTTGAAATTATTTATCTCTTAAGCGTGAGGTGATGACATTGCGTGAGGGCACGGCAATACCTTAGTCTGGGGGATTTTGATGAGTGCTTAATCACTCATCCTTTTTAAGCCTTATTTCAAACCAAAAACACAAAATACTAATCAAATATGCCAAGAGAATGTGTGTTTTTGTATTTGTGTATGTGCAGGTACGGATATGAGAAAAATGAACGAAAACAAAGCAAAACCGACAAAAACGAGCACGAGAATGGAAAAAAGTCAAAAGCCGGAGCCGGGGAAGCAAAATGATCAAGGAAAGCTCAAATTATCAATTTAAGTCCTCAGAGATTCTTAAAGTTACAAGAAAAGTCCCTGGACAAAGTTTTGAGAAATTGGCAACATCAGTCCCTGCAGTTTCAAATCTTGGCAAATATGGTCCTTTAATGAATGTTAGAAGAAAAATCATCAGTGGTCCTCCAATATTCAAGAAAGTACAATTTATACCCTTGGATAGAAGATTGGTGTAATTACAGAATTGATCCCTGGAATTTCAGAGTTTACATAATAGGTCCTTGTGATTTTTACTACTCCTAAATCTAAATTTACACAACCGGATCCAAGATTAATAACAACCCAACACACCACATCCCAAGCCCAACCCCAAGATACATAAGCCCACCACTCTTTTACCCTATACCCGGCCCACACTTGCTACCCAATACCCCGGTCAAACAACACAAAACCCGGTCAACTCATACCCCAAATAATAAAAACACCCAACACAACTTCCCGCCCCCCAATTTCAATACTTACCCAGAAATTGTACTATTCCTAGAACCTTAATTACCCCACGCCCAAAATTACCCTTTCCAAGTAATAATTACCCAATCATCAGTCTTCTAGAAGGTGTCAGGTAGGACAGAGAATGTCAGATGTGTACGTGGACCAATAGGACAACATCACGAGGATCAATCACAATCCATCAATCAATCAAAGGGCTGATATCACAACTTGGGGACCAAGGAGAGATGAAGGGCTGATATTGCATCAAAGAAACACACTTCCAGAAGGCTCCTCAACCCTAGCAGCTCCCAAATCGTGTATAAATACCCCCTCCCCTAGTCATTGTGTGTGCCATTTTTTGTATTTTTATGCTGTTAATTTCTCTTTGTAATGAATTTCCTTTTATTAATGAAAAAGTTTGCTTAATTTCTTTAATTACTTGTTTTATTTAATTTACTTTTATTTTCTGCATATTTAGATAAGTAGTTCAAGCTTATTGTTTCCATTTCATAACAGTTATTGATTGGGTCTAAACCGTCAGATTATTATTGACCAAGGTCAAGAAGTCAAAGACAGCCTAGAATCAATACTCCGGTGATAGTGTAGTGTTTCCCCGGGTCGTTAAAGTCCCAGCGAGATTGAAATGGTGCTTTGGAAATCGTTTATGAGTGAGTGGGACTGAGGACAGTAGCCCAGATGATATGGAATTGATTTTGCTACTGTTATTTTGGTATTGGTACACAGATATAATATTCACAAAAATCAGATACCAGATATATGCACAAATTCACAATTAAGATCACGTAACGGACTGGAAAAGTGGGTTTTTGGTACTTATCAAACTACAGGGGGTGCTTTTGACACTTTTTGAAACTTAAAATTAAAAATGAAAAATGAAATTATGAAAATGATTAAAATACTATTTAAATATTATTTAATTAATTAAACTATTTAAAATCTAAATTAAAACCTAATTTAAATAAACTAAAAATGACAAATGATTTAAATTAAACTAAAAATTAACAAAAATATTTTCTAAACCTAAATTAGAACTTGAAGAAAGTATAAAAAATAAAAATAAATATTTTTGTCTTTTTGTGGTTTTGTTATTAATTAAAAACTATTTAACTTAATTTAACTAACTAAACTACTTTAAATTAATATTAATACTAAATTAACTTAGAAAATTAAGATAAAATTTATAAAATTACTTAACCATCACTGGAATCCTACAAAATTATAAAAACTCTAAAAATTATGTTTTAAGATTAAACAACTAATTATTTACCTTTTAATTAACTTAAGTCTATTTTAAACAAATAAAATAAGAAAAATAGAAAATGAACAGTGGAATCTCAAAATATATTTTCTAAAAACTTATTATACTATATTAGAGCTAGGAAAAATATAAAAACTAAATTTAACCTTATAAAAACTAAATAAGCTATTTAATACTTGATATTAATTAATAATAAAGAAAATTAAAATTAAATATAATTAACACTAAATGACAAAATAAAAATCTGAAAGAATTATCAAAATTACTTTACTATATAAGGTATTTAATAAAAATATAAAAACACTAGTGACTTAATTAAAATCTAAAAATGAAAATTAAAATTAAATTGAATTAAATAGAAACTATCACTTATTTTAACTTTGGATTTTTTGGATTTTTCTTTTACAGAACTATTTTATAACCTAAAATAACAAACTTTTGTGAAAACACTTTTCAAGATAGCTTATAAATAAGCTATAAGCACCCCCTTGGCTTACACAGTTGACTTATGTTGACTGTGTGGTCAATTTAGGTCAAATGGCTTTGGGTGGGGTCCACAATGGTAAAAGTGAGTTCCAACAAACTTAACAATCACAAATAAGTCAGAAACAACAACTCTTGATCTCAAATAGGCTAGTAAAAACCAAATAAGCACTTTTGCAACTTGAAATTGAACTCAGAAATAGGACAATCTTTATGGCTATTTCCAGGTGGGGTCCACTGAGTCTTAGGTCAAACAAGTGGTCAATGTCTGATCCCTGGTAGGAGGGGGTAGAGCAAACTAGCTTATGGGTTGTGGGACCCACTGTGGTGGTCACAAAACCACCTCAAAGTGGGTGATGTGGGTGAGTCTGCTGATGTGCAGGGCACAACCTTGCCCTGCAGCTTACTTCCAAAGCTTGTGGAAGCTTATAGAAAATTTGCAAAAATAAAACAAGCTTGGATTCCTGAGGTTTAGGTGGTAGATTCTAATCTCCAAAAGTTTCAAGTCCCAATTTACTTTCCTAAATTCTAGAAAATTCACCCAATTTTAGTGTTTCTGCAAGAACAAATGATTTTGACTTTTTGATTAATGCCTATAGTTGACTAATATGAACTTTAATCCTAATTTTCTACTTGATTATGATGTTTTAAGATGATTTAAGCCCAAATTACCCTAAACCACTCAAATATGATTGGAAATTGGGACTGAGCCACACTTTAACCAATCAGAGAGGGTGTAAGAGAGCTTGTTTCTAGGATTTTGACTATTACTTGTTTAAGGCACCAATTTTATCAGATCTGGGACCTAACTAAGCCTAAAGCAACTCACAAACACCAAAGTTATAACACTGCAACAACAATAGTAGCTAGCAAATAGCTATTCCAAACACTACTTATAGAAACAGATTTTTAATGAAACAAGTATGCTAATGATTTAAAGTTATTCTATTGATCAGAAACTATTAATTAAGTAATAAGAAAGTAAAATGAGCAACCTAGAACTACTATTGAGCACTCTAAATAGAAATTTGGATCAAAAAGGAATTGCTTACAAATTTTTGCACACCTGCTGTAATCATGAACCAAGGACCAGAAAACCTTTCCTAACATCCCCCATGGGATTCTAACCCAAGGCCATCCAAGATACACCCTGCTCCAGCTTTGATAACCATGATGGTGGACCCTTTGACTTTGATTGACTTTTTAATATTTTGAGCTTTTGATTACTAAACTGATTTTAATTATTACTAATAGCTTATATAAGCTATAAGGGAGCTTATGTGAGCCTAGGAGTCCAGTACATTACACACTAACTATCATTAAACTAAACAGCTTATTGAAATTTTGAAATAAACTTGCAATAGATGAAACAGTTAAGGAAACTTGAAATTTATTGATCAAAAGGAATTACAATACATGAAAGATGATTAAAACACTGCTTAAAAGCTTTAAGTTATACTAAGAATTGAAATTGCATTTAAACGAAATACATAAAACTAAATTAACTAACTAACTTCTCTTCCTTGCACTGCTCTTCTATTTATAGCCATTCTTTAGGGTTCCCATGAGCTTCTGATCAAATCCCACTTTGAATTACAACCATTGGATCACTTTAGACTCTTAATTTGATGCCACGTGTTTTTTGGCGGGAAAAGAAGTTTGGGAGTTTTTGGACTGGGATTGCAACTTGGGGGGGGGGGGGGGTGGCATTAATTGCTGAGGTGATATAAGGTGCAGAGGGGTGTGGGAGGGTGATGATGGTTTGGTAGCAAGTGGTGGTGGTGGATGAGGGTGGTTTTGCAGGTTTACGGGGTGGTTTTTGGGGGTGAGGGTGGTTTGGTCAAACTGGGTTTGACCGGGGTTATTTAAAACGGTTTTGTGGGTGAGGTGGGCTAAGGAATGGGCTTGGGGTATCTTGGGCTCAAAATAATTGAAATGGAAATGGGTTATGTGGACTAGTATGGAGTAGTATTTATTTTTGGTCCGGATTTGGTTTTTGGATTCACAAGGACCTTTTTTGTAATTTTTGCAAAGTTTGAGGGTGAGATTTGGCATGTTTTTAATTTGTTTCCAAGGGTATAATATGCCATATCATGAATAGTACAAGGTCCCTTTGGTAATTTTTCAATTTATTTTTCACCAGGGACTGAAACCGTCAAACTTTCAAACTTCAGGGACCATTTGTGTAATTTTCACCAAACTTTCCACTAAGGACCAATCCTGTCATAAAAGGTTAGTGCAAGGACAAAATTTGTTTTTCTCAATGTTTTTCATATCCCAGGGACCATTTTTGACAATTTTCAAAGTTCAGGGACTAAACTTGACATTTTGTGAAACTTTTCACCAAAGGACTATTTATGTAACTTTTTGATTTATAAGGACCTTTGGTGACTTTTTCAAGTTTTTAGAATGACCAGGGACTAGATTTGACAACTTTTGAAAGTTGGGGGACTGAAACTGCCAATTATGCAAACTTTGTGCGTTTTTCATCTGTTTTTGGTATTTTTGCATTTGAGACATGTAAAACACTTTCCTGGGATATTTTCACTATTTTGATTCATTATTGAGTGCTTTTGGATGTTTTGGCAGTTCAGAAATGGTAAAAATGATGAGTATTTACACACTCATCAATCCCCCACACTAAAACATTGCTAGTCCCTAGCAATCTTTTGAGAAAAACCTAATGGATTTGAAATTCTCTTTACCAAGAGCCATCACTTCTGGAGTAGCCAGGTGTAAGAACTGTGGCACACCTGATAACCGTGTGATTTTGAGCAAACCACCAGCTGTCAACGGATTTGATTTGTCTTTACCAAGAGCCATTTGCTCTTGGACTAGCCAGCATCTTGATGGACTAAGTCAACATCTTGGTGAGCTGAATACCAATTATGGATTTTCCACTGCCTTTACCACAAGCCATAATCTTGTGGGCTAGCCAACTCATTTGCTTATGAGGATACGGGGGAGCTGAGGAACCATACAATTTTTGGCAAATTGCCAGCCATCAACGGGTTTGAGATGTCTTTACCAAGAGCCGTTTGCTCCTGGACTAGCCAATCCCTTTGTCATTTAGACTTTGGCGGACTGATTACCACAAAAAATTTTGAAATAAAGTGAAAAATTTTTGAAAAATTTAGGCCTAAAAATGGGGGTACTTAGAAAGTTTTGTGATAAAATTCGTAAGAATTTCCCCCCCCCCCCCACACTAGAACTGAATATTGTCCTCAATATTCAAAGTCCCGGCTATTATGCCGAATCTCTGAACGGAAAAAGCTAATATTCGATGCTAACTGTGGAAATATGGATTTTATTTTTCACTTTATTTATCTGTACATACAATCACACTTTTTTTTTTTTTTTTTTTTTTTTTTTTTTTTTTTTTGTGTGTGAATACATATTTACTTTTCAACAGGTGGGGGACGGCCACTCCCCCACACTAGGGTGGTAGAAAGTAGAAAGAAGTCAGAAATACGGGTGAAAACCCATATATGTTGCTAATTTTTGTTCACCGAGTCGCCAGCTTGACTCGATCCCCGAATTCAATTGTCCTTGGGGAAAGTTTGGAGATCCGGGACAACCATGGGTGGTATGTCCTCTCCAAAATAGTGTTTCAATCTATGACCATTCACTTTGAAGTTGGGACCTTCGGGTTGAGATAATTCAACAGTCCCGTATGGATATACTTTAGCAATAGTGAATGGTCCGGTCCATCGGGTTTTTAATTTCCCCGAGAAGATCTTTAATCTCGAATTGAAAAGAAGGACTCTGTCACCGACGTTGAAAACTCGGTTCTTAATCTTAGAGTCGTGAATCTTCTTTGTCTTTTCTTTGTAGATCAAAGAGTTCTCGTAGGCTTGATCACGAAGTTCGTTTAATTCATTGAGTTGAACCTTACGGTGATCACCCGCTTTATGAAGGTCGTAGTTAGCATGTTTCAAGGCCCAGTAGGCTTTGTGCTCGAGCTCGATCGGTAAATGACACGCCTTCCCGTATACAAGCTTGTATGGAGTACACCCAATGGGTGTTTTGTAAGCTGTACGGAAGGCCCAGAGTGCATAGCACGGTTTTCACCTACTGTCCTCTCAAGAATCCGTTTAATACCACGGTTGGAAACCTCCACCTGCCCACTTGTTTGGGGGTGATATGCGGTGGAAAGACGATGAGTAACACCGTACTTAAGCATGACTTTTGCAAATTGATCATTGCAAAAGTGAGTACCGCGATCACTAATGATGGCACGTGGGGTTCCAAAACGAGCAAAGAGGGATTTCAAGAATTTCACAACTACTCGGGCATCATTAGTGGGTAAGGCCTTAGCCTCAACCCATTTTGACAAGTAGTCAACAGCCACGAGTATGTATTTGTTTCCACGAGAAGATGGGAATGGCCCCATAAAATCAATGCCCCAGACGTCAAAGATTTCACAAACTTGAATAGCATTTTGTGGCATTTCGTTCTTTTGTGAAATATTCCCGTGACGCTGACAAGCATCACAGGCTTTGACTAACTCGTGGGCATCCTTATAGATCGTGGGCCAATAGAAACCGGAATCAAACACCTTTTTGGCGGTGTAGTTAGGACTATGGTGGCCCCCGGTGGGTCCAGCATGGCAAGCCTTGAGAATATCAGCGGCTTCCTGTCCGTATACACATCGCCTGATGACTTGATCGGCACAGATTTTGAAGAGGAAGGGGTCGTCCCAGAAATAATGTTTGACGTCTTTAAAAAATTTGTTTTTCTGTTGGGACGTCATCCCCTTCACGATGAAGTTACCCGCATGGTAATTTGCAAAGTCGGCAAACCATGGGGTAGTAGAGTCACCACGAAAAGTAACCGCACTGAGTGTCTCGAGAGGGAATGTTTCATTTATTTCTTGTTTCTCGGACACATCTTGATGTGGGTTTTCTAATCGTGAGAGATGATCAGCAGCAAGGTTCTCAGCTCCTTTTTTATCACGAATAATGATATCAAATTCCTGAAGGAGGAGAACCCAACGGAGAAGCCTCGGCTTTGCATCTTGCTTTGCAAATAGGTACTTCAAAGCCAAGTGATCCGTATACACCACGCATTTGGTCAGGATCAAGTATGGCCGGAATTTCTCAAAGGCATACACCACAGCTAGGAGTTCTTTTTCAGTGGTGGTGTAATGACTCTGAGCCTCGGTCATAGTTTTACTTGCGTAGTGTATAGGCTGAAAGTATTTTTCTTTTCGTTGCCCCAAGACCGCACCTATGGCAAAATCACTAGCATCGCACATAAGCTCAAAAGGTAGGTCCCAATCGGGGGCAACAAGAATCGGTGCCTCGGTAAGCTTTTTCTTTAATGTTTCAAAAGCTTCGATGCACTCAGGAGAGAAGATGAAAGGAGCATCCTTCTCGAGGAGATGGGTCATAGGCCGGGCAATCTTAGAAAAATCTTGGATAAACCTACGGTAGAAGCCGGCATGACCCAAAAAGCTCCTAACACCTTTTACGGTGGTGGGATGAGGTAATTTAGCAATGACATCGATTTTGGCTTTGTCAACCTCAATCCCGTTCTTTGAAATTTTATGGCTGAGGACTATGCCCTCTTTAACCATAAAGTGACTCTTCTCCCAGTTGAGACTCAAATTCGTTTCTTTGCAACGTTTAAGCATTTGTTCCAAGTGGGAGAGACAGGTCTGAAATGAATCCCCGATGACTGAAAAGTCATCCATGAATACCTCCATAGTTTTCCCGATCATGTCGGAAAAAATAGACATCATGCACCTCTGGAACGTGCCTGGTACATTACATAAGCCGAAAGGCATACGTCTGTAAGCAAAAGTTCCGTAGGGGCATGTGAAGGTAGTCTTCTCTTGATCCTGGGGATCAATGGGGATTTGGAAGTAACCCGAAAAACCATCGAGGAAGCAGTAGTATTCATTCCCCGCAAGTCGTTCAAGCATCTGGTCCATAAAAGGGAGAGGGAAATGGTCTTTACGGGTGGCGTCATTTAACTTTCGATAGTCAATACATACTCGCCAACCCGTGACCAAACGAGTTGGAATCAACTCGTTATCCTCGTTGGTGACAACGGTAATGCCACCCTTTTTAGGGACACAATGAATTGGGCTAACCCAAGGACTGTCAGATATAGGGTAAATCAATCCCGCATCAAGAAGTTTAAGAACTTCTTGTTTGATAACTTCATGGATTTTTGGATTTACCCTTCTCTGTTGTTGCACTGCTGGCTTAAAGTCATCCTCCATTAAAATTTTATGAGTACAAAAGTTCAGGCTTATGCCCTTAATGTCGGAGAGTTTCCAAGCGATTGCTTGTTAATGTGACTTTAGAACCTTTAGGAGTGCTGCCTTTTCCTCAACTTTTAAGTCCTTAGCAATAATGACGGGTAATTTATCATCACCCTCCAGAAATGCATATTCTAGATGAGGAGGCAAGTCCTTGAGCTCAACCTCGGGAAAGTCTTCAGTTATTTCAACATTTTTGACTTCCGCTTTATGAAGTATTTTTGGAGACGGAGAGGGTGAAGGGTCATCATTTAACAATCTTTCAAGGAGAAGAATGTCCCCCTCCGGGTCAAGATAGTTTTCATCAACCCCATCGGGGATTGAGCTATCCTGAGCAAGAAAAGCCTCGAGCTCTTCCAGAAGGAAGTCACCTCCCTCAAACGGAGTGAGGGAAGGGGAAGAGTCGGAAATGATCGGATCAGTAGAAGGAGTGGTACTGCCACTCGCTGAGAAACCAAGGACTTCTTAAGAAGACTCCTCAGACGCAACATCGATGATGTCAATTCGGTTAACCGTTTCAGCGTCATAATTGGAGGAGTATCTTGAAGTCTAATCAAGATTGAATGTTATGGCTTCGCCATCAACACGTAGAGTGATTTCTTCTTCGAATACATCGATTAAAGCACGACCCGTTCTTAAGAATCCCCTCCCGAGAATGAGAGGGACTCGTGGGTCAGCATCGAAATCAACAATCACGAAATCTGCCGGAAAATGGAACTTTCCTACTTTCACGAAGATATCTTCGGCAATGCCGAGAGGACGGGATATGGTACGATCTGCAAGCTCGAGTGTCATGCAGGTTGGAGTGAGAGCAGGGAGTGAGAGTCTTTTCCAGACTGTGTAAGGCATCAGGTTAATGCTTGCGCCAAGATCGGCCAAGGCAAAGCATTCAACCATCCCAGGGAAAACACAAGGAATGAGAAATTTCCCGGGATCTCCAAGCTTTTCGGGAAGCTTTTTCAAAAGCACTGCTGAGCAATGCTCGTTAAGAGGAGTTTTTGCCATCTCACAAAGTTTTTCTTTGTTACTTATCAGATTTTTGATTGTCGAAGCAAACTTAGGCATGAGAAGAAGAGCGTCCGCGAAGCTAATATCAAAGTGTAATTCTTGGAAAATTTGGTAAAATTTTTCCATCTGATGGTTAGCTTTTTCGCGGTTCTTTTGTTCACTCAATCGTGAAGGATATGGAATTGATGGCTTAGGATCATTCTTTGGGATTTCATCAGAACTCACAGGGGGATCAAATACAACTTTCGGCTTATGAGCCGGGACCGGGACAACTTGAGGGTGGACGTTGTTGGTACCTCCGTTATTAGTAGGAAGTACCTTGCCCGTAGTAACCTCAGGCTCACGTTCCGCTACCTTAGGAGGAGAAGAAGAGGTAGAAGGAATCGAGGGTCCATTGTATGATACCCCACTTCGGGTGGTGATCGCTTTGACATCGCCCCTCGGGTTAGCGATCGTGTTGCTCGGTAATGTACCCGGGCCCGAGGGTCGATCATTTAAAGACTTCTGAAGTTCAGAGATCGTCTTGATCAATAACCGATTCGTTTCCTCTTGTGCTTTCATGAATTGTTTAATCTCAGCATCGGAGGAAGACGAGGGTGGAACAACGTTTTGATTTTGAACAGGGGGATTTTGAACACGGTTGTTTTGAAAATTCCCTTGATTTTGATTGTTGTTACCCTGAAAAGTGTTTCTCTGATTGAAATTACCCTGATTGTAATTCCCTTGATTCTGGTTTCTTTGAAAATTTCCTTGAAAACCTTGGTTTTGATTGCCATTTTGAAAATTGTTTTGATTAAACTGGCCTTGATTTTGATTCGGGTTTTGGAAATTTGAGTTTTGACCTTGGTTAAAATTCTGATTCGCGTTACGGTTTTGATTTTGGTTAAAACCGGGAGGTCCGAGAAAATTGTTGGAACGATAGCTTAAGAGATTACGGTCCCCTTGCGGTTGGTAAGAATTACCCCCCGTATTGTAGGAACCGTGAGCAGCATACACGTTCTCTGGAGGAAAGTCAGCAGTAGCTGGACACTCGGAATACAGATGAGGGCCCCCACAAGTTTCACAACTTCGGGCCACGGCTTTCACTTGTTGATTTTGAGCCTGATTTTGCATCGTTTGGCTTATTCTCAACACAGCCGTAGAAATATCATCCATCTTTTTGGTAAGAGCTATTATTTCAGGAGATGATGATGAGGGAGTAACTGAATGACATGACGCATCCCTCTCCGCAGAGGAATCCCAAAAATTATGATGGGCAGTCATGTTCTCGATTAAGTCATAGCACTCCTCGGGACGCCTTTTCATAAAGGTCCCACCAGCAGCAGCATTTAGAATGTCTCGGTGCCTCAATGTCAGACCATTATAGAAGGTATCTATGATGGTAACTTGCAACATATTGTGGTTTGGACACCGATCAATGGCTAGCTTATAACGCTCCCAAGCCTCAAAAAGAGACTCATCGGGACGTTGCCGGAAGTTGCTGATATCATTTCGTAACTTGGTAACCATGGATGGTGGAAAATATTTTGCTAAAAACTTGGTTACCATTTCATCAAAGGTTCGAATAGAATTCTTTGGAAGTTGGTCAAACCATGCAGTGGCATGATGAGTGAGAGAATAGGGGAAGAGGTACAGCCGAAGGGCATCATCCGTGACACCATGCTGTTTCATGCTTTGGGTGACCGTGAGATATTTGTCAAGATGCTTATTGGCATCGTCACCCGGTAATCCATGAAATTGACACGAATTCTGGACTTGTTGGATCATGTGGTGCTTGAGGCCAAAGTCCGTAGCCTCAATAGTGAGTGTTGCAATAGGCCCACCCCGCCCTTGCATGGTAGGCTGGCACAGCTCCTCCATCGTTCGGAGATCGGGAGCTGGCTCACCCAAGGGAGGGTCAGGGGGTGGTAAAGGTGGTGGTGGCCCAGTGGCCATTTCGGTTTTTGGTTCTTGCGTATCAAAACGTAGCTCGTGTACGTTTTTCTGATGTTTACGTTTTGTTTGTGACCGAGTGCGCATGCACTAAAAACAATTTTTCAAAACAAGATCGAGGCAAAACCACAGTGAACTTAAACCAGCAATCACAAGTGAATGGCTTCTTTGAAAAGGTACACCACTCACAGGGATATAAAGGCAAGTTTTAATCTTAAGTTTGGGAACTTATTATGGGTTTATTAATTAATTTTTTTGAAAAACTGCTTTAGGCTTATGGGTGTGTGTGCAGAAAACTTGGGAAATATTTTTGGAACTGATTCGTTAACCGAAATCGTCCCTTTAAGATTACTCGCAGGCTGGCGGGAGGAAGTAAATAGGTTTCCTCTTCAGTTCGCAATTTAATGTCAGAACTTACCTTAAACCAACTGTTTCAGGTTGTAATCTTAAAGAACACGAAGTAATTTAACTTCACAGTTTGTTTTTGATTGTTTTTATATTTTTTGGTGTTTTCAACACTTCAGGAGAAGTGTTAATGAACGTTTTTTGATATGATTAAGTTTTTACAAAAACTTTTTACAAATTTGTGTGAAATTTGTACAGGGAGGGTTTTGAAAACCACTAAACCTAAAACGATTTTATAAAACACGCAACAACCTCCCCGGCAGCGGCGCCAAATTTTGATTGGGTCTAAACCGTCAGATTATTATTGACCAAGGTCAACAAGTCAAAGACAGCCTAGAATCAATACTCCGGTGATAGTGTAGTGTTAACCCGGGTCGTTAAAGTCCCAGCGAGATTGAAATGGTGCTTTGGAAATCGTTTATGAGTGAGTGGGACTGAGGACAGTAGCCCAGATGATATGGAATTGATTTTGCTACTGTTATTTTGGTATTGGTACACAGATATAATATTCACAAAAATCAGATACCAGATATATGCACAAATTCACAATTAAGATCACGTAACGGACTGAAAAAGTGGGTTTTTGGTACTTATCAAACTACAGGGGGTGCTTTTGAAACTTTTTGAAACTTAAAATTAAAAATGAAAAATGAAATTATGAAAATGATTAAAATACTATTTAAATATTATTTAATTAATTAAACTATTTAAAATCTAAATTAAAACCTAATTTAAATAAACTAAAAATGACAAATGATTTAAATTAAACTAAAAATTAACAAAAATATTTTCTAAACCTAAATTAGAACTTGAAGAAATTATAAAAAATAAAAATAAATATTTTTGTCTTTTTGTGGTTTTGTTATTAATTAAAAACTATTTAACTTAATTTAACTAACTAAACTACTTTAAATTAATATTAATACTAAATTAACTTAGAAAATTAAGATAAAATTTATAAAATTACTTAACCATCACTGGAATCCTACAAAATTATAAAAACTCTAAAAATTATGTTTTAAGATTAAACAACTAATTATTTACCTTTTAATTAACTTAAGTCTATTTTAAACAAATAAAATAAGAAAAATAGAAAATGAACAGTGGAATCTCAAAATATATTTTCTAAAAACTTATTATACTATATTAGAGCTAGGAAAAATATAAAAACTAAATTTAACCTTATAAAAACTAAATAAGCTATTTAATACTTGATATTAATTAATAATAAAGAAAATTAAAATTAAATCTAATTAACACTAAATGACAAAATAAAAATCTGAAAGAATTATCAAAATTACTTTACTATATAAGGTATTTAATAAAAATATAAAAACACTAGTGACTTAATTAAAATCTAAAAATGAAAATTAAAATTAAATTGAATTAAATAGAAACTATCACTTATTTTAACTTTGGATTTTTTGGATTTTTCTTTTACAGAACTATTTTATAACCTAAAATAACAAACTTTTGTGAAAACACTTTTCAAGATAGCTTATAAATAAGCTATAAGCACCCCCTTGGCTTACACAGTTGACTTATGTTGACTGTGTGGTCAATTTAGGTCAAATGGCTTTGGGTGGGGTCCATAATGGTAAAAGTGAGTTCCAACAAACTTAACAATCACAAATAAGTCAGAAACAACAACTCTTGATCTCAAATAAGCTAGTAAAAACCAAATAAGCACTTTTGCAACTTGAAATTGAACTCAGAAATGGGACAATCTTTATGGCTATTTCCAGGTGGGGTCCACTGAGTCTTAGGTCAAACAAGTGGTCAATGTCTGATCCCTGGTAAGAGGGGGGTTGAGCAAACTAGCTTATGGGTTATGGGACCCACTGTGGTGGTCACAAAACCACCTCAAAGTGGGTGATGTGGGTGAGTCTGCTGATGTGCAGGGCACAACCTTGCCCTGCAGCTTACTTCCAAAGCTTGTGGAAGCTTATAGAAAATTTGCAAAAATAAAACAAGCTTGGATTCCTGAGGTTTAGGTGGTAGATTCTAATCTCCAAAAGTTTCAAGTCCCAATTTACTTTCCTAAATTCTAGAAAATTCACCCAATTTTGGTGTTTCTGCAAGAACAAATGATTTTGACTTTTTGATTAATGCCTATAGTTGACTAATATGAACTTTAATCCTAATTTTCTACTTGATTATGATGTTTTAAGATGATTTAAGCCCAAATTACCCTAAACCACTCAAATATGATTGGAAATTGGGACTGAGCCACACTTTAACCAATCAGAGAGGGTGTAAGAGAGCTTGTTTCTAGGATTTTGACTATTACTTGTTTAAGGCACCAATTTTATCAGATCTGGGACCTAACTAAGCCTAAAGCAACTCACAAACACCAAAGTTATAACACTGCAACAACAATAGTAGCTAGCAAATGGCTATTCCAAACACTACTTATAGAAACAGATTTTTAATGAAACAAGTATGCTAATGATTTAAAGTTATTCTATTGATCAGAAACTATTAATTAAGTAATAAGAAAGTAAAATGAGCAACCTAGAACTACTATTGAGCACTCTAAATAGAAATTTGGATCAAAAAGGAATTGCTTACAAATTTTTGCACACCTGCTGTAATCATGAACCAAGGACCAGAAAACCTTTCCTAACATCCCCCATGGGATTCTAACCCAAGGCCATCCAAGATACACCCTGCTCCAGCTTTGATAACCATGATGGTGGACCCTTTGACTTTGATTGACTTTTTAATATTTTGAGCTTTTGATTACTAAACTGATTTTAATTATTACTAATAGCTTATATAAGCTATAAGGGAGCTTATGTGAGCCTAGGAGTCCAGTACATTACACACTAACTATCATTAAACTAAACAGCTTATTGAAATTTTGAATTAAACTTGCAATAGATGAAACAGTTAAGGAAACTTGAAATTTATTGATCAAAAGGAATTACAATACATGAAAGATGATTAAAACACTGCTTAAAAGCTTTAAGTTATACTAAGAATTGAAATTGCATTTAAACGAAATACATAAAACTAAATTAACTAACTAACTTCTCTTCCTTGCACTGCTCTTCTATTTATAGCCATTCTTTAGGGTTCCCATGAGCTTCTGATCAAATCCCACTTTGAATTACAACCATTGGATCACTTTAGACTCTTAATTTGATGCCACGTGTTTTTTGGCGGGAAAAGAAGTTTGGGAGTTTTTGGACTGGGATTGCAACTGGGGGGGGGGGGGGGGGGTTGGCATTAATTGCTGAGGTGATATAAGGTGCAGAGGGGTGTGGGAGGGTGATGATGGTTTGGTAGCAAGTGGTGGTGGTGGATGAGGGTGGTTTTGCAGGTTTACGGGGTGGTTTTTGGGGGTGAGGGTGGTTTGGTCAAACTGGGTTTGACCGGGGTTATTTAAAACGGTTTTGTGGGTGAGGTGGGCTAAGGAATGGGCTTGGGGTATCTTGGGCTCAAAATAATTGAAATGGAAATGGGTTATGTGGACTACTATGGAGTAGTATTTATTTTTGGTCCGGATTTGGTTTTTGGATTCACAAGGACCTTTTTAGTAATTTTTGCAAAGTTTGAGGGTGAGATTTGGCATGTTTTTAATTTGTTTCCAAGGGTATAATATGCCATATCATGAATAGTACAAGGTCCCTTTGGTAATTTTTCAATTTATTTTTCACCAGGGACTGAAACCGTCAAACTTTCAAACTTCAGGGACCATTTGTGTAATTTTCACCAAACTTTCCACTAAGGACCAATCCTGTCATAAAAGGTTAGTGCAAGGACAAAATTTGTTTTTCTCAATGTTTTTCATATCCCAGGGACCATTTTTGACAATTTTCAAAGTTCAGGGACTAAACTTGACATTTTGTGAAACTTTTCACCAAAGGACTATTTATGTAACTTTTTGATTTATAAGGACCTTTGGTGACTTTTTCAAGTTTTTAGAATGACCAGGGACTAGATTTGACAACTTTTGAAAGTTGGGGGACTGAAACTGCCAATTATGCAAACTTTGTGCGTTTTTCATCTGTTTTTGGTATTTTTGCATTTGAGACATGTAAAACACTTTCCTGGGATATTTTCACTATTTTGATTCATTATTGAGTGCTTTTGGATGTTTTGGCAGTTCAGAAATGGTAAAAATGATGAGTATTTACACACTCATTAGTTATATTTTAATTCAGAATTACTTTTTAGTTTTAGTTTCTTCAAGTTTATATAAAAAAAAAAAAAAAAAAAAAATCAGAAAATATCAAAGTCTTAATTCAACAAGCTTCAATAAGCTTGTATTGTTGTTGAATCAGTTTCATTCTAGCTTATAATAGCTTCTGTGATACTTTGTTTGGCACCTCAATCAGTCACTCTCAAATTTACTTAAAAGTCAAAGGTGGTCAACTGTGTTGCTTATTTGAATAAGATTGAGCTTATTGGAGTTAGGCAGCCAAGAGTAGCCTTGGCCTGTCAAAAGACAGGCTAGCTAAGTGAATCCCCCTCTATTTGAGCTGAGGGGGAATTTGAATTGTAAGTCTCATCCATTTCCATTTCTGTCTCAGTTTGATAGTTTAATAAGTAGTTTTGATTAGATATTGATTAGTTTACTTACTGTTTATATAGTCTAATTTTGTTTGTTAATTGTTGCTTGGTCATAGTTGTTATATTTGAGTTTGATTACTTCTAGTTGTTACTATTTCTTACTTATTGCATCTGTCATTTGTGGATCTGTTTGTCTGAGTATAATTAAATCTGAGATCTGTGTTTATTGCATATTGGGAGTATTCAGATTCATCTTAGTCACTTAGGTTGAGATTTGATTTGCTTTGGACAAGTGGAGTAAGGTTTAGGTTGCAACAATCACTAGTAAGGGTGTTTGGATCAGTGTAGTTTACTGATATAGAGGTGGTTTCAGAATTTGTTCTTGGTTTAAAATTATCATATCAGTTAGTAGTAAGTTTAATCAAGCATTAGGTTCATCAAAAGTCAAAACTACTCTTGAACCAGCAAAACAGTTTGCTGTTTGAAATTAGTGCTAGTCTAACAAATTTCTTTGTTGCATATCTAGTTAATTTAGCTTATTATAGCTGCATAGTAGTTTAGTATAGTATAATTAAGCATTTAGGATAATCAGAGTTTAGATTTAGTCAACTTATATTCAAAATTCAAAAGTCAAAATAGTCCCATACTCAGTTTTTGGACAGATTTTTGTGAGCTTTTCTAGTGTTCAATTTTTGTTGAAAATACTTTTTGTTTACTGATTTGTGGAGTTTAGTAGTTAAGGAATCAATATCAAAAAGAAAAAAAAATCAGTTTGGAGCTTATTCTCTTATAGAAAAAGCTGTCTAAAGTTGGTTGTATGAACCTGCAGTACCCTGCACCTCAGTCATCAACCTTATTTCTTGGGAACTGTTAGGTTAGTAGATTGGAACTAGGATCTAGTTTATTGGTGGTTTTTGTATCTCAGCTAGTTGGTAGTCATTTTGCACCCATAAGTTTCATCTATACAGCTTATTTGCTTACCTTAAGTGCTTATTCAAGTGAGGTGATTGAAACTAAAGTCTGCCATTTAGATCAGGGCTGCAAGTGCTATATTTTGATCATACCCTGAGTTAATTGGTTCATTTAAGTTCATTAGCACCTTAAGTTGCTGATTCAGTTGAGATTTTGCTTGCTACTTATCTGCTTTGCTTATTGCTTATTTTAAATTGTGCTTATTGGACTGTTTTTAGCCTTATCTGTGTTTGTGAGTTGCATTTGGCCTGAGTTCTGTTTCATTAAGCTCTAATAAGTTCAAATATCATTGGGTCAAAGTCTTGGTCAACTGGGTCAAACATTGCTTATCAATAAGCACTTTTCAATAAGCTGTTTTGAGCTAATCAGCACTTCCAATGCTTATTTTCCACTTTTTATATTTTTCCTAGCTTTAAAATATTATTTTAGATTTTCCCTGAAATTTTTATATTTTTCTGAGTTAGTTTGCTATTTTTCCTATTTAATTTTCATTTTTAATTACTTTTTAATTACTGAAAAATACAAAAAAATCAGAAAAATCCCAAAAAAATCCGAAAATATTTTAGAAAATTATTTTTAGTTATTTTAGAATTTTAGAAATTTATTTTGCATTTTTCCCATTTATTTTGAATTTTTAATTAGATTTAATAGTTTTTAATTTCCAAAAATTCCACAAAAAGCCAAAAAAATTAGTTTTTAGTTTTAAAATGACTTTCTAGTTATTTTATAATTTTCAAAATTTATTTTTCATTTTTCTCACTTTATTTCCATTTTCTTTTAATTTTTTAATTTGTTAATTAGTATTTAATTCATAAAAAAATTAATAAAAAGTCAAAAAAATATTTTTCTTTTTCTCAAAATTTTCTTTTATCATTTTTTACTTTTGAAAATTATTTCCAAGTCCGTAGGAGTCGTGTAGCTTAAAAATCGCGTTTTATTTCGTACGTTTACGTTTATTTTCCGTTTTAGCTTACGGTTTTCGATTTTACGTTGCGTTTCTAGTTGCCTTATTTGAATTACGTGTTTAGTTGATTATTTGCCTTATTTGATTACACGTTGACTCACACGAGGTGATTCGCTTATTTATTGTCGATCACATTCATTTACTGCTGTTTGCATTTGCCCTTTTCATTCATGTAACTTTTATTTTTTAATGTACATAGCCATCAGAGTGTAACTTGGAAATTGTGATCAAGTATGCCAACATTGTGGCGCTTTGTGTTGGTACGAGGAACGAATTGCAGGTGGTGTAGCTGATACATTCATAGCATAGTCATTGAAATGGTCAATCAAGGATGCACAACTACCCAGAGGTACATGAACGTTTCAATCCGTAATATACAAATACAATTGCTGACTGTCAAATTTGGGTTAATATTAATACAGATTTTGAAATTAGACTCTTAGGCTAGTGGACCAGACAATTGAAATTTACATTTGTTTCGAACATGACAGGTCCAGAAAGACTAGCTGGTATGAGGGGGACAAGCGAGAATCAAGTAGAGATAGGTTCAGGAGACGCGGTACAGGGCAAAGCGTCTCAGATACGTAGAAATATATCTCGCCACTAGGATCTGGTATTTCAAATTATTAAATACTCCTTAAGTTATAAAGACTTCAGTTACTATATTTATTAAATTTTCTCATATGGTGTTTTTTAGATCAACCGCCTTTTTGCGTTATTCTTGGATGATATGATAGCATATTCTTGCATAATATTCAAGGTAAGAGTTCGGAATCTAAATGCTTTCATTTATTACTTCTATATAACGATAGTGGAAATACATATTGTAAATATATTGCATTAGGAAAAACCACGGTTACCTGTTGACAAGTTCATGTTGGGTCGGGAACAGGTTACAAAATACAAATACTAGATAGTGTCGCACTCATGCTTTACAGGTCGTGAGCATGTAAACAGAAGCTCTGTCATTGGTGAATTGTTAAGCTTATTGATTAAAGAAAACTACTAAATAATTGTGTCACTTAAACCGCTGCAAAGATTCGCATTTATTTTTAGATTGTAGTATTAAATTGGTGAAATAGGGGTTGAAATGTGGGTTTGGGTGCTTAAATGGGTCAGTTTGGGGGCTGAAATGATTGTGGGATTGGATGCTGAAGTGGGAGCTAAAACCGGTGCTTTTGGGTCCTGAAATGGGGGCTGAAGTGGGTTCGTATGGGGGCTGAAATGGGTGGGTGTCAGTCATGAAATGAGGCTAAAATAAGTGTCGTTAGGGGCTGAAATGGGGTTTCAAAAGATTCAGTTTGGGGACGGAAATGAGTATTAGATTGGGTGCTGAAATAGGGTCCAAAGTGGGTGCGTTTCGGTGATGAAATGGGTAATCTGCCAATACGGGTATATTTTTGATTTTGCTTTCATTGATTAGGAAAAGATGAGGACTGCGATACAAGGCAAGTTTTACATGCTCTTATAATCAAATTTCTCTTATTAATCCATCATATACTCTTTTTTGTTGTATGCTCATAACATGATTTATGCAGACGCACAAAGTGGGGACTATAAGAGTCGCAGAATGTTGGCTCAACTATAGTCTGAAACTTCTTCTTTGCCTCTTCTATTTGTTCTCATGTTCTGTAGTTGTTGTTCGAGTTCTAAGCTTTGTAATTTTGATTAGTTGCAGATGTTTCCAACACTTTTTAATGTTTTGTAATCGAATGATAAAACAACCTTTTACCAGCTTTTTAAATTAAGGAGTGTACCAGTTTCTTTTTAACATGCTTATAACAATTACAGTTGGCCTTATGTTGGATGTAGCTTTGTACCATTTTATTGTTAATAATGAGTAAGTCTCAACAAACCCGCAGCAACACGCGGGCCTAGTTTGCTCTATTTATAAATGTTGAAGTTTCTTTGAGTGCATATATATTCCACTTTCTTTATTATATTAGATTTTTTATTTTCAAAAAACATGTCTCAAAATCCTTTATTTTATCTATACTACTTATAATGGAGGAAGGATTCTCTCTCCAAAAAAATTCAGTTGTACACAAAATGATGCATGGTTTACAACACTTTAAAGCAAGCAATTTTCATAATTGCAACAACCAAAGCATTGTGTACAACAAAAACTAGCATGAATCGAAATTCAGACCACTTTCCTTAGAATTCTACATTAATAGCATTAAAAACACCCCTACACCCAATATTATAATTATTTAAACACAATGTACAACCCTCATTCTACATTAATAGCATTAAAAACACCCCTACACCCAGTATTACAATCATTTAAACACAATGTACAACCCTCATTCTACATTAATAGCATTAAAAACACCCTTACACCCAATATTACAATCATTTAAACACAATATACAACCCTCCATCTTTAACCTAGACATGAACCTGTGACCAAGACTCGACTTAATAAAACTCGACTCGATACACAAAGCTGTGACCAAGCAAATTTAGGTGTCGGAATGACATCCCGTGACATTTTTATTAATTTCATTGAAAAATTTTATTTCAGGGTACCCGCCGCTGCAACGCGCGGGTACCCTGCTAGTATTTTATAATGTTCAAAAGAGGAAAATTTAATTGCATACCTTTATTTTGATGCATATCAAGAAACAAATCTCCACCATTTATCTAGTTTGATCTATTAACCTAAGATTTAATATGGAAACCTAAGTCTATATTTTTTTTCCTCTTTTTCTTTGTTTTTTTGTCTTTCTTATTTTATTATTATTATTTTTTAATATTTTTTCTAAGTAACCTTTTTTTTGTAATTCTATTTTTTCACGGTTTTTTTAGTCTTTTTTAGAAATTCACGTTTTTTTTGTCTTTTTTTTCGAATTCATTTTTTTAATAATTAACATTTTTTTCTTTCCGATTTCATACGTTTTCGTCCGTTTTTTACACTTTCGTCTATTTTCAAACGTTTTCGTCCGTTTTTACACGTTTTCATTCGTTTTCAAACGTTTTCGTTCGTTTTTATACGTTTTCGCCCGTTTTCATAAGTTTTTGTCCGTTTATATACGTTATCGTCCGTTTTCAGACGTTTTTGTCAGTTTTCATTCGTTTTCGTCTGTTATTAAACATTTTCGTCCATTTTTTACGTTTTCATCTCTTTTCAAACGTTTTCATATGTTTTTGTCTGTTTTGTAATATACTCTAATATAAGACCATGGATGGTAATGTGATTTAGGATGATTAAAGATGTATTTTCTAGAGAGAATGAGATGAGATAGTTGGGAGCCTTGTGTGAGAAAACTAGTAGAATGTTAGATTGCAAATGAAGGTCCAACCCTTTCCCTTGGATGGGAAAGGGTATTTATACTTACAACACAAACGCCTTCTAAAAAAGGCTGTGGAGCGGGCTGACAGTGGGTGAAGACCTGACCCGACTCCACAAATACTAACTAAATCTAAACTACCATAAAACTAATTAAGATAGATACCACGAGCTACACTATGCTGAGTTACACTTGGGGTGACCGAATCTTCATAGGAATAATCGTATTCCTAACAATCTCCCCCTAAGGGAGGTCACCCCAGAAGATAGATATTGAGTCAAAGCAATCAGGTCTTTGATGAAATCTCTGTAGCTCGTGGCCTTTTGATTCTTCATAGTTGATATCTTTATGCATTAAGTGGTAGACTCTTGATGACACCTTCAATGAGTTGGATGATCTTTGGAAATAGCTTCGACTTCATTATCCATAAGAGTATCTGAGGGTCATCTTTGAGTATTAATGTCTCCATGTGATATAAACATCTTTATGTTGACATGCTCACACTTTTCAGGATCATGATCTTCTGCATCAGAGTTGTGGAAGCATAAATGTGGCCCAATCAATGATCATGATATCTCATATTATAATGTTGAAGTGTGAGCATGTGGTGATGGATCAGCATCTTTTCAGCAATTAACTCCAACCGTCCGAAATTCCTGCAAGCAAACAGTTAGCAACAAATCATCCGGTACTTATAGGTTTGGAATTAGAGATCGTCAACAGCATAGTGTGAAGACTCCTTCTAACCCTTACCAAGACCATTCCCAATCGGCAAACCCTGAAAGGATTTACACGAACTACCAAAGTAGATCAATGATTGGGTGAGTCGTTGGAGATCACTCCACGACTGTTGACCGTTAGTAACCGTCGCGACCACTAAGCGTAATCTACAAGTGATTACCTAAGTGACCTGCTTTCAGGGCTGCTTGAAGTTGACCCTGGCAGGAATTTCCATTCAGTCACTGGGAGTTACAAAAGCAACAACCCTCATAAATGTTCTGGCAGATTGCAAAGATCTGCGTAGGACTCATAATTTTACCACTGGTGTCCTTATTGTTGAACAACCAGGGTAGAAGTAGCACGTGTTCCTATGAGATCTTTGTATGCATCTCGAGGCTCTAGAATCAATAAGTGCATTTGGTTTCTTATGTGGAGATTAGGGAGAGGTCTCCTGCTTCAATATCAACCATCTCTAAGAGATAAGTCGATAGATTACATCGGTTCCCCGTGAGAATGAAACAAGTTCTTTTAAGAGAACTTGAGTGGCTAGAAGGTTTAGTGCAGTGCGTCACTGGGTCCATGACGTCTTGTCTTCAATACCAATGTCGCCTTAGCAACCATTAGTAGATTATGAATTGAACCCGGTTTCTGCCCTAAGGTTGAATAATAGGAGGGCTATTTCTTTTCACCCTTTTCTCATTTCATTTCTTTTTAGTTCTTCAACCCCTTCTTTCTCCATTCTCACATTTCTCCTTTTTTTTCATAATCATACCTATGGACTTTCTAATACTATCTATATGGTATTGTCCATGGGTAGATCCCTCCGGCTCTGGCGGATCATAGGACGGTTTTCCTAACCTTAGCCACCTTATAACTTCATGACTATCCTATGTTGCCATACACCAAATTATTGAAAATTCTCTCAACGTGTTTATGATAGAGAAACACATTTTGTTAACACATTGAGAGTTTTATCATTTTCAAATGCTCCCCCTTAACATGTGCTCATATGTATTGATTTGAAACTTTGCACATGTCGGGAAGAGTTGCACTTTTTTTTTGAATTGATCTACCTTAAATGATCATGACCGGGCATTCGAGACACGCTTACATCACTAGATAAACTAGCTTGAAGTTATTACCCGGCCCGATCAGGTTCACCCAAGGTTTCTCGAAACGGTACATTCTACTTAAACTAGTCCTCTTCGAGACACGCTTACATCACTGGTTGAACCAGCTTGAAGTTATTACCCGTCCAGGACTAGTCTTTTCGATTCAGGACATTTGTGTTTCGTCAATTCATGAGTCAAATCTAACACTCGATCTCGTAAGATGCAAGGATCCTTTTTCACAAATCATTTGCTCCCCGTCAAAATGTGTATTGATATAACAAAAGAGTTTAGCACATAGGGAAGAGCGTATATTTGGGTTTGGGTTCAAAACATCACATTTTAATAAGTTTTTCATATTTAAATCACATCTTCTCCCCCGATCAAAAATTTCAAACCAATTGAGATTTGTGATCCCAAGTGATTTAAATAAGTTTAAAGGTTTTGGGAGAAAGATGTGTCATATTTTAAGAATGACTGATTTTGAGACAACATTTAAGCTCCCCCTCAAACCATGAGGGAGTATGTTATGTGTTAGAGATGATGAGTTTATAAATGATTTAGAGTTTAGCGATAAACTCATGAAAAATTCATATACTAACACATAACACTTGCACTTAATCCACTTGTAGTTATGCACAAAGATCATTGTTTTGATGATGTATAGTTTTTGAAATCATTCTCCCCCTCAATCGATGACACATTTTAAAATTAAACAGTTTGCATAAAGCATTAATTTTTTATAGCATCGATTGAGTGGTAAATTTTAAACAACTCTTCAGGTTTGTTTGATCTTCAAAAACCATGGTACCACCAAGTTTGGAGCAAATACTTTCCCGAAGAATCTCTGAAGGAAAAGTATTTGAGATGTAAAGAAGACTTCTCTTCTTTTGCCAGAAATGATGCACTTAAGCGTACATCAGATCAGAAAGGCACAAATATAAAGTAATTCATGCCTTTGTTAGGAACAGATGTCTTTTTGGCGACGAACTTTCCCCAATACTAAGACCGGGTTGCTATCTGAAGTAATAGCAAACCATTATTTAAAGAAGTTGGAGACGACATGTTTTTAGAGAAAACATTATTGAGAGTATGAAAAACTCATGCTCAAGCATATGTATGATTCCGTGCCATTATTGAATGACATTTCTAGAATCGTACATACTATTGATTACACCTGAGACATGTCGAGAGAAGACTGTTTTTGGGTTTTATGATTTTTCAGATTTTTATGGTTTTTGTAGATTTTATATTTTTCTATTTTCATTTTGCAATAGACTATATACAAGGATATGTGAAGCAACCCGTTACTCCTCCTGATCTTCCTGAAGACATGTGAGATCCTCAGGAGTAAGACTCTTCATGCCAAGGCGAGGGATGATGAATTGAAATCTTTCCCTAGGAAGTGCTTTGGTGAAGATGTCAGCCAGCTGGAACTCAGTTCTTACGAAGTAGAGTTCCACAATTCCCTTCTCAACTTGTTCCCTGATGAAGTGATGGCGAATATCAATGTGCTTAGTCCTTGAGTGTTGGACGTTGTTGCAGCACAGTGCGATTGCACTTTTGTTGTCACAGTACATGGGAATCTTGTTGAATACAAAACCATAGTCCGAGAGTTGAGATCTCATCCATAGAATTTGAGCACAACACGAGGACATGGCAATGTATTCAGCCTCAGTAGAAGAGATTGATGTGCTCATTTGTTTTTTTGAGGACCAGCTAACCAACTTATCACCCAGAAACTGCGCACCCCCGGATGTGTTTCGACGAGTGTCTTGACAACCCGCATGATCAGCATCGGAATAAGCTGTGAGTGCCATAGTGGTGTCCTTGGGATACCAGAGACCCAGATGGATTGTACCTTTAAGATATCGGAAGACCCTCTTGACTGCTTCTAAGTGCTTCTTAGTTGGTTTGGATTGATATCTTGCACAAATGCAGACGGCAAAGAGAAGATCAGGTCTGCTGGCAGTGAGGTACATTAAAGAGACAATCATGCTTCGATACAAGGTTTGGTCGACAGGAGTCCCAACATCGTCTTTGTCAAGTTTTGATCTTTCGATCATGGGAGTATCAACAGAGTCACACGATTCAAATCCAAATTTCTTCAAGATTTCATTTGCATATTTGGATTGATTAATGAATATGCCGCTTGGGTTTTGAGATACTTGTAAGCCCAAAAAGAAAGACATTTGTCCCATCATAGACATCTGAAATGTAGAGCTCATCTCACTGGAAAACTGATCACACTCTTTAGGGTCAGAGGAGGCAAAAATGATGTCATCTACATAGATTTGTACATGAAGGTAGTTTTTGCCAGTTTTTCTGGTAAAGAGTGTAGGATCCACAACACCTTTGGTAAATCGGTTGGCGAGAAGAAATTTTGACAAAGTATCATACCATGCTCGTGGAGCTTGCTTAAGTCCATAGAGCGCCTTCTTTAACCAATAAACATGGTTAGGACGTTCAGGATCTACGAATCCTTCAGGTTGACTAACATACACTACCTCCTTCAGATCGCCATTTAAAAAAGTTGTCTTAACGTCCATCTGATATATCAACATATTCTGGCTGGCAGCATTAGCAAGAAAGATTCTTATGGCTTCAATTCTGGCAACAGGAGCGAAGGATTCTTCAAAGTCAATTCCTTTTTCTTGACGGTATCCTTTAGCCACAAGCCTTGCCTTGTTCTTCAACACATCACCATGCTCATCAAGCTTAACTTTAAATATCCATTTAAGAGCAATTATCATAGCACACTCAGGAGGAGGAACCAACTCCCATACATCAAGACGATCAAACTCATGGATCTCATCAACCATAGCAGTGAACCAAGAGACTTTAGACATTGCATCTTTGAAATCTTTTGGTTCAACTTTAGTGAGAACAGAATTGAAGAAGCACCATAAGGCATCAGTTGCCGTTGTTCGCGTGTTGAAACAGGACGAGACGGATTTCCAATGATGTTGTCAATTGGATGATCATTGGTCCATTTCCTGAAATGCTCATGGGGTTGAGGATAGTGGATTGATGTAGCCGTGTTGGATTCATCTGAGACGGATGTATCATAAGAAGATTCAGGAGCATAGACATTTACAAACGGCTCTTCATTAGGTGGGGCAAACGGATTAACTTCAAAAGAATTATCAGCCGCAGCTACTCGTGGTACAGATGAAGATTGAACATTAGATGTGTTTACTGAATGGCTGGTAGTGGGGCCTTCTGGATCCCATGAAAGAGATGTGGAAGGCCCTTCAATAGGCAGTGGAGCAACAGCTATATCAGCCTGTTGTGGAATGATAGGAGCTTCAGGGGCAGCCCCGGCATGAGGTTCAAAGTATTCATCAAACATAGGGTCAAACAGTTTCTTCCAATCATCACTTGTGGGAGGCACAAAAGGAGTAGCAGGGGAGGGATACTGTACAAGCCCGAAGCTTATAGGTCCAGGAATCAAAGGATTGGGCACCAGTCCGGAACTGGTTTGTCCAGGAGCCGGTTGCTCGGTCAGCTCATCGAATGTAACGTGAATAGTTTCCATTATATCTCTGGTACGTTTGTTGTAGATTCGGTAACCCTTGCGTTCAGGAACATACCCAACGAAGAAACCAATGTCGGCCTTGGCCTTAAGTTTCCCAAGATCTTCACTGTCATTGGTTGGGTAGCACAATGCACCAAATACTCGTAGAAACGAAAGGTCTGCCTTTCTAACATGAACCAGTTCATATGGAGTCTTGCAGTGGTGAGGGTGTATCAAAGATCGGTTCTATGTGTAGCAAGCAGTTGCAATGGCTTCGGCCCAAAGGAACATTGGAGCTTTTGAAAAGATTAGCATAGTCCTAGCAGCTTCAACTAAGGTGCGGTTACGTCTTTCAACGACTCCATTTTGTTGAGGTGTACGTGGAATGCTCTTTTGATGACTAATGCCGATGCCTTCATAAAATTGAGTGAGTTGTTTGTTCACAAACTCTGTTCCATTGTCGGTGCGAATAAATCTAACTGTCTTGTTGAGTCGGACTTGCAGTTGCCTGATGAGTTTGATGATGATCCCCAGGGTTTCATCCTTTGATCTTAAAGATTTTACCCATGTGAAGCGAGAGTAATCATCAACAACAACCAACACATATTTCTTTCCGTTGATACTTTGAACCCTCATTGGTCCACAGAGGCCTATATGAAGAGTATGTAGGACTTCCATGATGGAATTGACAGTTTTGGGTTTATGGGTGTGCTTTTTGCTCTTGCCCATTTGACATGCGGAACAAAGATGATCTTTATCATATTTCAATCTGGGCAAACCTCGAACAAGATCTTTACGAGTGAGTTCATTGATCGTACCGAAGTTCAAATGGTTTAAACGACGATGCCACAGCCATGATTTGTTCTTAGAGGCTTTTTAGAGCAAGCAAATTGGAGAGGACCGCAACATGTCTTCAATTGATATGGTGTAAAGATTTGTGCCCCTACTTCCTTTGAGAAGATCTACACCATCTAATTCTCTAACAAAGCAAGTGTGTTTTCTGAAGGCCACTTCAAGATCAGTCACAGAATTGACCAACCGAGAATAGATTATGTCCAAGTCCCTCCACATAGTACACCCTAGATATCACACTGTCTCCAAAGACATAGTCACCATAACCCATTATTGCTCCAAAATGGTCGTTCCCGAATCTGACCGTACCAATAAACTTTTCCACGAAATTCATGAGCCGCGAGCGATCTTCAGTCATATGTTTTGAGCAGCCTAAGTCCAAATACCAAAGGATGATTTGTAAGACCTGCATTCGAAACCAGACAATGGTGGATAACTGAAAAAGTTGGAGCCCCACAAACAGTTGGGGTCCGTTTGGTTAGCACACACAAACATTGGATTATCATATGTCACGGAGATACTGCAAGAATTATCATAGTTTGATGCACTAGACTTAGGATTGGTACTACTTGCATCTATTGGGAGTATTCTGCCAGTAGGTCTCCATTTCTTAGTCAGCACTACTTTGGAATTAGTGATCCTAGTCAAAGGGCACTTATCTCCTAGTGTGAATCTCCTTCCTGTAGGTCTCCATTGATAGCCAATATTAGTAAAGACCTTTCCAGTTTTGGTCCATATTTGCCTAACCGGCTTAGTGCACAAAACATTCTTAACTGAAGAACACATTGAGGATTTTAAGAAGGACACAACACATGCATCATGATTACCAAAAAATAAACATTCGTTACATGTCTTACAAATAGCACCAGAATTTGAATTAATTACATCATTGTTAACACAAATGTTTGATTCAACTCGATTCTTTTTTACAGACATAACTTTATTGTTCCTAGATGATTCTTCTACTACCTTCATAAGTGCACTCTTAGCCGGCAAAGTCCTATCATTCTTTGTATTGCACCTAGGTTGTGACTTGCTAGCTTTAGATACACCGTTTACTCCTGTAGAAGCAATGATGGGAACATTAGAATGCTTGGTTTCTACTTGTTTACCGGTAAACATGGTGGTGGATTGAGTCATGGCATGGGGATAATTAAATGCAACATGTTTGTCGCCAACGTTAGAGTACGATGCAAGTGACCTATCCACCTTGTTGTCACTCTTGGGGCATGTTCCTATGGCATATTCTAATAATTCCTGAGCTCTATTAGTGAAGAAGCATGCATCCGAAATGACATTATCCAGTTTATTTGGTATCCTACCATCCTCAATGGTTTCTCTAAGCATGATAAGACACTCCTTAAGATACCTAAGATAGTTGCTATGAACTAGCTTATTGTTCCTAAGGGGAAGAGGGACATTCAAGGCATTGCTTGCCAATTTCTTACAAGCATGATCATTGGAAATAACATGGTCACAAGAAACAACAGGCATTTTCCCTTTCACCATGGTCTTTAGATTCTCAATTTCGTTCAACAAAGAAGTGATTCTTTCATTGTTTTGGTTACGTGTTATTTTAATAGACTCAAATAGCTCTTTGTACCGTTGTTTAGCATTTGACATCTCAGCACGAAGCCACTCATTTTCATGTTGTACGTCGTTGATTATGTTTTGTTTCAGAAAATTTTGAGAATCTAGCGACATTAGGTGGCTGGTATTAGCAACATTCCCCATGTTAGACTTTAATTGTGCAACTTGTGCCCTCAATTTCCGAATCGTGTTTGAGTGAGCTTGAATTACATCATCTTTTTTGGACAATTCAAAACATGTATCAAATTTAGGAGCATCCGAAGATGTCTTGGCATTTGAGAGTTTTATGCTTTCTTCTAGATGTTGATATTGGAGTTGTAGATTAAGATTATCAACTTCTAGTTTTGAGAAATGCCTGACCATGTTATCATGGTTGTCGTTTTGAATTTTGTATTTAATCTCAAATTCTCCCCCTCAAGCTCAATCACACGATTCTGAAATACATTCAACGTAACCGACATTTCATGAAATTGTTTAGCAGATAAGGCAGAGTCGGTGGTAGTGTAGAACACATCTTGAGCAATGCAATTAGCAATCAAGTTATCATTCATAATGCGAGTGTTTTTCTGTCAATTTCACTATATTTGAGATCAATTGCCAATTGTTTACCCTCATTTTCGACATCTTTGAAAACCTTTTTCATGTTATTGACATCATCATTTATGGTAGTCTTAAGGCCTTCAAAGTGTTCTTTAAGAAGTTTGAAAAATGGCATGACTTCTATTAGGTAACACCGTTTTGTTTGTTCAAAGCCCCTTTCCCCTTCAGTAATCCCAGTTGGTGTAATTCTCTTTTTACAAGTTTTGTCAAAGTCATTAAACAGTTGACCTAGAACATAAAGACCAATAAGAGTATTATACTGTGTAGGAAGAGTGAGTGGTACAAGGTGCATGGGCGTGGTCAGAGGATACAAGGTAGGATCAGCAATCCTAAAAACAGTTCGAGTGTTACCCACAAGTCTTTCAGCTTGCATTTTCTCCATGTCAATATTCCAAAAAGTTTTTTCCAGGAGAAATTTCTTTTTAGGGACAGAAATGGCCTGATGATTGTCATTTTTGTAATCATAGTGAAATATGAGATTCTTAGCAGTGCACAAGGGATCTTTCAATTTTTCAGCAAGTTTTTCCCTATTTCTATCTTCGATCTCATCTATCTCATCATATGAACACATCTCAAGAGGGGCATGGTCAGGTTCAAACATAACGTTCGAATCATATATCGCGGGTTGAGCACCAATCCCATTTCTAAGGTAGTTTACCTTAGGTTTAGAGGTATCCTGTTCACTAAACTTATCTCTTAATTTCCTATGATTCTCCATCATTTGAGCAGATTGGATGGTTTGGCCTTGCGTGTACAATTTTTCTTCCAGTTTGTTTTTCAACATTTTAAGGTTGGAAACATCATTTAAAAGACTTGTTTCTTTGTCTTTATAATCGTGTTTAAGCAAGGTTAACCCCTTTTGAATCTCCTGTTTTTGTTTAACAGATAGATCCAATTGTTTCTTCAAAGACATTAACTCCTTTTTTAATGTTTCTTGTTTGGAATTATTTTCAGTTATGTAAGCACGCATTTGCCATTCCATTTTCTGCTCACGTTCATTTAACTCAAACTTAGCTCTCTGTTCGTATATAGACACCTGATCCTTAAGAATATTGAATCTAGTGGGCAGGGAATCATCAGGGATAAATACAGTGTGCTCATGCAGTTTAAGCTCACTAGGATCAACAGAAGGTGTGTCACTTGGTACAACTAGCGGACCATTGACATTCAAATACCTTTCATATGGGACTGTATTGGTATTTCCCATATTAATGGTATCTGTGTTGTCAATGTCTGTGAGTTGTACAAAATCACACGCCCTCTGTGGATGGACAGAGTCATCATGGTTAGGTGAAATTGGTACCTCAGAGATAGCAGAGGTGATGGATGATTCAGACTGATGTGGAGAGGACACTGCTGCAGAAAGGTTAGCCATGAAGATGGTTTGAGCAGTAGGTTCGTCATCAACGTCAGAATCAAATGCATCACAGTCTTCAACCTGGAAGATATTCGGGTCATTGAGTGCTAGATCTTGAATCTGTTGATCATCTACATCTGCATCAAATGTGTTCCCGTCATCACCCGCCAGAAAGATCAAGGCATCTTCATCCAAAACAGTCCCACTCTCTTGTGCCTGCATCAGCAACATTTTATCTTTGAAGTATTCAGAGTTTTGTGGACGCTTTGGTTGAGTGCAATTCCTAGCAATGTGACCCATTCCTCCACAGTTGTAACATTTAGGTTGCCTGGCTTGTCCTTGAAGTGCGTTGCCAACCCTATAATTCCCATTCCTAAATCCATCATTCCTTTGATTCAGATTCTGTCTTCCTTGTACATTTTGCACCACAACTCTGCCATCCTCTATGACAGCCTGATTACGAGGATTGGATGAAGACCGAAGTTGATTATTGGTGGATGGAAGATTAGCTCTGAATTGTTGAACCAGTAAAGAGACTTGGTTGGATAGATTATCAATCATCATATCAGTGTGGGAATACCCAGAGTCCAGATGGGTTTGTAAGGCTGAAGGTGACGAACCGGATACTTTTAAGGTAGATCTAGTTGAAGGATGTTGTGGTTGAGGTGGTTCACTTGATGATTGATTGAGTTGTTGAACATTTGAGACAAAAGCAAGAGAGTCATTTGGAGTTGGAGAGTTTAGTTTTTCACGCATCACCCGATCATAGGCAGCATGCTTCTCATGTTGTTGCAGATAGGCATAAAGTTGTTCATGGTTGGTGTCCCTAAGACCTTTGTTGAGTTTAACAGCAGTGACAAATCTGTCCCATTCCGGTGCCATGTTGTTCACAAATTTGGAGTTAAGCTGAACGTTGGGCATTGTCATCTTGATGATTCTCATATCATTTACCAGTTTGTGAAATCTGACATAATAGTCTGTGATGCTTTCACCTGGATTCATTTTGAAGTGCTCAAACTCATCATATAGCTGGGACTCTTGATCTTCTTTGGTTAACTCAGACCCTGCAAGGAGCATTTTTACATTGTCCCAAACTGCTTTGGCATCTGTGTTGTAGTTGATGAGTTTGTAGACATCTTTAGGAAGCCCTTGAATGACAATGTTTGAGGCTCTAATGTCGGCATCATACCGTTTCTTTTCTTCCTCAGATAGCTCATCGTAGATGCGAGGTCTGTTAGGGCCGAACACAGCAGGTTGGTCGTCAGTAGCAGCAACCGTGTCTCGGGTGACTCCCATAACAAAAGGTCCTTCATCGATAGATTTCAGAATGTTGACTCGATTATCCTTTCCCAAGCAGTAGAGACGAATCCTTTGTACCCATGATTCATAGTCGGTCCTGTCCAGCATAGGAGGACGAGTATCCGACCCTGCTGCCTGAATGTCATCCGATGCAGTGCTAGCCATGTTGTGAAGAATTAGTAGGTGCACGTTTCAACCTATTAAACACAAGTGAATTTCGTGTTTTGTTGCAACAAGTCGAATTACAATCACTACTCAGAAATCAAGTCAAATTGTAAGATTAAACTCACAACGTCAAGTTACTATACAAATAACAAGTCAAGTTGTAGGAATAGTCTCACAATGTCAAGTTACTGACGGAGTAGATGTAACAACTTAAGCCAATACAGCTCACAAAGATTCACAAATGTCAACACTCTAAGGTACTCACCACTCGTTAAGGCTTCAACTCGCAACAAGTACCAAGTCGCTGAAATACCTCAACTAGCCACAAACCAGCACTAGCTCACTATGCTGAAATCAACTCGCTAATATCAACCCTCTAATACACTAACTCGCTGGATGATCAACTCGCTAGTCTGACACTGCACAATCAACCCAACTCGCTATACACAACTCGCTGCTGGTAGCAACTCGCTAATAGTCAACACGCTGACAAACAACACGCTAACAGTTAACTTGCAACTAATCAACTCGCTGAATATCAACTCGCTACAGATCAACTCGCTAGATGTCAACTCGCTGATTCACAACTCGCTAGTAAACAACTCACCAGATTCACAAAACTCCAAAATCTGACAACTCGCTAGTAATGAGATAAAAGTGTCCCTTTCGTAGCAATTTGTCCGTATGTCCCAAAATAGTAAAGAGCCAAAACGCTAATGTCAACTCGCTACACAATCCAGCCAACTCTCTACCAGAAGATACCAACTCGCTACCAAGAAACAACACTCGAAATGCCTCCAATGTCCACACAAGTGATGGAATGACTAAACCAAGGTAGCTAAAAGGTGTCTATACTACTATTAACCAAGAAAGTACAACAAGAATGACAAGAGAAAGGCTTAACGAGATCAAACAAGTGAGAAAACTACACAAACCATTCGAACCAAACTAAACACACACACCACACTATAAATTCGAGCATACCATGTATCCTAGGATAGAACCATGGCTCTTGATACCAATTGTAATATACTCTAATATAAGAACATGGATGATAATGTGATTTAGGATGATTAAAGATGTATTTTCTAGAGAGAAGTTAGAGAGAGAATGAGATGAGATAGTTGGGAGCCTTGTGTGAGAAAACTAGTAGAATGTTAGATTGCAAATGAAGGTCCAACCCTTTCCCTTGAATGGGAAAGGGTATTTATACTTACAACACAAACGCCTTCTGAAAAAGGCTGTGGAGCGGGCTGACAGTGGGTGAAGACCCGACCCGACTCCACAAATACTAACTAAATCTAAACTACCATAAAACTAATTAAGATAGATACCACGAGCTACACTATGCTGAGTTACACTTGGGGTGACCGAATCTTCATAGGAATAATCGTATTCCTAACATGTTTTTATATATTTTCATTCGTTTTCGTTCGTTTATATATGTTTTTGTCCGTTTTTATACGTTTTCGTCCATTTTCAGACAGTTTAGTCCGTTTACATACGTTTTCGTCCGTTTTTTACGTTTTCATCCACTTTTTGACGTTTTTGTCTGCTTTCATACGTTTTCATCCGTTTTTATACGTTTTGTCCGTTTCCTTACGTTTTTGCCCGTCTACGTCCATTTTCATACGTTTTCGCCTGATTTCTTATGTTTTCGTTCGTCTTCATACGTTTTCATTTGTTTTAATATGTTTTCGTCCGCTTTCATCTATTTTCATTCGTTTTCGTCCATTTTAGATGTGTTTTTACGCTTTCATACATTTTAGTCTGTTTTCGTATGTTTTAGTCTGTTTTCGCCCATTTTCGTCCATTTTCATATGTTTTCATCCGATTTCGTTCGTCTTCGTTCTTTTTCATACTTTCTGTCCGTTTTCCTTTATTTTCATCCATTTTTCATATGTTTTTGTCTGTTTTCATACGTGTTTTTACGCTTTCATACGTTTTGTCCGTTTTCATAAGTATTCGTCCATTTTCTTACGTTTTTGTCTATTTTTTTTACGTTTTTGAATATCACTTGTGATTTTTAGAATATCACTTGTGATTTTCTTATGTTTTCATCAATTTTCTTATGTTTTCCATACGTTTTTGAATATCACAATTGATATTCAGAGTATCACTTGTGATTTTCTGAATATCACTTGTGATATTCTGAATATCACTTGTGATTTTCTGAATATATATCACTTGTGGTTTTCTAAATATCACCTGTGATTTTCATGTTACAAAACATTAGTTGAAAATAACTTAAGATATTCAGAAAATCACTTGTGATATTCTGAATATCACATAATATCACTTATGATATTCAGAATATCATTTGTGGTACTCATATCACTTGTGATAATATCACATGTGATACTCAAAAAATTACTTTTGATATTCAGAATATCACTTGTGATATTATAAATATCACGGAATATCTCTTATGATATTCAGAAACGTATGCAAATGTTTGAAAATGGCCAAAAGCATTTAAAACGGACGAAGATGAATGAAAATGGATGAAAACATATAAAAGCTTAAAAACACATATGAAAAAGGATAAAAATGTATGAAAAATGGACGAAAACGAAAGAAAACGGATGAGAACAGACGAAAACGTATGAAAACGAACGAAAACATAAGAAAACGAACGAAGAGATAAGAAAACGAATGAAAACGTAAGAAAACCGACGAAAACGTATGAAAACGGACGAAAGCGTAAGAAAACGGATGAAAACGCAAGAAAATAGACGAATATGTATGAAAGCGGACAAAAACGTGTGAAAGCATAAAAGCACGTATGAAAACGGACGAAAACATATGAAAAATGGACGAAAACGAAAAAGAATGGATGAAAACGTATTAAAATGAACGAAAACGGACGAAATCGTATGAAAACGTAAAAAAACGGACGAATATCACTTGTGATTTTATTATATTTGCATCCATTTTCTTACGTTTTCCATACGTCTTTTAATATCACAATTGATATTCAAAGTATCACTTGTGATTTTCTGAATATCACTTGTGATATTATGAATATCACTTGTGATTTCCTGAATATCTATCACTTGTGGTTTTATGAATATCACTTGTAATTTTCATGTTACAAAACATTAATTGAAAATCACTTATGAAATTCAAAAAATCACTTGTGATTTTCGTAGTACTCAAAATATCACTTGTGATATTCAGATAATCAAAGAATATCACATGTGATATTCAAAAAATCACTTGTGATATACAGAATATCACGGAATATCACTTGTGATATTCTGAATATTACAGAATATCTCTTATGATATTCAGAAACGTATAAAAATGTCTAAAAACGGCCAAAAGCATTTAAAAATGGATAAAAATAAATGAAAACAGATGAAAACGTATGAAAGCAAAAACACACATGAAAAAGGACGAAAATGTATGAAAAATGGACGAAAACGAAAAAACGGATGAAAACGTATGAAAACGAACGAAAACATAAGAAAACGGACGAAAACGCATGAAAATGGACGAAAACGGCCGAAAGCGTAAGAAAACGGATGAAAACGCAAGAAAACTAACGAATATGTATAAAAACAGACAAAAACGTAAGAAAGTGTAAAAGCACGTCTGAAAACGTATGAAAGTGGACAAAAACGAAAGAAAATGGATGAAAAAATATTAAAACAAACAAAAACGTATAAAAACGGACGAAAACGTACGAAAACATAAGAAAACAGACGAGAACGGGCGAAAACGGACTAAAACGTATGAAAACAGACAAAAATGTATGAAAACGTAAGAAAACGGGCGAAAACATATGAAAACGGGTGAAAACGGAAAAAAACGTAAGAAAACAAAAGAAAACGTGTGAAAACAAACAAAAACGGATGAAAACGGGCGAATACATAAAAAAATAGGCGAAAACGTATGAAAGCGGAAAAAAGGAAAAAAAAAAGTGAACAAAAAAAATGAATTATGAAAAAAAAAGTGAATTAGAAAAAAAAATGAAAAAACGTGAAAATAAAGTGATTAAAAAAAGAAAAAAAAAACGTGGACTTAGTTTTCTATATTAAATCTTATGTTAATCTCCACCTTTTGATCAAACTAGATGGATGGTGGAGATTTGTCCTTTAATATGCCCTAAAATAAGAGTATGCAAAATAAAGTGACTCGTGTTCAGGTATGTTTCAAAATCCTGAAATAGTTATAAATCTTACCTTAATCATTCAATAATGTGTGGAAAAATAAGTGAAGTTTGTTTAGCTATTCATATTCATAATCTGTCAAATTAGGTTGACATCACTGCTACATCAACTTTTTTTTAATGACCGACTTAGGGTATGTTTTGGCAGCTTTTGGAAGCATTTTAGAGCAATTAGTATTTATCATTTAACATTATTATTACCAAGTTTGCTTCGAAGGAAGCATATAGCATTTATAAAATTATAAACCGTTTGTTTCTCAATGGTTTGAATAAGCATTTAACATTTAACATTATTGTTAATACAAATATCGCCTAAAAACGTTATTTATATTTTACGATCTTTGCTAAGTTTTGTTAACGACAAAATGTAAACTTTAGTTTCTAAGTAAAACATAATCTTAGTTTTAAAGACTTGCATAAACTAGACTTTTGCTACATTTTACATTTCATAAAACAAAACACTTTTTATTTTTTAAAATAGAAATGTCACATCACATTTATGGCAAGTTTTGTCAATATACATTTATGGAAAGCAAGTGTGTTTGACTAACTATATGTTTGCTTGCAAGTTTTGTATTTGACTAGGTATAATGAGATGTGACATTGTTTGGTTTGCAAGATTTATTGCAAAACCAACTGCAAGCCCGGCGGAACCCTGGGGGTACACGGGCGGAACCTATCTGAGGGTTCCGCTGTATCCGCCAGGCCTGCAGAAGGCTTTGCTATAAATACTAAGCCACAAGTTTGATTTTTGGCTTATCACTCTACATCATATTTACACACATTCATTCATTCTTTCATCTAACCCTTTAACATTTCATATGTGAAGTTTCTTTTTGTAGCAAAGAGATTCACTAGTTCATAAAAAGTAACAAGTATTCAACACAACGTTGCAAGACTTGTTAGCTTAGCATTGTGTAGACTTGTGTAGTTTAAACTTCATTTGATTGTGTATTTTCAGTAGTGATCGGTAAGTATTTTAGTCCTCAAAATACAAAGTGTGACGGGAGTTGTTGTACCCTTGTAAAAGAACTAACAGGAGTGGTTGTACCCTTGTAAAAGAACTTGACATCTAGCTTAGTGTCGGTAAACGTGTATAAGCGACGTGTAAGGTTTTCTCCGCCGGTGAAAGGAGCTTGTTGACTAGTGAAAGAAACTCTCGAGTTGGATACTCGGGGCGTGGACGTAGGGCAAGGAAAAAGAGTCCTTGTAGCCGAACCATGATAAATACTCATGTTGTGGTATGATCGTTTCTTTCATTTACTTGCATGTTATATATTGTGTTTGTGTATATATATCTTTGATCAAACGGAAAGTTTCAAAGCTAATCAAACAAGTTAAAAAGATTTTAAACGGTAAACTATTCAAACCCCCTTCTAGTTTTCCACAATTGGCATCAAGAGCTACGTTACTCAAGCTTTTAAAATATATTGTGTTTTAAAACTTGAAACGATCCATGGATTTTGAAAATTACAAAGAAGGGCAATCTATGCAAAGACCACCACTCTTTGAAGCAAATGGTTTTATATATTGGAAAAACCGTTTTGAAACTTACGTGAAATCTAAAGATATAGATTTATGGTATATAATCATTGATGGTGATAACATAGTTACTAATATTAAAGATGATGATCAAAAGAAATTGATTGGTAAAAATAATGAAGCTAAAATGATGCTTTACAATGCTTTGCCTAAGAAAGAATATGAAAGAGTCTTTATGTGTAAAACCGCCAAAGATATTTGGCAATCTTTAATTGTCACTCATCACTCACAAGTTAAAGATAACAAAATTGATCTTCTTGTTCAACAATATGAACAATTTGTTATTTCCGAAGATGAGATTATTGATAATGCTTTTGCTAGGTTTAACACTATTATTACTTCACTTAAAGCACTTGATGAATCTTTTTGAAGTAAGAATTTTGTCAGGAAATTTCTTAGAGCACTCCATCCAAAGTGGAGAGCAAAAGTGACGGCAATTGAAGAATCCAAAGATCTTTCAAGCATGTCACTTGACGAGCTAATTGGAAACCTCAAAGTTCATGAAATGGTAATGGAAAAAGATTCGGAACTAGTTAGAGGCAAGAAAGAAAAAGTTAAGTCCATTGCCTTGAAAGCTAGAGTCCAATCAAGTGATGATGAAGAATTTACTTCGGATAGTGATGATGAGGAATATGCTATGGCCGTTAGAGACTTCAAGAAGTTCTTTCGTAGAAGAGGGAAGTTTGTAAGTCAACCTAAAGATGACAAGAAAACTTTCCGAAAAGATCGTGATGATAGGAAAGGAAAGGTGGAAAGAAAATGCTATAGGTGTGGAGACACAAGTCATCTTGTAGGAGAATGTCCAAAACCACCCAAGAGTAAACCTCAACAAGCTTTTGTGGGTGGTGCTTGGAGTGACTATGAAGGAGATGACGATGAGCCAAAGGATGATGATATTGCTCTCATGGCTCACAACTCAAATGAGGTACTCTCCGACTCATCTTACTCCTCTATTGATGATGACACCTTACAAAAAGAATATAACAAACTTTGTGAATTGAGCTTAAAAATCATAAACAAAAATAAGTTATTGAAAACTAAAAAGGAGTTTTTAGAAAATGAAATTTTTGAGTTAAAAGAAAAAGCTAAGAGATTAGAAAAAAGTAAAGGTATTGACACATCTTGCAAATCATGTGAAGAGCTTAAACTCGAAGTTGAGAAACTAAAAATTACTCAAAATGATCTAATAAAACAAACCACAAAGTTTAAGAAGTTCGATAAGAGCATTTCTTGTGCGGATGAAATTATAAAACTTCAAAAGTCACCCTTTGATAAAACAGGACTAGGATTCACGAAAATAAAAACTTCAAAGGGTCAAACGAAACAAGAAAAGAATGCACAAGAAACTAACAAAACTGCTACAGTAGCCCGCGGATCAGACGGAACCCAATCCAGGGTTCCGCCCGTTGGACCCGAAGGTTCCGCCAGGTTTGCTGCAGCAGTAACACCATCCACATCGGATCGTTCAAAATTTGTTAAAGTTACGTATAAAAATGGAACAAAACCTGCTTTTAAAACTGGAGTAGGACTTAGTAAAAATGAATTTAGAGCTAAGACTACTCAACCAAGTCCTAAGACTCCAATTCCCGAACGCCCCTTTCCAAAGAGCAACTTCAACGCTCGACCAAACTACCAACATGTTTGGAACCAAAACACTCCTGGACATTACCAAACTCCAAATTACATGTCATGAAACCTTTATGTTCTATTGTCATACTTGGAACAAGTTAATGGTATGCTTAACCAAAATGGACCCATGAGAAATTGGGGACCAAATGTTTGAGTGTTTTTCATAAAATAGGTGTGCCTCAAAGTTTGTTTGGAACCGGATGAATGGATTAAAGATAGTGGTTGTTCAAGGCACATGACGGGTAACAAAAGCCTCTTCACTACTTATCACAAATGTGACGGAGGTAATGTTACGTTTGGTAGTAAAGCTAAGAGCAAAATCATCAGAAAAGGTACAATCTCTCATGACTCCCTTTTTATAGATGATGTAGCTCATGTTGATAACTTAGGTTTTAATCTCCTTAGTATTAGTCAACTTTGTTGTAATAAGTATAATGTCCTTTTTAGTGAAAACGGAAGTAAAATACTTAAAGATGGTATAGCCATAGCCAAAGGTGTCCTTAAGAACAACGTATACGTCATGAAGATGGATCCAACATCTAGAGACAAACTTTGTCTTACCTCATTAGATGAATCTTCAACTTTTTGGCATAGACGTTTAGGACACGCTAACATGAGACTAATCCAAAAACTCTCCTCCAAAGACTTAGTTTGAAACCTATCTAAGTTGAAATATGACCAACACTTTTGTGATGCTTGCAAAGTCGGTAAACAAGTCCATAGTAGCCATAAGGCTAAAAACTTGGTTTCTACATCTAGGTGTCTAGAACTTTTGCATATGGATTAATTTGGTCCATCCGCTATACAAAGTTATGGAGGTAACTTCTACACTTTGGTCATAGTTGATGATTACTCAAGATATACTTAGACAAAATTTTTGAAAAGAAAAAATGAAGCTTTTGATAAATTTGAGATTCTAAGTAAGAAAATTCAAAATCAAGTAGGGTCTAATATTGTGTCTATTAGAACGGATTACGGTCGTGAATTTGATAATGAATTTCAATTTGGAAATTTTTGTGATATTAATGGTATTACTCATAACTTTTCGGCTCCACGTACTCCTCAATCTAATGGTGTAGTAGAACATAAAAACCGGACATTGCAAGAGATGAGTAGAACAATGCTTAATGAACAAAACATTCCACAAAAGTTTTGGTGTAATGCCGTTGACACATCAACGTACATTTTAAATCGAGTCTTAATTAGACCATTTTTGAATAAAACTCCTTATGAACTATATAAAGGTAAAAAGCCTACATTAGGATACTTTAGAGTGTTTGGGAGTAAATGTTTCATTCTTAACACCAAGGATTATCTCACCAAATTTGACCCAAAGTTTTATGAAGGTGTATTTCTTGGATATTCTCAAAATAGTAAAGCTTACATTGTTTTGAACAAAGAAACCTTAAGAGTCGAGGAATCGTTGAACGTAACATTTGACGAGAGTCCACCTCCCTCTAAGACATCACCTTTGGTAGATGATGACTTAGTTGAAAGCCAAGCAATAGAAAGTCAAAGGATTTTTAGGTATTGATAAGTGCTCAAACACTCATCATTTTTTGTCAAATCTGAACTGCAAAACATACAAAAACACTCAGAAATGCATTAAAATACTGAAAATATTTCAAAATTGTGTTTTATATGTTTTAGATGCAAAATGAGTAAAAACAGATGAAAAATGTACAAAGTTTGCAAAATTGGCAGTTTCAGTCCCCCAACTTTCATAAAATGTCAAAATTAGTCCCTGGTCATTCAAAATATGGAAAATTATCACCAAAGGTCCTTATAAAATCATAAGTTGTTATATTTAGTCCTTTGGTGAAAAATCTCAAAAGTTTTGGAAATTTGCAATTTTGGTCCCTGGAGTTTCAAACTTTGGCAGGATTGGTCCCTGGTGGAATTTTTGGAAGAAAAATCAATTTTAGTCTTGTGGTTACTTATTTTGGCAAGAATGGTACCTAGGTGGAAAGTTTGAGGAAATTTACATGTTTGGTCCCTCAAAATTCAAAACTTGTCAGATTTGGTCCCCGGATGTGTAAAATTGGAAATTTAACTTTTATGGTCCCTGGATTATTGGAGATGGGCAAGAATGACTATTATGAGTACTTTTTGGAAATTGCATTTTCAATCCCTTGAATTTGCAAATTTTACACTTATAATCCTTATTATTTTTAAAACAAACAAACCAACCATAATCCTTACCCAACAAACCAAACACAGCCCACCCACTAAACCTTTGGCCCATTACCCTTTGCAGCCCAACACCAATAAACCACCCCTCCCGTTTTTATATTAACACCAGGGTCAAACCCACCTTTGACCTCCACCTCCCTCACCACTTGCAGCCTGCAACCCCCTGCCACACTATACATCCCCCCTCATCCACATCAGCATCCCCATACTTTGTTCCGCTTCCAAACCACAACCCTCCAAAACCTAATTAATACCCTCAAATTGCTCCAAGAAATCCCCTGCCTGCCTTTTCCACTTTTCCCGCCAAAAAGGAATTCAAAGGCCAGGATCAAACCTAATGCATCCTATGGTCAAAATTAAAGTGGGAATGTGAGAGAATGATGCCTCAGTCCATATAAGTCAAGAAAAAAAAGCAGAAGATAGAAGTAGTTAGCTAATATAGATATAGTTTTAGTGTAGTGTTGTCGTTGTAGTAAATTTCCATATTCTAGTGTATCTTTCAGCTTTCTAGTTGTAATTCTAAGTATTTTTATGTATTTGAAACCTATTTCAGTCTTTGATTTTAATTCCAAGTGCAATTTCAGTGTATGATCAATTCTTATGAAAATCTCATTTTAGCATCAAGGTTATTAAAAGTGGTTAATCATGGTTTTACAAGCTTACATAAGTTCATTACAAAGTTTCCTTAAGCTTATATAAGGATTTAAGTTAGTTTAACTAAAAAACTCAAAATTACTCAAAATTACAAGAAATTAGATGAAAAATAAAAAATGTGAAAAAGAATGAAGAAGAAGCTGCAACAATGGTTATGTGTGAACTTATGATGGGTTAGTGCCTCAAGGGAGGTTATAGGACAGGTTGTGTACCTTGGTTCTTGGTTTTGAGCTCACAGGATCCATTTGTGAGCAAATTCTCAAGTCTTTTTTATTTCTACTCTAGCATAAGCTATTTATTGCTCATCTTTATTGCTATTCAGTGTTCTGTGCTTATTTGGTGTTAGTCTAGTTTGATTTTTGCTTGCAATAGTTGCTTGTTTATTGAATCTTGTAGTTGTGCTAGTTCTTGTTCCAACTGTCAAGTTGCTTCAGTGGTGTAATCTAGTTTTTTTTATATATAAAGTTCAGCTCAAGTAGTTGCATGTAGCTTATAGAACACATCTGAATCAGTAGCATAGGTTCAATTCACTTTTTTTCTCTTAAATATTGAAATCAGTTCATTAGTAGGGGTGTTTGGATTAAGCTTTAAACCTATGTAGGTGTTGTTATTTTGAGTAAAAAATACTTGGTGCATTGTTCTTAAGTGTAAATCAGTCCATATTGATCATCTTCTTGGGCACTTTTACTCAAAAAGTCAAAACCTTCAATAAGTTTGCATATCTGTTTACTGTCAAGATCTGTGACCCCCAATCTTTTCAAATCCTTTCACATGTAGTTAATTTAGCTTACTTAAGTATTATTATAGCTTATGTTAACATGTTTAGCCATTAGATTCAGTTTAAAGTTCATTAAAGTCAACATACTAAGTTTTGATAAAAAGTCAAAGTTGTACATTTCAAATTTTTCCAAAAGTTGCATGAATTTTATGGAATTTTGTGTGAAGTTTTAGGGTCTAAAACTTATTGGGTTGACAGTCCCCCAGCTCAACTTTAAGTCCCCCTCTTCACTTTATTTTTAAGATTTTTCTACTGGGCCCAACCTTCCTCCAAAGTCAGCTGCAGGCTGAGCTGCTCCCCTGCATCAGCAGGCACCACCACACCACCATCTTTGGTGGTGGTTTCTGGCCACCACAGTGGGTCCCACTGACCCCACTTGGTTTCTTTCAACCCCCCTCCTGGCAACCTTCAAAAGTTGACCAAGAGTTTGACCTTAGATCCTGTGGACCCCACTTGAATTCACCTCCAAATCTTGTCCCATTTTCAGTTTAGAAACAATAAGCCAAGTGCTTATTGTGGCTTATTTGCTTATTCTGTGAGTTTCTTTGCTTGAATTTTACTTAACCATGTCCAAATAACTCATATGAACCAAGTTCCACCCTTGTGGGCCCCACATAAGCTAAATTGAGCATATTTTCTTGTTTGGTCAACTAAAGTCAACTGTGGTGCAAATAAGCATCCACAGTGCTTATTTTTTATTTCCAAAAAAGTTGTTTTTGTAAAAGTTAGTTGTTTTTAGTATTAAAATAGTTTTGTAAAAGAAAAATCAAGAAAAACCAATTTAAAAATAAGTGATAGTTTCTATTTAATGTAATTTAAATTTTTAATTTTCATTTTTAGATTTTTGTTAAGCACTTGGTATTTTTATATTTTTTAAATTCCTTTTATATTAAATTAATTTTTCTCAATTTTCCCAGATTTTTATTTTGTCATTTAGTATTAATTAGATTTAATATTAGTTTTATTAATAATTAATTAATAATTAAGTATTAAATAGCATAATTAGTTTTTATAAAGTAAACCCTAGTTTTTATATTTTTCCTAGCTCTGATATAATATAATATAATTTTAGAAATTTTCTTGTAATTTCTACTGTTCATCTTTTAGTTTTTATAATTTAAATAGTTTAATTAGTAATTAATTAATATTTAATATAATAATTAGTAAAATGGTGTAAAAACTTATAAAACAAACTTTTTATAATTTTTTAGGATTCCTGTGATGGTTAATTAGATTTGTAAAATTTTTCTTAATTTTCTAAGTTAGTTTGTTATTTTTAATAATTTAAATTAATTAAAACTAGTTAAGTAATTAATAATTAGTAATTAATTAATATTAAATAATTAAATAATGTAAAAATTAATTTTCTTTTTCTAAAAATTTTCTTTTACCCTTAGGTTTGTAAAAAACTCATTTTCACCCCCTGTGGGTTTTCAGATTTCAATTTTCACTTTTTATCTCGTACGTTAACGTAAATTTAAATTAAACGTATGCGTTTTAGGTGATGAGGCGAAAAATGAACCACTTTTAGGGGGTCATTTAAGCCCGGAATTGACTTTATTTGATCAAATATTGCCCTAAATCGTTCCTTTTGTGATTTTAGGTACTTTGGGAGTGAAATCTGGAAAAGGAAGCAATTCGGATATTTTTGGAGCATAAAAGTGAAGAAAACGCCAAAGTCTTAATTTTCCTTGCTGGGAACAGTAGGTGACGGCGTCAAGAGTAACATCCTGACGGCGTCAAGAGCAAATTTCCATGACGATCCAGTACAGATTTGACGGCGTCACGAAGTAGGGCGTCAAGAGTAAAATTCATGACGGCCTGGAAATGCATAATACATGACAGCGTCAAAAGTAGATCAAGGCAGTCCGAGAAGAGTTTTGGCGGCGAGGTGACGGCGTCACAAGCTTGGTCTTGACGCCGTCAGACCCCTTTTCCTATATATAGTTTTCTAATTTTCACATTAGAGAAGAGAAGTTTTGGAGAAACCCTAAGTACAAACTTGATGCGAATTTTACAGGTTTTTCAAGGGTTCTAAGCCCTTGATACCTTTCATGTGTAATTGAGATAAGTGTTCTTTTAATTCAATCAATATGTCTATGTGTTGGTTGTCTATATCTTGTTCTTGTCTTAATTCCATCATGCTAGGCTAGATCTATCTTGTGTTTGCTTGGATCTAATGAAACCTAGATGTTAATTATGTGTTGATTACTTGTTTATAATTGTCTTGGATGAATGATTTATATGTTAGGCTTAAGAAAACTGGCAGATCTCTAAATGGTAACATGCTTGAACGTCTTAAGAAACATGAACCGATGTGCACTAGGTCTTTATTTGTTGTATTTAATGCATGAGCCACTGTTTATAATCCCTATGGTTGTGATGGGCATGGTATAGGAGGAGATAAGAGCTCATAGAATTGGGGAGTTAAGTGCGCCACCCCATGAATGATATTAAGGAATACGATCCGTCATCCATGCAACTATAACAAGTAATTAACGTGTAAAAGATGTCTAGGGAGTAGTGAAATCTAAGTAAACACATTTTCTCCACTTATTGCTCACAACTTTAGTATAATTTAGTTTATTTTCATTTCTAGTATTTTATTTTGATTGCATCTTTAGTATTGGGTTAGTTGACTAGCAACTAATTCCGCCCAAATCCTTCAAACCCGAGATTTTTACTTGCTTTCTAAAAAATATAAAAATACAAAAATAATCATCCCTCACCTTTAGAACTAGTATTTAGGTTTTCTAATCCTAGCGACACTATTCCTAGCTGAACGATCAATCCCTCGGTACTTGTCACTATACTATACTACAACGATCAGGTACACTGCCTGGTGGGGGTTGTAAGCTTCTCAAGATCCCTTGAGAGGTAAAGCCTGGTGCGATTCCCACGTATCAAGTTTTTGGCGCCGCAGCCCGGGGAATAGTTATTGCCTAGGTTAGAATTTCTTTTTATTAGGTCTACTTGCTAGATTCCTTTCTAGTAAGATTTTGTTTTTATTTTTTAGGTTTCTTTAGTCTATCTTATTTCTTTGTGTCTTTGTTCGTAACCACCCGACATCATGGACAACGGGAACATCTTTGAACCCGTCATCCCACCACAACAAAACCCACCATTAGAACCCCTTAGGCCCCGAACCTTAGGAGAGTATTCCCGACCTAGCCACCAAGGCTACCGAAACATCATTGAGCTCACCGGAGCCAATGTGACCCCCTTGCGATCCGACACCATCCGGTTGGTGCAAAGCGGATGTGCATTCCATGGACTTCGTTCCGAAGATCCAAACCAACATCTTAAGGACTTCCTCAAAATCGTAGATTCCATAGACCTAGGTGTTGAAACTAAAGAGACAACCCGATTACACCTATTCCAATTCTCTCTACGGGATCAAGCTAGTCAATGGCTTGAGCGTTTATCCGCGGGATCCATCACCACATGGGATGATCTCACCACTCGTTTCCTTGCTCAATTTTTCCCACCGGGGAGAACTACTAAGCTTAGAAACGACATCTTGATGTTCCAACAACGTCAAAATGAATCTCTTTATAAAGCATGGACTCGTTTCAAGGACTTACTCCAAAAAGTCCCTCATCATGGCATAGATCTTTGGCTCTAAGTCCAAATTTTTTATGACCATATCGATATCTCCATGAGGCGAGCCATTGACCAATCGGCCGGTGGTAAGCTACGTGATCTAAGTGCGGAACAATCATGGGAACTCATAGAAGATCTTGCTCTCTATGACAACGAAAGTTGGAATGATCCCCGTGATTTGAACAAAACGGTCAAGGCAATATCTTTGCCTTCGAACAATTCTAGCACTCCCGACCGTAGGATCATGGAACTTGAGGACCAAGTCAAGTTTCTCATGAAATCTTACGAAGCTCCTAAATCTTCAAGCCAAATGAACAAAATCACTTCTTCATGCGAATTATGTAGTGGTCCCCATGACACTCGTGATTGTGTGGAACTCCCCGGAACAGCTTTTGCGGACTACGCATCCACGCGTACCGACGAAGCGGGAGATAAGTGGTACACTTTAAAGCCCGAGCCAAACACTTACGGTGATTCATACAACCCCTCTTGGAAAATCACCCAAACCTTAGGTGGAAACAAAATCAACCCAATTCTTCCAATCCGCCTAATCGTTACCAACCAAACGGTCCACCCTCCAACCGTACTTTCAACAACAATCCTTCAAACAACTATGGTAGTACCAACAATCTTGAAGGATTGATGTCAAAGTTCATGGCATCTCAAGAAGCTAGCATATCTAAGTTTGAAGCCGATTTCAAACAAAAGCAAAGCGAGATGACCACTAGAATTGATGCATTGTTGAAAGTTCTCAATGACCAAGAAATGGGAGCACTCCCAAGCGACACAATCAAGAATCCGAAACTAAACATTAATTCCATATCTTCAGTTTTGTCACCCACTTCGTGTCCACAATACTACTCGGTTAAATCCACGAGCACGTGTTTCAAACAAAACCAAATTCTCCAAAAGGACCAATCAAATAAAACACCCAATATAGAGCCGGTCAAAAGCATAGTTGAAACACCTCTTACGCAAGACCTTGACGATGAATTCAAAGAACTTCACCTTGAACACCCCGTCATTGATGTCTTAGCGCGTGCTCCTTACTATAGTGCCCTCCTAGAAAAATATGAGAAGTTTAAGCTAGGTAAAAATGGGACCGCCTTCGTTCAAAACAAGTTGCCTAAAAAGCTTGATGATCCGGGTATATTTGTTTTGCCTTGTAAGATAGGAAGATCCGAAGCTTTCGACACACTAGCCAATTTAGGGTCAAGCCTCAACTTGATTCCCTTATCCTTGTTCACCGCTCTTAAGCTAGGAAAGTTAGAGGAAACGGAGGTATTGATAGGGCTAGCGGATGGGAGTATTGCCCACCCGGTTGGAATGATTAAGGATGTAGTTGTTCACGTAGGAAAGTTAACTATATTAGCGGATTTTCACGTCCTAGACATGGTTAGTGACACTACATGCCCATTATTGGTAGGAAGAGGATTTTTAGCAACCGCTAGCGCCATGATAGATTGTAAGGAGTCCAAGATAGCGGTAGGTGAAGGCGATACTTGGTCAGTGTACGATGTAAAGAAGCATAGTTATGATTGTGATGATGAACCGACACCGCATTGGGTAGAGGTGAATAGGAGACCATCTAGATATGGACCTTGGATAGAAAGGAACTTCATAGGACCTCAATGCCCATTTTATCTAGAGAAAGATTTCGTTGAGAAAACACATTCGGTGGAACAAGTCATAGCTAGAGATGAAGAGCTAGATCCCTTTGAGGACCCCTTAGTCTTTAGGAAGATGATTGAGTTCTTGAGCGTAATGCCCATTAATATAGAGATGAATAAGTGGAAAAGAGATGGAGACAAGAGTAAATGGAGGTGGGAGAAGCCACCTAAAGAAGGTGACGGATCATGGCATATGAGGATGACTTTGTATGATCCGGATGGAGAAAAGTTTGAGAGGTCATACCATACTAAGGAAACTGATAGGAAGTTGGAGCCAAAGTTTCCGTATCACGTAGTAACCCATGACCTTGAGTCTAGCTACAAGACTCGTAAATAAAGAAAAACGCTTCTTGGGAGGCAACCCATGTTTTGTGTGATTTTATTTTTGTTTGTTTGTTATTTGCTTCCGTATGCATGCTTTATTTTTATTGTTGGTAGATCATGTTTCTAAACTAAATAGTGGAAATACTTTACTTTGTTGTTTTGGCCTAGTCTTAACTCCACCTAAAAGTATTTTTGCAAAAGATAAGTGTAAGGGGAAACCCCAAATATGTTTTTAAGAAACAAACCGATCATGATTCTCCACAATATTAAATGAACATGTATATTCGTATTTGTTAGAGTCAAATGCTTGTATTGAGTCATAATGAAGTTTTGCAGGATTTTCCAGGAAGTAGGACCAAGTTTTTCCAGAAATTTTCCGGAAACTTAACATAAGAATTTCTGCAGGTCACTTCTGACGGCGTCAAGAGTTAACTCTTGACGGCGTCAAGTGTAAAAATCTGGAAATTTTACCAGTTTTGTTTTTCTAACGGAGTCTTGTGGTTTTTGTGAATTATTAAGTTTTATAATCTCCAGGAAATCTGCAAACTTCATTCCACAAGCATTATATCTTATCTTGTTTTCTAGGACTTAGTAACTTATATAGGATGCCGCCGATTTTACGCGAGGTTGTCTTGTCTATTTTCTCAGGTTTTACAGGTTATGTATGACAAGAAGATGATTTATATTCTGGAAGGGAAGCTTTGATTGTTCATTTTCTTGGAGGAAGATTTAACCTGACCACCTTATTATCCATACCGAGCGAATCAGGGGAGTATTTGATTTCATTCTTTTTACTTTTTCACTTTTACATTCTTTACTTGAACATTGGGGACAATGTTCATCTTAAGTGTAAGGGGAGGGTAAAAAGATGATACCTTACATATGCACTTTCGCTTGAGTTTGTTTTGTTTGATGGTAGATGTGTAATAAAACTATGAGAAATACTTGTTAGTGTAATTTTAGCGCCAAATTTAAATTTTTTTACAACATTTAGGAGTGAAACTTTAGCCATAGCAAGCGTCTCATGGATAGGAGATTGTATGACTAGCACATAACCGTATATTCAGAAAAATTTTCCACCCAAATATGTGAGGTTCGCCTTTAGATTTGATAGGAAAAGCATTTACTATTAGTGCTTATGAGTGTACCGGTAGCATTTAGATTCTAGAACTTGCGTTAGTGATGCATCCCGAGACCGCTAGTGAGACTACATTCGTGTGGTAGGATTTACTACATGATAAGAGGCATTAGGATCACCCTTGTGTTAAACCCGTATCATAATTACTTGACCATTTAAGTCATATTACTTGGCTAGTTAAGTCAACTAATTTTCCCACACCCTTAGCATTGTACTCATTTTTAGTACACGAAACCCCTAGTACACCCTTTCGAGCCTATCTTTTCGTTTCTAACTTTAAGCATTTTACTTAAAGGAAGAATTTGTTACACCCCACTTAAATGTACACCCAAATCGCCTTAGCCTTCCGTGTATGCGCTCATTTTTAGTGCATTATTGTTATTTGTTAAACCCTAAGTTAACTATCTAATTGATTACATGGTTGCTAAGTCGAGTCATATCCTTGTACATATTGTTTTGGGACGATTGGGACTCATGGGTAAAGTACTTATTTATAGAGTAATAGGGAAGAACATCATTTATTACCCCCATATGTACGTTAATCTTAAAAGTACTCCAAGTGTTTTGATTTTCTTAATTCGAGTCATTAGATTAGTTTATTGTAAAGTATGTAAAAATTCAAGTGTAAGGGGAATGTTCATTCCCTATGATGTATTATTTTGGATGGTAGGGTAAGAGTGTATGCAAAAAAAAAAAAAAAAAAAAAAAAAAAAAAAAATCGAAAAAATCAAGAAAAAGAGAAAAAAAAATAGAAAATAAAAAAATATATATATACGGACTACCATCCCTTTTCATTCTATGTTCATTTTATGTTTTTGTTATTTTTCATTTATTAGCTTAAGTCGAGTCTAGTCTTGGCTTAGCAACGCCACATTGTACATGTAATTAACCAAGATTGTTAACTCGCCACCAGTAAAACTTCCTTTATCCAACAAAACCGTGTATTTCATATCCCTACACCTAACGTTACAACCCTTTAAAAGACCTCTTTGATAGTTTATCCTAGGTGCTTACGCCATGTGGTGGAGGTTTGATCCTTTCCCAAGCCTATGGTAATCTATTTTGCTATGACAGGTAGTAAGAGATATCTTCCGTTTCCATATTGTAATTTATACTTTATTACACCCGAGAGATGTGAGTATCTAAACACTATTTGTGAGGTGCTAGTGTATGACCTCCGTGCTTGTCTATTGGTCTTTAGTGGAACGATTATTTGTTGTAATTACTTTTATATTAGTGTTAAATGACCCCTAACTTGTATTTTGACTAGAATAAAAGCGCATTTGCTTGAGGACAAGCAAATCTCAAGTGTAAGGGTATATGATGAGGCGAAAAATGAACCACTTTTAGGGGGTCATTTAAGCCCGGAATCGACTTTATTTGATCAAATATTGCCCTAAATCGTTCCTTTTGTGATTTTAGGTACTTTGGGAGTGAAATCTGGAAAAGGAAGCAATTCGGACGTTTTTGGAGCATAAAAGTGAAGAAAACGCCAAAGTCTTAATTTTCCTTGCTGGGAACAGTAGGTGACGGCGTCAAGAGTAACATCCTGACGGCGTCAAGAGCAAATTTCCATGACAATCCAGTACAGATTTGACGGCGTCACGAAGTAGGGCGTCAAGAGTAAAATTCATGACGGCCTGGAAATGCATAATACATGACGGCGTCAAAAGTAGATCAAGGCAGTCCGAGAAGAGTTTTGGCGGCGAGGTGACGGCGTCACAAGCTTGGTCTTGACGCCGTCAGACCCCTTTTCCTATATATAGTTTTCTAATTTTCACATTAGAGAAGAGAAGTTTTGGAGAAACCCTAAGTACGAACTTGGTGCGAATTTTACAGGTTTTTCTAGGGTTCTAAGCCCTTGATACCTTTCATGTGTAATTGAGATAAGTGTTCTTTTAATTCAATCAATATGTCTATGTGTTGGTTGTCTATATCTTGTTCTTGTCTTAATTCCATCATGCTAGGCTAGATCTATCTTGTGTTTGCTTGGATCTAATGAAACCTAGATGTTAATTATGTGTTGATTACTTGTTTATAATTGTCTTGGATGAATGATTTATATGTTAGGCTTAAGAAAACTGGCAGATCTCCAAATGGTAACATGCTTGAACGTCTTAAGAAACATGAACCGATGTGCACTAGGTCTTTATTTGTTGTATTTAATGCATGAGCCACTGTTTATAATCCCTATGGTTGTGCTGGGCATGGTATAGGAGGAGATAAGAGCTCATAGAATTGGGGAGTTAAGTGCGCCACCCCATGAATGATATTAAGGAATACGATCCGTCATCCATGCAACTATAACAAGTAATTAACGTGTAAAAGATGTCTAGGGAGTAGTGAAATCTAAGTAAACACATTTTCTCCACTTATTGCTCACAACTTTAGTATAATTTAGTTTATTTTCATTTCTAGTATTTTATTTTGATTGCATCTTTAGTATTGGGTTAGTTGACTAGCAACTAATTCCGCCCAAATCCTTCAAACCCGAGATTTTTACTTGCTTTCTAAAAAATATAAAAATACAAAAATAATCATCCCTCACCTTTAGAACTAGTATTTAGGTTTTCTAATCCTAGCGACACTATTCCTAGCTGAACGATCAATCCCCCGGTACTTGTCACTATACTATACTACAACGATCAGGTACACTGCCTGGTGGGGGTTGTAAGCTTCTCAAGATCCCTTGAGAGGTAAAGCCTGGTGCGATTCCCACGTATCATTAGGTTTTAAACGTTTCTGGTTTTTCCAAATTTCCAACCTTGTTAATATAGCTTATTTAAGTTATTTCATTGTACAAATCAGTAGTGTAACCATTCACAAACCCCTTTCTGTCCAAATTCACCCGATCACAAACCCGTTTGAATACAATCCACACCTCGTCGGGACATAACGACCCGGGGAAACCATATATTCCGCGGAGATTGACTCTAGGCAGTTTGACCTTGTTGACCATCCTTTGGTCAATTTAGGTTGACCGTTTGGAGCCAATCAGGTATATTAAGGGCACTACACATTTAGGTTTATGGTATCCCAAAGGAACGGGAATAGACACCATAGTGTATGCCGACTCGGATCATGCCGGTGACTATGTCGATAGAAAAAGTACAAGTGGTATTTGTACTTTTGTTGGACATTGTCTCACCTCATGGTTTTCTAAGAAGCAAATGGCTCTTGGTATCTCAACAACGGAAGCCGAGTACGTTTCGGCCGGAAAGGCATGTCAACAAGCTCTTTGGATGAAGCAAGTTCTTGTCTACTACGGAATTCAACTTAACGACATCACAATTCTTTGTGACAACAAAGGTGCCATTGATCTTAGCAAAAACCCGGTTCAACATGCTCGTACCAAACATATTTAAATCCGTCATCATTTCCTTCGTGACAACGTTCAAAAAGGAAATATCTCAATTGAGAAAGTTTCTTCCGAAGACAACATTGCCAACATTCTCACAAAACCCCTTAAACGTGAACCTTTTAACCTTTTTAGGCCAGGCTTAGGACTCATGGAACCTACGTTGTAGTTCTGGACATTAGACAAAAATCAAAACAAATCCATAACTCCTTTTCTCAGCAGGGTCGGCGGAACCCTCAGACACAACGGACGGAACCCAACTCAGGGGTCCACCGTATCCGCCGACCTGCAGAATCAATATTTTTGTTTATATTAAACCAAACACCCATTATCCCATACCACCACTTCCAAACTGTTACTATTCACTTTACCATCCATCCATACCTACGATTTCTTGGTCTTCCTTTCACTCACATTGCAAATCAATCATCATTGTAAGTGTTCTAAACTTGATTACAATCTTGATCTGAGTCTAGGAATTCTATTTTTGCACAAAAACAAAAACTTGGGGTTATGCATTAACTTGAGAAACTCATGCATGAAATTAGGTGTTTAACAAAACTAATCATGTTCCCCATAGTTAGGAATTGCATTCTTACTTAGTGTAAACATGTTTGCTAAAACACCCCATGACAAATTTTTCCAAAAATTTCTCACAAATAGGACAAATATTTTTTCGTCTCACATTGAGAATACAAAATCAAAACGTTATGTTTAAAACATCACTTGCATAATGTCTCTTGAATGCTAAAGGGAATACATAATCAATATGTATTTTCGGGTACATTCAAACGAAGCTACATTGAACTAGGAGCGTTTGGGTTATCTTTTGTTTTATAACAAAACTTGCATTATAAAACGTTTTTGAAGCATCAAAATGAGTCAAGATAACCGCACCTCCACATTGTTTTCATATAGGCACACACTAGAACATCCACATTATAATAGTAGATTACTTAAACTAAAATGTGAAATTTTGTTGTTCTAGGAATCATCATGCCTCCTCTAACCCACTACGACCACAAGGGCACCATTAAGTACCTACCAAAACACCACAAAACCAAAGGCCTTACCCCAAACCAAGTCAATGTTTTCAAAGCCTTAGAAAAACACTATGTCCATGAGGGTAGAACCATTGACCCGTCCTTCCTAGAAGGCACAAACCTTTACACCGAATTTGCCACAATCAACTTTGAGTGTCTTTTGGAAATCAACGAGCCTATTTGTCCTAGGTTCATTTTGGAATTCTATGCATCCGTCGTCCTTTCCACGGATGATTATGGTCAAATGTCTATCAACTTTAGGGCTAGTGGTCATCAATACTCTTTCACTCTTGAGGAATTTGCTCAAATCCTAGGTGTCCCAAACCGTGGTACTTGCATCTATTCTGACTTGCACTCCCTCTCAACTCTTGACAACCTCCATGACCGCATCCATCCTTATGACACACCTCTTGTGTCAAAAGTTGTACTCCGTGACCACCTCTTTGTTAGGACAACCAACACTAGGAGAACCCGTTCGGGAAATGAGGTCGATAAGGACCCATATAGAATGGAAATGAATCAACTCAAGCCCCAATTCAATAAATGGGAGGAAGTCCTTAGAGCAAATGTCATTAGCATCATGGGAAACTGAGATCATATCAATCTTTGCCTTTGCTACATGCTCTACTCTTTGTTCGTTAGGCAACCCTTCAACCTTGCCTACTACATGGCCAAGAGAATGGCCGACATTCCCGTGCATGGCACAACGGCTATGCCGTATGGAATGCTCTTGACCCGTCTCTTTAGGTTCATCTCTCCCATTCCACCAACTCCAAACGGTCTTCGTCTTGACTACTCTCTCATTCCACACACCTTTGTCCCACTTAGTGATAAGAGAGTGTACAAAGCCCAAGGAAAACGTTCTCATCCTCCTACCTCCTCATCATCTTCCTCAATGAGTGAAGATGACTCTTTGCCAAACTCTAGGCTCCCACCTCTCGAATACCTATCCCAACTTTTGGATATTCCAAATGAGTCGGTGGAGTTCAAGCAAACAAAGGGGATGTTTAAGAATCTTGGAAGATTCCTTGGAAAGCTCAAGAACAAGATCGACCGTCAATGAGTGCGGGTGTGTAGGAGTGTTTGGCACTAGGTGCTATTTGAACAAATTTGGTCGTTTAAACAATGTTTGTGATGTACTTGTGTGTTGGTACAATGTTTGATACTATTTGGAACAAGTATTATCTAACAATGATGCAGGTAGACAACTTTTGGTAAGTTGTCAAATTTTCATGTTTATGAAATTTTCACTAAGTATAGTGAAATTCTCGACCTCAAGGTCAAAGTCCTATGATATGTGTGTTTACGTGTCTATTTTTTGCATTGCCTAACCAGAAATGCATTATCTTTTTGATTTTAGGAGTTTTCAAAAATTTTGAAAATCATCTCGCGTGTCAAAATCGCGGACTGCCAAATTTTTCAGCCCTGGCGGATCTGGCGGTACCCAAAATTAGGTTCCGCCAGTGTATTTTCTAGGCAACCCAGAAATGGCCAAACGGACCGGGCGGAACCCTCACACAGGTTCCGCCTGTGTATCCTGAAGGGTCCGCCAGTTGCCTGCAGATTTTTTTTTTTCAACATTTCAACATTCAAACACCAAAATACAATCCTTTTAGATAGAAACCAATTTCTTGCAATTTGTTTAGCACAATAGGGTACTTCTCATTCCTTATAACTCAAACAAAACCATTTCCCGCCAAATTTCAAAATTAGCCATAACCACCCCAAGGAACCTTCACACACAAAGGAAGGAACCCTTATAAAGGTTCCTTGAAATCCCTGAGATTTATCCTCAAAACAAATTTACCAAAACCACTAAGCATTTAGTGCAAATCTTGTCTTCTCACTTCACCATTTTCATTGGATTGACTTCCATGATTTGACAACCCACAATTAGTTTTCCAAATCATTAGGAACCTCCATTTTTGTATGGCCTAACATCAAATCCAAACACCCCTTCCCACACTCCTTCATCACTATAAATTAAACCATCCTAAATACTACCAAATCACACCTTCTTCATCACAATTTCTGAACTTCTAAACCATTTTAACCATGACTAAGTCAACAATCATCTCTCAACCATCACGACCCATCCGGAAAACCGCCCGGATAAGTGTAAAACCACTATGGTCTAACCAATCCATCAACCTAAGCTCCTTATCTTCGGCTGAATTCACCTCACCTATAAAAAATGAACATTTTTTGAACCTTGCATCACCATCTCCATCATCTAATGAACCCAATGAGCTCACTCCACCACCAACTAAATCACCCATTGACCCAACTCCACCAAGTGCTCCAACCCAACCATCCAAAACTCCATCACCATCACCATTACCCAAACTTGAACCTATGGAGTTATTTGGGTCTCCACCAACATCACCACACCCTTTTCTCCAAGATCTCAATGATCTTACACCAAGACCTACACAACCACCACCTTTTGCAAATAAATCACCAAGGTCAATTCTTGACCAAAATGAGCATTTTAACCACACTCAACCACCACAACAAGTGTACCACCAACCCAAACCATTGTTGTTTCACCCTATTTACCATGACATCCATGGTCCTCTTTATAGAAAACCAAACTTTGAAAACCATGATCACCCAACTCCACCACATTCTCAAGCCCAAACCTTTGAGTCTTTCTTTCCTTCATATGAGGAAATCCAAAGCATGGTTGAGAATCACCTCCATCAAGCAATGGAATTTCAAACCACCTTGCTTGACTCAATACCAAACCCATCCTCCACCCAAGAACCAAAAACCAACCAACCCTCAAACCAAGAAACCAAAACCAACCCATTTCCACCCACTCATCCCCATGTTTGCTCAAATTATGAGCAAATGGGTGCAAGCATCAAATTGTTGCTTCACCAATTCCAAGATGAAATCCGGTTTGCATTCCAACACGTCATAGAACGTTTGGATGCTCTTTCCCACCCAAACAAATCCTAGACAACCGTTGGAGGCCTTTTGCCCCATTTAGGAAAGTAGGATTTGATTTTCTTTTATTTTCTTGGTTGTTTTTAGTTTTCCTTTTAGTAGTAGAAGAATCTATCCCATTTCTTGTCTTTGACTTTTACAAGTCAAATTTTACATGGAATGATATTTCTTTCTACTTACTTACTTGCATTGTTGGTTGATCATTTTTGTTGTCATTGTGGTTGCAATGTGTGTGGTAACTGCAAGCTTGACTATATATATCACCAACTAACAATTTTTTTTGTAGGATCAAAATCCATGTTTCCCATCTTGGCACTCCTTTTAGGGGGAGTAACAACCAAGGGGGAGCACGTGCATTATTCCGCTTCGCTACTCTACTTTTTGTTTCGACAAAAAATGGGAGAAATATATTAAACCGTTAAAACTTAATATGATTTTCATCACTTAAGTAAAACAAGTTTAATATAATTTTTTTTTAAGTCTTAAACACCAAGATTTTGTGAGTTATTTAAAAACAAAGTTTATATTTTGTCATCAACAAAAAGGGGGAGATTATTAATACAAATATCGCCTAAAAACGTTATTTATATTTTACGATCTTTGCTAAGTTTTGTTAACGACAAAATGTAAACTTTAGTTTCTAAGTAAAACATAATCTTAGTTTTAAAGACTTGCATAAACTAGACTTTTGCTACATTTTACATTTCATAAAACACAACACTTTTTATTTCTTAAAATAGAAATGTCACATCACATTTATGGCAAGTTTTGTCAATATACATTTATGGAAAGAAAGTATGTTTGACTAACTATATGTTTGCTTGCAAGTTTTGTGTTTGACTAGGTGTAATGAGATGTGACATTGTTTGGTTTGCAAGATTTATTGCAAAACCAACTGCAAGCCCGACGGAACCCTGGGGATACACGGGCGGAACCCATCTGATGGTTCCGCCGTATCCGTCAGGCCTGCAGAAGGCTTTGCTATAAATACTAAGCCACAAGTTTGATTTTTGGCTTATCACTCTACATCATATTTACACACATTCACTCATTCTTTCATCTAACCCTTTAACATTTCATATGTGAAGTTTCTTTTTGTAGCAAAGAGATTCACTAGTTCATAAAAAGTAACAAGTATTCAACACAACGTTGCATGACTTCTTAGCTTAGCATTGTGTAGACTTGTTTAGTTTACACTTCATTTGATTGTGTATTTCAGTAGTGATCGGTTAGTATTTTAGTCCTCAAAATACAAAGTGTGACGGGAGTTGTTGTACCCTTGTAAAAAAACTAACGGGAGTGGTTGCACCCTTGTAAAAGAACTCGACATCTAGCTTAGTGTCGGTAGACGTGTATAAGCGACGTGTAAGGTTTTCTCCGCCGGTGAAAGGAGCTTGTTGACTAGTGAAAGAAACTCTCGAGTTGGATACTCGGGGCGTGGACGTAGAGCAAGGAAAAAGAGTCCTTGTAGCCGAACCACGATAAATACTCGTGTTGTGATTTGATCGTTTCTTTCATTTACTTGCATGTTATATATTGTGTTTGTGTATATATATCTTTGATCAAACGGAAAGTTTCAAAGCTAATCAAACAAGTTAAAAAGATTTTAAACGGTAAACTATTCAACCCCCTTCTAGTTTTCCACAATTATGTTTACCAAACGCATTTATAAATTAAACTGCTATTGCTATCTTCAACAAACACTCCCTTACTGTAATAAGGATACCGAAGACATCACCACATATACCTCACAAAAATTAATTAAATAAAACATCGACACACAAAATACTTCAACAAGTCGATCATATTTGGCAACAATTTTATTTTATTTTATTTTTTGTGTGTGGATGTTTTATTCACATCAGGCTCGACTGGTGGAATAGGTTGGACGTGTCGCCAACGAGGGTTGACCGTCTCGATCTACAACAAACCGCTACACTTAGTCTAAGAGTAAAATTTTGAAAATGTCAAATGAACAACCATAAACCTAATATGCTTATATGCATAATCAAATTGTTGAAAGGCGCACTTAGTACAACCAATCTAGTTCTATACTACAATCCCAAATTCACAACAAATAAGTCTTAACATATAGTTAAGACCTCCACCAACATGAAAAATACAAGCAGGAGATCCACACCAGTTAAGGTTTAACCATGATATTCTCGTGATGGTTTCAAACTCTTTTTTTACCACCTTAGCTTAAGGCTATGTTTGGCGCACGAGCTTATCAGAGCTTATTGTAACATGAACTTATTTTTTCAGAAAAATAAGCTACTATTTAAAATAAGTCTCGTTTGTCTGACACGGCTTGAAGGAACTTGTTAAAAAAATAAGCTACTAAATGAAATGCTAGTTGTACTAGCATGTAAAAAAAAACTCCAGCCACATGTTCCAGCAACCAGCTCCAGCAACCCGCTCCACCGATCCGCTCCAGCTCCTACTTGTGCCAAGCATACCCTAAATAGATACCTAGTAAGATTTGAAGACTATGACTCATAGAAAGAGATTACGTGACTTAATAGTATACCATTTGATCATGGTCTAAACCTATACAAGTGGGAGTAAATCGCGGTGGTCAACCTTTTATTACGAGTATATATCATGAAAAAGGTGACCAAAAAGCCCAACGGCAAACCGCCGGCATGGAATAGAATAGTATGCATGAATCTTGTTCATGTTAGTTTATCACATGACTAGTCACTTTTACGTATGAAAATACATTTTCATCCAATTATCTATATAACTTTTTAACCAACATATTATTGACTTTGACAATGTTGCTATTTTACGGGTTTTTCACATTGCTTATTCTTTTGCTTTTCTCTTATCAGCTGTTTTTTTTTTTTTTTAAGTAGAAAACCAGTTTTACTATTTAAACACTTTTTGTTTATTTTAAAAGAAAAAATTATTTTTTCATAAGCAAGTAAAGAGATGCTTATTTTGTATTACTTATTTGATATGAATTAAAATTAGTTTTGACTGTTACATATAACCTAAAATCTATAATAATTGCATATGATTGAATGTTTTTATCAAATTATAGTTTTTTCAGGTGTTGTTGCATCTTTTTACAAAATAGCAAATCCAAACAATGTTTCTAAAAGTACTTATTTTTAAGCATAAGTAATTTTTTTAAGCAAAAGTAGAAGAAAAAAATGTTTTTTGGCTGATAAAATATTGACCCTCTTAATTTTCGTCATGATATTTCTTTTACTTCTTTTTTAGAATGATCATATTTACGGGCATACTTTGGATAAGCCTTTTGGAGATCATATCCATCAATTAGTGGATGTCCATATAACTAATAAGAGGCCCATTGCCCAACTAGATATTAGGGTTTTACCCTAATATTATCTTATATATACCGTTTGTATTCCTTAACATTATTGATCAATTGAATGATACTTTTCACTCTCTCAATTCTTATTTACAACACGTTATCAGCACACTCTAGCTAAAAGGCGATTTTTTCAATTTTGTTTACGCTCGATTCCTTGCGGTATGTTTTCTTCTCATGTTGCTTAATTAATAAATTGATGTTGCTCTATTATTGCATGATCATCTATACATGTATATAATGCATAAGCCTGAACTAAAAAAAAGGGGTTGCGTTAATAGGACAAGATTCGGTCCGGATCTAATATTACTTTTGATTTTACGAGAGGTTAGATTACTATTGATCTCACATTAACAAGGTTTATTGATCTGCTTAAAAAAGTTAATTCTTAAACTTGTGATCTATATTAATAATTAATATTATTATCTTATGCTTGAAACGTTATTGCTTTAAAGATTTCAATAAACATTAAGCTATTTGTGTCATTCTTGATATGATACTGTCATATGTAATACAAATTTTTGGATCTTAAGATTTTACCTTTTAACCTTGACGACATTAAATTTGTATAACAAAAGAATTATGTCAATAGTAACTATAATGCCTTGCGGACATGCTACGTTTGTATATAATGGTAATGTTTTTTTTTTAAAACGTAAGTGATTTGCTACTATGTAGGCCTTGATCTTAAGATTGGTTTAAAATTATAATATATGATGCTAATCTATAGAATTTCACATAATGCATTCCCACATGATCTTTGTTTTGTATATGTTATGCTTGTAACTAATCACATCCTAGTACCTAAAAATATCAACTAAAGGGATAAGTAGACTAGTTTATGTGTGTGATACTTTAACAATGGGCTATATGTTATCCTAATATATTAGATCATGGATTCACGAACGTTCTCAATCTTAATTGCACTTGTTTATTGTTAGCCTTTGCCATCATCGAGTATGTCTATGCCAAATCGGTTACTTTTATATGAATACTATAAATTTAATGAGACAACCTTTTATTAGTTTAACACAAGAGAAAAGAAGCCGATAAAGTGATTCATATGTCATGTTTTCTGATAAAAATTAGTTTTACAAGATCTCCCAAATTAATTATGATTATTATAATTCAATGCATTTTGATAACATTCATTAGGTATGATTACTATTATTTTTTTTTCCCGAAAACTATTGGTTTTTCTTTTTCAGTGAGGAAAACAATTTTATCACTATGGGTTTGTTGTTTATTAATGATGCTCACTATCCTTAACTATATATATACAAAGATTTTTGTAATTGTACACGTATGTGGCTGTATGTTGACATGGTACTAAAAGTGGCAATCTAAAAATTCATGTTGACATGGTACTTTAAAGATGTTAATTGTAGATTAAATAAATTCACAATATGTGTTTTATTGTGTTTAATGGATTAACATATATATATGATACATGTTTTAACGTGTTTTAACTGTGATTTTGGATATCTATAATTTGTTTTGATCACAATAATTACCTATTGCCTCTACATTTAAACACTGTGAGATTTTTTGTAGCTTAACTTAGAGGCTTAGACTTCACACGAAAGAACTACGACTCGTTCTTTATATGTCATAATGTAGAATTAAAGTTAAGTTGGCCTATAGACATATACTAATAAAATATTACTCTATATATGAGTTTGATTATTAGCTTGTTAATATTTGACATTTAATTTTAATTTGACTTTGTCTATGTCAAGCAACATACAAGCTATTTTAAATGCTAGTATAGTAGTATACTTTGACGTTAAATCTTTGCATAATTTGAGTTTATAGCCAATCATATATACATGTGTAACATGTCACAGTTATAATTTTGATATTCATATCCTCAAACATGAGTGAATTGCATTGACAATTTTATGTTATTAGAACGATAAGGTCGATAATTTTGTTATTAATTATATGGATATGATTTTGAGAAAAATGATTAACACACAAAAAGTTGTGACTCTCTAATGCTCTGTCATAGATAATATCACTTTTATTTTTTTGGTATATTTACTTGCTAAATGAAATCGGCCATGTAATTACTTGTAACTCTATTTGTGTGGCGTTAAGGTAATCTATTAGGAAACTTGTAAGAAAATGGCTTGATACATTTTGGGATATTATTTTTGTATGGCCAAATGTAAAAATGAACTTTTAGTAAAATGTTATGAATTTAGTCCAATTGCAAATGTTCCATTGAGTATGAAAATATTTTGTTCGATATAAACATTGTAGTTACGGGCGTGATAAAAATGACAGTGTGCAAAAGATAAAGGTAGCATTGACAATATACATCATTATTATAAATATGAGAATAATGTTACTCTAAATATCAGCATTCATTGATCATTTTTCGTGAAGTATGGAAAATATGTAATTATTATGAATGTTGAAACATTAATGTGAAGTTTGCCTAGAATAATGAATATAAGAATACGATATCTTAGTTGACTCTGATTGTGCTTTTGATTTTTACACTTAGGCGTGCATTGCTTATTATGTGAAAGATGTGTTTGTTGTTTGATAATGTTATAGGCAAATGAGATTTATATTGAACTATATGAAAGCCATAAAAGAGCTTGCATGATTTTGATTGGAGAATGTGATGATATATAAGTTCTCCATTTTATTCAAGTTTTACATAAAAAGTGCAATTCAAGCACTTGTGGCTATAACGTAAAGGTTTATGAGCAAAGATTGTTGTATTAATTGGCATGACCGGTTGGACCATTCCGGTTTAATGATGATGTGAAATATGTAGAAGAAGAATGAGTTTCTTCCAAAATAAATTTGATTGTTCTCATGGGAAGTTAATTGTTCATAAATCACCGCCATATTAAAGTAAGGATTTTGTCATATAAAGTTTCGGAAAGAATATAAAGGGGATGTATGTAGGCCTATACATCCGCCATATGGATCATTTTGAAGTTTTAAAATCGATGCATCGTCAAAATGATCATCAAAGACGCAACTTAAAGTTAGCGTGATTAGTGGCTCTACTTATAAAATGCGAGCACTGTTTTCCGAATTAAATCATTGAGAAAGGTGGTGAATACTTCGGGCGATTATTGGAATAAGTGTTGAACATAAAAGTAGCCCATGTTAATACGCGAATTGCTTTTGTTGAAACGTTTATAAAACGTCTTCTGTTGATTGCAAAGCCAATAATTATGAGAACAAAAGTATTAGTTTATGGGGCATGTTATAAAAAATGTGAATTTGCATCTTGCCAATAATTTATAATGAATCTTCCCCATTAGAATGGTTTTTTGTCACAAACCATATTTCCCAAGTGAGATTTTGTAATTGTGCGATATTTCTTATTGTAAATCCACCACAACGCACACAAATTTGGGATGTTGAAATTGATAATTCATTCAGGGGGAGAATAAGCAGCAAGGAATATGGAATGAATTATGATACAAATGTGGATCCTCACACTAATTAATATAAACTTGAAGTTCAAGGGACAATTTATATTCCATATCAAGTAATTGCCAGCGTGTTTGTGACCTAAAATAAGTGATTAGATAATATAAATGCTGCTAATGCTCCAATTAAATGTCTGTCCCAAAAGTACAACCAATGAATGGTAGTAAGTCTATGGCACGACTGCAGCGTGATAGACAAATCGATTCCAAATAAAAGTCCTTGAATGATTCGATAAAATGGAGCAAGAAAATAAAGATGGTCAAATCGAGGTAATAAGACCCCATAATAGTCAAGAAACACTAGACATGAATGTTATTGAAAAACCCCGGGTACATGAAAAAACTATGAGATCTCAATAAATAATATAATGTAATGTCTAGCAAAGTGTGGAATCGAAAAGTAATGAATCGACGTCGATATGGTAATGATTATGTAAATAAATAAGATAGCGCTATAATCATGGTGAGGATCATGGAAGCATACCGGCAAAAAGTACAGATTTATAAATGAATGACCAAAAGGATGACGCAATGAAGTAATGAAAGAATGAACTCTCTTGTGGCGAGACATGGTCATTGGGACTTGAAGTCCGTATATATGAATGTGTAAATTATTGGATATGCGTTAGTCTTTGTGAGAAAGCTAAATTAAGTTATGCATAAGTTACAAGTGATGGAACAAATATATTTTCTCAAAGACTTGTAAATGATCATGCATATACATGTTCACATGTGGTGGATCCAATAATGTATTCAGTAAGTCTGGCAATATAATAAGTAATTGATATGCGTCAAAAATGATAAATGAATAGAGCTCATACGAGATTTTATTATAGGATATAAAATGCATGAAGCATGCTATTGATTTTTAATGCTTAAAGCATATATGAGAAGTTCTCGAGAACGCTACTTGATTGCATTGAATTAATCATGTTTTGGCTCACGTTTAATAATTGCCTTAGTGTATAGCATTGTGCCAAATAAAGAATTATGTTTGCCTATGAAACTTTATAAAGAGATCTAGATTTGAATATTGTTTAAGTTTCATGCAGTTTGATTTGTGATTATAAAGGCAATTGAATTCATAAAAGTTGAATTTGAAATAAAAGACACATTTTGTCTTAGCTTATGATTTGAATATCTAAAGAATGAAATATGTGTGCATCATGAAAACTAAAGAAAGATGCTAACTATCCTTATATGGATAAATGACGCTCATGTTTATGAGGTCACATGATGTGGAAAGAACCCCTTGATTTATAAGATGATGATCACAATATCGCTTTAAAAGTACGTATGAAGCATTTAAAGTTCTCTCTAGTGATTATAAACAATATAATATATCATTCCCTTTGAATTGTTGGCAATGAATAACTTGTGAAGTAGGATGATGTACTTGATGTATGGCATACATTAATCCTTAAAATGGATATGCGGACATAATTTTAGAGAATATTTATTAACGTGATTCTATTCAATTTGCATTTCACTCAATGTGCTTAAGTGATGTGATCATCAGGGGAAGAGAAGATACGCGTTGCACTCTTTTTCCCTTGACCATGGTTTTGTCCCCACATGGTTTTCCGGCAAGGTTTTTAATGAGGCAACATCCCCGAGCGTATAAAGGAGTTATGTACTCTTTTTCCTTCACTAGATTTTTTGTCCCACTGGGTTTTATCTAGTAAGGTTTTAACGAGACATAATCCTCAAATGGAGTAAAACAAATATTTCGGTATCTTCAAGGTACAAAGGATATGGGTTTATATTTCACTAATCCATCAAATACAAGTTTAGTTAGTTTTGCAGATGCAGGATATATGTTTAACTTACCATGTTCGATCTCAAAATGGATATATTTTTACAAGTGGCGGCTATTTTCCTGGCATTCGATAGAGCAAACAATTATGGCGACTTCAAACCATACATAAATTCTTGAAAGGAGATACCAAGTATTGATATTCAAGAAATGTTACATCAAAGGCGACAAGGCACTTCTCGTTCAAGTGATTATTTCGCGGACCTATTTACAAGATATCAAGTGATATAGTAATCAGAGGGAGACAATCTGCACTCTTTTTGTCCTTAGTCATGGTTTTGTCCCACTGGGTTTTCCTGATAAGGTTTTTAATGAGGCAGTATTTCCTAAGCGTATTAACAATATGGACATCCAAGAGGGAGTGCTATGGATCATTATTTGTGGATGTCCATATAACTAATAAGAGGCTCATGGCCCAACTAGATATTAGGGTTTTACCCTAATATTATCTTATATGTACCGTTTGTATTCCTTAACATTATTGATCAATTGAAGGATACTTTTCACTCTCTCAATTCTTATTTACAACAAGGATGAAAAAATAAATTTACTTTTGCATTTAAAAACGTCTTAATCTTAAAATTTTAAGCTTTTAATCCTACTTTACCTCACTTGTCCCTCCAAACATAAAATTCTTTATTTTAATTTATGAATTCCTCTAATCCGTCATCTATATATATATATATATATATATATATATATATATATATATATATATATATATATATATATATATATATATATATATATATATATATTTTTAAATATAACTAATTATATTTACCCTTCGAAATATGACATTACAATACAATGGCAGGTAGCCGGGCAACAAGTTGCGCCGCTACCTCCTTTTGAATAGCGAACCCTATTCTACTAAAAACAAAGTTTGAAACCTTAAGGGACGAAGAAATGCTATTAACGACTTTCTGAACCCGATTCAGAAGTCGCACAGCTTCAAGAGTGAGAACACCAAAGGTATCAAAAGCAAACGGGACAAACACGTGTTGATTCTCCAGGCACAGCTTCAAGAGCGAGAACACCAAAGGTATCAACACCAAAGGTATCAAAAGCAAACAAATATTAAGGTCGTAGCTAACATTGCAAAAGCCATTAATAACTAAACATGACGTCAAATATATACTGGGGTATTCTTTTGGGCCTCATTCTTTTTAATTATCTTGATTATTTGAGGTGGGGTGTCATGTTCTGTATTATTTTTGTTTTCCCCTGTCAAATATATATTGGGTATTCTTTTGGGCCTCATTCTTTTTAATTATCTTGATTATTTGAGGTGGGGTGTCATGTTCTCGTATAATCAAGTTTTATAACTATGTTACTCGACTTTTTATTTTAAAATAATTATCACTCTCGCTAACTTGAATCATTAACGCAAAGTAAAGTTCAACAGAAATTTGGAACACAAAATCAATGTTTAAATTTTAATAACTGATTTTTTTAATTGACTCGATTGACTCCAAATTCAACCCATTTTTTGCCCAAAGTAAGCTTCCGATTTAACCCGTCAAGTAAACCTGGTTTTAAAATATTGCGTAAAATCATAAGTCATTACAAGCAAATTAATTTCCAGACTTTAAGTATAGATACTTAATAAAATTATCTTTCGTAAAAGTAATTTTTAAGCTAGGAATTGAATGAACTAAACACAACACAAAGTAATTTTCTGATGAACAAAAGGGTTGTAGCCTAACCGTATCCAGTTTATGTGAGAATCTTTTTAATTACGTAGTTGCAAGTCCAAATCCGATCTGAGATACGCGTGATAAACTTGTAGTGTATTTAGTATGCGAAACTTAGTATGTTAAAAAAAAATAATAAAAAAAATAAAATAAAATCTCGATGATGTATCGTGTGGATAAAAAACCTACAAGTATTAAATTTACACAGAAAAAAAAATAAAAATAAAAAATAACTGTGTTGCTACTTGCTAAACTGATACATAGAACATGGAATGATGGAATATGTTTTGTTGAAGGCAAATAAATGAACCCATACAAATGGGTTCGAAAATGGTCAAAGCTTATCACATTTTGATGAAAAAGGTGACCAAAAAGTACAGCGGCAAAAATGGATGAATCTTTATTGCATGTTAGTTTTATCACATAATAAGTCACGTTCAAGCCTTCAATGTTCAAAGTATTAAATTGTTATCCGATTACTTAGGCTAAACATCAAACAAGTGCAATCGTCACCATCAAACTAAACATGTAAAAATACCTCACTTAAAAAGAAAAAGAAAAATGGTTTAGTAATCTGCACCGCCAAATTATTGCAAAAAAGTGACGATGACACGCGATTGGGGTACCTGTATAATAGGGTGTATAATAGGGATGGCACGTGATTTTTTTTTAAAACGATAATTTTTTTTCACACTTATATCACCCATCTCATAATATCTCTCACAAATGCCTCCAGCAAGTTTTGAACCCACAACCTCTAAGTTGGTGAGAACTCACATACCACTAGACCAAAAGCCTTGGGTAAGGATGGTGCGTGATGGTTGCTACTACCAGGTGATCGAGCACCATTATAACACCGGGTCTTATCATGGCCGTCAAATGAATTTGAAGGTCCCGAGGTGAAAATTAAAAAGATGCCTCATCAAAATTAAAAAAGACTTAAATGTGTGCATAAAAAGTGTTCATTTATACGTAACAAATTTTATAATGAGACTCCTTAATAATGTTTTATTTATTGTGCCAAGATTAGTTGTATTTAACTAATGAGATTTATAAAAAAATAGGCATTCAAATATATACCATAAGCAAATAAAGCGATGCCCCTTAAATTGTGAGGCACTATGCAACCGCACCACTTGCACACTTTTTTCACCACCATTGGGTCTTATATACTAGTTTTTATGTAAACATATTCTTAGGTTTTAATTTTGTAGAACAAGAACTTTGGGTATGTTTGGCGAAAGTAACTGGTGCTGGTGCTGGTGCTGGTGCTGGTGCTGGTGCTGGTGCTGAAGATTATAAAAATAGATTATTTTTATAAGTTACATGAAGTAACATTTGGTTTTAAGAGATTATGAAAGATTATTTATTTTAGAATTTTTTATAAGTTATGTCTGGCAAACAAAGATTATTAGTCACCATTTACTTTTTAATAGGTAACGTTATCATTTTTGCTCTTACCAATAATAACTATACCACATATTTTATTTTATATAGATTTCCTTGTATATCATCGGTTATGTTTAAAGATATCATCGCAGATATAAAACGAAATGAGTTTTATAGTTCTTATCGATACAAAGGATAGATTATTAAATGCTCATTACTTTCGGCTAATAATTGATTCTCTTCATAAATTTATAGTATCATGTACAATTTTCTTCGTTTGGTACATCTTCAGATTTAGAAAACTCCCAAAATTACAAGTAGTAGTTAGTTACAAAATAATAGTCTTTACATATTGCAGTTAACTACTCGACAAATAAATAAATAAATAAATATCGGGTAATTCAGCCGAAATGAAATTGTCTACTTCCTCGGGACTTTTTATTCTGTCGTTACTGTCAACCCATAAGAGCGTGTGACAATGCGGGAGTCCACGTTTTTGGAACTCAATTGTGTATAGAACTGCATATTAAAACAGTAGTAAGTAACAGTATGGGATATGTTTGCCTAAAATTAGTATTAATTGTTTAGTTATTGTTGGGAAGAGCATAGTTATTAAATTAGTATATACGTCCGGTACAGCGGCCAAATAAATTCTGTTCCTTCAGTACTTTGACAAAGTCTTCAACCTTTTGCTCGAAAACACGGCATATGACATCAGATCTGTCTGACGGTGTGAGTCCTGGATAGTCTGCCATTCGTCGTTTTATCTCTGGCCAGTTGACATTACATGTGAATGTAATAAAAATTTGTGGGTTTCCAAGAACTCGACATATGGCAAGAGCATCTAAATAATGGCTGTACATGTATCTTGGACCGCCGGTGAAGCTTGAAGGAAGTATAATTCTTTGACCTATATCACTTCCGAAGTGATCGCCTTTTGACATTGCATCACAGATACCTGAAAGGCAATCACTTCTCAGCCGATTTTGCTTTGCCCTTACAAAATCCAATCTTTCTTGTTCAAGAGTACAATATACAACCACGACATATTGTTGAAACAACCTTCCACCTCTAAAGAGATGCCCAAACTGATTTACACGTTCATGTAACTGGTACTTATAATACATATTCATAGATACCTTTGTACGCTTTCTTTTGCCAGTGATATCTTTTAATGTTAGATCTGTATTGTAACCAGGTTGACCATACACAAAAAGTAGTGGAAATTGGAGAGACATGTATGAGCTATGAAGTTTATTGATTCTCTTGGGCTGCCTGTCTTTGTACTCTATAATCATGTCAAAATCTGTTTGGCTATTTGTACCAGGTTCAAATACAATTGCTCCAAGAGTATTGGAAGAAGGTAGCTGATATTCTCTGGATGCCACGACGTTGTAAAGTTGTATCTTGAACTCAGGTACATTCCCTTCATTGCATTTATCTCTTGTTGTCCTAAAAACCTTGACCAATTCATTGTGTTCGTCAAGTATTTGTATCAAAGCTTCGACAATCTCACGTCTCAAATTACTCTTTTCTATACCACCAAAAGGTTCCATTCTGTGCTTAACTTCATTTTGTGTATCATACACATACATTTGCATAAACCTTGGGTCTTTGTCATTCTCAGGACAAAGTGTCCCTATCCAATGGTGTATTTCGCCTGATATTTTGAACACATATGGAGCTCTTCCATCATTGACTGAGTCATCAATTTCTGCACCAATTGATGTCATACTAAACATTTGGTTATAGGCACGGATGTTGTCTAAGAAATGTTTATCTCTAAAAAGTTCTTTCAAATCCGGTGGCGGCTCCATTTCTCTCATAAGATAAAGTTGCCCTCCCGCACAACATTTACCATATTTTAATTTACCGCGTTGGGAATGGCTTTTCAACCTCTCTCCGTACCAGAAAATTGCGTCACAGTATTCACAGACACATTCACAATCACCCAAGTCAATATATAAATCTGAGACACCTGCAAATTTATTTTGGAAAAATATTTATGAGCAATATGTGTTCAGTAAAAGTGAAGTATAAAATTGCATGTGTTATCCTTTTTATTTATTGTTTTTTTTTATGCTCTATTTTTTCTTTTCTTTTTTTTACTATCTTTTTTTGATTTTTTATTTATTTATTTTATTGTTAACTTTTTATTTGTATGGCTGCATTATTGTTTTTCATACCTTCAGTAGCTTGTCGATTGTTAGATGTTAATGGTGGTGTGGTGTGTGTCCTTTGTTGATAGCGAACTCGTGTATCTTTTCGTGTTCTGTTCTGTGAATTGTTCTGTGACACCGATGGACATTTGTCAACTGTGTTTGCACTTGCGCCAGCTGCAATCAGATTTTTTTGGGTTTTTCATTAGTGTAAAACGATATATGCTTATATCCTAGCTTATGAGAACATTATTGTTTTTGATACCTTCAGTAGCTTGTTGATTGTTAGATGTTAATGGTGGTTTGGTGTGTGTCCTTTGTTGATAGGCAACTCGTGTATCTTTTCGCATTCTGTTTCGTGAATTTTTCTGTGAAACTGATGGGCTTCTGTCAACTGTGTTTGCAATTGTAGCAGCTGCAGTTACAATTTTTTTCATTTTTCATTAGAGTAAAACAATATATGCTTATATCCTAAGTTGATAAAAAAAATTTGAATCAACATTGTTTGTGGGTTACCTTGAAAGTTGAACGAAGTTGCGGTGGGTTGAGGCATAGAATAAGGTGTCTCATGCGTAGTGTTTTCAGAGTCAATAGCTGGTCTTTTACCATTACGTTGAACGAAACCTGCAAAACGGAAAAAAGCATGTTTTAATTGTAAATGCGTAGCTGTTAGTTGTAAATGATTTGCTTCTTCTTTTTTTAATTTTTATTTATTCATCTATTTTTTTTAATATTTTTTTACTTCTGTTTATTGACTTAATTTAATTTTATTTATGATTTTTTTTTTTTTTGGTACCTGTGTCATAACTGTTTGAGGTGTCATTCGATGACCGTCTTTTGCATCCTCTTGTACGTGCATGCAACACTGTTGGTTGTTGTACTATTTGTTTTCCACGTTGTTGGGTTATGAGACTGGCCGTTACATCTTTGATGTTAAGACACCGTGTGCACACAATTGCGCCTTGCCATGAAAGAATAGTGTTGCTTTCAGCATTGCGACATTTCAAGCATACAGGCTTGCCTTTATGTATAAAGAAACCTGTGACAAAAAATTAATGTGCGTCATTCCAGGGGTCAGGCCAATGTTGTTACTAAAATACTTCTGACACATATAACTTTGTTAAAAATCGTTACCTTGTTTGTCGTTAGAAAATTCCTTTTCACATGTGTCTGACCATTTTTCATAAGGCTTTCCAATACGCTGATCTTGTTGTGTGTGAGAGAAACTTCCATGACTTTCATTATTGTATAATATGCCTGTATATATAATAGGAGTTACTCTAGTTGAAGCCGGAATGTATACATGAAAAAAGTTAATGGTCTGACCTTTCTGTTTTTTGCTGCTGTCAAATGTAGCTTCATTTATCGCACCGGTTATACATATACGATTATTGTAACTGGGACTATACAGATTTTCTGACCCACATGTATAAAAAGTCTGTTGTTGCTGAAGAGGGTGTATGTCTTGGTTTAGTTTGTTAAATGCGGTTTGTTCATTGGCTGCAGGCAGGCATCCTTTAACAGAATTTTGTGTCACATGATTGCTTACCGGCTGCTGATCTTGTGAACGGCTTTCACAGAAGTTTTGTTGTTCTATGGCAGGTAATTGAATAGACTTTTTCGTATGTACCCCGTATCGAGTATTAAGGTAAGAGTAGTAATTTTCAGTTTGGTTTTGTGATTTGCCCATTGTAAATATATAATACACACAATATTTCAACACAAAGGCCAGCACATTTAATGATATATGCTACAAATGTTCATCATTAGTATGCAATAAATGTTGTTGAGTAGCATGGTTCAAAAACCTTGGTTTTTTTAATATATGCATACTGAAACAATTAGTAAAGAATGTACAATCTTAAAACATATTAAATGCAAGAACAAATTGACAAAAAAGAAAACATAATAAATAAAAGGAGGCACAATTTGCAGGTACCTGGAGAAAGAAGACGCAGCAGATCAAGTGTTGTGAATCTGGAAACCTGCATGAAGAGAAGGGCAAATGAAGTAAAGAAGTGTAAAAAGAACTAAACAAAATTATATAGCATGCAAGAAAGACAAAGCAGATGTGTACAAAACATGTGGAAAGCAAAGATTCTGTAATTTTTTTTTTGTTTCTTACTGGGTTTCACCAAGCAGCAATGGTTGTTGTGGTTGAGAAAGATTAGGATAAGGTCTAGTGGTATTTGGTAAGGTATAAGAATTCTGTGGGCAGTTTTAGGTGATAACAATACCAGCCACATGTACTAATACATAGTATAAAAAAAAAACGGGGTGATTACATTTGTATTACGGGGCTGAACAGTAACATCTACAGTGCACTTAGAAGACTGTAGATGCAAAACGTTGCCAGTTTAGTCCCTTGTAGCCAATGGGTGTTGCACACAATGGCCACTACCAACAGTTATTTTACAAAGAACAAATGAAAACCACAAAAAGGCCCGTATAACATCCGTAATTATTGACTGTTCACAATAACTGTACACGTGTCCTTTTGTAAAAGCATGCCTGGGTTTTATAAGATATAATAATGTCTTACCAAAATTTAAGTGTTTAGTTAAACAGTACGATATTTTTCAAAGAATCATATCATATATGAAAAAAGAAAGTTTGGATAGAATATTCATACTAGACGTTTTCAAAAATTTAAAAGGTGGCATTTACAAATCCATTTAAAAAACACTATCTAAACAAGGTTTAAATATTTTAAAGGTTTTGCTAACAAGAATATAAGCTTTCTTTAACTAAAAACATATTCAAGTATGAACTTACTTGATATCAATACATATCTTATTAAAACTCACTTATTTTAATTATATATGTTTAAATCATGTATTTATAAAAATGACAAGTTTATATTTGAAAACGTTTTTAACTAAAGAAAGCTTAAACAACATCCATAAAGTTGTTAGCAAAACACATAATTTAATACTAATACTAGTAACAACCAATCCTTTTCCTGAAAGATTGAGATACAAAGTTACAAAATATTTTTAACAACTAAATGCACACCGATCTTTTTTTTTGAACGGCAAAGTATCATTTCATTTCACCCAAGATTATGTACAAAAAGATCGACTAGAAAGGTTCTAGACATTACAAAAAAATCCCCTATTACATCGCCTTATTAGAGGTACCCAAACTAGGAAACTATGTTGTTGGTATGTCGAATTCACGCCACATCTCCCAGGACCATTCCTTTTTCGCTCTATGCTTTACCCATGAAAAAGTGATTGCTTGTACTTCCCCGAATAGCCCTTGTAGGTTTACTCGTTTGCCTTGAAAAATTACTTCATTCCTCATCTTCCAAATGGACCATGTTCCTGCTAGCACAATCATCTTTATCACATCCCTTTTAACTGCTAAACACCCAGAATGGTTATGGATATCTAGTAAGTCTCGGATCGAATGAGCATATATCTGTGGAATGCGACACCAAGAGCTGACTTGTTGCCACAAAACTGTAGCTGCGAAACAGGAGATGAACAAGTGATTGGCATCTTCATCCCCGTCTCCACAGACTCTGCACAATGAAGACCCATTCATAATCTTTCTCGTCTTTAATCCAATGTATGTTGAAAGCCTATCTTGTTCCATCCTCCATGCGAAAACAGACACCTTTCTCGGAACCCATTTGAACCATGAAAATGGATAGAAAGGAACCGCATGTTTACCCAACAAGTTCCTACATTGGCTTACTGAAAACAAACCGTCCTGGCTACTCGGCCAACTCCACCTATCAGTAGTATTATGTAAGTCAATTGTTGCAATCAGAGAATTGCAGCCATGAAGATCCGCCAATTCCTGAACCGATAGAGGAGGCCTTCTCCAATCCCAACTTACAAGCCTATCCGCAACCGCGACAGATTTTTGTTTCTCCAATGTGAATAAAGCCGGATAAATTCCCATCAATGGGCCGTCCCCTACCCACCAGTCCACCCAGAAACGAATATCCAGTCCATTACCACATGAACCTTTAATCAGACCTTTTAAATTTAAGTTCCGCATTGAAAACTCTTTATCTAATTTGTTTATCATATTCCACGAACCTGGGAGCCCGTTTTTAACCGGAAGATAGCCCCATGAGTTTTGATTGAAATGAATGGCATCTATGACCTTCCTCCATATCGATCCTTTCTCGGTTTTGTATCTCCACCACCACTTTGCCAAGAGACCGTCATTTAAGTCTTTCAATGATCCGAGACCGAGACCACCCTTGTCACATGGCCCTATGACTCGATCCCATGCTACCCAATTTGTTTTAGCCTTATCCTCATCTCCCCCCCAAAAAAATCTCCTTCTTAAAGCTTCTAACTTATCGATAACACCACTAGGAGCCTTGAACAAAGAAAAGAAGTACACCGGAAGACTATCCAAGGCCGCTTTTAGTAACGTGACCCTACCACCAGACGAGAGCATCTTTGCCTTCCATTTCGATAATCTTCTGTTAAAACAGTCCACCACGCCATTCCAATTCCTAATAATATTCATGTTAACCCCGACGGGTAAACCGAGATACTTACATGGGAATTTATCAAATTTACACTTTATGGAATCAGCCGTCTCTTGCGCTATATTGTTGTTCACTTTGATGGGGTAAAGAGTAGTTTTATGATGATTCATTTTTAGTCCAGAAATCAAGAAAAAACATCGCATAAGGCGGACGATGTTTTTAATATTTTGATCACCCCACTCGCCCATAAATACTACATCATCTGCGTACATGAGATGGGTCATAACGGGACCGTTATTTGGCAACCTAAGACCACGAATAAACCCCATCTCTGTTGCTTTGCCCATGAATCCAGTTAGAGCCTCCATTGCGATTATAAATAAGAACGGGGATAGCGGATCCCCTTGTCGGACCCCTCTAAAACAATCAAATTCCGAAGTAGGAGATCCGTTGATCAAGACGGACGCCCTAGCCGATGCAAGAATCCCTCTAATCCAATGTCTCCACTTCTCTGGAAACCCCATTTGTCTAAGAACCTCTAAAATGAACCTCCAACTGATAGAATCAAACGCCTTTTCCATATCTACTTTCAACACGAACGCTCCGTAGTTTTGTTTATTAGCCCAAGATATGATTTCATTTAAAATTAGAGGCCCGTCTAAAATGTTACGATCATTCATGAAACCAAACTGTAGATTCGAGACCACTGAATATATCACCTTTTTCACACGATTCGCTAGTACTTTTGAAATGATTTTAGATATGCAACCAATCAAACTAATCGGCCTATAGTCATTGAATGATACCTGGTCGGGACCTTTGGGAATAAGTGCAAAGAAGGATGACCCACAAGCTCGACTAATTCTACCACCATCATAGAATTCTTCCATGATCTTCATAATATCCTGTCTCCAAAGCACCCAATAGTGCTTGATGAATTTGAATGTAAATCCGTCGGGACCAGGGGCTTTGTCCCCCCCACAATCCCAAACCGCTGCTTTGACCTCCTCGACCGCGAAAGGGGAGATTAACTCTGCCGCCTCCTCTGTGGATAGATGCTTTAAATTAGGACAAGCAAATAACGGCCTGTTGTGATTAGGTTCCCGAAACTTGAGAGCAAAGAACTTTCTTGCTTCCTCCTTAATCTTTGTAGGATCCGTCTCCCAAGTATCATTAACTAGAGTGCCATTGATTCGACTGGAGCTAATATTACTATTAATAACCCCGTGAAAAAATGCAGAATTTTCATCACCTTCGACAAGCCATTTTACCCTCGCCTTTTGCTTTAAGTCTTGAACAATCTCCGTGTTGACCTCTTCTAGTTTCTGTTTACTTTCAGCCCACTCTCTCAATTCATTCGGATTTAGTGCCCTCTCCTCCATTAGTTGATCAAGAGCCGAAATCTTCCTGGTAGTCTCTTGTTTCATTATGCATCTGCTGTCCCGGTTTTCGTTTAACCATTCCTTAAGCTTCACTTTAAGGGCCTTTAATTTTGAGGCGAAAATGATATCCGCTGGGCCTCTATATTGATCATCATTCGCCACACTCAATACCAACTCATCCACGCCCGTTTTCCCAATGCAAGAGTTGTAAAGACGAAAAGGAGTAGGACCAAAATTGAGTGATACCGTAGATAACGTTAGAGGGCTATGATCCGAGATGACTCTCGGAAGTGCAGTGACAGCCGCGTTTGGCCATTTGTTCCAAAATTGCCCACATACTAGGAACCTATCTATTTTACTTAGTTTGCCTCCTTCACCTACACGTGTGAATTTGCGGCCACCCATGGAGTATTCGCGCAACCCATTTCCTTCAATAAACAAGTTGAAATCTTCCGCGCAAGAGGGAATGAAATCGGTGTTCATCCTCTCCTCTGGGCTTCTGACAGCGTTAAAGTCTCCCATCAATACCCACAAACCTCCCTTCGAATTTATTACCTCCGATAAAGTATTCCACAATTCTCTCTTCTGGACCACAGGTTGTGGAGCATAAATGTTCCCAAAATTTATCACTTCCCCATTTTGTTTGAGTACTCCCGATACTACCATAAAGTGTCTATGCCTTATTAAATCAGATTTAGAGAAAAAACCAGGGTCCCAACAGAAACATAAGCCCCCTGATCTTCCCTCCGAATTAACCCAATCAAATTCTACAATACGCTTACCCCATAATTTACTAACCTGTATCATGGAACCATTCTGTATTTTGGTTTCTTGAAGTGCCACGAAATTGACTTTTTCACTCCTAATTAATTCCCCCACCGATTTGATCTTACTGTCATCCCCTATCCCGTTGACGTTGAAAGAGAGAATCTTCATTGGGCCATAAGACGCTCACCTTCATCTCTGAGTGCTTCATGTAAAACTGAGACACAGTCGTTGAGCTGAATGCCGACGGCGTTCCCAATTTCAACAGTTGCCTGAGCTTCTAATGCAATTTCATCCCCGATTGGGGTGTTCGAGGTTCCAACCTCTTTGTATTGGTGTGGAATTGGGCAAAATAGAGGGAATTCTGCCTGATCATTTGTGTTAGGTCGAACAGGTTTTCTCCCTCTACCAGAGTTACGAACACAAGGGGATTTCCTTTGATTGCTCCTATCCGGTGTTATCAAATTGGGGAAGCTAAAGCAATGTCTATTAGGGGGATGATTGAGGTCCAATAGATTTTCATTGAGGCCATTATCAGGTCTGGCCCGTTTTCTAGCACTAGGCCCACCAAGAGTATTGTTTCCCAAGCCCAAATTGGAAGACTGAGAGAAATGAGAAGTGAACTCTGTGGGGCCCAAGTTTGTTAGATCATTTACCTGATTATTTATATCCATCTCCACGCTTTGTCCCCTGGACCCACCTAGATCTTGTTGGGAAGAGTTCCCATGCAAACTTCCCACTTTCTGCCTTGAAAACCTTCTCATTTTAACTTGGGAGGAGTTCCCATGCATGCATGGTAATGGGACGTTGATATTCGAGTTTAGACCTTCTGAATTCCTATCATCATTTACGTCCATTTTATCTTCCCCGTTAGCCCCCTGAACTTCACCGGACCCATCATCTGGTACTTTTCCGACGTCATTATCTCGAATTTCACCGTCCTCAAGCTCATGGACCGTTGACTCAGACCCATTTGGAGATACTTTTAGGAAATCCGGGCACCAAAGTTCTTCCGTTTCGTCCACCCAAACGTTTATGGCTTGTCCTTTCCACAGAAGTTTCACCGACTCAGCTATCCTCTTGTTTTCTTTCGTAAGAACCGCCACCGTTTCAAATGCAAAATTTCCGTCCTTATGGCATGCCTCCGACTGTTGAACTACCGAACCAAAGCCAGCACCGATTAGGTTGAAAACCTCCTTATCCCATAATTGAATGGGGCCACCCGATATTTTTAGCCAAACTATTCTCTCAAGTGCTAGTTGTTGCCCATTCCATCTAAACATTTCTGAGAACCATCCGCCCCATATGTTCTCCTTGGATAGAAATTCATCTGCCAATCCATTGGAAATAAAAGTAAGTAATACCTTCATGCCCGAGATGTACCTAAGCGTAACGTCTTTGACCTCCTCAGACTTTAAGAAGTCCTCCATCCTGCATAACCTATTGAAGTCCTTCACGTTGCCCACCAATGAGCATCTGCCCAAGGCAGAATTGATTGGGAAAGTTTTATTCGGAATAACAATCGTCTTGCAAGAACCATTTCCATCACCCAGTCCCGAGCCACTTGAACCTAGTTGAAAAAGGTTATTCGTCTTCCACGGATTTGTTTTATCACTTTCAAATGTCCTTCTTCCCTCCACATTTATTCCTTTGGGCCTGTCTACATGTTCAGCCCTATAGGGGTTAGTATTACCCCTTTTTAAATTATGGTTTTCTCTTGAATCCTCCTTTCTGAATCTAGCCACATTTGCGTGAAGCATCTCCTGTCCTAGACGAACATTCGTGATTGCTTTGATCATTGCATCGGTGTTACTAATGCCTTCGAACCTAATGAATGCGAAAAATCTCCCAAACTTATCCTTTCTCCTTGGAAGATAAGCGTCCGTCATCTTACCGCATAAGCGAAACTCCTTCCATAGAATACCCAGCGTACAGTTACTAGGGAGGTTTGCGACGTAGAAAGTAGTGGCCTCCCCGTCGTGATGGTAGTTTTGTTGTTGTTGGTTGTTTTGTTGATGATGGTGAAAGGTTGTTTGAGGTTGCGTTCGTTTTCTACGGCGTGGCTGTTCCCATTCTTTCTCATTCAATCCCCCCGTTTTCTCTCTCTCACACATTTTTTTAGTCAATGTTTCATCCAGATGTAAATGCACACTGATCTAATCTTAATTTGTTTTTCAATCTTAATTTACTTATTCCCTTTTGAAACTAAAATCAGCTTGATTTTAAATCTTCATTTCCTTCACTCTTTTAACTCTTTTAAGATTTTGCTAAACATGCTATTAAGGGCTACGTGTAAAAAACAAAACATGCGTAACCAATATGGATAAGTAATGGTATATGGAGTCGGCTCAGATAGGTTAATGCATGTCCAAATACATTAAACATAGCTCTTACACTCTGTTCGCAAGATTAGTAAACAAGAAAAAAGAAAAGAATCTGAAATAAACTGAAAAAATAATGTGTTCTCTAAGATTTGTTGAGGGAAGAAAAGAAAAGAAGAAGGAAGAATTGGAATGAAGATTTTTTTTTTTTTTTTTTTTTTTTTTTTTGTAAGATGATCCGCCCAATTTTAGAAAGATCTCTTCTCTTCTCTTTTTTTTCTTTTATGAATGTTTCTCAAGAACACAGTGTTATCGTTTTGTTTAGCAATTTCCTTCTTTTATATATTTAACTCAACAATTTTCATTAAACTATTCTAAAAAAAATAATACTAATAAATAAATAAATCATTAAACAACAATAAGCATAGTTATCCTACCAATAAATTAAACATTTATCCAATAACTAAACACTTTATTAAACCAAAACTTCCAACATTATTTTCCTTCACGGATGACCCACTTTTATCAACTTCAAATTCAAAAAGTCTTATCCAAAAGTCAAAGGTTGACTTTTAAAATCAAAGTACAACAAAAAGCAGCATCAAGATACATAGATACAAACAATAAAATCCTTCACTTCCACATATCTCTCAACCAATTATAAATACAGGGTTCATTTCATCACAAAATTTTTATAAGAAAGAAAAAAAAATGGTGAAAGATGAAGTTTTCATTGGATCAATTGATCAAGGAACAACAAGCACAAGATTTATCATTTATGATAAAAATGCTCAATCTATTGGATCTCATCAAGTTGAGTTCACTCAGTTTTGTCCACAAGCAGGGTATAAATTATTAAATTTTGGTTAAATTTATTATTATTATTATTATTATTTGAAATGATTCATGCCCATGTAAAAAAAAATATGATTTTTTTTATGCTTTGCATTGTGAGTTTTAAGAATTTTGATCATTTTTACTGTTTTATTGAATATTTTGGTAAAAAGATTCTTGCCCATGTAAAAAAATGTGATCTTTTTATGTTTAGTATTGAGAAATGAATAATTTTGATCATTTTTATTGTTTTTTTGAAGCTTTTTGATAATATGATTCATATCCATGTAAAAATATGTGATCTTTTTATGTTTTTGTTGAAATGATTCATACCCATTTAAAAAAATGTGATCTTTTTATGTCTAGCATTATAAGAATGTGAAATATGATGGATTTTTTTTTCTTTTTTTTTTTTTTTTTTTTTTGGTTGAAATGATTCATACCCATGTAAAAAAATGTGATCTTTTTATGTTAGTTTGACGAATTTAATTGTTTTTTGAATCTTTTTGTTAAAAAGATTCATACCCATGTAGAAAAAAAATGATATTTTTGTGTTTAGCGTTGTAGAAATGTACAAATTTCATGTAATTTTTTTAGGCTTTTCATTGAAATGATTCATACCCATGTTAAAAAATGTGATCTTTTTATGTTTAGCATTAACTTTGATAGATTTCTTTTTTTTTTTTTTAAAGCTTTTTGTTGAAATGATTCTTATAAAAAGAAATGTTTTTTGTTGAAAAGATTTATACTCATGCGAAAAAATCTGATCTTTTAATGTTTAGCATTGTTAAAATGTAAAAAGTTGATGGAAATTAGTGTTTCCTGAAGCTTTTCACTGAAATGATTTATACCCCTGCAACAAAATTTGATCTTTTTATGTGATTGTAAGAATCAATCATTTCAATAGAATTCACCGCTTAACCGAATACTGCATGTTCTTTGAAAAGAATCAAACAGATGATCTGATCATTTTCATGTTTAGCATTGTTTCACCAAATGATATCGTAAAAAAGAATTACGCCCATTATTTCATGCTTATACAAAAAAAAAAAAAAAAAAAAAGTTGCACATGACTTTTTTTTTTTTTTTTTTCGTTTTCATGTTGAAAATAAATTCATTGTTTTAAGAGCACCAATGAAAAGAAAGTGACTTTTTTCGTGCATAGCATCGTAAATCAACAACTGTGATAGTATTCGTGGTTTGGTATTTTTTACTAAAAAAATTCATCCGTATGAAAAAAGATCTTTCATTTTTCATATCAGCATGTTATAAGTAAAAAATTTCAATCAAATTCATTGTATTATTGAACTTATACAAGAAAAGGATTTGTATCCATGTAATTTTTTTTAATCTTTTTCATGTTTTTTGTGGTGATCACAGATGGGTCGAACATGATCCGGTTGAGATCCTTGAGAGTGTGAAGGTGTGCATATCAAAAGCAATCGATAAAGCTACTGCTGATGGCTATAATGTTGATAATGGTCTAAAAGCTATTGGAATTACTAATCAGAGGGAGACTACTGTTGTTTGGAGCAAGTCAACTGGCCTTCCACTTTATAACGCCATTGTTTGGATGGATGTTCGAACCACTTCAATTTGCAGGTACATTTTTTGATTTATGTATCTTTTCCAAAATTTACTTTGTTTTCCCTTAAAAATTAGCTTCTCTTTGAGTTTTTAATTCATCATTGTCTTTGATCAAGACGCCTCTATAATATGGGTCATAATGGTTTCTTGGTCTTAGGCATTATGTTTTTTGCGATAAATTTGAAACCGTAGAGTTTCCGATTAATTGTTTTCTTCTTGTTATGATTTGATCAAGATTCTATGTGTTGTGATTGGTATGATCGCCCTTTTTCTAGGAAATGGGGTTAAAAAATGAGTTGTTTCAGCTGGTTTAACAGCAAGTCAAAACGGATATATTTAACACAAGTTGTAACAATTTCTTGATATAAAACCATTTTGTTTGTTATCAAAAAGTTGGCAACCCTTTTACGGTTTTGTATGATTGCTTTCTTGTTGGTTGTGGGATTTGAATCAAGATTCTGCATTGTTATACTTGGCCAGACGGGTTAAACACAACAGGTCAAAACAGACTTTAGTCGATAAGGGATATAACTATTTCTTAATCTAAACCCACTTTGTGTTTGTCGACAAATTGCCAACCTTTCTTAAGGATTCAAATGATTGTTTTATGTTGCCGATGGGCATCTTGATCACCTTTTTTTTATAAAATACAATACAGAACAGATTGGGTTGTCCCTTTTATATTTTATCAATGTAAACAATTGAGTATATATTGGGTATCTTTCAATCGTTTAACCTGTTTATATTTATTCATCTTCTTAGTTTTCGACCCCTTTTTGTTGCGGATGAAATATAGCCAAGACAGCTCTTTTTAGCTAAACAAGTCTTAACTTTTGATGGGAATGCTCTTATGATATTATATATGCTATCACAAGATATATAATCATTATACTTATCTTTAAAGTCTATATCTTGTAGGAGACTAGAAACAGAATTATCAGGAGGAAAAACCCATTTTTTGGAATCATGTGGACTGCCAATAAGCACATATTTTAGCGCACTCAAGCTCTTATGGCTCTTAGAAAATGTGAATGCTGTCAAAGAAGCTGTTAAAAAAGGCGATGCTCTTTTCGGAACAATTGACTCGTGGTTAATCTGGAACTTAACAGGCGGCGTCAACAACGGTTTACACGTCACTGATGTCTCAAATGCATCAAGAACCATGCTTATGAACTTGAAGAAACTTGATTGGGATCAATCGACATTGGATACATTAAAAATCCCTAAAAACATTTTGCCAAAAATTGTAAGCAATGCTGAAGTCATTGGTCATGTAGCCAAGGGTTGGTTGATTCCTGGAGTCCCGATTTCCGGGTGTTTGGGTGATCAACATGCTGCCATGTTAGGCCAATCGTGTAAAAAGGGTGAGGCTAAAAGCACGTATGGAACAGGTGCTTTTATACTGCTAAATACCGGTGAAGAGGTTATAAAGTCAAACCATGGTTTGTTGACCACTTTGGCTTTTAAGCTTGGAAAAGATGCACCAACTAATTATGCGCTGGAGGGTTCGATTGCCATTGCTGGTGCAGCTGTTCAATGGCTTAGGGACAGTTTGGGAATTATTAGCTCAGCTAGTGAAATTGAGGAATTAGCTGCTAAAGTTGACTCAACTGGTGGTGTTTACTTTGTCCCGGCATTTAATGGGTTGTTTGCACCATGGTGGCGTGATGATGCTCGTGGTGTACTGATTGGGATCACACGATTTACTAATAAGTCTCACATAGCACGGGCCGTACTTGAAAGTATGTGCTTTCAAGTGAAAGATGTGTTGGACTCGATGCATAAAGATGCGGGTGAGAAAGGGGAAACAAAGAATGCTAAGGGACAGTTTTTGCTTAGGGTCGATGGAGGGGCTACTGTTAATAATACACTCATGCAGATTCAGGTATGTTTTCTTAAGAAGTAGCTAAATGGGCGGGCATGTGGGTTTGCGTCAAAATTGACCATTTATGGTACAGGTTATTTAATACTTGTTAGAGATAATAGGTGAATGGGTTTAAATTTCGAGCTCTAGTTTTAAACATACGTTCTTTGTTTACTTATTTACTAATTATCAAGATTTGTAATTTATGTGTCGAATTAAAACATGCAGGCGGACTTATTGGGTAACCCTGTGGTGAGACCAGCAGACATAGAGACAACAGCACTTGGTGCAGCGTATGCAGCGGGTTTAGCGGTTGGAGTTTGGACAGAAGAAGAGATATTTTCAAACGGGGAAACAATGAAGAAAGATACCACGTTCAATCCTGAATTGAGTGATGAGTTGCGCGAAAAGAAAGTGGCTTCGTGGTGCAAAGCAGTGGGAAAATCTTTTGATTTGGCTGATTTATCCCTCTAGATTCCTAAAATTAGCCTTCGTGGTTTTAATTTGTGCAAAATATTTAACGTACATTCAGTCTATCTTTGTTTGTGTTACAGAAGGTGCCGTATGTTGGATTTCATACGTGTTTGTTTTTTTTGTTTAAATGTTACAAAGAAAGGATAATAAACGGTTTTCATTTCTAGTTTCTCGCTAGTTTGTTATCATTGATCAAATTCATTACTTGAATAACAGTAATTATTCAGTTCATTCTCCAAAATTGGGTTATTTATGGGTAATCAGTTGGGTGACCCTGTATACAGCTTAGATTGCGATACAATTGTTTTCTAATGCTCTTTTCGGACTGACACAATTACACAGCAAATCTAGTTTTACTTGTGAACAAAGGGTCAAATTTAGCTAGAAAGTGCTAGAAAGAAATGAGTTACGCAACTGAATGGATTAAATGTCCGATCTCAACGAACACAACTTGATTGGCAAATAGGTTTTTCTAATGTTACCCCAAAATAGCGGTTCTTCTGATTATAGATACTACTCGTATTCCAGGACTGAATGATTTAAAAACTTCATGTAAACCAACAATCATTGCTAGGTCTCTCTTCACAAGATAGAATGTAAAGATACTCGTTTAAAACGGGTCAGATTTAATTTACCATGACGATTCCAAATATGAATAACCATCTTTTTAGTGCAGTAGTACTAGTACTCCAGTCACAATCCTTTTTTCCTGTAATTTTTTATGCATTCTCAGAAAACATAAGCAGCAAATTTTTTTGACCGCGTTTGAAGACATGGAATACGGTTGCCTTTTTCATTAGCAGATAAATACAAGCCAAAACACTTTGTTGTTTTGAGCGAAGCTTTTTCCATCAACACATTGGCATGACTAAAGATGATAAATGGTTAGAGGCTTGTCATTTTTAATCGCACACAGATTAAATGAGTGGAGATAAACATTACCTAAAACAAATTGGCCTATACAGACTAAAAGTAATACAAAGTGCATTTTCCATATCAACGAATGGTCAAGGCCATTTATATGAACGCAACCTAATCTTATCAATAAACTTGTCATTTTACAGCAAAATATTGGTTCTTTATATCGAAGAACTACTGGTTACTTCACGAGATCTTCACCATGTGGTTAAAGAATTTCAAAAACACTGACAATCTATTCTTACACAAAATTAAGATTGAGATGCCCAAAATTACATATGAGAATCTAAGATACAACGGATTACTCGTACTAAAGAAGACATTCAAGAAAAAAAGATGAAATCGCATACCCCTCATATTTCTCCTCTATATCCTCCTGAACCAAAGTAATCCCTCCTCGAACCAGCAATTTGTTGACTTTTCTGATGCTCTAATTTGGGGCAATCCGTAATACGATGACCAAGCCCACCACAATACGCACAACCCTTCACACCACTAGCATTTGCAATCGCTTCAATATCTTCCATAGGATCATTCAATTCAGCCAAAACAGGGGGTATCCTCTGTTTGGCTTCTTGCAACAAGTGTTTCAAATCAAGAAGTGTAGTCTCACTTTGATTCTTGTTGATAAAAGTCGTGGCAATTCCTGTTTTCCCACATCTTCCGGTTCTTCCAATCCTATGAACATAGTTTTCGATTTCGGCAGGCATGTCATAGTTAATCACGTGTTGGATATCAGGGAAATCCAAACCCTTTGACGCAACATCAGTAGCTACCAAGACATCTTTTTTACCAGCTTTAAAAGATGAAATTGCATATTCACGTTCCTCCTGATCTTTCCCACCATGGATGGCTACTGCTTCCACTCCTTTTAATAAAAGATACTCGTGAATATCGTCCACATCAGCTTTGTTTTCACAAAACACTAAAACTGGAGGTGATGTTTTTTGTAGGCATTCAAGGAGGTACACGAGTTTAACTTCTTGTTTCACATATTCAACTTCTTGGATAACATCCAGATTTGCTGCTCCTGCTCGACCCACGTTGACTGTGACAGGTTTGACCAAAGCACTTCGGGCAAAATTTTGGATCTTTGCAGGCATGGTTGCAGAAAATAAGAGTGTTTGTCTTTGTGCTTTGAAGTGATCGAATACTTCTCTGATGTCATCTTCAAATCCAAGATCCACCAATCTATCTGCTTCATCTAATGTCAAATACCTGCACGAAAACACATATTTAGCAAACCACATATCTATAGTACGTAACTGAAATAATATTGTCACAAATCTTGAATCCTAAAACTGCCAATAAAGATGGATATTGCCCATTTTCCTAATATTGGTCAATCTGGGTTATAATTTTCTTTAACGAGTCAAATGGGAATAAATGAAAAATGAAGTTACAAAAATTTCAAGCATTGCAACATGTTGAAAGTCACCCACTGTGTACTAAAGTGCATAAACTTTCCGAATCGTTCTATCAAGAGGAACTATCTTATTCTTTCAATACTGTTTTTGAATAATAATGACTGCATTTGATATTTATAAAATTCAAAGCAAACAACCCATTTTAAAATGTTACGGAATCCACATACCCGACCGACCCAATCTGCCACCTCTACCAACACATATGGTGTGTTTGGGATTGCTTATTGCTTCAAACAGCTTGTTCAAAACACTCTCAATAGTCAATACTGCTGATGCATCCAAACGCTATTAGCAGTTCTAATAAGCAAATTCCATACACTATCTAAGTTTAAATACTTCATACTAAATGTATTAAGAGTGCTTACCGGCAATTGTCAAGATTCATTCTCTTTTTGGCAAGGAGATCTTTCAACCTTCCAGGGGTAGCTACCACAATATGAACACCTCTCTTGACAATATCCAACTGTGACCGCATATCAACACCTCCAATGCAAAGCAAAGGTCTTATTTCCGGAAATCCAGCTTCCTTCAATGGTACTAAGAACTCCTCAACAACTTCATACGTCTGTCTGGCCAACTCTCTAGACGGGCAAATAATTAATCCAAACGGGCCTTCACCTGCAGCAATCGGCATCATAATCTCTTCCTGCAACGCCATCATGATCAAAGGTAACACGAATACCAATGTTTTTCCTGACCCCGTGAAAGCTATCCCAATCATATCTCTTCCTGATAGAATAACAGGCAATCCTTGAACTTGAATAGGTGTCGGTTGTACTATTCCTTTTTCTTTCAACTTTTTCAAAACAGGGTCCGGAAATCTCATGTCTTTAAAGTTTTTAATCGGCGGCGGGATTTCATCACCGTCAACAATGATATGCCATTGTTTCCTAATACCGTCACAAGCTTTTTGAGACATTCGTCTTATAGGCAAAGGCGGCTTCCATCCCGTTGGCAAAGGTTCAGAATAAGTGATCCCATTCGCAAGCTCACGAACCGACATCAACTTCTTCTTATCCGAAAGATTTTCCATCATTTCTTTCTCTTGCTGAACTATTTGTTCAGTGGGCGTAATCTCAGGCTGATCACGCTTAAGCTGTGAAGCTTTAACAAGCAAACTCGGTTTCATTTCCACTTCTTTCGCCTTTTCAGTTTCGTCTTCAATCGCTGAAGCTTGACCCTTACGTTGAAGAATCTTTTGTGCTTCTATTGCCCTCCGCTTGGTAACGGGGATATATTCCTCATAATCATCGTCGTTTTCCATATCCTGTAGGAAGAAGCTCTAAACATATAAGCAATGTATTCAAAACCAACAGTTATAATTACACCAACAACTAATATAATAACCCGGGAACGTAAGCAACAATATACAAAACTTGGGTGATTGGATTGCTTATTTTTCCTGCTTATATGCTTCTGCTTATAAATAGGTACTTATAAGCTGCTTACAGAATAACTCCTTAAGTAAATAGTGTTCCGAATTCGCAATTGCTTATTTTGTAAATAATACAACAATACTCGAAAAAAATAATTAATTGTTGGAAAATTATAATCAAATCCAATTATATAAGGTTTTAGGTTAACTATAAGTTAAAAAGGTAATATCGATTTAGACTTGAAAAAACACTTCAAAAACAAGCAAGGAAGTATCTACGTAACAGAATCTGCTCATTTTACCAAAGAATAACGGATAAGCAGAAGCAGTGCCAATAACACTAAACTGCTTCTGCTTAAAAAGAAGCAATCCCAAACACGCCCTAGCTAATACATACAAGGCTCAAAAGTTATCATTTTCAAACTACTCAATATGACCAATAAAGCTTCAAACAACACTAATTATTACACCAACTAATATAAAAAATTCATAAAATTAGCACTACGCTGCAAAAATCAAAGTGTCCCGGGACCCACCCTCGTTCCGTCCCTGCCTACACTTATCACTACAAGTTTTACAATTAGACCAACTTGAAATGCTAATATAAATAACACTAGCAGATACTAAAAGCTATCATCTGTAAGGTAGTCAAAATCAATAAATAAGCTTCAAACCACAATAACTAAGCGGATGTTAGTCTAAGTAACGTATTCAAAACAGCAACAAAACTTCAACCTAAAGTTACAGCTAAACCAACAACTAAGGGGATGTTTTCCTAAGCTTATTTGGTTCGCTTACGAGCTTATTGGAAAAACGAAACTCACATAAGCTCAATTTTAGTGACTTGTGGACATATTAACTTGAAATTATGAGATATAAGCTCAAGTTGATAAGCCCATACGCCACTAAAAATGAGCTTTCAAATTTTCAATCAGCTCATAAACACATCCTATACGCTAAAACAAACAACCCTTGATATATCCTAATCATCAAAACACCAGATTCCAACCAGAACAATCGATTCACATAACAACGAAACTAACTCGCAAACTATTATCTTCATAAAAATTAGCACTACGCCGCAAAAATCCATGAGTGTCCCGGGACCCACTATCGTTTCATCCCTGCCAACACTTACAGCTACAAGATTGATAGTTACACCAAAATTGAGTTACTAATATACAACTAGCAAGTCCTCGAAAACCACTATCTTCAAGGTACTGAAAATCAACAACAACTAATATAACAAATTCAAGTAATACCCATCAATTATTAAACCTTTAAATACAAACAAACTTCATTGAGGCATTTCATCAAACACTTAGAGTGCACAATCCATAAAACCCCAAAACAAACTCAAAAGCCCAACATTTTAATCCCCTAAAACGAACTAAATCACTACTAGTCAAATACCCAGATGGAAAATATTAACAGTTTGCGAAAAAGGTAACTAATTTTATGTGATTTTGTGAATTAGACCCATTTTTTAAAGAAAAAAAAAATGAAATTTAAAGAGATTTGAGAGTAAACGTACCATGATTGATTCGTTTGTTGTTATGATTAAGGAAGACAAAGATTCTTGACGATTTAATTTGGTTGAATGTTTAAGGTTTCGAAAACCCCTAAAATTTGAATCAGGTAGGAATTCTGTGTGTGTATATATATATGCTTTTTGTTTATCGAAAGCTTGTTTGGGTGGGATTGTGAACCGGGTTTGGGCCGGACCTTTTTTTTATTTTTTATTTTTTATTATTATTTTTTTTTATTATTATTATTTTTTTAATAAATAGCGAGTAGCTGCTGCGCTTAGCGACGAAAATTTACAGCGGAGAGTGATTATAGTTGTAAAATTATTGTTAAGTGTTTCGTGTGTGAAATGAGTTGAGTCAAAAAGAGATAAGAGATAACAGGGAAATAAATATAAAAATCGGTTAAACATTTCAACATGATTTTAGAAACTAATAAAGTCATCAATAAATGAAAATTATTTCCTTATTTTTAAAAAAAAAACAAAAAAATGTAAGGGCATAAGCAGGGTTGCGCATAATAGATCGCGGATCGGATTGAACCAAGAAACCAGATCGGACCGAACATATTTCAGTCTGTTAGGTCACGATTTCTACAACATAATCACTAATAGATCTAGAGAGAGAAAGAGAGTAGAGAGAGAGAGTGGAAGGAACTCTTAGAATGAGAATAAGAGAAAATGAAAATAACAAGAGAACCAACCCCTCTCAAAGGAGAGGTTACATAGTATTTATAGGTGAGGACTAGGGCAACACTCCCTTCCTCCCTATCTTGAAAATGAAATGGGCTCAAGGCCCATGGGCTTGCTACATAAGCCTTAAGATTAAATAAACATACAAGCCTTAGCAACCTATTACAAAGTAAATGACCGAGACTTGATAAATAGTAAAACTACGTTCCCAACAATCTCCCCCTAAGGGTCGGTCATCAAGGTTGCTTGACGTCTTCGTCTTAATCTTTGACTTTCAATGCTTTAGACGTCTTCTAAATCATTCATCGTTCTTTGTTCTTAGTTGATGTAGTTGTGATCATCTTATTACGAAATGTAATGACCGAGACTTGAATAAATATAAAAGTACGTTCCCAACAATCTCCCCCTAAGGGTCGGTCATCACGGTTGCTTGACGTCTTCTTCTTTGTCTTTGACTTTTGACTCGTATAACTTAAGACGTCTTCAAAAGAGAGTGGGTGTTCTTTTGCTTCATTGTTCATAGTTCGTAATAGATGTGGTAGTGATCATCTTATGAAGTTATCTGCCATGCGCCACTTCTGCGTCTGTGGTGGTCGTCGTCCATTCCAACATGCTCATACACCTTTGAACTTAGACATTCACATGCACGTAGTTCCCTTTCATTCACATAGATCTTTAGTCCTTAAACTTTGTAGATTCTTCTTTTTGGCGTAGAATCTAATTTTGAACATTGTGTTGCTTAGATCTTTGGGGGAGCTTTTGTTGACTTCAAGATGTATGTATGAGCATGCGGAATCAGTCTCCATGGAGATGATATGTCCCTGAAAGTAAACAGTTAGCAATAAACAACCGGTACTTACTGATAAGAAATTAGAGATCGTCAACAGCATAGTGTGAAGACTCCTTCTAACCCTTATCAAGGCCGTTCCCATATCAGATACTCCCGAAGGAGCTTACGAGACCTACTAGGTAGCTCAATGACTGGGTGAGTCGCTGGGGATCACTCCACGACTGTAGACCGTTAGAAACCACCGCAAACACTAAGCGTAACTCACGAGGAGTTACCGAAGTGACCTGCTGTCAGGGCTGTTAGATGTTGACCCTGGCAGGAATTTCCGTTCAATCATTGAGAAATACATTAGTAATTCTCTCATAAACGTTCTCGGCAGATTGCTAAGATCTGCGAAGGACTCGATAATTTACAGCTGGTGCCCATTGATGTAGAACACCAGTTGTAGAAATACTAAGTGTTCCTAAGAGATCTTTGATGTATCTCATGGCTCTAGACTCGATAAGTGCTCACTTAGGTTTCCTATACGGAGACTAGGGAGGGGTCTCCTGCTTCAATATCAACTACCTCTAAGAGATAAGTCGATAGATTACACTGGTTCCCCGTGAGAATGAAACAAGCTCTTTTAAGAGAACTTGAGTGGTTAAGAAGGTTTAGTGCATTACGTCACTGGGTCCATGACGACTTAATCTTCAATACAGGTGTTGCCTTAGCAACAACCAGTAGCATATGAGTTGAACCCGGTGTCTGCCCTAAGGTTGAATCACATGGAGGGCTATTTCTTTTCACCCTTTTCATTACTTTTCTTTTTAATTCTTCAACCCCTTCTTTCTCCTTTCATTCTTTACTCCTTTTTACGTATCATACCTAAGGACTTCTAGTTCTAACTATTGGTGATGTCCTTGGGTAGATCCCTCCGGCTTAGGCGGATCATAGGACGGTTTTTTTCTAACCTTAGTCACCTTATAACTCCATGACTATCCTATAATTGCCATTGAAACCTTTGAAAATCTCTCAAAGTGTTTGTGCTAATCAAACATTTTGTTTAACACTTTGAGAGTTTTATGTTTTACTTATGAAGGGCTCCCCCTTCACATGTGCTCATATGTGTTTACTAAATTTGCACATGCGGGAGGAGCGAGCACTTTTTGAATTGATCCACTTTCAGTGAACAAGACCGATTCGAGACACGCTTACATCACTAGTTAGACTAGCTTGAAGTTATTACCCGGCCTGGTCAAGTTCACAGAGAGTTTCTCGAAACGGTACATTTCTACTAAGACTAATCCTTTTCGAGACACGCTTACGTGGCTAGTTAAAGAGTTCCATTGTCAGCTTTTAGGTGACAACTAGCTCTAGTAACTAGCTTGATGTTATTACCCGTCGAGGAAAAGTCTTTTCGAATTTACTAACTTTTATGTTTCGTCAATTCCTGGGTGAATCTGAGTCTAGCTCGCATGAGATTTGACATTACAGCAACTTTTCACTTTCATATTTTAATCACTTTCCTTTTCTCCCCCTCAAAAAATAGCATATGAGATGTTGTTTTTGACAAACATTTGATTAAAATATGCCTTTTTGAGTCGTATGGGGAGATTACAACAAGAACTTTTGTGTTTCAAAACGATGAGTTTACAAGTGCTCCCCCTCAACAAGTGAATACTCATTGAGGTGAAATACTTGTCTTTTGAGCAGAATTGTGAAAATCACAAAAATGTTTGATTAATTCTACTCAAAAGTAAGAAGCCTTCGCTCCTTATATAAGGATTGAGGCACTGAAGCGTACCTCAGGGTCCTTTAAATACAAGCACGGGTTGTACACTGTAATGTGTGCACAAACCATCAAAACATGATTTTGACAAAGCATTTAGATTTCAAAATACTCCCCCTCAAAACGAGCATGTGTTTTGACATTTTTAAACTTTGGAGCGAATTGGGGAGTAAAGGTTTGAAAAAAATCTTGAGCAAATTTTTGAAAAGTTTTGAAAAAACCTTTTGAAAAATTTTGAATAACATTTGCTCAAGATTAAGAAGTTTTAGATAAGCTACGCATGAAAAACTTCTTCTTGTTTTTAAGGAAAAGTACGCGTTTGGTTTTAAAGAACGGTTTAGCAAGGCACTTTCCTTTCTCTGAAACCCGAGGTGTACACTGAAATGAGTGCACAAGTCGTTGTTTTAATACAAAATTAGTTTTCTATTAAACAAAATACTCCCCCTAAAATAATGAACATTATTCGAGAGATAGTCTTCTTGAGCAGAATTTAGAATCGTATTTAAGAAATACTTTTTGAAAATTCGTGAGACAACTCTGCTCAAGGTTTTAGAAAACACAATCAAGTATTATACAATAAAGAATGCTTGAAGTTCAAAACTCTTTTACTGTTGAAAAGTTGTTTGAGACCCGGAGTCTCTCTTTTGAGTTTTAAAATCTGAAAAAGATTTCCATCTAAAGTTGAACCTCATGGGTTCTTTTTGAAGATTCGTTTTTTGTGATGCATGGAAAACATCCGGTATTTGGGATGTTCAGATCAGAGACATTCTTTTATAGAAGCCAAAGCATTCCAGATTGTGAAAATTTGAAAGGTTTTGAATGACTTTGCTTTGGTCTCCACACTTGCTTTACCGGTGTAAAACGAGAGTGTAGAGTTTGGAAAAATTTGTTCTTCACCATTTTAAATCCTTTTACCAGTTTAACCTTTAAACACATTTTGCCCTTTGACCTCAAAATATGTTCCATAAGAAACATTTTGTCGAATGTTGAAATTTTGACTTTCAATGGGATGACATGTACTTGCACACAGAGAAAATGCATAAGGCACAAACAAGTATGCGGATGAATCAAAAACTCGTTCCAAATCTTTGAAGAATGCTCAGAATTCTCAAATTTACGCATAAGATCACAGATTAATTCATTCTTTCACTCGGAATTTCCCAATTATTATCATGGTTTAGAGTTATGATTTGAGACTTTGCACGCATGTTAGCATCAAAATGCAAGAATATTGTACAAACAAACGCCCTAGTAGCAGCAGCAAAGACATCGACATCTTAAACCCTAAATTACTTGATTTCAAACCTATGTTGTATCTAATCGAGCAAACACACCAATCGAGCATTCTTTAGTGTTCTCTAAAGCTATATGAAATAATTAACTAGACTAAACACATAAAAGAAAATGCCCCGATCGATAATTACTTGAACCCTAGTTTCTGATTATGCCTTTTTGACTGTTGAAAATATTTGAAACATTTAGGGAACGATTGGATAACAACAATGAAGAAATTAGAAACTCACAATCGAAAAGAAATCGAGGATAACAAATTGTTAGTCTGATTATGTGTGAAACTTTTGAGAACATTTGTGAAAACATTGATGCGAGCCTGTTTTATTTATTTTTCTTGCAATGTCCTTTTACCTAAGTTTAAGACTTTTGTGAACTTTACTCATTAACGGTTAACTACTTTTCCATTTGAAGTCTAAACATGGTTAAATTGGAATCCTTGCCGAAAAATTTCTTTTCTCCCCCTCGAATTAGCATTTATTTTGTGAAACATTTTTGCACATTTTAATTCGAGAGATCATATAACCTTTGCCGAATGATGAAGAAACATTTTATCCTTGAAGAATAATGATTAGGTGTGCAAACTTCATGATTTTGTGAAAAATTTTCTCCCCCTCAAAACATGTTCCATTTTGACAATGTAAAGCAAACTATGTTTTAATGTAGGAACATAGTTTTGAAGATTAGAAGTTTGTACATAGAGAAAGAAGATTCTTTTTGCAGTTTTTTTTTTTTTTTTTTTTTTTTTTTTATGATAGAATATTTACAAAAAAGAGTTTGATGTTTGACTCTCTTAGTTTTTAAGAAAGTTTTGCAAATCATATGGAGTCAAACACCGCATACCAATATGGTGAACTAAATCAACAAACCTTGATGGAGGTAATGCCTTTGTAAACAAGTCCGCCAATTGGTATTCAGTTACCACAAACTCTAATTCAATTGTACCCTTCTCAACATGCTCCTTTATGAAATGGTAGCGGAGAGAAATTTGTATGGCCTTGGAATGATGAAAGGTGTTGCACGAGATTGCAAAAGCACACTTTGAGTCGCAGTACATTGAGATTTAGTCAAATACATAGCCGTAGTCCGTGAGCTAAGTTCTCATCCAAATGATGTGAGCATAGAAAGCAGACATGGCTACATACTAAGCTTTTGTTGATGACAGTGATGTACAATCCTGCTTCATTGACTGTATCCCTTTGTAACTAAACAAGATTTGTTGCGAATCACTGTGCCTTCTGCGTCCAGCTTGTTTTTCCAAATCCATTTAATTCCAATGATGTGTCGAAGGGTGATGTTGATAGAACGTATGCATATTAGACGGATCCAAATTGCGAGAAGACGACTCTATAATATCAGGAACGGTTAGAGTCGTTGCAAATGGATTGGAGAAAGCATTTCCATCATAATCTGCAGGTTGTGGTACTGATTGTTGTAATGGATCTTCAGCTGATTGTCTGGAGTTAGAAGCGGTTTGTCCTACTATTGTTGGAGATGCAATTGGAGGACCGTCTTTATCAACAGTTGTTGTTGTTTGTTGAGGTGTGTCAGGTACTTGATGGTGATCAAGATGTGCAGCGGAAGTTGGTGAGGCCTCAGAAGGACGGTTTTCAATCGTATCATCAAACAATGGAGCAAACGAGGTTTCCACTTCTCTACGGGAGAGAGACAATGGTTCAACCAAAGATTTCGGAAAGTTTAGACGGTTGGATGCGGGTCCTAAGCTGTTGTGCTCAGAAGCCAATGATGAAGTACTTTTAAACGGTTGATTACGGGTCCTAAGCTGTTGTGCTCAGAAGCCAATCCATTAAGCTCGGGTCCGAAACTGATTTGTTCCGAAGCCATTGTTGATGTGCTTTTGAACGGTTGGATGCGGGTCCTAAGCTGTTGTGCTCAGAAACCATTGTTGATGTGCGGGTCCGAAACTGAATTATTTCGAAGCCATACCTGTTATATCTGCAAAGAAAGAAAGAATAGACAAGAAAAACAGAGAACACGGATACCCAAGAGAAACTAGGTTCCAGATGTTAGAAGCATAAAGATGTAGTGTCAATTATCTTCTTGACACTCGAACACACAATTCCGATGGTTTTCCTTCTTGTCTCAGAGGTAGATGTTGTGGAGATCACATTAGTTTTGGTGCAAATGTCTAAAATCTTTCCTGTAGGAATCCACCTAAGACCAATTGATTTGAAAATTCTACCCGTGGGTACCCACCTAGTGTTAGATCTAGGAGAAGTTTTCCTTTTAGATGCAGTTGAATGAATTGTGGGAGCATCACTTCTTTGAGAAAACCTACGTCCTATGTTGATCCACTTCTTAGGTTTATGACTTATGACTTTTGGTTCAACGGGTTTGTTTGTCTTAGTCGATTGAGCCTTTCCAAGTGAATTTCCCTTTTGAAGATATTTTAAAGCACCAACAACATGATTATTTACGCAACTACTCTTAGAAGCTAGCCAATTCCTATTAGTTTGTTGATTACTCTTAGGTTTTGGTTTGCTACTACTAGCAGTGTTTTGTACTACAGTGGAAGGCATCGCATGAGGTTTAGAACCTAGAATTCCATCCTTTTGAAGTAGTGCCTTTTTCCTAGCCTTTTCTAGATCATAGTTCTTGTACATGTCATATTTGCCATAAAACTCTTTACTTTTAATGCTCGTTTTAGACACTGTTTTCGAACTGATCCTAGATGAGCCAGGTATAATCACGTGTTGAGATTTAGCTGACACAGATGCATTTTCCTTAGGCCAAGAATGTGGAGTGACTGGTTTTGTCAAATTGTTTTTCACAACAACTTGGGAGGCAAACCGAGGTTTTGAACATTTAGGTCGTTCAGATTTAAATGCAGTCGGTTGTCTAACCACTGATTGTTTTCTGATTGTTTGAGAAGGCGGTTTCCCCAAGATTGATGGTTTTGCAAACTTAGTATTCACACTCTGGCCAGTCAGTCTTCTTAATTTGTTTTGTAATGCAGCATGTGCAAACACCTTATCTTGAATTTGACTTTTTAAAAGCTCATTTTCTTTAACTAATGTATCCACACGTTTTCTTTGTTCATTCAAAAATTGACCATTGTTGCCCGAATTAATAGATTCGTTTTGCATTTCAAGTTCAAGTGAGATGCAATGTGCCTCTAGTTTTGAAAAATCTTTATGACACTGGGCAATGGTCTTTTTGAGAAGAAGGTTTTCAGACTCAAGATTTTGGTATGATGTTTCAGTAATTGGATTATCAGGTAAGGACTCAGACTCAGAATGTATTACTAGACATTGAACAACATTCTGGTCAACCTCTCCTTCATTACTAAAGTTAGGTTGCTCAGATTGTTGTTTCTCATTAGCAGGCAGAATGTGATCAACAGTAGATTGTACCTCATCCATGTGCTCTTTGTCAAAGTTGGGTTCTGTGTCATAGATGGGTATGACATCTTCCTCATCCATCTGTTCTTTGTCAAAGTTGGGCTCTGAGTCGTAGAAGGGTATGATCTCTGCACAGTCTGCATTTGTATCATTCCCCAATCTGTTGTTGTCATCCTGCACTTCTGATTCTGTCCCATTGTAATCCATGAAAACCAGATTAGCTTCCAACACATCAACCAAATTAGATTGCTCTTCTTGAATCTGCAACTTCTGTTCATTCATTCTTTGGACATAATTTCTTCTGTGAAGAATTGCCTTCTCAATCGAATCCAAATCTCGTATCAATATGTCTTTGAAAGTTTCATCCTCGATTCGGGATTTGATGAACTGCTGAAACTGTTCCTTCATCACTCTGAAGGTGGCGTTGGATTCATTCTCGTGAACTTCTTCTGACGCAAGCTGCTTTTCAAGTTGATTCACGTTTTCGAACATCATGTTAGTGAAAATGTCAAAGTCTTCTCCAAGGAGTGATGGAAATGCCCGTTTGAATCCATACTCGGAACGAGTTCCTGCTAAGTCTTTGTTTGAGAGGACCTTAAGGTGTGACTTAAGTGATCTACACTGTTCCATGCATCTCTTCACTAAATATGTCTCTAACTCATGCATCAGCGACCTTGATTGATATATTTTCTCTCCGTTTAATCTCACAATTGGATCTTCAGAATTATCAGAATCATGCTCTGGGCATGTATTATTCATGTGAGATTCCTGCATGTTTGCCATTAACATCACATCTGTTGTAACGGTTTCCAAATCTGCTGTATTGGATTCCAAATCTGCATATTCATCATCAGATGGAATATCTCCCATGATCCTTTGCAAAACAGCATTGAGATTACCCCCTTCAACTTCCATTTGACTAAGTGTGGCATTGTATTCAACATTATCGTCAAAGAGTGGAGTTGAATCATAATCTTGATCTTCCACATCTGCAATATTTTCTGTATATGCCAAAAATGTCATGCTTGGTTCGATAAGATCTTCTTCATCATCAGTATCTTTCATTGTGTTTAAGCATTCAGAAGTTGAAGTTATATCGCCATTGCCTTTCTTGGAAGATACTTGACTAATCTTCACTAGATTTTGCAGAAGAGATTGCACATTATTATGTAGTGTTGCAGGATGGTACTGTGGAATGAAGAAAGGCTCAGGTGCATTCGGAGGATTGAAGAAGAGACCATTTGGAGTGTAAATTAAGGATCCATGGTCAACAGCCGGAGTTGGTGGAGCAGGGAGAATGGTCTTCATTGGATTCATGCTTAAGCAAGATTCAAGAATTTGCTTCATTCTGAAGTGATGAAGTTCTTCTGTACGATGCTTAGCTTCAAGATATTTCCACATTTCATATGCACTAGCTTGAAAGTCCATATACATGTAAATTGAGTTGGGAAGTGCCACTGTTATGAACCATACAGCCTGTTGGTCAGCATCGTACTGAGCAAGTTCAGTTGCCTTCAAATCTTCATCAGTTTGTATTCTGATAACCCCTGTTGAGTCAGCAAGAAATATCATTTTGTATGGACCATCTTGAATGGATTTAAGCATGAGATCTGCAGCAGGACGATCTGTGAGCCATTGTAGAAATCTCCGTTTCCAAACAGTATACGTTCCTGGTAGCAACATTGGAGGCCTTGATTCATTGCCAAAGAGCAGAACATGGCGAATGAGGGAGCTGTGACTTTGTTGTTGATGATATTGTTGCTGATAAGAATATTGGTAAGGAAGGTAGTTGGAAGAAGGTCCTGTTGCTGATGACTGTTGCTGATGATAATATTGGTGAGGAAGGTAGTTGGAAGAAGGTCCTGTTGCTGATGACTGTTGCTGATGAGAATATTGGTGAGGAAGGTAGTTGGAAGAAGGTCCTGTTGCTGATGACTGTTGCTGATGATAATATTGGTGAGGAAGGTAGTTGGAAGAAGGTCCTGTTGCTGATGATTGTTGCTGATGAGAATATTGGTGAGGAAGGTAGTTGGAAGAAGGTGATTGAGACGTTGTAGATGACATTGCTCTCCCCCTTGATTGTTGCGATGTAATCGAAAAAATCAAGCAAAATGTCACACGCAAGGTCGAAATAGTGAATTCAGATTTTCCCTCCAAAAAATTATTTGAAAAAATTTTCTTTCCCAAAATTTGAAAATCACTATGAAATGCAATTATAAGGTTGCAAGAAAAATTTGAGTTTCAAAAAATTTTACCGCCAAATTTCACCGAAAAAATTCGAATTTTGGCCTAAAATTTGAATTTTGGGCCAAAATTTTCAACGTTATACCGAAATTTAAATTTCGCGTAAAAATTGAACGTTTAGTCTCTGGTAAAAATTAAATTTTACTCAAATTTTCCCGCCAAAAAACTTTTTTTTTTTTTTTTTTTTTTTTTTTTTTTTTTTTTTTTTTGAAATCAAGAAGAGAAAGATAAGAAAGAAAAAATTAGTAAAGATAAGATGATGTGATTATGTTAAAATGGATCGTTAAAGATAAATAAAGGTTGTGATTAGATTCGATATCAAACTCGGTATGTTCAAATTAAGGAGTCTAACTTGATAAGTTTAGGTAAGTCCCCTAACTCGATAAGTTCTAGAAATTTTGGCAGAGTAACGCTTAAGAAGATTGCAACACTGATCCTAACTCGATTAAACGATTAGGAGAAATAAGGCTAACTCGCCAAAAAATCACAAACCAAACTCGGTAAAACTTGAACATATCTTAACTCGATAGAAACTAGTTAACTCGATAGTTTTAAGTAGGGTTCTAACTCGAAAGTTTTATGTAGGGTTCTAACTCGAAAGGTTAATGTAGGGTTCTAACTCGAAAGTTTTCATAGGGTTCTAACTCGAAAGTTTACTTAGGGTTCAAACTCGAAAGTTTTATGTAGTTCCTCTAACTCGATAAGTTATAAAAAAACCTCCAAACTCGATAAAATGAGAAGAAACTTAACTCGATAGGACTTAAGATCCTAACTCGATGGAAACTCTCCAAACTCGATAGAAATTAAAATCCTAACTCGATATTGAATCCTAACTCGATAGAAACTCCCCAAACTCGATAGACATTAAAATCCTAATTCGATATTGAATCCTAACTCGATAGAAACTCCCCAAACTCGATAGACATTAAAATCCTAACTCGATAGAAACAGAAAAAATCTAATTCGATGAACAGTAACCGTATTCTCAAATACGCAACAAACACCAAGTTTTTACTACCAAATCAAACCTAAATCAACCTATATTATCCCTTGGCGAATGATACCACTTGTTAGGTCACGATTTCTACAACATAATCACTAATAGATCTAGAGAGAGAAAGAGAGTAGAGAGAGAGAGTGGAAGGAACTCTTAGAATGAGAATAAGAGAAAATGAAAATAACAAGAGAACCAACCCCTCTCAAAGGAGAGGTTACATAGTATTTATAGGTGAGGACTAGGGCAACACTCCCTTCCTCCCTATCTTGAAAATGAAATGGGCTCAAGGCCCATGGGCTTGCTACATAAGCCTTAAGATTAAATAAACATACAAGCCTTAGCAACCTATTACAAAGTAAATGACCGAGACTTGATAAATAGTAAAACTACGTTCCCAACACAGTCCGATCCTTGGTCTAACTTTTTCATCAATTTTGGTTCTCGGTCCGGTTTGGTCTGGTTTGGTTTTACGCAAAACCTGTCAATATATTTTGTTGGACCGGGTTGCACTGAACAGATTCGTTCCGATCGTCAGTCTGTTGTTTAGAGCAAAGTCAGTTTTTGGTCCAATCGGTTTTTACAACATAAGAGATAGTAGGGAATAATTATAGAAACCGGTTAAACATTTCAACTTTTGTGGAAATGGGTGTTTTGACTTGACTTACGAGGAAGGTGATTTTGGGAGTGTGATTGAATGGGTTACGTTACAGGGGAAACGCTGATATGGCATGGCGTCGCATCAAAAGGAAACCTGCATAAATGCAAACACTATGTTTAGACATTACTAAAAAGTTGCAGACCACATAACCAAAAAAAGAACTAAGAGATGGCATGATAGGCGGGTAGAGTAAAGGGCATGCGTTGAATTTTTTTTTTTCTTTTTTCTTCTTCTTTTTTTTTTTTTTTAAACGGGTCAAAACGGCACGGTTGACCCCAAACACTTTTAGTCCTATCCTTTTTTTTCTTTCTTTCTTTTTTCTTTTTTTTTTTTCACCAAATTTAGTCCATCTTCTAGAACTAGTAAAATATAGTAGTTAATTAATGAAACAAATTGTTAACGTCACATAGTTACGTTAGATATGTCGAGATTGTAACAGGCTTTATAACAACAAGAACTACTAGTGAATAGTTTTTTTTTTTTTATGTTACTTTTCCTATTAAGTATTTGATTTGAGAATGTCCATAATAAATAAACATTATATTATTGTAAATTAGACAACGTTTTAGTTAATTATACAAAAACTTAACTATAAATTATAAATAGAAAAAGAGAAGAAAAAAAATTGACTCGACTCAAACCTAGTATATATACTTAATAATTTTCGGGGTCCATAAGTTTGATCGTTAGATACACTAAATCGTCTAGCTAGGGTTTACAGTCTGCATCATCGTTTGGTCATAACTTCACTCGCAGTTAATTGACTCAAAACCATTATGGCCGATCAGGTATATGCATGCATGTGTTCTTTCTTCATGCTACGTATAATATATGCATTGATTAATTGTATTAATCTTGGAAACTAGCTAACTGTTTTTTAAAATATGATATTGATTGATGGTGTATGTCAGGAGGAGGAGGAGGGTACTTTGATCGTTGTCGACAATTCATGGTTTATGAGGAGCGCAGCATCTTTAGGAGCCTATTACAATCAAACTGACGCTATTGAATTGTATTGCCATGCTAAACTTGAGGTCACACACACACACACACACACACACACACACACACACACACACACACACATATATATATATATATATATATATATATATATATATATATATATATATATATATAGTGTAACTTTCAAACGAGAACCATTTTAACTGCGAGAAATGAGAGAACCACCAAAAACATACATGTACGCCTTCAATAATTGTATTTTTGCACATATGTTTTAAAAACAACACATATGTTTTAAAAACAACACATATGTTTTAAAAAAAACATAGTTGTTCTAAAGAATTTGATAAGAAATTGGAAATACAAAATTTTTCTTTGAAGGTGTGCATATATGTTCTTATAAGATGTGCAACGACAATATTGCGGTCGTGTGTAAGTTTTTTGTGAAAAAAGAGGATGAGTTCATAATGATATTGAAGAACATAGGTGGATGCTTACGATTATTGATGATTTGCATATTTTAAAAGACGTGCATGTATGTTTTTGGTGGTTCTCTCAGTTCTCGCAAATAAAATGGTTCTCGTAAGAAAGTCCCCCTATATACAGTAAAACCTCTATAAATTAATACTCGATAAATTAATAACCTCGATAAAATTAATAATTTGTCCAGTCCCAACTTGGGACCAGTACAAATTTGGACCCCAATCGATAAAATAATAAGATAATAATTCTTTTGAAAGCCTAGTGTATATATATTAGTCCCAACGAAACTATAAATTAATAATTACTAAAAATTCGATATGTATATGTATATATGTGTGTGTGAGAGATACATTTCAAAATCCTAAGATTGTTTAGTAAAAAATAAAATTTATTGTCATTTGTTATTTTTTGTTGAACTTCAAATCTATATGTATATGTATATATGTGAGTTTATCTCAAAATCTCTTTATTGCTATAAAGTGTTAGTGTGTTGTGTTCCAGTATTGCAACAAAAGTTAGTCTTAATTTTTTTTATTTTCATAAAGTGTGAATATGAATTTAAAAATTTTAATTGGAACTTTTTTTTTCAAATTTATTTTTTATCTTTAAAAAATATATATTGTAACTAGTATATTACACTTGAAAATTTAACGGTCATAATAAAACCTCTTTAAATTAATAAATTATTAATTTATCGATATAATAATATCTCGTTAAATTAATAAAATATCTCGGTCCCAACACTATTAATTTATAGAGGTTTTACTGTATATATATATATATATATATATATATATATATATATATATATATATATATATATATATATATATATATATATATATACTAGACTTCAAAGCCCGCCCGATGGGTGGGCATGACTTATTAATATCGCTTGCGTATTTTTCTATAGCAAAAGAAGGGAGGTAAATAATTGTAGGCATATTTATAGTTTTGCCTAATAGTTGTTATGTTTTTATCATCACTCTTATCTTTTAACTGATGTTCAACACCATCTACCAATAATTGCCATGGACCACCCAAAGAGTTTAACCTCACGTATATATGTCTTAATATCGATCACTAAAACTTATTAATTAAAACTAACAAAATAGAAAACGAAAAAGCAAAAACTATATAAATACATTTGCTTATAGTTGATCCATATATAATACGGAGTATACAATTTGCTTCTTAGATTTTGTATATCCAAATCTATAGGACGGGAATTACAAATCTAAACGTTGTACACTAAAAAACCGTACACACATGATAAACATGGCTTCTTTGATTCGTAGCTTGTAACCGTCGGATCGAGAGATGAAGATTAGGGAAAAAGAATGTGTGTTATTGTTCTAGGAAAGTGAATATATTCGAGGAATAAGTGGTTTCAACTATTATATGTACTGCACACTTCAGGTTTCATAAGACCATTTACTATGAAGGAAGAAGTTAGTAAGGAGATATTGAATGACGGGGAGGTTAATTATTATTTTGTTGGTATTAGTTTACGTTACTGAGTGAAGTTAGTCTTAAAGTTAATTCAGTCTTTAGCAACAAACTTAATAGGTGTTTACTGTGTTTCTTCTATTTCAATAACATACGTATGTGTCAACCCAGAAACTAATTGCACATGTATGACTCAAGCCCATAAGAGAATACTCATCTTATATCCACGTATGAGGGTGGTTACAAAACTTGTAAATGTAAACGGATTTAGGCCGAAATTACCTCATAAAAAAATGAATATTTTTGTATATAAGTGAGTCGTATAGTCCATGATTTGTTAGGGCACCTGAGCGATAAACATTTCAGCATCAGTCATTTTATATATTACATACCAAAGCCTAGACCGGTAAAGAAATATATAAATGAATTCAAGCAGTATTTAGAAACTAAAGAAATATATAAATGAGTTCAAGCCGTATGTATTTGCAATCAAGTACATATAGTTGTAAGGAGTTGGTGTAAATTAAAAATGATAACAAATATATTGGAAAAAAATAAAGCATAGTGACCCAGGAATGGCACCATTTAGTGTTTATAATTAATGTCATTGTCAAGCAACTTCTTGGACTGTGGAATGTTTTACCACCACCACTATAATGGAAGGAGATGCAACATTCAGATGTGATAAACCTTGTGGGCGAAAGAAGAGCTGTGGTAGACATCGATGCAGTGACAAGTGGTGTCCGCTCTCAAATTCCAAGAATATGATCGAGTCAGGTTTCCGAGTTCATACGATATTGGTCCTTATTCATACTCAATCTGTCACAATCAATATTAATTACATTAGTCGTTAGAAGCAATAAATTTCGACTCAAATAACTCAAATGAGCTGAAACTTGCACAAACCGTATAGAAATACTAACAACCTCATAATTGTCTTATTTTTAGACACAGACGTGTTTGTTTCATGTTAATGATAGAACTTCTAAACCTCTAACTTTCAACAAACTTTCGATTATTATAATCATAATCATAATAGAGATAGTATCTCGCTATGGAACTTTGAAATATGACATGTCAATCCCATTTTTTGAGAAATAGGATTTCGTGGTAGTAAAATATAGCTGTTCATGATTTCCTCTAGATGGGATAACTCCAGCTCGGCTTTGCAAAAAAATGTTGCTAATATATAAGATCGAGAAAGAATGTATTGGATAATAAGAGTTTCAGGTCACGAAATATAGAAACATAGATTTACCTTCATCTAGTCTTGTTCTCTGTACCCTTGAGAAAAATTCCAGCTTCAAACTAAATGATCCCGTCATAATTGCAACCTCTTCAATTGAGCCGCAACTAAAGATGATCTAACATCTGTTGAGAAAACGAACGCTAGAAACACTTATGATCTAAAGGACTATACAATATATTATACTCTTACACCATGAACCTGAGTATATTATGAACGTAACCCTCGACGATCAAGTTTTCATACTTGTTATAAGCTTCTTGCATAGTATCGGTCTTCCCACTACCTGAACAAATTCATTTTTTATAGTAATATCAAGGTATCAAATGAGCTGATGTGTTAAGGAACTACACTAACATGGACCCTTTAAGGTAATCAGGGACAGAGGGATACGTGTTTTGCCCATAAGTAAAGCATGCAATCTCTTATTATCAGTAAGCTCAAATCTAAAAGGGACTGATGGGATCAGATCATTAAGCATGTCAGCCGCCCATTTTTTAAACTGTTAACGTTTGTATTTATGGGAGGCATCAAAAATCTTAACTAACATGTATACAGTTGGGTCAAATTAAATGCCATTTGCTTAACAAAGTTCTTAAGCTCACCCATGAAGCCATACCTACTATAAAGTTCAATTATGGAGTATCAATTTATAACGCTATCAGTTTCTACATTTAAATGCACTAACCATCTGAGATCCGACAAAACATAAGGGAAACTTAAAACACCAGTCCCGAAGTTAAAGAATAATTGCAGACATTCGTTGTGACAAAATGCTTTAGATAAATATTAAGAGACATACCTGGAATAAATTGTAATATTTGGCAGTTTAAGAAAAATGAAGAAGTCCAGGGATGAAGAAAAAGTATATTTAAAATACGGTCTTGAAAACATGTAACAATAAATTATTTCAATCACCTCAGGCTGCTGAACATTTATATCGCCTGTCCCCGTGTAAACTACTACAACCCTCTCCTATTCCGTCATTGATACCTGTGACAACAACAACCTTTGCCGTATCTCTATTAGGCGAAGCATCAAATATATATTAATCCTAAAAAAAGAGCAACATGTTCATACTACTCAAAATTGGCAACATATATATGTAAATGTGAGTTGACTCAAATGTGAAAATGTGGTTACCTGTAGCACAGATCGTTCGTCGACGATATTAGTTAGGAGGGCACCAACAAAAGAATCACCCTCACCTTGTGTGTCAACTGCTTTCGCTATAGCAGCATACTTGGGTGCCAATGCCCACACCGTGGAGCATAAAACCTCACCATCACATAGTTATTTCCCTCAACCACATCACTAAAATTCCCTTCAGTCAATACCACAACATCATGATTATCAAAATGAGTTAGCACATTATCATCTTGTGGCTGATCATAGTCTTAAGGTAATTCAAAGTATTCGTACTGGTCTTTGTAGTTTTCGAAGCTTTCGTCATCATCCTCGTCTCCTGCAAATGATTTTTTTTTATAAAAAAAAAACTAAAAACGAACCTCACAAATAGTATCCGAACGCCTAACCTCTTGCTCAATTCGATTTAAGCCTTTAAAATATTTAATCCGCCTCTGACTCTTAGTAGTTCCTGGCAAGATCAAATGGTTACCATGAAGTTTGGCCGACTTGCCTCCAGATGATCATTTAAGGACATTATAAAACCTCTCCCTTGTGCCTCATCCGGCAACTCTTTGTCTCATCTAGTAACAGGAGATTTGCTTCTATGTACATATATGAAGTCATATTTTTTATAGTAAGTATAAAATAAAGGCCTAGTCTCATAATGACTCCAGATGTATCTTTCCTAGAATCTGTGGTGTACTTCTGTCTGTAGTGTGTTTACTTAATGCGACATTATCAGGAGGCTAACTGATAATAAAACAAAACCAATTCAACAGAAATTTAAACACTTGTAGTTGCTGTCATAACCAAATTCAAGCAAACCTCATTTCTGATATAACCTGATCCAGCCTTTATTTTGATCTAGGATAGGTGGCAAGAGTGGTGCTCATATACATATTTTGAACCATCTATGTCGAATACAGTAAGCATGCATCCTACCTAAAGCGTCACATGCATTATTAATAATAAGCCATAATCAAGGTAACGACAAAGATTAAACATGATCTTTTAAGCTACTTCCCATGCCAAGCAAATGGATTCGAACTAATGACCTTGCAGATATTATGTGGCATGTTATCCACTGAACCACCACTTTTTTTTGTTAAGATTGTGTATGTCAAAATCTATATAGGATAACTTTTTTCCAAAACCCTAATATTAGCATAATATCACACGTATCTACACACATGAAAGCCGGCTGATCCTTCTTTCTTCAAGAATGCAATGCACAAAAGTTTTACTGGATATCAGGTATTGTCATAAAACCACTTTTTTTAAGATGTTTTTGGTGAGTTTACAACTCACCCATACAATACCTACATCGAAAGCCTGGACATTGCACAACGCCAATTACATTTGACATTGGAACAAAGGGTACATTGAATATCCTTTAAGAAACTTTTTATAATCTTAGTAGTACCCTTGTTACTCGATCACGCTGGTCCAAATCATTGGATATTACAGCAGCATTCGAGCCATACCTGTTGGAATAACCTCAGCCAAAGCTCTATTTCTTTGTAGAATTTCTTCCATAGTCTGGTCTGAAACTTTATTCACGCGCTTCAGCGGTTCCTAAATTGTTGGTATCTTTTTTCGTTTCTTTAAAACTGAACCTTTCAAACATACATGATGGACCTACATAAACATCCAAATTCTTTCTTTTTTAAATAATCCACATTCTTGAAAAACATATAAAGAACTCTTTCTCGCGCTCTATTCTGTTTTACAGTATAAACTATAACTGATATTAAACTTCAAAATTAATTTCATCGATTCGACAAAGTATAAAATTACTTTGATACCTGGAAGTTTTGATTTGCCATGTCATCCGACATTTCGAATGACATCTGAAATTTTTTGAGGATTTTATGTCCATGCTCACTTGAGTGCCTTGCCTCTACATTGTGAAAAAAATATATTATAATCTATACTGCGACAAATGAATCACAACACTCACACGTACAATGAGCCTTGTAGATATGGACTATTTTGGGATGCAATGTCAAGCCCTGTAGTTATTGTATGCTTGGCGACTTACCCAACACATGTTGGCCCATTACTTTCATTCGAACACTTCAAAATGCCACTGCTATTGCTTTTCTTTGTTAAGAAAAGGATATGGACGATGGCCTATATACAAAAGATGATATTGTTAATATTCATATTTATAAACATGGTATGTCACATTCAACATAGGTTACGGTTTAGGGCATGACATGATTTCATTTTATAAATATGGTTGCAAACTTGCAATATTTATCAGGAAGCATTATTACTTAAATTCGTATTTGAGATCGTTCAATATTAAAATTGGACAAATAAATTTTATATGTCAACCGAACCTGATCGGTCACATTCTGACTCGCTCTAAAGTGAATCAATAAGCTACGATCACTTTTTATAATAAACCTAATAGAATGTTATTGATTGTCTTCATATGCAAATGCATAAACCCTTCTCATCAATGAACTCCTGACGTATATGAAGGAGTGTGGTATCATCAATATAAAATTGAAACAAAATACCTGTTAAACTACAACTTCACAAGGACTATTATAAAAACCCACAACTGAAACCCCTATAGTGAGTAAGTTCATACCTGGATTCACAAAAGTTGAGATCATACCAGGTTCCACATAGGTCAAGCTAAAATCAAAGTAAAGCCTACACCAAGCAGAAAACTCGTCATGTATATAAACTATACATCTTTGAGAAAGAACAGAAGGTCACAATTTAAACTAAGTTACTTTTTTTTGAACAATAATATAAACTCAATTGCACATACTAACCTGCATGTTGTAGCCTAAACTTGGTGGTCTAAAATCCATATGGCCCTGCACAGACACACAAATGAGTTGTCATTAAAAAAATCATGGGATAAAACAATTCTTTAAGCAAATTTTAATCCGTTGCATCAACTGCAGCTTCGACTTCTTTACCAACTGCAATACTCCCTTCTTTTATCATACCTTTATGAAAAAATATATTTCCTAAAGAATTTTGAACATCGGCTATCTCTATAACAGCCATCTTTCCGGTTTCAATTTGGGTAACTTTTAGTAACCCTCGGTCCAGATTCTGCATAAAACGTTGTTCGATCCGGTAAAACTTCAACTTCACTCCCTTCAGAAACCTCGACTACCGGTTTGCCGCTTAATAAAAGACCCTTTACAACAGCCTTCGAATAAAGGGTATCATAACCTAGAAACTCGGTGTTGGCAATTTCAGTTAATTCTGACCCACTTTCAACCGTGAGTTTAACTGTGTTATGTACAGCTTGTGATTGTCGTCTTTGATTTTCCATTTCGATATCAAAGTCACTCATGTCACCATGCACCAGTTTATTTATTTTATTTTATTATTTTTATTTTTTTTACAGCATGCCCAATGTCAACAAACGCCACATTCAGCTGCTTATTCTCAGGTAAATCACTCATGTAAATACCATAAGTCAAAGCAGTCATTGTTGTTTCATGCATCATCCGAAGAGGATATAACCCAGCAAAGGAAGCAGCATCCATAACAACCATTCTTTGAAGGTCAGTGAAGTAGATCTGAATCCCAATGCAACAATCCACAACTGCGGCATTCAAATTCTTCTCGGCTATCGTCTTCATGTTTTAAAAGACCATCCCCATAACCTGAGTTGGAGGTAAAAGTCCTCTTTTCACCAAGATTATGTACATGGATCAATGGAAAACCATCAGGTCCCTCGGTATCAGAAAAAGGCAACGACTTGATATTGATCACCCCACACAATATCATTCACTTCCTTATGCGCTATCAGCTGCGTCTCCACTACACCCTGGTCTTCTTTCTATGCTCTATGAATAAAATAAAAAGTCGGATCAAGAATGACACGAAACGTCGGTCCTAATTGTCTAGACACACCTATTGGCTCACGAACATAGTACTCAAAAGCCACAAATCTAGTCAGCAATGATAGACCAAAACACCTATTGACACGAATTAAGAATGGCTAAAAGGGGCAAGACAAGAACCTATCTAAGACGCTATTATCCTATGGTCTCCCAACAGTTGCAAAAAGGAAACCAGATGATCAATTTTCAGCTCGAAATAATCAAGAGTGAAAACACACTGGCATCACAATTACGACTTTATGGAGTTGAAATAAATGGCCACTGACTGTCATCCCTGCCTGATTTGATGCTATTAAATTGTTCATAAACTGGCAACAAATCCTTTCTTCTTATGTCAACTTCATGACACAGAATATTCTCAATCTCAGAAGGGAAAAAGGCTGCTTCCTTAGGGTTTTGGACCTTTTGGTTTAGCAGCGATGGACTAACAGGAATTTTTTGTTCAAAATATAGTTCATTCAATGGATCAAGATCAAGCAAATTCTCAGTCCTTCGGGATGATCCTGTAAATCACATTGCAAATATCGCTGAAATTATTAGATGCTCAGGTGAAACAAATGCAGTGAATGTTTCCATGCTTTTAGATTGAACATTATTCCTTAACAATACTACAAATTTAAATATGCTCTATATTTAATATAATTACAGAGAAAATAAGAGTAAAAGATGTTGAACCTGTCAAACATGTATTATATGATTAGCTTCATTAAAGTATCGCTACATGATTTTGGAAACAGAAAAGCATATTTTAGTGCACACTCAAGGCAAGAAATTAGAGAATATGCAATGCATCTAATCATACATCCTATTTGGTTGGTGAATCTTGATTTAACAATTTTACAATTTGCCAAAAACTACCTACTACACGGTTCGCAATTAAACATTTATCAAAAACAATTCACCTTCCCACATCTGGCTATTTAAACTATTAGCTAGGTACGTACTAAACGATAGGCTATTAAACATCAGAAGAGTCATATTCACAAACTTCCTATGTTTCCTGAAAATGAGAATAAATTAAATTGGTGTTTACGATACGCTATACTGAACATGGAAAGAACAGTCAAACTCACAACAGCAACATCTTTAAGTTTCCTGAAAATGAGAAAGCATTACCTTGCCATTAACAACATCAGGCATGATGCGGTTCTTAGACTTCCACTGAATATAATCAGTACGGCTGAACTTGGTGTATCAGCCTACAAAGCTCCAATATAAATATGATTGATATGTAAAAGTAAGTTTGAATATCAGAGTGCACGGAACAACTTGCATACCACGAACATGTACCCCTAAAATAAAGGATACAATAAACAAAATCATATTTTAAAAGCAAATAAATTAGCCATGGTTGCCACAATCGCAGGAACCTAAAAACCCTTGCAGTCACACGTACATGTTATAAATTATTGTATAAATTCACAGACTATCATGTATAATAATTATGTTAAACCTTAACACACTTGCAATCACCACTCACTGTATCATTCATGTACTAATCAGATGTAAATTCTATAATCTAAATAACCTACCATGATATTATATAATTACACATTCAGCGCCTGTTTTCATTATTTTTCATACCAAGTAAACGCACAACATATATTGAATTCATACCTGTGTTTTTATGAATAAATAATGCCGGGATAGCTAGAATATAACGCCCTAAACTTCGTGAACCTTGTGGTCGTATCCCAGATTATGTGTGTGCATATATTCATAAAATAATTTTAACATTAAATCAAAAGGAAAAAATACCTTCCACAGTATTCCATGCATGAAAAGCTACAACATAGATTTCCTCTAACTTTATACCTGCCAATCTATATCAGGAGTATTTACGCTTTCAGCAACATATGCACATGATCTGGCCATACAAATTAAGAACAACAACCTCTTATATTGTGAATTGATCTGGTATCATTAATGATTACAGAATATCACTTAAATATAGGGTCATAGGTTATATCATAATATGATTTGTGAACATCATACCTCAAAAACACGAAGCACTCTCTGAACATCTTTATCGTTAGACTAAACACGAGCTTCAGCAGTTGGTAAGCCTCAACCTGTATACAACAATAACATCATAATTATTAGTGATTACAAAAAAAATAAAAAAATAGGGTTTTGGAAAAAAATAAAAAAACACGTACAAAACCGAATGAGAAAAATTAGGATAAAACAAATTAATATTTTGGAGCTATATTTAAGGAAAAGATATGTGTGATAATTTGAATTGTTCTTTTTTCTAGTATATTTCTTTTGTTTTATGTTCTTGATCACAATCAATGGATTGACTCCATTGGTTAAGACATTTGCATGTTAGCCTAAAGACGCAGGTTCGAATCTCACTATGTTCATTTTTAATCAAATTTAATCCGAATTTTATATATATATATATATATATATATATATATATATATATATATATATATATATATATATATATATATATATATCCTGACAATTAAGTTGTGAGTAAACAAAATCATAATATTAGTTGTATTTTTTCTTCACAGTCTAACCCGAAGACTGCTATAGGGCTATACACTGCCACTCATTCTCCATTTCATAATTCTTATCTTGAACCTACCAGTGATGTTGACAAAATCATGGCTTACTTGCATAAAGGTTAATTTTTATTATTCTTCTTCTTTAATTTGGAGTATCGATTCACTGTTTAATACGTACGTACTTGTTTCTCAGGTATCCATTATAGCGGTGACTTTTCCCTTTCAGCAGCCGTCACTTATTCCATGCTTCGTATTGGTCGGAGTGCTTTTAAGCATAAAAGGCTGCTTTTCTTTGTTGGAGGGTATTTTATTTTATTTTATTTTATTCATGCTAGCTGCTACTTATCTATCTACTTGTTTTGCTAATTTTTCTTGCCATGCCGGCCAGTCCTTCGCCTTGTTTCTCTAATGACTCGGCCGTGTTGGCTGGACATATCGCTTATCAAAAGGGTGTAGCTATTGATGTTGTCAACTTCTCTCTTCTGGAAAGGCACAAATCTAGCATGACTGCGCTTGTTTCATTTGTTGCTGCTGCCGATAATAACGGCAACAGCCACATTAAACACATTCAACCTGGATCTTCCCTTCCTCAAATTGCTGAATCCCTTTCCAGGTATCTTTTATTTGACCTACTCGATCTTATTATTATTGTTTTTTTTTCTGTGTTTTCGCTTAATCCTTTTTTTTTTTTCTTCTTTTCTATACATCTACTCTCAGCTATCCACCAATCATCGAGATCTCTCGTGCTTCTATGCAACAAGCGGAGATAGCTGCTGCTGCTGCAAGGAAGAAATTAGCCAAAGACCCCATACCAGAGTTGCAACTACCAAATCGCAAGGGGAAGAATCAAGCTGCTCCTCGTAAAGCACCACAATTCCATCTTCGGAACAAATTTGACCTTTTATCACTAGGTAATGAAAAGGCGATGCTGGCCAAGGGGAAGAAATTTTGATGGTTCGTTGATGCCTGTCCGCTGCTGAATTGTATTGTTGTTGTCTGCAAAAACCGGCTGTTTGAACAAAACATTGTTATCTGTTGCTTTTATTTTGTTAACATAAGATATTTTGATTCTGATGATGCGTTACATGTATATTTGACTATGTTTGATATTTTTTTAGTGTTGCAAACAAACACATATAGCTCGACTCAAAAGTCTACTCGAGTAGAGAGAAGGAAAAACTAGTCTGTTGTTTTGGGTCAAGTCGGTTTTCAGTCCGGTCGGTCTTTACAGCATAAGAGATAGTAGGGAATAATTATAGAAACCGGTTAAACATTTCAAATTTTGTGAAAATGTGTATTTTGACTTGACTTATGAGGAAGGTGATTTTGGGAGTGTGATTGAATGGGTTATGTTATAGGGGAAACGCTGATGTAGCATGGCGTGGCATCAAAAGAAAACCTGCACAAATGCAAATCCTATGTTTAGACATTACTAAAAAGTTGCAGACCACATAAACAAAAAAAGAACTAAGAGATGGCATCATAGGCGGGTAGAGTAAAGGGTCTACGTTGAAATAAAACAACACGGTTGACCCCCAAACACTTTTAGTCCATCCTCTAAAATTAGTAAGATGTACTGTAGTAGTTAAATACAGACCTAAAACATCTTAATGAAACAAACACGTACATCCTTAGTAATATTATAAACGTTGCATAGTTACGTACGTTAGATATGTCGAGATTGTAACAGGCTTTATAACAACAATAAGAACTACCAGTGAAATAGTTTCTTTTTTATGTTACTTTTCCTATTAAGTATTTGATTTGAGAATGTCCATAATAAATAAACATTATATTATTGTAAATTAGACAACGTTTTAGTTATACAAAAACTTAACTAAATTATAAATAGAAAAAGAGAAGTAAAAAAAAAAAAAAAAAAATTGACTCGACTCAAACCTAGTATATATACTTAATAATTTTGGGTCCATAAGTTTGATCGTTAGATACACTAAATCGTCTAGCTAGGGTTTACAGTCTGCATCATCGTTTGGTCATAACTTCACTCGCAGTTAATTGACTCAAAACCATTATGGCCGATCAGGTATATGCATGCATGTGTTCTTTCTTCATGCTACGTATAATATATGTTTCGATTAATTTTTAAAACTAACTGTGTTTTTTAAATATGATATTGATTGATGGTGAATGTCAGGAGGAGGAGGAGGGTACTTTGATCGTTGTCGACAATTCTTGGTTTATGAGGAGCGCAGCATCTTTAGGAGCCTATTACAATCAAATTGACGCTATTGAACTGTATTGCCATGCTAAACTTGAGGTCGATCATTTATTTAATTACTTGTATTTAATTAAGTTGTTAGTAAACAAAATCATAATAATAATAATAATACTTGTATTTTTTTTCTTCACAGTCTAACCCGAAGAATGCTATAGGGCTATACACTGCCGCTCCTTCTGCATCACATGATTGTTATCTTGAACCTACCAGTGATATTGACAAAATCATGGCTTTCTTGCATAAACGTTAATTTTTACTTACTGCATTTTATTATTATTATTATTCTTTAATTTGGAGTATCGATTCACTGTTTAATACGTACGTACGTACTTGTTTCTCAGGTATCCATTATCACGGCGACTTGGACCTTTACCTAGCCGTCCATATTTCGCTGTTTCATATTGGTGGTCAGCTTCAATGGAGTGCTTTTAAGCATAAAAGGCTGCTTTTCTTTGTTGGAGGGTATTTTATTTTATTCATGCTAGCTGCTACTTCTATCCATCCATCTATCTACTTTTGTTTTGCTAATTTCTCTTGCCATATATGCCAGTCCTTCACCTTTTTTCTCTATTGACATGGCCGTGTTTGCTGGAAATAAAGCTTATCAAATGGGTGTAGCTATTGATGTTGTCAACTTCTCTCTTCTGGAAAAGCACAAATCTAGCAAGACTGCACTTGTTTCATTTGTTGCTGCTGCTGATAATAACGGCAACAGCCACATTAAACACATTCAACCTCTATCTTCCGTTCCTCAAATTGCTGAAGCCCTTTCCAGGTATCTTTGATTTGACCTACTCTTATTACTATTGTTATTGTTTTTTTCATTGTTTTCGCTTAATCCTTTTTCTTTTTCTTTTTTTTTTTTTTTCTTCTTTTCTATACATCTACTCTCAGCTATCCACCAATCATCGAGATCTCTCGTGCTTCTATGCAACAAGTGGAGATAGCTGCTGCTGCAAGGATGAAATTAGCCAAAGACAAAGCAGACCGCAAAAAAGAGTTGTATCTACTGTATCTCAAGGGAAAGAATCAAGCTGCTCCTCCAGACCGCATAAAAGAGTTGGATCTACTGTATCTCAAGGGAAAGAATCAAGCTGCTCCTCCTCCTCCTCCTAAAGCACCACAAATCTATCTTCGGAACAAATTTGACCTATTATCACTAGGTACTGAAAAGGCGATGCTGGCCAAGGGGAAGAAATTTTGATGGTTCGTTGATGCCTGTCCGCTGCTGATTTGTATTGTTGTTGTCTGCAAAAACCGGCTGTTTGAACAAAACATTGTAATCTGTTGCTTTTATTAACATAAGATATTTTGATTCTGATGATGCGTTATATGTATATTTGACTCTCTTTGATATTTTTTGAGTGTTGCAAACAAACACATATAGCTCGACTTAAAAGTCTACTCGAGTAGCTTGAGCTCCAGCTCGACCAGGCTTAAATCGGCTCGACTTCAACTCTTCAAGTATATTTGTGAGTCAATCTCAAGTAGCTCTTTGATTCCCTGTCAATGACTTTATTTGTGTTGTTATAGTGAGTGACTATATATAGTGTAAATTTTCCAATGATTGATAAAAGATGCGAAATCAATATATCGAGTCAGGTTTTTTATCAGGATAAAGATCCTCCAGGAGGCGAGATCAAACGGTTAGGTTAAATACATTGGCATAACACTTTAGGAAACTTTAAATCCGGTTAACTCGTTGACAGTTTTTATCTATAGCAAAGTTCATAAGACAAATCAACCCCCATTGTAAATTATCTCGAAGCCTGACAACGCTTGTAAGATTCAATTCAGTAAACAAGAAGAGAAATCCTACATATTTTTCAAATACCAAATGGATAACAAATAGCTAAATATTTGATATACTACAAACCTTGAGACGAAAAAATGCAGTGCATGTCTTGATCTAACTCTATACTCTCGAGATCTATATATGATAAATAGAACAAATGGACAAACTGAAAACAATAATGTTTTGTCTACTTTGTTTTCTTACAAGGTGGCTGGTTATCTTCGTCTTCATCTTCTTCGTCATCGTCGTCTTCTTCGTCATCATCGTCAGAATCTTCATCGTCGTCGTCGTCATCAGAATCTTCATTGCTGTCAGAATCAGAATCACTGTCAGGACCACCTTCCTCATCATCATCTTCACCTGATGAATCTTCATCATCATCATCGTCACTGTCATCACCAGCAGCATCATCGCTGTCGTCATCTGTTTCATCGTTGTCTTTGCATTCAGTATCAGTGCTTGAAACCTTGTTAAGGTCACAAAAAGGAAACCTGCAAATGCAAATCCTATGTTAGACACTACTAAAAAGTTGCAGACCACATAAACAAAAAAAGAACTAAGAGATGGCATGATAGGTGGGTAGAGTAAAGGGTCTGCGTTGAAATTGGTCTCTTCTAGAACTAGTATGTAAAATACTGATGCTTTTAATTTTTTATTATTTTTTTTATTTATTATTAGTTGTTAATTATTATACTAGTAGTAATGATAATCTAAACCTTTCAAGAAAAAGCATTCATAATGCTGTATGCTTTTTAAACAGACTTTAGGCTACCTGATCGACTTATTTGACTCATTGCAGTTGTAGCTAATATAAGTATTTAAATCATTTGACATTAGAAACAATCGATATCAACCCTGTCTGTATGAGTAAACGAGTCGAAATTGCAATATACTAAAAAACCGGAACACACCTCTTCTCTGATTCCAGCAGGTTAGACAAAGGATCTGCCTTGTCGAGTATTGATCCAATCTAAAACAACAAAGCAATTTACAAAATTTCAGTCAAACCTACTATTGTGATAGAAGAATAGAGCTTACTACACTACAGCAGATCTAATTCGCAACGCTGAGAAGTATCAATTTTATGAGGCTGCTGCAATTAAAGAACAATACATGCCTAGAAAGAAGCAAATTCATAAACATTGTGAATCAATCTTAGCAAGAACTTTTATCAAATATTATATAACACAAAATCACTGGCACAATGTTGTTCTAGGCATTGCTACTATACACTGTGTGTGACGTATGATTGTTAAATCAAATATCACAACACAGTTGACAAAATCGATAGTTCTCAACTTCTCATTCTACTATATACCTATAAACAACTGCTACTATACACTGCGTGTGACATGCGATAGTTCTCAGTCTATAATATACCTACAATAAATCAATTGTTAAAGCACATAACAGTCAAAAGCCAGATATTTTAAGGCGCTAATGAAACAATTCTGACCAATGCCACCACACAATGTATGTTGTATTTGATTGTTAGAACAAAACACGACACGGTTAACAAAACTGATTGATCTAAGCTTTGCATATAGCAATCAATAGTTAGTGGGTGTTTGGCCTTGCTTATTTTTTCTGCTTTTCTGTTTATATGCTTTTGCAATTCTGCTTAATTTTAAGCAAAAAAGCAATTTTTCATAACCAGGTAATGAGCTGCTTACTTCAACCTAAATTTTTTAATAAATGCGTATGACTGAATACCTTTATCAAATTATTATTTTCTTCGAGTATTATTGAATCTTTTACAAATTAAGCAAATCCAAACACAGGTTTTAATTTAAAAGTACTAGTAGTACTTATTTTTAAGCAGCTTATAAGTACTTATTTTTATGTAGAAGCCATAAGCAGAAAAAAATAAGCAATCCCGAACACCCTCTTAGAGCACATACCACACGTCTATTACAATCCCACATCGGCCAAGTAAGGGATCGGTTTGTGGCTTATAAAGTCCAGGTGTCCCTCGCTAGCTATTTGGAGTGAGTTCTACGCCTAGCTTGTAGCTTAATGCAACCTAGTATGGGATGGGTTCGTATCAACGCAAATCCAAAATATTACTCACGCGTTTCCGCTTTCACTACACAATCAAAACGAATTCTACACGAAACTTCTTTGACGAAACAAAAACTCCAACGGCTAAAGTTCAACGCTACATTACCGGGCCAATATCAAATTTCACCGTAACGCAACACATAATAATAATACAACTAAACCTAAATCTAAGCATCATTAATCAGTGAATCAAAATCAAATAAAATGACAGTTAAACAGATCAAATAACAGTAATAAAGATAATGTAGTATCAATATACCATAAACAGAAGCCAATGGACGGATTTATCAGCGATTAAAGCCGTTTGAACGATTGAGCTCACGGCAACTGTCGCCGGAGCTCCGGCGAGGTAAGCGACGGCTGCGCCGTCGTGGGAGAGTGTCGCCGTTACCATTGATGCGGTGGTGATGTGTGATTGGATGGTTAGGGTTTCTAGGGTTTGTGTTAGGGGTTTTGGTTTTGGGTTATTTTGACCAAAATTCAAGATTTAGTCAACAAGTCAAATGGTCAAATGATTTCTTTCTTGGTATTAACACAAAGGGTCAAACCGGGTAAAGTTTATTTTTTTTAAAAGGCTAACGTGGCCACTTCGAGTTTTTATAACGCACCTTTAGTTAAGATATCTCACATTTTAATGATGATAGTTACAAACAGGCTATCCTAAATATCTAAAACACACGCACCTTATATTTGATGCAACCACCATGATGAACAACAAGTGCAAAACTCACCCCCTTACGCATGAGAGAGGGTTTGTGTATCGCTTGTGAGCGTGACTAGGCGATTCATGTGTGGTTCTAGCCTAAGTAACAAAGAATTGCTGGTATAAGGGGTGTTTAACTCCTCTTAACTCATACTTACAAGATTAAGTTAACTCAATTTGGTTACTTATAAATACATATTCTTTAAAGGGTAAAATGTAGAATTGCAAATGAATACTAAGATCGTTAGATTTACAGAACATTTGAAGCTCGAGCTTGAATTAGAGCTTTACTCAAAAGACACAACACAATCAAATCAAAGGCCGCGAAGCCTCAGGAATATCAAAGGACGCAAACATGGATTATCTTTTCTTTACTTGCCCGTTCAAAAAAAAAAACAAACTACGACCCAACTATATTAGGTATAACGGACGATCATATAGTATCGAGGATTCAAGGTAAATTTATATGAGATTAAACTTATAAACGGATGAGGTTTCCCTATTCAGATTATTCAAAGATTGAATCATTAACTCAATTGTACATGGCCTAACCAAGGTATCCCGTGGCTATATCTTACCTCAAAATGTGTATCTAGTAAGGTTTGAACAGTAAACCTCTTGAGAGGAGATTAGAACATGTGTTTTGTTTAGACTCGACCTTTCACGGCTTGTTGATCTCGATTTCATATATAAGTCACGGCTCAATGTTGAAGTCTACTCGAAAATACATTAACAGCAAATCAAATTTCCACGATACCTGTCAAATGGATTTTCTTTTGGTCTCGGGAGAGAATATTATCAATCAAAAAAAAAAGGCTTGTAACTATAACATGGTGCTTTTTTTGCCGCACGATTGAACAATCTAAGGGACCGAGGATTATGCACATGCAGAACCAATGTTTCATCTAACACTCAGATAATTTCATAGACTGGTTGGTCTTGAATTCAAACTAGAAGTCGGGCTTAATGTTATGCCAAACGAAACACGACTCATCTTTATAAAAAGTTGTCATTCCATTCTAAAAATGTCTTAACATTTGATTTAACATAAAAACGATAAACAATCAATAATTAAGTACATACTTAACCCATCTCTATAATTTAAGGCCCTAAAAAAACATTTACCTTAACACACACACCAAGTTAGATCTACATGTCAATAACACCATCATCAACATTTCCTAAATCATTAAAACTTTCTTCCCTTAGCAAAACAAGCGTTTAAAAGAACTCGTGTTGCAGGACCCAACAAACGACATGGTCATCTTTGCCCTTGTTCTGATCCTGAACCTTGGGCAGGTGAAGTTGCTGCTACATTGCTTGTTGACCCGTTGTCAGTTGGTGGTGGTGGAACGCCCCATTTGCCTTCTGATTCAAGTGGCTCGAACACATGAACCACGCCGTCTGAAAGGCCTAATGCAAACTGGTTCGGTTCTTGTGGGTGAGCTGCAATCACCATTGGGTGTACGTTCAAATTGCTGCAAAAAACATAAGATGTTAAATCGTCTGTGGAAAGTTGGTAAAACTGGTTAAATATTGAACTTTATTAAACTAAAAACCTACCTGAGAACGGATGGGGAAAGATAAACGGAAGGATTGATTCTACAGCGTAAGCGGAGATGAGAAGCAGTGAAAACGCAGACAGTTGCATCCAAGAAACATGCGTACACAAGTTGACTATCGCATGAAAATGTAGCGTGTGATATTGGGGCAGAAGATTCACGTTGGATCCACTGAAAGAAATAACAATTTATACAGAAAAAAATCATGTCAGTTACAAGACAAACACAACAAAATAACAAAGTGGCGATTTCAACCAATTTACATAAAACCAGGACTTAGGTAGGGGCAATTTGTAGGTACAGGTCGGGTTGGCCCGCAAACACTTTCTCTTTTCTAATGTTTACAATAAATACATTAAATTAGAAGTTTACGGGGTCAAAATAGTCGCTGTTACGTACTTAAGTTATTGTAATATAATAAAATTAGAAGTTCAAAAAAATGTTGGCTGGTCAACAGACCCTACACAGTTTGACCAGTTACCCAAATAAAGATGGTGTAGAGCATAAGTCTCACCTGTTTTACACATTCTAGTTTTGAGGCTTCATATATAGCGAGTTGAGTCTCGTGGACAACAAGAAAGTGGATCTGATCGTGATGAAACTGAACCCGTGTGTCAGATTGTGCTGCTGTTGTCCTTCCCGCCGGGAGTTGCAAGTATTTTGCTTTTTGCTTTTCCCATCCATCAGAATTCCATACACAAATCTGAAACAAAAAATATGTCACATAAATAACAAAAAAAGAAATACGGTGAACACTTGCAGTGTTTTTTATCTTACTAACCTGAGAATCTGCACCAGACGAGACAAGAACATTGAGCACATGAGAAAAGGCAAGGCCTGTGATTTTTTTCGAGTGACCTTTAAGTTTGCTTTTGACCTGCATGCAGAAAACAGTAGTTAGAATTAAGATTCAGATAGATTGATCATAAAAATACAATTTGTCCAAAAGTTGGGATAATATAAACTGAATACGTAGAAATCTCTATGATATATACCTCATCCACGCGAACGTTATAAATCTGAATTGTCGAATCATCCATTCCAATAGCGATAATGTTGTTATCTTGAGGATGAAACGCAAGAAACGTTGCTGCTGGTGGCGGGGCCATGAAAGTTGTCATTGTCTGCATTTCCCAAATTTCAAGAGTTATTTCAGGGGGAGCTAAAATACCAAACTTCATGTTTTTTCGCAAACCAAAAGGGTAAAAAAAATATGAAACAAACGTTACCTTGAATGTCATCATGTTGAATAACGAAATCTTTCCTCCTGATGCTGACATTACATAAGAATCGTTTTTCGATAAAGCAAAGCAAGATACGGATTCTTCAGGGTTCATGTCTGCCACGTCATTGGTCATCAAGATCCCGCTTGATGGTTGCCATAGTAGTGGTTGAATACCAGCTGTTGCCTGCAGAAGTGGTTAAAAAGACTGATTACTACCAAACTTAAAACCTGATAATTGCAACTAGCAGTAGTATTAATCAATTGTTATTATCTTCATGAATCAGTTTCGTACAAGAAGGGGTAAAAAAAAAAATTTTTTTACCAAAATGCCTTCTTTTGAACCAAATTCAATACATTTTGACTCGTGATTCATTTAAACGCTACCTATTCCACATGAATGTCCCTTTTGGTCGTTTTTTAAGTTATTACTAAGTTACATTTCCTTCACTGTAATTGAGTATTTCTACAAAACTATTGGCGCTTTATTTGTCTATTTTAGTCATTATAATCTACTACTAAATCAAATTAGAAGATAAAAAAATGGCCAAATACGGTCCTTAATTAGTTTGGTATATTATTCATTCAAACAAATAAGCAATAGTCTTACCTTGCCACTTGCGTTACGGTCATTACGCTGCCACTTCCACAACAAGTGAATAGCATTTGACGCTAAAGCCAAAATGGCATTCCCGGAATTTGTATATATCAATCTTGAAATCTGAACAATAAAAAGATATACAATTATGAAATTTTCTTGTATAAGATCATCAAAAAAAGAGAACTTTCACTCCCAATCTTTACCTTTGTTACTCTCATGTTCTCGGGTAGCTTCAAAGACCGACACTGAGAAGATTCACTTATCTCCGTGAGCTTCCAAACCTTCGACTTGTCATTTAATTCTTCAGTGATTCTTGGTTTCACATCCACCAAGTTTCTGGTATCTCCATTCTGATAAAACCATATAACAAGTTAATCACAAACCGATTAAATTGTGCATATGAACCAGAATTATGTAAAACAAGGTGCAAATTACCATCCGGATATATAATCTACTAAGCCCATATATTTTAGTTATCATGATGATCACAATACTAATTTTTTAACTATTATTATAAAGGAAAATTTGATTGTAAATCATATAAAAGCATAAACTGACCGCTCCGGACATAGATCCAACCGAAGCAACCCTTTCTGCTAATCCGGCACTAGTAGCAGCAGCTGCGGCCGCAGCAGCGGATATGGAATTCACCGCAGGCTGCATAATAGAATTATTGATAGAAATAATATCAGAAGATTATTCTTAATACAAAAAGAATGAATTTTATATGTATTAACTCATTTCAAGCAGCTACCTTTGGAGCTTCGGGTGTTCTTGAAGCGGCGTCATAAGATAGATTCTCAAAAGTACGAAGCAATCGTAGGCCATCAGTATTTGCCAAGATTTTGATTCCATTTTCATTTGAAGAAACAGCCAACAGTGCGCCGTCCTTGTTAAATCGGATACGTGGGCTTGCCTTCATTATAATCAATAACATATTAATATTTGCAGACCAATGAGTTTACCAAACGTCAAAAGTTTTATAGGGAGTTTGGATGTGCATTTGAAAGTAATTATCTTATGCGGAAAACATTCTAAAAACTAAAAAAGAAGACATTTTGCATATTTGAAGTAATATTTTATAAGATCATGTTTGAAACTGCGCGTGCTTGCCGTTAAAAAATAGGTAACTTTATTTCACACTTGAATCATGAGTTTGTTGCAAGAGGTGTAAAGCAGTTTATTTGACCTATATATAAGCAGATTAAAGCACAATCTAATTATTTAAACATCAAAAACTGGTCATCATTTCAAAACGCAATTCCAAACACCTTCTATCATAGGACTGATTATGAGACATGATATTACCGGAAGACCTCCATCAGCATCAACACTCGTCAAAAGTTGAGTATTATCCATATCCCAATATTTAATAGCAAAATCATCACCAGCAGCCAAGAATCGGTTTTTAGTTGTATCAAACTGAACAACACCTAAAGATCGTTTACGGAACCCAAGATATGTCCTTTTCACCGCTCCTTCGCTTTCATTCCACTCTACAATATGTGATTCCCCTTCTTTGCTAGTCCCACATGAAAAAAGCCTAAAATTTATAAGAAACAAAAGTTACAAACCACCAATTCATATGAAAAATATTTTTTGAAATAATATATGACAATGGATACTAACAAAAAACAAAATTTGTTTAGACAAAATGGGGTTTCAGTAGTTTTGACCCGTGCCAAAATTACTCATTTTGACCCAAACCCATCAAATATTTTACGTAAAGAGATGATAAAATAACCGTGTTCCATCAGCACTGTAGGCCATTGTTGTGCACCAGCGACCAGGAGCCTCATAATCAACTCGAGATCCCATGTTATCATACAACCAAGCTTTTATCTTCCCATCAAGCGCTGTTGAGAATATAAACTGACACACAAAAGAAGAAATATAAAAGCACTTAGGATATGAATTGCATGTATAACAAAATGCAACAATTAGAAAATATAACAAGTTACCTGAATGTTTTCTTTATAGTGAGGGCATACGGAATACACAGGAGCATCATGACCTTCAAAAGTGTACTGTCGTGTACCCGTTACAGCATCCCATACCTACGAAGCGGCATTATTATGATCATATTTAGCGTTGATTATGTATAACTGGTTATAAAAATGTTCTTTCTGCATGTAGCAAACCTTGATAGTCTTATCATCTCCACAGGTTATCACGCAAAGCTGTTTATTGGGGTGAGAGAATGCAAGATCGTTTACTCCACCAACATGGGCATCAATCTAAAAAACCGGAAAAAATAAAAATTAGTCATTTTAGGCACAAACAAATATGCATAGTGGCAGAAGAAAAGTAGATAAATGAACCTCTAGATGTTGCCTAACATCATCACCACCGTGATATGAATATATTTGTACTATGTGTCTCGAATATGCAACTCCTGTTCATACGAAGAATGAAATCAGATAGATTTTCCGTGTTTTAAATTGCAACAAATATTTGAAGAAAAACACATCACTGAAAGAAAAGAATTTAGAGCATACCATGATAAAATTAATAAAAAAAAATTACGATCCATCATTAATGATAGCATACTAATAATATAATAGAACTTACCAAACAATGCACCATCTGGGCTCCAAATTACGCGGTTCACAGAGACCCCTGGGTCTTTTACGAGAGCAGCCTAACGCAGTTTGAAAAAACGATTTAAAAAGGTCGAAAAGAATCATAAGACACATGAATGTTACATAGGTAAAGATTGAAACCTGCATAGGCATTGAACATGCACTGATATCCCAAACTTTGAAATTTCTAAGAACCAACTTGTCCCGAGAACCAACTTCCCACAATCCTATGTCACCCACATTTGTTCCAACTGTTGCATACATATCATGTAACAACATATAAATATCCAATTCAAAGGCGGCGAAAGTGAGTAAGACTAGATGTTGACTTTGGTTATTTGACTCAAAAAACGGCTGCTAAAACCAATTGACTAAATATCACTTAAGTATAACTTTCTAACTATTGCATTATATGATAATATTCAAAGAGACTAATTGTTGAGTCAGGTCATTTGACTATATCAACGGTTACTAAAACTGTTTCGACTTTCAGAAAACTTACCTAAAAGTAAGGTCTGTTGAATTGGATGAAAATCCATGCTCATAGGAGATGAGCCCTGGTTTAGAGTTCGAGCAACAGTCTTTGGCAAATCATCAGGCGCGTTGAATGCTTGACTATGACTACCATGCCCCGGGAATGAAACGGGCAACACATTAATTGGAAGATTCACCTGTTTTGCATGACCCTTAGCCATTAAAATCAGTAGCATAACACTTTATAAGCTAGAAAGATAATCATTACTAGTAAATTTATATATAGAATTGAATTACCTCCTCGCCCATGCCCATGTTCCTTGTTCTTTTGCTCATATGATCTGAATCTGCAGATGGGAAATCTAAAGTAGGATTCGTTGGTGGGGTCCTTGGATGCTTCAGAGCAGCTGTAATATCAAATCGAAGCACTGTTACGCACAACACATTTTTACAGCTAATTATCGATTCAGACTATTTAAGAATAGCAAACTAACCTGGCATAGATGGACCACCAAGACCAATTGCACTACCAGATACACTTGGATGAGATACTTGTGGGGGATTAGACATCCAGCCGGCAAGTGGGGTTGGAATGGGGCCAGGTGCAGGTTGAAACGGCTGCATATCAGTACACCAGTATAATCAAAATTTTCTCAAATCATACATGATATGTCAAATACAGCAAAGATAGTCAAAACTGAGGACACAATACAGAGGGACAGAAGTACAAACCCCGTGTGCGCCCATAGGAGGAAAGCCTCCGGCTTTAGGTAATGGTCCAAGCAATGGATTGTTTGCAGGTGACGGAGCACGTGCACCGTTTGGTTGTCCACACGAATGATCCACAAATAACGTTTTGATATCAGGATTTGGTCTCGGGTTTTTACAAAGTTGATGTTGCCAATTCAAACTTGCACAAGAAATATATGATATCAATTTAGAATACATAATGATGATCCTGAGTTTAAAATGCTTATCTTGCATACCTTTGATTAATTAGAGTCCGTAACCTTGAATTCTTAAGGTTAGGAAACTGTAACTTGTCACGGAACAATGGATTTGCTTCAATAAGCTTCTTAAGCTCAACCAACATTATAGCTCGAGCAGATTTTGTATCACCATATTTTGACAATTGCTCGTTTTCCCTTCAACAACAAAAAAATAAATAAGTAAATAAATAAAATAAAAAATATATATGTGATAAAAGAGTTATTTGAAATAACTAAAAATAATAATAACTGTAAAAGTACCTAAAATTTTCCAATGTCAATAACTGAGTAATCTCCTTGAAAAGTTCTTCATTAAATGAAGCAAAAACTTTAAGATCCTTTACAAGAATCTCCACGCCCTTTGATCGATCATGCCTAAGAAAACATTCAATACATCGTTATTAATAAGCATTCATACTTTCAACATCTTATTCAACTTGATTTGCTAAAAGGACTTACTTATCCAATGCTTCAAGATACTTCTGCTTTCTGATTTCAAAAAAGATCTTCATTGAATACCGATTGTCGTCGACTTTTGTAAAGCCAGAAAGGTATTTCTCAACGTCATCCCAATTCCCATTTTGTACCTCATCCTCGAAATACTTCATGTTAAAGAAAAACCCTGATTCCTGTTCCAACCTATAAGGGAAAACGCACATAAACCATGTTTTATTAGGCATTTTAATGTACTCTTCTGAAGTAATCATCTAGTAATTACTAGTACAACACTAGTTACCATAACTATGTGTGCAACTTGCTTACTATCTCAATTATAACAATTGATTATCTTATTTTGATTTATTCAATATGCATGACTCTTAGAATTTGTTCCGATCTAAGAAAATCCACCAAAAACGAGAAAACATACATAAACCATGTTCAATATAAGATGTGTTTCGATGTAGTTTCTTACAACGATTATCCAATTATTGCAACATGTTTATACGTTATAGTATCATAGGATACAAAAACAAATAAACATTGTCAACGGATTATCTTATTCTGATTATTCAATATTTCCGAACTCCAAAACTCGTTCCAACTTATAATATATCCCAACAAAAAAGAGGAGACACACGTAAATCATGCCCTGTATAACAAATCTTTGTCAATGCGTTTCGAAAGTGATTTTATACATTATTACAACTTCAAATTTTACACAATTTAAGCAACTTACTTGCTACCCTGATATCTAGGAACAAGAAATGTAATATCCCTATCTCAATTCCTTAAATAATACTACGTACAATATAAGTCGAATAGATAAAATCCTTATTACTTCCAAAACCAAAATCCAAACACTTGCATCAGACAACACCTTTTATGCAATAAATCAAAATACATTTGAGATGTCATGTCACAAAAAGAATCGAAATATGAGAACCAATGAAATTATTAAACAAAAACAAGACGTAGACGGTCATACTCCTACCCAAGGGTATAAAGACTACTTCCGGAAAGACCTATGGGAAGTAAAAAGTGTAAAACCCTATGATTATTACAACTTCAAATCTTACCCAATTTAAGCAACTTAATTACTACCCTGATACAATATCTAGGAACAAATAATATAACATTATCTCATAATCTTATCCTATTTCCTTAATAATCTACAACTAATTATATCTAATTCCAATTTATAAAATCTTTACTGCTCCTACTTAAACCAAAATCCAAACACTTACATAAAAAAAAACACTAAACCACAAAACAAAACCAACATAACAAAAAACATGAACTCAAACGGTTACATAAACCAAACATAAAAACATAAGAAGTTAAGAACCAAAAGCAAAACACAAACACTTAATTATGAACAGAATCCTTATACTTGACATCAAATATTACACAATCAAGCAGCTTACTTAGACCACACTCAACCGTGACGCGTCAGTTTCCCAAACTGACACACAAACGGACACAGCCCTGCCAATGGCGGTGTGTCTCTTTCTTTGTCACTACACAAATATACCCCCACAAAAGCACACACAGAACACAAATGGGCCCCACACCACCTCGTCCCTTGCTCATCGCCAAACCGAAGAACCTACTACCCTAATATTTAGGAACAAAAAATTGTAATGCCCCTATCTCATAATCTTATCTTATTTTCCTTAAAATCTTTACTATTTCAAAACCAAAATCCAAACACTTACATAAAACAACATATAATATTAAAAAAAAAAAAAATGAAACCAAAACACACAAAGCACACTTACTTATGAACAGAATCCTTAAACTTTTCTTCATCAAGAAACTGCAAGATCAAAAACACAAGTTCTCTACTTAATGATGACATTGCCACCACCACTACCACCACCACAGTCAACTACCGTTAAATAGGGTTCAGTTCAGATCTGTAAAAAAACAAAACAAGGTCGGCTAAAAGAATTTACTTATTTATAAATAAATAAATAAAAATGAAAACCATTTATTGCTTTGTTCTGACACAAACTTCAAGATTTGTCTTTTTAAAAGTAAAAAAGCAAATAATATAAAAATCAAAATTGGATCTTTAATAATATATACACCCATGAACAATTTATAAAAAGATTTTATTTTCTTACTTAAATTAACTAAAACTGTAAAACCCATTTAATTATTTAATAAAGTTTACATTTTTTTAACATAAAATTAACTAAATATCAAAACCCATGTCATAAATTTTACCTTTTTTTTTTTTTTTTTAATGACCTAAACTACAAAACCCATGTACTAATTTTTTTTATTTAAAAAAAAAAAAAAAAAAATTCAATCTAACCAAACATCAAATACCCATGTAGTTATTTTTTTGTAAAAAAAATTACAAATTCTTTTATTATTATTTTTTTCTTTAATTTACTAAGCAGCATAAACCCATTAATTTTTTTTTTTTTAAAGTCAAAAAGTTTACATTTTTTTCCCTAAAATGAACTAAACTACAATACCCCTTTAATTTTTTAGAAAAAAAATAATAAATAAATAAATAAAGTTTATGTCTTTTTCTTCAATCTAACCAACAGCAAAAACCCATGTAAATTTTTATATATATATATATATATATATAAAAAAAAAAAAAAAAAAAAAAAAAAAAAAAAAAATCTTTAATTTACTAAACTGCAAAAACCCATTAATAAAAAAAAATCAAAAAATCAAAAGTTTACAATTTTTTTTCTTCTATCTAACCAAACAGCAAAAACCCATTATATATTTTTTACCAAAGCTTAAAAAAATTTCATTTTTATAACAAAAGATAGCAAAAACTTTATAAAAATATATATATATATATATATTAAAAATGAAGCTTAGAAATAATCACCTTAAGAAAGTAGATGTAGAAGATTAGAACAAAAAAATAAAAAAAAAGTTTTCTCTCTCTATGAGTATTTATACACACACATGTCTTGTGGAAAAAACCTAGAAATAATTCTGTACTATTTTTATTTTTTTAATTTAAAATAAAGTAAAGAATCATTTTGAGTGGCTGATAAGTAGAAGTGCTTATCTAATTAGCATAAATGTTTACCGTTGATAAGTGCACTGGGTTATAATATATTCCGATAGGGTCTTAATGGAGCCGGCTAGGTTTGGTTTTGGTTTTGGTTTCTTTCGTTTGGTTTGGAATATTTTAACTTATAAAATTTTATTTCATTCTTAAAATTATCCAAGTACTAATAAACTTTTATTCAACAATAAAAGTTTTTGGTGCAGTCACGAAACATAGGCGCCAAACATGCATGGCGCGGGCGTCAAGCCGACGCCACCATATTCCTTGCGCAATCATGCAAGTGAAGCAGAGCAAGGCCAGGAATTTGAAATAAGAGGGGCCTCAAATTATTATATAATACGAGTAGTAACATACAATTAGTGGATCACCAAAACTCTAGGTCATAAAAAAAGTTGAGTTTCATTTGATTAAACATTGAATTCTAGATATGTTACCTTAGCAATAACAAGCGGTGCATTTTTATTTCTTTTTTATTGTATTATTTTTTAAAAGAATTTTCAAAAAAATTAAACCTTTAGTTTAGAAACTACTAAGTATTTAGACGCAATTTCTAGAGTAAAAACCATTTGTGTCGCTAAGAGGTATTAATTTCATTTTCTTTAAATATACTTAAGATTTGGGTTAAATTTGTCAACTACTCAAAGTAAAGGGGTATAGACTAAAGTTTTACATTTTACTAGGGGCATAATTGTACGAAGCAAAAAGCTTTTCTTAGGCCCACATATAAACAAATACAGTATGTGTGTTTTGGTCGTCTTCCTCATCAAATTGAAAACACAGTCTCTGTTTTTGTTTCTTTTATTTATTTGTTTATTTTTCTCTCTCTCTCTCCAATTAAGGTCACTAGTTTATCGATTGAATGTCTTCCATCATAAACACAATCTAAGTCAGCCACCCGCCTGCCACCCCATTAGCTCCGCCCTTGAAGTGAAGCTACCGGCCTGTGTTAAAATGCATATTTTTTTTTAATTGATTTTTGTATTGTGATTGACTTTTAATTAGGTATGTTGACTCTGTAAAATATCAAAGAGTTGTATTATTAGCTGAAAGTCTTGTTCATTAAAATAGCATGTCTATTTATAATAGAACATAAATTTTAGAATAAGCTAGTATAAACATCAATGTTGCAAAACAAGTCCTACAAGGCCGATTAATCACCGATTAGGTGTTACAAGGCCACCAACCTTTTCGATTTATATAAAACGGTCAAACAACTCGGTCAACCATGGTCAACGACAGTTAATGACGGTCAACGGTGGTCAAGCTTGCCCGAAACCTTCAAACCTTGCTGGAAATATCCAAAACTCACTGTAAAATTGTTTAATAAGTTATACTTGTTGTTTATATCTATTTCAAAATGTGTTTTTTTTAAGAAAAATCTTGCGAGTAATACCTCCTAAAACTTGTCGAAAATACAGAAAACTTATCGAAAATGCCAATCCGATTAATCACCGATTAATCCCGCCTAGACCGATTACATGCTACAGGGGAGTCGACCGCCCGACTACCGATTCACGATTTTTGCAACCTTAATAAACATTAAACCTAATGAATCATAAGACCTTAATTAGGCTTGGGCCTTAACCTTTGTCATCTAACAGGCTCTCAAAAGTAATGTTTTGGCTTGAGTGAAAGAGGAGAAGGCTTTTTGTGTGTGAATGATAAAAAATGTAAAAGAAGTAAATGCCGAGATGGCATAACATGACATCACTTTTGGGCTGCTTGAGCCATCACACTTAGAGCCTAATGCACTTGATCCAGCCTCCTTTACATCTTTAATACGCAATATTTAATAGAACACATCACATGATTAGAAATCTTTCATTTCCAGCGTACCAAAGACTTTTGATTTAAAGTCACCAATAATAACTACTACTACGTATATGATTATGTATTTGAAACATAAATCAAACCGCTAGAGATCAATCGCAACTAGGCTAATATGTTACTTAATATCACTGGTTAAGATCGCTACGAGCTTGTTGGCCATGTCTCGCCAATCATCTAACTATCTTATAAAGCATTTAGGCCTACTAAATATAGAAATACTTAAAATTAAGCATTACATATTTTAATGCTAAAGATACAAGTAATATCAACACAATTAGACATTTAATACATTAAAATCAATACAATTAGACATTTATAAGTTTTGTAGCTACATGTACACGCCACTTTCGGCCATTAATAACCTAAAAATTAATGCAAACCTTAAAATTCAACATTACACATTTTAGTGCTAAAGGTACAAGTAATATCAACATAATTATACATTTAATGCCTTAAAATTCAGCATTACAACATTTAATTAAAACATAATTAATACTCCTATTAAAATATCCCATTACTTAAAAATACAATGAGTTATTCACATTAAAAATGCAACCAGTTAAAAGCATAACTATCAAATTAAATACAACTAATTAAAACACCTCTTTACTAAAAAGTACAATTAAATTTTTACAATGTACAATCTAAACAAGCTACAACATAATTCAAAATATAAAATAATTAAATACGCTAATTAAAGTTATTTTTAAAATACCCCTAAAATGAAAAGTACATGTTATTATACATATTGTACAAACTAATAAAACACACAAAAGTTTATACAATCTAACAAGTTGATAGTACATATAGTTTTGAAAACCAGACCGGACCACGGGTTCAATCGGGAACTGGTGTCGCCACTGGTTCGGCTAGCCAATAAAAGTGTAATACCTAAGATTTTAAAATGCGTAAAAAGACCAAAATACCCTTATGACTTAAAATCATAAGTAAAGAAATATAAAATACCAAATAAGCTCTGATAATTTTATAATTAATCATGTATGACCATAATAATTCAAGGAAGTTTATAAAATATATTTTATGTTTTATGAGCATATAGTACGTTTAAAAATAGGAAAAGGTCCGAAAATAAATTATAATTAGTATAAAACATACTATGGGCTTAATATGAATATCTTGGGCTAAACTAGACATTGTTTTGGGTCCCTTGGCCCATGAAAACCCCCAAACCGACCCTTAGCCCTCCTAATCTCCATATATTCGGTCCTAGCTCTCCCAAAACACACTATACGCTTTAAAGGAAAAAAAAGGTACGTTTGGTTAGGCTATCGCAACCAGAAGAGGAAGGAAACAAGCAAGGGTTTTGTGATCAATTTTTGGCTCTATAATTCCAACATCATCTTGGTTAGTATCTTAAGTCATTGTTTTATGATTTTATTATTCAATTATAGTCGAATTTGTGCCCTAAATATATGTATTAATCGAATTAAGTTATTAAACAAGTTAAGAACCCTAAAACCCTAATCTTGGGAATCGAATAAAAGTAATTGAAACCAAATTGATATGTGATGTTTTAGACCAGTAGAATACACATTATTATGTGCTTAATAACATGCTAAAACCCTAGAATTTATCCATGGGTCGATTAGGGTTAATGGGTTAGGGTTTGGTGGTGATGTTATAAAATTTCTGCAGTGCAGAATTTTGATCATGTTGTATGGTGAATAATTAAATGATACCTACATGTTTTTCAATGATTCTTGAGCCTAACATTAATTTGAAGTTGTCTAGTATCTGGAAAAGTAAGCCAATTAATTTTTAGAGGTCGGAAAGGTTGATTTTTGATTTTTGTGTGATTAAGTGTTGAATCTGAAATTCGGAAGTCTGAAATCAATCAACTTTGTCGATTTTTCATTTAAAAATTATAAGGAGTTGACCCATGAAACTCTCCAGTATTTAATTATTCACCATACAACATGATCAAAATTCTGCACTGCATAAATTTTATAACATCACCACCAAACCCTAACCCATTAACCCTAATCGACCCATGGATAAATTCTAGGGTTTTAGCATGTTATTAAGCACATAATAATGTGTATTCTACTGGTCTAAAACATCACATATCAATTTGGTTTCAATTACTTTTATTCGATTCCCAAGATTAGGGTTTTAGGGTTCTTAACTTGTTTAATAACTTAATTCGATTGATACATATATTTAGGGCACAAATTCGACTATAATTGAAGAATAAAATCATAAAACAATGGCTTAAGATACTAACCAAGATGATGTTGGAATTATAGAGCCAAAAATTGATCACAAAACCCTTGCTTGTTTCCTTCCTCTTCTGGTTGCGATAGCCTAACCAAACGTACCCTTTTTTTCCTTTAAAGTGTATAGTGTGTTTTGGGAGAGCTAGGACCGAATATATGGAGATTAGGAGGGCTAAGGGTCGGTTTGGGGGTTTTCATGGGCCAAGGGACCCAAAACAATGTCTAGTTTAGCCCAAGATATTCATATTAAGCCCATAGTATGTTTTATACTAATTATAATTTATTTTCGGACATTTTCGTATTTTTAAACGTACAATATATGCTCATAAAACTTAAAATATATTTTATAAACTTCCTTGAATTATTATGGTCATACATGATTAATTATAAAATTATTAGAGCTTATTTGGTATTTTATATTTCTTTATTTATGATTTTAAGTCATAAGGGTATTTTGGTCTTTTTACGCATTTTAAAATCTTAGGTATTACAACTTCTTCCCCTCTAAAAAGAAATTTTCGTCCGCGAAAATTAAATAAGCAAAGTAGATGAAAACAAATTGAATTTCAGAATTTATGAGGATGAGACGAACACAGAATCTTTCGGTCACAGCAGTAATCTCAATTCAGAAAATCTTTCCAACACATTTCAAACAGACAGATCTTTCTTATCAGAATTCCATAACTTCATATCTTATTCAGAACAGATCATATATCAAATTCAACGAATGCGTACATGTAGCAGACAACTAAAGTATTTCTCAGAAATACTAGCAGAAAACAGATTGAATACGGTAAATCAAACAATAGGAAACCCTATGATGATTTCTAAATTTCTTAACGGATGAACAACGATCAACAAATGTACGACGAGAATTCGAACTTATCCAAACATCAAACGATAAAGGCAGAACACACATAAATAGAATAAATCCTAAAGTCTCACTTATCGCGGACAATTCAACTAACAAAAATCTAATGCTCCTCAATCACTTCCCAAGATATCATATGCTCACAATGAGAGTACGTTATATGATGGAAATATTATCATGTTGGCCAGGCGTCACAATATTTGCATTATATAAATATATCTTCATGGCGACCATACTTTATCTCAAGTCATGAATAAACAACCTAATGGCAACCTAACAATTCTTCTCTTCTTTCCAGGATTTTGCAGAATCAATCATCAGCAATGAGGTCGAACAGAAAACAAAACATATCAGAAATAACCTAAATCTAACAGATCTATCTTAATATAACATCAATACTTCCAAATTCACCAAAATGCTCATAATCATAAACTTAGCAAACATATGTAGAATTATCATAATACGAAACTTCCAAAGGAAAACTTAATAACCTAAAGATTCAATCACACCATTGTCGATCTTCCTTATTATCATATGATGTCCTAATCATTATTAACGGAAAGAACTTAAGGAAATCAACCTATACCCGGATTATTTTCAGAATTATAACCTTCTAAAAGAAAACCTTAGTAAACATAGTTTTATTATTATAATGGTGTGGACCATTTCCTATACTCATGATTAATAACCTCTAGATCTCTCATATGAATAGAAAAGGTTCATAGAAACTCAGATAGTATCAAAACTTAATATACCCAACCTAAGCAGAAGAATTCTCAAAATATATCAAACACTTAGGGTTGTAATTATCTTCCGAATGATCAAACTGATTATCAAAGATGGGGATCAGAATCAGAAAATGATCTCAAATGGTGTAAGGCTTGATCATGTAATTCTCAAGGCATTCTAACTTACTTGATTACTGAACCTTAGTTTGTGCATAACTTTCTAATCTCGGAAATAATGATCTTATCGGACTTATCTAACGGCAAAGGCATGAATCAGAGTGATGCAGAAGCAATTCTACTTAAACAAATATCCTAGTCTACCCAATCCTCACCAGTCATAACTCAGGTTTCATATAAGGGAATCCTAAGCAAATCCTCAAAGGTTGTTTCATAACTCTCTATGGTGCAAGGCCTAATACTCACAGGTCATAGCCTAAGCTCTACGGGTTATTAATCCGCCGATCCAACCTGGCTCTGATACCATAATTTGTAACACCCCAACCCGACAAGGGTTAAAATGTCACAATAATATGGTGTTACATCAGAACAAACAGAACATATCAAAAGCAGAAATCTTATATAAATAACTTACTTCAAATAACTATGGTCAAGAATCTTCAATTCAACTCTACTCTCAATTCCAGAAACCATCCCAAAGCTAGCTTGAATACCTGCCGCGGGGAAAGGAAATGCGGCTGAGCTTAAAAAGCCCAGTGAACGGATATAACAATAATAAACTTAAAATAAATCCTGGAGTACAAATGCTATATTTTGGGGAAAACATATTTAGGTATAACGGATGATACGGAAATAAAATGTATAGTTTAGGTAAGGAATTCATACAGTCACATGTACGAACAGAGTCAGAACCATAATCATACCATAAGCTCATAAACATATAACTTATCATAATCATAATCACATATAAAGCAACATAATGGAGTAGCTAGCTCCCAGATTTTGTGAAGGACGTGTACTGCACACACAGCCACATTCACCAGACAAATCATAACATATCATATCAGAAACAGAAACAGATCTAGGATGCATCCATACGCCCCGTCCTAACACATAAACATTTGCAGCGAAACCAAGGGACGTGGCAGAACATCACTCTACTGCCCTAGAGTCATGTCAGAGGTGCATCCCTGACACGGACATGGAACCCCCATGCCTAGTGAAACTCATGTAATCAAATGGTTCATTTTTAAGGGTTCAAAACATAATTTTCGTATCAGAAAGTTCAATAGCAAAGTTTTCATATCAAAGGTTCAAAAATAGAAGGTTCATGGCAAAGGTTTAAATCAGAAGGTTCAAAACAGAAAGTTCATAACAGAAGTTGTAATCACGAAGGAAACCTTAAAAGTAAGGTCAGAATATCCGTACCTCGAACAAAAGCAAAGCTGACAGAAGTAGAAAGATCAAATGAGGAAATAATACCCTTCTTCAGAATCTACACATGATGTATTATTCATTAACAGCTTGCTCATTTATTTACTTATTCGTATTCCATATTAGGTCTTCTATCCACTTTTAGTAACATTTCTTATTAGTAACCTTAAACATATGATTAGGTTAAGTGCTTAATTAATTATTAATATAGTTTTAGGGTTACTTATCACATATTATAGGTTTACAATTAATTATTAAGTGTTTTATATCACAAATACAAGTATTCATGCTTAATTTGATTACTATTCCCAATAGTAGTAAATTAGGATTGTTAACATACTTTAACATGTAGTAGTCAATTAAATACCATATTAGGTTATATAAAGATCATAAGTAGTTCATTTACTGTATTAGACACTTAATTAAAGATTAAATATGATTATGTTACCCATATTAATGATATAATAAACTTTAAGTGTGTAAATCACCTTTTAATAAAATTCAGCTTTTATCCATAACCAGGTCACAACTTTACAAATTTTTAGACCATATTAGAACTCAAAAGTAAAATTCACAAAAATTCACAGAGATACCTCAATGTCTTTAGAACCCACACGAATTTTTTCAGAATTTATTAGTTAGTTTAACACCACAAGAAAAATACCCGAACTCAGACTACTCAGAAAACCGACCTGCAGTTGCACCCGAAAAGTATCCCCTTGAGAGACCCATTATAACATTCAGGAAAAAATCTACAAAAATTCATGGTCGAAAATAAATTATAATTAGTATAAAACATACTATTGGCTTAATATGAATATCTTGGGCTAAACTAGACATTGTTTTGGCTCCCTTGGCCCATGAAAACCCCCAAACCGACCCTTAGCCCTCCTAATCTCCATATATTCGGTCCTAGCTCTCCCAAAACACACTGTAAGCTTTAAAGGAAAAAAAAGGGTAAGTTTGGTTAGGCTATCGCAACCGGAAGAGGAAGGAAACAAGCAAGGATATTATTGTGACATTTTTACCCTTGTCGGGTTGGGGTGTTACAAAAAGCCATCCGAAAATGAACCAAAAATGCCTGTTGGAACCGATACAAACTTGTAAGCCATGCCTCATCGGGATCTATTTATCCGGTTAATTGTCACAGGGTACTCGCCGCTGCAACACACGGGTACCCTGCTAGAAAGATATCATGCATTAAAGTCCATCTCTATTAAGTTTATATACATGTTAGATTGAAGAATTATATTTTCCGATTTGTTACACTAGATAATTATTACATTTAAACCATAAACTAGTGTCTGTATTCTGTACCCTTCACTAGACATGCATAATAGCACTCTTTACCTAGCATTTACCATGTTTAAACCATGTATATACACGTTGTTTGATTTTGATGCATCAAAGTCCATCTCCATTAAGTTTATATACATCTAACGCTAATTGTTATGGTCATCAAACTCACTACTTTCATATTAGCACCAAATTATTATTTAGCACACCCCCAAATACGTCTAATGGTTATCACTAAACCAAACAAAAAAAAATGTCTCTATTTTATACAAAAATATCTCACAATATAGTTTATAAACACACTCACAAAAAAGAGCAAACATACCACCAAACAATTGAAAAAAATGATGATGGCGCGCAATTGAGTACCAGTGTAATGGGGATGGCACGTGGTGGCTGCCATCACCCAGTATTCGACAACTACAATAACACACCGTCTAATGTAAATGGGTCTATTTTCGTTATCTATCAACTTACCGAGATTGACAAACTGAAAACTTCTTTTTATCAACTTTGTTGGTCTTTTTTAGTAGCACAAAACTTTAAATAATGCAACTTTGTTGGTCATTTCGTACCTATTTATTCAACTTGCTACAAACAATCTTGAAAATGTCCTAAAGTAACCCTGACATGTGACCAAAAATAAACATATTAGAAAATTTGGAAATGTAAAAAAGACAAAAGAGCTGTGTAAGTGTGGTACAATTATGTGAATATATGAATTGTTCGGGCACTTTTGGTGTACTCACCTTTAAAAAAGGATTTCCACGTGGTATGTGTCATTCCTAGACGACTCATTCGAGATGAACTAGCTCAGTCTTTAATGTTTCTATCTCTCATTGGCTTGTTTATTCAGCTCTATAATTGTTATAGGTTATCACTTAGCGAAAGTAATGAAAAATTGTTTTAAAAAAAATGTTATACGAGTAATTAACAACGGCTATGATAATTATAGTATAGAAATTGCAAGAGAAAAATCTAAAAGATCACTTACAAGAAACTAATTTTGGTGATATTCTTATTGAATTTGCAATGGAGTATATATCTACATTTAATTATTTGTTTCACTATGATAGTACATGAGGAAACAAAGATACAATATTGATGAATATTGACAAGACGGCACACTATAGACATAATTGATCAATAGCATACACTATATACATGATTGATCAATGTTAACAAGATGACATACATTATTATATTCAACTGATCATTTATAACAAAATAAATAAATAAGTAATGAAATAAAATCAACTCTAATAGGAAAAATTATGTTCTTGATTATAACTGGGTAAAAATGAAAAGAACTTACAAAAGTAATTAATTGATTTAAAGTAAAATATTTACTTTCAAAATCGAGTTAAAAATATTTACTTTTTACTTTTCTAGACTTGAAAAACTCAAGAATTAAGCATTAGTGCTTTTGGAGAAAACATGTAATGAAATTTTGTACAACTTTTTTTTCTTTCTTTTATTAATTTATTTATTTTTAACAAAATGCAATAATTTTTATGTGTATATATCAAATTATTCATCAAACTTGAAAAAATAATAGACACTAATTGTTTTTTTGTTGTGGAATAAACTTTTTACAAATTTTGACAATTTCTAAACTTAATGAGACAACTATTTATAAGTTTATTGGATAAATTTGTTTTTCTTTTCAATTAAAAAATAATCGTATCACCAGAGTGGAACATAAATATGCAGTGACCACCTTAAATTGAAGTTAAAACAACATTTGAAATATATATATATATATATATATATATATATATATATATATATATATATATATATATATATATATATATGATAATTGTCCTTGTCCCATTTAGCCACTTTTTATCCATCTTTGCCATTTTTTTTTCTCTTTTTAATAATAGTATATGATAGATTTTTTATCAGTTTTTGTTTCATATTTTTTGCCAAACTTTATATCTTATTTTACGTATCTTATGTTTCGTAGTTTATAATAAAAGTAACATTATAAAAATTAAAAAATCTAAAAAGTTATTATCGTTTTAAGAAGTTACTGATCACCTATCCATTTTAAAATAAGTGTTAATATATCTTCTTTTACGTTTCTATACTTATATTTTTATTCACATAAAAGTTATGGAATACATTGCCTTTCTTTCTTTGTCTTATCCAATAAAATTTTAACAAATACCAATTATATACAGTGTTCACACACAAGTCTTTGACGTAGTACATTTTGTTTCAATGTGTCTTTTGATATACGTCACAATATATCAAAAATACTAATTATATGTGTATAAAAAATGTATATTATCTTATTTTAATAATAAAATTGGTTAGGAATGTAGATTTTTGTCTTGTAAATTTATATTTGTGCATAATAAAGCCTGTCTGAGTGCATATACGAAGTTGTTAAATAATTTTATATAACATAATGTAAAATATTTTAATCGTGTTAAGCGTAGATGAGCTAAGGTTTTACTTAGACTAAAAGACCTAATTTACCATCTAATAATTTATGAGATAATGATTTCTAAATGTATCCAACTTGACACGTTTTACTGAGTTGTGTATCGAACTTTTAATTTTGCTAAGTTGGGGTTTAAACTTACTAATCTTTGCTATTTGGTGTACTCAATCCACATGGCGAGAATTTTAGCTGAGTTGGCAAGGTTGACTCCGTTATAGTATTAAAAAAACCCGTTATTTTCTCCCGTTTTCCGTTATTTTCTTTTTTATGAGTAATACTTTTTTTTAATATATAAATTCTTTTTTTTACTTCTAATAATCCCAATTATCCCCAATCTAAAATAAACCCTAAAGCTTTTACCCTCTTCACTGATCCAGATCCATCACACGTTTAAAAAACACACGCACGACAAAATCTTATCAAAAACATAACCTCCCATAATTGACGAACACAAACCCAGAAAACACATATCATACCAAAAAAATCTTCAAAACACAACAAAACCACACAATCCAGATCTTTTATCAAGAAAAATAGATCTCAAAGCCAGATCCGGTCAACAAATCATCAAAAGATGATAAACCACCGATTCACCATAAAAATCACTCTCCGAAATCATCACAACAATAAACCTAGAAACTGATCATGACAAAGACCAGTCTAAGATCTTGATTAAACGACACACAAAAATCTTCAAGTGCCTCACCGATTGAAATATTGTGAACACAAATCCACACATGACCAAAAATCTTCAGGTGCCTCAGTTGACTTAAAATATTGGAAGTAAAGATGATTTTTTTTTTTTTTTTTTTTTGCTCGTTAAAATGATGGGTCATTAGTATTTAATGGTGAAGGGTCTGTTCTTTGTGACTCACTGAGTTGTAAGAAAAGGGTGTGAAAGTGAGTCAGAAAGTGATATCATAGCCTTAAAAAGGACTCTTTTTCAGCTAGTTCATAACATGTAAATAGGACATGATTAATGGAGGAATATAACTTTACGGATTACGCTTCGGATCAGTAGCTGAGCTATCAGTCGATTTATGAACTCCATAGCTTGCTTATCACAGATCAAGGCATTCATTTAGCCGGATATCGGAGATCGGACAAAAAAAAAACAAAACAAAACAAAACTGGTTGTGTTTATTTCTTTATTTGATTAGAAATCTTGGGTAAAGAATTTGAATTGGTTATGTAACTTCAGGTTTATGTGCATTCAAATGTTTTGGAATTAAATTTGTAATTTTAAGTTTTTAATTTTTTCTATGAAATCTTGGGTGATTTGAATTTTGTAGTTTTTGGTTAAGAAATTTGTATATTGAAAAAAGAAAAAAGAAATACAAAAGATGAAGGTGAGGGTGTTTTCGTCATTTTACCCATTTAATTATTAAAAGACAAAAAATAGCCAGCGTGGATGCCAACGTGGTAAGAAAAAACGTAAAACCTCTTAATCACCCCGTTAATACACAAGATAGCAAAGATTACTAAGTTCAAACCCCAAGTTAGCAAAATTAAAAGTTTGATACACAACTCAGTAAAACATGACAAGTTGGATACATTTAGAAATCATTATCCCATAATTTATTGACAAAAGGTTTTACTTAGACTAAAAGACCTAATTTACCATCTAATAATTTATTGGCAAAAATACACCGTTGGTCCATAAACTTGCTAAAAAGTATTGTCGGGGCTCAAAAGTTTAGAAAATCGTCGTTGTGAGTCCAAATGTAACACCCCAACCCGACAAGGGTAAAAGTATCACAATAAATGGTGTCATATCAGAAACATTCAATAACCAAAGCAACGGAAGTCTTACATACATAACCAAAAGAAATAAGTCAACATGACTTATCAATACAAAAGTTCCCAAATGAAATTAACCAACAAGAGTACATAAATAATCCAAAATCAAATGATAAGTATCAAATGTCCAAGCTAAGAAGTCTAAGGGTAAGTCCACACATTGCTCTCAATCCCCAAAGCTAAACCCCCGCTCCTAGCTTAGATACCTGCCGCAGGAAAAAGAAAGTGCGGCTGAGCTTAAAAAGCCCAGTGAACAGATATATATAAACAGAAGTAAATGATAACGAACGAACAAAGATATAATGTAAGGTGCATTGGTGAAAGCATAAGGTATAATCAAGGATGACAAAGTATGAGATAATCTGATATCAAATCAAAGTATAAGGTAAATCAGTAATCAATCAAAGTGTAAGGAAAGTCAGTTATCAAATCCCGAGCCCTAACAAATCATATCACATATCATGGCAACCATAATGGAGGGGAGACCTCCTAAAGTGTGAAGACACGGATTGCACCCATGCACATTCACCGAACATATAATAATCAAAATCATAATCATAATCATGTCAAATCCCTCGAATACAAAACGAACCTAGGATTGCAATCCATACGCCCCCCGAACAAATAATAACAATCTTCATAATAATCATAAAGCGCGCATATCATATAAATGGGGACGGTGTGAGAAATCACTCACCCACACGTGAGTCATGCCACTGGTGCATCAATGACACGGCCATGTTACCTTCATGGCTAGGAAACGAACTTGGCTCGGGTATCAAACTGAAGGGTTCAAATGTCATATCATATCAAAGTCAAAGTCTAAGTCATCAAAGAGTCATAATCAAAGTCCAAATGTCAAAGGTCCATATCAAAGGTTCAAAGCAAAGGTTCATGTCAAAGTTCAAAGCAAAGGTTTATATCAAAGTTCAAATGCCAAAGGTTCACAAATCCAAGGGTGCATAGCAAAGGTTCAAATAGAGCATAAGTCAAAGAAAGCCATACTAAGAAGGCTCAGATTAAAGATATCATAATTAAGCCAATATCAAAAGATAAGAACGAATCATGAGAAACCTTGAGAGATAAGGTCAGAATATCTGTACCTTATTCAACAGCAAAAGCAAACAAAGATAGATGGATCACAAGACACAGGATCACTCCCGCTTCACGGAACCTATACGAATTAAATACCAAGTATTACTTTAAGTTCATATGAATTAAGTTACTTCTTTTAATATGCTTTCCATTTTTTTATATAACTTTCTATTTTAGGCAGGTTCCCGAATTAGCAATTTTCGATATTTAGTAAGTTTTCCGAAATAATAATTTAATCACTTAAGGTTAAAATGAACCATTAAAATATTTGAGGTTAAAATGATCAATATAATAGTTTAGGGTTAAATGTCAATTTAGTAACGTTTAGGCCAAAATGTGAATTGTTAAAATTAAATATTAAATGTCAAATAAAATCATTTTAAAGTTTATTTAATAAATTTATATTAAGATAATAATTTTAGACCCCGTCGTTTTTATAAAATTTTATTAGCGTACCCGCGATATTAATATTTATCTCGCGACAACCCAAAATGAAATATAAACACTCACACGCACACACACGCGACTCATACTCTATTAATATATACACATCGACATGCGCCATAATATACATACACGACTCACACCTTAGACATTCACATGTTATCATGCAACTAGACACCCAATACGTAGATCACGAAATTCATTTAACATATCCATATTGTTATTTGTTTTCAATAATGGTAATCTAGTATCAAGCTACTCAAATGCAGGTGACACATGCAACATATATACATACAACAGAACATGTTTTGTTTACTGAGCTTCGATTCGAAACGGAAAAAAATCATGCATACACTTCCTCTTATTTCAGCTCGTTAATATATGATCAGAACAGGTTTTTAGGTAGAAAAAAACATTAGCTTAAATCCTCATATAACACACGTTATGGTGCAAGTATTAAAGATTGACTTTATAAGTTTTTTAGTCGTTATTTTATGTGATAGGATTTCATGATTTCATGTGAGGTTCAAGCGTATAACATGCATGCCGACACCAGTCGATATATATTATTTCAAGGCTATGTTGTACGTATATATGTATAGATCAAAACAGAAAGATTTTAACAGCATCAAAACGAAAAGAAACAAGCAAGGTGTGATACGGTTACTCTTGTCGCGTGATCGAATGAAAAGAACGAGGACCAAATGACCAAACAGATTCGACTTTACAGGTTAAATATCGACTCAAATGGGGTCTTTTAATATGATTTCATGTGATAAAATAATATGTGTTCTGCATGCTTTCTTCTTTTCTTAATTAGCTCATAAAGTTCAGTTTTTTTTTAAACAGGTTTATGTAGTATAGTAGTGAGTCAAGACAGATCCAAAACAACAGGTCATGTAGGTCGAATATGTAGAGTTTCCATTCGTTATTTTATGTGTACAACTCTATGATTTCATGTGCAGTTTTTTATTTTATTTTATTAGCATAACCTGTTCTTATTTATAACCAATTCAAACATAATTAAAAGCTGATAAAGATGATCACATCAAGGAGAGATTAGAACAAGGTTATGAGTACTTACAATGGATCGAATGGAACTTAAAAGAACAAGGAACAAAGACCAACAACAGAACGAAATCACAACCAGTACCAACCCTTCTTGAACCAGCTTAACCACGATCAATGGCCTCCAATAGCACACCAATTCGAACCCTTAAAGCCCTTGTTGTAATCGGAATTATTGAGAGAGAGGCAATAGCCGCCAATAAGGATATTAGGTTTTAATGTGTTTTGTGAAATTTGTTATGAATGCCGTGTATTTTGATGAGCCTAATAGGGGAAAGGAGCGTGTATATAAGAAGAAGGAGATCACAATGACCGAAATTTGTGGGATACATTGACCACAAATCGTTATCTTTAAGGATGGCATGGAATGGGCCTAATTTATGCATATCTTATTCAATTAAGGCTCAATAGTTAAGGTCTTGTGTTTTGTACTTTATTTTTGGCCCAAGGTAAAAAGAAAACGTGTACAATGTCTTAGATTGTAGCTTTGTGATTCCAAGTTAAGTGTTTAAGTCATATAAGTCATAATGTAGTAGTTTAAATATCTTATAAGTGTTTTAAGACTTTATTTACTTAGGTTTTAGTTTATATTATAATCTTATAGATTCATGATTAGAGGGTAATTTGGGAAGTTCACATGTTTGAGATTTTAGGTTTTTACAATTCTTCCCCTCTATAAAGAAAATTTCGTCCGCGAAATTGAAATGAGAACGGAATGAAGACATACCAGACTACGAAAAGAATTGAGGATAACTAGTTCGCATAGATTCCTCGGTCTCCCAGGTAGCTTCACGCTCTGGGTGATTCTTCCAAAGAATTTTCACAAACGGAATGACTTTGTTTCTCATGACACGCTCTTGCCGATCTAAGATAGCTTCGGGTTCCTCCGGAAGCGACATATCTGGCCGAATCTGATCAAACGGATAAGAAGCCACATGCAAAGGATGATAGTTGTATTCCCTTAGAAGAGATACATGGAAAACATTATGAACATGCGATAACTGCGGAGGTAGAGCTAGACGATAAGAAACTTCTCCAATACGTTCAAGAATTTCAAAAGGTCCAATATATCGAGGACTAAGCTTGCCCTTAATCCCAAAATGCTTCACACCCCGGAAAGGCGATACTTTCAGAAATACACGATCTCCAACCTGAAACTCTAAGTCACGTCGATGCTTATCAGCATAACTCTTCTGTCGAGCACGAGCCTCTTGCAGTTTTTCCTTAGCAATCGCCACTTTCTCATTCGTAATTTCAATAAGTTCAGGACCCTCAATCAAACGCTCACCCACTTCGTTCCAACAAATGGGTGCCCTGCATTTCCGTCCATACAGAAGCTCATACGGTGCCGCCTTGATGCTAGCATGCCAACTATTATTGTAGGCAAACTCCACCAAGCACAAATAGTCATCCCAACTACCAGTCCACTCCAAGGCACAAGCTCTCAACATGTCCTCCAAAGTCTGAATGGTCCTCTCTGACTGACCATCCGTTTGTGGATGAAAGGCTGTACTGAACTTAAGACGTGTACCCCAAGCATTATGTAGACCCTTCCAAAAACGAGAAGTGAAACGCGGATCCCTGTCTGAAACGATAGATGTTGGAGTACCATGAAGTCTAATAATCTCCTGCTGAAAAATCTCCGCCAACTTACTAACACGATAATCCATTCGAATTGGTAAGAAATGAGCAGACTTGGTTAGCCGATCGACAACCACCCAAATCGCATCATGTCTTTTTCGAGTAAGAGGCAAACCGGTAACGAAGTCCATGGAAATCTCATCCCACTTCCACGTAGGAATATCTAACGGTTGCAGCAAACCACTAGCCCTCTGATGTTCAATCTTGACCTGCTGGCAAGTCATACATCTGGCAACATACAAAGCTACGTCCTTTTTCATGCCATTCCACCAAAAGTGCTGCTTAAGGTCCCTATACATCTTGGTAGAACCAGGATGAATAGTGAATGGGGAACTATGAGCCTCAGTCAAAACAGCCTCACGCAAATCAGGATCATTAGGCACACAAAGTCGATCCTCAAACCATACCACGCCCGAGTCATCTACTCTGAACTCTGATTGCTTACCCTCTTCAACATTCTGAACCACAGCCCAAAGCTCACCATCATCTTTTTGAGCTTCCTTAATCCGTAGTATAAGATTGGACTCGACCTTCATGCTAGCCCAATATCCATCATAACCTCACACACAAAGTTCAACATCCAAAATCTCCAAATCATTAAGAATTCGGGGTTCAATCTCAAGACTCGCTATCATACCAGATTTCCTGCTAAGCGCGTCAGCAACAACATTCGCCTTACCCGGATGGTATTGAATATTAGTGTCGTAATCCTTGAGGAGTTCCAACCATCTCCTCTGCCTCATATTGAGCTCCTTCTGAGTGAAAATATATTTGAGGCTCTTATGATCGGTAAATATGTCACACGACTCACCGTACAAATAGTGTCTCCAAATCTTAAGTGCAAAAACAACCGCGGCCAATTCCCAATCGTGTGTCGGGTAATTCTCCTCATAAGGTTTCAACTGCCTTGAAGCATAAGCAATCACCTTTCCATGCTGCATAAGGACGCAGCCTAAACCCTTCTTAGATGCGTCACTATAAATCTGAAACCCCCCAGAACCAGATGGAAGAGTTAAAATAGGAGCTGACACCAATCTTTGTTTCAACTCTTCAAAGCTCTGCTCACGTTCCTCCGTCCAAACAAACTTCTCACCCTTCCTCATCAATTGCGTTAAAGGTAATGCCAATCGTGAGAAACCCTCAACAAACCGTCGATAGTAGCCAGCAAGTCCCAGAAAGCTCCTAACCTCAGTCACAGTAGTAGGTCTTGGCCACTTAGTAATAGCCTCAACCTTAGACGGATCCATGGTGATACCATCCGCCGATACGATATGACCAAGGAAGGCAACTCGGTCCAACCAAAATTCACACTTGGAGAATTTGGCATACAACTTCTGCTGCCTAAGAGTCTCCAAAACAATACGGAGGTGTTGCTCGTGTTCTCCCTCACTCTTGGAATAAACAAGAATATCATCAATGAAGACAATCACAAACTTATCGAGGTACTCGTGAAACACCCGATTCATCAAATCCATAAACACTGCAGGAGCATTTGTCAGACCGAAGGGCATAACCAGAAATTCATAATGACCATATCGAGTTCGAAAAGCGGTTTTTGGAACATCTTGTTCCTTCACACGAAGTTGGTGATAACCGGATCTCAAATCAATCTTCGAAAAGAATTTAGCCCCTTGCAACTGATCAAACAAATCATCAATTCGCGGAAGAGGATAACGATTACGAATAGTGATTCGGTTCAGCTCACGATAGTCAATACATAAACGCATGCTCCCATATTTCTTTTTAACAAATAATACAGGCGCACCCCATGGAGATACACTGGGTCGGATGAAGCCATTCTCCAAGAGTTCCTGCAATTGTTCCTTCAACTCCTTTAATTCAATAGGCGCCATATGATACGGAGCTTTAGAGATAGGTTCAGCACCTGGAATCAAATCTATGCTAAACTCAACTTCCCTAGCCGGAGGAAAACCAGGAAGTTCATCGGGAAACACATCAGCAAAATCGCGAACAATAGGAAGACTAGCAATACACGGACCTTCCAAAGAGGTATCTTTAATGGATGCCAAAAAGCCTTGGCAACCGTGAGAGATCAAAGTACGGGCTTTCATAGCAGAAATAATCTTAGCAGATTTTAGGGGTTGCGAGCCATGATACACAAAATCAGGATGATGAACATTGCCAAAGATCACATTCCTGGCATGACAGTCAATGGTAGCTCTATGCAAAGACAACCAATCCATACCAAGAATCACATCAAAGTCGAACATATCAATAGGAAGCAAATTTGCTGGACGAACTCGATCATCAAATCGTAGGGGACAGTTTACATATTCATGATCAATAAGCAAACGGTTTTTCATTGGAGTTGAAATGATAACACGATTATTTAGTGGTGTTGGAGTCATATTAAGCTTTTTGGCTAGTGAAACAGATATTATGGAATGTGTGGCACCCGTATCAAATAAAGCATAAATAGTAAGATCACCAATGTAAAGAATGCCGGTAATAGTACCTGAGGACTTGGCTGCCTGGTCACGAGTGGTAGCATAAACCCGACCCGTAATAGGAGGTCTAGCAGAGTCCACTGGTACAATCTGCTTCTTCTTCTCATGAGGACAATCCCTCACTTTATGATCAGTAGCACCACAAGTAAAACATCCCCCAGTAGCTTTATAGCAAACACCCGGATGAGGCTTTCCACAGGTAGAACAAAGTGGTGGAGGAGGTAAGGTCTCAGTCGGCCTCCTCTGGCTAGAAGTACCTGTAGATCGACCCTGCTGATAACCCCGAGTCGACTGATCCCTATATTGTCGCTGATTGTTACCTTGACCCTGACGGTCATTCCCATTCCTACCAGTAACCCTCTGATCCTGACGCCTGTAATCATAGTTTCTACTAGTCTGATTCTGCTGGTCGTAACCCCTATCCATCTGTCCCCTCGAGTTATGACCCTTACCAGAATATCCCTTGTTATCATTACCCTGAACTCTAGGATGAATCCGGTCACCGTCACGGTTACGCTTATTGTAGCCAGAACCCTCGTGGAAAATCTCAATGTTGCGGGCTGCGTCATTCACAGCTGACACATCCGCGAACTCGGTGTTAAGGAGACGGTCTAACACCCACCTCTTCAGTCCCCATTTAAAATGCTTAGCCTGACGGCTAGCATCTCCAGCAATAGGTCCAACAAAACTGGCCAATCTAACGAACCGCTGCATGTATTCCCCCGAATTTTCGTTCTCATACTGATGGATGTTATTATATTCTCGTTCAAACCGCTGTTGTTCAGAATAAGGAAAGTACCGCTTATAGAAGGTGTCGCGGAACTCGGCCCAAGTACAAGTAGTCATATAAACATCTCCACCTTTCGCCTGCTTATGCGCTTTCCACCAGTTCAGCGCATCGCCTTCTAACTTAAAAGCAGCCAAACGAGCTTTAAACTCGTCACCGCACCCCAACACTTCAAAATTTTTCTCCATGTGTGTAATCCAGTCCTCTGCCTCCTTAGGAGAGGCAGCCGAACTGAATGACAAGGGCTTGAGCTTACTGAAACTCTCAAGCCAACCATGAATAGTGGTGGGTCGGCCACCAGCACCAGCGCCTCCAGAAGAGCCCGCTCCATTGCGGACGTCGTTAATGATCCGAGAAATCACCTCATTGGCGTTAAGACCCGGTAACATGTTCGCTATAGCAGCAGCAACCATAGCTTCCAAGTTAGGGATCTCATCATCCCCATCAGGTTGTCCATCGGGATGTCCGTTACGGCGAGTGTTAACCATCTGAACGATTAATAAAGCGATTAGCAAGAGCAAATAAAGATGAAGTACGAAAAGAAAAGTAGGCAGAAGGAACCTAGTGTCTACCCAATCCTCACAGGTCATAGCCTAAGCTCTAAGGGTTTCGGAACCTGGGCTCTGATACCATAAATTGTAACACCCCAACCCGACAAGGGTAAAAGTATCACAATAAATGGTGTCATATCAGAAACATTCAATAACCAAAGCAACGGAAGTCTTACATACATAACCAAAAGAAAATAAGTCAACATGACTTATCAATACAAAAGTTCCCAAATGAAATTAACCAACAAGAGTACATAAATAATCCAAAATCAAATGATAAGTATCAAATGTCCAAGCTAAGAAGTCTAAGGGTAAGTCCACACATTGCTCTCAATCCCCAAAGCTAAACCCCCGCTCCTAGCTTAGATACCTGCCGCAGGAAAAAGAAAGTGCGGCTGAGCTTAAAAAGCCCAGTGAACATATATATATAAACAGAAGTAAATGATAACGAACGAACAAAGATATAATGTAAGGTGCATTGGTGAAAGCATAAGGTATAATCAAGGATGACAAAGTATGAGATAATCTGATAGCAAATCAAAGTATAAGGTAAATCAGTAATCAATCAAAGTGTAAGGAAAGTCAGTTATCAAATCCCGAGCCCTAACAAATCATATCACATATCATGGCAACCATAATGGAGGGGAGACCTCCTAAAGTGTGAAGACACGGATTGCACCCATGCACATTCACCGAACATATAATAATCAAAATCATAATCATAATCATGTCAAATCCCTCGAATACAAAACGAACCTAGGATTGCAATCCATACGACCCCCGAACAAATAATAACAATCTTCATAATAATCATAAAGCGCGCATATCATATAAATGGGGACGGTGTGAGAAATCACTCACCCACACGTGAGTCATGCCACTGGTGCATCAATGACACGACCATGTTAACTTCATGGCTAGGAAACGAACTTGGCTCGGGTATCAAACTGAAGGGTTCAAATGTCATATCATATCAAAGTCAAAGTCTAAGTCATCAAAGAGTCATAATCAAAGTCCAAATGTGAAAGGTCCATATCAAAGGTTCAAAGCAAAGGTTCATGTCAAAGTTCAAAGCAAAGGTTTATATCAAAGTTCAAATGCCAAAGGTTCACAAATCCAAGGGCGCATATCAAAGGTTCAAATAGAGCATAAGTCAAAGAAAGCCATACTAAGAAGGCTCAGATTAAAGATATCATAATTAAGCCAATATCAAAAGATAAGAACGAATCATGAGAAACCATGAGAGATAAGGTCAGAATATCTGTACCTTATTCAACAGTAAAAGCAAACAAAGATAGATGGATCACAAGACACAGGATCACTCCCGCTTCACGGAACCTATACGAATTAAATACCAAGTATTACTTTAAGTTCATATGAATTAGGTTACTTCTTTTAATATGCTTTCCATTTTTTATATAACTTTCTATTTTAGGCAGGTTCCCGAATTAGCAATTTTCGATATTTAGTAAGTTTTCCGAAATAATAATTTAATCACTTAAGTTTAAAATGAACCATTAAAATATTTGAGGTTAAAATGATCAATATAATAGTTTAGGGTTAAATGTCAATTTAGTAACGTTTAGGCCAAAATGTGATTGTCAAAATTAAATACTAAATGTCAAATAAAATCATTTTAAAGTTTATTTAATAAATTTATATTAAGATAATAATTTTAGACCCCGTCGTTTTTATAAAATTTTATTAGCGTACCCGCGATATTAATATTTATCTCGCGACAACCCAAAATGAAATATAAACACTCACACGCACACACACGCGACTCATACTCTATTAATATATACACATCGACATGCGCCAAAATATACATACACGACTCACACCTTAGACATTCACATGTTATCATGCAACTAGACACCCAATACGTAGATCACGAAATTCATTTAACATATCCATATTGTTATTTGTTTTCAATAATGGTAATCTAGTATCAAGCTACTCAAATGCAGGTGACACATGCAACATATATACATACAACAGAACATGTTTTGTTTACTGAGCTTCGATTCGAAACGGAAAAAAATCATGCATACACTTCCTCTTATTTCAGCTCGTTAATATATGATCAGAACAGGTTTTTAGGTAGAAAAAAACATTAGCTTAAATCCTCATATAACACACGTTATGGTGCAAGTATTAAAGATTGACTTTATAAGTTTTTTAGTCGTTATTTTATGTGATAGGATTTCATGATTTCATGTGAGGTTCAAGCGTATAACATGCATGCCGACACCAGTCGATATATATTATTTCAAGGCTATGTTGTACGTATATATGTATAGATCAAAACAGAAAGATTTTAACAGCATCAAAACGAAAAGAAACAAGCAAGGTGTGATACGGTTACTCTTGTCGCGTGATCGAATGAAAAGAACGAGGACCAAATGACCAAACAGATTCGACTTTACAGGTTAAATATCGACTCAAATGGGGTCTTTTAATATGATTTCATGTGATAAAATAATATGTGTTCTGCATGCTTTCTTCTTTTCTTAATTAGCTCATAAAGTTCAGTTTTTTTTTTAAACAGGTTTATGTAGTATAGTAGTGAGTCAAGACAGATCCAAAACAACAGGTCATGTAGGTCGAATATGTAGAGTTTCCATTCGTTATTTTATGTGTACAACTCTATGATTTCATGTGCAGTTTTTTATTTTATTTTATTAGCATAACCTGTTCTTATTTATAACCAATTCAAACATAATTAAAAGCTGATAAAGATGATCACATCAAGGAGAGATTAGAACAAGGTTATGAGTACTTACAATGGATCGAATGGAACTTAAAAGAACAAGGAACAAAGACCAACAACAGAACGAAATCACAACCAGTACCAACCCTTCTTGAACCAGCTTAACCACGATCAATGGCCTCCAATAGCACACCAATTCGAACCCTTAAAGCCCTTGTTGTAATCGGAATTATTGAGAGAGAGGCAATAGCCGCCAATAAGGATATTAGGTTTTAATGTGTTTTGTGAAATTTGTTATGAATGCCGTGTATTTTGATGAGCCTAATAGGGGAAAGGAGCGTGTATATAAGAAGAAGGAGATCACAATGACCGAAATTTGTGGGATACATTGACCACAAATCGTTATCTTTAAGGATGGCATGGAATGGGCCTAATTTATGCATATCTTATTCAATTAAGGCTCAATAGTTAAGGTCTTGTGTTTTGTACTTTATTTTTGGCCCAAGGTAAAAAGAAAACGTGTACAATGTCTTAGATTGTAGCTTTGTGATTCCAAGTTAAGTGTTTAAGTCATATAAGTCATAATGTAGTAGTTTAAATATCTTATAAGTGTTTTAAGACTTTATTTACTTAGGTTTTAGTTTATATTATAATCTTATAGATTCATGATTAGAGGGTAATTTGGGAAGTTCACATGTTTGAGATTTTAGGTTTTTACACCAAACCTTGTGTTTTTGTGGCCAATTGAGTCCTTCGACCCGTTTTTCGCTGGTCAACACCGTTATTTGTTGTCTTTTTTTGTTTTTAGTTAAGGGCATAATGGTCATCTCATATATTTGAAATATTAGTCATATAATTCTTCTCCTCTACTTTTATTCCCCTACCAAAACCTTCACAAAAAAACACACATATCATCATCATCATCAATGAAAGGGTATACTGAAATTGATGGGCTACTGAAAGGGTCCAACTATATCTGTTAAGTGATCTCAAATTTACCATGTTATTTTTCATAGCCCAACAATTTCAGTATACTCTTTCATTGATGATGATGATGACATGTGTGTTTTGTGGAGGGTTTGCTAGGGGAATAACCAGTGACGACGATTAGCATGTGCAAGTGGTGTAACCGCACATGACCCCATTTGTGAGGGGGCTCCCGATTTATTATATGTCCATTGGTAATTATACATGTCTAAGTATATTTATACATGTCTAACTTAAATTTTTACTACCCTTTTTAAATATTATATGAAGAGGCCTCCAATTTAGTATATGTCTATTAGTATTTATACATGTATATTATGTTTTGAATTTCCCTTTTCACGATTTAGGGGGCCCATTCATAATTTCGCATCGAGCCACCCAAATCAATGAGACGGCCCTGAGAATAACAGTAGATGAGAAGATTTATATGACTAATATTTCAAATATATGAAATGATCATTAAGCCCTTAACTAAAAAAAAAAAAAAAAAAAAAAAAAAAATATATGCTAACCAACAAAAAACGGGTCAAATGACTTAATCGGTCTAAAAAACCTAAGGTTTAGACTCACGGCGACGATTTTTTTCAACTTTCGAGTCTTAGGGATGCTTTTTGGCACGTTTAGGGACTAACGGTGTATTTTACCAAAAAGGATGAATTGGTATTTAGTTTATTCAAGTGTTTAATGGACAACCGGCTTCGTTTTTTTATAAATTTCTTATCTTAACTAAAACAAATTACAAGGTATCAACTTGTGTGAACCAAAATCAAATTTCAATGTTTTAAAAGCATTAAATATGTTTTATTCCATATCAAGTCGTTGTGAATTAAAAACACAGTTTTGTCTCGTTGATTGACATGGACCACGACCCAATTTTCTAAAACTTTGGTTAAATGGTTGGAATAAAAGAAAGAGTGTGATAAAGACAAGGGTAACATCAACAAATAAAGTGTAAGTTGCTAATTTCTCTCTTGGGAAGAGGCTTTCTAGGAAACATAGTTTGAAAGTGACTCATCTTTTACTTTCTTTTTATTCAAGGATCACTTTGGATAAAAAATGCCCCCATTAACTTTTTCTATTTTGTTTCACAAATAAAACAACTTTAGATGCTTTTTAATAGAGCTTTTGGAACTTTTAACGTGCAATAAGATGTGGCGTTATGGTAGGGGAAGGGGGGTCGAGACGACGTAACGAACTCTATCGTGCGCCAAGACCATGACGACTGAACATCACCTCGCGTCAAGGTGAATTTTTTTTTTTTTGTTGTTGGTTGGGTGGTGTATGACCATATAACTAATTTGTTTTTTCAGTGTGTTTGATGTATATTGTTAGATATGTTTATATAAAATGAGGTGTTTTAGGCTGTGACCACTACGCATTTCAAGACAATGGTAATGCGATGTGTTAAAAAGCTAATATGGCGTTGAGATGGTGATGATGGTCGCGTGACCATTATACCCGGCCTAATAAACTCTTACATTAATATTGTCTCAATTATGAATTTTGATATCCGGTTACTAAATGTTTTGGTGTATTATATTATTGTGAGATGTTTGATTTAAAATGTACTGTTAAGTAATGTAGTTAAAAGATTATTAACTTTAGAAAGGTAAATAATCATCTCTTTGGCCCCAAAATGAATTTAACAATTCGCATTTTTAAAGATTATACAACACATAAAGCATTTCTTTGGTATGACTTTGATGAAAACTTTATCTAATATACCTAACTAAAGAGTCTAGACAATGTTAAATGGTAAACTTTAGCTCGATTGGACATCTTTGGTATGCTGTTGATTGTGTCAAACTCAAGTTTTTTTTAACTAAAATGTTAATACAAGTTTAAGAAAAACGATACAACCCAACCCCACAAACTTATCTTTAACATGTTAACGTCAACTTTAATAAAACGATTCACAATATAATATTCGACAACCATGTGCTAATGTGCTATAACACCTTTCTATAGATGAAACAAACAAAAAGGCATGACAAAAATGTAAACAAGTGCGTATGTGACCTTATACGCATTTCTTTTCTATCTCAATTTTATTAGCAGGTACCATATTCTTTTTCGAGTTGCTTAGTACTCATAATAAAAAAGTATTCGAGTTGTGACTCGTATATCCATAGTAGTCCTTAAATTGGTTCATTTTTTTTAAGAACATGAGTTTAAATTGGTTCATTTTTTTCGGGTAATAGAAATTTGGTCTGTAAAGGTCTCTAATACGATTATACGAGAGTGGCCACTCGGACAATATGCCCAAAAAAAGATATGAAAACTAGTTTTATGTGATTTCACTCAAGCTAAGTTTAAGGCGTCATTGAACAAGTTTTATGTTTTTCACAATTTCACCTGTATGGCCGAGTTCTCTATTCCAATATTTTTACTTTCTTTTGGGTCCAACTTTGTATGTCTGCCGTACACCACAATGCTATAGATTCGAGTTAACTATGAACAAGGAAAAGCTAGACATAGTTTTATCCAATATGAGATATCTAAAGTTGGAATCACACAAATAATTGAAGTGACAACGTTAATCTCAGTTTAGAAAAAGACGTTATCTCAAGGTTTCGAGATCGGGTTGTTACTTAAGATCGTTTTTGTTTCTGCAAGATCCGATTAAGATCGTAAAGTCATGCTTTAGTGCCATTTTTTTTAATCTTTTATATAATAAAACAAAACAACTATTAGGAATTTTTCATTTAAAAAAATATATTAATACCTTATTTAGTAATAATTGTATTTAAAAAAAGATTATTTTCTTATTAGGTAACATTTTATATTTATCCATAACACAAGTAGAAGATAAATACAAAAAATATAGATAAAATGCAACTAACACAAGTAAAAGATAAATACAAAAAATATAGATAATATGCAATTAATAATATGATTAAAATTTTTAAATAATTATCTTTAATAATAAAAAAATATAATTAAATATCATAAATCAAACAAAACAAAGATTGAATTATTTATTTTTTAATACATAAAAATATATGATTAAATTTTTTTTAAAAACCCGTGCGTGCACGGGCATTATAACTAATAGTTTTTATAATATTTTTCAAATCTACAAATTATTATATATTATAAATACAAAATTATATGAATGTTTCATGAAAATGTTATCCTAAATTATAAATATAAAATGTTTAAAAAAATTAACATTTTGTTTTAAATTATATAAAACAAAATTCATAACTTTTTAATTTTTTAGTTTACAGTTCGAGACAAGATCAGATCGGATTAGATCTTATGGTAAAAATCGAGTTTTTATGAGATCTTAAACTTGCTAAGATTTTACCTAAAATCTGAATCGTTTTTGCTTTTATAATTTTATAAAATCATAAGATTTTAAGATAAGGATCGGAATCTTAACAATTATGCTTTATCTGGTATTCTGGTTAGTACACTGAAACAAACTTCATAAGAGATACTCGGTCAAATATTCGAGTATGTGTCGTAATTTAGTTGACCAAAACATTATTACACAATCACACACCATAGTTAATGAGTTACAAATTAGTAAGGGCCTGTTTGGTATGTGGAATTTGCTTGGATTTTGGATTTAATAAATACAAATCAAGTGTTTGGTTGAGTTTATAGGGATTAAAGTTGGGACTCAATCCCAATGGTCTCACACTTTTCTAAAATAGAGGGAGGGGTGGGGTTTGATAAATATTTATGTTTTTTGTGAGCCCCACTTACAACTCTACTCTCATTTATCTCTATATTTATTTTTAACAATAATGTTTTTTTATTATAAAAATATTATATAAAATAATTAATACTATTAAATATTATTTTTTCTCTCATACAACAAATCCAAATCCAAATCCAAATCCTAATCTACAACTTTATATTCAAATCCAAATAATAATCTAAACCCACCTACAAACCAAACGTGCCCTAAGTATTTTTTTTAAGAACCCTAGTATAACATTGGGCCAACAAAGCAATCCCACAGCCCTAACAGTAACGTACAAGTCAAATTTTTAAAGAGTCAAACTCACCGACTTTTTAAACACAAAGCAATAAAAATACCCAAATCAAATCATCCATAATTCATTCATCCAAACACCCCCTAATTCGATCCAAATCCAAAATTACACCATTTTCACCCAATCTTTTCACAAACTAACCAAATGGGTACTAATTATACCCGAATATCAAACGACTCCTTCGTTGAATTGCAATTACATGACCAAATTGATGACCCAATTGAAAAAAATCCCCAAAACCCTAAAAAAATCCAAGAATTTGATGACCTTGATGAATTTGATGAATTAGACCAATTGGCTCCTGGGTTTGGTCCAAATCATGATTTGGGATCTGGGTTATATGGGGCTGTGTTTAATTTAACTACATCTGTAATTGGTGCTGGTATTATGGCTTTACCTGCAACTATGAAGGTTTTAGGTTTACTAGTTGGTGTTGTTTTGATCTTTTTAATGGGTGTTTTATCTGAGATTAGTGTTGAGTTTTTGATTAGATTTGCTGTTCAATGTAAAGCTAATACTTACGGAGAAGTTGTCGAAAACGCGTTAGGGAAGACGGCTAGGATAGTTTCTGAGATTTGTATTGTGATTAATAATGCAGGTGTTTTGGTGGTTTATTTGATTATTATAGGTGATGTAATGTCGGGTTCGTTGAGGCATATAGGTGTTTTTGATCAGTGGTTAGGGAACGGGTTTTGGGATCATAGGAAAATCGTGATCCTTATTGTTGTAGTTGTGTTTCTTGCGCCGTTATGTTTGTTTGATAAGATTGATTCGTTAAGTACTACTTCTGCTGCTTCGGTGGCGTTAGCTGTTGTTTTTGTGCTTGTAGCGTTTGTTGTAGCGTTTATTAAGGTTGTAGAAGGTAAGATTGAGGCTCCTAGGTTGACGCCTGATTTTAGTTCTGAGACTGCGATTCTTGATTTGTTAGTGGTTATTCCTATCATGTCGAATGCGTATGTTTGTCATTTTAATGTTCAGCCTATTTACAATGAGCTTAAAGACCGCTCGCCTGAGAAAATGAATAAAGTGGGTCGAATGACGACCCTTCTTTGTGTTATGATATATGCTTCAACTGCCATTGCGGGGTACCTTTTATTTGGGGATGATACTGAATCGGATATTTTGACCAATTTTGATAAACCACTTGGGATAAAGTTTAGTACTGCTTTAACTTACATTGTCCGTGTTGGATATATTCTTCATTTGGTTCTTGTGTTCCCTGTTATTCATTTTTCTTTAAGGCAAACGGTTGATGAGTTAGCATTTGAGGGACGGGGCCCGTTGTATGAGAGTAGGAAGAGGTGTGTAGCGTTGACTGTTGTGCTTTTGGCACTTGTTTACATTGGGTCTACGATGATTCCTAGTATTTGGACTGCCTTTAAGTTCACGGGTGCGACTACTGCTGTGTCATTGGGGTTTACGTTCCCTGCTCTTATTGCCTTACGGTTGAGTAGTTTGGGTCCTGGTTTGACTAGCCGAGAGAGGTTTTTGGCTTGGTTGATGCTGTGTTTAGCAGTTATTGTTAGTGTTGTTGGTGTCGTTGGGAATATTTTTAGTATGCAAAACAAATCTGGGTGATTTATTTTGCTCATTTTGCACTGGTTTTAAGTACAGGCAAAAATGCAACCATTGCTGCGTTTTTTGGCGAAATGACTATTTGCCCTTTGTACGGGCACGGATGATTGTGTAAAAGATATACATGAGTTTAGATACGAATACTGTAATCATGTACCATTTGTCACATTCTCATTTGATTAAATAATATATTATTGTAACGATTACAGTGTTGTTTCATATTGCAAAACTTGTTTAAGATTGTATAATTACCTAGTATTTCTTATTTCTAATTTCTTCCCTTGTATTGTTGAATTATCCTTTGTATCATATTGTTTTGCGGTTAAAGATATAAGCATTGTTTTGCGGTTAAAGTTACAAGCCTACATATATTCCATGCTATATAAGAACAGTATTCAAGTACTTTTACAAAACTAAATTATTTGGTATGTCTAAAAATTAATAATTTTATGTATTTTTTATTTTACCGGTTAACCCTTTTACCAATAAATAAATAAATAAATAAAATCAATCTTGTATGAGTGTATGACTATCTTACAGAAATGAGCAATATGATTTTTTGAACTGTATTGATTCATATGATACAAAGACAAGTATATATTGGCGTAATCGACTGATAAATGCCAGTTTTTTCTATGATCGTCGCGTGTCATATTGTTGCGTTCCTCCATGGCGAGCTTTGAAGTAGATCATAGTCTCATACAAACATATTTCATAATAATGACTAAAGACGGGCAGACGGCCATAAAATTGCATAGTTATGTAAAATCTTAAATCTGAAGCAACATTAACAAATTTCAAGATTGAAACAACAAACAATCATAAATGACATTATGAAATGGGCTTTAGAAGCCCACAAATTACAATGTTACTTTCACATAGTTATATATATATACTGAGCACTTTTTGAGTCTATCCACTAACTTATAAAGCCCAATAGTGTTTTAGTCTCAAATTTATATTTTACATTTTTGGGGAAATGAATACCAAGTACATTTTAGCCTAAAACGTTACGTAGTATTTTACAACACATTTAATATGAATACTAAACCATATCATTATACCAAAGAACAATTTCACGACTTATATCACTTGGATTAGTGGTTCTTAGAGACAATTAAATATTCAATACATATAAGATAAAACATCATAGTTGAGCCTTTGATAAATCATCGTTCCCCTTAATGCCCCGCTGCCCGAGCTCTAGAAAAATATAACGGATCACTACGTTAAGCATTTGAAAATTTGATCTAACTCTAAGAAAGCCCGACTTACGAAACACTTGGTAGTTAATTTGTGGTCAACGTTATTAAACATGGATGTGAAACGCAAACATTGTTTGCTATCAAAGTGGAATGTTGGGACGTTTTCTTAACATGACAATATAAATTGTTTCGCTACACATTGTTAGCACTTGCTTCATGCATCAGGCGAGGCCTATCGTATCTCAATATTTTTTTTCTTTCAAAAAGCATTGTGTAGAACCGTAGAGGGGTGAATTGAATACAGTTTCTTTGGCTTTTTAGATGTTTAAAAACTTTAAGCCAAGACGAACCTCAAGTGGTGTACAACAATCCAACAACCACAAACACAACCTAAGTATATAAAGCAAGTAAAAAACACAACGATATATACTGGTTCGGGATTTGGGGGGGGGGGGGGGTTTATACCATCCATACGTCCAGTTGCGAATCCACGACACCCATATTATTCACTAGTATAATCCTTTCGGTGGACTACAAACCGTTACAATTCACTCCACCAATATTCACCAATATCGATGCTCACAAAGAAGGAGTTACTCCCACAGTATTCAGCCCTCGGAAACCACCCAAAAAAATTTCGCGATTCGACTTTAAGGGTCACCAAGACCACTACCAAAACTTCCACCTAGAAGTATCAAACCCCAACTAGATCCCCAATGATCTAGGCTTGGTCACCAAGACACAAGACTTCTCTTACAACCAATTTGAATGATAGAATAAAGTTTCTTTGAACCAAGCCCTAACCGAACCTAGTGACTCGATTCTAGTAGAAAGGGTATAAGAAGAAGACCCTCGACACAATCACAAGAGTGGATTAAGTTCTTGTGATTCTTCCCTTGCAATGAGATGTGTTCTTTCAAAAGATGTTAGTGTGTTTAACTAATAACATAAGAGAGAATTAGAGGATTGGAGAGAAAGAATGTAGAGAAAAAGAATAATGGCAAGGGGTGAGGAATACAAGAGCCAAATTGGGGTATTTATAGGCTAAGACCCAAACTTGGGAATTATTTACCGAGGCCGGCGCGATGCCCACGCGTCAACGCACGAGTGTCGCGCCAGGCTAGAGAATATTTCCCAAATGTTGGGTGTTGGACTTGTAAATACCTACCCCTGCTAAATCTCCAATTGTACTTCACACACTAAACCTTATCATTAATCAATCTAAGGTTTACCAACTCAACTAGCCAATTTAGAAAATGTTTTTTTGAAGTATTGGGTATGGATAGAATGGGTATTTCTCACATGGCATAAAAGAGAGAAGAGAATATGTCATGGGATATTCCTCTATAGGGAAGAGTGTGAGAGGTTAGGTTAAGAAGTAACCATGGTTAGGTTAAAAGGTGGACCATGGTTAGGTTAAAGAGTGTATACAAGGGAATGTTCCATCCTTGGTGTGGTTAAGAGTTAACCATGGTTGGGTGAGAATGAAGTAAGTTGGGAACTAACCATAGTTTAGTTAGATGTGAACCATGGTTGGGTTATGAGAAGCATATCCAAAGGGATATTCCTTCCTTGGAGAAGAGAGTGAGTGAAAGGTTGGGATGTGAAAGGGTGTAAGGAATATGTGAGTTGGTTTGTGTGTGTGTGTAAGGGAATATGTAAGTATGGATGTGATGGGGAGCCTAGTGTGTGTAGAGAGTGAGATGGTTGTGAGTAGTGTGTGTATTTTGAAAATAAAGTTTGTTGGAGGTGTAAGAATGTGTAAGAGAATATGTAAGAGTTGGATGTGATGGGGAGCCTAGTGTGTGTAGAGAATGGGATGGTTGTGAGTAGTGTGTGTATTTTGAAAATAAAGTTGTTAGATGTGTAAGGAATATGTTGGTTGGATATGATGTGTGTAAGAGTGAGTTGTACATGTAAGGAATGTGTAAGGTTGATATGATGGGGAGCCTTGTGTGTGTGAAGAGATGTATGTGAGTGAATTGTGTGTATTTTGAATATAAAGGTGTGTGTAGAAAAGAGTGTATGTGTATATAGGGAAGTGTATGTATTGGTGTATGAGAAAGATGTATGGGTAATGTATAAAGTGAGAGGAATCTTGTGTGGGAGAGTGCGTGAGTCAAAAATTATGAGTGTGTAAGAGGTGTAAGGGAATATGTAAGAGGTGTAAGGGAATATGTAAGAAGATGTTGGGTTGTTTGGAGGCTTTGTCTCTTGTGATTAAGGAGGCGATTAAGAAGAGATTAAGAGATAATCTAATTGTCATTAAAAAGAAAAAGTTTAGACAATTAAGATTATGAGTTGAGAAAATCATATGTTACTTATAATCCCAAGTAACACAACGTCGAGAATCCATAGTTTCATAACTCGTGACTTTCCACGACTCGACGTACCCAACTAACACCTTGGTACAAACAAGCCAAGTGCTTTGCCATGATGTAAAGCATAACCCAAGCAGGAAAGGTTGCATTTATGCAAAGTGACATTTGACTTACTTTGACCAATAAAGGAGTAAACTCGTTACGTGATTAGAGAAGACGTAAGCACTAGATATGAGCATATGGATGCTTTTACGTGATGTTACGTGAAATATATAAGCTCCCTAAGTTAGAAAAGCCTTGGATAGAAGCAAGAGTTAGAAAACATGAGTTGGTGTCTTCCCGTAAACGGGTGTTTCAAAAGTTGGGTCTCTCTAATCCCAAAACTCGTTTCGAGTGTTCTCAATTAAGCACATAACATATTCATATATGTATTGAAAGATCCATATTTGTCGGGTAAGGGGAAAACCGACTTTCAAAATTCGTCCCGACATTCACAGAAGCCTGGCGCGTCGCCCACGCGTCAACGCGCGTGCAGCGCGCCATGAGCAGATATGTGAGTCGGGGAACTTTGACTAACGTTTGTTATTTTATGTGTTTCGATTGTTTATTTGTCATTATCAAAACATCAGGAGATCTCGTCAATGGTGCCTCAACATATTGCTAAAGCCTCCTACAATATCCTCCTATCAATCATCCTACATACAACAATTTGTAGGAAGAAATAGCATTTTCCTTTTTCAGATTATGATTATGGTCCATGATACAACACTATTGTTTTCTGTGATTTCTATTGTGAATTAAGTTTAACACTAATTCTACAAGTCTAATCAAGAATTAATCTAACCTTGATTTGTACTTTGTAGATAATGTGATAATCTCGTTTTGACATTTGATATCTCAATGTTTTTGGAGCATTTATAACAGAGAACCACGAGCTCGTGGTGGGATTACTCAACCTTTGTGGTTGGTCGTAGTCATCAATGCAGGCGGATCGTGCTCGTGGTGAGAGTGCTTGCCTTCATGCTCGTGGGATGGAAGCCAAGCAAAAAAGTGTGTTTTATTCATGTTTTCGGTTTTAGTGGCTAGTAACCGTAGTGATTGTACTTTTTTTGTAAGGCTTCGTTGGCCCTTGTTTGGCTTATTCCCATATTTGGGGTTCCATTTAATGCTTTGCAATAATAAAAACCCTTCACAATAGCATGCACAATGGTTCTCTTTTTGCTCAGCATCAAATACCTCATAGTCGACATCGCTTAGTTTCACTGTTGCAACGTCCTCGTGGTCAGCTCATGCTCATATTCTTCGTGGTCATGAGGCCTACCATGGTGAGTGTTTAATTTGTTTCTCTGGTTTCGTTTTTATTTTCTTTAGAAATAAAAGTAGGTAGTAATGTAGTAGTGTTAGTGGTTAGTGCAAAATAAAGTGATAAAAATTTATGTTGATATGACGTTAAAGCGATATCAGTTATTTACAATAAAGTATGTTGAGTTGACGCTTATTTACTGTGCTAGAAATAAGAAGCAACAAAAAGGGGAATATTACACTTCCATAATTTAAAAAATAAAATAAAAAATGCTTATGTGTTCAGGGTGTGGACGGGAAAAACATTCAAGAGAGAGGGATTCTTTTGCAAGAGTCAAGGGAAGACACCATCTTGATTCAAGAAAAAAGCAAAAATAATTTATTCACGGGACTCAAGTCCCGAAACAATTTAGAGAGTGATTTATGTGGAGCGAGAGGGTATTATATTAGTTATTGTGTGTGTATTAGCGGTATTTTTAAATGATAAAAAAAAAAAAATAGAGAAGATGTTGCAATGGTCGAGGGCAAATTGAGGACATAACTAATGATTTTTATTTTTATTTTTTTATTTATTTATTTTTAAATAAATGTGAAGCTGACGTGGCGGGGGAAAACCCTCAACCACACCTTCCACCCTAAGACCATCCGTAACAGGGAGGTCAGGAATGCGATCGGAATCACCATCACCGAGTCATCCCCTATTACGTGACCCTAGGCCGACGCGCTTCAAGAGGTAAAAGGCAAAGATCGAGTCGTGTGGGGTTGTTTTGTGTGTGGGTGTTTTTATTACATAGTTTTGTGCAGTAATTTTCGGTTTAAGTAGGGTATATTTTAGTTGTGATCGTGAACGTCTTACTACACTAATTTGTTTGTCATAAAGGTTGTAAAGAGAGAAAGCTGAGTTGACACTTACATGACAATGAATCAGTGATGATCGCAATCATGTGACTCCCTTAATTACACTTAGAGCACACGGTACTCTGGTTGATACCGGTGGTGCCATCCCAAAACGTGACCCCTATGGCACCAAGAGGATACTGTGGCTGGCGCCGTGGGCCTTTGGGCCATGGTGACCAGCCCATGAAGTCGAGTATTTTTTTCTTTTATATTGTAATTGTGTTTTATTGGGTTATGTGTGGATCAATGACATCATTTTTACTCATGATATCATTTTTGTTGAAAGAATGAGTGTTTTATGATTAATGATAGATTTTGTTATTATACGATAAAGTGCTATCGTGTTATATGTTGAGCGATAGATTTTGATGTTATAAATAAGTGCTAACGTAGCATTATTTTTTCACCCGACACTAGCCCACAACATTATGGGTACCTTGTGCTATTAGTATAAGTACCTAATGAAAACAACGGGACTCAAACAAGCAAATGTGTAAGAATATTATTGGGCAGAACAAAAGGTGGTTAATAACAACCAGATTACCTGCCATGAGACAAGGCCACATGTCTAGCAATTCGTGGTCAACGTTACCTCCCCAAGATACATTCACAACCCAAACTCAAAAAGACTCATTTGCATTCTATAGAATCTTTTGTGGAATTATGAGTTAGACTTGTCCTATGATCTATAAAAAAATTTATAATATTCCTTGGCCAGATCTCTTAGATACAAAAATTTTGTACAAAAAAGATTTGAAATGATCTTTGGCTAGTACCAAAAAAGTGTGTAGCAAAAACACATGCCACATACTTGCTTTCTAGACCTTTATAGAACATTTATTCAGGACATGTGTTACATATTCAAGTCCCCTTGGCTTTTTCCAACTTTTAATTACTTTTGGTTGAACATATGGCAAATACTTTTATGCTTCTTTCCTTTAGCTTAATACATTTTGTTTCAAAATCATTGGATTGAGAATATTAACTACTAACATAAGTTAGAAAGGAGAGCATAAGCATTGTTTGATGTACTTGAACTTTGACAAATTTCATCTATCTAAAATTCTAAACAGAAAATAGTCATGTTCATTATATAATATGATTGGTTTAGATTGTGTTTTTGGCGACAATAAAAAAACAATAGCAGAAAACAGTAGCGATAATTATTACTGTAATATATTTCAACGGTTGTTTTAGTGATATTTCTATTACTAAAGTCTAAACAATATCCAAAACGCTTACACTCATTGCTAGACTCGCAAATATTTCAAAATCAAATGCTAAGCACTTCAAAATGTTCCCATACGTTATTATATGGAAGAATGTTTATAACCAAATAATTCCATTTAAATTGCAATGCCAAAGAAAGAAAAATGAAGCCACAAATAGCTTCACATTCACATAATTCCTAACTTACCAAACAAAATATATTATAACATAAAACTATGATCAAATCACCTCATAGATACAATAATTTAATAAAAAGTACCCACTTGATCACAACAATAGGCTTGTAGCAAAATATCAAATGATAGAAAAAAATAATGATTTACACACTAATTTTTTATTTACACATTCTAATATGTGCTTATCAGGTTGTATATTTAAGTGCGCAAATACCAAATGAGAGTTTGTCAATCACTTTTCTATAAGTTGATCATTTAAACTACCTTTTACATATAAAATCACTTGTTACGCTAATTTGAACAATTACGAAGTAGCCACGTCATCTTCCTAAAATGATAAAACTTTACCAAGTTTGAGTCTGACTGACAGTAAATTCAAACCGCATAAGTTAGAAAAAGAAAAGAAAGATCTACAAGGGGGTTTTTGCATATATATCATTTCGAAAATGCATAACTGCTTATATATCAAAAGTATGCATAAAAATTATTATATTATGTGCATAAAAAACTTGTACAAAAGATATATATGCAACTATTCACTTTTGGAAAGATATATATGCAATTTTGCCTAAAAAGGGAACCAATGAAACAATTCAAGGTTAATAACTTCAACGATATCAAATAAATCATCGACAAACCTTGCTTCAAGCTACATAACTATGTACTAGAAATATTAGGGTGGGTTTGTTTAAGCTTATATATAGCTTATGATCCAGCTTATTTCATAAGCTTTAATTTTTTAGCTTATTTTGAAACTTGTGAGCTTATATAAGTTTATTATGATATGATAAGCTTTTATAAACCCATAAGCTTCAAAATAAACCAGAAAATTGAGGTTTATGAAATATAAGAGAAATCAAATAAGCTTAGCGTAAACAAACACCCCCTAAATAACAACAAAATTGTTTCCAAAACTATACAACTAAAACATAAACCTAAAACAAAGTAAGAATCACTCTCCGGCTTTCGTCATATTCGAAAGCCGGGTAGGCCTAGGTTTAAAATCACACCGTCTTCGCTGCTGATGCGAAGACGGCCTGATCAACGCAGCCAAAGCTCGTTTCACCAAATCACCCTCCACTGTCCCTATCCTCACCAAGGAGTTGGTCATGGCTGATCTTCTAGCATGCAATCTATGCGAGTGATACACTCCACTATTCTTACTACTACTATTATTATTAGTACTGTTTTTGTGTAGGCTGCAACGGAAGGATCCTGGGTGAGTTGTGGGTGAACACAGGCATGTTTTCTTGGACCCATGACTCCACGATGGTTTTGAAGGTGATGACGTCATGGAGGAGGGGTGTGATGACGTCACTGCCAAGCGTACGGAAGGTGGGGTGGGACTGGGGCTGTTGATGGTGATTCTGTTTGGTGAAGTTGATCGGGGTGAAGATGACGTCATGGTGGATGTGTAGAGTTTGCCGGAAGGTGAGATTGAACGGCGGATGATGGATGGTGATCCACTGCCGGATTTGTTTTTGTGAGATGATGACATCATTGGATTTATATGAATTTTGAGGGAAGTTGATTTGTAAATGGTGTTGTTTTGGGTGATGAGTTTGGCAAACCTTGTGGAAACAAGAGGAGTGGTTTATATAGGAGTTGATGATGATGATAGGTGAATTTTAAAATCTAGAAAGTTATATTAATATATTTTACTTAATTATCTCTCAGTACTTTTTAAACTTAACAACTTTTCAAAAACTTGACAACTTAAATTATGTGTTTTCTTAATCAATTTTAAATTTTTGAACTTTTTAAAAACACATTATATTAATTTTAAAACACAAACGCTTTGTATTTTAAAAAATATGTTTTGCATTAAATGTCAAACTAAAATCATGATTTTACAAGTATTATTATTTGCTGATTTACAGCATCGTTTTACGCGAATATTCCTCTATTCTATCTATATAGACATACAAAGTAAACTAAACTTTAATTTATGTCGCGTATATTTTTTTATGTGAAAACATTATTAAATGATTAGCAACTTCGAAAAAAAGAGTTTCCAAATTTGGTTGAATAGAACAAATTGGCCGTTGGTTAAAAGAAACAACGGCTTAAGTGGGTCCCACTTTAACCTATGGGCGGTGCTCAACCGGATTTTCTAACCACGCTCTTTAAGGTATCACGCACGTCAAGTAAAAAATAATTGATAGGCGCGTTTACGTCACGTGGAGTGTGAGAGTATGATTGGATGTTGGAAAGTGTTGGCGCGAAAGTTGGGTCACATACTCACATGAGTTATATAGGACACCTGTTGATGGTGACACGTGTCTTGTGTTGACATCAATGAGATCCACATAAAAGAAGACATGCAGTAAATGATGGTGACACCTGTTGATCGAGTTTTACAGCTATCTTCTACATTAGGACTTGAAAGCTGCATTTTCGTGGTAAAGGCTATGTAAGTTCTTTAAAGTTTTGACTTTTAAATTCCATATGTTTAACCCGTTGCACTTAAATTACTTTATGTTAATTCTACTTGCAGTAAATAAAAAAAGAAATGTTGCTCCATGTTAGGATCGACAATAGGAGAAGGGTGTGTTCAGGGGTTGGTTCAGATAGTGGATTCAGGGGCAGGGTTCAATGGGTTGGTTCGGGTGGTGGATTTTGTTCCGGTGTTCATTTTCTTAGTGTATGTGGATATATTTTGATAGAATTTGGTCTGTTTTTGTTTGTTTGCCGAGATTGGTGTAGGTGTTGCATCACAGGTGACTTTTATACACATTTATATTTCTTTGTAAAATAGATACTCTTGAAATGGGTCAAATGAGTTTGTGTAAAAGCAAGTAAAATATACGTAAATTTGAAACCGGTTGGATTGACTTTTGACTCATTCCCTTTTAGCCAATAATTTACTTCTGAATGGTGCCAAAACTGCCCATGAACCGTATGTTTTATTATATGACATTATAACTTCCTTTTTTCAAAATATTTTTTTACTAATGTTGTTGATTTCGCGGTTGCTAATTAACAGATGTAGTCATTCACTTGGTCAGTCGTAGTTATATTCTTAAGTTCTACATAGTTGGTTTGTTACGTATACGATATGGTTGTTGACTTGCACTATAATAATGCTTTTCATCATAAACTATGTAAACTATGATGACATTCCAGATGTTTGAAATGTCCTCAAATGCCTATCTGTTTTCCATCTTTTACCGTTACAACAACTTTGATTACCGCAATCTCAGTACATTAAATTAGTTGATGCTGAATAATGGAAACGTGGGTATGTTCGTTTAAACATGAACCCATTTGACCCGGTTTACAAAGTGACTGTTTCCACCCAAACCAATTTGGCCCATTACCCAAATCTAACCTATTATCCTTCCAATTAACTAAAAGCATGATTTTCATTAGGAAACGGAATACTCTGTAGGCTGATACAGTCGCATCTAAATTCAATACTTATAACGGTTTAGATGAAAATTGAAGGACGTATGATGTGTGACTGTAGCGTTATCGTGTCATTGTTGCTTAGTCACCTTCTCTATTTCTGATGGAATTGGATTTTGTTTCAGGTAAGAAGGTGTTATTTGATTCATATTTGGCGTGCATTGCATAAAATCAGAATTTTTCAGAGGAACCTGATAAATGACGCAACAACTTTCCTCTTGGATATGCGCAAATCTTGGTTGCAACCCGGATATAAAACCTGGGACATTAACATTAAGAAGATTGGTAACAAGTAAGTGCTAATATCCTTTTTTTCATTAGAGTGAATATCCTAATACCTTAAGTGCATATTTATTAAGTTTGCACTTGAATTGTCAGATGGTCAGAAATGGCTGCATATTTTCCTAGAAGAACCAAAGAAGTGATAGTGAAATACAATATCGTTGGCACACGCATTTAAGAAACAAGCTAAAAATGACTAGCCCGTCTTAGAAGATAAGCACGTTGAAACCATCGAACCTGAAGCAAGTGGCATATTCCTTCCTCAAAGTTTAAAGAATTTGCATAATCATGACATCGTAGGCAATGTGAAAAGTAACATGAGGAATGTAGCATCACATACTCTTCCTTCTCCTTTTCTTTTTTGAACAAACGACACAGCACATGATATGGTTACTGAAAGGAACCTCGCAGATGTTGATAATGCAGAGAAGAAACGTGATGAAAATATAGTTCATGAAACTCACACTGTTCATCAAAAGTAGAGGTAACCCTTAGTTCATTTATTTTACATGTGTATAAAAGGTTTAATGAAGGCGATGTATTAATGCTAAATTGCTGGAAATAATTGTATTTTTTATACGTTTTGCAGGTTTATTTATTCATGTGTAAAATGGCATTCTTGGATGGTTTAATGTATGACTACTCAATGTAAGTGCACATTACAGTAATAATATTAAACACTCTATCCGGTTCTGAATGAGGAATATGACTATCATAATAGAAAATGTGCTTGAACATTAGTTCATCTCTCATTCATATTATTTTTCTTCATGTAGAGTTCTTTTGCCGTCCGCAATATGTACTTGAACATAAGTTCATCTCTCATTCATATCATTTTTCTTCATGTTCATTTGTATCATGGGTCATGATATACGTGCTTCAGCTCTTTCATGATGATAAACCAATTTCTCATATCTGATATCTCTACACAAGTTTGGCCATAATATGTGTGATTATGGGATAGCAGGGGTAAATTTGTAACAATGGGAACATCCTTGATAACATACATTTTTTCTAAACATTAACACAATCATTCTATACATGAACACATCGCCCCCGCAGCAACGCGCGGGCTACCAAGCTCGTTTAATTCAAATATACGATCTTTTAGTATTTGAATATACAAATATTGCTTACTATTTGATTATTTTGGGGTAAAATCAATAGTTTTGGACTTTTGAATTATGATTTCATAGTAATGGTAAGAAAAGTCACCTATTCTTAACTTGATCTAAGAAACTTCTACCTCATTTAACATAAAGTCTATCTATGTTGACCTTTTTATGCTTTATTAGTATTTATATGATTCTGGCTATTAACTATTATAAATTTATAACAACTTTTGATTGAGGCACCTTCGGGATGTCTTTATATCGGTCCCATAGCTTTGTATGATGTATTTTGCTTTCCAAAAATAGGGAATTAAGGATTGTATTGAGCCACATTGTTGATAACCATGCTCTATTTGAAATCTGATTACTATTTTATTGATATTTAAAGGTTAATGTTCGAGTTTTATGAAAAGTTTAAGAAGTGATTGGATCGTTGAATAACGTGTTAGAAAATCAGGGGCTAATACTCTACTAAGGCTGAGCAAAACCGAACCTATCTAACCGAACCGAACTGACCAACCTTCCGCTCGGTTCTCGGTTTTTAGTTTTCTTAACTTTTGGTTTCGGGTCGGGTTGGTATGAAAACCGAAAAAAATGGGGACAAATCGAGTGACCAGATTATACCATTCAATAGAACGTGGAATAGTGGAATACAAAGAGTCGAGCCCATTTTTTTTCATTCAAACTTCCAGTTCTCCCTCCTACTATGATACGCAAAAACCACCCAAAAAACACCAACCTTAGCTTCACAAAACTCATATTCGTTAACACTAATCATCTTATCATCATGAAAACGCACCAATATGAATGATTCTAATCTCAACAAAACTCTACAACGGAAGTAACTGTTCATTATATAATTATATTGTACATTTTATGTCTTCTTTTACCTTTTTCCTATTTATAAGCCTTGATTTATATTCATTGAATCATTATTATGATGTGCTTTTTATTAGTTTTAGGTGACAATTCATGACCTGTTATTAGTTTTACGTAGCGGTAGGGATATGAAAAGAGAAGTAGACACATGAAACCTTTGCACCAAAGTCTAGATGCAAGCAACCATTAAGAAAATATGTTAAAAGGAGTGTTTAGTAGCCTATTGTGTATGGGCATTTGATAAATAGTCAAGACATTCTTGACGTTTTATTTTTTATTATTTTTTAATTTTTTGCTACTGTCTTCAGTAGACTATATTATGCAATTTTATATGTAACTTATATGGCTAATGTAACTATATAATGCAATTTTGTTGCTACTGTCTTTGTTATTTTGAGTCCACAATGTGGTAGTTGTCTTACTAAATTTTTTGTTTTCATGTGTTTGTTTAGGATCATACAATAAACCTTGATAGTGTTGATTTGGTTTATGAATCAAATCATGACAAAGGGTGTGCCGTGTGTTGGAAATACTTTGATGCAAAGTTTGAAGCGGATGAAGACGGGGTAATCACTAAGATGTCATATTCTAAATGGTGTCCCGCATTTTACAAAGCCAACTCCGTTAAAAATGGTACCAACAACTTGAATAAGCATTACAAAGATTGCGATTTGAACCCACGAATGAGGTTCGTAATATACAAAAAACAGTAGCATTAAAAAAAAAAAGATTGGTGGAGGATGAGGGTGGCAGTAGGAGTGGAACTTTACAAACTTGAAAAGATTATGAAAAGGTGACTAAAAATCGTCGTTTAAGCTAATTGTTCTAGCGGAGCTTCCATGAAGAAAGTGAGGAGAATTATGTGACAAATTAGTTAAAAGGTTAGAGAAAGAAATGTACAAAGAAAAATATGCCACAAACATATCAAGTGACTTACCAAAATCAATGACAATTCCCCTTCGAGAAATAAAAGTCCCACGTCAAACAATACATGCAAAGACACAACAAACAACCAAGTTTATTTGATCGAAGATGGGATAATTAGAATAAATGTTACAAACATTATGATAATAATACAATTTAAAAGATATATGCATTAGGAAAATATATTGGATTATTTTGGTATAGAACATTTGTCACGTTTTGTATTAGATTATTTGAAAGTAAACACATTATAGCAAATACACTTTAAACATGACCCCATTAATCGATTTATGCTTGAATTTAAATAACAATTGGTTAAAATAAATTATTCAAAAAATTAGAAAAAACCCCGCGCGTGCGCGGGCATTATAACTAGTACCAAAGAACAATATCACGACCTATATCACTTGGATTAGTGGTTCTTAGAGACAATTAAATATTCAATACATATAAGATAAAACATCATAGTTGAGCCTTAATAAATCATCGTTCATCTAGGGATGGCAAAAAAACCCGAACCCGACGGGGAAACCCGAAACCCGAACTAATTGGGGCAGGGCGGGGCATGTTAGTCGGGTTACGGGGCGGGTTTGGGGATTAAACGGAGATTTTAATCGGGTATGGGGCGGGGAGCGAGGAATCCTCGCCCCGCCCCGCCCCGCCCGATTAATATATATACATATACAAATATATCTATACCTATATAGTATTTTGCTAGTCTTTACGTAATAAAAAATATTACTCTAATATTGTTAATTTTTTAATATTTGTAAGAATGCAAAATTGTGATTATAGAAGCTCGTTTAGTGTCATATTTTTAAGTTTTAACTTTTTGGCGGTATAATTTATCATTATTTATTTATAATACTATTGTTGAAAACTTAATAAAGATCATTTGTAATTGATTATTAATAGGTTCGTTATTGCTAACAGTAAAAAAATAACAATAAATGTGGAATGGTGCGGCTTTGGTCGAGAATTGCACCCAAAGAGAAAACCCCGATTAATACGGGGCGGGTTTGGGGGACTATCACGCCCCAATGGGGCGCCCCGATTAGATCCCCGATGGGGATCGGGGCCGGTTTGGGGAGAACTGTGGTAATCGGGTTTGGGGATGGGGATGGTCGCCCCGCCCCAAACCCGCCCCGTTGCCATCCCTGCGTTAACCCTTAATGCCACCCCTGCCCGAGCTCTGGAAAAATATAACAGATCACTACGTTAAGCATTTGAAAAATTGATCTAACTCTTAGAAAGCCCGACTTACGAACACTTGGTAGTTAATTTGTGGTCAACGTTATTAAACATGGATATGAAACGCAAACATTGTTTGCTATCAAAGTGGAATGTTGGGACGTTTTCTTAACATGACCATATAAATTGTTTCGCTACACATTGTTAGCACTTGCTTCATGCATTAGGCCCGGCCTATCGTCTCTCAATATATTTTTTCAAAAAGTATTGCTAAAACCTCATACAATATCCTCCTATCAATCATCCTACACACAACAATTTGTAAGAGGAAATAACACTTTCCTAACTGAGTCGTGTTTGAATATGATCGGTGAAACGATAATAGACGAGCATTCACCATGCATGCAAATTGTTAATGTAATTTTGGGTATTCAGACTTATGTCCCCATGGCTCTTTTCATAATAAGAAGCTAAAAAAAATTACATGATCTTTATAAACATGACAGATAGTGGCATTAACCTAAACCTTGTTGGAAAAATTTAGTGCACTTGAGGGATCAAATCATACTTAAAAATGGGTTTGGAGGTACGGAGTGTACACCCATCAAGTCCCTGATTACCCTGATTCAATAATGGTTGGGCAGGATCCTGCTGCTAGTGTTGGTATCTGCTGATTGTGGATCCCACAACATTATGGGTACCTTGTGCTATTAGTATAAGTACCTAATGAAAACAACGGGACTCAAACAAGCAAATGTGTAAGAATATTATTGGGCAGAACAAAAGGTGGTTAATAACAACCAGATTACCTGCCATGAGACAAGGCCACATGTCTAGCAATTCGTGGTCAACGTTACCTCCCCAAGATACATTCACAGAAACTTAAAAAGACTCATTTGCATTCTATAGAATCTTTTGTGGAATTATGAGTTAGACTTGTCCTATGATCTATAAAAAAATTTATAATATTCCTTGGCCAGATCTCTTAGATACAAAAATTTTGTACAAAAAAGATTTGAAATGATCTTTGGCTAGTACCAAAAAAGTGTGTAGCAAAAACACATGCCACATACTTGCTTTCTAGACCTTTATAGAACATTTATTCAAGGCAGGTGTTACATATTCAAGTCCCCTTGGCTTTTTCCAACTTTTAATTACTTTTGGTTAAACATATGGCAAATTTTGCTTTTATGCTTTTCTCCTTTAGCTTAATACATTTTGTTTCAAAATCATTGTATTGAGAATATTAACTACTAACATAAGTTAGAAAGGAGAGCATACACATTGTTTGATGTTCTGATAGCAGAGAATTTAATAATGTACTTGAACCTTGACAAATTTCATCTATCTAAAATTCTAATAGAAATAGTCATGTTCATTATTCTATTATATGATTGGTTTAGATTGTGTTTTTGGCGACAATAAAAAAACAATAGCAGAAAACAGTAGCGATAATTATAATATACTTCAACTGTTCTTTTAGTGATATTTCTATTACTAAAGTCTAAACACGATCCAAAACGCTCACACTCATTGCTAGACTAGCAAATATTTCAAAATCAAATGCTAAGCACTTCAAAATGTTTCCATACGTTATTATATGGAAGAAAGTTTATAACCAAATAATTCCACTTAAATTGCAATGCCAAAGAAAGAAAAATGAAGCCACATATAGCTTCACATTCACATAATTCCTAACTTACCAAACAAAATATATTATAACATAAAACTATGATCAAATCACCTCATAGATACAATAATTTAATAAAAAGTACCCACTTGATCACAACAATAGGCTTGTAGCAAAATATCAAATGATAGAAAAAAATACTATCTCCGTCCCATATTTATTGTCAATCTTTCCTTTTTCGGTTGTCCTAAATTAATTGTCCACTTCCATAAATGGATAGGGAATATAAATTAAGTTTACCATATTACCCTTATTTGTAGTTATTATTACAAACTTTAAAGAAGTTGAAAATTAATTGATTAAGGTTAAAACTGTCTTTGTGCATAAAGTAAGAGAGAGAAAGCTGTAAAGGTGATGCTTTTCTAAAACTATGTGTTTTTTGTCTGTGGACAATAATTTTGAAACGGAGGTAGTAATGATTTACACACTAATTTTTTATTTACACATTCTAATATGTGCTTATCAGGTTGTACATTTGAGTGCGCAAATAACAAATGAGAGTTTGTCAATCACTTTTCTATAAGTTGATCATTTAAATTACCTTTTACATATAAAATCACTTGTTACACTAATTTGAACAATTACGAAGTAGCCACGTCATCTTCCTAAAATGATAAAACTTTACCAAGTTTGAGTCTGACTGACAGTAAATTCAAACCGCATAAGTTAGAAAAAGAAAAGAAGGATCTACAAGGGGGTTTTTGCATATATATCATTTCGAAAATGCATAATTGCTTATATATCCAAAGTATGCATAAAAATCATTATATTATGTGCATAAAAAACTTGTACAAAAGATATATATGCAATTATTCAATTTTGGAAAGATATATATGCAATTTTGCCTAAAAAGGGAACCAATGAAACAATTCAAGGTTAATAACTTAAACGATATCAAATAAATCATCGACAAACCTTGCTTCAAGCTACATAACTATGTACTAGAAAATATTAGGGTGGGTTTGTTTAAGCTTATATATAGCTTATTCATAAGCTTTAATTTTTTAGCTTATTTTGAAACTTGTGAGCTTATATAAGTTTATTATGATATGATAAGCTTTTATAAACCCATAAGCTTCAAAATAAACCAGAAAATTGAGGTTTATGAAATATAAGAGAAATCAAATAAGCTTAGCGTAAACAAACACCCCCTAAATAACAACAAAATTGTTTCCAAAACTATACAACTAAAACATAAACCTAAAACAAAGTAAGAATCACTCTCCGGCTTTCGTCATATTCGAAAGCCGGGTAGGCCTAGGTTTAAAATCACACCGTCTTCGCTGCTGATGCGAAGACGGCCTAATCAACGCAGCCAAAGCTCGTTTCACCAAATCACCCTCCACTGTCCCTATCCTCACCAAGGAGTTGGTCATGGCTGATCTTCTAGCATGCAATCTATGCGAATGATACACTCCATTATTACTACTACTAGTACTACTTGATATGTTATTGTTTTTGTGTAGGCTGCAACGGAAGGATCCTGGGTGAGTTGTGGGTGAACACAGGCATGTTTTCTTGGACCCATGACTCCATGATGGTTTTGAGGGTGATGATGACGTCACGGAGCTGCGATGTGGTGACGTCATGTGATTGACTGTGAAGCGTATGGAAGAAGAAGATGAGGATGATGATGGTGGCGTGTGGAGGGTGATTCTGTTTGGAGAAGTGGATCGGGAGGGTGACGTCATGGTGGATGAGTAGAATTTGCCGGACGGTGAGATTGAACGGCGGATGATGGGTTTGTTTTTCTGGGAAGATGACATCATTGGAATTTTTAAAGAAGAAGCAAAAGTGAAAATTGAGAAATTTGGAAAATGAGTGTTTTGGGTGATGAGTTTGGCAAACCTTGCGGAAACAAGAGGAGTGGTTTATATAGGAGTTGATGATAGGTGTGTTTGATCTGTTTCTTTTTTTGTTTTTTAATTTTATTTTCTTTATTTAGAAAACATATTTTATTTTTGAAAAAGGCGGTGCGGTACCCCTTACATCTTTTTTACAACCAACGTTTCAAAAATCGTGAATCAGTAATCGGGCGGTTGACTCTCTATAGCTTGTAATCGGTCTAGACGGGATTAATTAGATTTGCATTTATGACAATTTTTTGGTATTTTCAGTAAGTTTTAGATATTTTCGACAAATTTTATGTATTTCCAACAAGATTTAAAAAAAAATAAAAATAAAAAAAATCTTGTAATAGATATAAGCAACGACTATAAATTATCAAACAATTTTACGATAAGTTTGAGTATTTTTAGCAAGATTTGAAGGTTTTCGGCAATTTTGACCACTGTTGACCATCATTAGCCGCTGTTGACCATGATTGACCGATTTGTTTGAGCCATTTACAAAAATCAGCAAAGTTGATATCTTAGGTGGTGATTAATTGGCCTTATAGGCTTTGTTTTGCAACACTGGATAGAACTAATACCCACTTGTATCACTCACTTTAATTAATTATTTTTTTAATGTTTTTCTTTTTCTATTTTTTTTATGTATTTTTATCTTTTATTATTTTGGACTTGTCAAACGTTATTTTTGTTCCGCATTCTTATTGTGACAGTTTTTCTGACTTTATTAACATGGCACGATCATTCTTTTTCTATTTTTTAATTGTTTTTTTTTTTTTTTTTTTTTTTTAAATTTTAATGATTTTTTGCTTTGTATTTTTTGTGTTTTACTACTATTAACTTATCAAACTTTATATTTTTTTTCTCTTGTTTTCTTCTTTTGCAGTTTTATATTTATAACAAAAATTATAAAAAATAAAAATAGAAATAGAGGAGGCATTACTTGCACATTAGAAGCTACCGATAACCAACCCCCTTATATATTGTCTGAACTAAATTTTTAAAATTCATATATAACAAAACCTAAAATCTTATGTACATTTTAAAATACATAAATGTTTTAAGAGAATTGTACATTAACACACTGCAATTCAAATTCTAGTTTATGTTTTAAGATCATTAGATTGTACAAAATATTTATTAATGTTATTAATACTCTATCCGTCTTATAATAAGTGTATAAATGTAAATGTTGACTCGGCACGCAGTTTTAAGACATTTGAATTAGTATTTTAGTTCAATCAAACATAACTTTGCCTTTATTTTTTAAAACTTTCAAAGATTAAAATTTGAAAATGTACAATTATTATAAAAGAGTTTTTCTAACTTGTGCCCTAGGGGCACAAGTTAAGCACACAAAAAGTACATAATGGCCCACGAAAAAGTACACAGGGATCCACATAAAAGTACATACAAGTGTACTTTTATGTGGGTCCCTGTGTACTTTTAATGTATTTTTCGGGTGCTTAACTTGTGCCTCTAGGGCACAAGTTAGAAAAACCCATTATAAAATAGGCCAAAATAACAAAAACAATTTTATGATACCGAATGTTAACATATCTTTATTACTTATAATGAGTTCATATCTTTACAATGAATTTGTATTTATTTATTTTTAATATTGAAACTTAAATTAATTTAGTTTTCTAAATTATCTTTAAGCATTTTTTAAACCTGATACTCCCTCCGTCCCAAAATATAAGTCCATGTTTGACTTTTCAAAGTCTTTTTCTTCATAATTTGACCGTAATTATTTTTTCTCGTGTTACATAATACTTGATGGAAAATATATGAATGGATTTGTGTTTCAAATGTATGTTCATTGGTATACTTTTCATCAAGAAGTATATAACACGAAAAAAAATAATTACAGTCAAAGTTAGAAGGAAAAGACTTTGAAAATTCAAACATGGACTTATATTTTGGGACAGAGGTAGTAACTTTTTAGAATTTGACAACTTAAATTATGTTTTCTATTAATTAATTCTAAACTTTGACAACTTTTTAAAAATACACATTATGTTAATTTTAAAAAATAAACGTTTAACGAAAATTACAATTTTATATATATAATTATTTGTCAGCATACTCCGTCCTTATGTGCGGATGTTCGTCTTTTTATCTATAGTCATTGCAAAGTAAAGTAAACTTTACTTTATGTCGCGTATATTTTTTTATGTGAAAACATTATTAAATGATTAGCAAGTTTGAAAAAAAGAGTTTCCAAATTTGGTTGAATAGAACAAATTGGCCGTTGGTTAAAAGAAACAACGGCTTAAGTGGGTCCCGATTAAACCTATGGGCGGTGCGCAACCGGATTATCTAACCACGCTCTTTAAGGTATCATGCACGTCAAGTAAATAATTAATTGGCGCGTTGATGTCACGTGGCGTGTGTGAGAGTATGATTGGATGTTGGAAAGTGTTGGCGCGAAAGTTGGGGTCACATACTCACATGAGTTATAGGACACCTGTTGATGGTGACACGTGTCTAGTGTTGACTTCAATGAGATCCACATAAGAGAAGACATGTAGTAAATGATTGCTCTAATTTGATTAATGGTATTAATTGATATATAAATGCATTTTGGAAATAATGGAAATGCTACTAGTAGTGTATGGTACCATCTATGAGAAATTAATTTGTGATTATTACAATTTATAAGTAATAACTAGCTAAACGACCCGTGAAATTCACGGGTATTTTAAAGAAAAGTTTAAAAGGTACTTAATGTTGATATCTTTGTGTAATAAGATGGCGTAACGAAACCTATAAACATATCGTGTTTGATAGGGTAAATGTCGAGAAATTAAAAATACAGACACTCCATCAATTGCCAAATAAGTTAATAAAAGCATAAAATCATATACAAATGTATTGTAGTCTATGATTATGATACAATACGCAATTAAGGTTGAATCTCCACAAACTCATATATTAGCAAGAGCACGATGACACCTTCATCTAGTTGACACTTGAAACCTAACACCAAAGCAATTCTCGTTGAAAGCCCTCAAATGCCCATTTAGATTGCCACTCTAAAAATATTTGCAACATCATTCTGCCATTAGAGAACAAATAACATTCCATAATACCTACATAACTATAATAAATGAAAAATAACATGTCAATAATGATGACGGAAGATTAAAATTGAAACTAAAACCAAAAGAAAAAACAGTGAGATCTAATTGAAGTCTACCTGGTTTAGGGACCACATAATTGTTGTTAAGATGGGTAAAGGATCCTCTAACAACTTCTGCTCCATATGTGAAACAAAAGATATATTGATCGAAAGAACAGTGAAGATATGATACCCATTAAGCAAAATATTGCATGTAAATCAATTCAACATTAAGCACACTATACGATACCCATTAAAAACTTTCATTGATGCATTTTCAAGCAATATGTTATAAGCTTTTTGCATTGGCCTAAAACAAAAACAAAAATGAAAGACAAATGTTAGGAACACGGTTCAATTAAACTGTCTAAATACCAGTAAAGTGATTTATCCATTAGAGGCTTGAGACCTTGATATTAGCAAAACTAAACTAAAAGACATGGTATAGTTAGCCATGGCTTAACTATGAGAATGAAATGTAGCATCTCTTCAAAAACAGCAAGTACTTCTTCTTCCCTTCGAGCTTTCCTGTAAGCACTATTGAGTAGGGCGTAGCTCACGGAAATGAATATATGCTAATAAGCAATCTCCCTATAAGCATTTTAAAAAGCAATCCCAAACAGCCCCTAAAAGTAGTTATTACAAAAAGCTATGATGATATAGCTATGATGAACCTAAAAGTAGTTATTAAAGAAAGTGAAAAACTATTGATATAGCTATGATGAACCTGAATGCACCAAACCATTGCCCATTTTATTACGAAATTATGATCAATAATATAGACATTTTTCCAAATGTCTTGAGGATTCCATCCCTAATGGTACTTAGAAACATTAACTATGGAGTATTAATAGTTTTGAATGATCTAAATGGACATAACTAATGCAAAACCATAGAATAAAGTTGCTTGATCTTAAATGATATAAGCATAAGGAATCATAATCCAAATACAGAACATTGCAAAACACGTATTTGCATTATAGCAAGTGGAGATTTAATAAACCTGTTTGCAGTTTGCATTATGATTGGTCAAATGATGATTCAAATGTAATATGAATTGCAACCTCTTAAATCATTATTAAAACGTTCACTGAAATATCATGTAGTCAAACTTGCAACAATGACAATGACCCTATAGCTAATTCCAACAAAGAAGGTAAGATTTCCCTATAAAGAGACTCTCAAGCATACACACAAATCGAACTGTGCACCAAAACAACTACTCTAATACCATTTCTAAAGCCTAGTGGTATCTGTTTACCCATTGGTGATAGGACAACAATGAGTCTAATGCACAAAATTATAAACTTACTCCACATCAATGAGTGTAAAATCAAAACCATGAACTAATCCAGTAAAGCCCGGTCACTTTTCAACAATATAGTGTTTGATAAAAAGCTCAGCCGCATCCGATTCTTAACAATCCACTAATGTCGAGGTTCAATTGGTGACATGACATCTACCCCTATCCATGTAGAATTATCATGAAATTTTGTGTATTTGCAAAAGAGGCTTACTAATATATTTCAACAAATTGTTGGTGCGCAATAACAAATAAGCATAACATTTAATAAAAAATGTCAATTATAAGAAATCAAGAAAAACTTAGTGAATCGATTAACAAAAATTATATCAAACCATGACTAATCTTTTGATTTTCAAACATTGTCGAAGAGCATTTAAAATTGACTGCTTGACCACTTGAATTACAAAAAGGTTTTTAGTCATAGGAGCAGCAAACAACGCAATTAAGACAACTTTGCGAATTAAACGGTTTTAATGATATATCTAGAATGTTTCGACAAAAAAAAAAAAAAAAACTATTAAAGGATTGAGAATACATTGAACTTGAATGCGGCAAATTCGGTCAATTGAGATTTGAGGGAGATTGAATTAGGGAGCAAACTGTAATATCTCCCAAATATAATAGGCTGATCTTTTGGAAGAAAAAAAAAAAAAAAAAAAAAAAAAAAAAAAAAAAAAAAAACCGAATGAGGTTGAAGTATTAGTAGATGTCTTTGCCACGTGTCAGCTTGAGGAGAAGAGTTATTTTTAGAAAAAATTAATTAGTTGGCTTAAAAGGGTTGTACAAAAGGTTGCTTATGAGGGTTGTACAAAACTCTGTTTTATTTGATAAAATAGATTAAGGATGTAAATATATTATTGCTCACAAATTCAACCTAGATAGACTTTGACATTTGTGTACACATTAACCAAATCATGTGTCGTATGTAATTGTTGCGTGTTTTTTCAGTCATTTTTTCTTATGTTGTTGCGTGTTTTTTTTACTTCTTGAAACTAAAAAGTGCTACAGCATTTTTATGATGCATTAGAAATTCGAGTCGATAAAACAAAGAGAAACAAAAAATCGACAAATCAAATCGAGATGAACAAAAAGCCGAACTTAGGTAACCCGTATATATATTTGGGTTGATGGGTAAATAGGTTACACATTTTAAATATGTTAAACGGGTTTCATGTTGACCCATTTACCCGTTTTATATACGAAAGTTAGCACATTACACGAGTTAAACGGGTTAGCGGGTCGATCATCTAACCCACTTAACCCCATATAATTAAATATAAATAATTTTTAATCTTAGAAAAAAAAAATCTTAAATGGGTTAGCAGGTCGACCCGTTTATTTTATTCCCAACCCGAACCTGACCTGTTTAATAACGGGTTAGATATGTCGACTCAAACATGACCCGAAATCTATTTAGCTCAACCCAAACATGTTAATTTTCGTGTCGGTTTCAGGTCGGGTTTTGTGTCGGGTCAGAAATTGTCACCCTAGTTTATATGATGCATGACAATTAAGTTTCACACAGTTATTGGTGGATGGGGGGGGGGGGGGGGATCCACCTAACTGAACTCTCATGAGGAACATCAAGATTAACCAAAGTAGAAGATGTGGGAGATGATGCTGGAAACACATAAATAAACTCACGTACCATTGAGTTGACAGAAGATATCGTATTCGATGGACAAGGCTGACAAGCATTAAAGACGTTTTGATTCGGAGTCTTGCATATCTGACATGCTCTATTTTCTAAAGAAATGTGGAGTTTCATACGTTCCGACTTTGAGTGAATTGTATCTAACAGAGTCTGCACATGTGATACAATGGAACCTCATGTAGCATCAAAACGTAAACCTAAAGGTGACCCAAACCACACCGAATTTGTCCACGGACATTCGAATAACATGTGATCAACCGTCTCAACATTAGAGTAACAAATAGAGCATATAGGCGAGCAATTACACCCTCTTCGTGAAAGGTTCTCGTGAATTGCTAAAGTATTCGAACAAGCCTTCCACCAAAAAAACTTAATTCTTGGTAAAGTCTTAAGATTCCACAATTGTTTCCAGAAGCTTTTATTTGGGGCTGATGATGTCGAGGCTATCATGTGACTGTGATTTTCACGCTGAACAAGTGCTTGTTGCTAGCCCGATTTCACAGTATAACTTCCTTTTGCTTCATAATGCCACACAAGCTTATCTGGAACCCCTGATTTTGAAATAGGAATCTGTGAGATAAGAAAAAAACTATTTTATTTTTTTGTTTTGTTTTAGTTTATCCCAAAACCGAGCCAAACTAAACAATGCTCATCTTCGCTATTGATGAACACGTAGGATATATGAAGTATGCTTACTTTTGACGGTTCTTTTATGTAAGTCTCTCTTCATTGTTAAAAGAAATGCTGATTTGTAGCTTGCATAGAGATTTTATTATTATTATTATTATTATTATTATTATTATTATTATTATTATTATTATTATAAACCATCACTTTTATTAACAATAAATAGGATTTTACAAGAAATTGATGGGGAGCCGAGAAACCAACTGGGCCCCCACACCTCTAGCAATAGCGAAACCAATCATATTAAAAATATGAACGGTAGCCCGTGCTCCAATGTCTTGAGTCGAAGAGAAACGTCGAATACGCTTTAGAAGAGTTACTGCATCTTTCTCAAGTTCTCCAAAAGAGGAGAAAGAGAAAGGGAGGAACCCATATCCGATATCCACACATTTGGCCTCATACTTGACACGTTTACGTTGTGCAGCTTCAATAACCGCACGACCTGGCATAAAATCAATCATATCAGATTGTGTCAAAGGTGACGACCCCGTAAAACTTATTATTATTATTATTATTATTATTATTATTATTATAAACCATCACTTTTATTAACAATAAATAGGATTTTACAAGAAATTGATGGGGAGCCGAGAAACCAACTGGGCCCCCACACCTCTAGCAATAGCGAAACCAATCATATTAAAAATATGAACGGTAGCCCGTGCTCCAATGTCTTGAGTCGAAGAGAAACGTCGAATACGCTTTAGAAGAGTTACTGCATCTTTCTCAAGTTCTCCAAAAGAGGAGAAAGAGAAAGGGAGGAACCCATATCCGATATCCACACATTTGGCCTCATACTTGACACGTTTACGTTGTGCAGCTTCAATAACCGCACGACCTGGCATAAAATCAATCATATCAGATTGTGTCAAAGGTGACGACCCCGTAAAACTTATTATTATTATTATTATTATTATTATTATTATTATTATTATTATTATTATTTAACAAGCAAGGAGCTTGTTCAAAAAAAAAAAAAAAAAAAAACAAGCAAGGAGCTAGAACAAAAAAAGAATTACATAAAAGTTAACATCGGGCTTTGAAGCCAACCAAACCAGCTAAACTTTCTCTTGGCTCTAACAGTACACCAAGCGACTAACAATATTATCAAATAAAATCCCTTTTTAGGAACAATAGACGAGAAAATCACGGAATTGCAATAAATCCAAATGTGCCACCATGATACCAAAAAGTGGTTTCCAAATATTTTTTCACCTCTTTTCTTAGCTTCAAAGAATCCATCCAGCCGATCCACTTTTGATACGACTCAAAGTTTATAACCGGCAAACATCACCAAATTACAAACTAAAAACAAGTGACTCGGGGACTCAACATTAGAATTACAAACGGGCAATAAAAGAGTTACTAACGACTAGTAAGAAATTTATATTTTGAAGAAAAAGTAAACAAATAGATTTAAATTGAGAACACTTATACTAAAATAACCTCTTAAACTACAAAAGGTAGGATGCATCAAGCGTATTTATATTAGTTTGCCTTTGCCTTTAGACTATAGACTAATCGTAGTGGTGACCAAACCTGGGGTTGGTCTCCTCTCTGAGCTGCTTCCTCTTCCCCTACGGTGACCCCGTCGAACGGGTTCACCCTTCCTTTTTTTTTGGTTGAGTCATTCAGCCGACTTTACTTGGTTTGTATGGTTTGTGTGTGAGTGTTTTTTAAATTAATTCTTGTGTGATATGTTTTTGTTTTTGACCGTGTCGCCTTATTACGGACTTAAGGTCATGTTATGATCTTATGGTATTAGAGAGAGAAACTGAAATGGCATGAATGACCTCATAAACTTGGGGTTACCATTACAATCAGGCTTTATATATTAGCATTTTCTGTTGTTAACTTTTTATTTTTCGGATTATTGCTACTTTGTATTTTTTTATATATATTACAATTTACAAGTATATGTATTTTATTAATAGGATATAAAATAAAATGACGTGCCCAAAGAGACACCGCCATATCCTAGTGGTGGCCTAGTGCTTCCAATCTCCAACCGACCCGGAGACGACGCGTCTTTCTTTTTTAAAAATTATGCTTCAAATTTATAAACACTTTTTTTAATCTAAAGGTGATATTATAATTTAGACATATAAAATTTGTTATACTTATGACTTAGATGCTAAGATAATGTTTTCTTTTGTTACTCAGCAGCATAAGCTTCTAAAGTTACTCATATTTTTAAATTTTAAATTTTACTTTTAAATGACTAACATTTTCACTATTCAAACCTTAATTGCCAAGTTACTCATCACTCATCAGTTCATTAGGTGTTGGGCCAAAATTATTTGTCTATTTGTGCTAAACAAATTGACCCATTTCGTGACCCATTAAAACAATATAATTTGCATAGTGGGCTTAAAATATTGCATTATTATACTACATCAAGGATTCGGGTCTGAATTAGGGGTGTTCACAAATGGAACATAGGTATGCAGTGGCGAAGCTTGGATTTTTCGAGTGGAGGGTCGGTATCTAATTTTTTTTTTCCTAACACTATGGGGGGTCGAAACCGAATTAAATTGGGGGGGCGAAACCAAAAATACCGAAATTTTTCTACACGAAAACTATATACCCCTACATCGCAAAAAAAATTTCGGGGGGTCGGCCGCCCCCCACCCCGCCCCTATGAAGCTGCGCCACTGTAGGTATGATGACTAAATCTCATGCCACTTTCAACGTGGTACCCAGTTTGGCACGTCACTTGTATGTCACCCACTTTGAGTCATTTCATAGATAAACCACTTAAGTGGCATAAAAAAAATTAGAAAAAAAAGAATTTTTTTTTTTTTTTTTTTATTTTTTATTTTTAATTGGTTTTGGGTGTGAGTGTAGTGTTTTAACCTTTAATTGGTTATGGTGGGCTCAAATGGCAAGCCAATAATGAAGGGGTATTTTGTGTGTAAGTGTTAAAAGTGAGGATGCTGAAGTTGCGTTGAGATGACACTAAAAAATAAGAATTGGCATGTCACCATACCAAATGCTCTAATATCCGTAGAACTCCAATAAAACCCAACCGTATTGTCAAAAGCGAACGGGACCCAATCAGATATCCGGTTTTCGGACATGGTTTTGGCAAAATTAAACCGAAAACTGAATTCAAATAAATATACGTAATTTTGTATATATTTACTAAGCTTAAAACTCTTTCTTAATATAAACATAACATTGTTCAAGCTTGATTTTTTTTAATTATTATTATTATTATTAATATTATTTTTATAAAAAAAACTATATAGTTAGATGAAAAGAAAGATATAAATGATGTAATTCGGGTTATTTGGATCAACCCGAAAACCGAAGCGGATTCAAATTCGATTTTCGGTTTGGTTGAATCCAATTCGAATTTGATTCTGTTTGGTTTTACTCAAAAGAAAATTTTAACGAAACTAACCGAATAACTCGATAATCGAACTAACGACACCCTAGTCTGGATTTATTTGATGTCCTAAATCCTAATGATCAACTAATTAAATTTTCAAGTGTTTGTTAGCTTATGATTCATTTAACGATCTACTTATATAGAATGGCCAAAATAACAATATCGTGTAAGAAAAAAAAAAAGATTGTGTACTATGTATAAGTATAAAAGCTCATGAAACGATTAGTACCAAGGCTGTTAAGATCGCGATCTCACGTGAGATCGTTTTTGTCTTTGCAATATCGAGATCGTAGGATCAGATTGAGATCCAACAACCATACCAATTTGTCATATTTTGTAAACAAAGGATAAACGAGTCAAACAGTTTTACATTATTACTAAATATTGTCCTTTCTTTATTAATTGGCTTGATTAATTAAGAGGGATGCCTTGTTTTGTATTTTGTCCTTTGTGTGGTTATAATATGTTGCTTTTCCAAAAAAAAAAAAAAAAAAAAAAAAAAAAAAAAAAAAAAACTACCTCCATCCTAATTTATTTGTCCACTTCTAATTTTCAAAGTCTTTATATGTCAACTTTGACCTTAAATATGTTTGTTTATGTTATTTAATATTTGATGCAAAATATATAAATAGATTGAGTTTTAAGTGTATTTTTAATTTGTATAATTTTCATCAAATATTATATAACACAAATAAGAATATTTACGGTCAAAGTTGACAAAAAAAGACTCAAAAAGTCAAAACTGGACAAATAAATTGGGACGGAGGGAGTATTACTAAATATCAAAGATAAATTCATATAGTATTCTCTTGAAAATGCCAAAGTTCAAATTCCAAAGCTATTTAGGGCTATATAGATCTCAACAACACTCTTTCTTATATCCTTTAAACACCAAAGTAGTAGTAGTAAAACACAAAAAAATCAAGTTTCAATCATTATATTAACGATTTAGATGAATAAGATTACATAACATGAATCCTAAACGTCTCAAATATAAGAGCAATAATACCAAAAGATACATAAATAAACCATCATTGATCAATCTATTATATAGAGTCGTGCATTAACTTCATTTTTGTCAGGTAAGGTGGTGTTTGTTTGTTAAGAGGGTCTGAATCTGAATCTGAACCGCACATCTGAATCTGAATCTGATGCGTAAATGTCTGAATCTGACCGCATCTGAACGGGAAAAAAAAACTCATGTTTGAACCCCACATTTGCTTGCTCGTACTATTTTTTTTTTGTTTTTATTTGTGTCAGCAAGAGGCAACAAGACGCATTCAGACACCCCTCTCAAGTCTAAACCATTAAGATCTTACTGCATCTGAACGCGTCTGAACGGAAAAAAAAAAACAAACGGTCTGAACGTCAAAATATCTGACCGATTCAGACACAGTGCCCATTCAGAGGCTGTTAAGAGGCAAAAAAGAAAAAACAAACACAGCCTAAATCAAAATCATGTTCTTCAAATTCATCTTCTCGTCCTATAAATAGAACGATAGAAATATATGAGTTATATGTTTGAGACTTTAGTAGTTTAGACCCAACATGTGAAATCTAAAGTTCTAAACTAAGGGCCCGTATGGTTTGTAGGTGCGTTTCGGATTAGAATTTGGATTTGAATTTGGATTTGATGTATAAGAGAGAAAAAAAATATTTAATAGTATTAATTATATTATATAATAATTTTAGAATAAAAAATAGTACCTACTATTTATGATAAATATAAAGAAAGATGAGAGTAGAGTAGTACATGGGACTCACAAAAATTGCTAATACCTATCAAATCCTACCAAATTACAAATCTTTCAATCTATCAAAATTGAATCCATTCTCCTTCTTAAAAAATACAACCAAACAATTGTTTATAATCACATCAAATGAAAACCCATACTAAAGGTGTATACCAAACACACCCTAACATAACAATAAACTGAAACAAAAGTGTTATGAAATACTTAAAGAAAGATATTAAAGATAAGAACTCAGTGAATTGGCCCTTAACAGCTCTTTCGAGAAAATCATTATCTCCACCATCATCTTGTGCTTGTGGTTGAGTTGATTCTTCCTCAGTTATCCACTCGTCATCAGATTCAACATTTTCAAAATCTAACGCCTCAAGTTGTTCGATTGCAGCTTTTGTCTCTTTCATTTTTTTTTTCTTGTCTTCCGGTCAACTTTAAGTTATACATAACATAAATAAGATTATTCATTTTCTGTTAGTGTAGGCAATTTCTTCGTTAGAATGCACCTAACAAATAAAGAGGAATAATTAAGAAATTAGTAAAACAAAATTAAAATAAGTTGGAATGAGATTGTTTCAAGTTACCTATAAGAAATTATTTGCTTCGAGTAATTAGAACAAGAGACGAAAAACACTATTTTTTTTTACATGGAATTAGGATTTGGGGAAGTAGATAACTGTGTTAGAGATCAGTGAGTAATTTAGCAACTTTGGGCTTAAGCAAAGTAATGACGTAATACAATTAATTTTTTGGCCCTAAGAAAAGTAGTGGGCTAGTAAGTCATTAAGTGTAATTTAGCATTTTAGCAAATTTGGTAAACTCGTATCGACACACGATCATACGATCTTACGATCCCACCTAAATGAGATCCTAGGACGATATTACACGATTTTGACTGGTGTGTATGTAAAATCGTACAATCTTACGTGTAAACTAGTTTGACAGCCTTGATTAGTACGGTAGTTTTTAAAGGGCTGAAAACTTAATTTTGATATGATGTTATATTAATGGGCCGGGTACATATTTAGGTGATTATATCATATCTATACTACTATATAATGTATTTGGGACAAGTCTAAAATTAGCAAGACTTAAAAATTCAGACTTTTACTTACTTATTATGGCAACCTGCACACAATACTTATAGATCTCCGGTCACATTTTACCGACATGTAAGAAACCGAAATACAGACGCAAGACACGCGTCTGGGAGGATTGAGATGTCTCCGGTGGTGATGACGTCATCATCTTCCGTTAAGAATGAACGGAGCTCTTTAACGGCGTTATCACGGCGACGGTTGGTTACCATCGTTGCTGCGCGTTAATTCACGATGGCTGGCCATTCATCAAATAAGAGTGTGTACTTGAAAATGATTTATAAGCGGATTCAAAATTAAAATTATAGTGATGATGTGGTGGGAGGGTGTATGGGAGTTATGGTGTGGGTGATTATTTGACTGTTGTGGAACTTTTTTTTTAAATTGACAAAGTTTGTTTAAATGTTTATGTAATCTACTAAAGCATTGTTATGCAAAAACCTTTAAAAGCTTTTTACTATTTAAAAAAGTCTTTGTAAAGGGTTTTTATGTATTGTGTTGAAAGCTTTTTTATAAGCTTTTTAGAAAGACTTGTAAAACACAAAGTCTTTCTTTAAACCTTATTCATTAAATATGAAATGCATTTAAGGCATTAAATGCAAAAAGTCTTTCATCAAACTTTGCATTGTTGATATTCTAATTCAAAAAATTGATGGTTACTTTATAAAGGTTTGAAATGTAGTTGTTTAAGTTGTGGTTGATTACTTAATTACTCACCTTTTGTTCTATACTCTCGACTTTAATATTTTACTTTTTTTAAATACACGTCTTTAAATGCGTCGGCCGAGGAGCGTGCGGAGATTTTTGAGTTGGTTAATCATTTGGAAGCGGTTAATCCGACTAAGGCGCCTACTGATGCTGTTGACCTGCTTGATGGCAACTGGATTCTACTGTAAGTATACATGCATAGTTTGGGGACTATGTGGTAGCCCCGTATCGCGCGGGCACACTTCTAGTAATTATTAATATGATTACAAACTTACTTTTTGCATATAGATGAGTTGAGATATTGCATATAGATGAGTTGAGATAAATGAATTCTGCTACCCTTAACTCCTTAAGTTACTTTAGAAATGTCTAAATGTAAGCCGAGATGGATTTTATGTGCAAGTTACTAGTGGAAATCAAGCGTTTTTTGTTCTACTGCACGCCGCTTAACTTGTATTTCTGCGACCGTCGGATTTTTCCTTGACCATCTCAAAATGTTCATCCAACGAAGTTTGAACCTCGCAATCACTAGGCATTTTGGTGACGGTTACTCTACACGACCTGCATATATTCTTCTTTTATTAATGGAAAATTATGCCTTTTTGTTCTTTTGTATCCCTCTATATGATTTAAGACATATGGAATTTTTCCTTTTTATCAGCAACCATTCAGATAAACACTAGGTCACAGTCGAAATTGGCAAAGCTAGATATTTTTATCACTCAGTAAAAGATATTCGATCCTTTTGTAGCTATATTATTCTTCATCCCACGCACATCACGTTGTACTAGCTTAACAACTCTTCTATATATACAAGTTCTCACCTTGTAACACAACAAGCTAGCTCACTAGCTTGCACTAAAACCATGGACTCTTCATCATCTTTCTCTACTTCATGCTCATTTTCAACCGACCTCGACCTAGCAAAATGGGTGGACAGCTTGAGAAAATCCATCGAGGACGACCAAGAAGAAGCCTCCAACACCGACGTCTGCATCTTCACCGTGCCCAAAACCCTTCTAGACACCGATCCTGACTCCTACATACCACAACAAGTAGCCTTAGGCCCATTCCATCAATGGCGCCAACATGTCTATGACATGCAAAAGTACAAGCTTGCCGCAGCCAAAAATGCACAAAAACAAAGAAATGTTAAGTTTGGGCGTATTGTTGAGTTGATAAAGGAAAATGATGAAGCTCGGATCCGTGCTTCTTACCATAAGTTCCTTGACATCGACGGGGATGCATTAGCTTGGATGATGGCAGTTGACATGGCGTTTTTGCTTGAGTTTCTTCAGGTATATTTTTCCTTGATCTTATAGAAGAATATGTAGATCTTTTTAATAAAGATGTTATAGAAGAATATGTAGATCTTTTTATATATCCTCTAGTGTTGTTTGATAGTAGCTCTTATAACTTATAAGTGTGAACTCTTTTACAGTTATATAAACAAATTATTTTGGCATACTTATAAGCATGTAGCTCTTGTAGTGTTCTATTATAGATTTTGTGTCTTGATCCCTTACTCAGGTTTATTACGTGAGAGAACAAGGCCAGACGTTGGAGCTTGCTTCAAGATTGTCAAGTGTGGTTGACGTTTCTGGGAAGAAATTATCACACATGACGATTCTTAGGGACGTGATAAAGCTTGAGAACCAGATTCCATTGTTTTTGGTAAAGACGATGTTGGAGCATCAAAAAAATGAGAAATCAGCTAAGGAAACATTGCAAATCATGCTTATGGGATTGTACCGTGAGCTTTCACCTTTCCAATATCGACATCAGTCCCCAAATGTTGACATCGACGATTGTGATCACATACTCGACTTTTTGTACCACATGACCATCCCCAATCCCAAGGAGCTAGGCATCGTTGACGATTTCACTGAGACTGGTGAGGAAACCACGAATTTCGAACGTAGTATGCACTATTATTAACATTTCCTCCCCAAAATTTACGCTCCAATAATGTTTTACATATCATTTTTGTTAAACTGAAAAACACTATAAATCTATTCTCAGAATAAACATATTTATACAAAACTACTGATTGATTGAGTCTACATATTTGTTACTATACACAGTTAAGTGTAAAGAAAGGGTTGGTCAAAATAATACATGAAGAAATTGGTTTAATCTTCAGTTAGAAGTATAAAGAAATTGATTGGCTTCATTTTTTTTATTTTTTTATTTTATTTATTTATTATTATTATTATTATTATTTTTTTTAAATTTCTACAGGTTTAGTTTTCAAAATTTTGAAAATACCTTACAGTTTGGTGTTATTTCTAAATGTTAAGTATGATAACTTTTACATGTTTATAAGCATGTAAAGATTATTGTTTGGCTTACATGTAGGTAATATCCCCGAGACCTATGTTGATGTCCCTGAAGCCCAAAGTGAATATGCCCGAGGAAAAGAACAATCATCCAAGAAACCGAGTCTTGTTAAACGGTTTCTTGATCACATATGGAGGATTATCAAGAAAACGTACTCCGGTTTTAAAAGATTTGTCAAGATTGTTATGTTTTCTAGAGCGGTTATCCTCGTATTGAAATTACCATGGAAGATTATATCCAGTCTTCCTATACTAAAACAACTTAAAGATCCAATAGAAAATATGCTAGCAAATTTCCGAGATGAAACAAAGGAAAAATTGGACGATGAAAGCAATGAATCCAACCCTCCAATAATTGAAGAAATCACAATCCCTTCGGTCACAGAAATGGTGAATGCTGGGATACGTTTCATACCCGTGAATGGCACAATTTCTAAAATTCGTTTTAATGTCAAAACAAGCACTCTTTACCTACCCGTTGTTCATTTGGACGTGAACACGGAGGTGTATTTGAGAAACTTGGTAGCTTATGAAGCTTGTGTGGCGTCCGGACCATTAGTCATGGCTCGTTACACTGAATTAATGAACGGGATTATTGACACCAAAGAAGATGCTAAGTATTTGATGGATCGCAAGATAGTTTTGAACCATTTAAAGAGTGATCAAGAGGTTGCTGATTTGTGGAATGGGATGAGCAAAAGTGTGAAAATGACGAAAGTGCCCTATATGGATAAAGTGATCGAAGAAGTGAACAAAAGGTATAATAGGACATGGAAGGTAAAAGTGGCAAAGTTTATGGCCACATATGTTTTTGGATCTTGGAAGTTTTTGACATTGTTTTCTGCAGTGTTTATGCTGTTCTTATCGACCGTTCAGACCGTTTGCTCGATTTACAGTTGTGCTCGTGTGTTCAAACAACTTCCAAAGCTTGATCATCTCGAGTGAGTGAATGTTAAAGCATGTTGTAAGGTTATACTGAGACAAGAATATTGGTATTGTAGTATTGTGAAACAAAAATGATATGTATAACAAACTATGTGAGTGAAGATAATATGATAAGTGTGTCAAAAAAGACTTGTCTTTGTCTAAAACAAGTTTCTTCATAAAACACTTCTTATGATAAATATATATATGAGTCGACGTTTTTTTTTTGAACGGCGGGTTAGTTTGTTAGTTGTTGGCTCGAGTTAGTGTCGCATCCTCGGGCAGAGATACCAACCACGAGCCTCTCCCTAGGGGATAACCCCACTCCTATTCCCGATTCGCCTAAGGGGAAAATCCCAAATTCTAGTCCCTTGCGGGATTCGAACCTGGGCAACAACCCCTCCCAAGCTCCAAGGTGAAGCCAAATGTATGTCCATGAAGTGTTGTATGTAGATTAGGACGAGGTGTTAATCCGTGTATTGTTGTGTGAAGATTAGGACAAAGTAGAAGTCCGTGAAGTGTTGTGTGAAGACTTGGATTGTGTGAAAATCCAAGTGGACGAGGTGTATATCTGTGTAGGGTTGTGTATTGGTGTGTAGATTGGTTCTAGCTAGGATTAGCACTCGACATTCCGCTTAATGTCGTAAATTGATGTAAGCGAAGGTGTACGTTTTTCTCCGCCTGAAGGGAATTTGTTGACATAGTGATTTTGAAATCTCGAGCATGATACTCGAGGAATGGAGTAGGGCAAAGAGCGAGCTTCGTAGCCGAACCACTATAAATCTCCGTGTCTTATTTTGGTTGTTCTATCCTGTTATCTTTCCTTCATTCATATATTGTTTTCTCTATGCATATCTATTGTGTTTATATTTATTGTTGATTGATATCACACATAACTTTGAATCAAACGATTTTCAAAAAGAATTAAAAGCTTTAAAAAGTTTTAAAACGTAATTAAAAATGGTGGACTATTCAACCCACCTTCTAGTTTCTACAGAACTCTAACTTGACCAGCAGCAACCAAATCCCCAACAAAGTGAATATCAATATCTATATGCTTCGTACGTTGATGCTGAACCGGATTAGATGATAGATATATAACACTGACATTATCACAGTAAACAAGCGTAGCAGAAGACAAAGGAGTATGCAGCTCTTGTAGCAAATTCCTCAACCAACAGTTCTCAGCAACAATATTGGCAACACCACGATACTCTGCTTCTGCACTAGAGCGAGAAAGCGTCGGTTGACGCTTAGAAGACAAATCAGTAGCAAAGCAAATAACAAATTTGTTGATGAAGACATCCACAGCAAGTGGAGATTAATCTTCATCATTTGGCATCAACAAACGCAAAGAAACAAAAATAAAAGCAAAGCATAGAATTAATTATTTTTATTTATTTATTATTTCTTATTTATTAATTTCTTTGGAAAATGGATAAATGTTGGCAGCTAGGGTTTGACGGTGTGACATAGAAGAGGCGACTCAACTTAGCCACCTAGGTCTGAGGATCAGACCCACTTCGATCCAATGTTAAACATTGAAAACCCGTATTGAGGCACAATATATATAGGTAACCCTAGAAACCCTATACCCACAAACGGGCTTGGGCTTATATATCATATATGTTTGTCATTCCTGCCTGTTGTATCTTCAATCTTGTTCCTTGTGTTATAAGCGGTTCTGAGTTTGTTGTTCGTTGGTTTGGCGTATTATTGCCTAAAGGCTCTCGTAAGCAGGATCATTTCCTTGTTCATGTCATTCATAATTGGGTCATGCTCATCATCACCAAGACCTCTTTCATCTTGTCATTGTCAGAACCTGATACAATTGATGATACCTATACCTTAGCTTTGCTCGTAGAAATGAGTGTGATTTGTTCGATTGTGTTAGGGATTGTCTTCTCTGCTTTCTTTGCTTGAATCTCAGCTTTAAATCCATTTGCCTCTTGTTGGTTCTCCTTTAATATGTCAAATATCTTGTTGAATCAAGTGTATGCAAGTCTTTGGTTTGCTTGACGATAGTGACATACCGTTTCCATTCAGGATGGAGGTTAAGGACAAACTTGATGTTTTCATCGATCTTCATCTTGCCCAATTTGTTTCTGTTCAGCTCATTTATCAACTTGGTGAACTTAGTTAGTATGATTCCAGACTCTCACACTCAACTGATGTGAATTCCTTATAGCTGCATAAAATGTGCAATTCTTTCTCTTGAAGTCCCACATTAGTTCCTTGCATTTGTCTTTCAATAGCAAACCACATCTCATGTGCACTTGAGCAGCTATCAAAATTAGATTATATGTCATTGTTTAACCCAAGCAAGATGATGTTGATTGCTTGTTTGTTTGCCTTTATATTCAAATCAACATAAGTCTGCATCCGTATATGTGCAATAGTAGGAGGATCAGAATCGGGATTCCCCAACACATTGATCTCTTTGAATATAAAAGGGCCATTGAGTATTGAGTTGAGAAGTTGTTCACAATTTGGTTTCTCGTCTATGAACCTCATCATACAAGAAAACTGTTGTACATAACTACCCATGTAGAGTATTGGAGGGCGGTTTTCAGAACCTATGGCGATGACAACATTTTGATTTGAAGTAGACATGATTATTGTATGTGATAAGTAAACCTTGATAATGGATCTATTATGAATACGAAGTGTGTTTTTAGTTATCTTTGTTAAAGAGTGAGGTTATCTCGCTTTTGTGATGAACTATTGAGGTTGTTGTATCTTGGTCGCTAATCTAAATTTGGACAGATTTTCGTTTAAAAACTATAAGAGAGGATCGATTTACACTAGAACCTAGATAGTATAAAATTAACACGAGATAAAAACCGAGGTATTAACTTATTTCAGAACCAAGTATGCAAGTGGTGGAATTTCCAAGGGTGACATGGACCAAAATAGTTTGACAAAAGACCGAGCTATCCACCGGGATACTAATCTCGGTAAAAAGTACCACGTTAGTAGAGAAAAAAGTGCTTTTGGACCACCAAGGTACTAGCTAAAAACTTAAACTTTTTAAAAAATCGACCTAATCTTTAGTTTTGATGTTACTAACCCAATTACAAACCGATAGAATCAAACCAAAACCCATTTAAATGATTTCAAATGTAAGAGTTTTGAATTTTATCCATAAAATCTTTAGTTACGATTTCGAGATCTATCTAAGGTTTGAGTCGTAACTCGTAAGTTTAAAATAGGTTTTAAAAACAATTTTAATAGTGGTTTTTGAAAAGATTTCACTCTATAATCATGTGTTGGCTTTGATAACAATTGTAGGTCATAATAATATCAAGATCCAAGCCACACAATCAAAGATATGAAGTTTAGATAGAAAGACAAGAGATAGAAAAATGGGAAACTCTTATTACTTTCAATGTGGAACCGAGGTACATATGAATAGAATTCCCACCTCCTCATGTTGTCATGAGGGGGATATTTATACAACAAAATACCTAGTCTTGACTAGTTGACTAAGTTTATACTTATTACAAAACGACCCTTATACTATATGAGGTATGGCCATCACCTCAAAAGCCAGCATTCACTTAGATTTGTGGACTTCTCCACTTCCGAGTCTTGGTGGTTTTAAATACTATGTGTTATTTTTGGATCATTATTCACATTATTTATGGGTGTTTCCATTGTGTTATAAAAGTGATGCTTTTGCTAGATTTGTTCAATTTCAAGTATATTAAAACTCATTTTAATAGTGATATAAAAGCCTTTCAATATGATCACGATAGTGAATTTGACAACACCAAGATGCACTAACTTTTCACCTTTAATGGGATTCATATTCATTTTTTTGTCCTAAAACCTCTCAACAAAATGGCAACCCCCAACACATGATACACACCATTAATAATCAAATACGTACTGATGTGGCGTATTGCAACACCGAAGTTTTATAATCCTCCTAGGCATAGTACATAATCGTTGTAGTGTATTATAGACAAGACTCAGAGGATTGATTGTTCTCTAGAGGAATAGTGAGGTAAATTCAAAATGTATGACTATTTAAGGCTAAATGTCGAAAGAAGGTCATTTTTTGGTATTTTTATGTTTTATATGAAAGCAAGTAAAATTTCGGGGTTTAAGAGAGTTTTTTTTATATTACTACTAAACTAAAATGCAATAAAAATAAATAACAATGAAAGTAAAAGTGGTGACAAACTTCTTATAAGAAGGGCAATGTATTTAGTTATTTACCTAGAATTCCATTACTCCCTAGTTATTTTCTCGCTATGTTTACTGAATGTCACTTACTTGTCTAATGCAATGTGGAGTATTCCTTATTATCTATTGCGGGTTGGTCAGTCTCACGTCTATGAACTAGCCTAAATGGGAGATGCATGTCTGAATGTCAATATCCTACCCTATAACTAATTCACAAAATAAATACCCTACTTAATTAATTCCTAAGACATAAGCATTAATTGGACACGTTTAAGTGGACATTTAAGCTACCCATATAGAATCGTAGTCAGTTTTCCAAGTCCTAACGTACAAACCATTGACAAGAGACGATAAACAAGCAATTAATAACTAGGATTCATGTAATCATAAGTAAATACTAATAAGTTTAGCCTAGCATAGTAATAAAGAAACAAGTAAATAAGCAAATCACACAAGTACGCATAAACATGAATGAATAGACAACTTGTCTCAATAATATATGAGGTCTTAGGGCCAAAAAAGCCTACAAAAGCTGTAAAACCGACTAGGGTTCGGTGGTATTCGTTCCTCTAAAGTTACACACACCATAATGAAAACAATGCGATTATACTTATTGATTTTGGGTTGTGATGGCGTCACATTGTAGGTGTGATGTCGTCAGCTCGTCGCTCATTAGGGTTTTGTCTTTTCCACTGCCTTATTGTAACGACGTCACTGTATGCTCATGACGCCGTCAGATGCTTTATGACTCCATCCCATCAAGCTGTCTCCACCGACCAGTCACAGGGAGGTGACGGCGTCACGGATGCCAATCACGTTGATGGAATTGTTGTTTTTCTTCGTTCTTCGTCCAATTGAGCCCAAGACTTGTATCTTTCCAACATATGTTCTTCCAAGTATCTAAAACTCAAAAATAAGCAATTTAGGGTAATATATGATCAAATATGTACGAGTTTCGGGGCTAAATGACCCCTTAAAAATGTATGAAATTACACCTCATCACGCACCTTGCTTTCTCAAGCTAATCTTCCATCACAATTTTAGGTCGAAGAACTTTACATGGCGACTTATTTGCTCAATTTGTTACCATCCCTTCGCCATCAACAACGATACGCCTCATGCTCGCATCTACAAAACCAAACCCAACCTCACCTTTCTTCGAGTTTTTGGGTGCTTATGCTACCCGCATGTTTACACCAATCAAAAGCTCGAACCTCGCTTCACACCCTCCATTTTTCTTAGATACCCCTCAAATCATCGATATCGTTATCATTATCTTCACTCCAAAACAATTATAGTCATTTGTCATGTGACCTTTGATGAAATAATACCAATCTTTAGTTACAGCAATAACAATATGTATTCAATTCCAATTTGTTTTATTTTCTACGAGTTCACTGGCTTCATACAACATTAGTACAATGACAACCTCCGGCGTCGACTTTTTTTTAACCGTGCCGACGTCATGACGTCGGCAACATACCTTCTCGACGTCATGTCGTCGGCAACAACTAGTCGACAGAGCCGCGTCGGCAACGTCCCTACCGACGAATAACGCCGACGACAGTGCGGGACCCACACGATTTTTGGTCAAACGAATTTGGGTGTCCGACATTTTGTTACCGACGTCAGGTCGTCGGTAATGTAATAATTATTTAACGCATTAATTAGATTAACTTAATTTAGTCAACGAAAGTCAAATTTTTGTAAAATGTTGCCGACGACATATAGTCGGTACCGTTTGAAATTAGTCACCACGTGCGTTATTATGCCGACGACTTGTAGTCGGCACGGTTTGAAAATAGTTAATATGTGTGTTATATTGCCGACGTCATATAGTCGGTACTGTTTGAAATTAGTCACCATTTGCGTTATTATGCCGACGCCCTGTAGTCGGCACCGTTTGAAAATAGTTAATATGTGTATTATATTGCCGACGACATGTAGTCGGCAAGAAGTTATACTGCAGCTGCCCTGCCCAGATTTTTGCCGCAAAATTGTGCAACAAAAATCTACCAATTCCAGTTTCATGTCCTGCTCTCATAACAACACATTCCAACACAAAACAATGGCTAAAACGACTATAAAGTTTATAACGGCTAAAACGGTTATATATAACCACTAAACAATTAATAAACTTTACAAAACGGCCATAAACTTTATAACACCCTCAAAATACATTATAAAGTTTACAAAACGGGTGTTATAATCGCTAAACGTAGCTACTATATCTACAAATGTTGCAATATCCTAAGTGTTCAAAGATAATAAGATTGGGGTCGTCCGGACATAGTTCCAAAGACAAAACAACACAAAATAATACCTCTACAGCCCATCGTCGTCATACAGCCCCTCGTCGTCATCCTGATCATCATCAGAACTCCCGCTGCGAGAGCCACTCCCGCTGCCAGATCCACTCTCGCTGCCAGAGCCACTCTCGTCGCCTGAGCCCTTCGCGGGAGCGCCTGCACCGCCTCCAGCTGCATGACGAGAACCACTCTGGCTAATAAACGCCTCCCATGTTGGGTTTGTCGAGACAAAACGTGTCAACAACTCAAGCTGCTTCTCGGTTTTCTTGGCTTTCTTTCTTTCTTTCTCCTTCTCTTTCTTAGCTTCATCCACTATCGTTTTAAATTCATCAATCTTCTCCTGAGCTTCAGCAAGCTTCCTGTCAAGCTCGGACGTACCTATAAACGAAATAATCAAAATTTAAAAACGGTCATTTCAATATATAAGATTATCCAACTTTAAATACCTATAAACGAAATAATCAAAATTTAAAAACGGTCATTTCAATACATAAGATTATCCAACTTTAAATACCTGGTGGAGCTGGAGGCGGCAAGTCTACCCGTGGCCTCTTCAAGAAGGGTACCACCTTGCCGATGCCGGGTATATGGCCACGCTGCTTGCCCCCGATTACCCGAGCAAATATCTCCTCCTCCGTGTGGCACGGCTCGTCTGCCGGCATATCGGATCTAGGCTCCCGTAGTCGGACCATCTCTTCCTGTGTAGTTGAAAAAAAATGAGAAAATTAATATATTAGTCGGGTTAATTACTAGATTATGTTTCAATAAATCACTAAGTGCGTGTTTGGAAAAAATAAATAAATAAATAAATAAATAAATAAATAAATAACGATACTTACAAACCGAGCACGAGCCTCGTCCTGCAACCAAACACCATTCTTGAAGTGGGTGTCAAGATAGGTATCGAACATGGACGGATACCGGTGGTCCTCGCTGTTCTCGAACTGTATAAATATATACACATGCATATAGGATGAAACAAATTAAAATGACTAATCAAACACCATATATATTTTATTTAGTATAAATACTTTTAATTAATATATTATTAAAATTAAATAATCTTATAAAAATAAAATGTGTCTTACATATTCGTGTCGAGATGCGGCAAATGATTTCGAACCGTGGCGGCTGAGAATCTTGTTCTTCTTTCTATTCTCTTTGTTCACAGCCGATCGTGTCTGGGCCTTCTCCGTCATGTAGTGGTCGACATACCAAAAGTTAATAAAAAAAATAAAACGAGGCTCTCACCCTGCTGTTACCCTCGGCTCTCACCCTCGGCTCTCACCTGCTGCTACTGTAACAAGATTTTAATAACAATTTTATTAACAAAATTTAATACCAATTTTATTAACAATAATAATAACAAATTTTAATAACAACAATAATAATAACAAATTTTATTATCAAATTTTTGCTCACCTGCTGCTGCTGCTGCTGTGTCGGAGTGAAGAAGAAGAGAAGTGGGGAAGAAGAAGAATTAAAAAATGGAGGGGGTAGAGGAGAGAATTAAATAATGGAGGGGGTAGAGGAGGAGGTGCACAGTGGTGCGAGTGTCGGAGTGGTGGAGTGGTGTGGTGAGCTGTGGAGTATAATGTGGTTGGGGTGGAGGAGTGGTGGAGGAGTGGCGGAGGAGTGGTGGAGGTGTGGTGGAGGAGTGGTGGAGGATTGGTGGTATAATCGCCGGCAGAGGGGGGGGGATGGTTTTTTGATGGTTCGAAAATTATGAGCAATAATTTTGACCAGATCTGGTTTTGGTATTGCTTTTTATTATCCCGTCGACATGTCGATGGTAATATTACAAGAATTTTTTATATTATTACTCATACCGTCGACATGTCGACGGTAATATTACAATATTTTGTCGTTTGCGTTTGGCGGGACGTATAAAATTTTCACGAAATTTTGGCGGTTTTATTCCCGTCGACATGTCGACGGGAAAATAGCTTTTATTAATAAAAAATGTTTATAATAAATACTTTGTAAAATTACTTTATTATAAATACTTGTATAAAATTACTTTAATATAATTAAAAAAAATTATTTATTATAAATACTTTTATAAAATATTAAAAAATAAGTTTTATAAAATTAATAAACTAAATTTATATAATTGAAAACAATTATTTATTATAAATACTTTTATAAAATTAAAAATATATATATATTTAAAATTAATTACTTATATTATAATTAAAAAAATCATTTATTAAAATATAAAATAAAATAACGAACGAGTCGAGATGCAATGGTTATACATGATATGTAAAACGAACGAGTCGAGATGCAATGGTTATACATGATATGTAAAACGAACGAGTCGAGATGCAATGGTTATACATGATATGTTAAATGAACGAGTCGAGATGCTATGGTTATACATGAGATGTTAAACAAACGAGTCGATATGCAATGGTTATACATGAGATGTTAAACGAACAAGTCGAGATGCAATGGTTATACATGAGATGTTAAACGAACGAGTCGAGATGCAATGGTTATACATGAGATGTTAAACGAACGAGTCGAGATGCAATGGTTATACATGATATGTAAAACGAACGAGTCGAGATGCTATGGTTATACATGAGATGTTAAACGAACGAGTCGAGATGCAATGGTTATACATGAGATGTTAAACGAACGAGTCGAGATGCAATGGTTATACATGAGATGTTAAACGAACGAGTCGAGATGCTATGGTTATACATGAGATGTTAAACGAACGAGTCGAGATGCAATGGTTATACATGAGATGTTAAACAAACAAGTCGAGATGCTATGGTTATACATGAGATGTTAAACGAACGAGTCGAGATGCAATGGTTATACATGAGATGTTAAACGAACGAGTCGAGATGCAATGGTTATACATGAGATGTTAAACGAACAAGTCGAGATGCAATGGTTATACATGAGATGTTAAACGAACGAGTCGAGATGCAATGGTTATACATGAGATGTTAAACAAACGAGTCGAGATGCAATGGTTATACATGAGATGTTAAACGAACGAGTCGAGATGCAATGGTTATACATGATATGTCTCATCTCACTATATCTATCTCTCTACCTAACACCTTATCCTCACAATATAAACACACACACACATACTCATCTCACTATATATCTCTCTCTCTATCTCTCTCTAGCAGTTTCTGTTTTCTGGCGACACCAGCATTTTCCGGCCGCCGGAATCTTTTTCTGGCCACCACCTTTTATCACCTCAACTTGTAGATCGGGCCACACCGGTCACGATTCAACCACTCAACCTCACAACCACAAACATACACTGTTATCATGGTGAAGAAGATGGCAGAATTTGAAGCTTTTCCTTGTCCTTGTGAACGAGGAGACGTGGTTCTGCGAGAATCGTGTAAATCTTACTCCCGTGGTAAACTATACTATGCGTGTCCTTTCTCGCAGGTGAACAATTACATATTTTTTCTTTAAATAATTTGGTTAGTTGTTAAAAATAATAGTTTTTACTCTTTAACAGCCTGGGACGGACGACCATGGATGTAATTTTTTTTATGGAAGGAGGAACGACTCGCCAAAATGATGATCGGTTCTCTGGGAGCTTCAACATCAAGCAGTTCTGGATCTGCTCCAAAAAGGTGCTCAAACTGTCATGAAAAAATCTTAGAATAAACTTGCTGGAGGCACAAAAACAGGTGTTGGAGGCACAAAAACAGGTGTTAGAGACAAAATTAAGGGTGCTGGAGGCAAAACTTGACATGGCAACGTATCCCAACCACGACCACGCATGTCAGTCGGATGCAATACTCCGTGACCTTGTAGGTGACATGGATAAATTTCATATGTGGTACTGTTATCGTTGTTGCTGTTGTTTGCTGTTGTTGTTGATGTTTTTGATGTTTAATAAAATGTTGTTGTTGTTGTTGTTGTTGTTGTTTAATAAAATGTTGTTGTTGTGGAGCAATAATTAGAACTGAATGAGCAATAATTATCAAACACAAAGGCAAACTGTTTATTTAAAACAAGCAAGAGTTCTTAACCACATGCATTTTCATACAGACTCAAACTAAACAACTCGACAACCAAACTAAACAACTCAACAACCAAAGGAAACAACTCAAACTAAACAACTCGACAACCAAACAAAACAACTCAAACTAAACAACTCGACAAACAAACGAAACAACTCAAACTAAACAACTCGACAACCAAACGAAACAACTCAAACTAAACAACTCGACAACTAAAACAACAGATCAAACGAAACAACCCGTTTATTTTTTTTTGCGGCTACTTCCCGCTTTACTCGAACTCGCACCATCTTTTCCCTTCCTTGCTCTCATTTCCTTGATATGTGCAAACGTAGCTTCAAGATTTGTGATCCGATTTACCAGATTATCAAGTTTTGTTTCCAACGTACTTTCAGCTTCGTCGTCACCTCCAACAGCAACAACTTGAGCTTCAGCAGCATCTAGCTCGTCCATGTACTCTTTGTAGTACGGCTTTTTCCTACACCATTCGATAATCTTGTCTCTCATCCACGGTTCAGCATCCTTAAAATCATCATATTCCTCATAAACTGAATGACCAAAAGTTAACATAACTTCATTAAAGAGGAGCTCGTGTGACAAGATTTTTGAGTACTCCTCTTCAACTGTGCAACCACGCCAAGTCATGTGTGTATTGTAAGAATTGACGATTGAATTATTTGTGAGATGTGTAAAATGAGACGGAAATAATTTTGTGAAAATGTATATGTAGATGTGTAAAATGAGACGGAAATGATTTTGTGAGAATGTATATAGGTAAAAAATGAGACGGGAATATATTTGTTAGGTTATATATAGCCTGAATTTTGGGAGAGATATTCCCGTCGACATGTCGACGGGAAAAAACGTGGGAAAATTCCCGCCCAATTATTGGCTATAATGTACACGCGGTTAAAATAAGTGCCGACGTCTTGTCGTCGGCGTCGTTAAGGCGGGAAAAAACCCCGCCCAATTATTCGCTATAATTCACTAAAGGAAAAAACCAAAATTTTGACTCAAATTGTTGCCGACGTCATGTCGTCGGCGTTTTTAAACTAGGGGGCTATTAATTATTAATCATTGGTTAATCCCACGCTAACCACAATTATTTGTGTATTTATATATCACCGACGACATGACGTCGGCACGTGTTTTGGCGGTCAAATTCCCGCCTTTTTTTTCACCAGGTTTATCAATAGTCAAACATGTTGTTATTATACCGACGACATGGCGTCGGTATAATTCTAGATTAAAAATTCAACGCAGCCTTGCTTGGGTCAAGCCAGTTTTTTGTCGTTTAGCGTATGGTGCCGACGACATTGAGTCGTCGGCATTGCGCTCGTCGCCTGTTCTCCTGATTCTTGTAGTGCAATGCGAATGACCCTATGGATATAGATGAGTTATTTTAGATTTTGGCACATCTAAAGTTAACGCTAATTTTCCAAAGCGACTCATGAATATATTGGTTAATGAATTCTGCTACCCTTAAGTTACTTTAGAAATGTATTACATGTCAATCGATAAGGATTCATGTTCAAATTACACGTAAAAGTCAACGTTTTTTTGGGTCTAGTGTACAGCATTTAGCTGGTATTATTGTGGCCGTCGGCCTTTTCCCTAATCATCTTAAAATTTTCTTTTGTATCCCTTTTTATGATTTAAGACATATATGGAATCTTTCCTTTTTTATTAGCAACCATTCAAATGTCGAAATTGACAAAATAAGCAAGTATACTTTTATCATTCGATAAAAGATAAATATTCGATTCTTTTGTAGCTATCATTCTTCATCTATCCTACGCACATCAGATTGTACTGGCATGACAGCTCTTCTATATATGCAAGTTCTCACCTTGTAACACAACAAGCTAGCTCACTTGCATCAAAACCATGGACTCTTCATCATCTTTCTCTACTTCATGCTCATTTTCAACCGACCTCGACCTAGCAAAATGGGTCGACAGCTTGAGAAAATCCATTAATGACGACCAAGAAGAAGCCTCCAACACCGACGTTTGCATCTTCACTGTGCCCAAAATCCTTCTAGACACCGATCCTGACTCCTACATCCCTGAACAAGTAGCCTTAGGCCCATACCATCAATGGCGCCAACATGTCTATGACATGCAAAAGTACAAGCTTGCCGCAGCCAAAAAAGCACAAAAACAAAGAAATGTTAAGTTTGAGCGTATTGTTGAATTGATAAAGGAAAATGATGAAGCTCGGATTCGTGCTTCTTACCATAAGTTCCTTGATATTGATGGGAATGCACTAGCTTGGATGATGGCGGTTGACATGTCGTTTTTGCTTGAGTTTCTTCAGGTATATATATATATGTCCCCGATCACAATTATTTTTCGTCCTGAATAACAATGTTATAAAAGAACATGTAGATATATTTATATATCTTCTAGTGTTGTTTGATAGTAGGTCTTATAACTTATAACTTATAAATGCGATCTCTATTATATTACACTTATATAAACATATTATTTTGGCATACTTATAAGTGTGTAGCTCTTGTAATGTTATTACTATAGATTTTGTGGCTTGATCCCTTACTCAGGTTTATTACATGAGAGAACAAGGCCAGAAGTTGGAGCTTGCTTCAAGATTGTCAAGTGTGGTTGATGTTTCTGGGAAGAAATTGTCACACATGACGATTCTTAGGGACTTGATAAAGCTCGAGAACCAGATTCCATTGTTTTTGGTACAGACAATGTTAAAGCATCAACATACTGAAAAACCAGCTAAGGAAACACTGCAAATCATGCTTATGGGATTGTACCGTGAGCTTTCACCTTTCCATTACCGACGTCAGTCCCCAAATGTTGACATCAACAATTGTGATCACATACTCGACTTTTTGTACCACATGACCATCCCCACTCCCGAGGAACTTGGGATCGTTGACGAGGAAAATGAGACTGGTGGTAGAACCAGAAATTTAAGTAAGCCCTAGGCCTATCTACCGTAAAGATACTATATTGACTTACTTACAAATCACTAACAGTTGAGTATAAAGAATAAGGTCTAATCTTGACCCTTCAAGTTTAAACACATCAATTATCTTCATTAATTTTTATTTATACAAAATCATAAGTACAATTTATGTTACACATGCGTAAGCTTGGTAGTTGTTATGTCAAACGTTTATATGTTTAATTATTTTTACATGTTCATAAGTATGATTAAGATTATATATTGTTTGGCTTAAATATAGGCATGCCCAAGCTCCCTGATGAGACAATGATTCATGTTGATATCACCGAAGCCCAAGGTGGAGATGTCCGAGGAAAAGAACAGTCATTCAAGAAACCGAGTCATGTCAAATGGTTACTTGATCAGACTTGGAGGACTATCAAGAAAACATATTCCGGCTTCAAAAGATTTGTCAAGGTTATTATGTTTTCTAGAGCGGTTATCCTCGTATTGAAAGTACCATGGAAGATTATATCTAGTCTTCCTGTACTTCAACTCCTCAAAGATCCTATAGAAAATATGTTAGCAAATTTCCAAGATGAAACAAATGAAAAATTGGACGATGAAAGCAATGAAACGAACCCTCCATTAATTGAAGAAATCACAAACCCTTCGGTCACAGAAATGATGAATGCTGGGATACATTTCATACCCGTGAAAAATGGCACAATTTCTGCAATTCGTTTTGATGTCAAAACAAGCACTCTTTACCTACCCGTTGTTCATTTGGATGTGAACACGGAGGTGTATTTGAGAAACTTGGTAGCTTATGAAGCTTGTGTGGCGTCCAGACCATTAGTCATGGCTCGTTACACTGAATTAATGAACGGGATTATTGACACCGAAGAAGATGCTAAGTATTTGATGGATCGCAAGATAGTTTTTAACCATTTAAAGAGTGATCAAGAGGTTGCTGATTTGTGGAATGGGATGAGCAAATGTGTGAAAATGACGAAAGTGCCCTATATGGATAAAGTGATCGAAGAAGTGAACAAAAGCTATAATAGGACATGGAGGGTAAAATTGGCAAGGTTTATGGCCACGTATGTTTTTGGATCTTGGAAGTTTTTGACATTGTTTTCTGCAGTGTTTATGCTGTTCTTATCGACCATTCAGACCTTTTGCTCGATTTACAGTTGCGCTCGTGTGTTCAAACAACTTCCAAAGCTTGATCATCCTGAGTGAGTGAATGTTAGTGTTTGTGTGTGCAAAGTAAAGCATCTTGTAAGGTTATAGTGCGTAAAGAATATTGGTATTGTAGTATTGTGAAATGAAAATGATATGGATAACAAACTATGTGAGTGAAGATAATATGATATGTGTGTCAAAATAGACTTGTCTTTGTCTTAAACAAGTTTCTTCATAAAACACTTCTTATGATAAACATATATATAAATCTAGATAGAGATGAAACCACATCTACATACTTGAAGAATAATCCCATTCATTAACTCGGTGACACGGTGTTACAAGTCAAGACCAGCGGTCCACAATCATTGCATACTTCGTATGCTACCAAGTTTCGCAACACGAGATCTGTATTAACATCAAAACTAAGAATGGGTAGAAAGAATGTAGACAAGTTATCATCAACACAAAGAGTGAAAATTCCGCCTGATGAGGGAGAGAATCTTATCCCGGCTTTAACAAGATTAGTAACCGAAGGGATTGATATTTCCTCCATTAATGGAGTTTTTCGAAGACTAATTACATTCGATACTTGTTTATCTCCCTCATTACATGCACTTTCTTTCAATATTCTTACAGTGGGTAAGTTCAAAATTACCATGGAAGGGAATTTTATTATGAGCTCGACGGTTTCTGAAAATAACAATCTTTTGATAAAGATCGTTATGCTCTCAATGATACGTTTTAATTTGTTTTTTATTTTCTTGCACTTGTTCTTGATTATCACCTTTATGAATCATTTCATAACATTGTTCTATGGAGTTGGGATCAACGATCATGTGGTATGGAAACCCTAATACGTACATGTGTGCAATCTTCACTGGATGGAATATTGTTCTCATGGTCCAAAACCCCAAAGGGCGAAAGCTCTTTATACAACCCTAACAACATTATGGCTAAAGATGTTTTAGCATATTCTGAAGAACTAAATAGGAATTTAACTTCCAACATCTTTTCCAAAAGGAAAATAGGAATTTGATTCTCTAACATACGGACATCTCTAAGAATTGCATTATGAGCAAATTATTTTTGACATGAAAAGTAAACAAGGTGTGACTTTCTTAATGCTCTTGTGATTGATCTTTTTCCGATAGTGTAAACATCTAGAAACTCAAGTAAGAATGAAACATCAATTGCCATAATCCAAGCCTGAGTTTCTCCATCATAATGTAGATACTTATGATAACAAGCTCGGATTTTTGGCTCGCAAATGGCTGATTGGTCAACAAGATGTTCAAACTTTAGACCATTATCCTGTAGTTGTTTTCGACATCTTTTGGCAGCTGAAAGCTTATATCTATCAATCCCATAGCTAGATCTCAGGTCGCCAATGGTGGCGAGGGTGTAGGGCTACTTGTTGTGGGATGTAACATTCGGGTTTTGTGGACATTAGGCCCTTTGGTACGTTGAAATTGGATTTTGGTTTAAATTCATGATAGAATGTTTATGGAAGTCTAATGTAGAAAAATTCATCTAGTAGTCATTAGAAGGAACTTGCTTAACCACTATTTCTGATTTAATATCAGTTTAATGGAAGTGGTAACGTTTCTTATTTTTCTTGTATCAATACTTATGGTATAAGTAAATTTAACCTAACTAGTATATATATGGATCAATAAATTAGGCACAAAAACTGATAACATATATGAACACTAAACATATACAGTAGTAATTAACAAAAATGTGGTGTTTATCATAAGTTGCAAGTACATAGCTACAGCCTACAAGCTACTTGGTTTTGAATTGAGAATAGTTAATGAAATGCATGGATTGCACCATATAAGTGATTTGAGTCTTTGACAAACAAAAGGCCCAAACTAAATTCAGTCATATTAATAATCAGCCCAACACATTTGTTGAGTGCCAACTAAAAAATGAGTATTTTGCTTGGTGCGTTTGACGTTGAAAAATGAGGTTTTTCAGAAAACTCTCCACAAAAAATGCGTGTTGTCTAATTTATTTTTATGTTGAAAGCAGAAAATAGTTTAAAAACTTGACGACATTTTTTAGTTAATTGCATAAATCATCTCTGAACTTTGGCCAAAATGCACGTTTTGTCCCAACCATTTCGAAAATGCAAGAAAAATTTTTGAGCAAAATTCCATCCCTGGTTGAGACGAAACGTGCAATTTGACGCTTTTAAAACATGCAATTTTCGTCTCAACTAGGGACAAAAAATTGCTCAAAGGTTTTCCACATGGATGATTTCTGCACTTTCAAAATAGTTGGGACCAAACATTCAATTTGGCCGAAGTTCTTTTTAACTATATAATAAAGGACTAACTAACCAAGTAATAAAAGGTAAAAAAAACACAATTTTTTAAGAGTGCCCACATTTAGAAAAATCTAAACTTTCCAAAAAAACATTAACCAAAATTTCATCGATATCTCATGACACTGGAACCTCTAGTTCCGCCCGTGACACCCATGGGCGTAGATAAAAGGGAGGCACAAGGGGCAGGTGCCCTTCTAGTGAAAAAAATTGTAGTGTAAATTTTTGAAAATGTTTGGCTTTTTTCGTAATTTGCAACTTTAAGTACCAATTTATAGTGTAGTTTTTAAAATTTATTAAAGTGTGCCCCTCGACAAAAAATTTCTATCTCCGCCCCTGATGACACCACGAGCAAGAATGAAAAATACAAAACTCTAAAACTAATACGGCTAATTTAAGTCCAAAACCAAATATCAAACATCTTATTTAGTAGCTATCAATTACCCACTGGGAACCAGCATGGGTTTATTGTTTTGATTTTTCTAATAAATTCTCAAGTGGTCTACTTTAAAGAGCATTTAGAATTGGTAAAATTCCATAAATACCCCATAAGTACAATGATCTCCACCCTAAATAACTCACAAAATCTTGTTTTCTTCAAATACCTTAACGGGAGAAGGTCGCCTCTAAAATTTGGGTGGATAGTGTAATCTAGTAACATGTGTCCCTATACATGGTCCCATCTTGTACCTTCATGGTACAACTATCAAAGTGTACTTCTTGGGCGACTGGGACCCACATTTCTTGGGCGACTTATGTTTTTTGTCTTTTTGTAAAAAAGTAGTAACTACATTTTTGGTCCTTGTAATTTAATTGTTATTTCATTGTTTGTCAACTTTTCAAATTCACATAAACACAAAATACATGAACATAAATACAAGAATAAAAAATGAAATGAAGGATGTATACGTTCACAAACATCGTAACAGTATCTTTTGATGTGAATAAAAAAAGGCACCAGATCCATCAGTCTTTCTTTTTTTCTTTTCTTCCAATGTATTCTCCTTTCTTCCAAAATTAGTTTCTCCAAATCAAAATTCAATCTTTATTTTTTTTTCTTCAAGATCCGGCCATTAAATCTTTACCAACCACGAAATAAACATGGACTTACATGTGAGTAAACTGTAAGACTTGACTTGATACACTTGTTTAAAGATCTCAGTTTCAAGATCCGAAATAAACTCGAAATAAACATGGACTTACAGTTTCGTGGCAACAACCACCAACCATGTATCTGGCCGGATCTTGACCAGATCCGGTCGAATGAATCTACTGGTGTTGGTTTCGTGGTGGTTGCGATGAGGGTTTGGTGGTGGTGGCGATGGAGGGTTTGGATCTTTATAGGTTTTAGTGGTGGTGGCGATGGAGTTATGGTGGTGGATCTTTATAGGTTTTGGTGGTGGTGGCGATGGAGTTATGGTGGTGGATCTTTATAGGTTTTGTTGGTGGTGGCGATGGAGTATTGGTGGTGTTTGGATCTTGATAAAAATAACAATGAAACTCAGGTTTGTCAAATTATGTGGGTTGGATGGTATGATAAAAGAAAGATTAGTTGTGAAAGGAAGAGTAAAAGATTAGTTGGTGATTTTGAGAATGTGATTTTCAAAAGTTTTAGACAAAAATGAAATACCAAGTAAACCACAAGGGCCAAAAATGTAATTAACTCTATTATTAAATTTTTTACAAAAAGACAAAAAACACAAGTCGCCCAAAAAATGTGGTCCCAGTCACCCAAAAAAGTACCTGTATAAACTAATACTATGTAAGTACATGGTAGAGACATATATAGGGACACTTGTCACTATATTAACACATCCGTCCAAATTTTAGAGGCGACCTTCTCCTCTTGAGGTATTTGGAGAAAACAAAATTTTGTGAGTTATTTAGGGTGGAGACCATTGTACTTATGGGGTATTTATGGAATTTTCCCTTTTAGAATTTTCGTACCAAATTATTCGCAGAAAAATGTCAAATGAATTGTCCTATGCTTTCGTCATCATGCCTCGACTGTATCTCTCTCATACTAATTTTCGTACTTTCCATCTTTAGATCCCCGTGTCACGTTTCATTTAGTGATGCTTTAGTCTTTTAGATTTGTTTTAAACAAAATAAATAATGATAAAAAAAATTATCTAACTTGTCAAAAATTGTGATTGTATATGTACTGTATTCTATTAAAATTTTGACCTGTGTCATTTGTGTGTATTATTTAATTTTTTCAACGATTTTGCACTTCCGTTGTCAAAACTAAATAATAAAGTACACACAAAGTTTGAATTTTTAATAGGGTACATACAACCATAATTTTTTTTTTTTTTTTTTTTTTTTGAACGAAATTAAAGAAAAAAACTCTCTAGCAAGGAGCTAGAAGAGGGAATACAAAGGATTGTTTAGCCAAGAGTTCCAACAATGAGCTTTACGACCTCTATTTTTAAGCTAAGAAAAAGAAAAGATACGAATATTATCGAATATGTCACTTTTCTTCATAGGTTGAGAATTAAAAGTGACACTATTACGATACCGCCACAATAGCCACAAAGAAGCCGCGGTAATGACATACACACGATCTTTAGAATCCTTTGAAGCTCTCCAATCGTCGATCCATTGTAACCATTCGTAGCAAGAAGAGAAAGAAGGCATATTAACATCAATCCACACGCGAATAAGCCTCCATAAATTGATAGCCGTATCACAACCAAAGAAGATGTGATCATTAGATTCCAAACCCACATTGCAAGAAGGACATGTAATAGACATAATCTCTAAACCCCGCGAGGATAAATTTAAACGATTCGGCAATCTATCCAAAACAAGACGCCAAATGAAAATATTTACCTTTCGAGGCAATAACTTAGACCACCTAGTAATTGGGCTTAGAGACGGGAGGAGGCAGTTATCAACATGAAGTCTCATATCAAGCACAGAGAAAACACCATCATGAGCAATGTTCCATTGCCAAGAGTCCGGAAAACTGCTTATATTAACGTGACCTATTTCTGAAATCATAGCCTCCAAAGCTTCTTCATTTCGACTTCCTAAGCTTTGCCTATTCCAATTCCAAGACCAATTATTATTAGAGATCTGCTCCGATAATAAGCAATTTGCATTTGAATCCAAGTGAAACAATCTGTTATATCTTAAATTCAAAGGCCCATTTCCAACCCAATTATCCTTCCAAAAATGAATAGACGAACCATTACCCACCTTATGTTGTAACGTGTGTAACGGAATGATCTCTCTAGCATGTAACATGGAATGCGTGGCTACGATGTTCGCCCATGTACCTTTACTTTTGCACCCTTTCAAATCAAAACCTGCATCAACCCCATGAATAGCTTTTATCACACGAGCCCAAAGAGAATCCAGATTATTAACGAACTGCCATCTCCATTTTTGGAGGAGAGCGAGATTAAATGCTTTCAAACTCCCGATACCTAAACCACCTTTATCAAAAGAGGCCAAAATATTATCTCATTTAATCCACGCCATCTTCTTCTGATCCCCACTACTACCCCAAAATAAAGAGGCCCGAATAGATTCTAAAGTTTTGAGAACATAATCCGGGCATTTGAAAATTGACATATAGTATATTCCAAGGCTCCCTAACACTGCTTTGATCAAATGTTAAATGACCGCTAATTGACAACAAATTTGCTTTCCATGTTGAGAGTTCAACACGAAAACGATCAATCATAAGCTGCCAATTTTCTATCAAATTCATATTAGAACCAATCGGCAATCCAAGATAAGTAAACGGTACACTACCTGATGCACAGCTGGTGGCATGAGCCATGCCTGTGATTTCATCTGAAGGCACTCCGATCCCATACACATTTGATTTTTCTATATTAAGTTTGAGACCCGATGCAAGATAAAAAACCTGCAACACCCGAATTATATTGTCCATGTCTTGTCTATTCCATTCGGATAAAATAACGACATCGTCTGCGTAAAAAAGATGGGATATATTCAATCCCGAATCACCCACCATTGTCCCACGAATAAGACCTGTATCAACCGCTTCTTTTAACGCTAGATGAAGGCCTTCCATAATAATTATGAACAAGAACGGGCTTAAAGGATCACCCTGTCTTAAGCCACGTTTGATAGGAAAATCAAAAGACGGGCTCCCATTGACAAGAACAAAAGATCTCGTCGATTGCAAACACAATTGAATCCAACGCCTCCATTTAATTCCAAACCCAAGACTCGTTAACATATGGTCAAGGAACTTCCAACTTACGGTGTCATAAGCTTTTTTAAAATCAACTTTAAACATCATAAGTTTTTGGTTACTCATTTTGTACCATGTGATTACCTCACTTAGCATAATTGGACCGTCGAGAATTTGCCTACCCGAGATGAACGCCGATTGCTCATGACTTACCACTTTATCAACAACTTTCGCTAACCTGTTGGCTAAGATCTTTGCTATGATTTTGTATTGCATGCCGATTAGAGAAATTGGACAAAAGTCCTTTACATTTATCGGGTTAGCTACCTTCAGGATAAGAGTAATAAAGGACGAGTTTGCACCCTTAAGCATCATGAAGGAGTCGAAAAAATTCCTCACATCAGCTTCAACATCATGTTTGAATAACTCCCAATATGTCTTGATGAAAAGAAAAGAAAATCCATCTGGACCCGGAGCTTTTTGGCTACCACTATTCCAAACGGCTGCCCTTATCTCTTCCATAGTCACTGTAGCTTCCAAATCTTTAATTTCGTCTATATTAAGTCTCACTTGAGGCATAACAGGAGCTAAACCCATTAAAGGATCATGATCCTTAAATTTATCCTTATAAAAATTCCAAAAAGCCATTTTTACCTGATGAGGATTCGTTACCCATTCACCATCAATCATAATCCCTTTCACCATTTGTTGATGTCTTTTTTGTTTCAAAATCCCATGAAAGAATTTCGAATTTTCATCTACTTCAACGTCCCACTTGATTCTAGCTTTTTGAACCGCATCCATTTCCTCCAACTTGGGATTGTGATACAACCATAAATTTTGACAAGTTAAGTACAATTTTTTTTAATCATTATCTTTAAACGAAAAACCACATTTTTCTTCATTCTAGCTTGTTTGAAATTTTTTAAAATTACGATTCAAAGACAAACAAGAAAAAACTTACTCTCTCTGTCTCAAAATTATTGTCAGGAGACAAAAATCACACAGTTAATAAAAATGTGACTATTTTAATTTTCAACTACTCAAATAAAATATTTTTTGGGTAAAAGGTCAAAGACCCGGTAAATATATTACTAAAAAAAACGTTAAGTACAAAGAATATGGGTGAGGCTCATATCTCAGCCCGTTACATAGGCGAAAAAGCTTATATAACAAGATACTTCCGATTCTCTAAACTAGAAAATAAACCACTACTCAAAAGATAACATTAGACTCCTATGAAAAAAAAAAGTTACTTTCTACCAAAGCCTTGGAGCTTGATACCATACTGATTCATTGTGTTTTGGTGTGTAAACAACAATTTATCAAAATATCAACAAACGTGAAGTTTAATTCGTCGTGAGACAAATAAACGTGAAGTAATACGAGTAAATCGTTTAGGAAAACGATTACCTCGCAAAACTTGTGAAAGTGATATTCAAATTGTGAAACCGGGAAGTGATTTCCCAGGTCGTACCCCAACGAGGTGTGAATGGAAAGCTTCGTGAAGGATTGGAATTAAAATCTTGTATGTTGAGAAAGTTATTTGGTTTTGTGAGTACGTTAACGAAAATTAAGAACTATTAAACGGAAATTAGTTAGACGCAACTTAAATGAGAAATAAACTAAGGTATGCTAACAACTATTTTAAATTACCTAAAAAGCTACGGGAAAACAAAGTTAGGTATCGGGAATCCTAATTCACAAATTAAACAAGTAAACATAACGTTTATTCTAAATAAACGTCACGCGCAAATTAAAATGTAAGATTTAGGCTACGAAGGTCCTACGGGTGTAAAAATTATTTTTTTACGTTCTAAGTCACAAAAGAAATTTTTGAAAAAGAAAATTATTTTATTTATTTATTTTTTTATTTTATTTTTTGCTTTTGTAATTAATTACTATAATTTAAAAATGATTTAAACTAAATTAAATACGAAAATTAATTTTAAAAATTTGGATTTTTTTTTTTTTTTGGAAATTAAATAAAACTAAAACTAACCTATGAAAAGTAAAAAAAAAGGCGAACTAAGCAGTGATCATAAGCTAGAAACAAGCAATATGCAAGCTTAGTTCAATAAGCTACAACATTTGACTATATAAAATTACTAACACAATAAACACTTAACAAAGAAAGAACCTAGCACAGTCGGCTATGGGATTGGTAGTATGTTTGTGGTAACTGAAAGGTGTCAGATTCGAATCCTGGCAACTCACTTTTTTTCTTCTTAAAAACGCATATGATTTTTTTCTTTACTTTTTGCGTACTGCTAGGACACAAGTAGACCACAAAATTTTATTTTGTTTTGAACACAAAACGTTCACAATTAAATTCCAAGTACTTCAATAGGTTCAAAAATTCTTTTGTGTTTAACTCAAGGTGTTTTGGAAAATCTCAAATTTACTCAAATGAGCCAACTGCTCAAATAGTCGTACAATCACCACACAATAAGCAATAACAACAACAATCAAAAGTTAACAACTACAAGATCATGATAAATAGTTAAAAAGAAAACAACAAGAACAAAGACAAGGAACCATAACAACAACACGACCAAGCAATAATAAGAAATTAACAGGGTCATAAGCTGCTAATGCATCAGCAGTACAGTGGTCGAATGGGACTCTTAGGTGTAAGCAGCCAACAAACTAGGCAACTAAGCAATGACTAAGGGAGATGTTAACAAGCTCAGCCTCAAACATATGTTGAACAACACAACAACAATATTCAAACATCAAGAGTCAAACAGAAATAAACAAATCAAAGAAGCTCAGTTAAAGTAGCAAGCTCAAAAAGTGAGCTTATGAAGGCATGCAGTTGGACTGAACAAGGGGCTAGAAGCGGTTTTGAAGTTTGTTCAAAAACTTAGTGTGAAACTTTTTGACTCTTGTGATGCAGGTTCCGAGCAAGTAAGTAATAACGTAACTGCTTTAGTAACCAAATTCTAACTATATCAAACACTCTATTTTAACAACTAACTCAACCAAACTCAAGACTGACTTAGATTGATACAAACAAACCGCCAATCAATTAACTAATTCGTAGAATGTGAACTTAAACTCAGAAAATAAAATAAAAAAACTACAATGAACTGTAACAAACATCAACTGGAAATATGTTATGAGTAAGGCGTTATATAAAACCTACTTGGTTTCCAAGCTCGTGAAGAACCAAAAAGCACAAAAACACCCTAAATGCCCCCATGGGCTCTAAACCATTTTCCAAACTCCATAGCTGCAAATTATTTTTCCCTTCTTCTGCTCTCTTTTCTCTCTCTTTTTTTTTTTCTTTTTGTGTTTTCACTCGAATTTAAGCAACATAAAAATAACAAACTAAAAAAAAATATCTTGAAACTGAGATAGCTTTTAAAACTCCACTTTCATTAAAACCTTAAAATTCAGATTACAATTCGAACTAGAGTTTCAAATAAACAACGATTACAAAAAGTAATTAAATGAAATAAAAGACAGAATTCGAATTTAAACTTTTAATAACCTTACAAGAATGAAAATTAAGGATGCCTCTGGCTTACAATTGCCCTATCTATTTATACTAGACCTTGGAGGAGGTAGGTACCAAATAAACTTCCTTCTTGTCTTCATCTTTGTGTTTCTTCACTGAGGTGACTTCTGAGCTGGACACTTAGAGATGAATCTTATCCCTTGAATTTGAGCTCCACTAATCTTAGCCTTTTACTTCATTTTTGGCGCCCAAAAGAGAGGTGGATCTCCAGCTTGGCATCTTCTGAGTGGTGGATGGTGTTAGGTAAGAGTTTGGAGGGGAGTAGTGGGATTGGGGAGTGGGATTGGGGACAAGGGAAGGATAGTGATGGAGAGATGGTGATGGGGGTGTTTGTATGTTAGCAGTCACGAGGGGGGGGGGAGTACAAGCAATTTTTTTATCAGGTTATGTGAGTGGGGAGAAGATGGGAGGAGGAGGAGTATGTTCGTTATTTTAGGGTTAGGGTTTGGGTGGAAGTGGGTAATAAACGAACCAGGGAGAAGGGTGTGGGCTTGTTGGGTTAACTTTGGGCCATGGGTGGGTTTAAATGGTGGCTAGTTATATCTTTTAGGTCCATTTGGTTTATTAGCTTGAAACCACAAGGACCAATTGTTGCCGAAGGCTGAAAATTCACGGACTAAAAATGTAATTCCCTCAAAATACTCATAAGGATGATTTTTGCCAAGTACCAATAACACAAGGACCTTGAATGAATATTTCCCGAATTTGGATTCCAGGGGTATTTTCTGCCATGTTTCAAACTAGAGGGACCAAACTTGTAATATTTCTAAAATTTTCACCCAAAGATCATTTGTGGTTTATTTTTGACTTTTAAAAGCGAGAGTTGACTTTTCTTTGAAAATGATTGACCAGGGACTAGTTTTGTAAAATTTTGAAAGTCGGGGGACTGAAACTGCCAAATATGTAACTTTTGTTCGTTTTTCGTTTGTTTTCACTTGTTTTGCATAAGAAACATATAAAATACGATCTTTGGGATTTTCTTCGCATTTTGGTGCGTTTTTGAGTATTTTTGATCGTTTTGCAGCTTGGATTTGACTCAAAATGATGAGTATTTACACACTCATCAATCCCCCACACTAAACTATTGCTAGTCCCTAGCAATCTTTTTTGAGAAAAATTAATGGATTTGAAGTCTCTTTACCAAAAGCCATTACTTCTGGAGTAGCCAGGTGTAAGAACTGTGGCTCACCTGATAGCCGTGTGATTTTGAGCAAACCACCAGCTTTCAACGGATTTGATTTGTCTTTACCAGGAGCCGTTTGCTCCTGGACTAGCCAACTCTTGATGGAACAATCAACATCTTGGTGAGTTGATTACCAATTATGGTTTTTCCACGGCCTTTACCACAAGCCATAATCTTGCGGGCTAGCCAACTCATTTGTTTTTGGGGAGTTGAGGAACCATACAATTTTGGGCAAATTGCAAGCCATAAACGGATTTGAGATGTCTTTACCAAGAGCCGTTTGCTCCTGGACTAGCCAATCCCTTTTGTCGTTTAAACACGGCGGACTGATTACCACAAAAAAAAAAAAAAAAAAAAAAAAAAAAAAAAAAAAAAAAAAAATTGAACTTTAGTGAAAAATTTTTGAAAAATTTTGGTCAAAAACGGGGGTACTAGATAGTAAAATGTGATAAAATTCGCTAGAATAGCGAAATACCCCCCCACACTTAGATTTGAATATTGTCCTCAATATTCAAAGTCCCGGCTATTATGCCGACTCTTTGAACGTAAAAGGGCAACATTACAAACTAAATGTGGAAACACAATTTTGTTTTTCACTTTATTGGTAACCATAGCAGGGGTAACTCCCCCACACTTAGGGTGAAAACCCTAAGTACATGCTACTGTTTTTGTTTACCGAGTCGCTAGCTTGACTCGACCCCGAATTCATTTGTCCTTGGGGAAGCAAGATGTGGAAGAAACAATCTCAATCGGACTTTCATTCAAGATGTTTGGACAAACATTTGAAGCACGTGAAAGTTCCACACCGATGAGATAAGTACCCGGCTCAAAATAGTATAAACTATAAGCGGTGATGCCGGGGTCAAAGGTAATGTCTTCATTCCCGAAGGAGTGAAGAACAGGATAAGGCACCCGATAGGTGAAAAAGAGAAAGAAAGTCATGATAAATAGCTTGACTAACTCATCATCGTCAGGAGGAAGATTCATGGATTCATCATCATGAATCTCATCATTTAAGCTCATGTGATCAAGACATATCCTGGGTGTGTCTAGATCAAAGTAGAAGTGATCATACTCCGGTGGAGATATGATATGAGTGAGTTTACAAGAGAACTCATCGAAGGTAAATGATTCATAATCGGGGAGAGAATTATGAGAATGAGAAGTGGTACTGCCACTAATCTTCTCTCCCATAGGATCAAACGTAAAGGCTTCAAACTCTGGTATAGACTCATCGAAAAAAATGTCACTATCCTTAATGGGGATAGGAGATGAAATAGGTTTCTCTTTGAAAGCCTCAATTTTGGAGATGAGGTGACTGACATTTAATAATGTAGCACGAAGGGCTTCATTTTTTATTTCAGTGTCAGTTTCATCAATCTCTTCTTCTAAGCTGACTAGCTCAGAAGGTAATCCTTCCACATGACTGATGTTTAAAGAATTTTCATCAGCATGTGAAGTACTAAGCTCGATATTGGGATTAGAATTTAAAAGGTTTTCAATTTCTCCCAAATCGGCTTCAAAATCAAACAGATCATCATCACTTCCCAATGGAAGTGGATTGATATGAGTAAGTTCGTCTGTGAACTCCTCAAGGAGAAGGTCAACATTAGAAGGAGGCAGTGATGCCTCTACATACTCAACTTCTCCATAAGATGTACAATCATCATCAAAGTCGGAGAAAGTTTCAAAATGATCTTTTGGATTTTCAGGAGGGGAAGGTAAATCACACATATGATCGAAAGTTCCCTGTGACTCTCCTGGGATTGGGACAAGGTTCTCAACACTAGACTTTATGAATTCTTCCGATTCCGTTTCAGGAACAGTGCTAAGATGCTCATCCCCCATGTTCAGAGAGTGAGTGTGAACTTCGGGTGTGATACCAATAGACTGAGGGAGTTGAGAGGAGCTAGCATTCATGGATTGTACACGTTCCATTTGATCATCTGCTAGTAATTTCTCCGTCACGTTATTTTCTCCCTGATTTTTCACGGAAGGAACCACAACTGATGAATCTGATGAGCCTTGATGAATATCAAGGGTATCTTCATCATCAATATTGTCATCGTCATCGTCATTGTAGATGATAGTTTTACGCATTCGAAGTCTCACTCTAGCTGCTTCTTCAGCTTCTTCGGCTAGTATTTCTTTGTAAGACTTCGGACGAGGTTCTTCCGGAGCAGGTTTGTTAACCAAATCCTCAAGAGTATTTAAGACATTTTGCAAAAGTTCTTGAGGGAATGGTTGAGGTTGTGTTTCAAAACTTTGGTATTGTGGAGGTTGATCGTGATAATTGTTGTCACAAGGAAAAAGATTCGTAGTGTGACAATCGGTGCTAAAATGTGGACCTCCACAATACTCACAACCGTATTGTTGTGAAGTTGGTGCATTTTGAAACGATTCGGCATTGAAATCTTGATAACACGGATTATGCTCATATGAAATGAAATTGTTTTGTGGCTCATTGCAAAAGCTCGGATTAGAATCGTAAGCGAATGAATTACTCGAACCACAAAACAAACAACTTCCGTTTTGAATATCATTACCACATCGTTCACACGTGCACCAACGACATGGTTGACCGAAAAGTGGCTCACCACAACCGACGCAAGGAATAAACGATTGCCTTAGAGAAGGAATCGGGCTATTCAAAGAATCAACAAAATAATTCGAATGATTATCAAGTCTCGAAGAACATTTTGAAAAATCCGGAGGTGGGACAAGTGGAATGCTCTGAGAGCTAGGAATTTCTACCACTTCCGTTATGATCCCCGGTTTTTGTTCTTGATAAATGTGATGATCAGGCAAGTTGTTTATTTTAGTCACCGTTTTAAGCTCAATACGTTTACTTGATAAACTTCGAATCATAAATTGTGAGAGTTGTGGATCGACTCTTGACGGTTTCCCAGTCATAGTTCGTATTTTGGGATGTGAGGGGAAGTCGGAAGAATTTTGAGAATCATTGAAAGCATTCGGATTTTCTTTGCACCATTTACAAAATCCGTCTCTAATATTACTTCCACACCGCTCACACCCACACTTGTAACAACGAAGATCGTCATCCACCGGACTTTTACAATGAAAACAGTGATAGTCGAGTGATGACATAAGAATTAAACATCAACGAGGGATGAGAAGGAAGACTTAAACGGTAGGAGACGAAGATTATTTTTGGGTTTTTCGAAAAGCACAACAATTAAAACAAGACCAACTCATAAAGACAGGGGAACTTAAACCAAATATCACAAACGCAAGGTTAACTTCTAAAGAAAAACGCACAAAGGAGCGGGAGAGAAGAATGATCTCTCACTGGGCGAAGTTCGTAGGATCGCCACATACCGTTTCGACTCCTCTTAAAGTGTGTTTCTCGTTTAAAAGTTTTCCAAAACGCAAGTGATACAAAGGCAAGTTTTGATCTTTTGTTTGGGAACTTATTATGGTCACACCCCCAGTTGGTAGGTGTTCTGCCTTGGTTTGCGGTGGTAAGATTTTAATGTTGTATTTATTAAACAAAGAAACGGGAAAATCTTTTTGTGTTTTTCTTAACTTTTATAGATATAATACATATACTAGAAACAAAAGAAAAATATTTTTGGTTTTTTATAAGTTTTATGAAAACATAACTTCTTGCGAAGGTTCTGCAAGACTAATCGTCTAAACCTTATCGAGACTTTCGACACACAGCCTCCCCGGCAGCGGCGCCATTTGATTCGTTGTGTTTTGGTGTGTAAACAACAATTTATCAAAATATCAACAAACGTGAAGTTTAATTCGTCGTGAGACAAATAAACGTGAAGTAATACGAGTAAATCGTTTAGGAAAACGATTACCTCGCAAAACTTGTGAAAGTGATATTCAAATTGTGAAACCGGGAAGTGATTTCCCAGGTCGTACCCCAACGAGGTGTGAATGGAAAGCTTCGTGAAGGATTGGAATTAAAATCTTGTATGTTGAGAAAGTTATTTGGTTTTGTGAGTACGTTAACGAAAATTAAGAACTATTAAACGGAAATTAGTTAGACGCAACTTAAATGAGAAATAAACTAAGGTATGCTAACAACTATTTTAAATTACCTAAAAAGCTACGGGAAAACAAAGTTAGGTATCGGGAATCCTAATTCACAAATTAAACAAGTAAACGTAACGTTTATTCTAAATAAACGTCACGCGCAAATTAAAATGTAAGATTTAGGCTACGAAGGTCCTACGGGTGTAAAAATGATTTTTTTACGTTCTAAGTCACAAAAGAAATTTTTGAAAAAGAAAATTATTTTTTTTATTTATTATTTTTTTTTTTTTTTGCTTTTGTAATTAATTACTATAATTTAAAAATGATTTAAACTAAATTAAATACGAAAATTAATTTTAAAAATTTGGATTTTTTTTTTTTGGAAATTAAATAAAACTAAAACTAACCTATGAAAAGTAAAAAAAAGGCGAACTAAGCAGTGATCATAAGCTAGAAACAAGCAATATGCAAGCTTAGTTCAATAAGCTACAACATTTGACTATATAAAATTACTAACACAATAAACACTTAACAAAGAAAGAACCTAGCACAGTCGGCTATGGGATTGGTAGTATGTTTGTGGTAACTGAAAGGTGTCAGATTCGAATCCTGGCAACTCACTTTTTTTCTTCTTAAAAACGCATATGATTTTTTTCTTTACTTTTTGCGTACTGCTAGGACACAAGTAGACCACAAAATTTTATTTTGTTTTGAACACAAAACGTTCACAATTAAATTCCAAGTACTTCAATAGGTTCAAAAATTCTTTTGTGTTTAACTCAAGGTGTTTTGGAAAATCTCAAATTTACTCAAATGAGCCAACTGCTCAAATAGTCGTACAATCACCACACAATAAGCAATAACAACAACAATCAAAAGTTAACAACTACAAGATCATGATAAATAGTTAAAAAGAAAACAACAAGAACAAAGACAAGGAACCATAACAACAACACGACCAAGCAATAATAAGAAATTAACAGGGTCATAAGCTGCTAATGCATCAGCAGTACAGTGGTCGAATGGGACTCTTAGGTGTAAGCAGCCAACAAACTAGGCAACTAAGCAATGACTAAAGGGGATGTTAACAAGCTCAGCCTCAAACATATGTTGAACAACACAACAACAATATTCAAACATCAAGAGTCAAACAGAAATAAACAAATCAAAGAAGCTCAGTTAAAGTAGCAAGCTCAAAAAGTGAGCTTATGAAGGCATGCAGTTGGACTGAACAAGGGGCTAGAAGCGGTTTTGAAGTTTGTTCAAAAACTTAGTGTGAAACTTTTTGACTCTTGTGATACAGGTTCCGAGCAAGTAAGTAATAACGTAACTGCTTTAGTAACCAAATTCTAACTATATCAAACACTCTATTTTAACAACTAACTCAACCAAACTCAAGACTGACTTAGATTGATACAAACAAACCACCAATCAATTAACTAATTCGTAGAATGTGAACTTAAACTCAGAAAATAAAATAAAAAAACTACAATGAACTGTAACAAACATCAACTGGAAATATGTTATGAGTAAGGCGTTATATAAAACCTATTTGGTTTCCAAGCTCGTGAAGAACCAAAAAGCACAAGAACACCCTAAATGCCCCCATGGGCTCTAAACCATTTTCCAAACTCCATAGCTGCAAATTATTTTTCCATTCTTCTGCTCTCTTTTCTTTTTTTTTTTCTTTTTTTTTTTTTTTTTTTTTTTTTTTTTTTTTTCTTTTTGTGTTTTCACTCGAATTTAAGCAACATAAAAATAACAAACTAAAAAAAAATATCTTGAAACTGAGATAGCTTTTAAAACTCCACTTTCATTAAAACCTTGAAATTCAGATTACAATTCGAACTAGAGTTTCAAATAAACAACGATTACAAAAAGTAATTAAATGAAATAAAAGACAGAATTCGAATTTAAACTTTTAATAACCTTACAAGAATGAAAATTAAGGATGCCTCTGGCTTACAATTGCCCTATCTATTTATACTAGACCTTGGAGGAGTTAGGTACCAAATAAACTTCCTTCTTGTCTTCATCTTTGTGTTTCTTCACTGAGGTGACTTCTGAGTTGGACACTTAGAGATGAATCTTATCCCTTGAATTTGAGCTCCACTAATCTTAGCCTTTTACTTCATTTTTGGCGCCCAAAAGAGAGGTGGATCTCCAGCTTGGCATCTTCTGAGTGGTGGATGGTGTTAGGTAAGAGTTTGGAGGGGAGTAGTGGGATTGGGGAGTGGGATTGGGGACAAGGGAAGGATAGTGATGGAGAGATGGTGATGGGGGTGTTTGTATGTTAGCAGTCACGAGGGGGGGGGGGGGGGGAAGTACAGGCAATTTTTTTATCAGGTTATGTGAGTGGGGAGAAGATGGGAGGAGGAGGAGTATGTTCGTTATTTTAGGGTTAGGGTTTGGGTGGAAGTGGGTAATAAACGAACCAGGGAGAAGGGTGTGGGCTTGTTGGGTTAACTTTGGGCCATGGGTGGGTTTAAATGGTGGCTAGTTATATCTTTTAGGTCCATTTGGTTTATTAGCTTGAAACCACAAGGACCAATTGTTGCCGAAGGCTGAAAATTCACGGACTAAAAATGTAATTCCCTCAAAATACTCATAAGGATGATTTTTGCCAAGTACCAATAACACAAGGACCTTGAATGAATATTTCCCAAATTTGGATTCCAGGGGTATTTTCTGCCATGTTTCAAACTAGAGGGACCAAACTTGTAATATTTCTAAAATTTTCACCCAAAGATCATTTGTGGTTTATTTTTGACTTTTAAAAGCGAGAGTTGACTTTTCTTTGAAAATGATTGACCAGGGACTAGTTTTGTAAAATTTTGAAAGTCGGGGGACTGAAACTGCCAAATATGTAACTTTTGTTCGTTTTTCGTTTGTTTTCACTTGTTTTGCATAAGAAACATATAAAATACGATCTTTGGGATTTTCTTCGCATTTTGGTGCGTTTTTGAGTATTTTTGATCGTTTTGCAGCTTGGATTTGACTCAAAATGATGAGTATTTACACACTCATCATATACGTGTCATAAAAAGCATTCAAATTCCCTGGAAGATCGTATACCTGATCCGCATAGTCATCATAATCTTCTTCATGATCATGACCACCATCAAATAGGTTCATTGACTCATCAAAAGTATTCACAACCTCCTCGTCATCACTGTCGGAATCAATAATCTCTCCCACCTTAGAGAATGGGTTAACCCTCTTAGTAGAAGAAGTAGATGGAGAATCCTTTTTATTACCGGGATAATCAACCTTTTTAATAGGATTACCATCATCATCCACAAGAGTAGCTTTCCCATCAATAAGTAGATTTTCAAGCTCCCCAATTTTCTCATCAATAGGGGTAGGACCAACCTTATAAGCTTCAATTGAATCACTCACAAGCGGTTCTTGTGATGAACTACCACTCTTTTCTCCCATTGTACCACCAATATCCACATCCATATTCACTCCTTTAGTAGGAATACCAAAGTCATCAGTATCATCCATATTAAGGGCATCAAACTAATTGGATGTAGTACCCTTCATTCCACTCGTACTAGGCACATCAGCAGCCTTTTTCTTAGCGACATCCACTTTCTTAGGTTCAGAAGGAGGCTTTTTGGGTTGATATTGGAACTTCTTACCCACAACAGGTTTCGTAAATCCTCCTTGACCTGGAGTAGTTGGACCACCTTGCTTACCCTTCTTCTTGTTGTTGGCAGTTTGGAAACCATCGTTAACATTCTTAGTAGGTTGAATAGGGGGTAAAACAGATTTTGGACAATCAACCAGAGTATGACCAAAGATCTTACAAGTATCATAACGGGGTGGCTTCCACTCGTATTCAACCCGTATTTTCTCAATAGTTGAACCCGACCCATCAAGTAGGGGTATTTCAACAGTTAGGCTGTCCCTAAGTACCTCATCCGCCTTAACTTCAATCAAGCACCTAGCAAAACTACTGCGGCCCCAAGATTCTTTGCACATTTGGCTAGTATAAGCATCTAACATTTTCAGGGTACCAATCAATGTAGCAAGAAGACTAAGACCGTCATCAGAAAACATAGCAAGAGGAACATCATGGAATTTAACCCACACCGGAATGTTGGTCAAATCCTCTTTAAGTAAGTTGGTGTTCAAGGTCCATGGTTTAAGAATAATAGGGACATTTCTAATCAACCAAGGACCGTTTTCAAGGACATCATCAACACCATTCTTCGAATTAAACTTAAAGAAAAAGAACCCCTTGGCATTCATCATAACCTTATGTATACCATACTTAGCCCACACATTGCGCACATAATAATCAACGACAGGAAAAGCAATGCGTTTACCAAGGAAATAACCATAAAGAGTATTCTCATACCTAGTATTCACCTCTTCAACCACTTTCATAGGGACAGTAAGATTCACACCATTCGTTTTCTTGCTACACTCCAGCCTACGAAAATTAGACGTGTGTTTCTTAGGTTCATTTGAAGTAGCACCTGCATTTGATGTAGAAGGTTGTTTCAAAGCATTCTATGCATTCTTCAATTGGACCTTGTGCATTGCATTATCAAACTCCTTACAAGCATCTATACAACCTCTCAATACCATACGGTTGGCTAACAGCCCCATGTGAATTAGTAGCAACCTGATAAGAGGGTTGTTCCACAAAACTCGAGTTGTTAGTCACATTAACACTAAGTTTCTCAGGATATACGTCCACTTTAGGATCTGCCATAGCATGATCAATTGAAACCGGCTTCACTTGCTTCGGATCAGTAACATTAACCTCATAAAGTGTCGGGAATTCATTAGGACTAGGGTAGTTTACACCACCAACATCCTTAACAGCCCATGCATTATCCACCATATCACAATCATGAGGACTACTAGGGTTCATCATTGAATCTGAATTCAACTCCCCAAGACTAAGCTCATCAACATCAACATGAACATGGGAAGTCAACGGTTCACTAGTCGATTTCATATCGTTCATAGCCACACTATTCTTAGCAGCAAATGCGTTACCTGCCGATTGAGGACTAGGGTTTCTCAAAACCCTAGTAGCTTGACGAAGATGAGTAGCACCAGAGTTACCATCTTCCAGTCCGCGATTCAAAGCACAATTACTAGTTCCACAAGTCATACCAATTTTTACTTAAAAAAAAGTGAATAATTATTTTGAAACATCTTAAAAAGAAAATATAGACAATAATTTTGAGATAAGTTAGTATAAAGGATTTTGTTTTGCTTGTTTGCCTTGAAATTCACAACTTTTACTACTGTATTAATTTGATATACTACATCATATCGTAGCTTGACTTAGCCAACAAAGGTTATGCACAACAAGTGCAACGACACACTACGTTAAATGGCACCGGCTAGACTGTATTTGTTAAAGTTTTCGTAGGGTTACGTCCAGTGGCGAAACTAGAAAATTTTGAGTGGGGGGTCGAGATCTAATTTTTTTTGCTAACGCTATTTTTCGGGTAATATGTTCGGGTCGGTGATTCGATTCGGGTTGGGTCAAAAATTAAATACTATTATTATAAAAAAAAAAAAAATTTCAATCACTAAAAAACTAAACATTTGTCCAAGACAACTAAACATTAAAAAGGAGACAAACGGTTGGTACCTGGTTTGATTCATTGAAGAAATTAGAGTTCAGCTTTTCGACCTTTAACATAGAAAACAATAAGCCTTGCGTGTTGTTGGAGAATACTCTAACCAATTAGGGAACATACCAAACCAAGCAAATTTAAATCGACGAAGATTATTCTTTGGACCTCTAGGCTTATACTCTTCAAGTTTAGGTTGATATACTCCTAATTTCTACAATTCTACTAAATCCCTAATTTCTACTAAATCCCTAAATAAAAGACAAGTAGATAATAGATTTAAAGACAACAAACCTGACCAGAAGGGCCGCTGAGGTGGTGGTCGGCCGTCGGCGGTGGTCAGTGGTGGCCGGCGAGACTGCAGGAGTGAGGAGCCAGGAGGCAGGAAGGAGGGACTGTGGGAGGAGATGAGGGTCGATTGGGGGAGGGTTTGTAAGTTTGTTCCGTTTTTTTTTTAATGGGCTAAGTAAATAAGTAATGGATTTTAGTTTGGGATTTGGTTTATTAATGGATTTTAGTTTGGGTAGATGGGCTTATGTAAAATGTAATGAATCAAAATTTTATTGCTTAATGTATACAAAAAAATTTACAATTAAAATGGGGGGTCGAAATACACGAAAACTATATACCTACCCTATACATCGCAAAAAAAATTTCGAGGGGTCGGGCGCCCCTCCCCGCCCCTACATAGTTGCGCCTCTGGATACGTCTATTCAAAATCTTCAAGAATACTGTACTTAAAAAGGTTTTGAAACCCTACAAAAAAATCTTTGAAGTTGCGTATAACAATTATACTTGAAATTCAGTACGGTATATTATCAGCAAGATAAACAATCTAGAAATATTTTAAAATCTTTAATACTAACTGCATGTAATATATTTGTGTACTCTACTTTCATAGAAAAGACAAAATATAATTAAAATAGTATCTCACAAAATAGTTCTAAAAGATTTTAGTCTCCATCATATCTACATAATTAAACACACCAGAAGCAGAAAGTACCTGAACCTCGTAAATCAAAGAAACAATGTTTTACAAATGGGTCCAAATTTTTGTATTTAAGGGTCACATCTAACCAACCATCGGTTAATTAGCTGTGCATGGTATCTAGCTAGTACACTTAACTAAAAGTCTCACACCAATCGAAACGTACGATCTTTTCTTAACTTAAGTCATCATGACGATATTCTTAGATAATAACACGATTGTACACATTGACACATACGGAGTATATATCAGGCTTTTAAGATCTTGCCAATTGTATGTATGGACTGGTTAATGAGCTAAAATGGTTTGTGTGGAAAGGTCGGTTATATGACACTTTTTTCTTTTTTGGGTAAAAGGTCAAAAGACCCGGTAAATATATTACTCCAAAGAACATTTAAGTACAAAGGATATGGGTGAGTCCCATATCTCAGCCCGTTACATAGGCGACAACTTACATAACAAGATACTACCTATTTTCCAAAAGGAAAATAAACCACTACACAAATGATAACAAAAGACAATGACAAAATAAATTACTTCCTAAGACCCTGAAGTTTAGTGCCGTACATGGCATTAAAAGCATCCAAATTCCCTGGAAGATCATAAACATGCTGTGCATAGTCATCGTAATCATATCCATCAGATTCATATTCACGCTCGTGACCCCCACCAAATAAATTAGCGGACTCATCAAACGTGTTAACAACCTCCTCATCATCACTTTCAGACACAACGACATCTCCCACTTTAGAAAATGGGTTAGTCCTCTTAGTAGAAGAAGTAGATGGAGAAGAAAATGAACTAGGCTTAGAAGTCCCAACCTTTTCCTTTTCATTCAGATCACACACAAGAGAATCTTGTGTTGTAGTAGCAGTCTTAACAGACTCATCCTGTTTAGCTTCCTCAGTTCTACCAGACGACACATCCAAAGTCACTTCCTTTGTAGGAATACCATACTCATCAGTATCAGCCATCATAAGTGCATCAAACTGATTAGATGTAACAATCTTCGTTCCACTAGTACTAGGCACATCAGCATTCTTCTTCCTATTGACATCCATTTTATTGGGTTCAGAAGGAGGTGCTTTGGGTCTATATTGTACCTTCTTTCCCACACTAGGCTTAGTGAAACCTCCTTTATTAGGACTAGATTGACCACCCCTATTACTCTTCTTCTTATTATTGACCATTTGGAAGCCATCATTAACACTTGGTGTAGATTGAGTAGTAGGTGGGACAGATTTAGGACAATCCACAAGAGTATGACCAAAGATCTTACAATTATCACAACGAGGTGGTTTCCACTCGTATTCAACCCGTATCTTCACAATAGTCGAACCCGAACCATCAAGTAAAGGTATTTCAACAGTGATGCTATCCCGAAGCACCTCATCCGACTTCACATCAATCATGCATTTAGCAAAACTACTTCGGCCCCAAGAATCCTTGCACATTTGGCTGGTATAAGCATCTAATCTTTTGGGCGTACCAATCAATGTAGCAAGGAGACTAAGACCATCATCAGAAAACATAGCAAGGGGAACATCATGGAATTTAACCCACACCGGGATGTTAGTCAAATCCTCTTTAAGTAAATTGGTGTTCAATGTCCATGGTTTAAGAATAATAGGCACATTCCGAATCAACCATGGTCCATTTTCCAGAATATCATCAACACCTTTCTTAGAAGTGAACTTAAAGAAAAAGAACCCCTTTGCATTCATCATTACCTTATGTATGCCAAACTTAGCCCACGCATACGTACATAGTAATCAACAACAGGAAACGCAAGGCGTTGACCAAGGAAATACCCATAAAGAGTATTCTCAAATCGGAGATTCACCTCTTCCACAACTTTCATCGGGACAGAAAGGTCAACATTAGCCTTCTTGGTGCTACATTCCAACCTACGAAAGTTAGACACGTATTTCTGAGGTTCGTATGAGGTAGCACCCGCATAAGAGGCCGACTTCACTCCATTACCACTAGTAGCATCCATGGGAGTACTAGGACCAAAAGTTGCATAGACCGACTTCACACCCGTACCACTTGTATTAGAAGTCTGATCCAAACCACCTGTATTAGTAGCAATCTCATGTTGAACTTGATTCATAGTAGCATCAAAATTCTTACGCGCACTTAACAATAACTGTTCAACATTAGGAGCAACTACAGGTTAATTAGTAGACTCCTTCGCCACTTGAGGTTCATTCACCGTATCATTAGCATACACTTCAACGTTAGCATCAGTACCAATGTCAAGAAACCCATCATTCCGAGGTAATGGAACCCCATCATCATCCACAAACACAAGCTTACCTTCTACAATTTTCCTTTCAATGTCGCGGATTTTATCATCAAGCAAACGCGTCACATCATCACCATGGGAAGCAACCGAACCAACCAAGTTCCCAGAACGCATCACATCAGTAGGCTCATTAGCAGAGACTTCAATTGAAACTTTATCAGAATTCAAATTCACATTAACTTGTTGTATTAATGTGTTGTCCATCTCTCCCCTCATCGACATAGCAACAACCACAAACCCCAATAACAAGTAATATAACCAGAATCACAAGGAATAACACCTGCTCAACCAGTTCGAAAAAAAACCCTAGAATAAACTAGGGTTTATAGCGTAACAGTACATACAACTAACCCATAGATCCAATGTCGATTCACTGATGATATATGATGTCTTGAATTAATAATAAATCAGGAACCGACCAAGATAAATCTGTTTCCAAATCGCAAAACAATAAGGAAACACGACTCAATAAAACCCTAACTTTTGCGATTGAGAGAACCCTAAATCAAACCAGAATCGTGTAATATTAATCCCAGGATAAAAGAATGATAGTAGGGAATCAGATATAGGAACGATTGGTTAGGGGTTTAGGGATTATGTTTGGTCGCCAAGATCGCCAAAGAGAGGGTTTAGGAACGATTCTTGTTTCATTGTTTCAAACCTAAACTTTAACTTGGAGGATGAATAATGATTTTTTGTATATGAAATTTTTTGAGCAATGCTCTAAAATTTTGTGTACTATGGTTGGAGATGGCCTAGGAAAACGCTTTATCCGAACCATCTTTGATATTGACTTTACAAACTACTCAACAAGACCATGTAAATCACGCATCCTGCATTGTTAGTTTTTACCTCTTGTGAATGATTTTCGCCAACAATAATATTTGACAATGATACCTCTATAAAAACTAATAAAATTATGCTTGACAAAATTAGCAGTAGTGATAAACTGTAGCAAGAAGTGGTATTAAGAAGCTCTGGCAGCAAGAAGTAACAGCCTTTATATTTTCAACACTTAATTGAGTAGTATATTCAATACTAGCATCTACATAAAATCTAAAATGGTACACGTTACTTGATAAGCAAGTTTGTACCCTTAGGGTACGTTTGATACGACGTAATGAAATGTCAAATGAATGAAATAAATGACGTAATGAAATACATAGTGTAATGTAATTATTCATTACAATTATTAATCATGTTTGGTTTGTTTAATAAGACATAATAGAATCATAATAAAAAGACTAAAATGCCCCCATTAATGATAGAAAGTTTATTTAATATGGTTAGTTATTAATGGAGTTTTATGTAATTTTGATTTTAGTACGGATGTAATAAAAAAAAACAAGGGGGCCTAGGGAATGATTTTGCTGTAATGAGTCATTCCTTGTAATGAACAATTACATTCCATATATGTAAGCAAACAACATTTTATCATTCCAACGTAATCATCCTTTCCATTCATCCTTTGATTACAACGTACCAAACACCACGTAAACGCTAACTAGCTGTTTCATAACCGTGTCTGCAAAAATACAGCCACAACAACAAATTTTACTCCAAACCAAAAGGCCACCATTTAACTTTTTTGGGTGGGTCGGGTTAAACTTTGTGTATAAATATGGTGTATGTAGAAACACCATTTCCCATGCAACCTGATGCATTCCTCATCCTTAGATCCTCCTGCAACATGTTAGATACTCTCTCAATCCACCTTCCATTCAAACATAACTTCCAAAATATGGGCACTCAAAGTCTAGAAAACCCTTCAATTTTGCATCAAAATGATGCAACCACAACTCTAGAAACTGTTGTTTACGACCGTCCTGATCATGTTCTTGAGGGTATAGCCGCTGTGGTCGGAGAACGTATTCTTTTTGGAAAGAATGCGACTAATAAGCCTAATGGCCCGAGCCGCGACAACAACAAATTAGCTAAATGTACGTACTTTTCGTAAGATATTCAGTTATTGACACACATATTAGCTAAGCGTGTCGGATATTAAATGTATATAATTTGTCACTTTGTATATATCTTGTAGTGCCAATGAAGAATGACAAAGGTGCGGAGAAGAGTTACAGAGGGGTTAGAAAGCGGCAATGGGGGCGTTGGTCAGCTGAGATACGCGACAAGATAGGGAGGTGCAGGCACTGGCTTGGGACGTTTGATACACCTGAAGAAGCAGCACGTGCTTACGACTCAGCAGCAAGACGGTTGAGAGGAGCTAAAGCAAAGACTAACTTTGAAATACCTTCTGTGTTTCCACTCCCCATGACGTCCCCAACATCTTCATTTTCGCCAAAAGCTAAAAAACGGAAGTCCGGTAGTTCATGTGCTGTGACTTCAATGGACCAGCTGTTTAGTAATAACCCCATGCCGAAATTGCTTATAAGAAATTAACAATATGTAACTTGTTGATGATTTGAATGTTTTAAGTAGTTTAGATGTAATAATAGCAACTTATGATGTGTTGTTTCCCTAGATGTGTAAAAAGCTTTTAATGAAGCAAGTAAATTTAAAAAAAACTTGTGCACCAGCCGGGAATCGAACCCGGGTCTGTACCGTGGCAGGGTACTATTCTACCACTAGACCACTGGTGCTTCTTGTTGAATTCGTTCGCACTTAATGATTTGAACAACGAAAGACGACGTAAGATGATTATTGATTTTTATTAGAAAACTTTGTATTTTTATGTCATATTTAACTGGATTTGAAAAAAATTCACTATAAAATATAAATATAAATATAAATCACAAATTAATGACCATCTAAGGTTTAAAGATTGAGGATCAACAAAATATTTATCTAAGTTATGAGAGAACGCAAATATTTATCTAAGTTATGAATATCAATGTCATTATTTTTATATAGAAAAGGTTTACAAGGAATGCATGTCCATTTCAGTAACATGATCCTAGTAGAAATATAAAAACGTCCTGTGAAATTGGATTATGTTATAGTTTTATTTTCGGAACTGAAAATAGTAGGCGAAATTAGGGATTAAGAATATACCAACTCACCTGCAGTGGCGCAGCTTTTAAGGGGCCGGGGGGCGCCCGACCCCCCGAAATTTTTTTTGCGATGTAGAGGGTATATAGTTTTCGTGTAGAAAAATTTCGGTATATTCGGTTTCGACCACCCGAAAATTTCGGTATACCTGAAATATAGCCTTAGGAAAAAAAAATTTAGATCCCGACCCCCCACTTAAAAATTCCAAGCTTCGCCACTGCTCACCTGTATCCCGTACAAATCAGGTCAAGCACAAGCAAATAAAGGAGTTACATAACAATCTTGTAGGCTTGTACTCATTTTTGTATGACGTTACCAAGCATTTACAACTTTAGATATCTGATCTTACTGCTTTGTGAGTTAACAAGCTTTAACAATAGTTCCGACAGCTTATCCCACATAGGTAGGAGAGTAAAGTTGTGATGTGTTTATAAGTAAGAATGTAAAGGCATACAACAGTTCACTTTAAGTGTTACAACTATGGGGTGTATTCATTACGAAGAGAACGTCAAAAGCTTTCTTTCTTTGATTGGTACTCCCAAATGTGCGACATTTAAGGCAAATTTTTGGTCGTCTCAATGGTTATATATTCTTTTATGGGTATGAATAATACTCAGTAATATCATACATCGCAATCATAAATCAAGTTTGTTTGTTTGTTTGGCTTTTTTTTTTTTTTTTTTTTTTTTTTTTTTTTTCAACTTTTAATAATGTGATGCATTGTAGTTTTTGCTCGTAATGTTGATTTGGTAAGATACTCGAACTACATGTTTGAACAGAAGAACGGTTTTAAAAATAAATGAATACTTACTTTTAGGAATCAAATAAAATCTGTCAAAAAATGCAAGATATATTACTAGATATCATACCAATAATCTAACCCAACTTAATAAGGATCATTTCAACTGAAAGAGATGATTAAGAAATCATTCAAAAACATGTCTGACTAATAAGAGAGCTTTCAAAAGCCGACGGGTGATGAAAACAACATATGAATTTTTACAAAGGCAACTAGTTTTATTCCGATGTCCATTTGGGCGTACTGCTACCCATTTACATAACGCACGATTACCCAATGACCAATTTGGACGTCATTCCTTCACCGCGCCTCTTTGCAACTCACTTAAGTTTATGTCTTTACAAAAAGCTTCAAGCTAAGTTGACCTTTTACCCAAAAAAAAAAAGCTTCAAGCTACTGGATTATGCTTATTCGCTTACTTCCTCCCCAAAAAATGAGAAGCTTTTGGAAATAAGCTTATCTGAACACCTTGTAAGTGCTCCATAGGTCTTCCAAAATACAACACCTAACATAAGTTTGCCCAAACAACCTGATAACATAGCTATCTAAAGTGACTTTCCATACTGTCAAAGAGTAACCATGAATTTGAGGAATATCGCGATTACAAAGAAGGGTCAATTAACGATAAAAGTCAGTCAACGAGATACCAACGGCTTAGTAAACACAAACAAAAGTTAAGACATTTTTGTTTGTAATAGCTATAAGCAACGTGTAAACATATATCCGATCCGATTATGGAAAGAAAACAGGTTTTAACAACTCGTGACAAAAGAATATAAGTTTGAATCTAAAAGGGTTAAAAAGATTTCTACACTATCGTCCTCTACTTACACTTCTCTTACCTATCAACGTTAGAACTTATATTCTATTGTTGACAATATACTCTGCGGTTATTCTATGCCTGCCTACTTTACTCGTCTTCACCTGCTGGAATATTCAGATCAGGGAGCACAAACCCGCTGTCCTCCTTTTCTTCCATATGATTGTTCACCTCAGAAGTTGCTAAACCTTGTTTGTGCGGTTGCATATCATTCTGAAACCACGATACATCTTTAAATCATTAAAAGAAGTAGTGATGGTAATGAAAATGTTCTAATGTAGTATTGCATAATCCATAAAACAGTAAACTTTTCGTATACATCGTTGTATGTATTACCAGTTGATCAATATTATATAGACGTGCTACGTTTGATACTATAATCTATAAAAAAAAAAGTCTAATTGAGTTGTGTTATACCTCAAAAAAGGTTAGCTAACAGGAACGGGTCAAATAAGCTAAAAATGACCTAAAATTAGCTAAGTCCTTTTTATTCAGAAATTTTGGATTATTATTGTGATGATATGGCTTTGTAATCATTATTTTAGCCTCAAGTATTTATAAAACATGGTCAAGCAAGTGGTTATAAGTCATTTGGAACCTCCCCATTTTGACCCATACTAAAAAAATGACTCGTTTTGACCCATACTTGCTAACAGTATAGTCACACAACATAATTCTAGCAGTGACCATCAATGTACACATACTTTATAAATGGTGTATGTGTAACACTCCTAAAATTTGTTAGGCAAACTCATAGATGTAATCAAGGATCAAAATGGATATTTTTTTATAATGGGTGCTTGTTTTACCTTCATCTTGTTCAAGCTTTCGTTCTCCTTTCTCCTTTTCTCGCACGCGGCTTGTAAGTCTGCCACTTGCTACAACACAATAGAAACTAAAATCAGCAAACAATTTATGATTTCCGTTATAATTTAATCATAGCATATGTAGGTCCCACACTGCATACATATCCGAAAAATAAGACAAAGTCAGCGAGTGTAACATAAGGTATACGTACTCGCTTCAATTGCTTTCTTTCCTTTAATAATGCCGCCTCGTCCTCTTTAAGTTCAGCCAATGTCTACAAACAACCGAGAAAACAACATAAGTAAAGTATTATCCAAAGATGTAAACTCGACACACACGGAAATCTTGAAGAGGTTTACCTTCTTCTTTCTTGGCCTCTTTGTGGGAGTTGTTTCATTTCGCCCTATAACCTGAAAATGCCGAAAACAAAATTAATGATCATTAACAAATAAGATCAAGTACTAATTCTGTATAAACTTGAGCACATTTAGAACGAAAGACAACATTGAGCACACTGAAAAGATTCATCTCTACTCGTGTTGAGTAAGTAGGACCCACAATCATGTATGTTCTAATACAATTTACAGAAGATACGCAAAATATAAAATTGTTAATCATTGATTTCCTCGAAACAGCTATGACAATATGCATATGTTTGTCTTATTTAAAAGGAGATATGTTTGTCTTGTACACGTAGAAACCAATGCCTAGCTAGCTTGATTATCAAAGTCAAAGACTAACAAAAGAATCCACCTTGTGATATTAAATAAGTTTATCCAAATGGAGATTAAAAAAACTTAAACATGTCTTACTCCTGAGTTGTGAAACAAGCATCTTTTGGAGACAAATGAAAACTACAGATTTCAACACTTTTTAGACAAGGAAGAGTGTGTTTGACATTGCATTTGAAAGTGGTTATTATCTAATACGGAATTAAGTGAAATATTAGATGAGCCGAAAAGGACTACATAAGTTATATCAAGATTTGTTGTTTTAAGCTTTGATAATGAAGATAATCAACTTTTTTTAGTGTTTAGCAAATTAATTTAAAGTTTATAAGTACGCTAACCCGAAAACACTAGGTAATGAAAATCTTTTATATAATAAAATAAAACCCAAAGTGGGGACTTTTTTATTTAAAAAAACTAAACCATACCTTATTTAGTAATAAAATTATTTAAAAAAAAAAAAAAAAAAAAAAAAAAAATCTTATTAGGTAACATCTTATATTTATTCATAACACAAGTAGAAGATAAATACAAAAAATATAGATAAGATGCAATTAACAATAGGATTAAAATTTTTAAATAATTATCTTTAATAATAAAAAAACTATAATTAAAATCATAAATCAAACAAAACAAAGATTAAATTATTTGTTTTTTAATAAATAAAAATATATGATTCAAATTTTTTTTTTAAAAAAAATTCGCGCGTGCACGGGCATTATAACTAGTAAGCTTTTTCTACAACTAATCCTGAAGTGTTTATGTACGAGTCGATATTTAACTATTAGATAAGCAAGTAAATATACTTGTTTAATATAACAAATCACTAGAAAAAAAGCAGGTACAAAGCATTAAGCATTTCTGTTCTAGATAAAATAAAAATGTCAAGAAATCCTGTCATGCATGAATGATGAACCATTTATTTGACCAAAAAATATATTGGCAATGGACCTATCCCATTTATTTGACCAAATCTCTATTGCCAATGACCAATCCCATCTATAGAAATAAAGTGCAAGTGTAACCAACCACACACAAAAAAATAAAAAACAATTCAATGTTCAAACCCTTAAACTTGTAACAAAAAAAAACATCTTAGCTTTTGACTTTGTCAACCATAGGATTAAAAAGTTAATTCCAATCACATGGAATTCTAATTTTAAGTGACCCACATGACTAATAAAAATAGCAAACAGATACATTGGAAGATGATTAACACACTTTATTTTTTTATTGGGACACTTACATATACAAACGGTTAAAGCAGTGTACATCCACAGTATAACAGTTTAATGCATATGGAAGAGTGTCCCAATAAAAAAATAAGTGTGCAAATCATTTCCTATACGGTTATAAATACAAGTCCCAATACTGCGACACACTGGATTACTAGTAGTACAAAACAAAAACACACCCAATAAAGTGCCCAACTACTCGTACCAAACACACACACCCAAGTTGCCACGAAAACACGCCATCAATAAAAACACACCATTTATGCTACTCATGATATATTTTCAAATGACGAAAATACCATTGTATGTAAACATCATGCGGATGGCAAATAAAAAAGGATTTGAAAATGGTCATTGAGATATCTCATTTATGTTGTATATATACAAATAAATAGGAGTGGTGGACACATGATTAAGAGTTATTAGGTTTAATTTAAAAAAAGTATGAAAAACGTACCGAAACTTTATGTATCATGTTTATATGTTAGGCTTTTGATCAAGTGATATGTGAATTGTCCATCAATCAGTTGTGAGTTCAAGTCTCATTAGAGACACATTTGAGAATTATTATGAGATAATGATATAGTACGTGAAAAAATTGTCGTTAAGAAAAATTGAAACACTATGTTTTTTTAAAGGAAAATTGATATATTTGACATAATTTTTACACTACGCAAAAGAATTAATGGGGTTCACGCGCAATCCGAAAACCCTCCTCGGTGCACCCCGGGTAGAAGACCTTTTCACCTAGAATAATCTAAATTGAGAATACCTTGGGTCTTTTAAAATTTTATATACAAATCAAACTTAGATGTGTATAATTCACCCAACTTTATGATTGTCACACATTATGAAATAACCAAAATACCCTTGAAAGTATACTTTATTCACGAGTTTGGGTTGTGTGGCATTCGGTCTTTTTCAACTATATCTAGATGTGTATTGACTTGACGTAAGGTGTACACGAGTCATGAGTTTAGCAACTACCATGAAGATTTGAATTGACTATATTGTCCTTAGTGGAAAAAAAGGTATTTTCATAAAAGTGTGACAGAAAAAACGTGGAAAGTCGTTTTGGTTTCTGACCCTATGCGTCGAAGGGAAGTCACCTCAAAATATATTTATTTGATATTTAAATTCTTCATGGGTTTATAAAAATGGACACATTCAAACAAAACTTCTTTTACACTTCAAAAGTTTATATTATCATATCAAATTTATACGGAGTATTTTTCAACTTACAACAATACCAAATATCACCTTATCTGATCCTATATCATTTGATATAATTTATACCATCTTATCATCACTTGTTTTGCTATATAAAAAGGATAAAGTTTATACCATCTTATAACAAGCTAGTTGTTATAAGTAATTGATTTTTTCTTGATCAAACTACATACATAATTACATATAGAATATGTAAAGTGTAAACTCATAAAATGTGTATATGTTAATGAAATAGTCCTTTGGTGTTGAGAGAGAAAAATATGCATAATCAAAGCATAAATAGTTTAATACATAATTTATGACTTCAAAAACACCTATAAATAGAAAAATAATATTTAATTCCTCTTAAAATAAGCATTCATATTTCTGTAACCAATCATTTTATAAAACAAAAGAAAAATAATTTAGTGAAATCTTTATACTTTGATGGTGCCACTTTGATAATGAACATTTAGAGGGTATGCTTAGATAACCGGCTTATTTGATTTTGGGCTTATGTTTCATAAGCTCAAAACCAGCTATAAGCCGGCTATATAAGCCAAAACAAACACCCCATTAAGAGCATCTACAATGGGGGAAAGTCTTAAAGACTTTTTGCATTTAATGCAAATCCATTTAATGCCTAAAGACTTCTATGAAAGACTTGGTGTTTACCAAGCTTTTGCAAAAAGCTTTCCAAAAAGCTAGTCATGCAATGGAAAAACTATGTCAAAACACTTTTTGTAATAGTAAAAAATCTTTATGTGTTTTTACCATTGTAGATGCTCTAACTCATCGAGAAACACATACTATACGAGTCTATCACACTAATGAGATCTCATTTTTTTTTTTTTTTACTTTTGCATGACACAAGGGTAAAACCGTCATATTAAAAAAACAAAAAAGTAAAAAAACCAAACTCAAAGTGTCTCATCTGACACAAAAACCTAAACTTCCTAAACTAAGCATCGTATCAAGGACAAAACCGTCATTTCACAAACACAAAACCTTAAACAACAAACAAACTAACCTTAGATCTCGCCATGTCATCAACACCACCACCTTCACCACTACTATAAGACAACGGAGTAGTCGGACTAGCTCTCTCCGGCGCCGACTTTTTCGCTGCTGCGGTGGCGGTGACAGGTGGCTGCTGTGTGCGTCTTTGACGAGTTGTCCATGTTTTGAGCTTATTATCATGTGATGATGATGGTGATGATTGACGTAGGTTGATAAGAACGTTGACTACTAAGTCAACGTTGTTCATGGCTGATGCTAACCAGTTGTCTTCTTGTTCTTCTTCCATCATTGTGTTTTGTGTGTGTGTGTGTTTTAGTGTGTGTTTTGGTGTTGGTGGCAGAGAGAAAGTAGGGGGGAGAATATTAATGGGAGTTAAGTTATTGTTTTTTTCTTTCTTATAAAAGTGTGTGTGTTTATGGAGGTGTTTTATGTGAGTGTTTTTTTTATAAAAAGTGTGTGTGTGTGTGTGTTTTTTAAGGTGTTTTAGTGTGTGTTGAAACTTGAAAGAATGGGTGGAGATTGGTGTGTTTGTGTGTGGGGCCCATTTGGAGGTGAGACAGTATGTGGAAGTGATCGCCCTATAATTGCCTTTTTCTTGGTTGGAAATGGAAAGGAAATTGAAGTAAGGGTCTTACTTGTCAACTTACTAAAAGTGTGACATATTTTGTTTTTGGAAGTCTTCATAGAATGTGCAAGGTTTGGTTTAAGACCGGCCGCAATAAGGGTTTTACGACTGAGTTTTGGATACCCAAGAGGTGTCGACCTGTATTACGGTGTTTAAAGAAGACGTGTCTTTAACACAAAAGAAAGAAGACTCTGTCGATACCAAGATCGAGTCGTGTATTGTGTGTTTTTGTTTGTGTGTATATGTTTTGGTGGGGTATATATGTGTTTAAGTGGACTATATTTTGGTGGTGAAGTTGATTATAGAGAAAGCTGATGTGACGCTGAGTTTGCGGTGATGGATGCGATCTTGAGAACTCCTTATTGCACTTAGTGTAAGAGGTTAGCAAAATAACTTAAAAATATACGTAATGAGGAAGTGAAACACACCGAAGAACATAGACCATGTACGGTCCATTGTTACGAGGAGAGCGAGCAACAGTGGATGACGGTGGTGGCCACCTTTGTGAAATGAATGCGGTGATGGTATTTTTGTGTGTGTGTTTGTGTGCGTGTGTTGTAGAATATGTTTGTGTATTAAGTATATATAGGGAAATGTTAAGAATGTGGTCACTATCATTGTCGTAAACGTAGTGAGAAGGTGGAAAGAATGAGGGATCATGTGGCTCTAATGTGGAGGTAGTCACCACCACCATTACATCCAATCTAACATAAATATCGTTAAGGTAAAAGTTTTTTGGTGTTTGGTTTAACCCGTAAAGGCAAACATTTGAAAACTTGAAGGTCATTGAGGTCACTTTACTTAAGTACTAACAATGAAGTAAGATATTAAGCTATTGAGTATGAAGTAAGAAAGTATAGGCTATAGTTAGGTTGAAAAATAATGACAACATCCTAGACATTTAATGCCATTTTTTTTTGTAAATATATAAAGTTTATAACTTGAACCACATTTCTAAATGTGCAACATTATTCTACTAGTAGAACCTTGGAACAAAAAGATATGTGATGCATCATCTATTTACATCCAAAATCCTAAGTGCAGCAATGTGATCATCATTTTCGTACACTATCATTTTATTTGTCTAAAACCTATATGGCCAAACAAGGTCGATGACACTGCATACCTTCAATGTAGACAATTGAAACCTGAATTTGCAAATGTATTTGCCTAAATAGCGTTCATCATAACCACATAAGCCGGGCAATGAAAATAGATATCAAGGCAAGTTGAAATCATATAACAGAACACGAGTAAGAAAAGCGACACAGGCTATTGTGGTGGTGTTTTGTTAACGACAGAAAAAAGAGCATTACTAAAGCCTGCTACAATATCTTCATACACACACAACAATATTATATATATATTTTTAATTTATTCTCTCTTTGCATTTAAACTAACTCTACACTTGTCAGGATACTGTGAGTAAAAGAATTATTAGGCACATTAAATTGATACTTTATAATCAACTTTGTTGTACATCAATAAGAAGAGTTAGCTAGCCTAGCGATTAATTATTAACGTTGATCGGTCTACCACAAGGCATTATTTGGTAGTTGTTGAAAAGTTTGAGTTACCACTTACTCCAACAATAACTGAATGACAGTGATACACCTCATGTAGGTATGAAATTTATTATTATGTAATTGTTGTGTTTTGTAAATGTTGTGGAAACTAACGTTAAAATAAAATAATATTATCAACAACTATAATGTCAAACAACTCTTGCTAAAAAGAATTGTCAAACGTTGGACACCATTCAAAATTCTATTAGAGCAATATTTAATTATTTATTTGACGAGCTATTCCGTAATCATTAGAAGGGAAGGTACGGTGGCGAGGTGATTTTACTCATTTGGAGTCTACGGGTGTCACATCACCTCAACACCTCTTCACAACTTACCCTCTCTTCATTCACAACTAACCTCAACTTACTCATTTGAGACCCATCACTTACAATTTTTTTTTTATTCATCTTATTAAATAAATAATCAGACCTTTCTTAAACGTGTATCCTTCATCTTCTTCTTCATTCATTCATTTTCTTCTTCATCATTTCCACTACAAAAATTTATAAAAATTTGTACATATAATTAAAACTCAATTCATAAAAATCTTATAACAATCTATAAGAAAAAGAACCCATTAATGGAAGTCTCATCATCATCTTCTTCATGCTTCTCATCACCACTTTCTTTCCACCGGATCCACTCCGCCCCACCAATCTCAACCCGACCCATTTCAAGATTTTCAAAACCAATCTCCAAAATCACTTCATCTTCATTACTCAACATTCACAAAAAAGAAAATAATAAAAAATCAAAAAGCTGCCAAAAGATACTTAAACCAAGCTCGTCGTGCAAACGAGTTGGTGTCCAACGGCGAGGGACGGCGAGCATGGGGAGGTGTGGCAACGAGCAGCAACGAGCCAAACTGGTCCTCCACGTAGTAGTGGCGAGGGTAGGCAAGGAGCCACACCCTCCCCTCTTAAAAACATTAACGAAGCGTTTAGGCTACTATTGCGCGCCTTTTAAAACTATGTTCATATGTCTTATATTTTTACGATATTTTCAGTTCCGAAAAAATTGAGTTCTAATAGCATCCACTATAAGAGGTTCATGAAAATGTTTATAAAATTTGAAGAGGTTTATAAGTTGAGTCACTATAGTCAGGTGAGATTTATGATGATATGGAATGAAATAGGTTTAAGTTTATAGACCTTTTCATTGCAACTAAATACATGTAATTCATTTATACCTCATTAAATTATAAAGTTTTAACAAGTTTAAGCATAGTGATAATATAATTATAAAATAAGAAATTTGACATGAAAATTATATAAAACTTTTTAAAAAGTTTACCATAGAAGATGATCTAAAAAACTACATCTCAGTTATAAAGGCGAAAAATAATATATTTATGATAACTCAATAACATGACCTAATAAATATCTCTCTAGACAAAAAAATGAAATATTCGTCGTGTTTTTTTTTTTTTTTTTTTTTTTTTTTTAAGATAATATATATTCGTCGTTATATCTTATGCTTATTAGAAAAAGTAACCAAAGCTGCTTAAAACATACGATAAGATTTTCTCATTTCAGAAATAATAATTCCCATGACTTTTTTAATGGCTCATATTTTAAGCAACGTGGAGTCCTATTGGATAGATTATTGTAAAAAATATGAAACAAGGGAGTAATATGGTACGTGATAACATTATAAAATGGAGTGCCATAAATAGACCAACCATATTGCTACACTAGTTTAATTATCTAGACAATTTTGTTTATTCCAATTAAACATTATTATTATATCAAAATCTAGGTGTGACACGCCATGTGTATGTCTGCCTAATTATTTATTTTCAGTTAAATAACAACTTTATCGTCAAGACCATTTAGTCGTCATAGGAAGTTCATTTTTGGTCAATTAAAAATCACACGTTAGTGATGCTTCAAGGTCGGACACACATGCGTTCTTTTTATAGGGTTTTCGCCCCAAATTTTGATAGCCATATGCCATAACTATAAAAGTATGTGTTTTGGGCACACACTGTTACGTTAAGATATTTGTAAGAGTACGACTATTACTGATTTATACAAGTGTCTTAAAGGGGGGTTTAAGTCAAAACTATGTTATTTTGAATTTGAGATTTGAGTACTATTAGTTTCTGAAATGACTTTCATTCGGCAGATGAAAATGGATTTCAAACCCTCAAAACTTGTCATTCTCTAAACCTACAAAAGCTAGTGGGTTTAAATACTCATTCCCAATCCCATGCCCATAATCATTCCCCGTTATAAAGCAAACACCCCCAAAATATATCAAGTTTGCCGCACATTCAAGATAGGGGTGTTCACGGTTCGGTTAATTAACCGAATAAACCGAAAACCGAACCGAATCGAACCGAAATAAAACCGAACCGAACATATAACCGAACCGAACTTGTTAAAACCGAACCGAACCGAATTAAAAATTCGGTTTTCGGTTTGGATATGGGTTTAGCTATCTGAACCGAAAACCGAACCGAAAACCGAATTTATATAAATATATATTTTTTATATATTTATATTATTTTAAATATAAAAAATATCCATTAAAATTTTATACTAATATAAAAAAACACATTTTTATGCTTGAAATAATTTTTTTGCCAAAAATATATATAATTAAATTCAAAAAAAAATATAAATAGTTTAATTTAAGTAAAAAATTCGGTTTTCGGTTTTGACCCATAACCGAACCGAACTTCGGTTCGGTTCTCGGTTCGGTTCGGTTTTAGATATTTTCGTTTCGGTTCGGTTTTTGGTTATGACCCAAAAATTTTTTTTAACCGAACAACCCGAACCGAATAAACCGATTAACCGATAACCGAACCGATGAACACCCCTAATTCAAGATGCAATTCATGTTGTTGTATAGTTGGCCCAAAGTTTCAAACATGGGCTCATAATGAGCTTGGTAAAAGTTTCAAACATGGGTTCAATTTATTACGTATTTTCTTATCATCCAAAGACTAAGGTTAAAAAAAGTGTATTTTCTTGCCTTGTCGTTAAACTTTGAAACTTTTCGACCCATATTACAAACTGGCTCTCCCAGTTCCATCTGTAAAATGTTCTTTTTTGTGTTCAGGTGTAGTCAATGACAAAAATGAGATTTATATATTTGACTATTGATGACGTAGTCTATATTTGGGACATAAGCCCAAATGATAAACATTACTAAGGCCCAAACCCACCACGCGTGGGCTATCATAACAATGATTTGGGCCGCACCACCAATGGGGTGGGCTCACATAGGCCCAAGCCCAACCAAACTATTTATGGTCTAGATAAGGATCTTCTATTTACGGATAAAGATCCTTGAACCGGATAAGCACTATGTGTGCGAAGAGTAAGGAGCACGAAACCTACAAGGATTCTGCGTCTATATATAGAATGATGTAATTCTCATTAATGGTACGATCTCCAAAACCCTAACTCTTAAATATAACCTAAAACCGATTACTTACTCTCACGCCGGAGGATAATCGTGGGAGACAATCCCAAGATAAGCCTAACGGTGTCTGTTTACTTTCTTAGTGCGCAGGTCTCAAGCATTAAGAGCGAATTGGTACAAGAGCAAGAACTCAAATCAAGAACACCCAACTTTTGTATCAACAACTATGTAACTATGTAAGAACGTATATAATAACCAATGGGCTTTTGGTCCAGTGGTATCAGTGAGAAAGTTATGTCACAACCTATTATAGGTTAAAGTCCGCAAAGGAGCAAAGTTAAGTTGTTGTGATTGAGTGAGAATTTATTAGTTTTGTGTTTAAGTATGTCTTTCAACAAAAAGAAGAAGAATGTATATAACGAATAGGTGTGTGTGAATTTGACTTTTTTCCTAAAAAAAAAAGAAAAGTATAGGTGCAAATATAAGGGTGTGTTTGGTATAAGGGTTAAGTTTCAGAATCAGGAATATTTGATAGCCATTGTTATTGTTTGATTAGTGAATTTGAAACCCATAGCCTCATTCATGGGTGGAGGAGGCTGTCGTTTGAATGATATTTCTATGTGGAACAATATTTAATATTTTAAATTTTGTTGTGAACAAGAATGAAGAGAATGAAAGTAATCTTCAATTAATTATTAACTATGAGATTTACAAAGAGTATATATAGACAAACGTTAGGGCAAAACCCTAATAGCTAACATGAGCCATGGGCCTATTATGAGCTATATGGACATCCACATATAATTATTCATAACACTCCCTCTTGGATGTCCATATTGTTAATACGCTTAGAAAATGCTGCCTCATTAAAAACCTTGTCAGGAAAACCCAGTGGGACAAAACCATGACTAAGGGAAAAAGAGTGCAGCGCGTATTATCTCCCTCTGATGACTACATCACTTGAGCTCTTCGAGTAGGTGCATGCCAATGTTGTTGTTCAATGTCCTAAATGTTGAGGTAGAAGCGCCTTGGTAATTAGATCCGCCAAATTGTCACTTGAATGAACTTGTTGAACAATAATATCACTATTCTTTTGTAAGTCATGATTGGAAAAGAACTTTGGCACAATATGTTTTGTCTTGACGCCTTTGTTGTAACCTTCCTTGAATTAAGCAATGTATGCTACATTATCTTCATGCAAAACTGTTGGTTCCTTCTTCTCTGAAGAGTTACCACTTGATCTACATATGTATTGTATCATACTTCTAAGCCAAACACATTTTCGACTTGCTTCATGTATCGCTAGAATTTCTACATGGTTGGATGAAGTCGATGAGATCGTCTGCTTATCTGAACGCTCCACGTATAAATACATATACAGTTTGAGATCAACCATTATGAGGGTCAGACATATATCCTGCATCTGCAATACCAAATAGACTTGTATTTGAGGGGTTAGTGAAATATAAACCCATATCCTTTGTACCTTGAAGATACCGAAATATTTGTTTTACTCAATTTGAGGATTATGCCTCTTTAAAACCTTACTAGATACCATTGGGACAAAATTCTAGTGAAGGAAAAATAGTACATAACTCCTTTATACGCTCGGGGATGTTGCCTCATTAAAAACCTTGCCGGAAAACCCTGTGGGGACAAAACCATGGTCAAGGGAAAAAGAGTGCAACAGATATCTTCTCTCCCCTTGATGATCACATTACTTAATCTCATTGTGTCAGTGAAATGCACATACAAGTGTCTTGATAGAATCACGTGAATAAATATCTCTACATGTTATTTTCATATCCATTTTAAGGATTAAGATACGTCATACATCTCATATAGGTACATCCATGTAATTCACATATACACATTTTAATATGACACATTTAAATCGATATTGTGATTATCATCTTTATAAATCAATGGATCTTTCTTGATCACGTGACCTCATAAACATGAGCGTCATTTATACATATAAAAATATGTAGCATCTTTCTTTAGCTTTCATGATGCACCATGATTTCATCTTTAAGATGTTCAAATCATAAGCTAAGAAAACTATTTCTTTTGTTTCAAATTCAACTTCTATGCATTCGGTTGCCTTTATAATCATAAATCAAACTGCATGAAACTTAAACAATATTCAAATCTAGATCTCTTTATAAAGTTTCATAGTCAAACATAATTCTTTATTAGGCACAATATTATACACTAAGGCAATTATTAAATGTATGCCAAAAACATGATTAATTCAATACAATCAAGTAGTGTTCTCGAGAACTTCTCTTATATGCTTTAAGCATTAAAAATCACTAGAATGCTTCATTCATTTTATATAAAATCTCGTACGAGCTCTATTCATTTATCATCTAGACGCATATCAATTACTTATTATATTGCCAGACTTACTAAATACATTATTGAATCCACCACATGTGAACATACAATGTATGTGCATTATCATTTACAAGTATTTGAGAAAGTATACATGTGCCATCACTTGTACCTTATGCATAATTTAATTTAATTTTCTCATAAAGACTGATGCATATCCAATAAGTTTACATATTCATATGTACGGACTTCAAGTTCCAGTAACCATGTCTCGTCACAAGAGACTTCAATCTTTCATTAGTTCTTTGCGTCTTTACTTCTTTTGGCCATTCATTTATACATATGCATTTCTTGCATGTATGTTTTCATGATCCTCACCATGATTCTAGCGTTATCTGATTTATTTTCATAATCATTACCATGTCCATTATCATATACACTAGTACTATCGACGTCGACTCATTACTTTTCGATTCCACACTTTACTAGACATTTATTTATCAAGATCTCATGGATTTTCATCTACCCGGGAATTTTCAAGAACATTCATGTCTAGTGTATCTTTACAAGACTATTATGGGGTATTTATTACCTCGATTCGACCATCTTAATTTTCTTGCTCCATTTTATTTATTCATTCGAGGACTTTTACTTGGAGTCGATTAGTCTATCATGATGCAGTCATGCCATAGACTCATTACCAATTATTGGTTTTAATGTTGGGACACACATGTTAATTGGAGCATAAGTAGCGTATGTATGATCTAGTCACTTTATTTGGATCACAAAACTTGTCTGGGCAACTACTAGATCAGGAATGTAAATTGTCCCTTGAACTTCAAGTTCATATTTATTAGTGTGAGGATCAACATTTTTATATCATAATTCATTCCATATCTCTCGCTGCTCATTCTCTCCCCCTGAATGAATTATCCATTTCAACATCCCATTGTTGTGCGTTGTGGTGGATTTACAAGAAACATATACCGCACATTTACAAAATTCTTATATGAGAAACATATGGTTCGTGACCAAAACCATTCTAATGGGGAGGATTCATTATAATTGTTGGCAAGATGCGAATTCATATTTTATAACATGCCTCATAAACTAATAAATTCGTTCTCATAATTATTGGCTTTGCAATCAACTAAAGACGTTTAATAAACGTTTCAACAAAAGCAATTTGCGTATGAACATGAGCTACTTTTATGCTCAACACTTATTCCAATAATCACCCAATACTTGGAAGTACTCACCACCATTTCCAAAGATGTAATTTGGATAACCATGCTCGCATTATATAAGCCGAGCCATTAATTACGCTAACCTTAAGTTGCGTATTTGATGATCATTTTGACGATGCATCGATTTTAAAACTCAAAATGATCCACATGGCGGATGTATAGGTCTGAATACATCCCCTTTATATTCTTTCCAAAACTTTATATGTATGGTGGTGATATATGAACAATTAACTTCCATTCCATTGAGAACAATCAAATCTATCTTTGAAGAATCTTATGGTTCTTCTAAACATTCGCATCATCATTGACCCGGGATGATCCAACCGATCATGCCACTCAATAAAATAATCTTGGCTTATAAACTCTATTTTATGACCACGTGTGCTTAGATTGCACTTTCTATGTAAACATCAAATAACATGGAGATTTTAGTACAACATCACATTTCACCAATCAAAATCTTATAAAGCTCTTTTATGGCTTTCACATAGCTTAATATAATATTATAGCATTATCAAATAATAAAGCATGATTTATACCACTAAAGTATGCCATTCATCAATTAATCAAGTATCTCACAAGCAAATAAAAGCACATGATATGATAAGTCAAAACATACACTTCGTATCTAAAGTTAATGGCACAATTTGAGTTAAACAAGTCATCATATTCTCATATTTAGATATTTTCATTGCTCTTATGCGACATTGTTACACCAAAATGATTCTCATACTTATAACTATAATTTAATGACACATTTGTCTCATTTTCATATGGGAGAAGTTCAAATAATGCAACATAGGATTTCGTAATACACTAAGACTTAAAGCACCTTTTAAGAGTTGCGTATATTCAATATCATGGACATATGTTTTGCATATCTATTATTATCAAAAATCTTGGCAACACATTAGATAGCCAAAATATGTGTTTCAAATTGTTATATATTACCCAGACCGGCATACATCTTTATTAGTATTTCGCTTTGCAAATATCATTGGTAGTATTTAATTATAACGATGGTAAAATCACAAATACCATAAACTCGGTTACAATATCATAGAACAATCAAGAATAATTTACTTATCCAATAATATCAAAATATTCATGCTATTCATTTAATGGGCGAGGATGAGAATTCACATTAAATTTATTCTAAAATCTATCTTAAATTAAATGTTAAAACAAGGAAATCATACCCATACACATTATTAAAGCATGCATTACTACACGATTAAAATATTACATCAAACCAGGTCGATCATATATGATTGCATCGTTAAATCAAAATTGTCATATGATAACAAAGGAACGGGATAATATTCAACCCAAATTTTCGTTAGCAGTCAATATGTTTAAATCACATATCTCCAATTCTAATTAACGAGTTTAGTAACCCGCGCGTTGCGGCGGGTTTTTTAAATAGTAGTTTGGTGTTATGCGTTGGTTGTAAAAAAAAGAGAAATAGTTTATATATTTTTTTAAGTAGTTATTGGGTGTCGGTTAAGTTTTGTTTGTGGTTGCAAATATTTAACAGCTTTGGGTTATGGTAATTGCGTTAAAAACATTTTTTGAAAAAATGTTAAAGATAACAGTCATTAGTTAACAGCTGTTAAATAACTAACGACCGTTAAAAAAAAAAAAAAAAAAAAAAAAAAAAAAAAAAAAAAAAAACTGTAGCAAGTACTGTAGCAAGCACAGTGCTTGCTACAGTAACCTCTTGGGGTTTAGTATATACGGAGTATATAATATCACCTAAAAGGTACAGGTTAGGTGCCATAACAACACTTATATATGCAATACTAATAATCATAATTTTACACCCATGTCATTTGATTAAAGGATGCATGTAACTGATTCAAGCTATTGTTGACAGCTAGTTTAAGAAAATTTACAAATTTTAGTCAAAATAAATATGTGGTGAGTAACTTTCTAAAGAAGAGATCCCATTGTTTTTGTTAATATGTTCAAGAATTAATTATTCCATTTTATGTTTCCGTTCTTTATGTATTTATAAAACAATAAACAACGTCAAAGAATACTACAGTAGCATATTAACAAATTCAAATATAGCATTTAAAGCATGTTATGCAGTACCATACCCATGTAGCTACCATAATTTGTTTGCTAAACTATATAATCCAAGTTATGGAGTATATTTTATATTATTTTTATCTTCAATACCTTAAGGAAAGTCTAGCAAATACTATGTTATATAGTCATCGCAGTATCAATTAATTTAGGCATATACGAACTTTTATTTTCAGGCTAGATTTTTATTTTTTATTTATTTATTACTCCGTATTATTATTATTATTATTATTATTTTTATTTTTTATTTTTTTAGGAGTGCGACGCATAATTACTTATAGGTCAATTAAATATTGCTATATAAGTATCCTAGGCATAAGCAAAATAATTCTACCGCATACAATTTCACATAGTCATGAATCAGTGATACACTTTTTCTTATCGAAGCTTGCAAACCAAATAATATTTATTAGATAAGGTTTGTTTTTACGCATACAAATTCTATAGGCACAACTGATTATTAGACGATGAATAGAACCACGTCGTACACAAGCATTAAACAAACGGAAAACAATCGCGACTCATCTATAAATGCCAGAAATCATACATAAATCTATCATCTTCTTTATCTAAACCTCAACAATTTTGTTTTCTTTATATTAAGTTTATATTTCCTTGTTGAAAACTAAATTGACAACCTGTAATTATTCAACCTATTAACAATAGTGTGTTACATAAATAATAGAAGTTTGTCAAATACGAATACATTCGTTCAATATTGCATAATGAAACAAAGTAGCACATCCAAACACCTTTATTCTTAATTATGTATTCGTGACATCTTTTCGTGTATATATTAACGGTGTGTCACTTATTAAGTTATTATTATATTAACAAAGTATATCATGAAGAAAACAAGAAACTAAGTAAAATTTCACATAGCTAGCTGTAGACGATAAGGACATCCACATATAATTATTCATAACAAATTTCTTATTTTCATATTTTTCTATGATAGATTTTTTAGTAATCAGGGCCTACACCAATGTGATTCCCATAACTTAAACTTCATACTAAACATAAACAATAAACAATGGAATTGATATACTTAATTTCATTCAATCCTTTTATCAAAACCATACCTATTGTGATTCCGAATTGCAAATCAAACACGCCCTAAGTTCTATCAATAACCCGTACTCATTATATTGAACCCTTTAGCAATAAAACATAATCCAAATCAACTCACTAACACGTAAAATAGCTAAATACTGCACCTCTAGTTTTTTCAAGTGGAACAGTACGTTACAAACACACACATATGTTTAATCTTACTAAACGCAATACATAAATAACACAAGCTAAAATACATCATAGTACTTAATTAGATTATAAGAGTTATCTAATTAACTAGGGAGCTAGAGGTGATTGCACCACCATTGGTGTCACCTTTGCTTTAGTTTCCGCATTTGCATCCACGGGTGGAGGCAATACGACACCTCCCGGCTGCTGCTGCGGAAGCTCTCCGTCATCTTCTGGCGGCTCAGTATCGACATCCACAACTGGTGGAGGTGGGACACTGAACACATCATCAGGTGGTGACATGACAAATCCAGGCTGATCATTTCTTTCAGCAATAGGAGGCAAAGTAGTCTCTCCTGGTAAGTTAGCTGGTGGCGCAAATGAGAATGAAAAGAAAGGTGGTGCAACATTTGTAATGCCATTATTATAAGGTAGGGTGTAGCCTAGAGGTGGTGGTGAGGCAACTAGTGGTGAAAAAGATGGATTTGTGTTATCTATAGGTGTAGCGAAAGACGGGGCTGTGAAAACGGGTGGTGGTGAAGGGACTACTACGTGCGGAGTTTGGGTGCCAAGAAAAGGTCTTGAGGCAAATGGATTGTTTGTGGACGTGAAAGGCCATTGGTGACTGCATGTTTCCAGAAATGGGTTGCAGAACTCGAATGTACCGCGCCGGTTAATGGTGGATATTGGACGGGAGTCGACGGTGGTGACGGTGGAGAAGAGTAATAGTGGAAGCAAGGCTATGAAGATATGTTGTTTCACCATTGTTGAATGTATGAAGGTTTAGAAAAAAAATAAAAGAGTATATTTATAGAGGAATTGAACTGAGTGGAGTTACTGAGTTGCATGCATGGTCTTAAATATAGCTACTGCCATGCGTCAACCCGGCCCATGCAAATTTGCATGGTCAACGAGTTGACTTCTAGAGTGTTCATTAAGGTGAAAAAAAACAACCCCAAAAGAATGTAAATTACAGTTTTTAGGATATTAATTTGTGTTGTATTCATAATGCTTACAAGTTACAACCTTTAGAAATGTTCTATGTAAAAGAGTATTCATGAAAATGATAATGACAACCTGGATGGCTTTTCTCTATATTTTTATATAGATGTGAGCTACATAAAAAAATTTAAGACTAATACATTTACAATCATAATTATTTTTGTAAATTCAAATCCACTCCCTTTTATATTATATTACCCATAGTTACACCATATTAAACACATCAAAGCATTCGTACTCTACCTCTCCAAACTAAAAGTATTTGACGCCGTCGCCTTGTACAGTTATTGGAGACTCGCATCAAGTCATACATTGTTATCCTTGTAGGTTTAATAAATACGAACCTATGAATAATTACATTGTTATACCTTTCGATAGTTTCAAACTTTAATTCAATGGTATTATGATAACTCTTCTTGAAAAAAGTCAATGTCCATAATTTATATGAGTACTGATTGATATATCTTTTTAAAACATTTGTAAAAATCTTCTTAATGTCACGTGTCAAGAGTTTGTAGGTGGAAAAATTGGCTCACCTTATCACATTCTAATCGATTTACAACACATACCATTAAAAGGATACTTAAGAATATGAGTTAGAAAGATATATCATTTTTCAATTTATATATCTAATTTTTATACAAATAATATATTTTTTTTTCCAATAAGTTTTAGAGTGGTTGTTGCGTAGTAATTAGACAAGTATTGTAGCATTGGCCAAAATGGAGGGTGGCTCTTTTGTATGTGGATTGCATGGAGGGTACGTTTGAAAGTGCACAGCTGGGAATTAAATAAGCTTCTTTTTACGTGCCCATCATTCAATGCATGTCAACGCCTTTTTTACACTATTGATTTCAAGAAAGAAAAAAAAGAGGCCATTTGATAAACTTTCACAATAAATTTTCAAATAAAAGATGAAAATGATATTAAACCACAAAAGTGAACACGATAAGACTAAATTACTTGCAATACAGAAGGACCAAGTGACTAGTGATACAAATCGAACCAAAAAAAACGCCATCTAAGCTGTGCTAGGATCTTTTATCATCTGTCAAAAGGTTGTGAGTTCAAAGCTTGTAAGACACGATGTAGAACTATTTGGGGTCCTTAAAAAATATAATTATATGTAAAGCAAATATGTACGGTAACATATCTTACTTATCCAAAATGCTAGAAGCGTATGTCTAAAACATAAATTACAAAAAGCACAATTTTTATTTATTTATTTATTTATTATTATTATTATTATTATTATTATTATTATTATTATTATTATTATTATTATTATTATTTGTAGTTGTAAAAGCTGTTCATTTGCTAATAGGGAGTACAGTTTCATGTTTTCACCTTATTTAAGGTAACAAATATTCGGGCTGCTGATAATGTATATATATAACTTCTAGCCCAATGTACGGCGGGTCAACAAAAACAGTCGATAGCCCATTTAAAAATCATGGCCCAGATTAGGAGCAATAAATCAGTCTCAAATGACCAACATCAAGTTGTTGTTCTGCAAGCTAAGACATGAATTTTATGACAATTAGAGACCAACTTTATTGTTAGCTTTACTCCACAGTTAGAGAACTTGATTTCAATTTTGTTTTTGGAGAGAACTTAATCACAGCTTGGGTCATATAACACTGTGACAGTTGTATGATTGACATTAAACTATAACAACTTAACCTGTCATTAAAATTCAATACCTGATGATACATATGGTTATCAAAAATACTAATTTTACAGTTTTTGCAATAATAAGATAGATACACAAAGAGCACTGTCAATGCCGCATACTTTGTTTGATGGCCCGGTTTGAAAACGAAGAGTCTTCTTCAAGAGACTACTTCAAGTGGCCGGCAGAGCGTTCAATCATTTTGGGTGGTGTTGCAAGGGTCTCATGATTAGTCTCAGGGTCAACTGGTTGACATGGCTTGTTGTGAGACCATATAAAGAAGACTCCATGCCGAATTTCAGGGCTGCTTAACTTTCACTGCCTTTGCCTTGAAAGGGTGCTTCACATGAGCCGCAATAGATATAAGTCACTACCCTGTGATATATATGCCAGTATCTTATATGCTTGTAGAAAGTTGAGAAAACTGAGTAAACGAAGGACCTTTACCTGTGTTCGAGTTCGCTGGCATTAGCAGTACAAATTGTTCAATGTCAGCTCTACATAAGGTGTAATGGTTACTGCGATATGGGCAACATGTAAATATATTTTTGTCAACCTAGAAGCCAATAAATATGCTGCAAGTTCTTATAAATGTTTAAAGCAGTATACTGAAATTGCTACATACGTTTCTGACTTTTGGCTATCAATGGACAGCGTAACACGTCTCTTCCTGGTTTAATAACTCAAGTTATGACCAACGATGAATATAAGATTATAAGGCGATATAAAAGAAGAAATTATGCGACTAAATTAACCTTGTTTAGCAATCGTGTTTAGCATAGTGAGGTTGCCACATCGAACGCATTCTGAGCCTATCTCTTTTGTTTTTCCATCTTAGGATAGATTGTTTTCTATATTATTTTTTGTTCATTTGCTCAACCTGGATACTGTTAGATTATGGACATTATTTTAGTAGTTGTATGTTAAGATCGAACTCGAGATCACGGGATTGCACACTTTACGTATGAAATGTAAATGAATAATAATTATATATAAATGGTATATTAATTATTAGAACGTAAACACGTAATGATCGTTAACATTTAATGAAAAAGGCTAACCACCATTAGACGAATAAAAGGAAATGGACTATAGATGAAAATTGGAATGTCAAGAAGGCTCTAGAACCCTTGTGGGTTGGTTAGGGTCGATTGGCTAAGGGTATCTCACATCGCTTGGTGAAGCTTTTGTTTCAAGTTTTCTATCCTATATAAACAAACAAGGTTTCATTGTTTTTTATAACTTGAACACATAATCTTGTGTGTTTTCTCTTCTCTTCTCCTTGAAAATTTTCGACACCCCATTAAAGTTTAAGGGAGTCGAAACTTTGTATTCTCTAGTGTTTGTGCTCGCTTTACTTGCATAAACGTTTACTTGAAGTAGTACGTGTGTACAAGATCGTGAATCAAACACATCATTGTTTGTTTCTTGGATTTGTTCACATAAACCCTAATTAGGGTTCTTGAGTTGAAGATTGCATTTGATTCTTGTTCGGGCTAGAATCACTACGGTATGTTTACTATTTATATTTGATTAATTAATTACATATTATATGATCTTGTTATAACGCTTCCGCATATGCTCTCTTGATGTGTTTGTTTTATTTTATATGATTGTCATGATATTATAATTCCAACAGTGACATCTAGAGCCGTTATAATGTGTAATTAATTATCGAAACACATAAAAATCGAATCTTGATTCGTTTAATTACATGTTTTTAGGGTTTTTGATTCCTAACCCTAATTTTTTATTTAGGTCGATTGACCTTATTAGATATTTAGGGTTTTGGTTTTGGTTTTGGTTTTGATTTTAATATGATTAGAAACCCTAGGATGTCATGTAATTGGTTATGCGTTTTAGTATACGATCTTGGTGCAATATGTTAATTGTTAAGCATAATCCATGAAAAGTGCATGTTTGCATGAATTTTATTTTGTGAAAATTTAAATGGTTTAAATTGGATATATGAATTAATTGTTAAGTTATATCGAAACATGTAAATTTATTTATAGATGTCGAATTGGGGAAGACTCCAATATTAAGTAATCAATTATGTGCTATGTGGTGTTTATTTAGTTTTGCTTACGCAATCGATTTATCGATGTATATGGCTCTTTTTCCATTGAAGAAGAAAGCCTTAATTGAATAAATGCATTATACACCTAGACTTGATTATTAATAGGACTATTGAATAAAATTTGCATGTGGCTACATGTTTATACATATTTAATTGTTATGTTATGTATATGTTTATTTGGTTGTTTTATTTTTTATTACATATTACTTGTTTTTTGTTTATTATTATGTGAGACATGTTCATAAACGAAAAATGGTAATTTTTTAAATAGAAAAATAATATGTCACACCCTCGCCGAAGGCGGAAACACGAGGTTCAACGAAATCGATATACATCACCAAAGAGAAATAAGACAATACCATAATTTACATTAAGGAAAAGTATAACATTACAACATTGTTATTGCCGACATTGGCAATTTAAGACATAAGTTCAGTTTCCAAAAGATGGTATTTTAGTACATAATGAATAGTAGTGACATGTGAAAACTTCATTATGCAAAGACCTTGAAGAAAAGCTTACTGACGATCACCTGAAATGCATGAGAGAAAACGGGTCAACTATGAAAATAGTTGGTGAGCACACACGTTTTATATAATATGAGAAACCATTAGAGAAAGTTCACAAGCCAAAGGCGTTGTCAAGTATTATGTCTTGTAGTCAAGCACCCGCGGTCATAATAAGTCACAATATAAGCACCACATATATAATAATGTATGCCATGCAAAGCCCCTAATTAAATAATATGCGTCCCGTAACATAGTGGACGAGAGGTTGGCCGACCTCTAATAGCGCTATCCATATTACTAATAGGTGTCGAACAATGCGAATGTACGAACAGTACATCATACAACTATTATATACGATTAAGAACGCTCCAAACAGGGGAGACTTAGCACGCTCCACCAATAAGGCGAGACTTTAGGGTTAAGAACGCTCCACCAATAAGGCGAGACTTTAGCACGCTCCACCAAAAATGGCGAGACTTTAGGTCATAGTACGTACGGTACATTAAGTTCAAAAGTTCAAGTTGAGTTCAAGAGTCCAAAACAAGTTATAAGGTCAAGACAAGTCAAAAGAGTTCATAATAATCAAAGGGTTCAAAACAATGTTCAAAGAGTTCAAGTAATAATTCCTGCATCCACCCCAAAACGATTAAAATAGTTAGAAAAAGGGGTTCGTGAATACTCACCTTATGCAACAGATACAAAAAGCTAGTGATTGAACAGAAATAGGCTCGATTCCCTAACAGCAACCTAATATGAATGAAGTGTTTCCAATGTAAGAAATGAAACAATGTTACACATGCGTATACGTACGTTATCCATACCACTTGTAGTTTTTGAAAATAACGTTTATCGTTTAGTGTTTTATTAGTAAATATAACGTTTTCGGCGTAGTTTAACCTTGTTCTAACTTTAGAAAAATATGTCCAAACGGCTTCACAAAACTAGTCGTGAAATATAGTACGTTAAGTGTTAATGTTCAAGCTCGGCGTTTTTGAAAACCTTGTAATAATGTCTAGATGTAGTCTTGTTTAACTTTTGATTGTACGTGCCTCGAACGATAAGAAATATAGCTCCAAATGTTGTTACTTGAAAAATATAATGTTTAACACTTAGAAAATTCAATTATAGCAAAGCTGCCAAAAATATATACATTTCGTCAAAGTTCAAATGCTTGTATCTTCTTCGTTTTAAGCTTGTTTTCTACGTTCTTTATATCCCCGGAATCGTGGGACAACATACTAATATATTTTTGATAAGTCGGGACGGCTAGATCAAGTTTTACACCTTAAAACAGTCCATGAAAAAGTGAGACAGCAACATATTTTCTGAAAATATAGTTTTCGTCGTTAACTTGTTTTTGGCATATCTTCTTCGTTATTAACTCGTTTTTATCCAAACTTTCGGCCATAGTTTCATATCGGAAAGTATTTTCTAAATCTTTGGCCAAAAAGTACACCCAACCCCCTGAGTTTCCCACGTTTTACAAAAATGGACAGTAGCTATTTATGGTTGTCAAAAATCACTTTTCTAGTTTCAAATCCTAGTCAAATCTCTTCAAAACACCACAAGACTAATCTAATCTTACCATATACCTTCTTAAGGTATCATGGGTTCCTAGTACTCATAAAATTAGTGGGATAACAAGGGGATGATCATAGGCTTAATATAAACTCATAAAATTAAAAGTATACTTGAAAGTGGTATCTTTAACATATATACTTGCATGTGTGCTAGAATAAATAGAAAATACATCATGTTAACATAAAAATGGAAGTATTAGATGATGAAAATCATAACTTGAAACTTACTAGTTATATGAAGAGGTTTAAAGATCAAGGTTTCCTAATAACTTCTTTAGTTTATATTTCAAAACTATAAAATAGAAGTAATCTATGGTTAATCTTATACTTGAAACTTGAAAAGCTTGATGTTCTTCTTGTTGTGATGGTTGGCCGTGAGTTGGAGAGCAAGAAAGGAAGAGTACTTTGTTTTTTTTTATTGTAAAATAACACTATAGGAAGAATACTTGAAGTTTACTTGCCAAAATATCTAAAGTTAATGGCATTATGGTAGATAATAGATCAAGTTCAAGTAAATGTCTTGCACATGTGCATGAAAATGTCGACCCTTGTAATATCTTGGAAGATATTTGTAGTTTTGATGAGTATTAAGTGTATTATTAGTCATTTAGTGTATATAATGTTTTACGTTGTAAGTTTTGGGTACCGGGTTAACTAGAAATCAATTTTAACGGAATAAAATGAAATATATTAAAGTCGTGAAAATTATAAAATTACATTTCTCACAAGTATCTGGTGAATAAATATTTGTCGGATTGAAATTGCAGTAAACCGTCGACGTTATAGACGTTTAACGATACGTATATCAAATAAATTCAAAACGTCGGGTAAATTAATAATGTAAATTTTATATCATTATGATGAGTGTAAAAATATGTTAGGACCATACTCAGGATTGTCGGATCAATTATTCAAAATAATAGCTCATAGGATAACGTTTATTAGATAGATAACCGTACGTATACAGAAATGATGCAACTCACGCATGAATGACAAACTTTCTCCGGGAGTGAATAGTGTTCTGTGAATAGTAAAATTTTCAAATGTTTCTCAGAATATCAAACGGACATCAAAAACGATGAATAGTAAAATGATGAATAGTGTTTTGATGAATAGTAATCGATGAATAGTGAATTTCCAAAGTTTGGAAATAAACGTAGACGTGGAAAATATCGGGTTGTTACATAATATGGACTAAATAAATGGCGAAATTGTTTTGGTTTTAAGAGTCAAAATTTCAAAGGATTGGTTGATTGATGTTTTTGTATGTAATGGTTAAATAGGCTCGATCGAAGTTTACACACTACAAGATGGGTATAATGCCTTCGCATTAAATTGTGGCCTTAGATACACAACACTCTGTCTTAACGCTCGTTTGTGTGTAAATTAGACTTACCGAACAATCATTACATGTACACTGTCATCTTAAGGGTGAATTCACCACAATTCCACAATGATTATCCGAAACACTAAGCCTTAGGGCTTATAAAAAAGTACGATATAAGTGGACGATAATTGTTGGTAATTCTTTAATTGGTGAACCCGATACCTCAATCAAAACTTTGCTATTTTACTCTTAGTGAATTGGTAATAAAAATGTTTTATAAAACCAATGTTATGAAGTTGTATGTATGCTTCTTCATATATTATTTTGATTACACGTCAAAATTAATACCCTTATAAAATTAAGTCGAATGCCATCTAATTAAGAATACTTGAAGTTGTAGTTTACGTCATGTGAGAGCTTGGCTAGATTGCAATGGAGAGGTAAATTTTATAATTTCATTGCTAGCAGATCAACTGATGTAATGGATTTATGAGTTTGCAGTTTTTAAGTTAGACGACTTAAATTGAGTAGGAAGTAAGAGCTTGGACTCAAGGCATTAGATGGGGATCAAACATGCTTACATTACAAAAGTTTTGTGATTATAAATCCCATAAATCTAGGAATTGCAATATGATATTGGCAATTATTGTTCGACAATTACCTTGTTGAATACTATCCTTACTAGCAGATCAACTAATGTAATGATACTATGTCACTTTGGATCCTAGCTTTAAGAAAATACTATGGTTTATATGAATATTTACCAATGGGTATTTTATTTTCTTAAAGACCTAATTATCGAAAATACTGAAATTGAATTTTGTAATTCGTTTTAATGTATTAATGCAACGTTCAAACCGTAAATGTACTTTGAGCTTTGGTAAATTGATCTAGTTCTATTTTCAAACAAATGTTTGATTAAGAATAATTTACTTAAAAGACAAAAGAAGTCTCCTTTCTATGAAAGAAGAGTGAGATACAATCCTATTCCTTTTCATGAATGAGAAAGGATAATAGGAATATTAGATATGTCTAAATTCTAATATAACTCATAGCAAATTTTTTAATAGTTAAGAAAATTGCGAATATTTTCATAGGGATTTTATCATCTTCATTTGGTGATTAAATTCTTAGTAACAAATATGATATTTGGTTAACAGAAAATTATGTATGACATTTTATGAGTTATTATAATTAGAAGCTAGACTAATTATCGCAAAATGTTTAAAGACAAACTAGTTGTTTTGACTATTCTAAAGGTGCTACATACATTGTAGGATGGTAGACCTGTTAAGGAAGAAATTGCATGCCCAATTTTTCAAGTTAATAGCATTTGGTGGATAGTCGATCATTTACGTAGTAGAATACACTCTTTAGCGCATAAGTAATTGTTACGTATGGACATTCAAAGATGTAGGAAAGTTAAAAGCACACTATTTTCTTTCACTAGATATGAAACATTTAGAATGTTGTCAAATTCAGTGGGAGTATTGTGTCTTATTACTGAATAAGGAATTATTGTAATGATCTTTAATTCAGTGGGAGTTACAAGCTTTGACATCTTGGTAGCTAAAGATAATTACTTTCCAAGTGTAGACACTCATACTTTTAAGGATAGTCTTGTACGTTTCCTTACTAGACATTGTTGTTCTACATCTACTTGTTATGCTAAAATCTATGACACAATCATATTGATCACATAAACAAATGCATGGCGTGTTGTTTATCAACTATATGAGGTTGTTCCATGCACAAGTGGGAGAAATGTTATCTTTAATGTGTGCAAGAAACAACTCATAAAGATATGATTTAATGAATTCTCTTGACTACAAGGTAAAAGAATACCGTCTAATATGAATTATACTAATCTAATTTAAGAAACACTTGGTGTTACAATTTATGTTATGTGAGAGCTTAGCTAGATTGCAACAACAAGGTGAATTTCGTATTTTCATTACTAGCAGATCAACTGATATAATTGAACTATGAGAATTTACAGTTTCTAAATTAGATACCTATTAGAACATGTGTAAATATGATATCAAGACTCCTTTAATTAGTATATTTATGAATTCATGGAATGACATAAATTAATTAAGTAATCTAATGCTACTTCAATCTGAATATTTATGTGTTCTTGGAATGACATAAATAAATGAAAAAATAATGTTATTTACATTATTGTGAAGTAATAAATTAACTTGAAATTACGATTGAAACCAATAGATGGTGTTCATAATTACTTTAGTTAAACTTGTTTATGTTTCATTGTAAAGATATAAACATAAAGTCTTTTAATTGTTACAAGACTTATAATAAAGTAAGACGTTATTTTGTTATGTGTTTTAATTAAGACATATACATTAAGCCATTAAATTGTTAAATGACTTATAACGTATAGTGGGATTATAACAGTTTATGTTTTCTTGTAGAGACATAGACATGAAGTGACTTTGTCAAAAGTACTTGTGTTATAAAGCATGTAATCGGCTTGAAAATACTATTATACAATTAAAATGGATTAGTTGGTAAATAGACAAGTCAAGAAGAATATGATTATCTTAAATATTGTTAGATTGTCTTACAATATTAATCTTAATGAAATACCAAATGGTTATGGTATGTTCAGTTAGGAAAATCAAACTCTTGTTATATTGTTTGATTAAAGATAACTATGACTTCTTTTCTTCCAAAAGTTATCAAAGTTAGAATGTTGAGTATGACTTTGACATATTTAATAAAACTCCAACATAGAAGATTAATAAGACATTATCATATGATGGAATGTGATGAATCACATTAAGTCTTAAATTGAAGTTCTAAATTTGTTTAACTGCTTATGAACAAAGTAAAGTCATGAACAGTCAATAAGTATTTGTAATATCTCAAAAGAGAACATTGTATTGTTGCTTTATTTACTAAATATTTAAAGATAGTATTTAAATTGCTAAAAGTAAGTGGGAGTTTTGATCTTTAAAAGATAAAATTACAAGATACATAATCTTCTAAAATACACTAGTAAATATCATGATGACGTTTGACATTTGAATGTTAAATCTCAACATGATAATAAAGTTTGACATTTAAATGTTAAATCTCAAGATGATGGAATTATCATTCATATAATAGTAATATATCTAAGATATTTGATTAATATGCTGAGGGCTATGATTAACGGGATTATTGTAAACCTGATAATCATTATGATACATTATCAAATATGAAATTGGGTAAAGTATACATTATATGAATGATTAAGATGTTGTCCATAAAGATAATAAATTTTAGAAATGTGGTTTATCTTAATAGTTAGACTAAAAAATAAAGATGAGTTTCTTCAAAGATAAGGTAACCCTTGTGGTTTAAATCTTTGTATAGAAATCATATGGACAATATTGTGCACGTATTTAATGCATGTCTTATGACAAGATTATTAATCACACTTAAGCGATTAACTGTGATTGAATATTCTTTTCTAGTTAAATACATTAAATATATAAAGATTATGATTGTCATATTTATGAAATTGACAATGGAATATCAAAACTCTTTGTTGAGTGATTACTTGAGCGAGGACGATAAGTAATCAAAAGGAGTTCATGAATTCAAATAAATCTTTAGCAGTGTACAAAATGCAATAATCCATGGATGGATAAATGCATGCATCTAGAAGATTACTCTTATGTTTAATTATTAAATTCATATTCTGATTTATAATTAAAATAAGATAATTTCTAAGTATTCCTAAAAGCTAGTGGGAGTATTATGTTTAATTTCTTAAATCATATATGTTGTGGAACATATAAAAGTAACATTCCATATAAGTTAAAAGTTAACTCTTAGTTTGGAATGAAACTTTACTTGTAAGATTTAGGAAATAAGACATACAACCTTGTAATAAAAGTTTATTATTTAATAAACATATGCGGTAAATGAATCTAATATAACATGATATATTATTTAGAAAGTCTAAATAGATATGTATGACATGAATAAAAATCTAAGTATGACTCAATAATTTTTCATGAACATCATGTTTGTTGTATCATGCTTGATTACAGGATGATTTGGCAATATTAAATATCTAATTAAAAGTTATTAGATAACTTGTGTAATATTCTAAAAAGAATATGTTTGATTATAGAATCACATCCTAAATCTGAAAACAGCTTCCAAATTCTATAGATGAACAATTTTTCAATTGTTGTGAAAATTGTCATAGCCAACAAACTTGAAAGTTTGAAGGGCATCAAACATTACACAATAGATATTAATGTTTACGGGAAGTTTAAATAGCTTGTTGTTGCATATAATGATGCTAATGAAATTGAGATGACACTCAATACTAGTTATGGTAAGGATTTCATCTTTAGCTATATGTACTAGTTGTGCTTAATAAAAGCATAGTTGCATTATACATTAAGAGAATAAGAATACTTTAAACTTTAAAATGTTTGAAGTTTGATTATCATAAATTGGTGGTTAAGGATGTCACACATTTATGAAACATTATAAGGCATTATCAAAATAGTTGAGTATGCATATACAAGAACTTCAATAGTTGAATTCTTGAAATAGTATTCTCAAAATTCCGATAGATCAAAGTTTGATGATTTATGTCTTGTCAACAAGTATGAATGTCATTACTTGAGACATAATTCATCAACAAGAGTTATCATGCATTGATCTATTTAGTATTTGGATAAGGGATGTTAAACAATTATTATAAATTTAAACACATGGTATGTTTAATTTATAATATATTGTATCATGTTTAATCCATGAATAAATGTTATTATAAATTGTCCGTTGTCAGTTAATAATATGGGAATATTATTAAATCAAGACAAATCTGAAGGTTGGTATAATATACTTAAGTATATTGATGTGCAGTCATGCCATTTCAGATGATATTCAATGATACCGAATATAGGACTTATCCCAACTACATGATGTTACTTTATGGATTTTGTTATTAAGTAAATCATGAGAAGTTATCCTCAGACTTGAGATGCAAGATAAGTGTCATGAATGTAGTACATTTTTGTGGAACAACTTAACGCTATACGTAACTGGTAGTCATAAGGGTTGTTTTCGAAAGTGTTACAAAGTTTGTGGGTTTTTGCTTGTAGTCAAGATAGAATTTGTTCATTCAAATTTATTTTTTGGAGTTTAATATTGCTGGGCCCCTCGTAGGGTTGGTAAGATGCATGTGCGGCCGCACCCAAGCTCTCCCCTGAATTTGTTCAGAAGATTTGGTAATCTTGATCAATCATAAACAACGAGAAACAGAATGGTTAATTAAGGAATGACTTTAATCCATATCCTTATTAATGTGGTATTAGAAACAAAAGGATAATAATAATGAGAAATCATTAAAAGTTTTTCCAGGAGCCTTACTCGAGATCGTACTAGAGGCATCAGCGTGTTGCAAGACGCTAACCAATGTGATTACACTATTAAAATATGTCCAAGTGGGAGCTGTTAGATTATGGACATTATTTTAGTAGTTGTATGTTAGGATCGAACTCGAGATTACGGGATTGCACACTTTACGTATGAAAAGTAAATGAATAATAATTATATATAAATGTTATATTAATTATTAGAACGTAAACACGTAATGATCGTTAACATTTAATGGAAAAGGCTAACGACCATTAGACGAATAAAAGGAAAGGGACTATAGATGAAAATTGGAATGTCAAGAAGGCTCTAGAACCCTTGTGGGTTGGTTAGGGTCGATTGGCTAAGGGTATCCCACATCGCTTGGTGAAGCTTTTGTTCCAAGTTTTCTATCCTATATAAACACACAAGGTTTCATTGTTTTTTCATAACTTGAACACATAATCTTGTGTGTTTTCTCTTCTCTTCTCCTTGCAATTTTTCGACACCCCATTAAAGTTTAAGGGAGTTGAAACTTTGTATTCTCTAGTGTTTGTGCTCGCTTTAATTGCATAAACGTTTACTTGAAGTAGTACGTGTGTACAAGATCGAGAATCAAACACATCATTGTTTGTTTCTTGGATTTGTTCACATAAACCCTAATTAGGGTTCTTGAGTTGAAGATTGCATTTGATTCTTGTTCGGGCTAGAATCACTATGGTATGTTTACTATTTATATTTGATTAATTAATTACATATTATATGATCTTGTTATAACGCTTCCGCATATGCTCTCTTGATGTGTTTGGTTTATTTTATATGATTGTCATGATATTATAATTCCAACATATACTACTGGTTGGAGGTACACCGTATTGATGGCTTGGGTCATTGTTTGATGGTGTGTCTTTGGAGGTACACCATAGCGCGCATTTGTTAAAGAACAAAAACGATTATCAGACCAAAAACAATGAGAAGTTCAACGGAGATGTAATATAAACATTTACATAAATATACAACGAAACACCAATTCAACCGAATCCAAACACCCTTATATAGTTTGCAATATGACAGACCCAAAATTAATACTCAAACCAAACACCCCAACCATAGCCAGTGAACCAAGAATTAAAACAATTGAAGTACCCCTCTCAGGAAATCTACAGATCGAGCCACCAATTTTATGGGATAACAATCATAACATATATGACAGCATTGTCTTTAAACTACAAATGAAGTATATATTGTAAACCATTTCTAAGTTACAGTAATCACGACGAAGAAGTTATAGCATTATCCTCTTACTTATTGCTGTGAAAAAGAACCAATAAAAAATCAACCAAAATAAAGCTTAATAAAAATTCATGCAAGCTAATAACAATATTCTTCATAAGTTTGTGAAACCTCCAAGGTAACTAATATTGTGCAACTTCATTCATTTAGTTAAATAAAGAAGAAAAAACATTATGCCGCAGAAGAAGTACCCGCATCTGTTGGTATCTTCTTCAAATCCAGACGCATAATATAACCATCCCACTTGAAGAACCTAACTGCATCATGCCAATTACGATCTGTCTTGATCAAAACATCCCCAGCTGATGTTTTGTAGCTTAGAGGGTAAGGAGTAATAACACCATATAACACCAACACCACTGCCACGTCAGCGCCACATCATTTTAACACCAAATAACATAACACAAAAAACACCAGGAAATCATAACACCCAATAACACCACTTTTTACAATTTTACAAATTCTACCCTCAAGAATTTCATTCATTAAATTTTCAAACAATATATTATTAAATATATTCCGCTCGTATTTGAATTTGAATTTTAAATATATCCCGCTCATTTTTTTTAATTTGAATTTCAAATGTATCCCGCTCATTTTTTTAATTTGAATTTAAAATGTATCCAGCTCCTAGTGTTTCAAACGGCTATAAATAGCATACCAAATTTCAATTTTTTTTCAAACTTCAAACATTTGAAATGAGTAATCGTTGGTCAGTAGAAGAAGAAACCTTGCTAACTCAAGTTTGGGTTACAGTTCATGAAGAGCCTGTCATCCACAATGCAATGTCTTTTTGGAACCGGGTTGTAACCATGTTCAACGAACGTTCTGACGGGGTCAATCGAAACAGAGATATGATCATGAGTAAGTGGAGCAGTCTCAACTGTGAATGTGTTGTATTCAATGGTATTTATCAACAGTTGCTGCGAACAACCAGGGACGAGCACACTGTTTGCCTCGTGAATGCAATGAGAAAATTTAAAGATCGCTATAATGGGAAAAGCTTCAAATATGTTCAAGCTTGGGAGGTTTTGAGAACCCACCCCAGATGGGCCGAATAAAAGCTTCAAATCGTATCTGTTATTTGTGTTGTATGTCTTTTTTGTATCGTAGTTGTTATTTGTGTTGTATGTCTTGTTTTAGTAATGTATTGTAATGTTTTTTTAACGAAATTAATTTATTTAAAATAAACATACTAAACATAAATACTTAAACGTTACATAAACATAAATTAAAAATCGATACAAAATTCAAACATCACCTAAACATAAACCTAACTTCAGTTGCAGTCTAGGTGATCCCAAGTTTGAGAGTTGTTGGAGTCATAGCCGGCGTCATACGCAGAGTACCTCGCAAACTTCTCTTGCGCTAACTGAGCTTCCAACCTACTCAGCTCTCGCTCATCCTCAGAGTTCCATCCACCATCATTAGCCGGCACATTTTCCTCAAATTTTAGCCGGAAGTGATCTAGATGAGGCAGCTGTTGTTGTTGCACAACAAATCTTGGTGCAGATGAACTAGATGCACCTTGTTGTTGTTGTTGTTGTTGTTGTTGTTACTATACCAACGCACGTTACAAATCTTCTCCAACGCAGACGAGTAGGAAATGGTGAAACGTGGGATAACGGCGTTGAGCCAATGCTAGGTAGGAATAACGCGCGTTTTGCTTTATCACTCCCTCCCCTCTTAGTTCGTAACATCCACGAGTCAGCTTATTTTCCTCCTCAATAATTCTGATTACATTTTCAAACGGGTACACCCCCTTACAACGTGCACCATCATTTCCTCTGCTGCAGAAATAAACATGGTTATTCTATTCTTATATCCATGAATCCTTTTGTTGAGTCCATTGACCTGATTCAAAACCAAGATGTTTTTTTTCCTCAGTACTGCTTTAAATTTTGTCAAGTCAACTGCATATAAACATATCAATACTTAAATAAGATGGTTTCATCTCAAAAAATATAACAAATATGTGACTTGTATGTATTACTTTAGACAAAACCTAAATTACAAAATTTATTAACACATCCATATGAGTTGCATTGCCGAACAAATACAAGCCCTAAATATTGACGCACAGATTTAAGTTTCGAAAATTCATCAAAGGGTTATATATAGTACGTGAATAACATATATTAGGCTACGAACAAACACAATAGCAGGTTATAATAAATTGCATAAGTTTTAAAAAGAGATTCAATGTGGTTTTAGCAATCACCATTAAACATAGCCGCAGCTTGATTGAGCGTCATTGATCCATTGTTTAGCAGAAGAATTTGTTCTCTTGTCAAGGGAGGTGGGGAAGGGACTTGCTCTGTCGAGTTCTGTCACACATTTATCAATAGAAACTATTAAAAAAACATATTCAAGGACAAATAGAAAATATCATACATCTTTTATATAATAAAACAAAATCCCTAATGATCAACGCTTATGTGTTCCATGGTATTCTGTGATCACAAATAAATCATTATAGACAGTATTAAAATACATATTAACTGAAACTTAATTAAAGTGATTAGCACAAGAAAAGATAAATACAAACAATTTCAAGGACACTTATACAAATATCAATCTGCAATTATAACAAAAAAACATGTTTACAGAAAAAGTTAAAAACCCTAATTAGATTTTCAAAACACAAAAGAATTCTAAGTCACAACTAGGCTTAACAATTTAGCAAAAGCCCTAAACAAGATTTTCAAAAAATATAAGAATTTTATAAGAGTCAAGTCACAGCTAGGAACATTGTTTTAGTAAAAAGACCCATAAACAAGATTTTCAAAACACAAAAGAACGAACGAGGAATATTGACAACAACAATCTAAAGCATAAGTTACAAACCCTAAACTAGATTTTTAAACAGTACAAACAAAATGATTTTACGAGTCAATCAAAAAATAATCTAAAAACATACTACAAAGAAACTAAACATGGCACTCAAACTAAACACATAAATATGTAAACAAGTAAACATATGAAACATTATTCACACACTACAGATACACATTAAAAAACGAGTAAATTCACATACAATAATCATAAAGAGAGAGATTAATCGATCTACCTGTTCTTACTGTGTGAAAAACAAGTTTATTTTGAGCGGCCAAAAAACAGGCCATATACCATTATAAATCATGGGCTAGCATAATTAGGAGTAATAAATCAGTTTTACTATCTGCACATTTAGCTAATGATAACTTTGGTCAAAATCCGTTAGAATTTACTCATTTTCTCACAAGTAGGCTGCTAATCTAAGATTTTGCTTGATCGATGCGAAAGAATTATGGCTTGAACTAATCAGTAGTAATAACTACATATATGAATTACGAAGAGATAAGCTCTAAAGCAAACGTTTCAATATATATTGGAACAAATAAAACGATTAGCTACGATGGCTAGATCATGAGACTCATAAACTTACAAAATTTCCCGTGAATCACGTAACGAAAACTTCTGTCGGATAAAAAACATGAATTATGAAAGCATCAAGTTGTGAAATAAAACAAATGACAAGAGCACTAATAAGGTGATAATTACACTAATAATTCAAGTATACCAAGCGTATTGATATTACTCATTTGACTTTAAAGGTATTGTTAATTATTGAAATCTAAAATCAATGAATTTATGCACAAAATCTCCTTTAGCATGCCTTTTAGGATTAATGTTGTATACACAAAAACACTTTTAAAACTACTACTGTAATAGTTTGCCTTCAGGGAGATACAAAAGACTACGTATTAGGGAAGAAAAGTATTCAATTTCCACATTTGTACACTGATAACCTTCATATGGCTTAAACTGTAGTAACTACCTGCAACTATATAATCCTTGCTCCTTTTGGAGGCTGATAGACGACTCTTTCTAATATTCTCGTTATCTGATTGTTTAACCACATCCTTCACAGAGTCTTGGGAAGAATCCACTCCATCAACATTTATATTTGAAGCTAGATCTTTACTGATTTGTGCAACAGCGCCAGCATCTGATGCATCTTTTATGGGGCCTACAAATTTGATTGGGTTCTTGATCAACTTTGGCAAGAATGCAATGCTTCTATGATTCATTGGATATATATCATATATGTTTTCTTGCTGTTTAGAGGTGATCCAATGGATTCTATATATATACATCATACATGGAGGTTTGAGAATAGGAGGCTTTCATTTCTTAAGGAAACATTTTGGTTTGATTAAACTTGATCAGGCTTGCTAACTACATTTAAGACAACATTATCCTTAAAACTACAAATGAAGTATATATTGTAAACCATTTTTAAGTTACAGTAATCACAACCAAGAAGTTATAGGCTTAATTATAGCATTATCTTCTTACTTATTGCTGTAATAAAGAACCAATACAAAATCAACCAAAATAAAGCTAAATAAAAATCCATGCAAGCTAATAACAATATTCTTCATAAGTTTGTAAAATCCATGCAAGCTAAATAAAAATCCAATCTCCTGCATCTGCAACTGCATCTGCACCCGGACCTGCATCTTGGCCTGCATCTTGACCCGCATCTGCACCCATATCTGTACCCGCACCCGCATCTGGTATCTTCTTCAAATCCAGAGGCATAATATAAGCATGCGACTTGAAATACTTAACTGCTTCGTGCCAGTTACGATCATTCTCAATCCAAACATCCCCAAGTGATGCATGTTTGTAGCTTAGTTTGTAACATCCACGAGTCAGATTACATCCCTCCTCAATGATTCTGATTACGTATTCAAATGGGTACCACCCCTTTACATAATACATCTTCAAATTCTCCTCGACAGAAATATACATAGTTATTCTATAATTACCTCCATGAATCCTTCTTTTGGTTCCATCAACCTCATTCCAAACCAAGATGTTATATTGACGCAGTGCTTCTTTAAATGTTTTAAAGTCAACTGCATATAAACATATCAATACTTAAATAAGATGGTTTCATCTCAAAAAAATATAACAAATATGTGACTTGTATGTATTACTTTAGACAAAATCTAAATTACGAAATTTGTTAACACATCCATATGACTTGCAATGCCGAACAAATACAAGCCCTAAATATTGACGCACGGATTTAAGTTTCTAAAAATTATCAAAAGGTTATAGTGAATAATATATATTAGTCTAAGAACAACCACAATAGCAGGTTGTTATAATAAATTGCATAAGCTTTAAAAAGAGATCTAATGTTGTTTAAGAAATCACCATTAAACATAGCCGCAGCTTGCTTGAGCGTCATCGATCCATCGTTTAGCAAAAGAATTTGTTCTCTTGTCAAGGGAGGTGGGGAAGGGCTTGCTCTGTCGAGTTCTGTCACACATTTGTCAATATAAGCTATTAAAAAAAAGTGATTCAAGGACAAATACACAATATCATGCATTGATCATACCCAAAAAAAAAAAAAAAAAAAAAAAAAAAAAAAAAAAAAAAAAAAAAACATTGATGCAGCAATTGGAGGATTAACGCGTTCCATGGTATTCTGTGATCACAAATTTAATTGTTAGACAGTATTAAAATACATAATAAGTCTTAAGCGATTTAAACTTACTGAGATTATCACAAGAAAAGATAAATAGAAACAATTTCAAGGACAGTTTTACAAATATCAATATGCAATTATAACAGAAAACATGTTTACACAAAAAGTTAAAAACTAAATTAGATTTTCAAAACACAATAAAATTAAGAGACACAACCAGGCTTACCAATTTAGCAGAAGCCCAAAACAATATTTTTAATAAACAAAAGAATTAAGAGTCAAGTCACGGCTAGGAACATTGTTTAATTTAGTCAAAAGACCCCTAAACAATTTCAAAACACAAAAGAATTACGAGTCAAGTCGCGACCACGCTGACTATTTTTTATGAAAGACGTTAGCCTAAATTAAGATCGGAGCCCTAAAAAAGTTTTCAAAACATAAAAAGAATTACAAATCAAGTCACAAATAGGACTATTGACAAAAACAATTTAGCACAAGTTAAAAAGCCTAAACTAGAATTATTTCGACACGCAAAACAATTATGAGTTATGTCACAACTACGCACACTATTTTAGTCAAAAGACCCCTAAACAAGATTTTCAAAACACAAATGAATTAACGAGGAATATTTTCTTTGAACAAATAACAAGGAGCATTGACAGAAACAATTTAAAGCATAAGCTATAAACCCTAAACAAGATTTTTACACAGTACAAATAAAACGATTTTACGAGTTAATCTAAAAATACATTACAAACCACTTGTTCAAGAAAAATATACAAACAGGTAAGTTTTTTTAAACACAATTCAAACAAAACAGTCAATAAAATCACCGATTATTAACACCAAAGAAACTAAACATGGCATTCAGACTAAACACATAAATATATAAACAAGTAAACATTTAAAGAGAAGAGATTAATCGATCTACCTTTTCTTTGCTGTGTGAAAAATAAGTTTATAACACGAAAGACGAAACATATATAATGTGAATATAATACATCTAGCCCAATGTATGGGCCAGATTAGAAGCAATAAAATCAGTCTCATATCTTAATTAGAAGTTGGATTATCTTATCTACACGACTACACGTTTAGCTATAATGATAACTTTGTTCAAAATCCGTTAGAATTTTGCTTCATCGATGCGAAAGAATTATGGCTTGAGCTAATGAGTAGTAATAACTACTTATATGAAATATGAAGAATTATGGTAGCTTATGTCAAAAAGTAAAATCTGAATTCATTACTACAGGGTGCCTCAAAAAATTTAGAGGTTTAAAACACTCTTACCTAAAAAGTGCTTTAGTTGAAATTTTATTATCAAAATCTTCAACTAATTCTTTCTACTTGTGACAATTTTGATGATAATTGATTCTGAAATCTTTAGAATACTCGTCAAAATGGTCACATGGTATTAATCAATGTAGCTAAAAAGAATCTATAGCTCTCCAAATGTATATATACGACACTTCCAGAACAAACATAAATTAGTTTTGCCATTCATATATAAGTATTAGGTACTCCGTAGTTTCATATAACAGTGTTTTTTGTTCAAGTAGAAATGATGTGGGTCGGTTTTGTTAGTGGATTAGTTTTAGATTAGGCCCATTGTATATCTTGGGTGGCCTAGCCCACTTTATATTGTTATTTATATTTTATGATACATTACGATACGAATGAATCAAAGCCAAAGATCCTATAATCCTAACCGATCCTCCTCTAGCAATCGACATTTTTTTTCGGTCCCTTTAACACATCAGTTGATCATTCCGATTAAAACATCATGGTCCACGTTCTACACTTGTTTTATCCCTTGCTGACAAATTACTTACTGTTCACAACATAACTAATCTAGTTCCTGTCAAACTAGATGTTGACAAACTTAATTATTCATCTTGGTGTCATTTGTTTAAGAATTTGTATTAAAGTTTTGAAGTCACTAAACATAAAAAATAAAAAATAAAAAAATAATAATAAAAAAAATGACTCATCCAGTGAGGTTGTTGTAGCCCCTCCGTCTACTAAATGGTTGAAAGCCGACTCCATATTCAAGTCATGGATTTTTCTAACTCTCTCGGATGCACATAAAAAATTACCCGTATTGATCCGTTCATAAGTTACCGGGTCCAAATTCTACCCTTTTCCCACATGCTACGAAACTTAATCTCGGACTTATGTATCATTGTATGGGGAAGAAAAACTAGCATTCGAAATCCCATGGTCCAGCAACACTTTGCTTGTTGCTACAGATAGCAACTGCATTTGAAATAAATAAGTATCTGAATATGAAAATTGTAAACTAGTCCAAAGGATTAAGGTTTTTAGCTTATTTTTCTCCAGAAAATCTTTAAGCCTCGAATTAGCTTAGCCAAACACCTCAGATTTTCGTCTACATACTTAACATCGTCGAAGGCTACATCTGGTGCTTGATTAATGTTCTAAATGAACCACTGTATCATACTCAAACAGCCACACTATTTACTACAGTAACTAACATCGATTTTAACTAGAGTGCTCACATTATATGATTTGGGGCCATTGTACAACTTACTTCTTTTTTGTCTGGCCTCGTGGATGCATGACCTATCAAAGTTGCTATTACTAACAACTGAATTGACCAACACTATTATCAACTTGGTGCATTCTGTTGGGTCCCGTTTTTGAAAAATTATGGAAAATACTAGTGCATAATACCTTGATATAGTTGTGCTTTTGTTGACCAATATATTAGTGAAATACAGTCTATACAAGTTTGACTAAAGTTATTTAATTCGGTATTGGTGAAATGAATTTTCAAAAGAAACAAACATCTAAAAATTCCAGCTTATCATACATATCATTTACTATAAAAGTTTATTTTTGTATTACGGGTTATTTTTAAGAAAAAAATCAATGAGAAAGATATGAAAAATACTATGATACCTTGATAATGGCATGGATAATATTATGATGATGTTTGTATGACATGTCGTATACGTAAAACCATCCGAACTGTTAATTAGGAGCAAAAGGTCACCATCAGATGGATGTAATAGTAATTGTCTAAGAGAGATGCAAAATAGAAATACATTGTAAGAGCATACGATACCTTAACCAAATAAGAAGGTGAAACTTTCACCATTTCGCGTTAAAGGCTCGTTAACCACACCGGAGGCGAAAGTTAAAGCCTCGTTAACAAGGCACGTTAAAGCTTTAACCTCACGTTAAAGCTAGTTTGAAATTGAAATAAAAAATAAAAAATAACACCCCTCAAACGGGGTTAAATTTGAAAATAGTTTAAAGTTAAAGCTTAGTTAAAATTGAGTTATGATAAGGAGTATATATATATATATATATATATATATATATATATATATATATATATATATATATATATAATTAAATGTGAAAAGGTTAAAGCTGATGTTACTCTGACGTAGTAATGGGTGAAAGTTTAACCTTGTGTTAACACACCCTTTGCTCTAAGGATATCCAAAATGTACTATTAAACTCACTCTCAAAGAACATAGAACAACGCATTATGATAAAATTAGTATAAACGAATACATGCATGCCAAATAAAATAGGGTTCTACTATTGGTACCCCTTCTGACCCACTAAAAAGGTAAAAAAAAAAATACATAACATTCATTTTTGTCTTTCTGTTTACAGTGTAACACAGTTTTTTTTATGACTTTCTGTTCCATATTTTTTTGCCAATTTAATTCTTTTGACGTGTTCAACTTTATATTTTATATTCCGTACTTTCAATTTTGTAGTTTTATAATAATAAGAAAATTATAAAAAAATAAAAATAAAAAAGAAGATAAAACAAAAGAGTGTGTGTTGGGGGGGGGAGGGGGGGGGGGGGGGGGGTAAAAATTGCATTGGAATGAAAAATAACGGGGTATAGGTTTTCTAATGAACAGTACATATTTCTACCCCGTTATATTTTTGTCAAATGTATTATAGTTAAATTAAGTACAACGATTAGCTATGATAACTAGAGACGCACAAACTTACAAAATTTCCCGTATATCATGTTGACGAAACTTCCTTAAGAAACATGAATTATGCAAAGGATCAAGTTGTGAAATAAAACAAATGAGATGAACACAAATAAGTTGATAATTACACCAATAATTCAAATATCAAACGTATGATGTGAGAGTTTCCTATTCTTTGACTTTAAAGGTAATGTAATTAGCCCCCGTTGCTATAACCCACCCCATCTAAAATCAACATTTTTTTTTTTTTTTTTTTTTTTTTTTTTAAATAGTTGTATCAATGAATCTATCACAAAATATTGAGATAAGACATACTGATTTAGTGTTAGGTTAAGATGATAAAGGGCCACAATGACCTATAAATGCGATTATAACCTGGTACCAAAGTTGTTATGATATCATGTATTTATAATTGAAAACAATAATTTAAGACCTTTTTCTTTTCTAAAAGAAAAAGGTTTGATCACTCGTATTAAAATGACATAAAGTTATAAGAATTACAATGAGTTGCTAGCTAGATGTGAAAAGACATGTCGATTGAACATCTAAAACAACCAAGCAAATTAGACACTAGTGAATAGTGATCAAAACAACAACTAAAGACTCTCAGCTCATAAACACTCCTTACGAAACCAAAGACCATTCGACATCAGTTAAGGCGATTAATTTCTTGAACTTCAACGTTAGCATCTTAAAACGTATCGTTGAGTAAATCACTTCAAATAGTTACCTTTTTCGAATAAGCGGTTGTTTCTTGTTGGATATTGTAGTTTTATTAATCACTCTCATGGTTTATAAGTACATGGACTATTCCTGTACTTATTTCTCACAGTTTGGTGTTTTTAGCTTTGTTTAGCAGGTTTCTAAACATGAAGGGCTGAAGTGTAATTTGATGCTATATAAGCTCAAGTCCCAGCCTCTCTCTTTCATAACTTCATCTCACAAAATACGATTACGGTTTACTCTCTCATTGCTATTCAGTCTCATTGTCTTGTTGTTATTGTGATCATCTTGATCATTTGGTTTTGGTATTAGTATAGGATTGAGAGTGTGTAGTGAGGTTCTATTGTATTCTTGATTCTTGTAGTGTGATAAACTGAATCCTTCTAAAGGGGGCAGTTTCCTTTCTTTTGTATTTGTTTGGTGAGCACACAGTTGTGGACTCATCTTCTTGATTTTATTAGTAATAAAAATATTCACCAAGGGGTGGTTGGCTGGGTGAGATCTTGTGTTGTGGTTGTGGTTTTAGAGCTGATCTATAGTTTTTACATGGCATCGGAGCCTCGGTTTCGATCTCCGTTGGCTCTTGATATTTTAGGGTTTGGTTAAGATTTGGGGGTTCTTTGATTGGCTTGCAATTGGAGTTGATTGAGGCTGTGTTCTTAACGGCCGTAGATTGAATCGTTGATTTTCTCAACGGTTTGTGGTGATTCTTAATTTTTTTCAGTTAGGGTTTCTTGAAACCCTAATTTGGGAATTTGGGGATCTTGATTCTTGGTGATCTGTGGAGGTTTCTGGTTGATTATCTTGATTATCAACATTCTTGACTAAGTGAATCAAGGCTGTTGGTGTTTGGTTCTTGGTCTTTCCGCTGCGATTTCATAGCTCTGTAAGTTTCTTTCTTCTTTTAAACCTCTAAACACTTTAGTAGTGACACTGCAAACTCAGGGGGTAATATGTTAGGATCTATATCTTGATAGATCTCGAGCCAATAGATAGTTAGCCTACTAATGTAATCACCAGTAAGACTAAGTTAGATAATCTTCGTGAGCTTGTAATTATTGCGGAATATAAAAACAAACTTATATACTAAACTTGATCTTCTATAGATCAATACTTTAACTAATAATGTTATGAAACTCACACTTCATACAATGACCTAGGGTTCCTTATATACTAATGGAAACCCTAACCTTTCTTACAAGAAACGAATAATAATAAACTAATAAAAGATATTCTACATATCTTGTCCTAAATTACATAAGTTCTATCCACGGTTTAACTCTATCCGTAGGATCTCTATACGTCCGCAGGAACCAGTCATCAGCAGAAACACTCTAAGCTTCCGCAGGAACCTGTCAGCAGTATCAGTCAGCAGTAACTTCAATAATTCCTTACAATCCTCCCCTAATCTTGAATTTGACATAGTTAAGTTCAAGATTTCTTGATAGATCGCCAATAGCACAAACAAGAGGATTAAGGATGAACATCAGCAGCAAAGAATCTTCATAAATAGAATCTCTATGATCAGCAAGTAGTTTAAAAACACCATTCTTTGCAGCAACACATGACCAAATGTACATCAAAACAAATTAGTTTCATACTATTCTCATCACATCCAGGTGTGTTAACTCCTGTGAGAGGTGAATCATTGAAAATAATGGATTTGATGTCTCTTTACCAATAGCCATCACTATTGGAGTAGCCAAGTGTTCTCAGTTAATAAACTATGGTACACTGATGACCCAAAGAATATGATTTTTAGCAAATCATCAGCTATAAACGGATTTGAGAAGTCTTTACGTGTAGGCGTTTGCTCAGGACTAGTCAATTATTGATAAAAAATCATCTTGGTCAATTGAATACCAAATATGGTTTTCCACTGCCTTTAGCACAAGCCATACTCTTGTGGGCTAGCAAATTATTTGGAATCCAGAAAGGAAAAATCCATGGTCAATTGACAACCATTTCAACTCTCAGCAATAAAGCATGGGTGAGTTGAGAACCCTATGGTTTTGAGCAAACCATTACAGCTATCAACAGATTTGATGAGTCTTTACCAAAGCTGTACCCTTTGGACTAGCCAACTTTTTGATGAAATAGTCAACATCAGGTAAGTTGATAACCAGAGAAAGTGTGATAAGAATCAACACCAAACCTGCATACAACATACACAAAACTATAAAATCTGATAGTTTTTTTTTTTTTTTTTTTTTTTTTTTTTTTTTTTTTTTTTTTTTTTTTTTTTTTTACTAAACTAAAAGAAAAGAAATAAAAAAATACAACAAAATACCATACCAAGACCAGCTCATTGCAGATATGATTCCATTTGAATACCATACTTAGTTTTCAGTTCCTGCTTAGTCAAGATACATCTTCTGATGAACCTTATCAATTGTTCAGCAAGATGAAGATCATTCTCAGTCATATCCAGAGGAACAGAGAGTTTTGCCTCCAGCATAAGATGCATCACTTCCATGGTAATTGGATAAAGTACATCAGCCCAGCAGTATAAGGTCTTGCCAGTGGTTGTGACAATCATATGAACATTAGGAAGAGGAAAGAACTTCCAATAATCAACCACCCAAGTCTTCTGACCTTTCCATACTTGAAACTTCACACCAGAATCACCACGATGAAAATCACAAAGAATTTGTAAATCTCCCATCAAATACATTCCAATCCCTTCAGGGGAATGAGTTTGATAATAAGTGATAACCCAGTCATAAAGTGAGAGAAGATCTTGCTTGTCCACCATGTGTAAGATTTGGCTCAGAAAAGTAAATGTTTTGGTAGAGCCATCTTGTCTATGAATGACATTCACTTGTCCTTGACCAAGCAGAGAATCAACAAGTTCCCATTTAACAACTTTCTCCCAAACAACAGGATCCTGCCCATCATCAGAATCATAGTCAATGAAGGTAATATCCTCTAATGATTCATCCTTAGAAGCCTTCCTCTTTATAGCTTTAGTTTTTCTCCTAGTGCCAGTAGTAGCAGGAAGTGAAGGACCATCAGCAGTTCTTCTTTAGGAACTTGTTTTGAAGCATCAGGAGTAACTTGTGCTGAAGCATCAGCAGGAACATCTGCTGAATCATCATCAGGGATTTCTATTGGAGCATCTGCTAAAGCATCATGTGAAACATCAGGTTGAGCTTCAGTAGTAGCAGGTTGAGCTTCAGTAGTATCAGGATGAGATACTCCAGCAGAATGAGAAGCTTCAGTAGGAACAGGGTCTGGAACAACATTAGAAGGATCAGCATCAGTAGAAGTATCCATCTGAGTTAACACTGAGGGAGAATGCACTTTCTCCTGACCAACAAAAGATGAATCAGCGGATTCAGTAGGCTGATCAGCAGAATCATTAAGCCAAGATCTCTTAGCAACAGGCCCATCCAAAAGTCTGCCCCTCTTCTCTAAGACATCTTGTACAGGCCCATCCAAAAGTCTGCCCCTCTTCTCTAAGACATCTTGGATATTTATGCCAGAGGAATGAAGATTGGAAATGATTTTGTCATAGTAGAAGGTGAGCTGTTTATCTGAAAATCCCCAAACCTTCTTTTGAGTCCATCCTGACCCAAACATAGAGCATCCTTGATTCTTGACAAAATTCCTCATATATTTCTTGATTTCTGCCTTTGTCCAAGGTCTTTCCCTTAGATGTTTAGCTTTTCTCTCTTCCTCCTGTTGTCTCTGCAACTTACCTCTTTCAACCATCATCTGGACAAAGTCAGGGGTATTAACTCCAAGCACAAATTCACCCAAATTAGGCTTAGTAGCAGCCTGTTCAGCCAAATTTTCCCATTGCTCTGCAGAAAGAGTCTTAGCAATTTCATCTAGTTCCTTTTGTCTTTCAGCAGGCAGAGTACTAGTAAATGGAGTTCCCATCTTATCCAAATCAGCTTGTATTTTCCTAGCAAGAGCTTCTGAGGCTTTCATATCCAACTGAACCTTTGTAGTTGCAGCATCCTCTTTAGCTTGCCATTGTGCAGCAGCAAGCTCACTAAGTTTTTCATTAGCAAGTCCCACTTTTGACTTCACTCTTGAAGGAATGTCCTGGTCAACCAAGATGGACTTTCCTTTGTCTTCCTTAATTGAAGCAGTCTCAGGAGGAACAGAAGGCTTGGCAGTAGAAACATCAGGACATTCAACTTGTATATCTGCTGATGTATCATGAGTGCCCACTTCTGGCATAGGATCAGGAAAAGTTTCCTTCCTAGAAGCGTCAGCAGAAGTCTTATCAGCAGAGTGTTTTCTCCTGACATAATTGACTCTTGAATCCTTTGGAACACTTGTATCAGTAGAATGAGTAGATGGTGCAGGCCTAGCATCAGTAGCATTCTTCTGAACACTATCCAATGTGGTAGCAGCAAGAAGTTCAAGTCCTTCCAAATCAATTGTGTCAGATGCTTTTGTAGACTCCTCATCTGATTCATACACAACACCTTGTCTCTTCCTTTTCTTGAGCTTAACCTCCAACTTCTTGACTCTTCCAGTGAGAGTCAGAACTGCTTCACTAAGATTCTTTTTGGTGAAATTCAGATCCTTCTCCAACTTGTCCACCTTAGTCACATACCTGTTCAACAAAGCAGATACAGAAGTAAGAGTAACAGGACCTTCAGTTCCACCAACAGGAATATCTGTGGCATTGGAAGCATCATTGGTCCTATGAGTAGAAAAATCTAAGTCTACATTTACATCTACATGATCTTCAAAGGGAGGTCTCAAGGGACTAGGTGTTGGAAGTCTTGTAAATTGTGGTGAGTGTACAGGGTGGTCAGGACCTAAATTCTCATTGAGCATATGCTCAGGAGAAGTACTATCCATTGGTGAAGGTACAGGTGTGGGTGACCTAGGAGAGGGTGGTGGTTGAACATCAGGAGCAACTGATGCACTTGCATCAGGAGCAACTTCAGTCCTGTTAGGAGAATCCTCTAGTGCTTGAGCATCAGGAGGATCTTGAACACCAGCAGCTGCATCAGCAGCCACTCCATCAGGGGGATTGCCAGCAGGCAACATAGCAGGGAGTAAGGGTCTGTGTTCTCCTGTAAATTTGATTTTTATTTGAGAAAACAACTTTTTAGATAAACCCTTAACAGGCAAATGGGTAGGGTCAATGGTTTGAATGCCTAAAATAATTTGAAGAAACCTAGGATACATTAAATATTTAAGTTTGGTATCCTTAACATTATCAAGCATTTCATTAAAGATATACTTAGAAAAGTTAAAGGTTCTTCCCTGAGAGAGACACACAATGGCAAGAGTAATGTCTGTAGAGAATTGATCCCATCCACCAGACTTAGAACTCATACACTGAAGCAAAGTGTGTGTCAAAAATCTCCATTTAGGGCAAAACAAATTCTTGTACCACACTTTCCCATCACCACTATAACCAGTAGCCCGAAGACCTGCAAGTATCTCTTCCTAAGGCAAATCAGTCTCCCCACCTTCATCATCTAATTGTAGTTGAGTTCTGACTAAAGACTCAGTAACCACACATTCTTCCCCATCTACCATAGCAACAATCTCTGTTGGTCCATCTTCAACAGTCCTGGTCCTTGTCGTTTCCCAAAATTGTATAACCAGAGATTCATGAATAACATTTGGATAATGGATCAAAGCATAATGAATCTTGGATCTTTGGAGAAATTCTATCATACCCACATAATCATCATCACCCTTACCACGACCAAGAAAGGCATGTTTGTTATGATCACCTTTGAAAAGTAGTTCAGCCATTGATTGAGAATAAGAAATTAGGGTTGGGAGTGCTGAAGAATGGTGAAATGGTTTTAAAATTTTATAGCGAGAGGGAATCAGTTAATTGTGAGTGGGATATGCACGTCGTGGCTAATTATGGAAGTTACCAAACGTGGAATGAAACTAATATGAATTATTGGAAAGTAATCTTTTACCAATAACCGGCTTAATAAGATCCCAATTAAACTGACTCGTCAGCTGAAACCAAGTCAAACGGCAGAAACCAAATGGTCAATCCATAGAAATAAGTCAATCGTTGACTACGGTCAACCATGTATGAATCAGCACTATCCGCAGAATCAATCAGCAGAATCACACCTTCAGTGGTAACCAAATATCTTTGAAAAATCTCTTTATTCAACTTTCGAATAACCCTTAATTATCTCCAAACCACCTCGCATTTATGGTAATAAAGACACGCGGTTGGGGTGATCTTATAAATAAAGGGTAATTATCCCCAAATATCTTCACACAAAACAAATCCCTAATTACAATTCCACCAATTAATTAAAAACCATGGCATCCAATCCAAGCATCATCAACCTTTCTTCTGACTCATCTGACTCATTATAATCACTAACATCTCCATCACTACTAAGAATGCCAACTCTTCCCCGTGGACTCACAAAAGAGCAAGCCAAAAAGAAGAAACATGATGTACCTGCTCCAAGTTCATCATCGTCAGAAGATCTTCCACCATACCCTTCTGAAATTGATGATACTGAATACCAGAGAGAGATGGAGAGAAAGTGGAATGCATTGGAGAGGGCAAACAGAGTTCCCATTCCTAATGAGTCTCCCTTTATCTTTACTTCTTCTGATGAAGAGGATGATGAGAGTGATGCACTCTACAACCCACAACCCCTGAGAAGCCCCAGTCCTCTTGTCCAAGACGACCATCAAGAGGAAGAAAATTAAATCCCCCATTGCCAAAGACAAGAAAGATTGTGATGGGGTTGCCCTGTCCTCAGTGGTAAAGAGTCTTCAACATCAACAACAAAGGCAAAGAGAAGATTGTGGAAGGCAAGGGCAAAGTAGAATAGAAATTCTAGAATTGACAGGTTTGTATTGCTTGTTTCAAACGTTCAATCTGTTTCCTGTTTTGTATTTGTGAAGAATCAATAAAAATCTTGCCTTGTTTGTCTTTACTTGATTTTAATTCTTCTGAAATATTTGCATTCCCCTGAATTAAGTAATCTTTAATAAACCATCAGCAGGAACACACTTAAGAATAAAGTAGATGTTATCAGCAGTACATGTGTATGAACAATAAGGGACGTGAAACCCTAAAAACTCTCTCCCCTTGGCGATTTTTTACCCCTCCCTCCCTATAATCGTTTTTCACTTAATCCAACCAGAATCTTGTGGTTTTTGACCTGATTTGTTAGTTTAACTGAATTAACATTCGTGTTATTCATTATTCTTTTCATCTTTGCTTATTCAATCACTTTGTTCCTTGGATTTTTGTGAAATCGTTTTATTTGAGGGTTTTATAAATCGTTTTTCTTTTTTATCCGACTTAGGGATTCTTGATCGCATCTGCTGTAAGTCGGTTCTAATCCATATATAATCTTCCTTTAATCATTCTTTAAACTTTTGTGTCGATTATTATGGAGAAGGGTTAGATTTCTGGGCGTATTGGTTTTAAAACCCTAACTTTTTGTTAGGGTTTTTTCATTGTTTGGTCGTGCATGCTGCTGAGTTTTTAATCGAGTTTTGCTTTGTTTGTGGGTTTGAGTGAGATGGAAAAGGGGTTTCTTAGCAAGAAGAATGTGTCTAATGTACCAGTTGTTACTTTGGGTACACCTCAAGTTCGACAAGCTGCTACGGTTTTGGAGAGCCCTAGTCTTGAATCTGGTATGATTGAAACTAACATGGTTAGGAGCAAACATGACCTGGTGGAGCCGGTTTCACTTGGTAATATTCAATCGGCCACTACTAGCTTTGGTGAGTTGAGTACACCCTCAACGATGAACCCTAGTAGTGTTAGTTTGAATGTGGATGATGCACCTGATTGTTCTATGAATGGTACTCAGAAAGTGGAGCCGATTCCACTTACGAAAGATACATCACATGGTGACGACTTGGAGCCGGCTACAAGTGCTGATACTGTGAAGCACTTGCTATCTAATGCGCATAAGAATTTTGATGAAGCCATGAATAATATTCAACGTGAGATTGTTGCTAATAAGGCTTCCTCTTCTAATTTGCACAATTCGAGTGGTATTGGGCAGAATTCTAATTTGAAAGATTCTTGTCCTAATGCTTCTAAGGATGATACTACTAGTGGTACTGGAGTGAAGTCGGTTTCTTACGCGGGTGCTACTTCTAATGAACTTCATAAACACGTGTCTAATTTTAGGAGGTTGGAATGTAGCAATAAGAAGGATGATGTTGATCTTTCAGTTCCTTTGAAAGTAGTGGAAGAGGTAAACACGAGGTTTGAGAATACTCTCTACAGTTATTTCCTTGGCCAACGCCTTGCTTTTCCTGTTGTTGATTACTATGTGCGCAATGCATGGTCTAAGTTTGGTGTGCAAAAGGTAATGATGAATGCAAAGGGGTTCTTCTTCTTTAAGTTCAATTTGAAGAAAGGTGTTGATGATGTGCTTGAAAACGGTCCTTGGTTGATCAGAAATGTTCCTATTATTCTTAAACCATGGACTTTGAACACTAATCTACTTAAAGAGGATTTGACTAACATCCCGGTGTGGGTTAAATTCCATGATGTCCCCCTTGCAATGTTTTCTGATGATGGCCTCAGTCTTCTTGCCACACTGATTGGCACGCCCAAAATGTTAGATGCTTTTACAAGCCAAAAGTGCAAGGAATCGTGGGGCCGTAGTAGTTTTGCTAGATGCATGATAGAAGTGAAGTCAGATGAGGTGCTTCGGGACTGCCTCACTGTTGAGATACCATTACTTGATGGTTCGGGCTCGACTATTGAGAAGATACGGGTTGAATACGAGTGGCAACCACCTCGTTGTGACAAGTGTAAGATATTTGGTCATACTCTGACTGACTGTCCTAAAGTTGTTATACCTCCTGTTCAGCCTTCTAAGCCTGTTAATGATAGTTTCAAGACTATCAATAACAGGAAGAAAGGAAAACAAGGTGGTCCTACAATTCCGGGTAAAGGAGGGTTTACTAAACCTGTTGTAGGTAAGCAGTTTCAGTATCAACCCAAAAAGACTCCTCCTGAACCTAAGAATGTTGGTGGCACTAAGAAGAAGACTTTTGATGTGGCTAGTTCTAGTGGAACTACGATTTCTACATCTAACCAATTTGATGCTCTTAATATGGATGATACGGATGCATTTGGTATTCCTACTTATGACACCAACAAGGATGTGGATGCTAGATGTACAATGGAGTTAATGAGGATGAGTCGGTTAAGACTGATACTACATCACAAGAACCGCTTGTGAGTGAGTCAATGGGTACTAAGGAAGTTGGTTCTACTCCTATAGTTGAGAAAATTAGTAAGCTTGAAAAGCTACTTATCGATGGGAAAGCTACTCTTGTGGATGATGAAGGTCATCCTATTCCGTCTACCTCTGTCACTAAGAGGGCTAACCCATTTTCTAAGGTGGGTGAGGTTGTGGTTTCTGATAGTGAGGAGGATGAGGCTCTTAACACGTTCGATGAATCAACAAATCTTTTTGGTGGTGGTCATGAGCGTGAATATGAGTTTGATGACTATGATAATTACTCGAAGCAAATTTATGATCTTCCAGGGGAATTGGATGCTCTTAATGCCATTTATGGCTTTAATCTCCAAGGTCGTAGGAAGTAGTTTATATTTTGTCAGTGTCTTTCAATATCATGTGGTAGTGGTTTTGTTTTCTTGTCTAGAAAATAGGAAGTATCTTGTTATGTAAGCTTTTCGCCTATGTAACGGGCTGAGATATGGGATTCACCCATATCCGTTGTACTTAAACGCTTTTTTGGAGTAATATATTTACCGGGTTGTTGACCTTTTACCAAAAAAAAAAAAAAGATGTTATCAGCAGCAAGTGGTCAAACCCATTGACTCTCATCCGAAGAATCCACTTAAGTGGACAACTTGCACAATTAGTAATTGCTACTGACTCAACTACCTCCCATTAACTTGCATTTACTCACATTAATCCCAAATCAAGTCTTTATAAAGAAGTCTTCAAGGCATAAGCTTCTCACAACTCATTAGTACACTTATAACATCACACCAAATCCTTTCTCAATACCCCAATCATGAAACCAAACCCACCCCAAAATCATTGATATTTCCTCTGATTCATCATCAGACTCCACATTTGACATTCCTCAAATCCAAAGAGCATACTACTACCTTAGTGAAGGACCTTCTGAGTTTTGTCCATCTCCAACCTCATCAGAAGAAACCAATGAAGCAGAGGAAGCTTCAACTCCTCTTACTATGGTGGTCCCTGATTTTACTCCTGTCACAGCATTCCTGACAAGTGAAATAGAGAGGGTTTGTGCTGATATGAGGAAGATCTCTATCCCTGAAGAGCCACAGTCCTCAAAAAGGAACAAGGGTCCATTGAAGGTTGTCCTTGGACTTGCTGCTCCCAAGCTCTGGAACAAAGACATGCAATCCAGAGGAGTTCACAAGAAGATGCCTGACCCTAAGGACATGGGCAAATGGAAGAGAAAGATGGAGTAGAAGATTGGGCTTTGGGAGGTGGTGGTGTTTTGGTTGTCAAAGTGTTGTTAGATGGTGTCTTTTGTACTTCTGATGTTTGATGTTGTTGATCATGTACTTTCTGTTTCTTAAATAATGAAAGATCCTTTTATTTTGTCTTTTACATCTGATTCCACTGATCTAAGTAGTGTAGATCTTTGTACATCAGCAGGAACATAACCTGTAACAAAACATTCAAACAGAACACAAAAGACAACCATAATATTGTACAAAATTAGTAAGAAACCTGCAAAACTACAAAATTAGTAAGAAACCTGCAAAACAAAGTTAGTAAACATAATAATCTACATAATATACAACATGTACAATCCTCCCTTGAGGCATATGCCTCCCCTGAGGCTTATGCCTCCCCTCAAACATAGCATTCAAGGGTTAACCATCCCAATGGTGACAACTAGGTGATTAAACCTAGGTCCATTAAAAGCTTTTGTTAATAAATCAGCCACATTATCATCAGTATGAATTTTAAGCACTTGAATTAGATGCTTTTCATTTGCATTTCTTATAAAATGGTGCCTGATTTCTATATGTTTAGTTCTCTGATGAAAAACAGGATTTTTAACAATAGAAATAGTACTTTGATTATCAATGTAGATTTTAGTGTTCATGAAGTTAAACCCATAATCCAACATCTGATTCTGAATCCAAAGTACCTGACCACAGCAATCGGCAGCAGCAACATATTCTGCTTCAGTAGTAGAAGTAGCCACTATGGTTTGTTTCTTGCACTGTCAAGAGATGAGTCTTCTACCAAGAAATTGACAACCTCCTGTTGTGGATTTCCTGTCCAAATTAGCTCCTGCATAGTCACTATCACTGTAAGCCTCCAACACAAATGGTGATTCCCTTGGGTACCAGAGGCCTAGCTTGGGTTGGCCTTTGATGTACTTGAAAATCTTCTTCACTGCATTTAGGTGGGAAGTCAGTGGAGTGACTTGATGTCTTGAGCAAGCACTGACAGCAAAGGTAATGTCAGGCCTAGAAGCTGTGAGATACATGAGTGATCCAATCATGGATCTATAGAGATGAACATTCACAGCCTCATCTTGTTCATTTGGATTTTTAAGCTTGGGTGGTTCATATGGAGTAGTAGCAGTCCTCAAGAGTTCAAAGTCAAACTTTTTCAAAATGTCTTTAACATACTTCTCCTGATGGATAAAAATCCCTTCAGGTTGTTGTTTGACTTGTAGCCCTAAGAAAAAGGTTAATTCCCCCATTGCACTCATCTGAAATTCACCTTTCATCAATTCTTCAAATTCCCTGCACCATGCTTCCTTTGTGGATCCAAAAATAATGTCATCCACATAGACCTGTACTAGAATGATGTCCCTGGAGTTTTTCTTAATAAAGAGGGTCTTGTCAATAGCTCCTCTTCTGTAGCCATGCTCCAAAAGAAAGGTAGACAATCTAGCATACCATGCTCTTGGGGCCTGGTGAAGTCCATAAAGTGCCTTGACAACTTTGTACACCTTCTTAGGATGATGGGGGTCTTCAAAGCCCTGTGGTTGAGTAACATATACCTCCTCTTCAATTTTGCCATAGAGGAAGGCACTCTTGACATCCATCTGATAGACCTTAAACCCCATACAGGAGGCAAAGGCTAAAAATAATCTAATTGCCTCAACCCTAGCAACTGGTGCAAGGACCTCAGTATAGTCAATCCCTTATTCTTGTCTGAAACCTTGAGCCACCAATCTTGCTTTATTTCTCACCACAATACCTCTGGCATCCCTCTTGTGTTTTAAGATCCACTTGGTCCCAATTGCAATTTTCCCTGCAGGAAGATCAACAAGGACCCACACATCTTGATTCTTGAATTGTTGCATCTCTTCCTGCAGAGCTTAAACCCAACTAGGTTCACTCAATGCCTGTTTAATGCTTGTTGGTTCAACCTGGGACAAGAAACAAGCAAATAGACAATGCTTCTGATCTGTGTGATTGTCTCTCTTTTGAGTAGAGACATACGTTAGAAATGCACATTGGCCAAACTTGGTATTCTTAATGGCACTCCTGGTGAGAACCATAGCATTTGGATCACCAAGTATATTATCTTGTGGATGAATGGTGTTGATCCTTTTAGTTGCAACAGGATTAACATCAATTGAGGTATCAAGATTGGTTAGTGTAGGAGCAAAGTCTTCATCATAAGAAGCTGATTGAAAAATGCCATCACTTTGCTTAACATTAGCAAGATCTGAAGGAATTGGAAACCTGCCATAAGGTTCATCCAAGCTTGTGGATGTGTCAGTGGAAACAGGAACTGCAGCAGAAATGCATTCAGCAGAATAACCATCAGCAGTATCAGTAGCTGCATCAGCAGATGTATCAGTAGAACTAGATTTTCTGCTCTCTTCAACAGCAGCTTGTTTTAAGAGTGCTTCAGTGTCTTGAGCAAATTCAAGACCAAGTATTTTAGCTTCCTCAGCAGCTGCATGTTCTTGCTGTTTGAGTCTAGCAAGATCTTCTGCATAGGTTGAGTTGTCCACATCATCAGCAAAATTGGCATCAGAGGCTTCTATGTTAGGAGGATCTGCTATTTGAATTGGTAGAGTAGTTACAACAATAGTAGGTTTATCACATTCTGAATCACTGTCTGAATCATCCTGGAGGGTACCTGCACTGTTAGAAGATGACACTTGTATACCTGCAGAGGGGTTAGTTTTGTGTCTAGCATACCCCAAATAATCTGTTAAGTAATCAAGGTCAAAATACCATTCATGACCTTTTCCCTGAACATTTTCATTCTCCTCCAAAAATTTCAGATTAAGAGTCTCTTCTATCTTCTTTGCAGCCAAGTTATATACCCTGTAAGCCTTGCTATGAGCTGAGTAACCAACAATATACCCTTCAGCACCTTTTGCTTCAAATTTGCCTAAGTGATCACTTGTGTTCAGAATAGTCACTTGACATCCAAAAGGTTTCAAATGTTCAATGGTAGGTTTCTTCCTTGTCAAAAGCTCATAGGGTGTTTTATGATGAGGTTTGGTAATCAACACCCTATTCAATACATAACAGGCAGTGCCAACTGCTTCAGTCCAAAACATGGTGGGAAGCTTAGAGTCGGTAAGCATAGATCTTGCAGCCTCTATAAGGGTTCTATTCTTCCTTTCTGCAACCCCATTCTGTTGTGGAGTCCTAGGAGTGCTATAATCTCTTTTAATACCCTTTAAACCACAAAGTTCAATAAGATTAGCATTTTTGAACTCTGTCCCATTGTCACACCTTATACCCTTAATCTTCTTGTTAATCTGATTTTCAATGAGAGCCATAAATTCTTTAAGGGCCTGAAAGGTTTGATCTTTAGTCACCAAAAAGAATGTCCAACTGAATCTACTGAAAGCATCAATAATTACCAAACAGAAGTACTTATGATCAATACTCCTGATGGAGGTTGGACCAAAAAGATCCATATGAAGTAGCTGCAATGGTTCTGAGACTGTGCTCACAGCAGTAATGGCCTTATAAGAAGCTTTGTGTTGCTTACCCTTGTTACAAGCCACACAATTATGCTCATTAGTGAATATCTTAGAAGGAAGTCCATGAACAAGTCCATCTTTAGCAAGTTTGTTGATAACTTTGAAATTAACATGTGCCATCCTTCTATGCCATTTTGTAGATTCATCCAAGGATGCTTTAGCCACCAAACATGTTAGATCACCTTCTGGTTTGACATCATTCAAGTCAAATGTATAAGATTATGATTTCTTGGAGCCTTTAGCAATACATGATTGTCATCAGGTATTTTGAATTCAGGTGAAAGAATGAGACAACCCTCTTCAGTGAAAAGTACAGGAAGCTTTTTGTCACAAATTTGTGAAACTGAGAACAAATTGAATCCTTTGTTGGGAACGTAGTTTTACTATTTATCAAGTCTCGGTCATTTAATTATAATAGTTTGCTAGGGCTTGTATGTTTATTTAAACTTAAGGCTTATGTAGCAAGCCCATGGGCCTTAAGCCCATTTCGTTTTACAAAAGAGGGAGGAAGGGAGTGTTGCCCTACTCCTCCCCTATATATACTAATGTTATGTAAACATAACCTTTTGTTGGTTATTTTGATATCTAATAGAAACTATTGTTCTTTTACTCTTCATAATCTTATAATCAACCAATCCTTATTCTCATCTTATTTCTTATTCTTGTGTTTACAAAATGGTGACCTAACAAGTGGTATCATTCGCCTAATAGAGATTGAAGTGCTTTTATTGGTTTTAACGTGGGATTAAGGGTGTTCTTTCCTTATATTTTTGCTTTTTCTTTGTTTTTTTCACTCAAATCTTGAAGCTTGGACAAGTTTCAAGGTTGATATAGTGTTTAGAAGCTTAGATTTTGCATAAAATTTTAATCTTTGATAGATTTTAGTACTTTTTCACCTATTTTATTGAGTTTGTAGCTTCTTTGATATTGGAAAACTAGTTTTTGGTAACTAAATCTTACATATTTAGTGTTTTCTAAGTGTTGGGGAAGTTATTTGATCAATAGAACATTATTTCTAAGCATTTTTCTTCAAAAAGTAGTGATTTTTACAAGTTTCTAGTCACTCTATGCATAAGATTTTGGTATAGTACGATTTTTGAGCTGTCAACAGTACTATTTGGTCCCCCTACGCATAAGTTTTGCCAAAAACCCCAATCCTACGCAGAAGATCACTGTTTACGCTTAAGTTTTGGTGAAAAACCACATTTCTACGCATAAGAGAGAATTCTACGCTTAAGTTCCATTTCTACGCATAAGTTGCCTGTCTACGCAGAACTTGGTATTCTACGCATAAGATTTAAATCTTACGCGTAAGATTTCAGATTTACTTTTGAGCTTCATCAAAGGTCTTCCCTTCGTGCATCGGTGACTCAGTACTTCCCTAGCTTGGATAAGTTAGTGGAATACTTCGACTACGGATATCTTTCAAGCTTGGATAAGTTTGAAAGATTTGTTTGGTCTTTGAACCTTACGCATAAAACTCTTACGCATAAGATTAAAACTTACGCATAAGGAAAATCTTACGCATAAACTCACAAGTTTACGCATAAGATCAACCTTTACGCGTAACTTTGAAGTCTACACATAAGTTTGGAGTTACGCGTAAGATTTCATCTTTGCCTAAGGATTCTCAAATCTTAACCAAAGGAACGTGCATTTCAATCTTCTACAAGATCCATTAATACACAAGTGTTCTAAGATGTCTCAACCACCACATTACTACTTCTCTCATCCTCAGCAACAGCAACATCAGCAGTATCAGCAACAACAATACCATCAGCAACAATCATATCAACAACCTTCACAATCACACTTTCATCAACAACTGTTTAATCCTCAAAAACAATATCTCATGATGCAACAACATCAAATCATTTCTCAACAACCACCATATCAAATGTCACAACAAAACACTCAGTTTTCGTCCAAACAACCTCACTGGTTTGATAGAATGTGTGAAGTTATTACAACTCAACAATCCAGACATGAGGCAGGATCACTTGAAACACCTCCAATGCTAACACCTGGGAACTATGTTCAGTGGTCAAGTCGATTCTTACGATTTCTTGAACTAAAGAAACCTCATGGGAAATTCTTGAAACAAGTGATACTTGAAGGACCATTTGAGTGGCCAACAAGACTTGAAATTGGTGATCCAACTGCTGATCCTCCACGTGCCCCTGCAGAGAAACCTGTTCCAGAATCTCAACTCACTGAGGATCAGAAATACCATCGTGAAGCTGATGAGTATGCAATGGCCTATATACTTCAAGGAATACCTAATCCAATTTATCGAAGTGTCGATGCTCAGAAAACAGCCAAAGCTATGTGGGAACATGTTCATCTCCTAATGGAAGGCACTCAATTGAACAAAGATGATATGGAATCCAAACTCTACATGGAATACACTAACATCACAATTGAACCAGGAGAGTCACTTGAATCCTACTATCATCGTTTCACTAATGTGGTAAATGATTTGGAACGACACAAAATTACTGTACCAAGGATCGCAGTGAACTCCAAATTCGTCGGTAGTCTTGGTCCGGATTGGCATAAATATGTGACATTCGTTCGACAAACCAAAAATCTTCATGATGCACCATATGGATTGTTGTATGATTTTCTGAAACACCATGAACCTGAAGTGGAAAAAGATCGAGCTCTTCGAGGAGGATACTCACCATCACCAACACCAAATTCTTTGGCACTCGTAGCTCAATCTCACTATGCTCCACCACCAATGTCAAATCATGCATATGTTCCAGAGCAAAACTACTTCAGTTATCCACAATCTTCTACCTCAAACCAAATGGTTCCTTATGATTCGTCTCCACAGAATACTTCTACTCAACTTGTTCCATACAACAACAATGATGCAGTATAATACTCGAACTCCAATGAAGATGACGATGAGGAGTTTAACACGTTGAATCAGGGACTTGCTCTTATTGCTCGTGCTTTTAGCAAATTCTCCAACAAAACAAACAACCGTCAACGTTCATCTTCTAACACAAGGAATCAAGCTGTTGTACATGATGGACGGGTAGAAATACAGAATCGTAACTTTGGTCGATCATGTTCAGGAGGTTCTTCAGGAAATTTTGGGAATGGTCAGAGGTTTAATAACAATGGAGGGTTCAGGAACAACTCAGGTCCTTCTCAGCAAAGGTCTGAACCAGTTGAAACTAGGAACTCAAACTCTGGGAATGCAGTGTGTGTTATAACTGTAATGAAAAAGGTCATATAGCGACAGCATGTCCTAAACCGAGAACTTGGGGTAGTAAGTTTCACAAGCAGGCATTACTTATGGCTCTCCAAGATGAAAAATATGGACATTTCACTGAGCAGGAGAACAATTTCATGGAAAATGTGAACAACGACGATGACATGGAAGATCTGGAAGCTAATGAAGTTGTGATGCTTATGGCCAACACGCAGGAACTTCAGTTGAATGATTCAGGTCCAGTGTATGACACTGAAGGCTTGTCTCAGGTACATGACCTTAATGCATGCCTAATACATGACATAGCCTCACCCTCTACTTCTGAATCAGATATGGCGCAAGTTGTTCCATCTGACTCATCTTCATCTTCTCAAGTAGATGAACAAATAAGCACAGTTGTCATATTTGATGATGACATAGTTGTTTCATTTGATGATCCTATTGAGAATGATAAACATGATCATATAGAACAACATGAACCATCATTTGATCCAGACCCTGACCTCATATTGTTATCCAAACAACTGAACGCTCAACAATTGCAAATCATAAAATGCAATGAGAAAAACAAAGCCTTAAAAGAAACAAATGCATCACTTGCAAGAGATATTGAGTGTTATAAAATACAACTTTCAAATCAGGAAGAAAAGGTTAAACACGCAAAGAGTTTTGAAAAAGCTTTTCAAGAATCTTACAACAAAGAGCAAGATTTTCAACATAAAATGCAAGATTTAATTGAGTCAAACGGAAAGTTGGTTTCAAAACTAGAAAGTGAAAAGTGTGAACTTCTAATACAAGTTGAACAACTTCAAAAAGTGCTTTCAAAAACAGAAACAGAATTGTCAATTTGCAAAAAGGATTTTTGTGAACATAAAATACGAAAAAGGAAGTATATAGATAAATTAATCGGTGAGATCGTTGATCTTGAAAAACAACTCAAAGAATTTCGTAATGTTGTTTACAAAACCGGGGGCTCTGTCACAACAATTCATAAATTTACTTTAAAACCGAGACCCGATAAAGGATTTGCACTTGGTGATTTCAAATCAATGTTTCTTCACAAAGCATTCAAAGAACTTCCTAAAATTTACAGTATGGACCATATGCTTGATAATACGATTGTGCGTACTATTGTTTATGATACTGAGGAAGAGGAAGAACTTGAAGAAGAGAGTCGATCAAAAATGAGTCAAGTTGAATATTGGAAACCATATGATTATTCAAAAGCTCCTCATATTTCTAAATCTTTTGTTCCTCAAAAGGAATTACCTGAGAAATCATGGTATGTCATTGAGTCATATGTTTCATCTTCTAATGCGGCCCCTGTCCAAACTGTAGCACAAATAAATGGTCCTTTACCATCCTCTGGTGAAGTAACACCTTTACCAAAAAGTTGTCGTGTCTTAAATTATTTCAAAACTTTTATGGAACACATCGAAATTTTGGAAGAAACAATTGAACGTAACTCTGAAATAAAAATTGAAACTTTTCAATCTGCTTACGAGCGAGAAAAGAGAGATATTTTCCAAAAACAAATGTTGCCAATTGTCAAACACCTCCGTCTTTGTGCTACACGTTGGGAACAGGAACTTCAAAACGAAGTCAAAACAATGATAAACGTTTTCAACTCAAATGAAAATGCGATTTTGGTTCAAAAGCAAAGAAATAGAAATTTAAAAGATGATTTTGATCGACTCTTGGAACAAGTTCTCAATGCTGATATTTTGTCTGTTATCATGAATGATCTCTATAAATCTGGTACTTCATGCTTATGGATGATCTTTGTGTTGATAATAATTTGTTGAATGTGGAAATAGAGACACTTAAACATGACAATGACATGTTGAGACAAAACAATGATGATGTGATAAAACAATTTTCAAAAGAAATTTGTCTACTCAAACAAAGGCTTGAATGGTGTCAAGCTCAAAGTATTGAAACGAAATTGCAACTTCAAAGTCAAAATAATTCAAACTCTTGTCAGCTTTGCAAAAACAATGAGTCTTTAAAAAGTCTGTGTCTCAAATACAAGAAAGAAATTGCGGATTTAAAAATTAAAAATGTCGAATGGCAACAAAACCGCGATGATATCAAATATTGCAATGGTTTACTTGAGTCTGATATTCAGGATAAGAATCACATCATCATTGATTTAAAAGAGAAAATTAAGCTACTTCAAAAAGGAAAGTTTGTTGACACCACGGTGATAGCACCAGGATTGTATCAATTAGAAAAAACTGCTAAGGGAAATTTTGTTCAAAACACTAATGTTGATAATTCCACTTCCACATGAATAGTCTCCACTAATAGCGTTAGCAGACCCAAGCGAAAAAGTAACAAGAAGAATAGGATCTTGCAACGTAAAAGAGGACCACTAGAAGCTCAAGAAGTAGAAGATCAACTTAGGACTTTGAATAAAACTCATGTTGTATCAGATTTAGATTCTAATCTGGAAAATTGTAATCAAAATCTAAATGTAACGAATGATGAACCTTTGAATGTTTTGAATATTAATGCATCTTGTGTGTTTTGTCGTAAAAGTGTATCATCTGGTGTTCATACAAAATGTATAGCTAATTCTCTTCTAAATCGTCATAAGAAACGTAGGACAAGCATTCCTTCTAGGCCCACTACTGCCTCTAAGTCTATATTAGGAAAACCGCCATCTACGGTTTCTAATGAAGTTGTAGTTACTCCCATAATTGAAGAGACCAAATCTAGGAACAAGCCCGTTACTAGTGAATTCACCAAAAAGAAAGCGAGAACTAGTTGGAATTGGCAACGTTGGTTACAATATAAACCAGACTTTAAATGGATTCCTAAATTATTGAATACATGTGCTTCTAACTAATAGGAACCTGCACTTTCTTTGGGTTCCACCCTTACTTCTGTTCCATCCTCGTCGTATTCTTGTGATGCAGGTGGTACAGATTGTTCTCTGGATTGTTGATAGCGGATGCACCCGACATATGACAGGCAATCTCAAATTGTTAAGCAACTTTGTTTCAACGTTCATTGGTACTGTCAGATTCAGGAACGATCATTACACTTTAATCATAGGATATGGTAACTATGTCAGTGGGAACATTAAAATCAGTCGTGTTTATTATGTGGAAGGTCTAGGACACAACCTCTTTTCCGTCGGTCAATTTTGTGATGGGGATCTAGAAGTAGCATTTCGTGAGAAAACTTGTTTCGTTCGTGACTTACAAGGAAATGATCTAATGTCTGGCTCACGTGGTTCTAATCTTTATACAATATCAATGTCAGATATGATTGCTACATCTCTGATATGTCTTCTCTCCAAAGCGGAATCGACTAAATCTTGGTTATGGCATAAACGTATTTCGCACTTGAATTTCAAAACTATGACTGAACTTGCTCGTCACAAACTTGTTGATGGTTTTCCAAGATTCCGTTTTACCAAAGATCACTTATGTTCAGCCTGTGAACAAGGAAAAAGTACTCGAGCTCATTTTCCTTCTAAATCTGAGCACAGTATGAATCATGTTTTACAATTGCTTCATATGGATTTGTGTGGTCCGATGTGTGTTCAAAGTATCAACGGTAAATGCTACATACTTGTAATTGTGGATGATTACTCTAGATGGACTTGGGTTTATTTTCTACGAATTAAAGATCAAGCTCCTTCAATGATCATCACCTTTCTCACTAAAATTCAAGTTCAGTTATGCAACACAGTACGAATGGTCAGAACTGACAATGGTACAGAATTTAAGAATCAGACACTTCGGTCATATTATGAGAAAGTGGGAATTGAACATCAAACATCTATTCCTAGAAGCCCAGAACAGAATGGAGTTGTTGAAAGACGCAACAGGACGTTAGTGGAAGCTGCTAGAACCATGTTGATTAATGCTCAATTACCAGATTACTTATGGGCGGAAGTTATTTCAACCGCATATTATACCCAAAACCGTTGCATGATCACAAAACGCCATCGCAAAACACCTTATCAAATTGTTCACAAAAGAAAACCAAACATCGATTACTTTCATGTATTTGGAGCACTTTGTTATCCGAAAAATGATCATGATGATTTTGGTAAACTTAAACCAAAGGCTGACATCGGAGTGTTCGTTTGATATTGTGAAAATTCTAAAGGCTTTCGGATATGGAATCGTCGGACAAGAGAAATTCAAGAAACTATTCACGCTAATTTTGATGAACTCACACAAATGGCTTCTAAGCAAAACAGCTTAGGACCCGAATTCAACCGTCTTAACTTTCCAGACTCTTCGGCTGAACCATTGCCTCTCAACCGCAAAGAATTGGAAACCTTGTTTGCTCCACTGTTTGATGATACAATTGAATACCGTTCTACTGAGGTCTCACCTAATTCCGCTGCTCAACCTGAAAATATTCAAGTACCTGACTCACCTCAACAAACTACTACAACTATTGAGAAAGACGGTCCTCCAATTGCATCTCCATTAACAGCAGAACAAACTGCTTCCAACTCACAACAATCAGCTGAAGATCCTACACCACAATCAGTTCCGCAACCCGCAGAGTATGATCCTAATGCGTTCTTTAACCCGTTTGCACCGGCTCCAACATTTCCTGAGGTAGCTGAGTCGTCCACACGCAATTTGGATCCTGCTAACATGCGAGATACTTATCAACTACACCCTTCGACACACAAATGAACTCGAGATCATCCCCTAGTTCATATTATTGGCCATCCAGACACACCTGTAATGACAAGACAATGTCTTCACACAGATGGTGAAAATTGCATCTATGCACTCACAGTTAGTCTAGAAGAACCTAAGAACATCAAAGAAGCAATGACTTATGACAACTGGATTGAATCTATGCAAGAGGAATTTCAGCAATTCATAAGATTAGAAGTCTGGGAATTAGTTGAAAGACCTGACGGAATATATGTCATTGGGTTAAAATGGATTTGGAAAAATAAGCTAGATGCAGAAGGCACTGTCATACGTAACAAATCACGCCTGGTAGCGAAAGGATACTCCCAACTAGAAGGAATTGATTTTGCAGAATCCTTTGCTCCAGTGGCTAGACATGAAGCTGTTAGAATCTTTCTGGCTTATGCAGCACATCGGAACATGGTTGTTTATCAAATGGATGTGAAAACAGCATTTCCTAATGGAGAACTTCGTGAAGAAGTTTATGTAAGCCAACCAGATGGCTTCGTTGATCCTGAGCGTCCCAATCACGTTTACCGACTCAAAAAGGCAATCTACGGACTTAAGCAAGCCCCAAGGGCGTGGTATGACAAACTATCTGCTTTCTTGCTGGCCAATAAATTTTCTAAAGGTTCGGTGGATCCAACACTATTTACAAAAACATACGGGGTGGACTTACTAGTTGTTCAAATCTATGTCGATGACATTATTTTTGCTTCAACAAAAAGAAGTTACTCAAATGAGTTTGAAAATTTAATGAAAGATAATTTTGAAATGTCCATGATGGGTGAACTTTCGTTCTTTCTAGGACTACAAGTTCATCAATCACCCCGTGGAATTTTTATAAATCAGTCCAAATATGCTTTAGAAATTTTAAAGAAACATGGAATGATGAGTTGTGATACTTATAATACACCAATGGGCTATACGACAAAACTAGATGCTGACTTACATGGGACACCAGTTGACCCTACCAAATACCGTAGTATTATTGGGTCACTCATGTATCTCACAGCTAGTAGACCTGATATAGTATTTGCTGTCTACATGTGCTCTCGCTATCAGTCCAAACCAACTGAAAGACACCTCAGTGAGGCTAAAAGAATCCTTCAATACATAAAGGGAACCATTAACTTGGGAATCTGGTATCCGAAGGATTCTGGTTTTGAACTAATTGCTTTTTCAGACGCTGATCATGCAGGATGTTTAGACACACGCAAAAGTACATCTGGTGGATTACAGTTTCTCAGAGATAAACTTGTGTCATGGCAATCTAAGAAGCAGGACTGCACATCACTGTCGCCAACAGAATCTGAATACGTAGCTATGTCTGCTTGTTGTGCTCAAGTCATCTGGATGAGATCACAACTTAAGGATTATGGCTACCTATTCAATTAGATTCTGATCTACTGTGATTCCAAAAGTGCCATTGCTATTTCCTGCAACACCGTTCATCACTTCAAATCCAAACACATTGATTTCCGATATCATTTCATCAAAGAGCATGTCGAAAAGGGTACCGTCGAATTATATTTTGTTGGAACTGAGTACCAATTGGCGGACTTACTTACCAAAGCCTTAGCACCATCAAGGTTTGCTAGTCTAGTTCACCAAATTGGTATGCGATGTTTGACTCCAGAAGATCTGTAAAAGTTTTTAAAACATAAATGATCGTCAAACATCAAAACTATCTTTGTAAATATTTTATCAAAAACAAAATACAAAAATATAAAACCAACAAAAACACAAAAAGATTTTATTTTTTATTTTGTTCTTTCAAAAAAAAAAAAAAGAAAGAAAAAAAAAGAAAAAAATGCAAGTATACACCACTCTTTTCAACACTATTTTTTAAAAAAAAGTCTATAATTGTTATCAAAAACAAGTGTTCAGGGGGAGGGAAAGTAGTTTAAAATTTCTCAAAATATTTACTTAATACTTGCATTTTACCATAAATATTTAAATAATCAAAGTGATGCTTTAAAGGTTTTTCGGGATACTCTACTTGACGATTGAAACAAATTCTGAAAATCAAAAAAAAAAAGACATCGGTCTAAGGTCAAGGGGGAGTAAAATTATCCAAAGTTGTTCCTTTTTAATGCTTGGTGGAGTTAAGTATTAATGTGAGTTAGTTGGACATTAGGTTTGATAATGATATGAGGTTAAGGGACTTAAGATGTAATATTCTCAAACTTGTATTAACCTTAGTCAAAACCTTTTGACCCACCACTAATAACTGCACCTGCAAAATTCTGAAATCATATTTATTTCTACCACCAAACACATCGACAACCCTCAATCAATCCATTAATCCTAACGTTATTCTTCAAATCTGTAAGTACCAAAACGTTCTGATCATGTTTTTAAACAATGGTTTTGAATTTGAACGAAATCCAACGGCCAATTTGTGCTTAAATCGTTGAATAAGACTTTAGGGTTTGCGTAGATCTTAGAACATAAGATTTATGGTGTTAGGATGTGTATTAGTGAATGGGATATGATCCATAATTGATACTTAACATGTTCTAATACCCCAATCATACCCAGTAACTTCAATTGATAATTTTTTCTTAATTAGGGTTCATCGTAGTTATTGGGGGATTTTGATTAGTGATGTTCTGAGATGATTAAGTGCTTTGAATATTGTTTATATATGATTAGGAACATATCTTATTGGGTTAATTGTTTCAGAAACATGTGTAGATCTTGAATCTTTGATTTAGGGTTCATGAACACTAGCAGATTTGATCATGAGTTTGTGTGGATAATATGTGTTATAAATTAATCAAATGGTTCACCAATATGTACTAATCACTCGCCCTACTACTAGTCACACCCAGAATCAAGTTTATGTGTATTATGATTTTGTGTTCTTTCGTTTCTACGCAAAAGATGGGATAGGTGCATGTCTACGTAAAAATATTGTGATTTATGTGTTTTGGGATATATTGGATAGTGATTTGATCAGTGGTTGTGTTTAAAAACTTTCAGGAATCAAAAGATATTGTTTTTCAAAGGTGATTTTCCAAACAGACGATCCTACGCATAAGATTACTCATCCTACGCGTAAGATTCGACAGATTTGAAAAACTTGTCTTGGATAAGACAATGTTTACGCAAAAGATCATTTCTTACGCATAAGTTTTTTCTTACGCATAAGTTATTATCTTACGCATAAGTCAAAATTTACGCATAAGTCATATATTACGCATAAGGTTCAAACCTTTGCCTAAGCTTCATTCTTACGCATAAGATTCATTCCTACGCATAAGATGAATCCTACGCAAAAGTTTGAACTTACGCGTAAAATATAAGTTAAGCGTAGCTTTTGTTATCTTACGCATAAAATGATTTCTTACGTATAAGAAATGTTATGCGTAGGATTTCCAATCATACGCGTAACATTGTCTGATTTCATGAAATTTGTCTAAGTGTTGTAATTTTTCAAAAGTGTAAACTCTTGTATTTATTAATACATGTTGTGACTTGATTGTTATAAGTTTCCAGTAAGTTTTAACATCTAACATACAAGTTCATCATAAAACTACATTTTTGAACACAATAACACCCACTGATCAATCCAGTTATGCATTATCATGTAATTGAATGTCTGAGCTAACAAAGAATATCACTGCTATGTTTGTGTTTGTGTATGATCAATTCAGATGGCACAACATGATGACATTCCATATGGACCAGAACCTGAACCAAAACTCACTTGGGAAGAAACCTTTCCCGAGAATTACTCCAGAAAGATTGGAAAGAACAACTTGAGGGTCAACTTCAACAAAATCACGTGCAATGCATCCTCTTGCATTGTAGCTGTGGATGCTCTCCTCTATCACCTGTACAAAATCCTGCTCACCAAATCAGCATCTGTTGCTTGCTTCTACATACCCCAATTTTGGCACACACTCCAACTGGACCTTGGTGAAGAGTTCTTTACTTGTATGCTTCATAAGAGACAAGTCACTGTGGACATAGACACTCTTCGTAATGTTCTTGGTTTACCCGAACTTGGTCCAGATGAAGAGTACGACCCAGTTCCTAATGAGGAAGAATTGATAGAATGGTTACGGGATATTGGCTACGATGAGTTAGAAGAAGTAGTGACTAGACACCCAAAGGTCAACATAAGATTTCTTCCACAACCATGGAGAACTTTGTATATCCTTATTGCTAAGTCATTATCTGGCAGAGATACTGGTCATGAACACCCCAAACTCCAACATCTCAAACTGGCTATGGCAAACGTCAAAAAGGTGGACTATGCTAGCATTATATGGGAAGACTTTGTGTGGCACATACAACACAAAACTACTAATATTCCATTCATTCGTTTCACCAAGCTACTCATAGAAAGCTTCCTTCGTGAGTATGACGACATTCCTCAAAGACTGGATGATGAAGATAAGAACACATTCAGAAATGAGGACACTCTCAGGCAGATTAAGAGACTTGATACCAGTACACGTAAGCAAGGAAAAACACTTCCCGATTGTCTCTTGAATGATAAAGTGAAAAGTTGTAAGAACTACAAGTACTACGTTCAAGCTCTCAAGGAAGACAAAGTTGGTTTCTTAGACGAAGTTATTCTACCTTCGTTTATGCAGAAAAAGGGAAAGAAAGGCAGCAAGTCTGGAAGCTCTGGAAGTTCTAACAAATCTGTACAAAAGCCAAAAAGGGGAACTCTTAAGTTCAAAATTCCAATCAAGAAACCTGTTCCTGAATCAATTCCTGAACCCACACCACCATCTTCTCCAAAACCATCTGACTCAGAAACTGAATCCGATGATGGTCCAGTTTACAAGGAAGCCTATGCACACATCAACAAGGAGTCTAAGATTGAAGATCTTGATGAACTGGACATGTCTTTCGAAGATTGGGACAAAAATATTGATGAATTTGTTGAACAAGAAGTAAACAAAACAAAATTCATCCAAAGACCTTTAACTGAAGCAGACGCCAAATTGGAAGAAGAAAGATTAAGAGGAAATAAGATGAAGGAACCAATGACTGCTGAACAAGAAGAAGCTCACTCTAACCTAGGCCTCTCCGTGGAAGAAGAAAATGAAAGAGCTCTTAATTTAGGTCTCCTCCACAGCAAAATTGACTCCTTCCAAGCTGATCAACCTCCACCTCCTATGTTTACTCAAACAAACGAAGCAGGCGCATCTAGCAGCATTCCTGAGTCCACTCTAGTTGATCACACTCAAGAAACAGGAACCAATGCTGCAATGATTATCTACGAAACCCCCCACAGTATCACCTACAGATGTAGACATGCTAAATGCTTCAGTAGGAGGAGAAGATGATGAGGAGGACCATATGGATACTGATGTTCCATACCTCTTGGCCATGGAAGAGATGGAGATCAGAGAGAAGGCTCAAGAGGAAGAGCTCAAAAGGAAACTTGAAGCTGAAGAGGCAAGGCTTGAGGAAATGGAACAAGCCAAATTGGAGGAAGCAATTCGTATGGAAGAAAGCAGGAAAGCTGAAGTGGCAGCTAAACATGCAGAAGATATAAGGCTTCAAGAAGAAATTCAGAGACAAAATGAAGAAGAAGCCAAATTAGCTGACGAACTAAGGCTTAAGGCAGAAGCTGACAAATTGGCTGAAGAGCAAAGGTTAAAGGATGAAGCAGCCAAAGATAAGCACGAAGAATCAAGAATGATGCGTTCAATCTTCTAAAAGATCGGTCTGCCAACTCCATTGAACTTGAATATCATCTAGAAAATATTGCTCGAGCTATGTCAAGCAATATTGACTGGATCAATCCTGAATCTCGCGTCTATCCGGTCACAAGAAAGGCAGCACCTTACATAACCGACTGGTCTAAACCACTGCCTATGATTGGAAAGCCAAATGAACCAAAGATACCTTACGTTTACTTCTTCAACACTGACCTGGACTTTCTTCAGCATGGCAACACCTTCGAGAAAAGATATGCTACTTCACTCACATTTTCCATTCCCGCTGCTCGTTACTTAAACAACGCAATTGAAGAAGAAGCTACAATGTTGTTTAGTGACAAAATCGTGCCTTATGACAAAAATGCACTTTACGGGATTCATCACTGGCCCGATAATCGTGCACAATTCTAAAGGAGCAGCAGACTTAGTCAAACAATGGGAGAAGTAATGAGTGACTTGAAGATTGTCTCCGTTCAGTTCATCTCCACCATCACTCACTTCGGGTACTCCTTCCTCAATAAGATCGTGCTCAAAAGACTTGATGAACAAGAGTACATGATTTCTGAGTCAGACTTTCCTCGACTACTTCTTAATGACATTGAAGACATGTATCTACTCAAAGTTCAAGGAAAGCTGTGAAACCTACCCAAGGATATGCAGCTTGCCTTCATCACTGTTGTACTTATCTTCATGAGACACATCGTCATCAAAGAACGAGTAGAAGATCTTTAACTTGGAGTAGAAAGTTATCAGAAGAAGCCGAATCTCACAAAACCTAACCTTTACAATGTCCCCAACCTTCAACACGAATCTCAATACACTTTGATCAAGCAACCAGCCTTCGGATTCACCTATCGCAGTGTCAACCGACAAAACTGCTTCATGGCATATGATGAAATCCACAAGTTCTGTGATGAAACACTGAAGTTTGTCAGAGATGGAATCAAAAGCCGACTCAATGACGTTGAACTTTACAAATCCAAAAGGTGGAATACCGATGAGGCCAGACAAGCTCGAAGATTTATCACAAGGATTGAGAACCGGTTAAAGAGAAGGGATCAGATAAGGAGATTTGAAAGCTATGTGGGAGGCAGACCAGGATTTCCAGTGTTGACGTTTCAGAGACCCGAATGGTAGAAATTTGTAAGAACTTGATTTGATTTATCAATACTATTATTCATAACGGCTTGTGCACACATAACAGTGTACAACCCGCACTTGTAATGAAAGGACCCTGAGGTACGCATCAGTGCCTCAATCCTTATATAAAGAGCGAAGGCTTCTTACTTTTGAGTAGAATTAATCAAACACTTTCTGATTTTCATAATTCTGCTCAAAAGACAAGTATTTCACCTTAATGAGTATTCACTTGTTGAGGGGGAGCACTTGAAAAACTCATCGTTTGAAAACCAAAAGTTCTTGTTGATATCTCCCCATAAGACTCAAAAAGCATATTTTAATCAAAAGTTTATCAAAAACAACATCTCATATGCTATTTTTGAGGGGGGAGAAAAGAAAAGTGATTAAAATATAAACGTTAAAAGTTGTATCTCAAAGCAAGCTAGACTCAGAATTGACCCAAGAATTGACGAAACAAAATGTTATCAATCGAAAAGACTTATCCTCGACGGGTAATGACATCAAGATAGTTACTAGAGCTAGTTGTCACCCAAAAGCTGATAATGGAACTCTTTAACTATCCACGTAAGCGTGTCTCGAAAAGGATTTGTCTTAGTAGAAATGTACCGTTTCGAGAAACCTTCTGTGGACTTGACCAGGCCGGGTAATAACTTCAAGCTAGTCTAACTAGTGATGTAAGCGTGTCTCGAATCGGTTGGGTTCACTGAAAGTGGATCAATTCAAAAAAGTGCTTGCTCCTCCCGCATGTGCAAATTTATTAAACACTTATGAGCACATGTGAAGGGGGAGCCCTTCATAAGAAAACACAAAACTCTCAAAGTGTTAAACAAAATGTTTGATAATCACAAATACTTTGAGAGATTTTCAAAGGTTTCAATGGCTATTGTCAGATAATCATGGAGTTATAAGGTGATTAAGATAGGAAAACCGTCCTATGATCCGCCAGAGCCGGAGGGATCTACCCAAGGACATCACCAATAGTTAGAATTAGAAGTCCTTAGGTATGATACGAAAAAAGGAGTAATAAATGAAAGGAGAAAGAAGGGGTTGAAGAATTAAAAAGAAAAGTAAAGAAAAGGGTGAAAAGAAATAAGCCCTCCATATGTTCAACCTTCGGGCAGACACCAGGTTCAATTCGTATGCTACTTTTTGTTGCTAAGGCAACACCGGTATTGAAGATAAAGTCGTCATGGACCCAGTGACGCAATGCACTAAACCTTCTAGCCACTCAAGTTCTCATAAAAGAGCTTGTTTCATTCTCACGGGGAACCGGTGTAATCTATCGATCTATCTCTTAGAGATGGTTGATATTGAAGCAGGAGACCCCTCCCTAGTCTCCGCATAGGAAACCTAAGTGTGCACTATTCGAGTCTAGAGCCATGAGATACATCAAAGATCTCTTAGGAACACTTAGTATTTCTACAACTGGTGTTCTACATCAATGGACACCAGCTGTAAATTATCGAGTCCTTCGCAGATCTTAGCAATCTGCCGAGAACGTTTATGAGAGAATTTACATAAGTATTTCTCAATGATTGAACGGAAATCCTGCCAGAGTCAACATCAAATAGCCCTGACAGCAGGTCACTTCGGTAACTCCTTGTGGGTTACGCTTAGTGTTTGCGGTGGTTTCTTAGCGGTCTACAGTCGTGGAGTGATCCCCAGCAACTCACCCAGTCATTGAGCTACTTAGTAGGTCTTGTAAGCTCCTTCGGGAGTATCTGACATGGGAACGGCCTTGATAAGGGTTAGAAGGAGTCTTCACACTATGCTGTTGACGATCTCTAATTCCTTATCTGTAAGTACCGGATGTTTTATTGCTAACTGTTTACCCGCAGGTACACATCATCTCCATGGCGACGGATTCCACATGCTCATACATGCATCTTGAAGTCATCAAAAGCTCCCTCAAAGATCTAAGCAACACAAAGTTCAAAGAAAGATTCTACGCCAAAAAGGAAGAATCTACAAAGTTTAAGGACTAAAGATCTAAAGTGAAGAAAGGGAACAACGTGCATGTATAAGTCAGGAGTCAAAGATGTATGAGCATGTTGGAATGGCGGACTACCACCAAAGATGCAGAAGTGACGAAAGGCAGACAACTTCATAACTTAATCACTATCACTACAACAACGAACAAAGAGCAAAGAACGATGAAGGATATTGAAGACGTCTAAAGATGTGAAAGTTAAAAGATTAAGACGAAGACGTCAAACAACCTTGATGACCGACCCTTAGGGGGAGATTGTTGGGAACGTAGTTTTACTATTTATCAAGTCTCGGTCATTTAATTATAATAGGTTGTTAGGGCTTGTATGTTTATTTAAACTTAAGGCTTATGTAGCAAGCCCATGGGCCTTAAGCCCATTTCATTTTACAAAAGAGGGAGGAAGGGAGTGTTGCCCTACTCCTCCCCTATATATACTAATGTTATGTAAACATAACCTTTTGTTGGTTATTTTGATATCTAATAGAAACTATTGTTCTTTCACTCTTCATAATCTTATAATCAACCAATCCTTATTCTCATCTTATTTCTTATTCTTGTGTTTACAAAATGGTGACCTAACATCCTTGAAGTTCCTTCACAAGTAGACATTCTCAAAATCCACATTTGGAGTTCTTATGGTACCTTTGCCAGTGATCCTTCCTACCCCACTTCCAAACCTCACTATTCCTCCATTAAAAGATACAAAGTCATGTAGCTTCTCCTGATTCCCAGACATGTTTCTTGAACAACCACTATCAACAATACCTAAGTCTTTATTAAGAAGAGGATGTTCCTACAACAAAAAAAGTTAATATACAACAACATTAATATATTAAGAGACTTAAGTCATGAAAGACTTGAGCCTGCCCTGTGGATCATTATGATGTACCCGAGAAGATGAGTTAGATCCACAATTGTTCCTGGAATCCCTGTAGTTATATGGCCTTTTATATGTCCAAGAACAATCTGCTGAGGACTTTTCAGCAGAATCCCAATTAGCCTTTCCCAAAAACATTGGGTCATTATATCCATACCAATGATTAAATCCATAAAATGGTCTTGACCCATATCTATTTCTGTTGGTATTCATATATCTACTAGCAGAGACAGATCTATCAGAAGGAATAGACCAATCAGCAGGAATGGAATGCATTCTGCTGATGTTGTAATTTGCCTGTGGAACTAATGAGGGTTTGGTACAAGTGTTAGTCCACTTTTGTCTAGGTCTATTATTAACAATAGAAACACCCATCCTCTTATCATGAAAATCACAATCCTTAATCAAATGCAATTCGCTATCACAAACAAAACACTTCTTCTTCTTAGAAGATTTATTAAATCCAAAAGATGTCTTATTAAACACAGAATTATTCAAAGAAACACCAGAAATGGAATTGTTTTGCAAATACTGAAAGGAATTGTTTTCAAAATAAGTAAATAACAAGTCTTCAGAAGAGGTTGTCTTAGAAAGAACGTCATCAGCAGCAACTTCAGAGTCCACAGACTTGTAAGATGACTTGTCAGAAAGCTTTATTAAGGACTTGGGTGAGTCTGACTTGGTCTTGGAATCACAGCTGGCATAACTAGAGGTCTCTAAGACCTTGTCCCTGAAAGAACAAGAGACATATGTATTAGAATCATTACTAGATATATTTCTAGAGTCAGGGGAGTCATTGATCCTAATGCTAGTGTTTTCCTTTGATTCTGGTAAGTCCAACTTATGGGATGTAGGCTTAGGGGTTCCTATTGTTGGAGAGTCTTCAGACTTATTTGGCAAGTCTTTAGACTTTTTGCCAAACAGATGGTATGAACCATCAAAGTCAGAGGTTTTGGTGGTAGGCATGAATACACCTCTAATAGGTCCTGGTACTGCATGCATCTCACCTTCCTTCAAAAATTTTATAGGTGCAGAGTTATTTTTACTTTTCTTATCAAAATGATGGTTTGCCTCTACACCTACATATTTCTTAAAACCTAAACCAAACTCAGATGTTACAGATTGACTTCCATAAAGAAAACTAGACAACTTATCACCTGAGACTAGCCACTCTTTATGTAAAGCAATTTCTTTATCTAGCTTATCTTTCAAAACATCTTTCTCAGATTTAATCCTAGTATTTTCTTTTTCAGAAAACATTAATTCATTGCTAGTATTTCTAAATCTCTACTTAAAACTCTAATCTTTTCCTCATAAGCCAATTGATTTTGCTGAAACCACATCTTCTGTTGTTCTAAGGTTTTAAAAGCTTCTTTGTAAGTTGCAGCTTCAATAAAACAAGCATTATATTTTGGTTTCATCTCATCATAAGCTTCTTTAAGAGTTGTATATTTAGAATTACAATCACAGACACAAGTAGATATCTGAGGAGAGATTCCCATGAGGCTAAAGTCATCATCACAGCTTGCCATGCAGGAGATTTGAGGAGAACTGCTTGTTGCATCTTCATGCTCATTCGAGTCAACACAGCATATATAGCAGTTACCAAGGCTTTTGATTCTCCAGCTTCCACCTCTTTCTTTTGTATGCTGAATATCTGGTATTAGCTTCACCCTTCTTGGTTGTGCACTCTCTTGCGAAGTGGCCAATTTCTCCACAAGCATAACACTTCACTTTCCTCCTGTCAAACCGAGCTGCATCTCTACCATCAACATTGAGCTTTTTACCAACCTTTTGCTCAAATCTTCTGACCTTGAGTGAGAGCATAGCCATTTGCCACTTTAAGTCCAACTCTTCTAAAGCAAGTTCATCAATCTGCTCAAAATCTTCATAAGCTATTTGTTGCTGTTTATCAACTTCAACAACAAATGAATGAAGTACATCTTCCATCACATTACTAATCTTTGGATGAGTTATTGGATTAGCATTTGAAAAAGACAATGTGGTAATGGGAAGACTTTGACTTGGAGTGGATGGACTTGAGTAAACTTGTGGTAATGGGGATGGACTTGAGTAGGTATGTGGCATGTAGTTTGAGTTAGAGCTGATAAATGCAGATTGTGAAGGAGTTGCTGCATATGGAGAGTGTCCCTTGATGTCGCCTTCCAAAGCTCTGAGTTTGTTGTACAAGTCATCAAAAATGAGGTAGTCTAGGCCACCTTTGGTTTTTAATGATATACTACCTGAGACCATGAGGGAGGTAAGGCTCTTAGAAACCTGGAATTCACCTCCTCATTGTCAGGTATGGCTAGAAGCTGATTCAACTGACTCAGTATCTTCTGAAACCTGTCATAGCCTTTGTGGAGACCCTCTTCTTCAGTTATTCTGAATTCTTGGAATTCTTGTTTCAACGTACTCTTTCTCATCCTTTTTGATTCATCATTCCCCCCAAATCTAGCTTTTTTAGCCCACCAGATTTCTCTTGGATCAGTCATGGAATGAAAATCTCCCATGTGGTCATCAGGGATTGCTTGCAGCAATATAGTTCTTGCTTTGTTCTCCCTTTGTATAGCAAGAATTTCTTCAGCAGAAACAGGTTCCACAATCTTAATTTTTCCATCAGCATCTACAGTTTGCTTTTTAGGGCGGCATCCATTGAGGATCACATTCCAGAGGTTATAGTCAACACTTGCAATCCAGTTTTGCATCTTCATGGCCCAGATCTCATACTCATCCTTCCTAAGAAAAGGAAGCTTGTCATTGCTGTTTGAGAAGGCCACCTGTTGTAGTTGTTGAGTGAGAGAGCCTGCTTCTGAGAGAGTAATATCACTGCCTGGTTTGTCTCCTATTGGTACTGAGTGAAAAGTTATGTGATTGTGTTGAGGTTACAGAGAGTATCTCGTGGCTCTGATACCACTTTTTAGGATCTATATCTTGATAGATCTCGAGCCAATAGATCGTTAGCCTACTAATGTAATCACCAGTAAGACTAAGTTAGATAATCTCTGTGAGCTTGTAATTATTGCGGAATATAAAAACAAACTTATATACTAAACTTGATCTTCTATAGATCAAAACTTTAAGTAATAATGTTATGAAACTCGCACTTCATACAATGATCTAGGGTTCCTTATATACTAATGGAAACACTAACCTTTCTTACAAGAAACGAATAATAATAAACTAATAAAAGATATTCTACATATCTTGTCCTAAATTACATAAGTTCTATCCACGGTTTAACTCTATCCGTAGGATCTCTATACGTCCGCAGGAACCAGTCATCAGCAGAAACACTCTAAGCTTCCGCAGGAACCTGTCAGCAGTATCAGTCAGCAGTAACTTCAATAATTCCTTACATAATATCTTGACCTACTTCCGTGAGAAGCAAGGATACCTGATCTTCCCCTTGACAGGTGTGAAACTGGGTGTTTCAGTGTGGTTTGGGTGTGAGTTTTTATTTTTTCTTTGTAGTTTAAGTCTGTTATTTGAGTCTAGGTCATTGGAGGATAGGTTCTTGGGCAGTCTTGGAAGTCTGGTGATTATTGGTTTAATTGTTTTGTTAGGTTGTTTGATTATCTGTTTGTTTAGTTATTTTTTTTGTCTACTTCTTTTTTCTTGTTCTGTTATTATGGCTGAACCTGTTCTTATTAGTAGTTTAGATGCTGGTAATCCTCTTTATTTGCATGCTAATGATAATTCCAACTTAGCTTTGGTTAATGTGAAATTGACTGGTGCTGAAAATTATAAAATGTGGTCTACAGCAATGAAAATTGCTTTAAGAGGGAAAAATAAAATGGGTTTTATTGATGATACTTGTGTTAAACCTGTTACTAGTATTGTGCTTACTCAGCAATGGGAAAGGTGCAATGCTATTGTTTTAGGGTGGATTCTTGGATCTTTGTCCCAAGAATTGTACCTTGGACAAGTCTATTCTGAGATTGCATCTGAAATTTGGGATGAATTGAAAGAAACTTATGACAAAATGGATGGTTCTGTTATTTTTAATTTGGTACATAAGATAAATGAGTTAAAACAAGGTGATTTGTCTGTCCCAGAGTACAATCATAAACTCAACTCCCTTTGGAGAGAGTTTGATATTCTGACTCTCTTGCCTGCTTGTACTTGTGCTGCTCATGAGGATACTCTTAAGCATAATTATCTTGTTAGACTCATGCAGTTTCTTATGGGTTTGAATGATGTGTATCAAAATGTCAGAAGTAATTTGTTGTCTAGAGATCCTTTACCTGATGTAAAGGATGCTTTTGCTGTGGTTTCCAGAGAAGAATCTCATAGAGGTTTTTCTCCTGGTTCTTTGATTGTTAAAAGTGTGCCTGCTGCCTTTACTGTTAAGAATAATGCTAATAATAGTAATGATGCGTGGGAATTGCACCAGGCTTTACCTCTCGAGGGATCTCGAGAAGCTTACAACCCCCACCAGGCAATGAACCTGATCGATGTAGTATAGTATAATGACAAGAACCGAGGGATTGATCGTTCAACTTGAGAATAGTGTCGCTAGGATTAGAAAACCTAAAGACTAGGTCTAAAGATGAGGGATGATTCTTTTTGTATTTTTTTGGTTTTATGAAAAGCAAATAAAAATCTCGGTTTTGAAGGAGTTGGGCAGAATTAGTTGCTAGTCAACTAACCCAATAACTAAGATGCAATCAAAATAAAATACTAAAATTGAAAATAACTAAACTATACTAGTGGTGTGAGCAATATATGGGAGAATTGTGTTTACTTAGATTTCACTACTCCCTAGATATCTTTTATAGGTTAATTACTTGTTACAGTAGCGTGGATGACGGATTGTATTCCTTAATACCATTCATGGGGTGGCATACTTACTTCCCCAATCCTATAAGCTCCTACTTCACTCCTATGTTGAGCCGGCTAAGAAGCTCCTAACATGTGATCACTAGAATTCGCTCATGCATTAAATACAATCATAAAAACCTAGTACACATCGGTTCATGTTTCTTAAGACGTTCAAGCAAGTTACACAATGGAGATCTGCCAGTTTTCTTAAGCCTAACATTGAAATCATTCATCCATTACAACTATAAACAAGCAATCAACCTATAATCAACATCTAGGTTTCATTATATCTAAGCAAACACATAAAAGATCTAGCCTAGCATGTTAAAATCGAGACAAGCATAAGATATATTCAAACAACACATAGACATATTGAATGAATTGAAAGAGGACTTATCTTAATTGAACATGAAAGGTTTCAAGGGGTGAAAACCCTTGAAAATACTGTTACAAATGACCTAGGGTTTATTAGGTTCGACCCTAGTATTCTCTACACAAGTTCCTCCTTTAATGAATGAAAAATAGAAAAGTATATATAGATTTTGTGAGGTGACGGCGTCAAGAGTAAATGTCTGACGCCGTCATCTCGCCGCCAATAATATCCTCGGACTGCCTAGATCTAGGTTTGACGCCGTCACGTGTAGTCCATCTTCAGGCCGTCACCAAAATAACTCTTGACGCCCTTCTCTTGACGCCTTCAGGTTTTCACTGGGTCGTCATGGATTTTACTCCTGACGCCGTCACAATTTCCTTCTTGACACCGTCAGGTACTGTTCTCAGCATGGAAAATTAAGTCTTTGCCGTTTTCTTCACTTTTATGCTCCAAAAACGTCCAAAATGCTTCCTTTTCCAGAATTCACTCCCAAAGTACCTAAAATCACAAAAGGAACGATTTAGGGCAATATTTGATCAAATAAATTCAATTCCGGGCTTAAATGACCCCCTAAAAACGGTTCATTTTTCACCTCATCATATACCCTTACACTTGAGATTTGCTTGTCCTCAAGCAAATACGCTTTTATTCTAGTCAAAATACAAGTTAGGGGTCATTTAACACTAATATAAAAGTAATTACAACAAATAATCGTTCCACTAAAGACCAAAGACAAGCACGGAGGTCATACACTAGCACCTCACAAATAGTGTTTAGATACTCACATCTCTCGGGTGTAATAAAGTAATATCACAATTTGGAAATGGAAAACATCTCTCACTACCTGTGATAGCAAAATAGATTACCATAGGCTTGGGAAAGGATCAAACCTCCACCACATGGCGTAAGCACCTAGGATAAACTATCAAAGAGGTCTTTTTAAAGGGTTGTAACGTTAGGTGTAGGGATATGGAATACACAGTTTTGTTGGATATAGGCAGTCTTTACTGGTGGCGAGTTAATCATCTTGGTTAATTACATGTACAATATGGCGTTGCTAAGCCAAGACTAGACTCGACTTAAGCTAATAAATGAAAATTAACAAAAACATAAAATGAACATACATTGAAACGGGATGGTAGTCCGTATGTTTTTCTCTTTTCTTTTTCTCTATTTTTTTTCTTGCATACACTCTTACCCAACCATCCAAAATAATACATCATAGGGAATGTACATTCCCCTTACACTTGAATTTTTACATACTTTACAATAAACTAATCTATTGACTCGAATTAAGATAATCAAAACACTTGGAGTACTTTTAAGATTTAACGTACATATGGGGGTAATAATATGATGTTCTTCCCCATTACTCCATAACATAAGTACTTTACCCATGAGTCCCAATCGTCCCAAAACAATATGTACAAGGATATGACTCGACTTAGCAACCATGTAATCAATTAGATAATTAACTAAGGGTTTAAACAAATAACAATAATGCACTAAAGATGAGTGCATACACGGAAGGCTAAGGCGATTTGGGTATGCATTTAAGTGGGGTGTAACAAATTCTTCCTTTAAGTAAGATGCTTAAAGTTAGAAATGAAAATATAGGCTCGGAGGGGTGTACTAGGGGTTTCGTGTACTAAAAATGAGTACAACGCTAAGGTGTGGGAAAAATTAGTTGACTTAACTATCCAAGTAATATGACTTAAATGGTCAAGTAATTATGATACGGGTTTAACACAAGGGTGATCCTAATGCCTCTTATCATGTAGTAAATCCTACCACACGAATGTAGTCTCACTAGCGGTCTCGGGATGCATCACTAACGCAAGTTCTAGAATCTAAATGCTACCGGTACACTCATAAGCACTAATAGTAAATGCTTTTCCTATCAAATCTAAAGGCGAACCTCACATATTTGGGTGGAAAATTTTTCTGAATTGTATGGTTTTGTGCAAGTCATACGACTCCTATCCATGAGACGCTTGGTAAGGCTAAAGTTTCAATCCTAAATGTGGTAAAAAGATTTTAATTTGGTGCTAAAATTACACTAACAAGTATTTCTCATAGTTTTATTACATATCTACTATCAAACAAACAAACTCAAGCGAAAGTGTATCTGTAAGGTATCATCATTTTACCCTCCCCTTAAACTTAGGATGAACATTGTCCCCAATGTTCAAGTAAAGAATGTAAAAGTGAAATAAGTAAAACGAATGAAATCAAATACTCCCCTGATTCGCTCGGTATGGCTAATAAGGTGGCCAGGTTAGATCTTCCTCCAAGAAAATGTACAATCAAGGCTTCCCTTCCAGAATATAAATCATCTTCTTGTCATACATAACCTATTAAACCTGAGAAAACAGACAAGGCAACCCCACGTAAAATCGGCGGCAATCTATATATGCTAACAAATCCTAGAAAAGCAAAGTAAGATATAATGCTTGTGAAATGATGTTTGCAGATCTCCTGGAGATTTTAGAACTAAAGATTTAACAAAAACTTTAAAACTCCGTTAGAAAAACAAAACTGGTAAAATTTCCAGAATTTTACACGTGACGCCGTCAGGAATTTCTTCCTGACGCCGTCAGAAGTGACCTGCAGAAATTCTTATGTTAAGTTTCCAGAAAATTTCTGGAAAAACTTTGTCCTACTTCCTGGAAAATCCTGTAAAACATCATTATGACTCGATAGAAGCATTTGACTCTAACAAATACGAATATACACGTTCACTTAATATTGTGGAGAATCATGATCGAGTTTTGTTTCTTAAAAACATATTTGGGGTTTCCCCTTACACTTATCTTTTGCGAAATACCCTTGGATGAAGTTAAGACTAAGCCAAACAACAAAGTAAAGTATTTTCACCATTTTAGTTTTGAAACATGATCTACCAACAATAAAAATAAAGCATGCATACGGAAACAAATAACAATCAAACAAAAATAAAAGTCACACAAAACATGAGTTGCCTCCCAAGAAGCGCTTTTCTTTATTTACGAGTCTTGTAGCTAGACTCAAGGTCATGGGTTACTACGTGACCTCATTGTTGGTTTCACTCTCTGATTGTAAATGTTCTTTGTAGAAACCAATCACCTTTTTCTCAATCGCTCCTATAATCCTATGGGCAAATTCCTTATCGACTTTATACTTCGGTCCTAGAGTCAAGCAATCTTTGTAGAAAAGACTCTTCTTTTCCCATACATAATCCATTCCCTTTTTCTTATCCTCTTCATTGATGTCCTCAAAAGCACCAATGTTATCCATGTCAAATCGGGGCACAAAACGAAATTCTTTCATTCTATTAGGCATCCTATAAGTGATCCTATCGGTGTTACTCGCAAATCGGATTGTCCCTTCTATCTCATCATATTTTAACTTGGACTCTTCAACAAACGGTTTACCAAACACAACATTGGATAGGCGATAATCAATAACATTAGCAAGATCTTCAACAACCATAAAGTCAGTGATATAAGTAAAATTCCCAACAAAGACATGTAGACCTTTAATTCTCCCGACAAAGTTACAAACTCCACCGGGGTATTTGGGATCTCTTCTAGGTCCAAGTCTTGTTTTCACTATATCATTATAAACACTTGAGGACATAATGTTGATTGGGGATTTAAAGTCAATGTAAGCATTGTCAACATGTCTATACCCAATCATACATGGTATCTTAGCATTCTTAGGATCGCCTCTCTTTATCTTAGATTCGATTCTAGTGAAAGGAGGTCGAGGGTTATCAATAAGATTATTATAGTACGCAATCTCCACCTTAGTGGGGTATAGATTAAAATAATCATCTATCTTTGGATCAATTTCCCCTTCTTCAAGTTCCTCAACCACATTTTCAAAATCGTTAAGTCCTAGGTCCTTATTTGAATACAAGGCGGTCGCTAGATCACTAAATGCATGGTTGAGCTCAATCTTAGTCAACCTATTAAGCTACCTAAGTTCCCTAATCTCACTCTCAATTTGTTCACGTAACAAAGCCACTTCTCTAGGGGAAAGGGGTGGATTCGCGTTTTCCATAATGGTCAACGGAATAGTCAATGAATTTAATTTACTAACAAAGGCACGAAGAAAAAAGATAGACTAAAGAAAACCTAAAAATAAAAAAATAAAATCTTACTAAAAAGGAATCTAGCAAGTAGACCTAATAAAAAGAAATTCTAACCTAGACAATAACTATTCCCAGGCTGCGGCGCCAAAAACTTGATGCGTGGGAATTGCACCAGGCTTTACCTCTCGAGGGATCTCGAGAAGCTTACAACCCCCACTAGGCAGTGTACCTGATCGATGTAGTATAGTATAATGACAAGTACCGGGGGATTGATCGTTCAACTTGGGAATAGTGTCGCTAGGATTAGAAAACCTAAAGACTAGGTCTAAAGATGAAGGATGATTCTTTTTGTATTTTTTTGGTTTTATGAAAAGCAAATAAAAATCTCGGTTTTGAAGGAGTTGGGCGGAATTAGTTGCTAGTCAACTAACCCAATAACTAAGATGCAATCAAAATAAAATACTAAAATTGAAAATAACTAAACTATACTAGTGGTGTGAGCAATATATGGGAGAATTGTGTTTACTTAGATTTCACTACTCCCTAGATATCTTTTACAGTTTAATTACTTGTTACAGTTGCGTGGATGACGGATTGTATTCCTTAATACCATTCATGGGGTGGCGTACTTACTTCCCCAATCCTATAAGTTCCTACTTCACTCCTATGTCGAGCCGGCTAAGAAGCTCCTAACATGGGATCACTAGAATTCGCTCATGCATTAAATACAATCATAAAAACCTAGTACACATCTGTTCATGTTTCTTAAGACGTTCAAGCAAATTACACAATGGAGATCTGCCAGTTTTCTTGAGCCTAACATTGAAATCATTCATCCATTACAACTATAAACAAGCAATCAACCTATAATCAACATCTAGGTTTCATTATCTAAGCAAACACATAAAAGATCTAGCCTAGCATGTTGAAATCAAGACAAGCATAAGATATATTCAAACAACACATAGACATATTGAATGAATTGAAAGAGGACTTATCTTAATTGAACATGAAAGTGTTTATTAGGTTCAACCCTAGTATTCTCAACACAAGTTCCTCCTTTAATGAATGAAAAATAGAAAAGTATATATAGATTTTGTGAGGTGACGACGTCAAGAGTAAATGTCTGACGCCGTCATCTCGCCGCCAATAAACTCCTCGGACTGCCTAGATCTAGGTTTGACGCCGTCACGTGTAGTCCATCTTCAGGCCGTCACCAAAATAACTCTTGACGCCCTTCTCTTGACGCCTTCAGGTTTTCACTGGGTCGTCATGGATTTTACTCCTGACGCCGTCACAATTTCCTTCTTGACACCGTCAGGTACTGTTCTCAGCATGGAAAATTAAGTCTTTGCCGTTTTCTTCACTTTTATGCTCAAAAAACGTCCAAAATGCTTCCTTTTCCAGAATTCACTCCCAAAGTACCTAAAATCACAAAAGGAACGATTTAGGGCAATATTTGATCAAATAAATTCAATTCCGGGCTTAAATGACCCCCTAAAAACGGTTCATTTTTCGCCTCATCATATACCCTTACACTTGAGATTTGCTTGTCCTCAAGCAAATACGCTTTTATTCTAGTCAAAATACAAGTTAGGGGTCATTTAACACTAATATAAAAGTAATTACAACAAATAATCATTCCACTAAAGACCAAAGACAAGCACGGAGGTCATGCACTAGCACCTCACAAATAGTGTTTAGATACTCACATCTCTCGGGTGTAATAAAGTAATATCACAATTTGGAAATGGAAAACATCTCTCACTACCTGTGATAGCAAAATAGATTACCATAGGCTTGGGAAAGGATCAAACCTCCGCCACATGGCGTAAGCACCTAGGATAAACTATCAAAGAGGTCTTTTTAAAGGGTTGTAACGTTAGGTGTAGGGATATGGAATACACGGTTTTGTTGGATATAGGCAGTCTTTACTGGTGGCGAGTTAATCATCTTGGTTAATTACATGTACAATATGGCGTTGCTAAGCCAAGACTAGACTCGACTTAAGCTAATAAATGAAAATTAACAAAAACATAAAATGAACATACATTGAAACGGGATGGTAGTCCGTATGTTTTTCTCTTTTCTTTTTCTCTATTTTTTTTTCTTGCATACACTCTTACCCTACCATCCAAAATAATACATCATAGGGAATGTACATTCCCCTTACACTTGAATTTTTACATACTTTACAATAAACTAATCTATTGACTCGAATTAAGATAATCAAAACACTTGGAGTACTTTTAAGATTTAACGTACATATAGGGGTAATAATATGATGTTCTTCCCCATTACTCCATAACATAAGTACTTTACCCATGAGTCCCAATCGTCCCAAAACAATATGTACAAGGATATGACTCGACTTAGCAACCATGTAATCAATTAGATAATTAACTAAGAGTTTAAACAAATAACAATAATGCACTAAAGATGAGTGCATACACGGAAGGCTAAGGCGATTTGGGTGTACATTTAAGTGGGGTGTAACAAATTCTTCCTTTAAGTAAGATGCTTAAAGTTAGAAACGAAAAGATAGGCTCGGAGGGGTGTACTAGGAGTTTTGTGTACTAAAAATGAGTACAACGCTAAGGTGTGGGAAAAATTAGTTGACTTAACTAGCCAAGTAATATGACTTAAATGGTCAAGTAATTATGATACGGGTTTAACACAAGGGTGATCCTAATGCCTCTTATCATGTAGTAAATCCTACTACACGAATGTAGTCTCACTAGCGGTCTCGGGATGCATCACTAACGCAAGTTCTAGAATCTAAATGTTACCGGTACACTCATAAGCACTAATAGTAAATGCTTTTCCTATCAAATCTAAAGGCGAACCTCACATATTTGGGTGGAAAATTTTTCTGAATTGTACGGTTTTGTGCAAGTCATACGACTCCTATCCATGAGGCGCTTGCTAAGGCTAAAGTTTCACTCCTAAATGTTGTAAAAAGATTTTAATTTGGCGCTAAAATTACACTAACAAGTATTTCTCATAGTTTTATTACACATCTACTATCAAACAAACAAACTCAAGCGAAAGTGTATCTGTAAGGTATCATCATTTTACCCTCCCCTTAAACTTAGGATGAACATTGTCCCCAATGTTCAAGTAAAGAATGTAAAAGTGAAATAAGTAAAACGAATGAAATCAAATACTCCCTTGATTCGCTCGGTATGGATAATAAGGTGGCCAGGTTAGATCTTCCTCCAAGAAAATGAACAATCAAAGCTTCCCTTCCAGAATATAAATCATCTTCTTGTCATACATAACCTGTTAAACCTGAGAAAACAGACAAGGCAACCTCGTGTAAAATCGGCGGCAATCTATATATGCTAACAAATCCTAGAAAATCAAAGTAAGATATAATGCTTGTGAAATGATGTTTGCAGATCTCCTGGAGATTTTAGAACTAAAGATTTAACAAAAACTTTAAAACTCCGTTAGAAAAACAAAACTGGTAAAATTTCCAGAATTTTACACGTGACGCCGTCAGGAATTTCTTCCTGACGCCGTCAGAAGTGACCTGCAGAAATTCTTATGTTAAGTTTCCAGAAAATTTCTGGAAAAACTTTGTCCTACTTCCTGGAAAATCCTGCAAAACATCATTATGACTCGATAGAAGCATTTGACTCTAACAAATACGAATATACACGTTCACTTAATATTGTGGAGAATCATGATCGAGTTTTGTTTCTTAAAAACATATTTGGGGTTTCCCCTTACACTTATCTTTTGCGAAATACCCTTGGATGAAGTTAAGACTAAGCCAAACAACAAAGTAAAGTATTTTCACCATTTTAGTTTTGAAACATGATCTACCAACAATAAAAATAAAGCATGCATACGGAAACAAATAACAATCAAACAAAAATAAAAGTCACACAAAACATGGGTTGCCTCTCAAGTAGCGCTTTTCTTTATTTACGAGTCTTGTAGCTAGACTCAAGGTCATGGGTTACTACGTGACCTCATTGTTGGTTTCACTCTCTGATTGTAAATGTTCTTTGTAGAAACCAATCACCTTTTTCTCAATCGCTCCTATAATCCTATGGGCAAATTCCTTATCGACTTTATACTTCGGTCCTAGAGTCAAGCAATCTTTGTAGAAAAGACTCTTCTTTTCCCATACATAATCCATTCCCTTTTTCTTATCCTCTTCATTGATGTCCTCAAAAGCACCAATGTTATCCATGTCAAATCGGGGCACAAAACGAAATTCTTTCATTCTATTAGGCATCCTATAAGTGATCCTGTCGGTGTTACTCGCAAATCGGATTGTCCCTTCTATCTCATCATATTCTAACTTGGACTCTTCAACAAACGGTTTACCAAACACAACATTGGAGAGGCGATAATCAATAACATTAGCAAGATCTTCATCAACCATAAAGTCGGTGATATAAGTAAAATTCCCAACAAAGACGTGTAGACTTTTAATTCTCCCGACAAAGTTACAAACTCCACCGGGGTATTTGGGATCTCTTCTAGGTCCAAGTCTTGTTTTCACTATATCATTATAAACACTTGCGGACATAATGTTGATTGGGGATTTAAAGTCAATGTAAGCATTGTCAACGTGTCTATACCCAATCATACATGGTATCTTAGCATTCTTAGGATCACCTCTCTTTATCTTAGGTTCGATTCTAGTGAAAGGATGTCGAGGGTTATCAATAAGATTATTATAGTACGCAATCTCCTCCTTAGTGGGGTATAGATTAAAATAATCATCTATCTTTGGATCAATCTCCCCTTCTTCAAGTTCCTCAACCACATTTTCAAAATCGTTAGGTCCTAGGTCCTTATTTGAATACAAGGCGGTCGCTAGGTGATATGTGTCTAAATACACATATATTTTATACTTGTTAAACCCACAAAAACGACCAAAAACACACAAATGACCATATAAATGTTACAAATATCATTGAAATGTGTTTTTATGTGATTCAGGTACAAAAAGATTGAAAACAAGTGAAAAACAAACAAGTTTACACAATTGTCATTTTCAGTCCCTGAAGTTACACAAATTGTCAAAACTAGTCCCTGAAAGTTTAAAATGGAAGAAAAGTCAACTTAAGTCCTTGGGAAGTCAAACTTATTCACAAACAATCCCTGGATGAAAGTTTACACAATATGGCAACTTTTACCCCTCAAGTTACAAAATTGGCAAAATTAGTCCCTGGGTATTTAAAAATGGAATTTTATCCCAAAATACCCTTGTACTATTCATAAATTACAATTTGGAACATTTTTTGATAACTTTTGGGAAATTACAATTTCACCCCTCAACTTTAGAAAACGTCAATTTTGGTCCTCGGGGTTTAAATTTTGGAAAATTGTAATTTTGGTCTTTATAATTTTCAAACTTGTCAATATTGGTCCTTATAATAAATGTTGGAAAGTTGCAATTCAGGTCCCTAAACTTTTGGTAATATTACATTTATGGTCCTTGTTGTTTACTATTTACGAAATGGACCCTTAGATATTAAAAACAAACAAACCAAACCTCCCTTTAACCCAATGCCATATCTGATCCATGAGTCCATCCCAAAGCCCACCTTTTGGCCCATTCCATTTTAATAAAAACGTCTGGTCAAAGGCAGTCAACACCCAAACACCACAATCACTATTCATCCACCCCCAACCTCCTGATTATGCGCTTGTTTGTCTCCCCCTCCTCTCCTTTCCACAAATCCCTCACCAAACCTTCACCAATACTTCCCCCTTCATTTATTACACCAACCCTCATTAATAACCTCACCAATTCCACTAAATCTGTCCAATCCCCATTTCCCGCCAAAACTCCATTTGAACGGTGGGGATCAAAAGAAGCCATCCTACGGCCTGAAATAAAGTGGGAAAGTCTTTGGAGACCATGGGAACTCAAATTAGTATAAAAGGAAGAAGAAAGAGAGGAGAAGACTACTTTGGCACTAGGCCTTAGTCACGTAGTTGTAGAATTTTAATGCTTTCTTTAATTACCATGTCATTTCCAGTTTTCATTGTTGTACTAAACCTTTAACAAGTTTAATAGAACAATCTTTACAGTTTTATGGATTCCACCTTTAATTTCCAAGTTTTACTTTAAATGTCATTTACATACCGTGTCTTTACAATTCTGTTTGATCAAATGTTGTTTATTGGACTCTATAAGACACTACATAGGTCTCAGTAACCTTTTGCAAGCCTTTAGAAACCATTAAATAGGCTTTGGTCTTTTAAATTAGAAAATGCTAAAAAATAGATAAAGTAGTAAAATAATCAAAAAAATCAGATTTATGAAGAAGGTGATGAAGCTGGGTTGAATTTGGAAAGCTATGGGGTATTAGGAGCTTAATGGGAAGCTATTGGGTGAACCCTTGTCCTTGGTATCTAAGTCTTAGTCCATTTTCTCAGGGGTAAGCATTTTTCTTATTATTTGCAATTTACTTTTCTGTAGTTAATCTGCTTTGTTCTTCCTGTTTTTATGTTTATTTGTTGTCATTTAGTATAATTTAGAGTTTGGAATCTGGTTTGCATTCATTTCCATTGAAAACTTTGGATTTCACTTGACACATGAATATTTAAAGGACTGTTTGGTTGTGGTGTGATTTAGGGTACTGAGGGTGTTTGATGTGTTTATTGCTGTTCCTGTATGATCAATGGGTTAGTGGAGGGATTGACACCCCTTTAGGCTCCTTGGTTATGTCTTTTGCAGCCATTCTCATTCTTAAATGTCTCTCAGTACTCACTTATATGGCTGCTGTATAATCTGTGTTAGATGATGCTAGGGTAGTTGTTCTTGTTTGATTGTGCTTCTCTATTGTTCATTTACCTCAGTTCAATGGCCATTTCCAGGCTTTGTTTAAATATAAGTCAAAATTAGTTTTTAATCTTTTCTATTTTCTATCTGTTTTAGTATATGTAGCTAAATTTCCATTTACTAGTATAATCTTTGTTGTTCTAGCTTAATTTAATGCTCTTTTAGCTTAATTTAGCTTATTCAATTCATAGATTAAGTTTTAAATTCAGATTAGTCAACTTAGGTTGTTTAGTGTAAAAGTCAAAATTCAGATTTTCTGGTTTTTGAATAAATTAAATATTTTCTTGTGCTTTTATTTTGATGTTTCTGTTTAAATCCTTTTAGGTTATTTTAGATATGTTGCTAATCTGTCTATTTATATTTTTGGTAATTTTTATTATGCTTATTTGAATGCTTATTTTGTAGCTTCTTTGTGCCTATTTTTGCCCTGTCTCACAAGGGAGCTGTCAAACCACAAGCTTGCAGAAGCTTGTGGAGTTGACACAACCTTGTGAGCTTAGCACATTTGTGTGGTCCTTATGGCCCTTTTTCATTATTGTGCTTTTATTTTTCTGTTGTAGCTTATTTGATAGCTTTTCACACACTCACTTTTTGTTCCATCCTAATTCCCCACACAGAAGCAAACTGTGTGGGTTGAATTGTTTTCCTAAGCCTATAACAAGCTCACCACTGAGCTTGAGTGAGTGATTCTTGGCTCTGTGAGAAGCCAAGGCATCTACCTCAATGTCTCAGTGGATGTTGAGCTTGTTCAAGCTTATTTGACCAAGTTTAGATGAGGCTTGATGTTTGTTCAATCAGCTAGTTCACTGCAATGTAGTGAACTAGGACCATCTACCAACAAGTTTCATAAGCTCATTAGTGAACCAAAATTTGGTTGTGTTGGTTTTTCTTGAAGCCAACAAACCCATTTTCATGTTCCTGAACTTAGATTTCCACTTGCACCCTAATTGATAGGGCTGCAAGTAGCACTAAACTTGTCTCATTGTGTTAGTATGTACTGGTTCATCCAGTACATACGAGCACTTGAGAGGTTTTTTAGCAAGCCTCTCACAAGCTCCTCTGTGGACCCCACAGAGTGAGCTTGGGCTTTTTGAAAAGCCTACCAGACCGTCTTGCTACTACCACAACTTATTTGGCTTTTCCAGCTTATTATGTGAGCTTTAATTGCCCAAACAAAAGACTGCAGGGGTGTTTGGATTGAGGTGTGCTGGAAAAGCTTATCAGCTTATTTGAGCTTATGAGTGGAATCCAGTGCACCACACTTGTAAATACTTGTCCATAAACTTGTTTACACCTTTCTTTTTCTTTATTTCCCTTTGTTTTCCTTTTTCAAGCTTGTTTCAAGCTTATGACCCAACTGTAAGCCAAAAGCTTAACTGAAGTGGTCATAAGCTCTGAAACAGCTTATTTTCTTTGCTTGCTTTGTTCCATTTTCCTTTAGCCTGTTTATATTACATGTTTATATCTTAATCTTCCTTTTGTTTCAGCTGTGTGGCTTATTAGAAGCTTATTTGAGCTTCAAAGTCCAACAGTTAAGCAAATGCTTAACAGTTTTAAGCTAATAAGCTCCACACTGCTTATTTCTATGTTTGCACAGTTCCATCTTCATGTTATATGTATAATATAAGTACTTAGTTAATCCAGAAATAAGAAAAACCAAAAAGAAACACTTAGCTAGTAAGTGATAGCTTCTATTTAAGAAGCTAGTTGCTTATTAGCTTATTTCTATACATAAGCCATCACTTTTATAATTTTCCTAGGTTTTTCTATTTTAGTTAGAATTATGTAAAAATTATTAGATTTTTCTTTTACTGTTTAATATTTTTAATAAATCAGTTTTAGTTTTTAATACTTTTTAATAGTTAATAATTAATAATAAATAGGATAAGTGTATAATAAATATAATTTTTGTTTTAGAAATTCTTTTATATTTATTCAGACTTTTCTAAGTTTTTTTTATTTTATTTATTTAGGCTTAGTTTCTATTTTTCTTATTTTTAGGTTATTATTTAATAGTAAATAATTAATAATAAATCATATACTTGTAAAATAAATACATAATAAGTTTTATAATTCATTTTAGGATATATTAGACTTTTCCATTTCATAGTTTTATTTATTTAAGTTAATTTTATATTTTCTTAATATTTAGGTTATTAATAAATACATATAATTTGATTTTAATTAATAATAATTAATATAATAGTATAATAAATAATTTTAAATTTCTAATAATTTTCTTATTCTTTTAGGATTTCAAAAATATAATTTTCACATTTGTGGGACTTATATTTGACGGCATTCACTTTTTATTTTTGTACATACGTTTATATATCCTTTTACATTTTTAGGTTTCTGATTGCACGTTTTTACTGACATAGCTGTGACAGAGCTATCACCATTCACATTCCTAGTGTTCGTCAATCAGATTCCTATTTTTATATTTAATATCCCCAGAACACACATTCGTTGTATTTCAGAACGTCATAGCCTCGCTGGGACATAATGACCCGGGGAAACACTATATTCCGCGGAGCATTGACTCTAGGCTGTTTGACCTTGTTGACCATTCCTTGGTCAACTTAAGTTGGTGGTTTAGCGTCAATCACTAGGTCACTAAATGCATGGTTGAGCTCAATCTTAATCAACCTATTAAGCTCCCTAAGTTCCCTAATCTCGCTCTCAATTTGTTCACGTAACAAAGCCACTTCTCTAGGGGAAAGGGGTGGATTCGCGTTTTCCATAATGGTCAACGGAATAGTCAATGAATTTAATTTACTAACAAAGGCACGAAGAAAAAAGATAGACTAAAGAAAACCTAAAAATAAAAAAATAAAATCTTACTAGAAAGGAATCTAGCAAGTAGACCTAATAAAAAGAAATTCTAACCTAGACAATAACTATTCCCCAGGCTGCGGCGCCAAAAACTTGATGCGTGGGAATTGCACCAGGCTTTACCTCTCGAGGGATCTCGAGAAGCTTACAACCTCCACTAGGCAGTGTACCTGATCGATGTAGTATAGTATAATGACAAGTACCGGGGGATTGATCGTTCAACTTGGGAATAGTGTCGCTAGGATTAGAAAACCTAAAGACTAGGTCTAAAGATGAGGGATGATTTTTTTGTATTTTTTTGGTTTTATGAAAAGCAAATAAAAATCTCGATTTTGAAGGAGTTGGGCGGAATTAGTTGCTAGTCAACTAACCCAATAACTAAGATGCAATCAAAATAAAATACTAAAATTGAAAATAACTAAAGTATACTAGTGGTGTGAGCAATATATGGGAGAATTGTGTTTACTTAGATTTCACTACTCCCTAGATATCTTTTACAGGTTAATTACTTGTTACAGTAGCGTGGATGACGGATTGTATTCCTTAATACCATTCATGGGGTGGCGTACTTACTTCCCCAATCCTATAAGCTCCTACTTCACTCCTATGTCGAGCCGGCTAAGAAGCTCCTAACATGGGATCACTAGAATTCGCTCATGCATTAAATACAATCATAAAAACCTAGTACACATCTGTTCATGTTTCTTAAGACGTTCAAGCAAGTTACACAATGGAGATCTGCCAGTTTTCTTAAGCCTAACATTGAAATCATTCATCCATTACAACTATAAACAAGCAATCAACCTATAATCAACATCTAGGTTTCATTATATCTAAGCAAACACATAAAAGATCTAGCCTAGCATGTTGAAATCAAGACAAGCATAAGATATATTCAAACAACATATAGACATATTGAATGAATTGAAAGAGGACTTATCTTAATTGAACATGAAAGGTTTCAAGGGGTGAAAACCCTTGAAAATACTGTTACAAACGACCTAGGGTTTATTAGGTTCGACCATAGTATTCTCCACACAAGTTCCTCCTTTAATGAATGAAAAATAGAAAAGTATATATAGATTTTGTGAGGTGACGGCGTCAAGAGTAAATGTCTGACGCCGTCATCTCGCCGCCAATAAACTCCTCGGACTGCCTAGATCTAGGTTTGACGTCGTCACGTGTAGTCCATCTTCAGGCCGTCACCAAAATAACTCTTGACGCCTTCAGGTTTTCACTGGGTCGTCATGGATTTTACTCCTGACGCCATCACAATTTCCTTCTTGACGCCGTCAGGTACTGTTTTCAACATGGAAAATTAAGTCTTTGCCGTTTTCTTCACTTTTATGCTACAAAAACGTCTAAAATGCTTCCTTTTCTAGAATTCACTCCCAAAGTACCTAAAATCACAAAAAGAACGATTTAGGGTAATATTTGATCAAATAAATTCAATTCCGGGCTTAAATGACCCCCTAAAAATGGTTCATTTTTCGCCTCATCAAGTAACAATTCTAATTCTAGTTCTAATAATAATAACAGAAGAGGTAACACTAATAATAATAGAGGTCCCAATCCTAATCTTCTGTGTAAACATTGTGGGTTAATTGGTCACACTATTGATAGGTGTTTTTAGTTAAATGGTTATCCTCCAGGTTTTAAAAGAAATCCTAATTTGGTTAGACAAAATGGTGCTAATAAAAGATTCAATGCTAGTTCTGATTTATCTCAAAACATGCCATCTACTTCTGGTTCTTTGTATGGTTCTTTCACTAATGATCAGATGGTTAAGCTTCTGAGTTTGATTAATGAGAAGCCTGCTGTTGGTGCTTCCACTAATATGGCAGGTATTAAACCTAGTTTTCTTAATCATAATGTGTTTTTTAATCTCAACATCGAAAGTTTTTTCTGTTCTAAAACTGGTGGTACTGGGTATAATGTTACTCTGGGATAGATTATTGATAGTGGGGCTAATCAACATATAACTAACTCTACTACAAATATGTTTAATGTGGTTGATATTACTAGTTTAATGTTAACTGTTGGCCATCCCAATGGGACTATGGCCAAAGTTGTTGCTATTGGCAGTTTAAAGTTGACTAATAAAATTGTGCTCTTTGATGTATTAGTTGTGCCTGATTACAATGTTAGTCTTCTTTCTGTTAATAAAATGATAAAAGACAGTAAGTGTTTTTGTTGCTTTTGATAAGCAAAAATGTTATATTCAGGATTTGAATCTGGGCAAAATTGTGGGGACTGGTAGTCAGTCTGCTGGTCTATATTTGTTTGATGGTCATACTCATGGTGAGTATGTTTCTGGTCTGTGTAATTCTGGTTTTATGTGTTATGTGTCTAGAGATTTGTGGCATTGTAGACTTGGTCATCCTGCTGACCAAGTCATGAATGTTTTACAAAAGACCACTGGGTTTAAGAAAGGTGATCAGTCTACTCCTTGTGACATATGTCATAGAGCTAAACAGACTATAGAACCATTTCCTCTAAGTGGCCATAAGTCTGTTAATATTGGTGATCTGATTCATTGTGATATTTGGGGGCCTTATAGAGTTACTAGTAGAGATGGGTTTAGTACTTTCTTACCATTGTTGATGACTTTAGCAGGGCTGTTTGGGTTTATTTGGTTAAGTGCAAAATGGAAGTTTGTGAATATATTGAAAAATTTATAAAACTCATCTTTACTCAGTTTGAAAAAAGAGTTAAAATTGTTAGATCTGACAATGGAACAGAGTTTGTGAATAATAAAATGTCTATATTGTTTAATAATCTTGGTATTATTCATCAAACTTCTTGTGCTTATACTCCTCAGCAAAATGGGATTACTGAAAGGAAATATAGACACCTGTTGAATATGGCTAGGAGTCTTATGTTTCAGGGGGGGATTCCTTTGTCTATGTGGCCTGAGTGTATTTTAACTGCTGTTTATTTGGTTAACAGGCTTCCCTCCTCTGTCTTGTATGGTGCTTCCCCTTTTAGGATAGTGTATGGTAAGGACCTTGATCTCTCTCATATGAGGGCTTTTGGATGTCTGTGTTTTGCAAATGTTTTAAATAATACTGATAAGTTTTTTCCAAGGTCTGATAAATGTATTTTAATTGGTTTTTCCACTGAGAAAAAAGCTTATAAATTGTATAGTATTGACAAGAAAACTTTCTTGTTTTCAAGAGATGTGAAGTTCTATGAAACTATTTTTCCTTTTAAAATGAAATCTTGTAATGAACATTCTCTTGATCTAAATGAGATTGGTGGAACAGATTCTGAATGTTTAAGTCTTTTTTGACATCAAGAGTCCTCAAAGTCCCAATGATGAAGAGGGGGATCCTTCTAATGAGGATGGCAATAGAGGAACTCCTTCTGATGACTTTGTTAACACAGTTGAGGATGAAGCAGATGCCATTGCAACCCAAATAGAAGATAATTTGGTCACCTCTGAGGGCACTGATTTACAAAATGAAAATGGTGAGGGTCCTAGCAACACTGAGGAAGAACCTCAGACTGAGTTTAGGAGATCTACTAGACATAAGTCTCAACCTATTAGGTTTAATGATTACATTGTTTCTAGTTCTAGTAGATATGGTCTTGAAAAATATGTTGCTTACTCGAAGTTGTCTGCTAGAAATGTTTGTTTTGCTACCACTCTGAATAAGTCTGTTGAACCAAATTCTTACCAAGAGGCTAGTCTTAATCCTAAATGGAATGAGGCTATGGATGCTGAAATGGAAGCATTACATAGGAACAATACCTATGAGGTTACAGACTTGCCTCTTGGTAGAAAGGCTATAGGTTCTAAATGGATTTGGAAAATTAAGTATAAGTCATCTGGTGAAGTGGATAGGTATAAAGCTAGACTGGTTGCTCAAGGTTTTGGGCAGAAAGAAGGTGTTGATTTTGATGAAATATTTAGTCCTGTTGTTAAGATGGTCACTGTTAGATGTTTAATTAATTTGGTTGTTACTAATGATTAGCCTCTTTATCAACTTGATGTTAATAATGATTTCTTGTATGGTGATCTTCATGAGGAAGTCTATATGAAATTGCCACCTGGTTATTATGATAAAGATGAAACTAAAGTTTGTAGACTTCTTAAGTCTTTGTATGGTTTGAAACAAGCTTCTAGGCAATGGAATGAGAAACTAACTACTGTTTTGGTTGATCATGGTTTTATTCAAAGTAAAAATGACTATTCTTTGTATGTTAAACATGATAAAGATGTTTTTATGGCTTTACTTGTTTATGTGGATGATATGGTCATTACTGGGAATAATAAACTTGAAATTGAAAAATTAAAACAGTTTTTAAATTCTAAATTCATGATTAAAGATCTTGGTGTGCTTAAGTACTTTCTGGGTATTGAAGTTTTTGAGAATGATAATGGTGTTTGTTTAACTCAAAGGAAATATTGTCTTGAGCTTCTTAGTGAATATGGTTTGTTGGCTTGTAAGCCTGCTGCTACACCTTTACAGCAGAATGTGGTTTTGAATCATGTTGAATCTAATGATGATAAGTTTATCACTAATTTGACTGAGTATCAGAAACTGGTAGGCAAATTGATATATCTTTCTGTTACTAGGCCTGACATTGCTTATGCTTTGCATTGTTTGAGTCAACATATGCATGCTCCTTTGCAGTCTCATTTTAATGCAGGTTTAAGAGTGTTGAGGTATCTTAAACAAGGTCAAGGTACTGGTATTCAGTTTAATAAAGGAAAAAAGTTTAGTTTGCATGCTTTTTCAGATGCAGATTGCGCTAAGTGTTTAAAAACTAGAAAGTCAGTTTCAGGTTATTGTGTTTATTTCTGCAATAATCTTGTTTCATGGAAAAGTAAAAAACAAGCAACTATATCTAGATCTTCTGCTGAAGCAGAGTACAAATGTCTTGCATCTGCTACTTGTAAAATTATTTGGATAAACAAAATATTGAAGGATCTAGATATTGAGGGCTTGTTACCAGTAAACTTGTTTTGTGATAGTAGTTCAGCTATTCAGATAGCTGCTAATCCAGTTTTTCATGAAAAAACTAAACATTTTGAAATTTATCTTCATTTAGTAAGAGAGAAAGTATCTTCTAGTGTGATTAAAACTGTGAAGGTTGGTTCTGCATACAACATTGCAGATGGTTTTACAAAGGGGTTGAGTATAACTCAACATAAGTGGTTTTGTGAGAAACTTGGTCTTGTGGACATGTTTAAGCCATGAGACTGAGAGGGGGTGTTGGATATTGTAGTTTTATTAATCACTCTCATGGTTTATAAGTACAGGGACTATTCCTGTACTTATTTCTCACAGTTTGGTGTTTTTAGCTTTGTTTAGCAGGTTTCTAAACGTGAAGGGCTGAAGTGTAATTTGATGCTATATAAGCTCAAGTCCCAGCCTCTCTCTTTCATAACTTCATCTCACAAAATACGATTAGGGTTTACTCTCTCATTGCTATTCAGTCTCATTGTCTTGTTGTTATTGTGATCATCTTGATCATCTGGTTTTGGTATTAGTATAGGATTGAGAGTGTGTAGTGAGGTTCTATTGTATTCTTGATTCTTGTAGTGTGATAAACTGAATCCTTCTAAAGGGGGCAGTTTCCTTTCTTTTGTATTTGTTTGGTGAGCACACAGTTGTGGACTCATATTCTTGACTTTATTAGTAATAAAAATATTCATCAAGGGGTGGTTGGCTGGGTGAGATCTTGTGTTATGGTTGTGGTTTTAGAGCTGATTTATAGTTTTTACATTTCTCTTTTGCCATGCATATTAAACTGAAGTTTTAAAGTAAAAGCTTTGCTACCATGACATGAACCTTCTATATATGAGATAATTTCACAAAATATCAAAAATATCGAAAACATGGTTTGATACCGAACCGTTAAATCTTACAGTTAATTTAAATTTTCACAAAATATCGAAAACGTGGTTTAAATTTTCACCAAATCGATATAGCATGGGCGCATGGCTTATTTATACGTGACAATGTTGTTTGTGGTTGAAGGCATGCTAAATAAACTTGATCCAATTGGATGATCACATCTTGCCCAAGTACTCAAGCAGTGTCGTAAACATATCTACAAAGATAATATTCCATAAGAATTTCATGGTTACAAACATTATTTAACGTAAGATTTTATTTTATATTAGATATATTAATATTTAATTAATCTACCAAATAAAATCAAATCCTAATGATGGGGAAAAGCTACCGCACATTCTAGCTATATATTGACTTTTTATTGTATTCAAATACCTAAAGTCAAAAGAGCTATATACATTGAGCCCAAAATGATTAAAAACTATGATCCACCACTCGATGAAACAAAAAAATAATCTAAAATGTCATAATAACTTTTAGCTAACCTTTTAAGTTTTAACATTTCAAAAAACAAATTACAGTAGTTTTTTCTTTCCCAAAATAATCTATATATAGTATGATGATGTTACACAGCCTTGTTTTAGAAGCAGCAAAAAGAACAAGACAAGGGACATGTGAGTATGTGACTTCATCAAAACAAAATAAATAGCTTTAAAATGTCTAAATTACCCTCCCTAGCTAATAACTGGAAACCTGCTTTCTTTAAAAGTAATATATTTACTATGACATTAACATCTTAAAGCTTTATAATTGTTTCTCACAACACACGCATTAAATGTCTTGAGATTATGAAGAGGACCTTTTCATGCCACATGTGTATGAAATAAAACTCCACTATAGCTAACATAAAACATAAACCTTTTCAAGTTTTTTGGACCTATTCTTAGACCTCTCATAGTGGATGCTTTGAGGCAGAGTTTTTGACTAAAATGTATGGTCGAGGTTTTTTCTTCTTTTATTTGTTCAGTTACTCATGAAGGCGGAGTTTTTAACTAAAATGTACGCGACGTAACTGAGTTATCACGTTAATTGTTTCCAGACCCTTTTCATGACCACCTAAAATATATCTAAAAGAGATTTGAACCTGAGATTTCTTATGAGAATATCAAAATGCCTAATCAGTAGGTCACATTTATAATGGTTTCATGTATAAAAAAGCAATGTTTTGAAAACCGGGTTCAAAATCGACCCTGTCGAGTCACCGAGCACCGGATCAACTGGTTCGACCGTCGGGTCAACCCGGTTTTCAATATATTATATATATTTTTTGACCGGGTCAACCGGTTCGACCTCCGGGTTAACCAGGGTTTTTATTAAAAAAAAATGAAAAAATAAAACCCGGCCGGGTTTTGAGAACCGGGTTGACCCGGGTCACTCAAAACCCGGCGGATATAACCGGTTGATGTCGAACCGGTTAACCCGGCCGGGTCGACCCGGGTTTCAAAACACTGATAAAAAGTATCTACACCAATATGTACTAGCAGAAATCCACACGTTGCAGCGATGACTAGTACCCAACAATTAAATTTATCTGTGAATAATGTTATATACGAAAGATAGTTATGAAATCAAAATAAGAAACATCTACCAAAAAAACTTTTTTTTCTTGAAAATAGTCAATATACCAAAAGGGTAATGTCGTCATTTCTCAAACTCCCATGACTGTAAATTAAATGTTCTTTAGCTAACCTTGTAACATTTCAAAAAACAAAATACAGTAGTTTTTTCTTTCCAAAAATAATCTATATATAGTATGATGTTTACACAGCCTTGTTTTAGAAGCAGCAAAAAGAACAAGACAAGGGAGACATGTGACTTCATCCAAAATAAATAGCTTCAAAATGTCTAAATTACCCTCCCTTGCTATTCTTTAATGGTAAGAAAATCAAAAGGTGAGGAAGAGTTTTTACTAAAATGTATTGTCATGGTTTTTTCTTCTTTTATTTGATCCAGATAGAATTGTGCAAATGTTTCAGGGCAAAAGAAATTGGCATCTTGAGGCTTAGACTCTGATCCTTTCTCTTGAGAAGGTGGTGAAGGATTCCATTGTGGGCTGAAATCCTATTCAGGGAAAGATGATGATAGTCCTTCCCCTGATTGCCGTGAAACTGGTGATCTAAGAGTACTTGCTGGACTTCCAGGGTACAATGAATATGTTGTAGTGGAGTTTAATACTTATAGCAACAATAGTTGGCATGTTGATTCTATATGTGATCATGTAGGTATCGACATCAACACTCCTACTTCTGTTATGTATCAGCACTGGACATACCTAATGGGAGAGTGTCAAGCTTGGATTGAGTATGATTATGTTTCGAAAAATCTTACTGTTTCTTTCATTGGTTTTCAAAACAATGATGATGTGATACAAGATGGACTTTATTATACCATCGATCTTAGGTATGGCCTAAAAGTGGTTATCCGAGCTTTGAGAAAAAAAATGTAATGTCTTGGATGTTCAATAGTTCTGGTTTACAAGTTGATGAAAGGAATGGGTAACATCAACCAATAACTTGAACATTACTGATCCAAACACCAACCGTTTAAAGGGGAAAGGGAAAATTAAGAAGGTACAAATGATCATGGGAGCAATAACAATGATATCGCTTCTAGTCACTTCCTTGGCTATATTTGCATTTTCTTTAATGCATGAAGACCCAGAGACATAATCGAGATTATTTGAAGGAACTTGGATTTTCCATTCATGTATTCGAAATGGGCGCCTTTTGGAAGCTTAGAGAGGGAGGTTTTGGAGGGGTTTACAAAGGTTCTTCAAAAAATTTGAGAGCTTGTGTCGCAATAAAAAGGGTGTCAAAGACAAACAAGGTATCAAGGAGTACGCTTTAGAAGTAACAATAATTAGTCGATTAAGACATAGAAATATGGTGCAACTCATCGGTTTGAATCACGAGAAAGGAGAACTCGTGTCTGTTAAGAGTTTATGGAGAACGAAAGCTTAGCTTTACATCTCTTCAAGGGAAAAGGGTTATTGACATAGGGCACAAGGTACAAAATTACCAATAGCTTGGCTTTTGCTTTGCTATATTACATGAGGAATGGGATCAATGTGAATTGCCTAGAGATATCAGATCGAGTAAAGTGACGTTGGACTCAAATTTAATGTCGAAACTTGGTGATTTCTGGTTAGCTAAGTTGGTTGACCACGAGAAAGGCTCTAAAACAACCATGTTGGCTGGAATGTTGGGTTATATTATATGGCTCCTGAATGTGTAGTGGATGAGATTTAGATAAGTACTGATCCAAATATATGAAATGACCGTTATGCCTTTCATTAAAAACAAAACAAAACTGCAAATAATGGTGGAGGGACGTATTCAGCCTCAACATCATAAGGTTTGGACGCCTGGCGATGTTTTTTAAAAGTTATGGTGCCTTGCGATGTTTTGTGAAAAGTTCGGAGACCAACGGTGTATTTTTGTCTAAAATATATCTAAAAGAGATTTGAACCTGAGATTTCTTATGAGAATATCAAAATGCCTAATCGGTAGGTCATATTTATAATGATTTCATGTATTAAAAGTATCCATACTAATATGTACATACTAGCAGAAATCCGCGTATTGCGATGGCTAGCATAGACGGAACTATGTAGGGGCAGAGGAAGGTCCTGCCACCCTTCCAAAATTTGCGACACCTAGTGAATATTATAGCTTTTAGGAGTAATTTATTTGAGATTACAAACAAATCTCCGATTCAGCACCCTCTAAAAAATGCAAGTTGTGTCTATGATAACTAATACTCAGCTATTAAATTATCCGTGACTAATGTTACACTGCCAAAGATAGTTATGAAATCAAAATCCAAAGATAGTTATGAAACTAAAATATATCTATATCCAACAAAAGGGTAGTGTCGTCATTTCTCAAACTCCCATGACTGTAAATTAAATGCAAAATCTTGGGGGAGGTTTTGATAAGTGGCACATGATTGTTGGCACTTCCACACTTTTTCCATGGATAAAGTAATTGCTTTTCCCTCACTTTTTGCACCACCTTTCTATTTCATACGTCTCAAATAAATGATACCAGCACAACAATAAATGTATTTGTACATACTTTGGTAATTTGGTTTAGACTTTATCTTATCCATACTTTGCAAGCTTTTACAAAATTGTATTTTTTTCTCCATAGATAAAGCACTTTCTTAAGGTTTACAAGTGATTTGCAAACATGGCCTTAGCCGAATTTGTTGAAAAAAACAAGTGGTTTTTAATTTAATATGTACACTAGTCTTTTTATACTGTGTACTATTTCTTATTCCTATAACATATAGTATTGCATTAAATGTGTGACATGAGAGAGAGGGGGAGAGAAATATGGGTAACATTTCAGAATTTAAAGCATGAAAGCATCAATCAAAGACCAAAACACATGAATCTTGGCAAATATATTGTCTCCCTCTTTTTTCTTCTAAAATTAAACAAATCCAAAAGTTTTGTTTCATTAAAAACAATGAAACTTAGAAATCTTGATCTTTTCATGTTACTCATTTTTGTTTTATGTTATTTATCATTTTCAATCCATGCTTCTGTGACAAATCCACCTCTTTCTTCCATGGATGAACCTATTCTTCCTAGTGAAAATAACTCATCATTTTCTCAAATGCCAACTGAAATGGAAGCAAGTTCTCCAGGTAAACTATACAAGTGTTTATATTTTTTTAACTTACTGTATGCATTTTTATCAAAGATTTGCTACCCACAGATCCGTGTACGAGGGTGTGCGATGTGTGGTATCGCACAAGGCCTCAAATTTTTAGAGCCCTTGAAAATATACCTCTTGGTTGTGGCTTCAAAATTCATTTTCAACCTCAAAATATTGACGATATATGGAATTTATTCAAAATATTTGTTAAACTTTATTTCAAGTGGACCTATGCATTTTTGTAATTTTGGAAGAATTTTAAATGGTCTAGTTTTTATGTTAATCTGTAGTTTGTGTTAAATATAGACTATGAAGTTCATATATTATATAAAAGTACTTAGTGAACATCTGTCTTTGCATCATATCAAAATGTAACTTGCTTTCATATTTGGCTTTGATCAAAAAATTTCTAAGAACTTTTTTATATTCACATGTTATTGATTGTATTTTTCTAATGGGAAATGCTAACATCATTCTTTAGTACTGTTGTCACTAACAACTAAATTTCAGAAACTATGGTATCATTAAGATATTAATAATAAAAATCTTCATTTTTTTCCCACTTGAATAACCAATGAATATAGTGAGTACTAAGTGTTTTATTTTTTTATTTTTTATTTTATTATTATTTTTTTTTATAAGATATAGCAAATATAATTAGTGATTTTGGGTAGTTATGTCTAAATATTTAATTGTTTTTATTGTTAAAATGTGTAAAATTGGTTATATATTTTAAATTTTCTTTGTTTAAAACCATCTTTTAAACTAAAAGTAAGTGATGAAAGAAAATATCCTTTTTACTTAAATAATGACAAAAAAGGTAAAAAGTTGGTCACTATTAATGTACGGAGTAATTAATATTTTTTCAATAGCCCAAAATGGGTAAATATGGTGCTTTTGTTTTACAAAGTGTTGATATGATTTTATGCTAAACACAGGAGTATCAGAAATAAGAGTAGTTCATCATGAAGATTTGAACAAGAGGATTCTTGTAGCACTCATTGTTGCTTCAACTCTTCTCGTGTCAATTCTACTGTTTTTATCATGTTTATGGATATATCGGTCAAAAAACTCGAAAAGTTCCGATACAAAAAAAGCCCAACAAAGCCAAGGTACGTGTTATATTATATATCCTTACGAAAGCGTACAAGAAGGTAATGTCATATCGATGCATATTCATTTTGGACGTGTACTTGTTAAAAGAACCGGTTAACATGAGCTATCATATTCATTTAAACAATAAATGTTTTCGATACATTTTTTAAACGTGATTAAGTTAAGATTTATTGGCACAAATGACGTAGGTGGCCTCAAAGTATACATGTTACGTTTTTTGCATTTTTACTTTTAACGTTAATAAAGTTTGTGTTATTTGACATGCTCATAGATGCTTCGAAAGGGTTGTCATTAGGTCCGATTTTGGATAAATTCAACCCTTTGAGAATGACTGGTAAAAAGGGGTCGGTGACTGTTATAGAATACGAATGGTTAGTGTCTGCAACAAAAAATTTCCATGAAGACAATATCATAGGCCATGGTTCATTTGGAAGCGTATACAAAGCGTGCTTCAATGATCATTTCCTTGCAGCTGTGAAAAAAATACATGGTGGAGGACCCGATGCTCAAAGAGGATTTGAGGTATTGTTTCAAGTTTGAAAAGCATAAATATATCGAGTTCACGTATTTGTAGCATTTTTTCCAATTATGTCTTTTGTTTGCAGAATGAGATAAGTTGTTTAAGCAGGATTCAGCATCAGAACATTGTCAATCTTTTGGGTTATTGCATACATGGCGATACAAGGTTTTTGGTATATGAAATGATGCCTAACGGTTCTTTAGAATCCCAATTGCATGGTAAGTTCTATTACTATTACTGAAAGTACTTAGAGAACGATAAGTCCAATAACATTTACTCATTAAACTACATTTATGTGTTGCTTGTTTTTTACACTACTTAGGGCCGTCTCATGGAACTAGTTTAACTTGGCAACACCGAATGAAAGTAGCACTTGATATTGCAAGGTATTTTGTCTTTGGCTGACTTTCAACCTTTTTGACCCGCTTCCTCTATTAGCTAAATATTTTGATTTGACCCGTTTGAAATATAAAACAGAAAACCAAATCAACCTATTTATAGGTAACCGGGTGGAAATTTCTACATATAATCTTTATATCTTGTGTCTTGTCGGTTTTGATGATTAATGCATGGGTATCTTGGTCTTTTTGATATAGAGGACTAGAGTACCTTCACGAGTGTTGCACCCCTCCGGTGATTCATAGAGATCTTAAATCGTCCAACATTCTTCTCAGTTCCACCTACAATGCAAAAGTAAGAACCACGGTTCAGTAGTTCAAGTTTGACAAATCCGTGATTATTAGGTTGACTTAGTGATGTTTGACTTACTTTTCAGCTTTCTGATTTTGGACTCGCGATTACGGGTGGGATTCATGGCAAGAACAACATAAAGCTTTCAGGAACATTAGGCTATGTTGCTCCTGAATACTTATTGGATGGTATGCAATAGTTTCATTAGTGGCGATTTAAATGTAAAAGAAATATAGTTTCTGTCAGCTTCTATTTTATGAAATTTGCATTTGAGTTTGTACTTGTTGTATGCAATTATCTCGAATGTGTTAATATAAGACAGTAAATTTCTACAGGTAAGCTAACTGATAAAAGTGATGTTTATGCGTTTGGAGTTGTACTTCTGGAGCTTTTGATAGGACGAAAGCCTGTAGAGAAAATGTCACCATCTCAATGCCAATCTATCGTCACATGGGTATGCAATATAATCGATCATAGTTACTTTATCTCACCATTAAAAGCAAGTTTTCGTAACTAACTCAACAATGCTTTTCACAAACAGGCAATGCCTCAGTTAACGGACAGATCAAAGCTTCCAAGCATCGTTGATCCTGCGATTAGAGATACAATGGACTTGAAGCACTTGTATCAAGTTAGTACAATCTTACATATCAACTCTTAAAAATTCTTTAATTGCATGATTAAGTCTTAATCGAAACTATCAAATAAAAATAATCTATATATATAATCTGTTTATTATTGTATAGGTTGCTGCTGTAGCTGTGCTATGTGTACAACCGGAACCAAGTTACAGACCATTAATAACGGATGTCTTACATTCATTAATCCCATTAGTACCTGTCGAGCTTGGAGGGTCATTAAGAACTACCGAATCTTGATCAATTTGTATAGATTATTGATTTCAGGCTGCACTTTATTAGTAAGTTCTTGAGCTAATATTTATTGTTTCAATCATGTAGTTGAAATAAAGTTAGATAAACCAACTCTTTTGGGTCCTCGTTGTTTTACGCTATGAAACGTTGTAATCCATGCATTTATGAGTCTACTTTTACTCATTGCTGTATGGATTTTCGCAGCGAAGTACAGTGAGTAGTGTACAACGTACATGATATTTAGTTAGTTACATTTAATGTAACAGCCGAGAAAAGCATCCTTATGTTGTGACTCTGCAGTTGGCTGTTAGTCACATGAATTCTTTAAATGCTTCACATGAATTCATCTGGAAAATGTAATCATAACTAGCTCTTATTTTGAATTATGGTACTTTATGCTTAGATTCTGTACATTTAGGCGACAGAATGGCTGGCCGGGCATGTGATGTATTTAGTCAAAATGGGTAAACTTTTGATACCGGGTTGGGTCGAGAATGTTGTCTTGAAACATTATTTCTTCAAGGTTACATATTCTATAAAACAAGTATCGTTTCACATGTTATTACGAAAGCTATACTATTTCAATAATAGAATGATCATATACTTTTATAGTATGGCTTTGAACCTGTTAGAGATACAACAGAACCTAAATCGACCCATTCATAAGGAAATGTGATAAATTATTGAATATTGATATAGACGCGCATAGTGTGGATGATGTTCATCAAAAAGAACTCGGATTAATATTAAAAGAATTAATCGAATACAATGTCATAACTGAATAAAAAAATATGAGATTCAAGAAGAGAACAAGACATTCTTTTTTGCCAACTGTGGATTGGGTATAGCCCAATCTTGTATGTCAGCTTATTCCCGCATCTCTCGGTTATGATGATCTTCCATGAAAAACAGACCTTCTTGAAACCATGCTCTCCTAACTCTTATTTATGTTTTCTCGCCAAAAATGTATCTTTTTAATGACTTAAACCGTGTAGTGTTGTTGGATGGTTTCAATGTCAAGACCCTTTAGCTTCACCACTGACTCGACATGCCCTTTTAGTGTATGAAGTTCCCTCAACCTGTAACGACAAAATAAGAACATGAAATACGTGGGTAGGTTATGAGAATTGGTATGCACCTGTTAAATACTATAAAAGTTAACCCAAATTGACCCGTTAAGAAATGAGACCTACCTAGCAACCTCAGCTCGCCTCTTTGCTTGTTCTGCAAGTTCCGACAATTCCCTATATTCAGTTTTGTCTTTCAAGATATCATTTGCATTTGGTGCTTGGAGACCATGCAATGTACGTTGGTCAGTGGCCCATTGAGCTTCCCTCTCGCCCCGTCCATAGTCCTTTTTGGTGGTGAAAGCAGTCTACATATGCACGAAAGTACGTTAGCAAATATAATGTAAAGATAATATAATGAAGGATTAAGTGTTAAGTAATTTGATTTGAAAGATTAACGGGCTTACCCTTTTTTGGAGCATATTGTCCCATGCCTTTCCGCTCAAGGTGTAACGGATGATAAATTTGAAAATATCTAATGGGACATAGATGACGATGCTGTAGAGCCAAATCACACCGCCCCAACCCCAACCAATTCCTCTGACTCTTGCGAAATCCCAATTCGCATACACAGCAATTAGTGTAGCAATCTGGATGAAATAAAACAGTTAGAATTAAGATTGGAGAGTTAAGCCTCCTGATATTTTCGACGCATTTTACACAAGAATAAACTCACCAGCTGAGCAACGAAGAAGGCAGCGAGGAGTAAAAGACCAGGGCGTTCGATGAAAGACCAGCTCCTTGATCTTGTAACGAAAATGAGTGCCTGACTGATGATGCTAACTTGGAGGTAAAGAGCTGACATAAGCTCAAATTCTTCGTTTCTGATCGATTTTACACCAAATCTTTCCTGAAAACCATCATTAGTGAAAATCGTTAATTACCACATTTAGTATTGATAGTGGATAATGTATATGTTTAGGGTATTATCTTACAGTGAAGAAGTCGGATTCCTTTGCTAGCCAGAAGAAAATCATGGTCGTTACAGCTAAGTAAGTTCCTAGAACAACGCCAGTAGCAAAGATCTCCTTTAGCTTCCATGAGTCCGGAAGAGGGGAAGGTTTGACTTTGTCCTTAGAGATGGTCATGATGGTTCCATCGTTAAGGATTGCAATGATCAAAACCATGAAAGGCGAGAAATCAAATTTCCAGATAAGGGCAATTAGCATGAACCCGAGCACAATACGGATGGTGATGGTGACAGCATAAATGGTGTAGTTTTTCATCCTTTGGAAGATGGCTCTACTGGTCAAAACCGCGCTAACAATTACACTGAGCCCTGGTTCAGTCAACACGATATCAGATGCACCTCGAGCTGCGTCAGTGGCATCAGCGACAGCAATACCAATGTCTGCCCTTTTTAAAGCAGGTGCATCGTTCACACCATCTCCTGTCATACCACAGATATGCTTCCTCTCCTGGAGTTTCTTCACGATCTCATATTTATGTTCTGCATTGTATACACGCTAAAAGTTTCAGCTATAAAATATTTCAAAGGTGGGTGCAAAAAATACTCATTTTGACCCGTTGCCCGATCGCCCATTGCCACAGTAAGTGAGTATCAAATGCTTACCAGGGAAGACTCCAGCAAAACCATCAGCCTTCTCAATTAGCTCCTCAATTGGGATATCTGCGATAGATGGATCTTTGTATTGACCAAGAAGTGAGGAAGATGGGTACATGTTTGTTCCCATTCCAAGCCTACGACCTGTTTCCTTGCCGATAGCTAGCTGATCACCAGTGATCATCTTGACATTGACTCCAAGGTGTAGTGCACGTCGAATGGTTTCAGCACTGTCATGTCTTGGAGGGTCAAATAGAGGCAATAAACCGATAAACACCCATGGACCTCCAGGACTCTCCTTTGTTTTCTCGGGTACCGACTATATAATGACCAAAGCAATCATTAGTGTCAAACTTATACAACCATGGTCAGATTGGTTAGATCCAATGTAATGACAAACGAATAAGAAACTTACTTGTTCGCAAACAGCTAGAGAACGAAGACCACGTTCAGCAAATTTATCGATTATGGAAAACACTTTGTTCTTGTCTTCGTCTTTTAAGTTGCATATCTCCACAATCTGAGAGGTTTTAAGATGTCATTTGCATATAGGAACAAACGAAGATTAGGTTCAGTTAGTAGTCGCAATTTCAGACTACTGTACCTGCTCAGGTGCACCTTTGCTCACTCTGTGCCAATTTCCACTTTGATCGATGTATGTTATTGCTGTTCGTTTGTCCACTGGATTGAAGGGAAGAAAATGTACCTCAGTGATCCCTGCTCGTGCCTGCATAAAAAAGAAAATATTTCAGTAATCCAGGTCCTTTTAGGCCTGTCGATCCTGAAAGTTGTACTCCCCGTTCTAACATTTAATTAAAAGTTGGCAATATTGCTATAATTTTGACCTCCTTAGGATCCGGAAGCATTCCAACAATACAAGCATCTATCGCATCTTGATTCTCAACTCTTGAAGCCCTTGCTCCCATTAGAACGACATGATCCTTGTCAGTATCCTTAATGAACACCTGAATAGAAAAGTAGGTAGTTTAAGAGTAAGTATAAAAGAAAAAAGAAATCTAATTTTGTGATCATTTACACTTGAACCGACCTCAATGAGAGTTTTATCGACTGTGAGTTTGTTCAACGTGAGAGTACCAGTCTTGTCACTACACAAAACATCCATCCCAGCCATTTCTTCGATGGCTGTCATTCTCTTGGTGATTGCACCTTGCTCTGACAACTTGTGTGAACCGATGGCCATAGTCACCGACAAAACAGTTGGCATGGCAATTGGGATACCACCAATGAGAAGAACCAATAAATTGTCAATTCCGTTCCTGTAAGTTCGTTTCTGAATTGGGTACATCACCACTATTTCAATTATGAGACCAATGGCGATGGAGCATATGCAGAAGTTTCCAATGGCCGTCAACACCTAATAAACAATCCATTAAAAAGACGTTAGCCTATATTCATATGTTTAGTTTGAAATAACCAGCAGTCCAGCACGTGTGATATCGGATACCTTTTGGAAATGGCCAACTTGGTTTGTGCTATCGACTAAGTGGGCAGCCTTTCCAAAGAAAGTGTGAACTCCAGTAGCTATAACAACTGCTTCAATTTCTCCTTGTTTGCATGTCGAACCTGAATAGACACTGTCACCTGGACTCTTGGTCACGGGTAATGATTCACCAGTCAATGCCGATTGGTCAATCTTGAGAGGATCTCCTTCTAGCAGACGTGCATCGGCTGGGATAATGTCTCCCAGTTTGACACTAATCACGTCTCCAGGAACCAATATGGCCGCGTCTTGTTCATCCCATTTACCATCCCTAATAACCTTCGTTTTGGGAGCAAGGCCTGCCATCAGCGCTGCTGCAGCATTGCCTGCGTTGTTTTCCTCAATGAAACTAATGGTGGAGTTTATGATCAACAATGTGGTGATACCAACGAAATCTTGCCAATCTGGTGGCTTTCCCTGCAATTCGGTGCATGATAAATGTTAGTCAACTTGGACCGATGTGATACAGTAATTAGTATTGAAACTATTTTCGACATAAGAAAGAGATATACCCCTCCATTAGCCAAGACAATAGCCATAATCGCAGCAGCTTCCATGACCCATGACAACGGATTCCACATGAACCCCAAGAACTTGAAAAGCTTATTCTCCTGTTTTCAGTATCAATAGTGAAATTTCATTAGTTCTATGAGCAATATCAGAAATCGGAAACAATTTGTAGCGACTGAATTACGTACCTTCTTCTCTTCTAGCTTGTTTGGGCCGAATATATTCAGCCTCGTGTTCCCTTCTTCGCTTGTCAATCCTTCTTTCGTACATTTCAATGTTTCAAAGACCTCCTCAACTGGAACGGTCTCCTGCATTAATCAATCAACACAAATTTATCAAATCAATAATGGATCCCCATGCAAAATGTAACAACTTAAACTACAAAACTACAATCCTCTTGAAGTGTAGTGTTAACTGGATCATGAAAACAGTTTTAATCTTATAGTCATTTGAGCTACAAAACTAACGTCGTTCAAATTTTCAGTGTTAATATGTAATCCGATCATGAAAATAATCAATTAATTACAGTAAACGAGCTACAAAACTACATTAAAAAAATAAATAAATAAATAAAAAAAAAAAAAAAAAAAAAAAAAATCCTAGTAGCCTAAGCATATAAGCGGATCATGAAAACAGTCTTTTAATCTACCGACTACCATGCTATAAAATCCTCGATTTAGATTCCTAGTGTAAATGTGTAACCAAATCATGATAATAAATTTATAAATCAAGATTTTTTTTTTCTTTTCTAAATAATAATAATAGAGCTAAAACATATTAATGTTTTTACTACTATTCGGATTTACATAGAGGTGGAAGGCAAACGAACAACAAATTATGCCTAATCTAATCAGGAAATGAATCATGCATGAAAACAGCTGATTAATCCTAACAAACTAAGCTACAATTCTCGATCTAAATTCACATCATAGATGTCTAATCTAATCACTAAAACATCCCTTTAATCATAACAATGCGTAACATAAACATATAACCAAATCATGCAATCAATCAAATCACCTAGGGTTTCACGATCTATATATATATATATACAGAGTTAGATAAGATAAGATACGATAAAATAAGATCATACGAGATCGATGTTCTCTCTCTTGAGATCATCCCAACTAATGCTTGAACTGCCAGCCATTGCTGTTTGTTAATCAAAACAGTGTATGTGAAATGAGTGTGTGTGTTAACGTAGAAGTGGCATTTGGAATATGAAGTGCATGGGGTGAAGCTTACTATAAGAATGAAAAAAATGGTAAAACAAGTGAGAATGAGAGTGAAACTAGGAAATAAGTTGGAGTTTTTTATGCTGTGTACATACATTTGTATATTTTTCCGTTATAGCTATGCATGTGCTATTTTAAGTGTCCTAACTATAGTAATAACAACATTCTATTCAAATTTTTATAGGTGTTTAAAGTGATATTATAAGTTTGCTGTTCATATGGGCTTTAATAAAAGTTGCATACTTGAGTTTAAGCCCATCTAAGTCTATTATTGTCCATCAGTTTTTAAACCTAAGAATTAAACTCATTAACAAATTATTGCAAATTACACTGTGCGTCTGTCTCAAAATAAATATCCACTTACGTATTCAGATTTTGGACCACATACCGTTGAGCCAAAGTTCTTTTGATCTTCTCTCTTTGAAATGCTAAGACAATATACATAAATGGAATCAACTCAAACATAAGTAATGAGCTGAAATCGACACTTGATGGTTCATGTCACCTTACCGGCCACAAATGCTTTGCCGTGTTTTCACCAATGTAGTAGGATCATGCTTGAGTTATATACATATATCGCTTAGAACTATGTTTAATTATATTTGTTCCTTCCTTAATATGTTCTCGAGTTTAATATACAAGAGAAAGGAAAAGAAGTTGTAAGAAGTTAAAGTAAAAATTGTGTTCTCAAGATTTTTTTTTAGAGAATAAAGGAAAAGAAGAGTAAGGAAGTGAAAGGAAGATTTGGGTTTTTTCTAGTATAAAATTTTTCTCCCACTTTTGGGAGAAAAGAGGAAGGAAGAGAAGAGAAGCGTATTTGATTATTTTCCTTTCTTTTCTTTCATATCTCTTTTCTTATTTTCCTTTATAAAATTAACTCGAGAATACAGAAGTTTCATTCAATCATGAAACCAAAAGGTAGACGCAAAAAACGAATGTGCAGGTAACCAGACAGTTCAATTATCGTTTATAGCGCAAATACATAAATCATCTATTTGATTTGGTGAAAATAACACGAACCATGTCTTCGATATTTTTTGCATTACAGGTCCCAAGTTGCACTTTTTCCCCCCACTTTTGGTCCATTGAGCATGTAATTAACTTCAATGCATAAAACGGGACCAAAAGTGAGAGCAAAAATTGCAACTAGAGATCATGTATCTAGATAACTAGATACATAGACGATGAACGTTTCTCATTATTTTCTCTAAAGCATAGGAAGAGGTATGATGACAAGTTGTACAATGGGTCAAAAACGAATGAAGATCATATCAAAACACATTTACTAAACAGTTTTGTGTCTATACTTTTGTCACATTATTGTACGAAATGGAATATTATTTAAATGATGTTGAGATTTGACAGTGGAGCCGGACCCTATTCCAGGCTTTATTTGGGCTTCGCAAATCAAAACATCAATAAAAGGTTAAACCTAGAAAAGAAAAGATAGTGCTTTTAATGTAGGTAAAACTATACATGTGTTTTGTTCTTGTTCTTGTTGTTAGTATTGGTATGACAAAAGCTGTTGTGTTCTATTATCATGTCATGGTCCCATAACCTGGGCAAAGGAATAACTTTAGGTTTTTTATAGACAAAAACATGTTTTCCCTATGATTCATTCCAAGTTGATGAATGTATCAAAAACTTGTCGGTTCATATATATTTATTCCACGATTACGACCTTACTTGTACAGGATCTGTTCTATAGACTCGTACCTCTGTATTCTTGATTCCTAAGAAGACATATTTATTCCATGATTAATGTAAAACGTTTAATTCACATGAATGCCAAAAGCGAAAATTGTTCATTATACATAAGCAATTTGATTCTTATAAGAAATACAACAACATCAACAACAATAATATCCAATCCTGCCTATAGCCGATGATAGAAAGACTGCTTTAACAAATAATTTCATCAAAGAGCGCGACGTTTTTGGACACTACTGTGTTAGGTCCCAAGCTTGATTGAAGAATTATGAGGATGCAAAATAAATGAAAAGTTTTTAGCTTATGTTTCTATCATATCATCGACAACAACATTAGCAACATGAAATACTACTATTGTATTATAGTCGACAACAACATTAGCAACATGAAAAGTTTTTAGCTTATGTTTCTATCATATCATCGACAACAACATTAGCAACATGAAATACTAAATTTTTATATAATTTGTTGCTACTAAAAGATCTATAGACGTATCTAAATTATCTTATCATGAGAATCATTTGGTTGTAGAGCCCAACTAATTAACTATAACTTCTGAGTTGTTAACAACCAATCTTATTTTAAAATTTGAATAAAGTGTCCAAAAGTAGATAAAAATAAATAAAAGAAACAAAAGATTGATTAAGAATATAACAACCATTACACTTCACTCCTATGATTAAGTACTATGATTAAGAACAAGAAGAATCAATTATCATTAATGTAGATGGAGATAGAAGTGTTCTTCCATTATTTCGGGGCCCACGGATTGGAGATGAAGCAAAGGTTGTTTTTTCAGACGACGATGGAGAACTCGACGAGGAAGTAAACCTACTCGAGCGGCTCCTCAGCTTTGCCTTAATGTCGGATTCGTTAGACATTTTGTTATCTTCGATTCCAACTTTAGTCGAGTTTATACTAGCCGGGACTATACAATTGCACAATAAACCTACACATCACCCCAAAAGAATTCATAATCATTTAACTAGAAATGAATATGTAAACAAATGGAATACACTATTGTGAATACCATTTATATAGTAACTTGATTCAGATAAAATTTATTTGAAAAACCTAAATTTACTGACAAGTTTCACGGCTAACATGAAAAAGTTAAAGTTTACCTTACATGCACGATATCATATAATCATTTTAACAATCAATTAATCAACAAGAGAAAAGGATTACCGATTTTAGCTAGACGATTAACCCAACTTGGTATAGAACTCCCAGTGAGTTTGATACAAAGATCGTTACAAAAATGATTGCAGTTTTTAGTGATCAAGTTATACGACGTTCCTTTATAGTCCTTTGCAAGTTCTTGCATGAGTTTTCTAACTTGCGTTAGATTCATGTCGGTCCATCCGATCAAAATTCGTTTCCTAAACGTGAATCCTTCGCATTGTTTCGGTTCTCCTTCAAAGATCCCCGTAGTAGCTTGTTCATGAGATCCAAAAGCATACTCAACTCCATGCACTATAAACATTAACACATTAATTCATAAGTTAATCCATAATTTAATTACTAACATGTTCATTGACTGATATAGTCCTCTACTTTTACGTTAAACTTAGGTGACCAGCTATATCAGCCACTTGATAAAGACTAGTGACGGGTTGTCCCGTCACTAATACCTACTAAAGTGACTGATGTTTACTGGCCACCTAACGTTTAGCGATCTTGATTTACATGTAAATTAACAAAGTATTCAAACATGAAAAAAACGTAAACGTAGAGAACTATATCAGTCATTAATGAAGTTGATATCAACTAGCTAGTGTATAGTACAAGATCGATCGAAATCAGATTACCTTGAACACCGGAATGATAAACACCAAGACCGAGCCAATACGCGTACTCATTAATAGAAGTAAGATCATAAACATTCAAGTAAACAGGAACTGATCCAGCTTTTGTACATTTTACTGAATTGTTTCCTCTGCAAAGCATGATCTTAGCTTGTGCTAGCTTGAAGAAATATAAAAACTTTGGTTAAAGAAAATTTTGGTTCAAATTATTTGAATGTGGGAGAGAGTAAAGAAAGAACATTGAAGGTGAAGCTTGTTTGTTGTATTAGCGACATATAAGCGCCGTATAATCTCCTTTTTCGCGGACCCCATAAATAAATTGAATAATATAATTTGAATCTTAAAATAATTGAATAATAATAGAATTTGAACTTGATTTTTTTAAAGTTGATAATTGAATAATAGAATTTGAATCTTAAAATAATTTTTTGGTGATAGCTACTTAAGTGTGTTGGATATATGATTATATCAATATCTTATGATATGATAATTTTAAAGTTTGTAATAATTAGTAGCTTATAGAGTTTGGTAATATGTTTTTATAAATTATTTTTTCACACAACTATATACATATTTCACACTATCTCGCACTGATTTTAATGATATTTGATCTGTAAACTTTTGATTGTTGGAGACACTGGCGTAAGTTGGTGCATCGGGTCAAAACCAACATGAACCTGTAACCAAAGCATGTTGGAATGAAGAACTGATATACTCGGCCAATTTTGGTTTTGTGTTGGTTTTCGCATGATTTATGCGGTTTATGGTCTGAATGAAATGGACCAAAAACGAAAACCACAAATATATCAAAACCGATAATTAAACCGGCCTTTGGGTAGTTCCATTTGCTCAAATTTGTCAATGTCATTCGGTTCTCGGGTGGGCATGTTAAGCCCTGCACTCACATACCATTAAGTTAAAAACTTTAGGTATTCTGTTTTTCTATCATTTACTAAATCTAAGACCATCCGTAATGGATAGTCATATGCGTCGGTCACCCAACCACAGGGACGCGTCCTCCCCATTACAGGACTCGTTTCATGGTATGGTCATGGATCAAACAATGCATAATTCAACCGTTCCAGGCGACTGAGTCCGTTCTCTTTGTTGTGTGTGAGTATGTGTTTATTAAATTATTTTTGTGAGGTATATTTGTGTTTAAATGATTATATATTCGCAATCGTCTTATTACACTAACTTGGTCCGACGTTGATGTGACAATGATGACCAAAGTTGATGTTGAGCAATCATATTTCTTAGCATTTCGAAGCTTCAAATGACAAGTAGCTTTAAAGATTTATCAATTATTAAACTTCTACAAAGTTAATGGGTAATTCTTTTTAGAATTATAGAAAGTATACAAGGAAACACTCATGATTAAGGTTAGTGGAGCACTGTAGTCTTGGTATCCTTTTTAAACCATGGGTTGTGCACATTAGCATATGGTTTGGAGAACTATTATTTTTATATTTGCTACTTTTCATATTTTTTTCCTTTACTTTTACAAACAAAGAATAGCATAAATGAACTTTTGCAACCTACATGTTTTTTTTTGAGATAAACAAGAAACAAGGGAATGAAATCTTATTGATATCTATAACTCGAATTCGATTCGAAATGTATAACCAGATTCATACGTCTTGTAACAAAGTGAACATGTGTTTCGTGTCGACTACATACGAAAAAATAAAAACTTTTGGTGGTATATCGTCAATATGAAATGTCATGTTTTATTTTGATTCACAACTTTAAGAAGTTTAGATAAATGTCCGCTTAAAAGGCACTTACACCGTTCTAAAATTTTTGTCACTAGACAAAAATCACACAATTTAAAAATATCATTGGTTGAAATAAAAAGTGGACAAATATTTATGGTCATTGTCGCGACTATATCTCATCGTGTGTTCAGTTTACTAAGCAAAATAATGTTTAAGCTATTTTGTTTCTATTCAATCTCAAAATCGGTTTTCATTAGTGTACTCTCCATGTACCATAAGTTATGACATAATACGGTATTTTTTCAAATGCCATAAGCTTTTCAAAGAAGAATCTTGATTAATTATATTCTATCATGCTCAATAATAGAGCTGCGTTTGCTATAATGCATTCATTCATCATTGCCTAAATGTTCCATATTTGTGATTACATTATAGGAAAGGCTCTATGTTACTTCAGTTATAGGGTTAACGGCATGTAATAGCAACGTACTTTCCTATTTGTTCCATTATCATATACGAACCCAAAATATTACACAAATACCCTACAAACTTGTTGATACAAAAGTTGGGCGTACCTGATTGTTGGGCTTTGCTCTTATATCAATTCGTTCCTTAGCACTTTGTTACCTGCGTACTAAGAAAATAAACAACACCGTTAGGCTTATCGAGGGATTGTCTCCCCCGATTAGACTCCGGCGTGAGAGTAAGTAATCGAATTTAGGTTTTGGTTTAAGAGTTTAGGGATTCCGTGAATCGTACCTTCAATGAAAATCGTATGATTCTATATATAGGGGCTAAGAAACCGTGTTTCTTGCTCCTTACTCTACGCACGCATGGTGCTTATCCGAGGTAAGGATATCTATTCCTTGAATAGATGATCCTTATCGGATATCCGGTGAGTTAGATTGGGCCTTTGGGCTTCATAAGCCCAAGCGTTGATACTGCGGCCCATACCATTTGTCATGGTAGCCCATTCGTGATGGGCTTAAGTATAAGTAATGTCTATCATTTGGGCTTGCGGCCCAAATATAGGCTATACGTCATCATGTCCCCCCAGTCTAGTATGCGCGGCACGTAACCGCGGGTACTAGACTTAATGTAAGCAGCGGTAAGCGTGGCGGGATAATGAACAAATTGTTACTGCCTTTTTGGAGGTGCAATGCACCTAACAGGTTCAAAATAGTTACCTCGGTAATTGGGGGTGGTGTCCACGTATCACTTGGGATTCGGGAAAAAGTGTTGTACCTTTTGATCTTCTAGCCACACGTTTACTGTGAGTGGGATCCACGTGGGCGTGAATTAGGGTTTTTACCACCCTATATAAGAGTGTCGTCCCCCTTTATTTTCACCACACAGTAAAATACACACACAACCACTATTCATCTTCTTCATTTTGAGAGTGTTTTTGCTAGAAAACCTTTGAACTTCTGTAGGTAATCTTTGTGTGCGTCCACTTAGTTTTAAGATGAACATGGTCGCTCAATTAGAGGAGTTTCGCTCTGCGTTGTCTGTTGAGGATGTGATGCGCTTTTCTTCCGACTTTTTTGTGCCTTTGGATGTGCATTCAGAGGCGCCAGATGTCGATGCGTGTATAGCCGACTTCCCCGAAGGGAAGATAGGTTTATACACGAAATTTTTCGAGTACGCTAACTACCGCGTACCTATATCTATATTTCTGAGCGATTTGCTCAATCACTATCGCCTCCACATCTCTCAGCTGCACTGTATAGGTGCGGCGAAGGTGTCGAATTTTGAGGTAAACTGCCGTTTACTAGCGATAGAACCAACTGTAGATTTATTCCGCTCCTTTTACCACTCAACATGGTCGAACGGTTGGGTGTCCTTTGCGAAGCGCCCGCGGGCGTTTCAATGTTATACGGAGAAGGTTGACGCCCTCAAGAATTGGAGGGAATTTTTCTTTTGGGTAGACGACGTGGTCTTTCCTTCCAATTTTGAGTTTTATACTCAGGCGTCTTTACCAAGGGATGGGCATCCCGCACCCGGTTCCTATAGTATTGCTGACGCGCAGACGTTAAATGCCAATCGATTGGCCATTAACCCCTATCCGGAGGAGTTTTTGGTGCATGTAGGATTGAGTCGCGCGTATTTTGGCGCAGCGGATGAGGTTCCCACTTTCCTGAGTGAAGATGGCCGGGGTGGGTGTTCATCCTTTGTAATTGTTTGTAAGTTTTTCATCCTTTTTCTTCGCGCATTTACCAACTAATCTTTCGTTGTTTTCTTGCTTCATTTTTATATGTGCAGAGATGGACTTATTCGCAGTGGTGAAGCTTGATAAGCCAAAGCAGGTGACCATAGGGGTGCGTCCTCTGAGGGAAGGGGAGCTGCCTTTGCTGGAAGCGACCGCGGGGCGTTTGACTGTTTTGCCCGCGACAGTCCCCGAGGACACGCCACCACTTGTGGTGACGCCCGTCCAGAGTATGGCGCCAGAGGTAGTGGTGGCGCCCACTGTGGTGCCTGAAGTGGAGGTGGCGCGCGAGGAGGCGCGCTCAGGGTCATCTGACAGTATTCGGATCCTGAAACCTGAGGAGGTGTTGAGGGAAGAGGTTGCGCAGAACTTGAAGCGCAAGGGAGAGGCTGGAACCAGTGGCACCAGCAAGAGGCGTCGACACGTCATCAAAGACGCAGAGTCGAACGCGGAAGAAACTTCGACCTCCGGCGCACGGTTGAAGGCTGATGCTTCTCCGTTTCTGTAAGTGTGCATTTCTTCTCTCTTTTTTTTTTTTTTTTTTTTTTTTGCAATTACTTGTTGTAATTTTTTGTTGACTGTCTTTGTTCCGTAGGGATGACGACGCGAAGGACGATGAAGTATCCTCTCCGCAGAATGAAAACAAGGGAGAGGATACCTTGGCAGCTGATGGTGGTGAGGCGCAGCAACTTCTTGATGAGTTGGCTGCGACTACTGCCCGTCAGGCTGAGCTGGTGGCGCAGCTGAAGGGAAAGCGCGTTGGGGAGAGTCGTGCTCTGGCCCAGAAGGAAGAAGAGTTGGAGAAGCTGCGCGTGCTATTGGCGGGCGTGCAGGCTGAGCTCGAGGAGTCAAGGGCGTATGGGGAGAAGATGGCTCAGGACAAGATGAGCATCTTGGCTGATCTGCTACATGCGAGGGCGTGCAACGAGCAGATAAAGGCCAAGGCATCATGGTCTGTGTCGTTCCTTGAGGAAAAAAGGTCTGAGCATTATGCTAGCCTGCAAGAGTTCAAGGAGCGCATGGAGAAGACGCTCGTGATGTATGAGGAGAAGCTGCGCGCACTTAGCATTGAGTACGACGAGGAGCTGTATCCTCATCTCATGTCTGTGATTGCTGAGCGCAGGTATTCTTACACCCTTATCTTTTAGAATTGTTTTCTTCACTCCATTTTATCTTATCTTGTTACCACTTTGTGAATGCAGGTGGTTGATCAGCCATGGGCTTCGTCTGGCAGCTCTAAGTACTTTAGAGTCTGCGGAGGTGGTGGAGGCCTTTGGGAAGGTTGTCCACTGCGCGATGGCGCGTGGCCGTTCGCAGGCGATGGAGGAGCTCCGTGAGGCCAAGTTGCTGGAGAAGGATTTGGCGGAGATTCCTGGTTATAGCTCAACGGCGTACGATGAGCTGGTGGAGGCGATGGCGGGGCTGAAGGTTCTTGAGCTGCCGCATATAGGGAAATTGGAGCGCGACCAAGATGACCCTATAGCTGTGCTGATGGCCGGTTTAACTTTGCAGCGCCATCTTGAGAAGAATGCGGAAGAGGAGTTAGACTATTATCTAAAACCTGATGTATCGCAGCTTCAAGTCCCAGTTTTTGCGCGGCCCCGTGATATCCTCAAGCCTTTTGCTCTGGAGAAGGAAGTCCCCTTGAAGGAGGTGCTGGAGCAACATGCGCAGAGGGCTGCTGTGAAGAAGGGTATCAAGGGCAAGGCCGTGATGTGCGGTATTGGCGCTGCACACCTTCCTAGATCAGATGGCGTGGCTGTAAGTGTTCCAACCGTATCGATGCAGGATGCCATAATCTTGAGTAAGTTGAAGGAAGGGAGTTCCGCCGCTCCAGAAGAGAGCCATGATCACCGCCATAGCATATAGGTTGTTTGTGAACTTATGTATTTTGTCCTTGTAATTTAATGAATATGGAATAAAATACATTTTGTTATAAGCTCGTAACTTAAATATACTTGCATTGTTTGCTAAGTTTGATTATTTTACTAAGTCTTTTAAGTGCGTGACTTAAATATACTTGCATTGTTTGCTAAGTTTTATTTTTGACTAAGTCTTTTAAGTGCGTAACTTAAGTATACTTGCATTGTTTGCTAAGTTTTATTTTTGACCAAGTGTCTTGGCTCGTTATATTGCTAAGCTCGTACGGTGTACTTGGTATATGCGCATCCGTCGTGGGGTGCGCATATGAAACTTACTTTGACGTCTCAAGAGTAAGGCGCTTAGCAAGGATACGTGATCCAATGTTGATGGGTTTGCAACCCTCTTATTCAACGAGTAAATTAGTAGGTTAACTCATCCTTTATGCCTTCGTGGGTCTTTAAGTGGTGCATGCACGCCATGTAGGCAAAAAATATAAGATAGACAATATTGACATATATGCAATAAAGTAAAAGTGCGCTATGGAGTTAGCTAGAAACCATAACATTTTATTAATACTTGCAAGTTTATTGAAAAAATGGAAAACATAATTCCTAAGAAAGAAAAGAAAGACAAACACTTATTGGGCACCGCGTAGGGTGTGAGTGTGTTTGTGTAAGGGCCGTAGCCTAAAAGTAACATCTTTTGAGATTACAGATGTTCCAAGTGCGCGCTAGGTCGTGACCTTCCATATCGCGCAACCTGTATGCGCCGTTGCCGAGCGCGTCTGTGACCTCGTAAGGTCCTTCCCATTTGGGTCCGAGCTTGCCTGTGTCTTCTACGTGGCTCGCGTCATTGGCGCGGTAAACAAAGTCTCCTGGTCTGAATGAAGTGTTTTTGACTTTTGCATCATAATACTTCTTCATTTTTGCCTTAGCCTTTGCTTCACGTATAGCTGCGCGTTCGCGTCTTTCTTCCAGTATATCTAAGTCTATGCGCCGTTCCTCGTCATTTGTTGTGACGTTGACCTCTGCCGTGCGTATAGTTGGCATTCCTATCTCGGCTGGTATGACGGCTTCTGTTCCATAGACTAAGGAGAATGGCGTGTCGCCAGTACTGGTTTTGATTGTCGTGCGATGCGCCCACAAGACGTGCGAGAGCTCATCTACCCATCTTCCTTTATGTCTGTCAAGGCGCGCTTTTATGCCTTCGCCTAGACTGCGATTAGCGCGCTCAACTAGGCCATTGGTTTGTGGGTGTTTGACTGAAGCAAAGTGTTGTGTGATGTTTAATTGTGCGCACCAATCTTTGAATGGGTTATCACAGAATTGTTTTCCGTTGTCTGATACGATCTCGCCTGGTAGGCCGAAGCGACAGACAATATTGTCCCAGACAAAGCGTTTTACTTGGTTTCCCGTAATGTTCACCACAGCTTTTGCTTCAATCCACTTTGTAAAATAATCTATGGCTACGATGAGGAATTTTACTCCTCCCGCTGCGACGGGAAAAGGTCCTGCGATGTCGATACCCCATTTGTAAAATGGCCATGGTGAGGTGATTGGTGTTAGCTCGTGCTGTGGTCGGCGCGGAATAGGTCTATGTACTTGGCAGTTGCTGCACTTTCTTATTAGGTCGCGTGCGTCGCGGTGCATTGTTGGCCAATAGTATCCTGCCCTTAAAGCGCTTGCCACCACGGATCGCGGTCCTGAGTGCATACTACATGATCCAGCGTGAAGTTCGCGGAGTACATAGTCTGCTTGAAGGGGTCCAACACATCTGAGCCATGGTTGTAAGAAAGATCGCCGATAGAGTACGTTGTCGCGGAATTCGAATCGTTGCGCTGTGCGCCGTATTCTTCGAGCGTCTTTATTATCTTGGGGTAGGGTTCCCTTGCTGATAAATTCGATGATAGGTGTCATCCACGTGGGATCTTGTTCTTCTATCACCGTTGATATTTCCATATCAAGGATGGACTTGTTCTTTAAGGTTTCCACCAATACCTGTTTTGAAAGGTGTGCGAAGCTTGTAGATGCGATCTTGCTGAGTGCGTCCGCCTTTCTGTTTTCCCCTCTAGGTACTTGTTTTATTGTGAACCTATCGAAGTTTTTGATCAGAGACTTTGTCTTTTCCAGGTATTGGATCATATGATCATCCTTGGCCTCGTATTCTCCTAACACGTGGTTAGCGACTAGCCGAGCATCTACGTTTGCCTCTAGGTTGCGTACACCCATTTGAATTGCGATGCGTAGTCCGGCCAGTAGGGCTTCATATTCTGCCTCATTGTTTGTGGCTGTGAACTCGAAGCGTAGCGCATAGGTGAATTCCATACCTTCTGGATTTGTAAGAATGAGTCCTGCGCCTGATCCATCTGCGCATGAGGATCCATCGGTGAACAGTGTCCATGGTTCCTGTAGATCCGTTTTTGCTGCAGATGTTGGGCTGTCGCCCTCTGGCTTCTCCACGATAAAATCAGCTAAAACTTGCCCTTTGATAGCAGTGTGCGGCCTGTATGAGATGTTGTACTCACTGAGCATTACACTCCATTTTTGTAAGCGTCCCGATGCATCTGGTTTAGAGATAACTTGTTTAATTGGCTGATCAGTGATTACCGCAATTGGATGCGCTTGGAAGTATCTGCGCAGTCTTTTGGCGGCGAACACTAAAGCCAAGACCAGTTTTTCCATGGCGCTGTAGTTAACCTCTGTTTTCTTTAAGGCTTTGCTTACGAAGTATATGGGTGTCTGGACGGAGTCTCTATCTGTCAATAGTACTGCGCTAACTGCTCCGTGGGTTGCTGATAAGTACATGATTAGTTCTTCCCCTTGTCGCGGTGCGACTAGTTTGGGAAGAGATGCCAGATGATGTTTGAGTTGTTGGAAAGCTTCCTCCGCTTCATTGGTCCAACGAAAGTCTCCCTTTTTTGTACACTTCGTGAGTGTTTTAAAGAGAGGAAGGGACTTGTCCGCTGACTTAGATAAGAAGCGATTCAGCCCTGCCAGCTTTCCATTCAGTGATTGGACTTCTTTGAGTGTGCGCGGGGAGGGGAGATCAATAACAGCCTTTGTCTTCTCTGGGCATGGTTTGATTCCATCGGGTTCTATTAAGTATCCGAGGAACATGCCTTCAGTTGCGCCAAAGGTGCACTTTTTTGGATTCAGTTTCATGTTTATCTGCCCCAACGTTCGGAATGTTTCCTCGATGTCGCGCACTAACTCATCCTCTGTATGGCTTTTTATAACAAGGTCGTCCACGTAGACTTCCAAGTTGCGGCCTACTTGTTTTTCGAAAGCTGTGTCCACCAGCCGTTGGTATGTCGCGCCTGCGTTCTTTAAGCCAAAAGGCATTTTTGTGTAGCAGTATACCCCTTGACTGGTGTGGAAAGCTGTTTTTTCTTCATCCTCCACTGCCATTTGGATTTGGTGGTACCCTTTATATGCGTCTAGGAAGCACTTGAAGGGGTATCCACATAAGGATTCAACCTTCCAATCAATTTCTGGCAATGGATAGCAGTCTTGCGGGCATGCTTTATTGAGATCCGTGAAGTCCACGCACATCCTCCAGCTACCATCGCTCTTCTTTACCATGACTGGGTTAGAGAGCCAGTCGTGGTAGTACACCTCGCGCATGATGCCCGCATCTACTAACTTGTGTACTTCTTCCAAAATAGCTTTTGCACGATCTGGAGCCTGGCCGCGCTTCTTTTGTCGTATTGGAGGGTATCCTTGTCGGATTTGTAGTTTGTGCTCTGTGATAGAACGAGGCACTCCTGTCATATGCTTTGGTTCCCATGCAAAGATGTCTAGGTTCTTTTGCAAGAGTGCGTATACGGCTGCTTTACCTTTGTCAGATAAAGATCCTCCAATCGAAACTTGTTGTTCCGGATAGTCTGGATGAATAGCGACCTTTAAATTTGGCGATTTTTCCGTGCGCTGTTCTGGAATAGTATCTGCTTCAGTTGTCACTGCGATACATTCTCTTGGTGGTACCGTTGTGTTATAGAGAGTAACCACTCCTCCTTCAACTGGGAATTTAAGCATTCCGTGTGCTGTGGATGGTACTGCGCGCATGGATGATATTCCTGGTCTTCCAATTATGCCATTGTATGGTGAGGGAGACTTGATTACCATAAAATTTATCCATGCCGCAGTTGAGTGTTGCTCATCTCCTACGACCACCAATAAGCGTAACTGCCCCATGGGCCAGATCTTTTCTCCTGTAAATCCTGTTAGTGACATTGTAGCTGGTATCAACTGACTTTGGATTTCAGGTCGCAGCCTTTTGAAGCAGTGATCATACATGATGTCTGCGGATGCCCCTCCATCAATATACATGCGGTGGATGTCGTGTCCTCCTGCATGTATTTCAATGGTCAGAGGTTCCACGACTGCGTTGTCCGCAGCGATTGTAGGGAAGGATATCTCTTTTTCTGGAGAGAATTTTTGGCTGACTTTTTGCTTTATTTTGCGCTGCCATGATTGTATCATGTATATAGTATCAGCCTTTTCTTTTGGGGGTTCTTTCTTGCCTCCATTTCTCTGTCTCTCTTTTCCTTCCTTGATGTTTTTTACGAGGTGGTCCATCCTTCCTTCTCTCACTAATTTTTCGATTAGTTGTTTCAGTTGGACGCACTCGTTAGTTGTATGGCCCTTTTGGCCGTGGTACTCGCAGTATCCACTACCTTGGCGTTTTTCTTCTGCCGTTTTAATTGGTGGTGGTCTTGGGAAGTTCGCACCTTCTGTTGCAAATATCTCCCTTGGAGTTTTAGTGAGAGGAGTATATTTGTCGTTGTCTCTTCCACTGCGGTAGTTCCTGCCGCGGTTATTGTTTTGATCATTGGATTGTCTCCGCGGCTGTTCTTGTTGCCTATAGTTTGAATATCCTTTTTTGCTATCCGCAGCAGCTGCTTCTCCTTGTATAAAGGATCTGGTGCGTTTTGTGAGTTCATCGAAAGACTGTGGAACTCTATCATTGAGCTTTCGGATGAGTTCTGGATTATTAATTCCATTCATGAACCCTGAAATTTTTAGTATTTCGGGACATGCTTTGACTTGTATGCACTCATCCTTGAAGCGCTCCATGAAGGCGCTGGTTGATTCTCCTTGGCGTTGCTTCACCCTTGCCAATTCTACAGGATTTTTAGCGCACTTCTTTCGCTGGGTGAAGTTGTGGCGGAATGCTTTTCGTAATTCCTCAAAGCCGCCTATACTCCTACGTGGGAGTTTGCTAAACCATGTGCGCGCATTCCCTACCAATGTGGAATTAAACATGTGACACCACACAGGCTGTGGCCAATTTTCGATAGTTGCGGCTGACTCGAAAATTTTTAGGTGGTCATCTGGGTCACCTGTTCCATCGTATGTCTTCACATTAGTGGGCATGCGCCTGCGCCTGTCGTCTGAGTAATCACTTATGCGACGTGTGAACGCATCAATTTTGTGGCGTCGCCATGGGAGAGACATATCCTCGTTCTCTTCCTCGCGACGTTTTCCTTTTGATTTCCAGTGCCCTGTTTCTTTATCCTCGTTGTCCGAGGAATCGCTGGAGGAAGAATAATCTCTCCTTCGGCGTTTGCGCCTGCTCCTTTCAGAAGAGGAGCCTGAGGGATCTCTGCTTGGGGATCTCCTCCTCCCCAATCTATCTTGTATTCGCCTACTTTCAGGTTTGGAAGATCCTTGGCTTGGCGAATGCTGAGGCCCTAATCGATCGTGTATTCCCCGACTGCCAAGTCTGGAATGGACATTGGTGCGCCTACCGCTGTCTCCAGAGTTTTGTGAGTCAGGTACCGCACCTAACCTATCATGGACAGAGGTACGTTCTGTACGTCTTCCTCGCGGGTGGCGCGGTGGTGATGGTTCGCGTTCTGGACCAAGATTAAGTCGGGTTTGCGGATCCGCACCTGCTCTTCTTGCCGCTTCTTCTTGCATGAGGGCATTTAATGTTTCATAATTTTGGGATACAAAGTTTCCCAAAGTCAGATCCGGTGCGTCCTCAGTTGTTGCAAGAATTTCTTCCTCAGTGTTAGGCGCCCTGTTCCGTTCAGGAGCGCCTGGCGGCACAGTGTTGTTCACTGCGGGTGTAGCCTGATGAGGAGTGGTGAAGAGGGTGCGTTGGAGTTCTTCAACGCTGGGGACCTCTAAAGTAATCCTGGGTAGTTCTACCGCTGGGGGAGGTTGGGTTGTCCCTGCCTCATGGTGACCAGGTGTGCTGGTTGTCCCAGCGACTTGTCTAGAGGTTGGATCTTGTTGATTCTTCCTCAGATGGTCACGTTTTTCTGGCTGCGGAGTCCGCTGGCTCGAATTCTTATGTTTCGTCATTCTAGTTCGTTGTAGGGTCCCACGGATGGCGCCACTTGTTGATACAAAAGTTGGGCGTACCTGATTGTTGGGCTTTGCTCTTATATCAATTCGTTCCTTAGCACTTTGTTACCTGCGTACTAAGAAAATAAACAACACCGTTAGGCTTATCGAGGGATTGTCTCCCCCGATTAGACTCCGGCGTGAGAGTAAGTAATCGAATTTAGGTTTTGGTTTAAGAGTTTAGGGATTCCGTGAATCGTACCTTCAATGAGAATCGTATGATTCTATATATAGGGGCTAAGAAACCGTGTTTCTTGCTCCTTACTCTACGCACGCATGGTGCTTATCCGAGGTAAGGATATCTATTCCTTGAATAGATGATCCTTATCGGATATCCGGTGAGTTAGATTGGGCCTTTGGGCTTCATAAGCCCAAGCGTTGATACTGCGGCCCATACCATTTGTCATGGTAGCCCATTCGTGATGGGCTTAAGTATAAGTAATGTCTATCATTTGGGCTTGCGGCCCAAATATAGGCTATACGTCATCAAAACTTATATATTTTTGTGTCGATATCATACTTTTGCTTATGTGGCCTGATTGGCAACCGGCTAAACAGGTTAAAATTAAATACCATGGACCGGTCAATTGGGTCAAGTTTTGAGATTCCAACTACCACTTTACAATCCTTCATTGGTCTGTCTATTATCATCCTCATTCCCATCTACGATGTGGTGGTTGTTGCGGCACTCATTGAAACGAAAAGACTTAAAACTGCTTATGAGTATGGATTAATAGATGATCCCAATGCAATAGTTCCCATAAAGATATGGTGGTTATTACCTCAATATCTATTGGCTGGAGCTTCTGAGGTTTTTACAGTTGTGGGTATGCAAGAATTCTTTTATGACCAACTGACCAAGTGCCGGTTGAACTCAGAAGCATCGGTTTAGCTCTTTAAAATTAAATAACATGAATAGAGGCCATATAGATTATTTTTACTATCTTCTTGCTGGAATTAGTGCAGGGGCTTTTGTGATTTACATCTATTCAGCGAAATCTTATGTATATAATCTTATGTCAGTTACAAAATAGTTGTGGAATTAGAGACGGCCACCCGAAGAAGATGGTCGGAAAAATTGGGGAAGATGACCGGGAATGATATGGCATCTATGTGGCCGGAAGAAGTGGAGAAGATGGCCGGATAATGGAACACACCGGAAAAAGATTACCAAAAAGTGGCCGGAAGAGGTGGAGAAGATGACCGGAATATGATTACCTAATTTTGTAGGTTAAATGATGATATCAACACAAAAATATGAAAGTTTGTAGGGTATTTTTGTAATATTTTGGGTTGATATCTGATAATAGCACAAGTGGGAAAGTATGTAGCTATTACATGCCATTAACCCTCAGTTATATGTTGAAATTATGCAAAGAAGTCGAGGTAAGATCGACCTTATCGTATGAAGCTATACTTTTGTAAGACGCATGTGTGTCGACCTATTTTTAGTTTTCACATTGTCGATGTATTTCTTTTCGTTTACAAAAAAATGAACGACTATGTTTTCTAAGGCTATGGAGCTAGGAACAGAGCTGAAAATTTGTATTACAGAGGCTTAATTTTTTTCCCCGGTAGTAGCATACAATTACTTGATTAGTTGAGACAATGAACAAAATGAGCAAATGTTAGCGTAAACGGTAGTGAAGATGGGGAATTGAATTAGATAAAAGCGTCGTTGTTTATTAGATATGAGTCATTGGCAGGGGCTGAGTGAAAACTATAAGAAACAAAGTCTATTATCCAAACTACAAGGTGGGCTGACTAGTTGGGGTGGCGGAGCACCCTCCAACTCCCCCTACTGGCTCCGTTCATGTATGGAACGACTTTAGTCGTGCCTCCTTTGAAAAATGACATTTTTAAACACCACAATACAACCTTGCAAGACATGTGAAGCCAAACCAATCAATATGTCTTTAAAGAAACTAAGGGCCCGTTTGGTTTATAAGTGGGTTGGATTCGGATTTGGATTTTGTATAAGATTTGAATTTGAGGTAGGTTTATGAGAGATAAATTGTATTTATTTAAGTATAATTTATAATAAAAACTGTTTGATTTAATTTATTGATATTGAAATATAATTAAAATTTATTACTTTATAAATATAAAAATAAAAATATGTGGTTAGAACATGCGATAGTACACATTTGTGTACTTTTTTTTAATACCTACCATATAGGAGTGGATTAACTTTTTGCAATCACTCAATTACTTCATTGCTCAATCGGTGAACCAATCGTTTTATGTCGCATCAATCTAAAACCATTCTAAATGTCCAAACCAAACGGGCCCTAAAATATTTTAGATGATTCACAAGTAATTGATGTTTGCGTTATTACAATGGCCACACACTCCTGCCAACCGATCCAAAACTGATGTAAACAAAATAATCGACAAGTTAATTCCAATATTGATTTAGCGATATCTAAACTTAGAAGCATCGTATAAAGATGACACGGGAGTGAGTGACCACTTTCGGCCTCAGTATACATCACCTTGATAAAAGGTTAAAAACACAAATACTATACTCAATTGGTAATGAGTTGGGCATCTTTGTACTTAACAAAAACAAAGGGTTTAAGTTTTAGCATCTCATAACCAAAACCGCTAGAAGAGTCATGTATGCCAACTACATTATGAAAAAGCCGTCGAATATGAGCCGGTTCGGGTAGGGTGTTCACAAATCGGGTAATATCTACAGAACCAGAAACCGAAACTAAACGAAACCTAATAAAAGTAACCAAAATTGCTAAAACTGAACCGAACCGAATTAAATATTTAGTTTTCATTTTAGATATGGTTTTGAAAACATGAAAACTGAACCGAAACCGAATTCACATAAATATATCATTTTTATATATTTATATTAAGAAAAACATTAAAACTCTTTCCTACTATAATTAAATGGATTCGAGTTATTCGGATCAACCCAAAAAACAAAACCGAATTTAAATTCAGTTTTCAGTTTGGGTTATCAATTTGAATTTTGTCGGTTTGATTTTGGTTTTACTCACAATTTTTCTTAATCAAACCGAATAAACCAAAACAATCCGATAACTGAACCGATCAACACCACTAGGTTTGGGACTTCGGGTTACCGTTTATAACCATCAATTGGGCCAAACTTGCTATCGTAATTAGTCTATAGTAATTAGTCTATAGGCAACACATACCCAATGGGCCCAACTTAAACCCAGTCCACCAGCCCATAATAACAATTTGAGTTAATTACTTAAATGGTCCTTGTGGTTTGTTGATTTTTACAGATCTTGTCCCTGTGCTTTTTTTAAGCGGGTTTGGTCCCTGTGCTTTTAGAAAGTTACGGATCTTGTCCCTATTTCGACCCAACTTCAAACGACCATTAAAAAGGACCTCAGTTGAATTAAAAGGACTAACGTGAGGGCTAAACTTGTAGTTTGGGTTTTCCTTCTCAAAATACAAACCACACGGACGATTTACGTAATTTACACTAAAAAAATAAAAAATAAAAAAAATAAATAAATAAACCTTTTTGATTTTTTTATATTTTATTAAAAAAAAACTTTTTAATTTTTATTATACGAAATTTTTTTAATTTTATTACATTAAAATTTTTTTTAAAAAGAAAAGAAAAAACTTTTTATATATTTTCGTATAATAAAAATTAAAAAGTTTTTTTTATATATATAATAAAGTCAAATAATTTTCGTATAATAAAAATTATGTTTTTATATAATAAAACTAAAAAAATTTCGTATAAAAAATTAAAAGTTTTTTTTTTTTTTTTTTTTTTTTTAATAAAAGAGTTAATTACTTAAATGGTCCTTGTGGTTTGTTGATTTTTACGGATCTTGTCCCTGTGCTTTTTTTTAAGCGGGTTTGGTCCCTCTGCTTTTAGAATGTTACGGATTCTGTCCCTATTTCGACCCAACTTCAAACGACCATTAAAAAGGACCTCAGTTGAATTAAATGGACTAACGTCAGGGCTAATTACCTGTAGTTTGGGTTTTCCCTCTCAAAATACAAACCACAAGGACGATTTATGTAATTTACACTTAAAAAAAAAACTTTTTAATTTTTTTAAACATTTTTTTTTAATTTTATTATTTAAAAAAAAATTTAAATTTTTATTATACGAAATTTTTTTGATTTATAATATATAATTAAAAAAAAAAAAAAAAAAAAAAAAAAAAAACTTTTTAATTTTTTTATACGAATTTTTTTTGATTATTTTATTAAAAAAATAAATAAAAAATAAAAACTTTTAATATTTTTATACCAAAATTTTTAATTTTATTATAAAAAAAATAATTTTTATTATACGAAAATTATTTGACTTTATTATATATATAAAAAAAAACTTTTTAATTTTTATTATACGAAAATATATAAAAAGTTTTTTTTTCTTTTTTTTTTAAATTTTATTGTAATAAAATTAAAAAAAATTCTTATAATAATTTTTTTTTTTATAATAAAATTTTAAAAAAATCGTATAAAAAAATTAAAAAGTTTTTTTTTTTTTTTTTTTTTTTTTTTTTTTTTTTTTTTTAAGTGTAAATTACATAAGTCGTCCGTTTAGCCCTTACGTTAGTCCTTTTAATTCAACTGAGGTCCTTTTTAACGGTCGTTTAAAGTTGGGTCGAAATAGGGACAGGATCCGTAACTTTCTAAAAGCACAGGGACCAAACCCACTTAAAAAAAAGCACAGGGACAAGATCCGTAAAAATCAACAAACCATTAGTACCATTTAAGTAATTAACTCTAACAATTTTCAATCACAACTAACAACATCTTCCCCCCAATTCACACACACAGATATTCGCATGGCTCTCAAGATCAAATGTTTATTCGAAGGAGTTATGTATATTGCTTGGTGGTGTATCTGGAACTTCAGGAATCAAGAGATCTTCGGGTCTTCTAAACCTCGAAAAGCGGTGATTTTGATGACATCGTTGAGAAGTCTTTTTTGTGGTGTTCTTCTAGATGTAATTCGGTTTTTAGTTGGACGAGTTGGTGTCAAAACCCTACTTTGATATCTCTGTAATTTCGGCCTAGCTTCTTGCTAGTTGCTGTTTTTTTCCTTAATATATCTTTGCCGTTCAAAAAAAAAAAAAAAAAAAAAAAAAAAAAAAAAAAAAAAAAAAACTAAATTAAACTGTGGTTTGTTAGGGTTTCACTCGCCGGTCACATTTTCCATCAATCCACCACCGCCGTAAGCTTATTACTCCGATTACAGTGACATCACCTTCTTTTCACACAGTTTATACTTAGGTATTGATATTTTTATTGCTCTTCAACCTAATTGTCACGACGTCGTTTTGGAGACTAATTGAGCTTGAATTTGTTTATTTATTGTTACGTTGATGTTTTGTGTAAATGAGTTAGGGTTTGTATTGATGCGAGATATTTATAATAGAAAGTAGGAGGTGGTTTTTTTAAAGCGTGATCTCGAGATGGCGGTTTCATAGGCTCATTTCTGATTATGTTGGTACCGTGTGCCGTATAATCAATGTTATGATTTCTTAAGGTCTTGTAACTTCCTAAATGTATTAGTAATACTTAACAGGCAAACACGTAACGTAACTAAATAAATATGCTTGAAACACAAAAAGTTCGGTAAGTGCTTCCTGCCACTAATAATAAAAGGGGGGGGGGGGGGTTGTTTACGTGTGAGGAGCTAAACAAGTAAACAAAACGACCACACCATCTTACTACATCCAGTTTAATTAGCGATCCTTCTTTTACCGTTGGAAAGTAATTTAGCGTTTGGTTTTCTGTGTCGTTAGAAAGTAGCCAGTGATCTACATAATGTGGAAACTTTATATGACTTGTTAAATTAAACTTAGTTTATTTGTTTAACGAGATATATATTCCCTGTGCATTGCAACGGGTGCAAAAACATTCATTTTGTAGCTATGAAATAAAATCTTAACAATAATATGTTTTTAAAAAAGTATGGCTAGCCTCACCAAGATCCTCAATGTCAAGTAGGGCTGAGAATCGCAGACCCAAAGCCGACCGAGACCCAGAAAATCGACCGGACCGACCTAAAACCGACCGAACCAAAGGACCATCAGTCTGGTCTCGGTCCCAACATTTTGCTTATTTCGGTCTCGGTCCGGTCCGGACCAGACCGGTCTTACGTAAAAACCAGTCATTATGCCTTCTTGGACCGGACCAACTAAAGGACCGATGTAACACCCCGAAATTTGATTAAGCAGTGGAAGTCTAATCGGGGTCATTACAGTTTAGTACACAGTCATACTCATAGAAAACAATTCAAAAGATTGTCAATATCATTCCATGAAAACTCAAATATTCAGAGTTACAAACATTTTTCCAAAATGTTAATTGTTTCACAAAAGAGGTGATGAGTTTGTAAAGAATGATATGATTATTGAAATCAAAAGGGAGGTCCTGTGCCCTTTGCCAGCTCCGTGCCACCATGCTTGCTAATTTCCTGAGATAAACATGCTTAAAAAGTCAACACAAAGGTTGAGTGAATTCATAATAGTTTAAATAGTAATAGTGTGAACACAAGTCAAGCATTTGAAATAAATAAGCCAAGATAGACAGGTCTTGACTAAATCGGGTGTAATATTGCTCCTAAGCCTCACGAAACGCAAGCCTTAACATTGATTTGACATATCATAAAGATAATAACAATCATCTACACCACAGCGGATGTAAATGACAAGGGGCCCTCGGTGACAGGAAATGTGCCAAATTTCCATAATACCTCGAATATAGCACACCTCCTGCCAAGTGATCACCTTGACAGAGGCGGGCTGCCATTCCAATAGATCTATCAACTATATTCGCGCTCACTCGCAAGTGATTAAGGTTCGTGATATGAGGGACTTGTAGCACAGGTGTCAACTTAGGCAATATCAGGTGATAACAGCATACAGAAAAAATACTTGTGTTCGATTTATAGCATGTATCTCCCCACGGGGTTTAAAAACAATTAAAAATGTGGGACCATGAACTCACCTGAAAGGTGCGTAATCACAACGGTGCTCAAAAGTGACGGTGTACTGCTACTACTAGCAATGAAATTCCTCCGACTTGCGACCTATAAATATATTGTAATCGGTGTTTTAGATTCGTGTCGTATGTGACATGTGATATGTCCCGTGTAAGGTGATATCCGTTTCGGGTGTCTTAAATGTATTTCAAATAACTTTACGTAGTTATTGTTAGTGTTGTTACGAATCGGTGTTCGAGAATTATTAACTCGTTGTGAAAATAATATCGTTTAAAAATATTTATGATTAAATATTTTTAATAAAGTTATACATATTTATATATATATATATTAGAGTTAAAGAAAAATGTATATATGTATTTATAAAACTTATATGAAATAATTTGTTATAAATATACCTTGTCATATTTTAACCTTTAACTTTACCAAAATTACACTTTTCACCCTTTGGTTAATAGTAATCATAATACGGTCCTTTTTGTACCTTTTTACATTTTGTTCCCCTAACTTTGGAAAATTACGGTTTATATCCTTCATTTAATACAATTCGGCAGTTTCCAAAAATAGTCCGAAAGTTTTCATATTTGTCACATTTAGTCCCTAACGTGGGACTTATTGCAAAAATAGTCCAAACTCTAGTTTTCGAAAAAGTTAACTTTTATGTTTATAAAAGTTTCCATTTTTATCCTTTATTATTTGTAAAAATCGGTTTTTGAAATCAGTTTCCATTCGAAAACTATTAAGTCGAAAATCTTATAGGGAAATTCGTTTGGGCTTGTTAGCCCGGTAAGGCCCAAAATGGGTGTGTTTTGTTTTAAAAGTTTGTTCGACTAGCATTTGGTTTTGGTCTAGTATTCGTGGTTTAAAAACGTATGAGCCTTGCATGTTTGGTGATCTTGGTTAAGTTTGAGTCGAATATTGGGAGGGTCGAATAAAACATAGAAGTCGCACGTGTAATTAACAAATAACGAGCCCTTTTCTCAAGGGTGTCGAGACGTGTGTGAACGTATATATGCATATAAAAGAGAATGTTTAGTGGTGAGTGTCGTGTGTGATATGCATGCTACGATTCAAAGTAGGAAAAGAAATGGGATAGTAAACTTACAACACCAAGAAGCGGTGGTGAAGAGGTCGTGTGTACAAGTAACGAGAATAACCAAATGTGACACCCTCCTTGTGAAGCGATCTAGTACCAAAGCCAAGTTACCCAACTTGTTTCAACCCACTCCTTGCTTGCGTGCTCCTTGCTTCTTCTCGTTAGCAGCCAAGAAAGAAAGAAAAGAGTTTTGGTGTTGTGAGATTTGGTGAACTCTTGCAAGTGTGAGAAAAGGCATTAAATGTGGTTTTTATAGGGAGTTCTTGGGTGGTTCGAGTGTTTCCTCATCAAGCTACAATAATCGAATGGTTGTTCTTTCTAGGGACAAAGTTGTCGAGTGTTTAGTGTCTTGTCAAATCGGTTTTGGGATGATGAGTGAGCAAGGAAGGTTGACTTGGACATGTTTAGTGTTTAGCTTAGGTTTTAGGGATTAAACAATTTGTATTAGGGCACATGTGGTAATCATGTTGGAGAACCATGGGACATTTGAACCATTGGACAATAGATCCTTTGAGGTGCAAAGCGATGGACCAAGAGTCGGACGGCTAGGGTGGTGGCTTCTTGTCGAGGCTAGCAATTCAAAGAAAATGGTGGTAAGTAGTGTTGTGTGATTATCAAACGTGGAAGATTGTTTGTATTGAGTTCGTTGGATGCTTGTATCACGAGAGTTTTGAGAACCAGCCATGCATCAAGAAAACATGCTCAACTTTCGGGCTTGTGAAAGGTTTGGCCCATTCGAATTAAATGGACAATTGGTTTTGGGCTTGTGATCATGATTCGGCCCAGCAGTAGGGTGGAAAGAAAAATGAAATGGCTTGGGCTTAAGGCGTGGTATTCGGCCCAAAATAGGGGGGGTGTCGGTGTTCCGTACTATTTGTGAAATAAATCTTGATGTCGGTGTCGGTTCGTGGAAACCATAATTATATAAACGGTGTCGTCGTTTATATTTATATACTCATATATATATAGTAACAAAAATTTGTCATAATTATATATACTTCATTATATATAATTAATATTAATATTCCGGTGTTAAAATCAAGTGTCGGATCGCAAGTGGGAGTTACCGGTGCTTAACCTCATTGGGTGACATCCAATAGTGACATTTGGGTGATATCGGGTGACAATGCATAATCGGGTATTAAACAAATGGTGTTCTTAACATTCGGGTGTCAAATGAACAGTGAACAAAACAATCGGGTGTTTAAACAGACAGTGTCTCATGTAAAAATTTCAAATTAGCCCGCAAAAATGGCTTAGTTAAGAATAATGTTGATAATTAGCATTAATAAATGACCTGGGATTTTACGGTGTATTACAGTACCCACCCGTTAGATTGGATTCGTCCCGGAATCCAAAGTTGAATCGGTGCTTGGGGTTGTCTCATCAAACAGTTGTGGGTATTTGGCACGCATTTGATCCTCGCGCTCCCATGTGTAATCGGGTCCTCTCTTAGAGTTCCATCTGACCTTAACAATGGGAATGCGACTATGCTTAAGTCGTTTGACCTCCCTATCCATAATCTCAACGGGTTCCTCAATAAAGTGCAACTTATCATCGATTCTGATCTCTTTTAGTGGAATCACAAGTGTTTCATCCGATAAACACTTTTTCAAATTTGACACGTGGAAGGTGTTGTGTACTCTACTGAGTTCCTCAGGTAATTCCAGTTTGTATGCCACGGGACCGATCCTTTCAATGATTTCGAAGGGTCCAACGTATCTCGGGTTTAGCTTTCCCCGTTTTCCAAACCTAATCATTCCTTTCCAAGGTGATACCTTAAGCATGACTTTGTCTCCAACTTGAAACTCTATTGGTTTCCTTCGCACATCGGCATAACTCTTTTGCCGATCTCTAGCGGCTTGTAATCGTTGCCTAATCTTTACTATTTTCTCAGTGGTTTCAAGAATCAACTCGGGACCTGAGAGTTGTACATCTCCAATCTCAGCCCAACAAACTGGTGATCTACGCTTTCTTCCATAAAGTGCTTCAAACGGTGCAGCCTTAATGCTAGCGTGATAATTGTTGTTATATGAAAATTCTGCTAACGGTAGGTGTTTATCCCAGCCTTTTCCAAAATCAATCACACATGCCCTGAGCATGTCTTCCAGGGTTTGTATAGTCCTTTCACTTTGACCATCAGTCTGTGGATGGTAAGCTGTACTTATATCTAACTTAGTTCCCAAGGCTTTCTGTAAAGATCGCCAAAAGTTAGATGTGAAACGGCTGTCTCGGTCGGAGATAATAGATATCGGCACTCCATGCCGGGAAACTATCTCCTTAAGGTACAAACGTGCAAGAACATCCATATCATCAGTCTCTTTGATCGGTAAGAAGTGTGCTGACTTCGTGAGACGATCGACAATAACCCATATTGTGTCCAACCCACTCGATGTCTTGGGTAATTTCGTAATGAAATCCATTGTAATCCTTTCCCATTTCCACATTGGTAGCACGGGTTGAACCAAAAGACCGGATGGTTTTTGATGTTCAGCCTTTACTCTTGAGCAGGTCAAACACTTACCGACATACTCTGCAATGTCAGCTTTCATGTTTGGCCACCAATACAACTTCTTTAGATCTTGATACATCTTGTCCGAACCAGGATGAATGGAATATTTAGACTTATGAGACTCGTGCATGATGAGATCTCGTATTCCTCCATACAATGGAATCCAACTTCTGTCCTTGAAACACAGCCTTCCATCTGGTTTCTTGACAAATCCATTCGTGCTTTCGGGCATACCGTAAATCTTCTCGTGCGGTCTATTCTCTTCCTTAAGAGCCTCAGTTTGAACTTCAAGAATTTGAGACGGCAGTGGTGATCTAATTGTCATACCCAATGACCTAACTCTGAGGGGTCTAAGTCGTTCCTTTCGACTCAAGGCATCTGCTACAACGTTTGCCTTCCCCGGGTGATAACGAATCTCACAATCATAGTCACTTAGCAACTCTAGCCATCGACGTTGCCTCATGTTCAGCTCCTTTTGATCCAAAATGTGCTGAAGACTCTTGTTGATGAGGCGAAAAATGATCCGTTTTTAGGGGGTCATTTAAGCCCGAATCCGAATTTATTTGATCAAATATTGCCCTAAATCGTTCCTTTTGTGATTTTAGGTGTTTGGAGAGTGAATTCTGGAAAAGAGGCTATTTTGGACGTTTTTGGAGCATAAAGTGAAGAAAACAACAAAGTACCAAATCCAAGCTGGAATTACAAGGTGACGGCGTCAAGAATTTACTCTTGACGGCGTCAGAAAGGATGAATATTTTACCGAAGGTTGTGAAGGCGTCAGATGAAGAGATGACGGCGTCAAAGTGACCAAGATTAATTTACCGAGGGTGGTGACGGCGTCACATAGGCCGTCACGATTGGATCTAGGGCGTCCGAGGAAGTATATGGCGGCGAGTTGACGGCGTCAGATTTTACTCTTGACGCCGTCAGGACGATTTTCCTATATATAGTTTTCTAGTTTTTTCATTAAAAGGAGAGAAGTTTTGGTGAAACCCTAAAGACGATTTTGGTGCCTCTTTTACAGGTTTTTCAAGGGTTCCAAACCCTTGAGACCTTGCATTGTAATTGAGATAAGTATACTCTTAATTCAATCAATATGTCTATGTGTTGGTTGTCTATCTTTTGTTCTTATCTTAATTCTACTATGCTAGGCTAAATTTCCTTTGTGTTTGCTTAGATCTAATGAAACCTAGATGTTGATTATGTGTTGATTACTTGTCTATTCTTGTTTTGAATGAATGATATTATATGTTAGGCTTAAGAAAACTGGCAGATCTCCAAATGGTAACATGCTTGAACGTCTTAAGAAACATGAACCGAGGTGTACTAGGTCTTTATTGGTTGTATTTAATGCATGAGCCACTGTTTACAATCCCTATAGTTGTGCTGGGTCATGGTGTAGGAGGAGATAAGAGCTCATAGAGTTGGGGAGTTATGTATGCCACTCCACGAATGGTATTAAGGAATACAACCCGTCATTCATACAAGTGTAACAAGTAATTAACATGTAAAAGATATCTAGGGAGTAATGAAGTCTAAGTAAACACAATTTCTCCAACCACTGCTCACAACCTTAGTTTAATATTAGTTTAATTTCATTTTCATTAGTTAATTAGTTATAAAGTAGTTTTTGGGTTAGTTGATTAGCAACTAATTCCGCCCACTCCTTCAAAACCCGAGATTTTACTTGCTTTCATAAAATATAAAAACACAAAAATAATCATCTTCCATCTCTAGAACTTTTAATTAGGTTTTCTAATCCTAGCGACACTATTCCTAAGCTGAACGATCAATCCCCCGGCACTTGTCACTATACTATACTACAACGATCAGGTACACTGCCTGGTGGGGGTTGTAAGCCTCGCGAGATCCCTCGAGAGGTAAAGCAAGGTGCGATTCCCACGCATCACTTGTGATCGGTGAAAACCGTACACTTGGTTCCATATAGGTAGTGTCTCCAGATCTTCAAAGCGAATACTACCGCTCCTAATTCTAGATCATGAGTAGTGTAGTTCTCCTCGTGGGGTTTAAGTTGTCTAGAAGCATAAGCGATTACTTTAAGTCTTTGCATCAATACGGCACCCAAACCTTGGATTGATGCGTCACAATATACCACGAAGTCCTCACTTCCTTCGGGTAGTGCTAGTATAGGTGCTTCACAAAGCTTCTGCTTCAAAAACTGAAATGCCGATTCTTGCTCATCTCCCCATTCAAACTTCTTCTTCTTCTGTGTTAACTCAGTCAAAGGTTTAGCAATCCTTGAAAAACCTTCTATAAATCTCTGATAGTAACCGGCAAGACCTAAAAATTGGCGTATCTCGGTAGGACTCGTTGGTGACGCCCAATTTTTAACAGCTTCGATCTTGGCGGGATCAACATGAATACCCTTACTGTCGATAACATGCTCGAGAAATTGTACTTTCTCAATCCAAAAATCACACTTGGAAAATTTGGCGTGTAATTTCTCTTCTCTGAGCAGTGTTAGTATAGCCTTCAAGTGTTCTGCGTGTTCTTCCTTATTACGTGAATAAATAAGGATATCATCGATGAATACAATCACAAACTTATCCAAATAGGGTTTGCACACTCGGTTCATTAAGTCCATAAATACAGCGGGTGCATTTGTTAGACCGAATGACATTACTTGGAATTCGTAGTGACCGTATCTTGTCCTGAAAGCTGTCTTAGGGATGTCTTCTTCCCTAACTCTCAGTTGGTGATAACCCGATCTCAAATCAATCTTCGAGTAGACACTCGATCCTTGCAGTTGATCAAACAAATTGTCAATCCTTGGCAACGGATATCGATTCTTAACCGTCAGCTTGTTCAACTCACGATAATCGATACACATCCTGAAGGTTCCATCCTTCTTCTTTACAAACAACACCGGGGCTCCCCACGGTGATGAACTAGGGCGAATAAATCCTTTATCCGACAATTCCTCCAATTGTCCAGATAACTCCTTCATTTCCGACGGTGCTAGTCTATAGGGTGCTCGTGCTACGGGTGCGGCTCCTAGTATCAAGTCAATTTGAAATTCCACTTGACGAGTTGGCGGAAGGCCAGGTAAGTCCTCAAGGAAAACTTCTGGAAAGTTCCTGACTACTGGCACATCCTCGAGTCGCTTCTCTTCCGACTTCTTCTCGGTGATTTGAGCCAAAAAGACTTGACATCCTCGTTCGATGTACTTCACAACCTTGACACAAGAAATGACGCTCAAACGTGTCTTACTTCGCTCTCCGCGAACCACCAGGGTTTCGTTATTTAGTGGAATGTGAACGACCTTTTCGTCACAAATGATCTTAGCGTGGTTCTCGGATAACCAATCCATTCCTATAACGATGTCGAAACTACCAAGTCTAATAGGCATGAGGTCAATGTCAAATGGGGTGTCTAATAGTCGTAGGGTGCAACCTCGGAGTATAGTGTTAGTGCTCACTAGCTTTCCATCAACTAGTTCAATCTCATACGTGGTGTCTAGTTGGGTGGGTGTAATATTAAGCAGGGGTGCAAGTGAAACAGATACGAAACTTTGATCGGCTCCGGAATCAAATAAAACTTTAACGAGGCGGTTGTTTAGAAAGAACGTACCAGTGACTACGTTCGGATCTTGCTGGACATTTCCATCACCCAGCACGTATGCTCTTCCACGTGCATTGTTATCCTTGTTAGGGCACTGTCGTCTGTAGTGTCCTTTCTCTCCACAAGCATGGCATACTACAGCCACGGGTAGCAAGTTAGCTCCTGTCACCTTGCAATCTTGTGTCTTATGTCCAACCCTTGAACACTTCCCGCACTTAGCATAGCAGGGTCCATTGTGATGCATCTTACACTTGTCACAAAATGGAAGAGGTCCAGCATACCTAGCATCCTTAACTGGTGCAGCGACATAAGCTCTGACAGCTTCCTGTCGTCGGTTCTGTTGGTTGTGGTGGGTGTTTCTGTCATGGTGATAGTTACTGTTGGGGTTTCGGTTGTTGTCGCCGTTGTTGTTGTTGCTGTTGTGATTGTTGTTGTTGTTGTTGTTTGTCCTTCGATCATCAAACTTCCTTTTGTGATCGTTGTTCCCTTGAGCAGAGTTACGCTTAATCTCCCGGTCTAGCAGTCTTTGGGCAATGGACATTGCTTCATCCAAAGATTGAGGCTTAGACGAGGTGACGTTTCCCTCAATACTCCTGGGTAATCCTTCAATGTATCTTTCCAACAACTTTTCCAAATCGGGAACCTTAGAAGGGCAAAGTGTAGCAAGTTCCTGAAATCTCCTGTCGTAAGCCCTGAGATCATTCCCTTTCACAACCAACGTGTGAAACTCATCTTCTAACTTCTTGATCTCACCTCTAGGGCAGAACTTTTTCAACATCTTCTCCTTAAAATCAGCCCAGGTTGTCTGATAGGCCTCCTCCACACCTATCTTCTGAGCAGTTGCATTCCACCAAGATAACGCGTCTTCCAACAATGTTCCAGTAGCAAACGAGACTCGGTTTTCCGCGGCACAACCGCTCCTCACAAACACAGTCTCAGTTCGCTCAAACCATCGAGCAAGCTCTGTTACTCCTTCAGTCCCTTTGAAGTGAGATGGTTTACAAGCAATGAAATCCTTATAGGTGCACTTCTGAGTCGCAGCGGACTCGCTCTCAGCAGTGGCTCGGTTATTGCTACTAGTTCGTGCCATTGCAGCAACCTGCTCTTCTAAAGCTGCAGCAACACTGTCGGCAACCAACTTTCGGATAGCGGCCTGGGTCATAGCGGGTGACGAGGTAGCAGTAGCGGTTTTCCTTGGGGCCATAACTCTATAAAATCGTAAGTGCATAAGTACAAATCCCAAACATCAATAACAAGAGAAATAGTGTATCCAACTTATAATAGTCGAGATCATCACAAAGTACATATCACAACCACACCATAAATACATACATAACCATATCATTCATAAATAAACATCACGACATGTAACAACACACATGGAAATTATAATGAATCTCAATATGGGAGCATCATAAAAAGAAAGATCAGACAACTAGAACATCATAAATCAATATCAATACGTTACAATCGTAACCAACATAAAGTTTTAATAATTTTTGGAATTCATTGTTACAAAACAATAAGTTACAACAATTATTAATGCCACAGGCGGCAAGTTAAGATGTCTCTGTAAGTAATGACAAGTCATAGATCTATGAAGGTCCAGGTGCGCCTCCTGATCTCCACTCTAGCTCTCTGATAATCCGGATCATCCCCAACATCTCCATATCTCTGGATCTCTCATGGGCCTGAATCTCCTCAATAGTAGCTGAAAGTGCATGGATGGTAGAACTGGATGCAGCTAACTCCTGTGCCTGATGCTCCATCATCTCCTGTGTAATGGCTGCAATCGCTCTCAAATCATCAATCTCGTGCCTCTGAACATCTAATCGGTGACCAAACTCGGTGATGGTAGCCTGTGCCTCCTCGATCTCTGTCCCCATCGTCTCAAATACCATCTCTAAAGCTGTCCTATGAACCACGAGGTTCGTGACCTCCTCCTGCATGCACTCTATCCTCTCCAAGGATATATCCTCGATAACACTCAACAGCTCATCAAGACGGCTCTCATGTCTAACCAATCTAGCAGCCAAAAGAGGGATAGTGTGGTGTATCGGCTCCCCAGTGACCGGTAACACCGTTGAAGAGCCATCTCCAAGCTCAGCAGCCCTAGGTGATCCCTCAGCTAATCTCCATCTATGTATGTAGTCTAACAAAAACGACCATCGACGAGCATCAACCAATCTATGAATGCCAGGTGAGGTGGGTGTCTCGGTGGGAGCAGGTGATGGTACAGGTGATGTAGCAGGTGATGGGATCGGTACAGTGGTAGTCTGAGAGTAGAAAACTGTAGGTGGTGGCATGGGTGGTAAAACCTCAGAGGTAGGAGGTGCGGTGTAAGTAGGCAACATGTAAGGATGTGGCTCAGGTGGGGGTGATACAGGTGATGGTGGAGGTGCTGGTGATGTCACGGGTGTCAAATCTGGCATAGAAACAGGTGGTAATACAGACATAGGTGATGATACAGGTGTAGGTACAGGTGTAGATACAGGTGGTGTAATAGTAGAAGCAGGCAAAAAGCAGACTCGTTTCCGAGCCGTGCATTTGCGGGTAAAGTCTCCCTCATGATATCGAAACAACTCGCCGAAAGGCTCAGGCTCATAGGGCTCAAGGATCCTCACTCGCTTGCGCCGACGAATCGGTGCAAGCGGGGATGATGGTGGAATAGAAGCAGCAGTGTCAGAAGTATCGGAGTCAGAAGACTCGTCATCAGCATCTGAACCGGAGTGGTGACTAGCAGGTGGTGTAGGACGATCATCAGCCGCAAGAAACTGCTGAGATGTCAGATACTGATCATAAAGGTACTGTCCCTGTGTCATGGGTCCACAAACAGGACGAAAGAGAGGCTGAATAGCAAAGGAATCAACGGGTGTAGAAGCAACCTCACCCTCCTCAAAGGGCTCAATGTCAGCAGAGGGGTCTCCAGATGGAACAGGAGATGGTATAGCAGGTGATACAGGTTGGGTGTCATGGTCAGAATCATGGGTGTCTCGGGTGTCATAATCAGATAAGTCAATAGTAGGGTGAGTGGATGATGCTGGTACGACGTCGTCACTGTCGGACAAAATAATAACCGGGGGCGACATGGTACTGTAATATCCCAAAAATAGCAGTGATATAAGTCATTTAGTCTACATAATGCTATATGCACAGTGATCATAGTGTCATAGTGAGCTAAATGCAATGGGTGCTAAAAATCAAACCTTAAAACATAGCGTTGGCAAGCGCTGACACGGAGGGCACTTCGGTGATAAATAGTTTGTTTAAAAATCCGGTGAGGTTATAGTCCAATGTTCTGAAAAATCATTTGGTTCTCTATAACCATGGCTCTGATGCCAATCTGTAACACCCCGAAATTTGATTAAGCAGCGGAAGTCTAATCGGGGTCATTACAGTTTAGTACACAGTCATACTCATAGAAAACAATTCAAAAGATTGTCAATATCATTCCATGAAAACTCAAATATTCAGAGTTACAAACATTTTTCCAAAATGTTAATTGTTTCACAAAAGAGGTGATGAGTTTGTAAAGAATGATATGATTATTGAAATCAAAAGGGAGGTCCTGTGCCCTTTGCCAGCTCCGTGCCACCATGCTTGCTAATTTCCTGAGATAAACATGCTTAAAAAGTCAACACAAAGGTTGAGTGAATTCATAGTAGTTTAAATAGTAATAGTGTGAACACAAGTCAAGCATTTGAAATAAACAAGCCAAGATAGACAGGTCTTGACTAAATCGGGTGTAATATTGCTCCTAAGCCTCACGAAACGCAAGCCTTAACATTGATTTGACATATCATAAAGATAATAACAATCATCTACACCACAGCGGATGTAAATGACAAGGGGCCCTCGGTGACAGGAAATGTGCCAAATTTCCATAATACCTCGAATATAGCACACCTCCTGCCAAGTGATCACCTTGACAGAGGCGGGCTGCCATTCCAATAGATCTATCAACTATATTCGCGCTCACTCGCAAGTGATTAAGGTTCGTGATATGAGGGACTTGTAGCACAGGTGTCAACTTAGGCAATATCAGGTGATAACAGCATACAGAAAAAATACTTGTGTTCGATTTATAGCATGTATCTCCCCACGGGGTTTAAAAACAATTAAAAATGTGGGACCATGAACTCACCTGAAAGGTGCGTAATCACAACGGTGCTCAAAAGTGACGGTGTACTGCTACTACTAGCAATGAAATTCCTCCGACTTGCGACCTATAAATATATTGTAATCGGTGTTTTAGATTCGTGTCGTATGTGACATGTGATATGTCCCGTGTAAGGTGATATCCGTTTCGGGTGTCTTAAATGTATTTCAAATAACTTTACGTAGTTATTGTTAGTGTTGTTACGAATCGGTGTTCGAGAATTATTAACTCGTTGTGAAAATAATATCGTTTAAAAATATTTATGATTAAATATTTTTAATAAAGTTATACATATTTATATATATATATATATATATATATATATATATATATATATATATATATATATATATATATATATATATATATATATATATATATATATATATAATATTAGAGTTAAAGAAAAATGTATATATGTATTTATAAAACTTATATGAAATAATTTGTTATAAATATACCTTGTCATATTTTAACCTTTAACTTTACCAAAATTACACTTTTCACCCTTTGGTTAATAGTAATCACAATACGGTCCTTTTTGTACCTTTTTACATTTTGTTCCCCTAACTTTGGAAAATTACGGTTTATATCCTTCATTTAATACAATTCGGCAGTTTCCAAAAATAGTCCGAAAGTTTTCATATTTGTCACATTTAGTCCCTAACGTGGGACTTATTGCAAAAATAGTCCAAACTCTAGTTTTCGAAAAAGTTAACTTTTATGTTTATAAAAGTTTCCATTTTTATCCTTTATTATTTGTAAAAATCGGTTTTTGAAATCAGTTTCCATTCGAAAACTATTAAGTCGAAAATCTTATAGGGAAATTCGTTTGGGCTTGTTAGCCCGGTAAGGCCCAAAATGGGTGTGTTTTGTTTTAAAAGTTTGTTCGACTAGCATTTGGTTTTGGTCTAGTATTCGTGGTTTAAAAACGTATGAGCCTTGCATGTTTGGTGATCTTGGTTAAGTTTGAGTCGAATATTGTGAGGGTCGAATAAAACATAGAAGTCGCACGTGTAATTAACAAATAACGAGCCCTTTTCTCAAGGGTGTCGAGACGTGTGTGAACGTATATATGCATATAAAAGAGAATGTTTAGTGGTGAGTGTCGTGTGTGATATGCATGCTACGATTCAAAGTAGGAAAAGAAATGGAATAGTAAACTTACAACACCAAGAAGCGGTGGTGAAGAGGTCGTGTGTACAAGTAACGAGAATAACCAAATGTGACACCCTCCTTGTGAAGCGATCTAGTACCAAAGCCAAGTTACCCAACTTGTTTCAACCCACTCCTTGCTTGCGTGCTCCTTGCTTCTTCTCGTTAGCAGCCAAGAAAGAAAGAAAAGAGTTTTGGTGTTGTGAGATTTGGTGAACTCTTGCAAGTGTGAGAAAAGGCATTAAATGTGGTTTTTATAGGGAGTTCTTGGGTGGTTCGAGTGTTTCCTCATCAAGCTACAATAATCGAATGGTTGTTCTTTCTAGGGACAAAGTTGTCGAGTGTTTAGTGTCTTGTCAAATCGGTTTTGGGATGATGAGGGAGCAAGGAAGGTTGACTTGGACATGTTTAGTGTTTAGCTTAGGTTTTAGGGATTAAACAATTTGTATTAGGGCACATGTGGTAATCATGTTGGGGAACCATGGGACATTCGAACCATTGGACAATAGATCCTTTGAGGTGCAAAGCGATGGACCAAGAGTCGGACGGCTAGGGTGGTGGCTTCTTGTCGAGGCTAGCAATTCAAAGAAAATGGTGGTAAGTAGTGTTGTGTGATTATCAAACGTGGAAGATTGTTTGTATTGAGTTCGTTGGATGCTTGTATCACGAGAGTTTTGAGAACCAGCCATGCATCAAGAAAACATGCTCAACTTTCGAGCTTGTGAAAGGTTTGGCCCATTCGAATTAAATGGACAATTGGTTTTGGGCTTGTGATCATGATTCGGCCCAGCAGTAGGGTCGAAAGAAAAATGAAATGGCTTGGGCTTAAGGCGTGGTATTCGGCCCAAAATAGGGGGGTGTCGGTGTTCCGTACTATTTGTGAAATAAATCTTGATGTCGGTGTCGGTTCGTGGAAACCATAATTATATAAACGGTGTTGTCGTTTATATTTATATACTCATATATATATAGTAACAAAAATTTGTCATAATTATATATACTTCATTATATATAATTAATATTAATATTCCGGTGTTAAAATCAAGTGTCGGATCGCAAGTGGGAGTTACCGGTGCTTAACCTCATTGGGTGACATCCAAGAGTGACATTTGGGTGATATCGGGTGACAATGCATAATCGGGTGTTAAACAAACGGTGTTCTTAACATTCGGGTGTCAAATGAACGGTGAACAAAACAATCGGGTGTTTAAACAGACAGTGTCTCATGTAAAAATTTCAAATTAGCCCGCAAAAATGGCTTAGTTAAGAATAATGTTGATAATTAGCATTAATAAATGACCTGGGATTTTACGGTGTATTACAACCGAACCGAACACATTCGGTCCGGTCCTTGGTTTAGGGTTTTGGTCGAATTCGGTCTCGGTCTGGTCCGGTTTTGGTCGGTCCGGTCCAGTTTTTGACCGATGCTCACCCTTACTGTCAAATGAAGGAGTTAGCGCTGGTGGATGTTTTTATGTTTGTGTTTTATTGTTGAAAAAAAAATTATAGTTTTTTTATTGTTTGTTTGTTAGTCGATTGTTCATACGGCTTTGTTACCAGTCGACTAAAGTTGACCGTTGATACCAGTCGGATTTGTTAACAATGTGAAGCGAAACCAATCAATATATCTTCACAGAAAAGAAATTTCTGAGATGATTCACAAGTAGTGATGTTTGTGTTTTTACAATGACCACGCACGCCTGCCAAGTAATCCAAAATTGATGTAAACAAAATAACCTATAAGTTAATTCCAATAATCTGTAAATTTAATGGCCTCCGTGGATATTAAGAAACGGATAAAATTTTCCATCTTCATATAACTCGAGAATTTGTTATGCAGACAGATTTTCTGATTATTTTCATATTCAAAATATTGATTTAGCAATATATAAACTGAGAAGCATCGTGTAAAACTGTAAATAAGACACCAGAGTGAGTGACCACTTTCAACCTCAGTATACATCACCCTTGATAAAAGGTTAAAAACACATATACAGATATACTACTAATCAATTGGTAATGAGTTAGGCATCTTTGTACTTAACAAAAACAAAGGGTTTAATTTTTGGCATCTCATAGCCAAAACCGTTAAATGAGTCATGTATGCCAACTACATTATGAAAAAGCTGCCAAATATGAGCCAGTTCGGGTAGGGGTGTCCACAAATCGGGTAATATCCACAAGAACCAGAAACCGAACGAAACCTAATAAAAGTGAACGGAAATTGTCAAAACTGAATCGAACAGAATTAAATATTCAGTTTTCGGTTGGTTTTGAAAAAATGAAAACTGAACCGAAACCAAATTCACATAAACATATACATTTTTCTATATATTTATATTAAAAAAACCATTAAAACTCTTTCCTAGTATAATTAAATGGATTCGAGTTATTCGGATCAACCCAAAAAACAAAACCGAATTTAAATTCGGTTTACAGTTCAGTTTAATCCAATAGGAGTCAAAGAAAAAGTACTATAGCTGATTGCTCGTTGCAAAACAAACTAAAGTAAACTTTATGATAGAAATACTAATATGAACCTATTTTTTGGATTATAAAAGAACATAAAAAAAGGAACTATTGATAAGCTGGTAGGATTTGAACTTGTGACTTGCGCTCAATCAAGATATGGACTTACCAGCTTAACAAAAAGTAAACTTATTAAAGTCTGTACACTATACAATATATATGCAAAACAAAGTTTCAAAAACTAAAACTTATGTAGCACCATTCCTAATTTTGTGTACAAAGGAAGTTAGGAACGTCAAGGTTATGACCATCAATTGGGCCAAACTTGTAAATGCTAATTAGCCAATAGGCAACAACACATTAGGGGTGTTCATGGGTCGGGTAATAAACCGAACAAACCGAAAACCAAACCGAATCGGAAAAAAACTGAACCGAACATATAACCGAACCGAACTTGTTAAAACCGAACCGAACCGAATTAAAAATTCGGTTTTCGGTTTGGATATGGGTTTGGCTATCTGAACCTAAAACCGAACCGAAAACCGAATTTATTTAAATATATATATATATATATATATATATATATATATATATATATATATATATATATATATTTATATATATTTATATTATTTTATATATAAAAAATATCCATTAAAATTTTATACTAATATAAAAAATACTTTTTTATGCTTGAAATATTTTTTTTTGCCAAAAATATATATAATTAAATTAAAAAATTTATAAATAGTGTAATTCAAGTATAAATTTCGGTTTTCGGTTTTGACCCATAACCGAATCGAACTTCGGTTCGGTTCGGTTATAAATATTTTCGGTTCGGTTCGGTTCGGTTTTCGGTTATGACCCAAATTTTTTTTAACCGAACAACCCGAACCGAATAAACCGATTAACCGAGAACCGAACCGATGAACACCCATACAACACATACCAACCGGGCCTAAATTACCAAACCCAGTCCACCAGCCCATAATAAAAATTTTCAATCACAACTACCAAAATCTTCCCCCCAATTCACACACACACTTTCACACACTAAATTAAACTAGCTTGTTAGGGTTTCACTCGCCGGTCACATTTTCCGTCAATCGAACCACCGTACCACCACCGTAAGCTTATTACTCCGATTACAGTGACGTCACCTTCTTTTCACCAACTTTATACTCAGGTATTGATACTTCTATTGCTCTTCAGCTTAATTGTGACGACGTCGTTTTGGAGACTAATTGAGCTTGAATTTGTTTATATATTGTTGCGTTGTTGATGCATTTTATATATTTTTTATGTTTTGTGTAAGTTAGTTAGGGTTTGTTAGAATTCGCGCCTTTAGAAAGTAAGTTGTTAGGGTTTGCGTTGATGCGAGATATTTAGAATAGAAAGTAGAAGGTGAGTTTTTTAAAGGCGTGATCACGAGATTGCGATTTGATAGGCTCATTTCTGATTAAGTTGGTAATACTTAGCAGGCAAACACGTAACGTAACTAACTAAATATGCTTGAAACACAAAAAGTTCGGTAAGTGCTTCCTGCCACTAATAATAAGAATGGAGGGGGGGGGGGGGGGGGGGGGGGAGGGTGTTTATGCGTGAAGCTAAACAAGTAAACAAAACGACCACACCATCTTACTACATCCGGTCTAATTAGCAATCCTTCTTTTACCATTGGAAACTAATCTAGCGTTTGAGAACCCGCCGTTAGAAAGTATCCAGTGATCTACATGATTTGTGTGAGTAAATTAGGGTTTGTTAGAATTTTCCTTTAGAAAGTAAGTTGTTAGGGTTTGCGTTGATGTGAGATATTTACATTATAAACTAGGAGGTGATTTTTTAAAAGGATCTCGAGATTGCAGTTTGATAGGCTCATTTCTGATTATTATTAAGTTGGTACCGTAATTAATATTATGATTTCGTTAGGTGTTATAAAATCCAAAACTTCCTAAATGTGGAGTAATACTTTAACGGAGCCAACGGGCAAACACGTAAGTAAAAGAAATATGCTTGAAACACAAATAAGGGGCTTGTTCATGCGCGAAGAGCCAAAAAAATTAAACAAAACAACCACACCATCTTACTACATCTAGTCTAATTAGCAATCCTTCTTTTACCATTGGAAACTAATCTAGCATTTGTGAGAACCTGCCGTTAGAAGTAATCTAGGTGTACTTAGATAAGCCATAATTTAAACTTGATAAGCTCATAAGCCGAAAAATAAGCTAATTGAAACTCCCCTGTTAGTTTTTTTAGATTCTTTGTATGGAGTGTCATGTACTTGCTGCTAGTTATTCAAGGCTTGTTTTACTCGTTGTGTGAATCTTAGAAACTAATAGCTGGAAGCCTAAACCCTACTCTTTGCAAGCATCTGTTTGTTTCTGATGCATGATTTGATTGTTGTCGTTTCTCTGATTTTAGCTGCTTTTAGTGTTTTTTGTGGTTGTTTTTAAGAGTTTACGAACTATATAGTTGTTGCCTTATGTACTCTGTTCAGTAGACAACCACAAGTCTTGTACTTCTGCATCTCGTACTTTGTTGCCTCTATGAAGCTATGGTCTCATCGCCTTTGTAGGCAATGTAATTTTCTTATTCATTATATCTGAGTATGATGTAATACCATTTTATTCTCTTGTATCTAGTTTTGGGTTGTGTGTGATTTTGGAAATATGTGTTTTGATGACTTTTATGACCATGAATTAGAAAACGTTTGTTGCCGTTTTGTGACCTCAACAAGCAACTCACAATCATGTTTATGGCGACATTATATTGATGAGTAAACAGGGTGATTATATATATGACTTTTTGATAGTTTTGGACTATTTTCAGTCATTTACAAGTTTATTGACGTATAAAAGGTTGTGAGTTTGGGTCTGCTGTATGCTTCCATGTTTGTTGCTTCAAGTACTTTGTTACCCATGTTTGATGAAGCTATGGTCCTATAACATTTGTAGACTTTGTGATTCTCTTATCCGTTAAATATGAGTATGTGTAATAGCAAGCTCATTGATTAGTATGGTGATTAAAACCTGTTATTGTTTCCCGTATGTGCCTTTAGTTTCATTTGCTATATAGGCAATATGTATATGTATTATGGTGGAGATTTTGTTGCCATGTTTTGACCCAACAAGCAATTTCCGATCATGCTTTGTATTGATGAGTAAATAGGGTGAGAGAGTTTGTGGCCTTTGTTGGCATCCAATGCATGTGATATTCTGGAAAAAGTTTGCATTGCTGTTCTTATACCTTCATTCTTATGCTTTGGATCAGGAGCTACTACCGAAGAATCTCACTGGCGAGTACATAAGCTGTGGTACACGTTAAGTTAAAATGGGCTTGGATTTGGATTCCCAGGCTTCCTATCGTCAGTATCTTGTTGATCAATCTCAATTCAAGAAAAGGAAAGTAATTATGGATGGCGTTAATGGTTCTTCAGCATGTTCCGTCTCATGTGAGATTGGAACTTCCTTGCCTACTCTTCGAGCTTCTGATTATTTCATGGAACCTTGCTTAAGTGAATTGGCCATGAGGGAACTCATGGATCCAGGTCACTGCAACAGGGTTCAGAACTTTAAAGTCGGTAGACATGGTTACGGAAGCGTCACGTTTTTTGGGGAAACGGATATTAGATGGCTAGATTTAGACAAGATTATCAAGTTCAGGAGACATGAGATTGTTGTGTATGAAGATGAAACAACCAAGCCTGAGGTTGGTAAAGGACTTAACAAGGCTGCTGAGGTAACTTTACTTCTACAGATAAGCTCCTCAAAATTCGCAGGAGGTCTAACTGAGAAGTTGAAACAGATTTCAGAAAATCAAGGAGCAAAGTTTATTTCTTTTGACCCTAACAGAAAAGAATGGAAATTTTGTGTTCAACATTTTAGTAGATTTGGTTTGAGCGATGACGAAGAGGAAGACATTGCAATGGATGGTGCAGATCCTGAGGTTCGTGAACCAGTTGCAATGAATGATAGTGATGGGTCTGATTTTGATGAAGAGACCGCATTGGTGGATCCACGTCTGCTTTCGCATTCCCTTCCTTCACACCTTGGTCTTGATCCTGTTAGAATGAAGGAAATGAGAACGATGATGTTTCCTGATGAAGAAGAGGAGGATGATGAGTTAAATGAAAGGTTTTCACACCATAGACCACCATTTGGTAATGAATCTATTAGCAAACCAGTGCTAGGATCCACCCCACCAACAATTCGGAAAACTCCACTAGCTTTACTTGAGTACAATACCGGCAGTTTTGCCTCAAGCCCTAATGGGTCTATTTTATTGGCCCAACAAAACAAAGGAATTCCTTTGACCATAACAAAAGTTCAGGGATTTAAGCTGGAGATTAAGGAGACTCCTGTAACAAGAAACTATTCTCGGAACGTTGTTGATGCTGCATTGTTCATGGGCAGATCATCTGGTATAGCCTGGGGTCCAAATGGTCTTCTTCTTCACTGTGGTTCGACTGCTGGTAACAGTGATCAGAAGCGGGAGATATCTTCTACAATATATTTAGAAAAAGTTGCTACCGATAATGTGGTCAGAGATGAGAACAACAAGGTGCGGGAGGAACTCATTGATATATGTTTTGATTCTCCACTAAACTTTCATAAAGAAATTAGGCATGAAACCAAGGAAGTTGTAGTTGATTCACATATGATAAAAATTCGGAAACTTGTCAGTAACCGCTTGGAGCTTCCACACGTATGTCGGAGTTATATAGAAATCATTGAGAAGAAGTTGGAGGTACCTGGATTATCTGCTTCTGCTCGTGTGGTGTTAATACACCAAGTTTTTGTTTGGGAACTTATTAAGGTTCTTTTTTCCTCAAAGGAAAGCTCATTAGAAGCTGACGTGGAAGCACTGCCATTGATCAGAAGAGCAGAATTTAGTCAATGGTTGCAGGAGACTGTCTGTCACCGTGTACAAGATGAAATTAGTTCCTTGAATGATTCAAATGATTTACAACAATTGTTTTTGCTCCTAAGTGGACGACAACTCGATGCAGCAGTAGAACTGTCTGCTTCTAGAGGAGATGTGAGACTTGCTTGTCTGCTGAGCCAGGCTGGTGGGTCCCTCGCCAACCGTGCTGATATTGATTGCCAGCTTAATTTGTGGAAAAACAACGGGCTAGATTTTAATTTTATCGAAAAGGACAGGACAAGACTTTTTGAGTTGCTTGCTGGTAATATTCATGGTGCCTTGGGTGAGATGGATATCGATTGGAAGAGGTTTTTAGGATTGTTGATGTGGTACCAGCTTCCACCTGCTTCTGATTTGACCTCCATTTTCCAGACCTACCACGGTCTTCTAGCAAGTGGTCGGGCTCCATATCCTGTTCCTGTTTACATAGATGAAGGACTGGTAGAAACTGGTGTCAGTTGGACCCCTGGTGACCGTTTTGATCTTGCATATTATCTTATGCTTCTCCATGCTACTGAAGAGCGAGACTTTAGCATCTTGAAAACTATGTTTAGTGCGTTTGCTTCAACTCACGATCCACTTGATCACCATATGATTTGGCATCAGCGTGCAGTATTAGAAGCAGTTGGTACATTTAGTTCTGATGATCTTCATGTTCTTGACATGGGATTTGTTTCTCAGTTGCTGAGTCTAGGACAATGCCATTGGGCCATCTATGTTGTGCTCCACATGCCCCATCGGGATGATTATCCTTATCTGCAAGCTACTGCTATCAGAGAAATCTTGTTTCAGTATTGCGAAACCTGGAGTGCTCAAGAGAATCAACAGCAGTTTATTGAGGATTTGGGAATTCCATCAGCTTGGTTGCATGAGGCGTTGGTGAGTTCATCAGACCATATTTGACATAACTCATTAAATCTTCTTCACTTTACTGTGATAATGCTTCATTTTTTGGGTGTTGCTATCAGGTAAAGCTGGCAAAATGGGTGGGTAGTGAGTCAAAACCGATTTTTTTTTTTTTTTTTTTTTTTTTTTTTTTTTAATATATATAAATTTGTAGTTATTTAGGGCAGTTACATAATAAATCTCGAATAGTTTTCTGCATAAAGCGATTCAGGAAGTTGGCTGCATTGAAAATACACTTTGGATGACATCTAACTCATTCAACCCGTTTCCTTTTTAACAAAAAATTATAATTTGACCCATATGATCTGCTACATGTAAAATATAACTAAAATCTCAAGTCAAAGTTTTATAAATAATTGGGTCAAAACTGCCACCTCTGCTCTGAACATTGGAATTTCATCTAAACCCCATGTAGGGACCACTTTTTTGAAAGTAGAGTGGCAAACTAGTTTAAGTTTTAGCAACAAATTATATGCTGGTTACATTAATCCATAAACTCAATCCAGTTTTTTCAAGTAATTATGTGATACGAACCCATCCCATACTAGGCTCGTATCGGTTCATAAGCTAAGTGTAGAACTCACTCCAAAAAGCTAGCTCAAAGGAGGAGGGGACACCTAGACTTTATAAAAAACCAACCAATCCCATACTTGGCCGATGTGAGATTGTAACATTCTGTATGCCTTATCTTTGAAATCTTATTATTTTTCTTGATGAGGTTACCTTATTTCAATCCTGCAGGCAGTATATCATGCTTACTATGGAAATTCTTTCAAGGCCCTTGAACACTATCTTGGATGTGCATTTTGGCAAAAGGCACATTCAACTTTCATAACTTCCGTAGCGCATTCTCTGTTCATGTCAGGTAGGATATAGCTGTACATTACTATATTCTCAAATGTAGTATGAAGTATGAACATATTGGCTGATTGGTTCTTGTTTGTCCTTGACCTAAAAGGCTAAAACGTTGCTTGCTAATTATATTTAAATAGATGAAAGCATCTTTGTTGACTCATGGTGTGGTAGAATATGGTCTCATACTACTCATATAATTTGTGCACAAGCTCTTAGTCATGTTTTATCCGTTGCATTATCCCACAAACCATGGCCCTGTTGTTTCTGGACTTGCTGATTTTCCAGTGACAATGGTAAAAAATGTGGTTATTTGATGTTATAAGATTTTGTTACATTACCATCTTACTTTTTTTTTAAACTATATTAATTCGCTTAATCGTTCTTTTCATGGTTTAGGCAAACAGTCAGAAATATGGAGGCTTGCGACCTCAATGGAAGATCATAAATCAGAAATCGAGAACTGGGACTTGGGAGCTGGAATTTATATAAAGTATTACAGCCTTAGAAGTTCTTTGAAGGAAGATGAAAATTCAATGAACGAACGGGTATGAAATTCTGTCACTATATTTATGACTGTATATGCTTCAAGAATGATCGCATGGTAACTGTTAGTTGACGAAACACCCCATATAAAAATGTGTTCTTTTTCATATGTCGGCTGTTACCTGATTGTGGATTTGTCATAATAAGTGTGGGTAGGTGGCAATTATAAACAATATACATGCATGTAGGTCTATTTTGGGCTGTGTTCCATCTCAGATAGGTCAACGAGCCGAAAAGACATTCTCCTAAATCGTATATATTAAAAAAACATAGATTCTTATCGTAGTAATGTGTCTTTTTGTAGTTATACTCAGCACATTCATTGTTCATATACTCCATTATTTATGAAAGAGAGGGACAATCTTTGTGGGTCCGTACTATAAAATGGCCTGTTCAACCTGTGTCCTTTTTACCGACCCAAACCTCTTATCTTGACACCCCTAATCACTAACACTAGTGTATAAAATGTGCAGAAATCATCTCGTGATTTTTCATGAAGTGGTAATTTTACATGCAACCTTTTTACTCAACCTTTTTACTACTGCAGATTTCTCTAGAGGAAAAGAATGATGATTGCAGAGACTTCTTTGATTGCTTGAAAAAGTCTTTGGCATTTTGGGACACCCGATTGCCTATTGATGCCAGGTACTTAAAGATTATTTCAATTGCATATATAATTAATCATGATGGTATCTTTATCATTTCAATACCCTGAAATCTGTTTTAATTAATTTAAGCTAAGGGCTACAATTTCAACTTATGTCCAAACGGGTTGGATTTGAGCTTTATATTTCCAAACGAGTGAAACGGGTAAATTAAGCAACTCATAATCAAAATGGGAATTGGCCAAACGTGTTGAAAGTAGCCCATAACATAATTATGGGTTTATAACCTTCTAAATACTTTTCTAATAAAATGAGCATTATCGCAATGATGGTTTTCATAATCTCACATCAACGTATTAGCCATATATACTAAAACATCATATGATTTATATCGTGATGGATATATAACTGATAGGGAAGGTATCTTTAGCGTTCTAATTCCCAGCAAATCTGGAAACCGTTAATTAGTGGCACTGTCAACACATTTACTTTAAAACCGGTCGACTGGATTTATGTTTGATTTCTAACAAAAGGTCATATACTAAAAAACTTACTTAAAATTGAAATGGATCAAACAGGTTTTGTGGGTCAAATATGTTTAGACACCCAATGTCTTCAGTCTAGTATTTCAATTCATTAAATTAGTAGCATAGCAAAACAGTAATATTTAATTATTTATAAAATTCAAACGTTATGTGTCAGTCAACTACTCAACCCGGCCTAGCCTGTTTTTACCCGTTTGTTTAGTATGCGTTCTACTTTGCTCATTTTTCTACCTATAATATTTAGCATTTATCTATGTATCTTTGGTGTTTATTAGCATTATACTGATATTATTAAATAACAGAATGGTATATGCAAAGATGGCCGAGGAGATCAGTGATCTGCTTGTAGCCGATTCCGGGGAGGGCTCAACCACAAAGGTTAAGTTAGACTGCTTCAATTCCATATTCGATTCCCCCATCCCCGAAGACCTTCTTTCATGCCATTTACAGTCTGCCGTATCACATTTCACACTGTATCTTACAGAAGCAGCATCTTAACACTAAAACCCCTAAATGTTTCTGGCTAATGCCATTCATCTTGTATTGTTTTTGTAAACACTATTATTGAGCCGAAATTTTGTAATTAATGCTTTTCTAGTGTAGTAGTATATTTAGTGACGTTGGTGTTCAATTCTCGATTGCTGAATATTTTTAAGCTATATGAAGTTGTTGCAATAAGCTTATACTATTTTAATTTATATTTGCTTGCTTGTTTAAGATCAGGTATGTGCTTTCATGTCGTGTGAAGAACCTTATGTTTGAACCATTAAAATCTTACACGTCACATTTGAAGAACCTAAATACCTAATGATAAGATTCTTCACTGGCTGTTGTGGATTAATAGCTAAAACCCGCGGGTAAAACCGGGAACAGCCCAGTTTGCGGGTAAAACCCGCGGATAGCACAACAGATGTCATGGGATTCATGGGATGTGCTTACCCATGACGCGTTACAGATACCTGCCGACGGTTCAATTTGTCAAAAATCAATTGTATTTTGGATGTTTTGAGCAGATTCGTCATCGCAAATGATAAACTTTTGAGAACTTTATAAACGATTCCCACATAATAAATCCTTGCACAAGAGATGCTCTTAGCTTTGTTACATGTATTTGTTGGAATCTAACAGCTTAAGAATATTTAAGGTGGGGGGAAAAAGTGTGATTTCATGGAACCTCTTTTGTACCAAAGTAATCCTATGTTGATGCTATTGGTCTGGCCCTGCTACAAGCTTTCTTTGGACCCTAGTGCACCAACCACAAGTATTTTTTAGATTCACAAAACCAAACACCAAGAATAACTTTAAATTTTAAACCACTGTGAGTGACCTAGCTAGAAGTTAAAACTGACTCTGTGCAGGTATAAACATTTTTCATTCTTATTATCATAGATGTCAAACGAGTCCTCGAGTAATTTCGATTCATTCCACTTTCGACAACATGAAAAGTCAGGTTTGTGTCACAACGGGTAATTTTAAAGTGTCAAATTGAATGGGTCGAGATGCCGAGTATTTTGGTTTGAGTAAAAAATTTGTTGTTGTTGTTGTTCTTTTTTTTTTTTTTTTTTTTTTTTTTTTTTTTTTTTTTTTTTTTTTTTTGGGTCTAGTTGCTTAAGATACGAATATATATCATTTGTTTGCCAATATTATCAATAACATTGCCTTGCCTTTAGGCATAACAATATACTTCCATTAATTTCTATATAATCACAACATACTTTTAACTTTAGACCAATAATAACAACGTAATTTACCTTTTCTATAAGTAGAAAATATAACTTTATTCAAATATGGCAAAATCAAAACGAAAAAGGTGTAGAATCAAGATGAAAAGGAGAAGATGGAGGAGCAAAATTTCTGGTCCCAAAGCTTCTCTTCAGATCAATCGCCGTTATTGCCAACGTCGATTTTTCAGATGAAGATGGAGAACTCGAAGATGAACCAAATCTACTTGAACGAGTCCTTGGCTTCTCTTCCATGTATTCATCATTATACGACCTGTTGTTGTCAATTCCAACTTTACATGAACTTACACTCGCCGGGACTAAACAATTGCACAGTAAACCTGACCAACACAAGATAAATTGTCAGAACTCAGAACACTTAAAAATAAGCAACTAAACAACTTATATAATGATAATCTCAGAATAACAAAACAACTTACTCACCATGTCAAAATACAATAAGCAGTTAAGCAATTTTTAAAACCAACCCCAAACACACATTTAATATAAAAATAGATTTATTCGTGGTGACTTACCGAATCTAGCTAGACGATTAATCCAACTTGGTATAGGATTTCCAGTGAGTCTAAGACAAGCATCATTACAAAAATGATTACAGTTTCGTGTTATTAGGTTATAGGAAGTTCCTTTGTAGTCTTGAGCTAGTTCTTTCATGAACCCTCTTACTTCCCTTAGACTCATATTGGTCCATCCTATCAGAATCTGCTTCCTGAAAATGAACTCTTCACATTGTTTCGGTTCTCCTTCATAGATTCCAGTCGTCGCATTTTCATGGGATCCAAATGCATACTCAACTCCATGAACTACGCACATTAAAAACAAATCAATCAATCAAGTCGTATATATACTCTACGAATTTACATGCACTATAATAAGTTAACATAAGCATATATGGTTCATGTTCACTGGTATAGTTCTTTACTTTCTATTTCTCATTTTGTGTACTCTACTAATTCAAGTGCAATAAAAGGTAACTAAACGTACGGAAGGTGATTAGTTATGCAAGTCACTTGGTAATACACTTGGTAACACTATTTATTACCAAGTGACTTCTTAACTGATCACCTTATGTTTAGTATCCATTGTTTCATGCAAATGTATAGAGTACCCAAAAAAAAAAAAAAAAAAGAAAAAAAGAAAGAAAAAAAAATGATTTGCTAGATATACAAACCTTGAACACCAGAGTGGTAGACGCCGAGGCCAAACCAATAAGCACATCCATTCATGGAAGTAAGATCATAAACATTGAGGTAAACCGGAACCGACCCATTTTTCTTAATCCTTGGTGAACTTCTTCCTCTACAGAACATATTCTTTGAAACTATATGAATAAAAGTTGACAAGCTGAAGTTGGGAAAAAAATTTGTGGCACTGTCGAGACATATAACCGCCGCATCGTCTGCTTTTCATTACTATATATAATATAAAGGGTACTTTAATAGATTCCAAAATATATAACGAAAATTATTGTTTGACACTATAGAACCTTGTTATAGCATATTTATTTGACTTTGAAGAAAGATGCATGATATATGAATATTATGGACTCATGGCACTACATAACTGTCGACGATTATTCGGTGAAGCTTTAATTTCAGCATTAGCAGTTACTCGAGCTCGAAATAGTGCCCGTTTAGTTTCACGAGTTAATCTGTGCAAAACTATCAAGATATAAGTTCAAACCCAAATTAGTACCCATTTAGTTGCACGAAATTTTGTATCTTAAAATTTATCGATTTCTTTGTTATATTTGTTTAAGCGAAGGACTTTAATTAATAATTAGCGGTATGTGAGTTAACTATCAAAATACTGATCATATAAACTGAAATTTAACTTAAGTTATACGTTTTGTTACACTAAATTTTATAAGTTGCTTCTTTTTCTTTCTTTTCACAAAAGGAGTAGAACATGCATGGTGGTTATGGGACTCATGAAAAGTGGAAGGATTTCAGCCCTAGATTATATTCCTTCAAACCACATCTATTATTAAAGATGATAACATAGTTAAAACAAATAAAGATGTATGATTGAATTATGATGCAAGGAATTTTTAGTAATTATGATGTTTGGATGATGCTTGGTTGTTCTCTAAAGAGCTCATATTATTTGATAAGCTTATGTGCAAGGTTCTCATTTTTGAACTCATGGTTCTTTTTTTCGATATATCTGAAGATCGACCATCAAGCGTATGCTAAAATTCATAAAGTTTGTAGCGTAACGGTATTCGTAAGTAACTCCAAAATTAAATGGTTGATAGTTCAAATCCTGATTTACATGCCTTATCTATAAATAAGATAAAGGAAATAAGTGTAAGATTGGTTTAAAATGATGTCACTAATGTTTGATTGATGAAACACATGAGGCTAGGCCAACAAATTGTTAATATGAAAGTCCATCATTTCTTTATCTCTAGTTCTCTACTACTTAGAGTGCAAGTTGCGAAAGTCAGGAATAATACGTTATTCGTTTGTCACTTCACCACTCACCTCATCATTCTTCTAATAACACATCAATAACTAAAATAATCTCACTAACAAAAAACAAAAAAAAAAAAAAAAAAAAAAAAAAAAAAAACAAAAAAAAACCAATAACATTTTGTATGTCACACAAAATACAAAAATACCCACTCACTTAAAAATAAATAAATGGTACCAGCCATTGCACCCACTAATGTATCAATAACCACGAATGACGTGATACTCGGTGCAGTACAATACGTTATTTGTCCGTTTTTGTTGCTCTTGGCGGACGAATACTACTCCACACCGAGCACTCTAATAAGAGTGCATCTGTTTTCTTGAAATCTTGAAACTTAAATTAATGTAGTTTGTGTAAATTAACCTTAAATAGCTTTTAATACACCTTAAACTTGACAACTTTTCAAAAACACGCATTATATTAATTTTTTTTTTTAAACTCACGCTTTGCATTAAGGATCGAACCAAAATCACAATTTCGTATATGTAATTATTTGCTGCAATAAACCATCGCTTTTCCAAAGTATTCGTTTAATATATTTTTATATATTAATCTTAACAAATACATGCTTTTGACACGTCTAGCTAGCTTTCAATATCATTGATATGAAAGTAGCACTTACAATGGACTCCCAATCGACATGTTGTATTCCATTATTTTATTTTTGATTGTAACTTTTCTTTTTTGTGTTTGGTTAAAAAAATCAACTCAAACTCAACCATACAACTCACAAGGAACAGTTTTACTTATTAAAAAAAATAGAAGTTATAAGATTTTTGTTCAATTTAGAAAGATGAATGATCATCATTGATTTTTTTTTTTTTTTTTTTTTTTTTTTTTTTTTTTAATAATAATCAAGTGATTGATTCAAGTCCAAAACCAGTTATTGCTTGACCTTTATACATAATCCAGTATAAATTTTATCAACAAATACTTGTTCTACAAAGATCATTAGACTAAGAGCTAGGGGTGTCGGAATATACAAACAAGAACAAAAATAAATGTGGTTTAGAGGTGCGTTTTAGCTTCTTGTCCGGTAGTATTGAGATGCTTTTCGGTGTCTCAAATATGTGTCCTTCTTTAGGTATTGTCTAGGGTTGTTTTTGTGGGCTTTAGCACGACCGGAGTTTATTTAGGTGCTTGCGTTTAGGTTTGGTGCTTTAATATCAATTTTCTTATCGCATTGTATTTTCTAGCTAATTGTCATGCTTAACTTGTATGCTTAAATATGTGGCTAAACCTATTTGTCAACATAGTGTTAGTCATACGATGATGACCCATTTATTCACAATCCAATAATTTATTAACACAAGTAGTTACATTTTTAAGCTTTACAATCATTTTCTTTTTGTAAAAATCTTTTTAGAAAGACTTGCATAACCAAGATAACTTCAAGTAATTGAGAAAAATGCTTCAATCTTTAATATAGATTAGAATATTATTGAAAAAGTGTTGGTAATTTTTGTGTCATCAATCATTTTGAGTAATGGTGATTTACCCTGTACCAAAAGGATTTGAAGTTAAGTTATAAACGAGTTAGGAGGTGTAGAGTGCACACTTGTATAAACTAATTAACTTGATTTCGGTATGAAATGGAAAAGGTTGTGAATGTATATCAATGGACTTATAGTGACAGAATTCATGTGGTCACTAAATTGTCATTGATGGACATACACATGTATTTAATGACTCTAGTTAGCGACGGTTCTAGTTATTGCAAAACAGTTGTTGGATTCATTAAAGGAATGGTTAGACTTTTCAACCAAAGGGTGTGACTTTTCATTAAGAGTCACACTTTTTTCCTACAACCACCATAGTTTATATATATATAAACATAATTTGGTATTCAAGATGAACATATTCATATCAACAACAAATACAACAAAATATTCATGCTCTCTCTCTCTCTCTCTCTCTCTCTCTCTCTCTCTCTCTCTCTCTCTCTCTCTCTCTCTCTCTCTCTCATGTGCCTAGAATTAGAGTGTGCTCTTGTCTTATCCCACTATTAATACGAGAATGACCATCACTTCTTAATACATTTCTTTAATGCTTAACAACAACATTTTTGGCTCAATGTGCTAGCGAGTAGGTATGTCCGCAAGTTGATGTTGATCTTAGTATGAATTCGATATTCAAAATAATGAGGACAAATTTGATTAAGAAATTATCACGAGGTTAGTTGATGAATCTGCTAAACTCATAAGAGATATCGATAGCGAACAAATGGGCACGCTCACTTCAGAACTACGTACGCAGGTGTATAAACCGAGTAAGCAAAGCTATGAAAACTCTCTAATGCTCTCCATAATCAGAAACTGCCTGATTAGGTTTTCTTTGAGACATGTACATTTCCAATGTAGTTGTGTTTTGTACTTGTTTACAAATATGATAACCTTTATTAAATTATAATTAGCATGGTATCCGCGCGTTGCAGCGGCGGGTACCCTGAAATAAAATTTTTCATAACTAATGTATTTTAGTTATTATATTCTTTTTGACAATTTAAATTTACGGATATCAAGAATTTCGTTTATCCTGTGACCGTTTGGCTCGTACTCGTTCGGGCTCGAGCCCTTTTGGCCCGTTACCCGTTTGGACTTGAATATTTGTAGAATTTTTTTATTTTTTGTATTAGTGACATTTAATAATTGTGTTTGAGTTGGTTGTATAATATAGTTGATAAGTTGTATTTTTTATGTAATGGGTGTTTTAATAAGTGTATTAACTGTATTTATTGACCAGTTAATTAATCGAGTACATTCAATATCTTGACCACATTAATTGTGTTTTTTAATATTAGTATTTCTATTTTAATTAGTTGTACTATGAGCTTAAGAACTTGTAATTGTATTTAATGTTAGAAAATGTGTTTTAATTACTTGTTCTTTTAGCTTTATAACTTTTATCTAATGTGTGTTTTAATAAGTGTATTAATTGTATTTATTAATTAATTGACTACATTCAATATCTTGTCCACATTAATTGTGTTTTTAATTTTAGTATTTCTATTTTAATTAGTTGTACTATGAGCTTAAGAACTTGTAATTGTATTTAATATTAGAAAATATGTTTTAATTACTTGTACTTTTAGCTTTATAACTTGTATTGCTTAATTTTAAGAGTTTCTATATTTAGCAGGCCTTAATGCTTTATAATATAGTAATATAAGATATGGTGAGTTTGTTTTGGAAAAGAGGGGGAATATCACTATGACCCTATGGCAGCTCAGCTCATATAATATTTAAATGAAATACTTCAAGCATTTGAAGGTCGACAGTCGACAACTACATGAGAGTATCGACTATCGAGTGAATGGAGTATATAAACAGGGATCACGAATAAAAGCAGATATGGGTGTTAAAAAATATTTTATCCGAATATTAACTCCGGGTACAAGGAAATCCAATTTTAAATTAATTGTTGGATATTTGGATTTGCAGATATCCCGAAATTTCGAATCAGGATTTGAGTTAAGCAACACAATATTCACCAACTTTTTCGATTGCCCCATTTTGATACACTAGCTAGACGAGTAGTCGTGTATATCAACGAGATTTTCTAACGGCATATATTTATAAAGATATTTTGGTTAAGTGTTTTATGTAACGTTTTGTGTAACCAAAATATCACCATAACTATATGCCGCTAGAAAATACTATTGTGATGCATAAGTACTCGTCAAGTTAAAAAAAAATTAAAAAAATAAAAAAATACGCTCTTTTGTTATGTGTTTCCCACTCTTTAGTTGTGCATTTTTTAAACTTAATTTTAAAAATCTCTTAATGGTTCGTGTGTTTTTTGTAAATGTGTATTGTGTGTTACAACACAAAGTAAAGATATATTATGATCACATTCTTTTAATAAGTGGTCTCAAAAGTCAATCATTTGTTAACTTAAAAACTATTACCGTGTGTTAGTCAATTAATTTGATTTCAAATATGAGATTCAAATCGTGTGTTTCCATTTTTAATTTTTAAGTTTTCACTTTTGATAATAGTTGATATGTAATATATCACATGTGATTTTTTCGGCCACGAAAAAAAACGAGAAAAAAAATGAAAAAAAAACATGAAGAAAACGGGAAAAAAAATATTTTTGTCGAAAATATATCAAAGTGCCTATCTAGAGCAAGATAATTAAATGCTCGTCGTAACGGTATATATTTTTTTTGCTTAACGATTAATGGTTTGAAAAATATTAATATTTTGAAAAAAAATTAAAAAAAAAAAAAAAAAAAAAAAAAAAAAAAAAAAGATGAAAGTGAGTTTTTTAAATTGTTGAGATTAATCTCATCCATTAGATCAAATAAAGATAGAGGGTGAAGATTAGTCAAAAAAATTTGGTCCTCAAATAATCTTAAATCTAAACCTTTCATATTATAAACCTATTTCTACTATTAATAAACCTTTTAATAAAGCTTTTTATATCATAAAAGACAACTAACATTTTCAAACAAAAAAACTAAAAATAAATTAAAAAATAGTTTAGATCTTTTTAAGATCTTAGATCTTTTCATTCCATCTAGGAATGAAATGATTTCTCACTATGGTTCACAAATTTATGAATCTCTTCAAAATGTTTTACCCCTATTTATAAACCACCATAGTGTAGGAAAATTTAGTGCACTTGTGGGATCAGATCATACTTGAAAATGGGTTTGGAGGTACGGAGTGTACACCCATTAAGTCCCTGATTACCCTGACTCTTATAGTGGTTTGGCAAGGTTAGTACTGTTAATGTAACACTCTCAAAAATTTATTTTGACAGCGGAAGACTTGTTTGGGTGTTACGTAGAGGATCACAGTTATAATTATAAAAATGATTCAAAAATTCCTTTTTGAGCATTTATTATTGAATTAAAAAGCAAGGATGTATCATAGTTATTACATCACATCGTTGTTTGAAAGTGACTGTTTGTTTATTTGTTACACCACTGACACATGGTCAAATGCCCATTCCATGCCTCCTGAGCTTTGCTTCAATTACCTGAGATACATGCTAAAAAGTAAACAAAATTGTTGAGTGAATCCATAGCGTTTATGTTTAAAAGTAGTTGAACACATCCAAGTATTTCACAAGCAGTTCAGTTGTATAGTTCCATATGCTATTGCCATAAGTCTCATGAACTCAACGTTAACAAGTATGTGAGCCATCGCAATGACATCACACAATATGAGGGTGCCCTTAGGTAGGAGTTTCCAGTTTCTCCTAGAGTGTCAAATAAAGTGCATTTGTCTATATGCCAAATTCCGGCTAGAACAAATGGGCCTGTCAAGCACCAATAAATCTATTCACTATATTCGCGTTCACTTACTGCCTCAGCAAGTGACTAAGGTTCATGATAGAAGGGACTTTCAAGTAGTGGCACAGTTGTCTTATGCAATATTCCGTTCGCATACATAAAGTGAAATACTTATGTTCAAAAAGTAGCATGTATCCCACCTACATAGTTGTAAAACATATAAAAGTGTGGGACAATAGACTCACCTCGAATGAGTGTGTATGTAGGCAAATAAGTAAGTAAAGTGCAACTGATAAATGGCTCCAACACGCAACCTGGATAGTATGAGAAACCTCAGTTTCTTGTGATAGAGTTGGTTTGTTTATGTGTATAATGCTTGAAGTTCAAGAACAACATTACACGTAATATTGTCTTGTCTTTATGTGTCGCGGTTAAGTCATGCCAAACTTAGAGAGTTGAGTTACCCTAGCAGGGTATAGTGTTTCAGTGGAATGAATGTTTATTCTGTTCCATGTTCTTGGTGAAAGTTTACCTAGTAAACTTTAAGATTTTATTAAGGTTTACACTTTAAACCTTAGTAGTGAAACGTTACGGTTTTAGTCCTTGAGCTTTGTGATAGTGACATATTGATATAATATGTCATTGGTGATCTTTTGTTATCTAGTTAATCCCCAGATATTTACTTTTGTATTGTTAAGATTACCATTTTTACCAAGTTTTAGTGAAATTACACTTTTAACCCTATACTTTATAAAGTTTACATTTATAACTTATAAGTTCATAAAATAACTTTTAAGTACTCCAAGTTTACAATTATTTCATTTATAACCTTTCTTTGTCAGAATAACAGTTTTGACAACCTTTTTCCAATATTTACAAAATTGGTCCTTGTACTTTAAAAATTGACACTTTTAGTCCTTATGAAAAGTATAATTACATTTTTAATACTCATAATATCAAGTTAGTCAATAAATTACAGAAATATTCCAAAGATACTGTTTTCACACCAACTTTAAAGGTTTTACCGTTTTAGCCCTTGTGATTTAGGAACTTTGCAAAACTAGTCCTTTAGGTATAAAATAATCATTTTAGGTCCTTAGACCTCCAAAATTACACAAGTGACTCAAAATACTTTATATATACTGTTTGTATCCTCAGTTTACAAAGTTGGCAATTTGAACCCATAGTTTACAATAATGACAGTTTTAGTCCTCCTAGTTTGAATAGTTTGCATTTTTGGTCTAAAATATTTTTCCTTTAGCTTATGAACTCTTCTCTTTTAGATTGTTATGTTCCCAGAAGCTCATAGGAGCTGTGGTGAGCTTATTTGGTAGCTTATGTATGTTAAAAGCTTATTTTTCAAGTTAAATGAGCCTAGTGAACAGTTAAGGCCCAATGAGTGTTCCGTGGGTCCAGTGGGCTTCCAACTGGGTTTGATGGTTCTTGGGCTCATGTTAGACCTTGCCAAAATGAGGAAGGGGTCTAGTGGGCTGAGGAGCAGGCCACACAAGGGTTACAGTTTGATGGGCTGAAGCCCATTAAGGGTTGTGTTATGTTTCTGTGTTCGAGACCTTGCTCAAGCTTTGAGCTTGTGAGGCAGCTTATACAAGCTTTTAAGAGAGTGAGATTTGTGTAGCTCGTTTACTAAGGTTCCCAAGAATTAGTTTGCACAAAAATAAGTATACGTTACATGTATAGATTTCTCATAACGAGACCAAAGTAAAGTGAGTATATACTTGTTAAATACTTAGTATTTATATAACTGTTTTCACATATGGTGCACACGATATAAGGATCGTGTGATATTTATGATCTTAGAGTTTATTTAAGCTTATTAGAAGTTCATAACTTCGTTTATACGTATTCTGAGATGTGAGTGAGAGTTTTTGTGAGGCATGAGCTTAATGAGACATAGGATCAAGTAGGTGATAGCTTTTGTGGTTTACGCGTATAGAAAACATGTAAATGAGTTGTAAAAATGACTTAGTGTTGAGAGTTTCTTACTACAACTTCAAAGGTGGTTCTTATGATGGTTGTGGAAGCAAAGAGAAAGCTTATGGACTTGTATCTTGTTTCCTAGCACACCAAGGTCTTAGAAGAAGCTTATGGTTAGCTTGTGAGAGCTTGGGATAGCTTATGTCTTCCTGCTTTCTTCTCGGTATGAAAACAGTGAGCAAGGGTGTGTGTGTGAGTTTGTTTGAAGCTTGTACGTAAGTTTCCTTGCATGAGAGTATATTACATGAAGATAGCGACCACTTGAGGGACAAAGAGAATATGAGCACTAGGATAACGAGTAGGGTAGGGGTATAGGTTAGCTTGATTGGTCACAAGTTGGGGTTCTAAGTGTTATCGAGGGTCGGTTTCATGTGGTGACTAAGCATGAGTTTCTGGAAGTCCTTTTTATTTCGTGTTTCATGTATACGAATGAGCAAGAGTAGTATTGAGGTCTTGTGGTCTTCTTGAGGTCAAAGGAGAACATGTGAAGCCATATGAGGGTGCGTTTGGTAGCAGAAATATCAAAGGGTCCGTTTGGAATTGTAACATGACCAAAACATATGTTTGTGATCGAGTAGTGATCTAGGGAAGTTGAGCTTGATTAGTGATAGGGTTATGTGACCTTTAAAGTCATTTGGGAGACTTGTAGACGTTAAGAAGCACTTAGAAGTCCAAACAAAACAATACGTGACCAAAATTAATAGATATAGGTCGAAATCTTTGTTGTGAGGTCTTGTGAGTTTAAACAAAGCTTTAGCCTAGATAATTTGACTCAATGTGGGTAATAATGGATCTCTAATCGCTTTGGGAGGTCTCATGCACGCTTGTGTGAGTTGTGACCACTTTAGGTGTACCTTTGTATATGTATCGTGACAAAAGAGATGAGATAGGGCACGTTTGTGAGTCATGGGAGTTGTAAGTTGATGAGAAACATCTAGGAAGTCGTTTGAGTGAGTTTGGAACTCATTAGGATCAATAGAAACGTGTTTTACACAATGTGACCAAAGTTGGGCACGTTTAGGATACGGGGTGACCTCGTATAGCTTTGACTATGTTTCACTGTTCATATATACGTATTATCTCCAAATAACTGTTGATCTCGATTCTTTTGATGATGAACAATGAGTTCATGCATTTTATTCCATGTATTGTTTGTAAGAATCGTGAATAAACGAGCCAAAGTGTTTGTATGTTTTCATGTTTTCGTATAACATAATAAGCTTTGGATTGGGCTTATGTTTGGGCTTACAAGCCGTGGCCCAAGAGAAGTAGTAAGTTGGATCCGTTTGGTTTGTGTAGTTTGATCTGTGAGTCCATTTGTGACTACATGAAGTGGTCCAACATACGTGGGGTCACTTGAGTGAAATAGTTACTCATAGGCAGTGTGGGGTCCATAAGGAGAAATATGGGTCCCACAGAGTGTATTATAGCTCGTATCTAGTATTTTGGGGTCCACTAAGGTGTAATCCTCATATGTGGGAGTTGAGAGGTTCCACTGAGACATAAATCTCATATGTGGGAGTTATGTGGGTCCACCGAGATAGAAATCTCATATGCGGGAGTTATGTGGTTCCACTAAGACATAAATCTCATATGTGGGAGTTAAGAGGTTACACTGAGACATAAATCTCATCTGTGGGAGTTATGTGGGTCCACTGAGATAGAAATCTCATATGTGAGAGTTGGCATGGTTCCACTGAGTCCTAATTCCTCATATGTGGTGGTTGGGTGGTCCACTGAGATATAATTCTCATATGTAGGAGTAGTGATGTCCACTGAGGTCATAATTCCTCATATGTGGTAGTTGTATGGTCCATTGAGATATAATTCTCATATGTGGGAGTAGTGATGTCCATTGAGGTCATAATTCCTCATATGTGGTAGTTGTGTGGTTGTGTGTGAGCACATTCTAGAATAGTATAGATCACATAGCACATAATGATTCAGAGTTGCATAGTGTAAACAAAAGTTTAAAATTTGCCTAAAAATAGGTGCATGAACAGTAACATGCAATTAGTGTTTCTTATTAACTGGGGTTTTTCACAGGGTATTACAGTTAAGCAAGTGATACTACTGCTATTACTAATGTTTCTACTGCTAGTACTAAAGTTAGTATTGCTGAGCAGAGTTTCTACTGCTAGTACTAATGGAGCAAGTTACTACTGCTGTCATTAGTGAGTACTGCTTGACTAAGTATGTAACTACTTTGACCTATTCAAGTGGCAGTTAAATTGCACTTATGACCACATTTAATTGGTCATGTAACCACTATTGGCTATAATGGGGATATTATGAGGCAATTAATGGGCCGATTAATCCTCATAATCCAAATTGACTAGCTATGAGTATTTTCTTATATATACGGGAAATGAATTATGCATGAGATATACACAGAAAACACATAACACTTAAACACAAAGGGTTATTGATTTATGCCTAATTCAATAACAAACATTTGGTCTTATCCCAAGTAGATATTCGTGACACCCAGACATTAGGGTCGAATAGTTTACTTTGGAAAGTGATTACACGATTCCAAGTGATATCCGGTAACCATTAGTTTGGTACATAGTTAGGTTATTGATTATCTTAACCCTGTTCTGGGCTCTTAACCACCAACAATCAAAGTAAACTATTTTGTGATAATCAATGGCTTCTGCTATGAAACACATGGCTTCAAACTTTGCCAAGCTTGACAAGTTTGAAGGGGTGGACTTTAGAAGATGGCAGAAGAAGATGCACTTCTTGCTTTCTAGCATGAGTGTGGTGTATGTTTTGAGTACACCAATTCCTGGTGATGGGGATGATGCTACTGTGGAACAGATGAGAAAAAGGAGCAAATGGGAGAATGATGTTTATATTTGCAGAGGTTTAATCCTAAATGATATGTCTGATTCTCTCTTTAATATTTATCAAAATGTTGAATCTTCCAAAGAACTATGGGATTCCTTGGATGCCAAATATATGGCTGAGGATGCTTCACATAAGAAGTTTCTTGTAATTTCACAAATTACAAAATGACTGATTCAAGACTAGTTATGGAACAATACAATGAACTTCTTGGTATACTTTGAAGGTTTACACAACATAAAATGAACATGGATGAGGCTATTTCAGTCTCTTGTATCATTGGCAAACTTCCTCATTCTTGGAAACATTTCAAGCATACCTTGAAACATAAGAAGGAAGAACTGACTCTTGTTTAGGTGGGTAGTCATCTGCGTATTGACGAATCCCTCAGGGCGCAGGATAATGACAAACCAAAGAGTAGCAATGCTACTGGTGCATCTGTTGTCAATATGGTGGAACATACCAATTCCAACAGGTACAATGACAACAAGGGCAAACGTAAACATCATGATAACACAAGGGTTGATCCTAACAAGAAGGCAACACCTACTTGTTGGAAATGTGGCAAATCTGATCACATAAAAAGGGGTTGCAAATGTGTTAAGGTTGGTGGTAAAGCCAATGGTTCATGCACTAGTGGTTTAGGTATTAGTGGTTTAGGGAGTGGTGGTTCTGCCAACTCTCTCAAAGGTTAGAATATGTTTAATAAATCTTTTCAGGTTTATCATGTTACATATGTATCTGAATCTAACTATGTACAGGATGATGATGTTGCGTGGTGGGTTGACTCTGGAGCAACTGTTCATGTGTGCAAAGATAGAAGATGGTTCAAGACTTACGAGTCACTGAATGATGGTTCTATTCTTTACATGGGAAATGAGTCAACAGCCTTGGTGCATGGTCGTGGTTGTATAGATCTTAGTTTTAGTTCTTGAAAGATTGTAACTTTGTTTAATGTTATTCATGTTCCTGATATAAGGAAAAACTTGGTTTCAAGTAGTGTTTTGAATAATCATGGATACAAACAAGTTATTGAACCTGATAAATTTATATTATCTAAACATGGCGTGTTTATTGGTTTTGGCTATTTGTGTAATAAAATGTTCAGGCTTAATATTGTTAATGATATTGTTAATTCAGCCTTTATGTCAACCTCTAAACTGAATGACTCTACCCTCTGGCATGCTAGACTTGGTCATGACCACTATAAAAGGATGCAAAATATGTCTAACGATGGGTTAATCCCAGCATTTGACATGAACACTGAAAAGTGTAAAACTTGCATGTTGACCAAAATTACTAAGTAACCTTTTCAAGGTGTAAAACGTGAGACTGGGCTCTTGGAGCTTATACACAGTGACCTGTGTTACTTGCATACCACTCCCTCTTTGAGGAATAAGAAGTACTTTGTGACATTTATTGATGATGCTTCTAGGTTTTGTTATGTATATCTGTTACATACTAAGGATGAAGCATTAGACAAATTCAAAGTATTTAAAACTGAAGTTGAGTTGCAACTTGGGTCCCTGATCAAAAGATTCAGGACTAACAAGGGAGGTGAATACATGGACACTTTTTATTTTCAGTCTATTGGTATAATCCATGAAACGAATGCTCCCTGTACTCCTCAGCAAAATTGAATTTCTGAAAGGAAAAATAAGGTGCTAAAGAATATGGTTAATTCCATGTTGTCCTATTCAGGACTGAGCCAAGGGTTCTGGGGTGAAGCTATGTTAACAGCTTGCTATTTGTTAAATAGGGTTCCCAATAAAAGGAAAAAAGTTACCCCTTATGAACTCTGGACTAAAAAGAAACCCAACCTGAATCATCTCAGGGTATGGGGTTGTAGGGCTGTTGTAAGACTCCCTGATCCAAAATTGAAAACTTTGGGTAAAAGAGGCTTTGAATGCATCTTTGTTGGATATGCTGAGCATTCCAAGGCATACAGGTTCTATGTTATTGAACCTAATGAATATATTTCAATTAACTCAATAATTGAATCAAGGGATGCACTCTTTGATGAGATGAGATTCTCATCTGTCCCTAGACCAAGTCAGAGGATTCCAAATGGAACTGCTGACATTGGTGTATCAGAGGTCTTTGATGAGGTCCCTGATGAGGTTGTGGTTCAACAACCTGTACCTGAGCTCAGGAAGAGCAAAAAGGTCATGACTCCAAAGTCATTTGGACATGAGTTTCAATTATATTTAATTGAAGGTGCAAGGGATGAGGTCTCTAACCAATACTCCTATTGCTTCATTATTGAGGATGATCCCAAAACATTTGAAGAAGCAACGAAGTCCCAGGATATTACTGTCACACCCCGCCACGGCGGAAACGCGCGGGTGTAACTTCATGGATATCATCACAACACCTGGTGTCAACATAGAGAACAACTGCATGCACATAAACAGAGCAATGTACAAACACAAAGTGTTGTAACAATACCCCAAAATAAAATAACCAAAACAAAACATAAATCCAAACATAAATGATAAACCACTTCCAATGCAACTAAGGTCTCGTCTATCCACATCCTTCTATCTTATCCTTAGAAAGCTCACCTGAAAATGATGCTTAAAACGTCAACATAATGTTGGTGAGATTCATAGGTTTGAGACTCAACACACAAGGCAGCCGAATTCACTGTGATTACAAAATATAGCTGGACAAATAAATATAGTTATCATATAGCTACATGCATTTGCAAGTTAATATCCACACATAAAGGCAACAACACTCATAAGGCAACCATTAGGACGGCTCGTGTCCTCCGACCCCATAATTAGTACCACATCAGGACGGCTCGTGTCCCCCGACCCCATAATTAGTGCCACACCAGGACGGCTCGTGTCCCCCGATCCCATAATCATCAATTAGGTCGCATGCGCGAGCAACAGGGTAAGCACCCTCCCAATTGAATCCCAAAATATATCATCAATTAGGTCGCTATCCTAATTGAATCCCAAAACATCCACGCAAGCAAATAATCACACATAGCATACATACGATAACATTATAAGTCCAAGCTCTTTAATACCACACACATAATCACAGTAAACCAAAACATTTAAGACAAGCATCATTCCCATCCCAAGTTTAAAACAAAGTAAAAATATGGGACTATGAACTCACCTTAAACTCCGCAGCTTCCACAAAAACAACTCACAATCTATAGCACACAAAATAATCCACATTACACAAGGCCAAGCTAAAAGCTACAACCCATGTAATACTCATATGATGGATGTCTAAGACTCATATGACCCACCATGGATCTCCTAGACACCATACTAACCACCACCATAACCTAACACTCACTAAATCCCTTGCACTCTAAAACTCAGAAAACGCAGAATTTTTTAGTACATTCACTCACATGAAATCACGACAAATAAAGCTCAACAACTCACACCAAAAATTTACCATGGTCTCTCATAAGCATAGAAGCTAATCCCAGAAGACCATGGACCAATAACACACACAAGTACTCATAGAAAATTCAAACTTGTCAACTACTCAAATTCGGATCTGAACGCACACCAAAAAGTTTTGATTTTTAATAACTACTTCCACAAGTTTTTATCGCGAATCCTCTTCGTGGTAGTCTAATATAACCTAAAAATTAACTATTCCAGAAGACCAAGTCAAAATACCACTTTTACAACCACATGCCACCCTCAAACTTTTACCCAAAATCTGTCCCGGTTTGACAGCTTTGACACCTTATCAAAGAAAAATCAAAAGACCGACTTCCCGACCTCAAAATCAATCGTGGCTGGACTTTTTGGAGAGCTCTTTCATTAAACTTCAATTTAGACTTAAAATTCGTGACCTAACTAATCACCATCTTTTATTTACACTCACATCTTTACAGCCTTACAAATCTGTCCAAACCCTAACTCAATAACTAGCATGTTTTACGCTCAATTCTCTTAACCAATCATCATACTATTATCATTAATTGATCCCAACATATTTAATAACATTAATTTTACAGAAGTTAACACAAATCCTAATCCATCATACTTTATATTACATAAATTAGATCAATAACTAATTAATTGAATGAAAACTAGTATCGAAAATATACCTTGATCTTGATTTTAGCTTCAATAATAAAAACCATAAGTTTTTCTTCTTCCCTTGCCTCCCATGAACGGCCAAAATCAGAGAAAAAGGGTTTTAGGGTGTTTTGGTTTTGTATATATACTATCCTAATATAATTCTAGATAACCCTTTTAGTTAGGAGTTGTAATTGAACTCAAATTTGGTTTCCTTTTTCCTCCAAAACCATATATTCGGCCGCCCCCCCCCCCTTAATTATATTTATTTTATATTTTTTTTTATTAAATTAACTTATTCCACTAAAAACCTCATACTTTTTATATTTTATAAATACCCGTAGCTAATCCTAACGTCTTACGCGATAAACCTCAGTTTTACGACAAACCGGAAAATATCATTTTCAAAAATAAAGTTTCCAAAAATAGAATTTCACACTCTTTTTGAAATATAACTCATAAAAACAAATCCCACGTAACTTACTAACGCTCAATTACTTGAACGAAGCCTTGTTACCCAAAAACACAAAAACATCAAAACTACACAAGTCATTTCTACACCAAAAAGGTGATCAAAACGAACTTTCCCAAATTCCAAACTTTCCAAATCACAATAAAACCATTTACGCAAAGGGATTTAGTGCTAAAACTCACCTATATCAGTCATATATCACTTCAAACACCTAATACACACCAAACAAACGTCAACCGAGTCAAGACTATCAGTCAAACTGACCTGCTAAAACCACGGTTGTTACATCATCCCCCACTTAGGGAAATCGCGTCCCGAGATTTCAACTACTATAGTCACCTTTCACAACAGCAAAAGGAAATTTATGGATTTTTAAGCGGAAAAGTACCACTCCATAAAATCAAAGAGAAAGAATCGCAAAAATGTGAACCGACTAAATACTCGAATTCACACGATAGAAAACATCCCGTCACTCCAACGATACACGCAAATAGATACACTCCCCGATCAATAACACCAACAATCCAAACGACTTCTCACAGGTAGATACGATACTCTTGAACCAAATGAAAAACCAAATGATAACCGAAAGACGCACTCACAAATAACAGATACCCATAAAAACAAACATTTATGAATACCCCGCATCAAACTTCCACGATCTAAAATCCAACTACAAACGATCTACTTCACCAACCACTTCAGCAAACAAAATTTGGGTACTTAAATTTCATCGGATCCTCACGTTCCTTAGTAAACTCAGGACCACGCTTAGAATCCCACCATACCTTTACCAACGTTATCTCACCATACTTCAACCCTTAACATCTCGATCCATAATCTCAACAGGTTTCTTGACAAAACGGAGAGTCTTGTCAACCTTAATCTCATCTAATGGCACATCCAGACTATCATCTGCCAACCACTTCTTTCCATTAGATACGTGAAACGTATCATGCACTCTACTAAATTCCTCAGCTAACTTCCATCGGTATGCCACAAATCCAATCCTTTCCTTAAATCTCAAATGGTCCTACGTATCTCGGTGCTAGCTTGCCTTTCTTACCGAAACGCACAACACCCTTCCAAGGAGATACTTTTAACCTCACAATATCACCAACACCAAACTCTAAGGGTTTACGGAAATAATCCGCATAACTCTTTTGGCGATCTCTTGTTGCCTTAAGTCTTTCCTTAATCGAAAAAAAACCTTATTCGTAGTCTCTCGTACCAGTTCAGGACCAATTAGTTGGCTTCTTCCAACCTTTGCCCACAGAACAGGTGACCTACATTACCTTCCATACCACACTTCCACGACACATTCTTAATACTAGACTGATAATTATTGTTATAGGAGAACTCAACTAAAGATAAATGCATACCTCAGCTTCCTCCAAACTCAAATACACCCATGCTCTCATCATACCATTCAACGCCTGATTTGTACGCTCACTTAGTCCATTCATTTAAGAACGATAAGTCGTACTCATCTTCATACGCGTTCTCAAAACCGTATAACACGTTTACCACTATTGCAAAGTAAATATTTCGTCATGTTTCTTGATGATCAACGCGACATCCCATGGCTCATTACCAACTCACCGAGCGAAAAGTCTCGCCTACTCCTCCATACATCTCTTGCTAAGGTAATAATACGTCTTATCCATTCTCGGATGTATCAAATACCTTTCATGATTGATGTCCTGATGCTTCCTCTCAATGGAACCAATAGCTAGAACGCAAAGTACATTCCTCCATCTTTGTTCCTTTCCATTTACTGGTCTAAACCAAGTAATCATTCTTCTTTCATGTTCTCAACCTTGAGCCTATCTCTCTAGGCTGCCAGTATCATCCTCTTAACTCCAAACCGAATTATCATAACCATTACTCACAAACATCCAAGTTTCACTCGTTCACTCCCGCTCAACGCTCTTACCACGATGTCCTCCCTTCCTTGACGATAGAGAATCAGACAACCGTAGTCACTGAGAAACTCCACACCCAACTTCTCTTCAACATATATTAACCTCTTGTCAAATATATGCTAAAGATTCTCATGATCTGGGTAGATAACACTTCCTGCTCCAAACAAATCTCATCTCCAAGTTCTATTCCCAAACTCTAAGTCATGCATCACATAATTCCTCTTATGAATCTTCTACCTCCACGATGACCACGCAATCCGAAGAACGTACATCTTGAAGCTAAACCTCTCACTTGGACACTTGGCAACATCCTCTTCTTCTTCAACGAACAAATTGATAATCAAAACGACAATCTATCCTAAATAAACGACGCGAACCATGAAACCGGCCAAACTAAAACGTATATCAATGAGCTCAAAAAGGGGTACGAATTACCAACTAACGAAGTAACGAACATCAAAATCAAAGCTAGAAAAACACAATGAGAAATTTTCCCCCAATAAAAATAGACTCGGATCAAATGTTCATGAAAACCCATACAAAGAAATATAAAATATATGTACCAATAAAACATCCACAAACGCACCTCAACGAAAGAAACACTCGATGAACCAAATATATAACAAGTTTGGTAAATGAGAACCATAGACAGTTCTTATTCCCGTACTCGACCTTTCCAAAAACAAATGAACACTGTTTTTCACAAGACATACCTTAAACTTATACATTTTTTTTATAAAATATATATAAACCATTTTATGTAAGAAATCAACATAACCATTTTTTTTTCACACTTCATCTCCCATAAAAATATTAGTTTCCATCAGACGACCTTGAAATACCCAAAACGAATTTGTAAAATGCCATAAAGACTCTAATACAACCTCTTAATCAAACGCGAAAGACATTGAAGAATTCCGTAATCAAAATAATCCTCAAACGAACTCATACCAGTGAACACCCACGCAAAAACATTGCAAACCAAACGATGAACTTACAGACTCATTCGTACAACGATCAAACCAAAATCATAGAAAAACACCGATACTAACGGGCCACAAAACATGCCACACAATTCAACTGGTGTGTGTAAATGAGGAATCAAATATCCACACTAACTCGTCACGAACCAACAATACTTGAAGAATAGCATAACATTCATCCGAGGAATGAATGTATGGAATAATCAAAGAAACGAACCAGTATCCAACAAAAACGAATTCGATTTCCCAACACCTATCACGACGTCAAATAGAAAGAATATGACATATGTACCATCATGGTACAATAGGAATGCCAACCAAAGAATTAGGTATACAAACGGAGTGTCCAACAAACGAATCAACTTAAATACCACAACATAAGTACCCACCGATAATTGAGGTATCAACATATGATAGGTAGGATGGAATCTTACCAGCTACACACCCCAACATATAACGACTGCCCAAACGGTTAAGAGAATACTTCTCTAACCATACAGCCATCACCAACATGATATCACATACCATCTACCACAACATATAACAACAAACATCAATCAATGCAATAATGGTCACAAGTCCACATGTGTAATACCCTTATAATTATGTTCGCGACCATAGTTATAAGCCTATTCCACACGCATACTTACTTCCAAAACCACACATCTCAATGATAGCGCACATATATCACATAGCACCTAATACACCATGCAATCCATGCTATCATACTTGCAAGTCCACTTGCGTTGTGACGCATGTATAATTATGTTGGCCACCATAATTATCTATGCCCCCTTTCATAAGTGTACTCCCTCCCATGACAACACATCATGCAAACAAAAAACAAAAGACGTCGCAAACACTCATCTCGCATGGAACAATTCCAACTATCACGTAGACTCTATAATCAAGATTACTTGGATAAGGTCGATCCAATATCCAAGAGTAATCACGCTCCAACATGGCTCCAGACAGCAAAAGACAATATACAAATTCCAAAACATAACACAAAACAAAAGACGTCGCATAATGGCTCAACTTCACTCTCGCACTTATCTCCCCACTCAGATCAATTCAACTTACTACTCGCTGTGGACTCTAGATCCGAATCCACACCATTCCATCCTAACTCCCCTTCTTCTTTACTTAACCACCCATTCCTGTTTCCTACATGTTGAAGTAGTCGACAACATGCAACCCCATCTCCATTCTTTTCTTCCAATTCTACATAATTCACAAGCGCATACAAATCACGAGGTTTAGACTAAACCACATCTCCTTCCTAGGTGAAGTGAGGACACTACCAAGGGTATTTGGTAATGGCTCCATCTCCAGAAGTCATCGTGGTTCCAAACCTCTCCACTTTTTCTCCACCAACGTTTCCCATAAACATGCTCTCCTTGCCCGAACATAGATACATGCTAGCGGGAACTCGGATTCTGCGGTTAGTCCGCTTTATCCTACCACTTCTCTCGCATCCGATAGCGACAACGGTTGTCCAACGAAGCATCTTACGCGCGGAAGATGATATAATAAAGTCGATATATACAATACTACGTATAGGGGATAGAATAGACGTCCAAAACTCAATAAAACATCTCATAAATATAGGAAAAATAGACATATAAAATACTATACTTACACATAGATCCTAAATGCAACTATATGAAGGACTCCTAGGCTATAGTCTAGGCTCAACCACCTAATTCTCTATAACCAAGTCTCTGATACCAATCTGTCACACCCCGCCACGGCGGAAACGCGCGGGTGTAACTTCATGGATATCATCACAACACCTGGTGTCAACATAGAGAACAACTGCATGCACATAAACAGAGCAATGTACAAACACAAAGTGTTGTAACAATACCCCAAAATAAAATAACCAAAAAAAAACATAAATCCAAACATAAATGATAAACCACTTCCAATGCAACTAAGGTCTCGTCTATCCACATCCTTCTATCTTATCCTTAGAAAGCTCACCTGAAAATGATGCTTAAAACGTCAACATAATGTTGGTGAGATTCATAGGTTTGAGACTCAACACACAAGGCAGCCGAATTCACTGTGATTACAAAATATAGCTGGACAAATAAATATAGTTATCATATAGCTACATGCATTTGCAAGTTAATATCCACACATAAAGGCAACAACACTCATAAGGCAACCATTAGGACGGCTCGTGTCCTCCGACCCCATAATTAGTACCACATCAGGACGGCTCGTGTCCCCCGACCCCATAATTAGTGCCACACCAGGACGGCTCGTGTCCCCCGATCCCATAATCATCAATTAGGTCGCATGCGCGAGCAACAGGGTAAGCACCCTCCCAATTGAATCCCAAAATATATCATCAATTAGGTCGCTATCCTAATTGAATCCCAAAACATCCACGCAAGCAAATAATCACACATAGCATACATACGATAACATTATAAGTCCAAGCTCTTTAATACCACACACATAATCACAGTAAACCAAAACATTTAAGACAAGCATCATTCCCATCCCAAGTTTAAAACAAAGTAAAAATATGGGACTATGAACTCACCTTAAACTCCGCAGCTTCCACAAAAACAACTCACAATCTATAGCACACAAAATAATCCACATTACACAAGGCCAAGCTAAAAGCTACAACCCATGTAATACTCATATGATGGATGTCTAAGACTCATATGACCCACCATGGATCTCCTAGACACCATACTAACCACCACCATAACCTAACACTCACTAAATCCCTTGCACTCTAAAACTCAGAAAACGCAGAATTTTTTAGTACATTCACTCACATGAAATCACGACAAATAAAGCTCAACAACTCACACCAAAAATTTACCATGGTCTCTCATAAGCATAGAAGCTAATCCCAGAAGACCATGGACCAATAACACACACAAGTACTCATAGAAAATTCAAACTTGTCAACTACTCAAATTCGGATCTGAACGCACACCAAAAAGTTTTGATTTTTAATAACTACTTCCACAAGTTTTTATCGCGAATCCTCTTCGTGGTAATCTAATATAACCTAAAAATTAACTATTCCAGAAGACCAAGTCAAAATACCACTTTTACAACCACATGCCACCCTCAAACGTTTACCCAAAATCTGTCCCGGTTTGACAGCTTTGACACCTTATCAAAGAAAAATCAAAAGACCGACTTCCCGACCTCAAAATCAATCGTGGCTGGACTTTTTGGAAAGCTATTTCGTTAAACTTCAATTTAGACTTAAAATTCGTGACCTAACTAATCACCATCTGTTATTTACACTCACATCTTTACAGCCTTACAAATCTGTCCAAACCCTAACTCAATAACTAGCATGTTTTACGCTCAATTCTCTTAACCAATCATCATACTATTATCATTAATTGATCCCAACATGTTTAATAACATTAATTTTACAGAAGTTAACACAAATCCTAATCCATCATACTTTATATTACATAAATTAGATCAATAACTAATTAATTGAATGAAAACTAGTATCGAAAATATACCTTGATCTTGATTTTAGCTTCAATAATAAAAACCCTAAGTTTTTCTTCTTCCCTTGCCTCCCATGAACGACCAAAGCCAGAGAAAAAGGGTTTTAGGGTGTTTTGGTTTTGTATATATACTATCCTAATATAATTCTAGATAACCCTTTTAGTTAGGAGTTGTAATTGGACTCAAATTTGGTTTCCTTTTTCCCCCAAAACCATATATTCGCCCCCCCCTTAATTATATTTATTTTATATTTTTTTTATTAAATTAACTTATTAGACTAAAAACCTCATACTTTTCATATTTTATAAATACCCGTAGCTAATCCTAACGTCTTACGCGATAAACCTCAGTTTTACGACAAACCGGAAAATATCATTTTCAAAAATAAAGTTTCCAAAAATAGAATTTCACACTCTTTTTGAAATATAACTCATAAAAACAAATCCCACGTAACTTACTAACGCTCAATTACTTGAACGAAGCCTCGTTACCCAAAAACACAAAAACATCAAAACTACACAAGTCATTTCTACACCACAAAGGTGATCAAAATGAACTTTCCCAAATTCCAAACTTTCCAAATCACAATAAAACCATTTACACAAAGGGATTTAGTGCTAAAACTCACCTATATCAGTCATATATCACTTCAAACACCTAATACACACCAAACAAACGTCAACCGAGTCAAGACTATCAGTCAAACTGACTTGCTAAAACCACGGTTGTTACAATTACTTTATGGAAATAAGCAATAAATGATGAGATTGACTCCATCATGGGCAACAACACTTGGGTGTTGGTTGATCTACCACCAGGTTACAAACCTCTTGGATGCAAATGGATTTTCAAAAGGAAAATGAAGGTAGATGGAACTATTGAAAAGTTCAAGGCAAGGCTAGTCATTCATGGCTTTAAAAAAAGTCAGGGATAGACTACTTTGATACTTATGCCCCTATAGCACGTATCAGTACCATAAGATTGCTGATTACTTTGGCATCGATTCACAATTTGATTATTCATCAGATGGATGTGAAGACAGTTTTCTTGAATGGTGAATTGGATGAGGAGGTTTGTATGAACCAACCTCAGGGCTTCATCTTGCCTGGCAATGAAAACAAGGTGTGTAAACTGATTAAGTCCTTATATGGACTGAATCAGGCACCTAAGCAATAGCATAAAAAATATGATGAATTGGTTTTGTCTAGTGGTTATTTACTTAACCAGTGTGACAAATGTGCGTATAGCAAATTTGATGAATCCGGTAAAGGAGTCATTATTTGCCTATATGTTGATGACATGTTGACCTTTGGCACTGACCAAAATCATGTTGACCTGACAAAGGAATTTTTGTCATCAAGGTTCTCTATGAAGGACATGGGGAGGCTGATGTTATCCTTGGTATAAGGATTAAACATGAAAGTAAAGTAATTTCTATCTCTCAATCTCATTATATTGAGAAGATACTAAAGAAATTCAATTACTTTGATTGTACTCCTGTGAGTACTCCTATGGATACAACTGAGAAGCTAATGAGCTGTATCTCAACTTGAGTATTCTAGGGTGATTGGCTGCCTGATGTATGCCATGATTTGTACTAGACCTGATATTGCTTTTGTAGTGGGTAAACTGAGCAGGTATACTAGTAATCCTAGTGCTCATCACTGGCAAGCACTTCATAGGGTACTGAAGTATTTGAAGAGAACTATGGATTATAGTTTCTTATATACTGGTTATCCTTCAGCATTAGAAGTATACATTGATGCAAGTTGGATCAGTAACACTGAATAAAATTCGTCTACTAGTGGCTGGGTATTCCTACTTGGTGGAGGTGCAATTTCTTGGGCATCCAAGAAGCAAACTTGCAACACCAGTTCAACAATGGAATCTGAATTCGTGGCTTTAGCAGCTGCTGGTAAAGAAGCTGAATGGTTGAAAAACTTGCTTCTTGAGATTCCATTGTGGCCTAAACCTATAGCACCTATTTCTATCTGTTGTGATAGTGCTGCTACATTGGCAAAGGCTTATAACCAGATGTACAAAGGGAAGTCTAGACACTTAGGTGTCAGGCATAGCATGATTCGTGAGCTTATCATGAATGGGGTGGTATCTATAGAGTTTGTTAGATCTCAACAAAACTTAGCTGATCACTAGATGAAGGGTTTGGCTAGAGACTTGGTTTTAAAGTCTGCTAAAAGGATGGGTTTAAAGTTCAACTTAGTCATTGAATGCTAAAATACCCAACTCCCTCCTGAGGAAACTTGGGAGCTGAGTTCAATGTGGAAAGTTGTACATTGAGTGTACTGGAGCACATGGTTTACAATCATCCCAAGGTTGTGCTCGGAACCTGCTGGAAAGGAGGATGAAGTATTTACTTCTGAATGGTTAATTTCTTTGAAAAAGTGCTTGGCAGGAGCATGAATAAAGAGGAACCACCTATGTGAATGTTGAAGTTTTGCCGCTTTAGGGAGCTTAAGACTTTTGGTTCTTACAACATTTATGAATTGGATATGGACACATGACTTGTATAGTGTCAGGAGCGTTTAAGTGTTTGAAAATGTATGTGTACTTTATCATCAGGTATTCAAATGAGTTGAAGGGTTCAATTCTTTGGAACACCCTGATTTTTATATTTGAACGTGTAATGTACTAAGATGGAAATTCAATCCTCGGGATATTTTCGTTTATGGATATGTTTTGTTTAATGTTTAATTTTCATGCAAAGGAAGTGAACTAAATTTGGGGAGGATTGTTGGAAAATTTAGTACACTTGTGGGATCAGATCATACTTGGAAATGGGTTTGAAGGTACGTAGTGTACACCCATTAAGTCCCTGATTACCCTGACTCTTATAGTAGTTTAGCAAGGTTAGTACTATTAAGCAAGTGATACTACTGCTAGTACTAATGTTTCTATTGCTAGTACTAAAGTTAGTACTGCTGAGCAGAGTTTCTACTACCAGTACTAATGTTAGTACTATTGGAGCAAGTTAATACTGCTGTCATTAGTGACATTAAACTAGATGTTTTAATTAGTGACATTAAACTTAGATATTTTCCGCACCTTAGCTCTTGGGACGACCTCAGATTTACCATCTAGCAATACCTCGCACGACCGGGTACACTGCCCGATAGTGTATTAGGTAGACAAGACTATTATAAATATAAAACTTGGTCGGTAAATCCTGCATCCTCCACATTAGATTCTTTGTGAAGAATGGGACGATGATCAGGAATACCTTTCTCCAAGACAACACCTATAGTGTGAGGAAAGACTTCATAAAAGTTTTCGGAAATCAAGAAACGGTCTAGTGAAGTAAATCTCGAGTTGGGTACTCGGGGTATGGAGTAGGGCGGAAAGGAGCTCCGCGACCAAACCACTATAAATCATCGTGTTCGGTTTGCGCTTTCTTTTACTTATTGCTTTACTTTAATGTTTGCATTATGTGATTGCTAGTGTTGTGACTTGTTGATTATACTTGTGCGATAACATGTTTTAAGTTTATGCTAGTTACAAACTACATGTAACATCTTTCATATTAGAACAAGCTAAAATTGGATATTTGATACAACAAGTATTAAAGTTATTTAAACGGTAACGTATTCACCCCCCCCCCCCCCCCCCTCTACGTTTTCACACAACACATTCGATTTGTAACACTTAAATATAAAACACTTGAAAACATAATTTGCATTTAATATCTGTTAGAAAATTAGTGTAGGGTATGTGATGATCCTGGATATCTTACTAGAATCGTGTTGAGTTCACTTTCCGTATAAAGTATTCCGACCCTATATATGCATGGGTTGCACGAAATCTCTATCGGGATAATTCAAGAAGAGAAACACTTTGTGTCTAGGCACCAGATCACAAAGCAGGAACAAGAGAGGAATTGTATGTTTTTCGTATGTATAAATGAGACTAATGGAGTTTATAACAGTCATATTGGTTAGGAAAAAGGTGGGGGGAAACGGGTAAGTCATTTGGAGCACCAAATATACCGGCCCGGGGCGCTGCCCCGAACCCCATTGGGGTCTTCGCCCCCAGACCCCGACGAGGGGCGACCCCCCCTCGACCCCCAGCAGAATAAGTTTAAAAGATAAAGATATAAATAAAAGTATTACTGTAAGATATGAATTATTAAGAAGATCATTTATGTATAAAGGAAATCATCCTTTTACAATAACATATCAAATAAATTATGCACTCACTAATTCACATCACAATATCACTTTTAAAACAGACAATAGAATTCATATAGATAAACTTTTTGAACCATTATTAAAACTTGAAACACCAAGTTTATTTTCAAAACATAAATATATTGAAAGAAGAAATTCAACATCTGAAATACAATCTGTATGGATACCAACAATTGAAAAACCAATCTCAGTAACAAATGGAGAATCCTCTAATACTCAAGAAGAAATAAAAGAGATGAAGGAAATGATACGATCATTAAGTTTAAGAATATAAAATTAAAAATAATATTTATCATAATGGATTCAGGATTACAAAAAAGATTATTACAGAAAAGAATAAGAGATTTAGAAGAAGAAATAGAAGAGATATCACATACAATAGATCATTTGCTAATTAGAATAAGTTTGAGAAATCCTTACGAGAGTCTAAAAGTGATGAATAGAACATTAGTATACGTAAGAAAAAGACTAGCATATACGGAAGAACTATTATTAAAAGAAAAAAGAAGTCCAACAATTTGTTAAAATAATGAATTATATTTCTGAAACTCTTTTTAATCAAAAAATGAATATTGAAAATAATAAAAATTTTAAATCATTCGAACCGTTTATACCATATGAGCAAACTTTATTTAAAATACCACAAAATTTGCCAGAAGGAACATCATATAGTATTAATATAGATAATAACGATACAAAACAATCTATTGGAGAGAAAATAGATATATTAAACTCAACACTTAATAATATAATCGAAATATTAAGTTTCTTAATACTAAGACAACTACCAGAATTATCTAAAACAATGCAAGAAAAGATAAATACTATACAAATATTATTAAATAAAAAGACAGAAGAACTTGAAACTTTGGAACAAAGTCAAATAAATATGGTTGAACAATTATCAAATATAATTAATACTCAAGAGCAAGATAAAGATATTACTATTACAAAGATAAAAGAAACATTATTAAAAAAATCAACTCTTAAAATCGTACCACCAATACGAATAACATAATGGAAAGTCTTGAAGAATAAATTGAAACTCTTACAAAATTAATGGCATCATTAGATATACCATCAGAAGTAAATGAAGAAGATGCATATATAGTACAAGATTATAGTTCAGACGAAAATCCATATGAAAATCAATATAAATATCCATGAGAAAGTTCTTACACAAATTATAATTTTGCACAAAAAAGAAAAAAATCTTATATAGACGAAGATTTTCAAAAAGAATTTGATTATAGCCCCCCAACACCTACAGAAAGATATTTATATCAACAAGGAATGATTAGAAATAAGAAAGGTAAATGGGAACGTATACCTCCTCAGTATATACCCAAAATACCAATAGTTAGAATGAATGATGAAATTTTAAACATCGACTGTGAAACAGAAATAGATGATAAAATTCAAGATTGGAGTAATAGATTAAGTACTCAAATACAATTAACTGAAGAATTACGAGAATTACAACCAAGAGATTTACTCAATTTTATAATACATAAAACATCAGGAAATGTTTATAGATTTTTACAATCTATAAATGAACTAGAACTATCAAGAATAGCAACAACAGACGCAATGATAACTTTTAAAAACATTGTAGCATGTATAGTACAAGAATTTACAGGAAGAATTTTAGAAAAAGAAGAATCAAATGAAGCATTTAGAGAACATGCATATTGGAGAATAATTAATCTTAAGATATGTAACATGTGCTATTTAGATTCATTCATATGTGAATTTTCAGATCAATATTACAAGTTAGACACTACAAGGCAACAATCAGCTTTAGAAATGTTTTTTTAATAAACTCCCTGAATCTATAGCAACAGAATTAAAAAATTCATACGCAACAATACTACAGGATAATACTAAAATAATAGAGGATACTCTAGGAGCACGAATCACTACGGTAAAAGCATGGGGTGAGAAAACAATGTTTACAAGAAATAGCTAAAAAGGAAGCACGAATTGAACTTTGTTGTGAAAAACAATCCGACAAAATAGGTGACTATGGATGTTCGCAAAAACTATATAAAAAACGAAAGAAAGTATCGAAGAAAAAGATATATAATCCTAAGTATAGAAATTTTTATAAAAAGAATTCAAGACAAAATTATTTTAGAAATCGAAAACAACACCGTCAAAAATATAAAAAGCAAGATAATTCAAAATATTGTCCATCTAATAAGAAAGATTGCAGATGTTGGTTATGTCACGAAGAAGGCCATTATGCCAATAAATGTCCTAAAAAAGGAGAAAAGAAAGAAACAGAAGTATTAAAAATAGCATATAGTCTTGGATACGAACCTATAGAAGATTCAGATATTGATTCAGATATTGAAATATATGCATATACAGATACTAGTGATTATTCTAGTGGTTATGAATAAATCAATTTATCAACGTTGAATGAATAATAATTTGCAAAGATTTTTGAAAAATTTAGCAAAAGAAAGAAGAGTTTTACAAAAGAAAATTTCTGAGAAAATCCGTTGGGAATGGACACCATCCGACACCCAACTTGTACAAAATATTAAAACTAATGTACAATGTTTACCGGAATTATATAACCCGGAAACAAAAGATTTTTTGATTATTAAGACAGATGCATCCGACGATACATGGGCAGGATGTATGAAAGCAATTCAGAATGGGAAAGAGTTACTAGGATTAGACATTGATGGAATTCCAATCCTTCAATCTAATCTATCAAAAATACAAAGTATTGATGGAAGTCAAATTCCTCAATCTGATCAAAGACTATTACAGACAGAATCTGTTTTAAAAACAGAAAAATACAATTCTAAGCTATGCAAATATATTTCTGGAACATTTTCAGAAACTGAGAAAAATTATAGTACTCATGAAAAAGAGACACTTGCGTGTCTAAAAACTTTGAAAAAATGGAAAATTGATCTTTTACAAACAAGATTTGAGTTAAGAACAGACTCAAAATATGTAACAGGATTCTGGAGATACAAATTACAAGAAGACTATCGTAGAGGTCGACTAATCCGTTGGCAACTGCAACTACACCAATTCCATCCATACATCAAATATATCAAAAGCAACAATAACACTTTTGCAGATACCTTCACCAGAGAATGGAAGGATTACTGAAAACAGCTAGACACCAATTACAACAAAAAAGAGACCAACGTATCTCTTTAGAAAAACAATTAGCCATTATCAGACAAGAAGAAGAAAAACTAGCCAATACAGTGGAATATTTAGCCCAAAATGACAATTCAAAATCAACCACAGAATCCACACCTTCACCATCAAAACCTTCCACTCCAGTAAAATCAAAACCATCCACTTCAAAAACCCAAACATCATCAGCCAAAGCCGAATTCATAAAAATAGAAGAAGATGTTGAAGAAATAGTTCAGAAATCAAGCATTAGAAAAAAGAAATGGTACGTTATTTTCAATGGACCATTCAGAGGCATTTACACAGATTGGGCACTTGCAAGTCCACACATCATAGGACAAAGTGTCAGTCACAAAAGTTACACTTCACATGAAGAAGCGCAGCAAGCATTCAAAGAAGCATACAAGACAGTTACAACATAAGAAGTTCAGAGATCGAAGAGATTTATCTCTTTAAATCAAGGATTTCAAGAAAGACTACGAGAAGGATCACATAAAATGAATCCAATCGATCTGATCAGAAAAATTCCAACTAAATAAGAAAGAGAAGAAATGAAGAAACCGACGATCGAGAAATTCCAAAGACTTTGGGATAGTGTCATACACTATAATGAAGTCCAAGCCACCAAGTCATTCTATCCAAGCGACATACCAGTAGGACCAAAAGTAATATTCCTACCAGGAGCAGCACCAACAGATATTCATGAATACTTTGTTCATGGATTAGTAGACACGATTTATATAGACGGAACTAGCATTCGAGAATTTCAGCAATTTCCACCAGAAATACAAAGCATCATCAAGGCATACAATACTCATTTCGCCAAAGGCAGATCATTATATTTCAAGTTACATTCAAGCTATCCAATCTTCGATAGCAACAATCACAAACTTTTAGTGCCATCGATCACGTTAGCAGAATTAGGAGTCAGCGATCCTGACCGTTACCCAGACAAGAAGGAGCAGAATGATTCACCACCAGCAACACCATCCACTAGGAACTTGGTAGATGCTCTTGCCGGAGTATTTTTTGCATCCTCAAGACTAGGAACAGGAACAAAGTAGAAGTCAGACATTAAACTCAACCATTACAGCAAAAGCATGTTGATCTACTCAAACTTCTCCAAAGAAGTAATTGACGACGCAGGATTAAGAACCTTAAAAGATTTTGAACAACCATTTGAAAAATTCACCGGGTCACTCTCGGCTCTACCTGAAGATTTCAAAATTGCACTATGTCAAAGATTATACTACGTATCAAAACATATGTGTGATTATTGTTCAAACGCACAAATGCAAGAATGAAGACGAAGACACAAGCAGACAAAAAAGAAAAGATAAAAAATCAAGCATTATTGAAGACATGTGAATGCGCCACCTGCTTATCCACTATCTTCACTTTTTCCACTTTTTCTTAGTGTGGTGTGATGTAGTTTGTATTTTAGCAATAATGTAAGCCTCAATGACGATAGATGCATTCGCCATAGTTTCAGCATTACGGCAAAGCCGTGTCAAATATATCAGACGGCTATGATCGGACAATAGAGTATGTAAGATATAGCTCGTGCCTCTTAGGCTTAACAAGATGGGGTTCGGATGAAAACAGATCTCGCTAATCCAGTCTATTCTATTTTGTCTAGTCTATTCTATTTTGAATAGTCCAGGTAAGGAAGGGAGGGAAGGAGCTCTTGGCTTCAACTCAGAGCAGAACGTTCCTTCCGCAACGTAAGGCCTATTTCTTTCGTAGCCGGCATCACGGCCTATTCTATTCTCTACTCTCTACCAGCTTCTGAAACAAGATCGGATTGATCATGCTTCCTCTCCCGCTGGTCGAGCTTAATTCCATCCAGCCTCTCCTTCGGCTCACTTCACTACCTTTAGAGAAAAGAGTTCCAGCAGAGTTCACGCCGCCCGCCCTGAACAAATAGGAGGCGTGGGCCACAGGTTAAGGCCTGTCGGTCACCTACAATAATGCACGCTAGTGCGTTAGGTAAATTATTAGTGTAATATTAGGTAAGCAATGACGTAGGTTGCAACTAGTACACCTACCTCCTCTTGTATAAATAGAGGTCTTGCCTCATATAAAAGTGTGTGTTTTAATGAGTTTGAACTAAAGAGTTATTAAAACCTCCGAGTTTTAAAGTTGAGATTGAAATCTCACTTGTCTGTTGAAACGAAGATTCGTTTCTGAATAGCAGATCACCTATCCATTTACTATCAATTTACAATTCATATATCATCATCAACCTCACCAACAATTCAAACTTTTCAAAAAGAAAACAATCACCATGGCCCGTTGGTTAGAAATGATCATTCATGCATCCATTCATTACAATTCAAATTCAAATATAAAAAGAGCATGGACCCGCTCATCATCATCATTCAAATAATCAATTTTCAATCTATTATTATCACCAATCTTCCGCAGGTACTCTCGCTTCCCTCCTGGTATCAGAGCTAATAGACGATTCAAAGACAATTAGAAGAACCTACAAATGATGCAAGAAGCAAGAAGACGATGCAAAAAGAACAAGTCAAGCACGAACCATGTCAAAGACAATAATTAAGAAGGTTAACCACACCTCTTAAATTACAAGCAGTCATCAAGAAGGTATAATTATTCAAACTTTAAATTATAAAGTTTAAAAAATATATAGATTAAAATATGTCAGATTTACCAACAATAGATAAAGAAGATATATCTATTATTGAAGAAAAAGAAGATGAATCAGGATTTATGTTAGATACTATGATTAATAGAACAGCTATTAGAAGATCTAAATTTACTTTATCAGAAAAGCATAATTTTGATTATTCGCCATCACTTAGAGAATTTTTCTCAAGAAAAAATATAATATATTTTGGAAAAATTATTGGAGAAGAACCAGTTCCTATTGAACAAACACAAGGAAATATTCTTATTCCTATAATTAATAAACAACAAATAAACAAAAGAATAAAACAAATGAATGAAAAAGATAGATGTAAAATAGCATATATTCATATATCAACTATACAAGTAATATTAAAAAGTACTTTTATGGGTTGTAATACACCTATTGAATTAGAATTAAGAGATGATAGAATAATAAACAGATAAGAAAGTATTATTGCTAAAGGAAAAGGAAATTTATCAGAAGGAAAAATAAAATTTGATGTTAACATACAAACAGGAATAAGTTTAAAAGATAAAGATATAAATAAAAGTGATACTGTGATGTGAATTAGTGAGTGTATAATTTATTTGATATGTTATTGTAAAAGGATGATTTCCTTTTCTCCTGTTTCAATATGTTTTATAATGACAGATCTATCAGTCTGTGTGAATGGTTGGTATAATTTTAAAAAATTATTTCCAATTATCAAATCTATACCTGAATCATGCATGTAAATAGTTGGTGTTATAAACTTTCTTTTATTTATATATATAGGTACCATTCTTCCTACATACCATATTTTATGTACTGATTTGTCTGCTATAACTATTTTTTGTGGTTTAGTTAATTTTTCCCAATTTTTTAATATCTTTATTTTTTCAAAGCATATCGATGCTCCAGTATCTACGTATGTAAATACTTTCTTATTTTCAATTGTTACTTCAATGAATGTTGCATTTGGATTATCTCTTGATTTTTTATTTTTATTCATTTTTGTCCTTTTATAGAAATACTTTTGTAGTAAAAGTTGATGACTTAATCTGTTTCGTAATATGGTTCTCCAAAATAATCGAAATCGTTATCATCATAATAATCATCTAATTCTTCTGACTCACTTTTATAATATTTTTCCATTCTTTTATTATAATCCAAAAATTGTTTTTTCAATTCTTCTTCATCAGTAGCATTTAAACTATATTCATTTAAGTATTCAACAATTCTCATTCTTGAAATCATTAAAGCTAATGGATTATTTATTTCCTATGGAAATGGTGGTATAAAAATAACTTCAAATGAATTAATTTCTTCGTATTCCCATATATTTTCCCATGTAAGCCTAGTGGTAGCTAGTTTGGTTCTTTTTTCATAATATTCAAATAATATTTTAAAAACTAAATATGAATTATTGTCTTCAAAATCTAATTGTGACTCAAAACTTTCTTTCGCTTTTAGTTGGATTAGTTGTTGCCATATTTTGTTTTGGAATCTTTCCCTTTCTCTATCGAGTTCTTTATTATCATTACTTTCTATTTTATTTGTTATAGCAATATATAGTTGTTCCAATTCTTCTTTGTTGTAATGATTTGGATTAATATATTCTAATTGATAAACATATGCTTCAGTGTTAATAATTTGTAATTCTTGATTTAACTTTTCTTTTAATATTTCACTCATCTTGTTTAATATATCTGTTCCATAATATTTCTAAGATTTTCTTCACAAATTAATTTTGTTCTACGAAGTGTTCGTAATCTTTTCATAAGTCGTATTTTTCCAAAAACGTTTACTTCCTTTTTTAATTCAATTTCAGTTTCCTGAATATGTATTTTAAACTGTTTAACTACCTCTTTTTGCTCAATAATTGCTTTTCAAAGTTTCTCTTGATAAAGACTCATATTAACAAATAATTAATTTTGATCTAACTTCTTGTATTACTATCATATTTTCTTTTAACTTATTTTTTAATGTTTTACCAATCTATATCAATGTTTTGAAAACCAATATATATTAATTTTTTATTTCTTTTTATTCTGCTTTTGACAAATTTTATCTCTCGTAACGTAGTTTTTCTTTGTAAGTATAAATATTTTAAAAAATGATTATAATATTTATTACGATTATTATTCATTTGTAGTTTTGTATTGCTCATATTCTTAAACTTAATGATCGTATCATTTCCTTCATCTCTTTTATTTCTTCTTGAGTATTAGAGGATTCTCCATTTGTTACTGAGATTGGTTTTTCAATTGTTGGTATCCATACAGATTGTATTTCAGATGTTGAATTTCTTCTTTCAATATATTTATGTTTTGAAAATAAACTTGGTGTTTCAAGTTTTAATAATGGTTCAAAAAGTTTATCTATATGAATTATATTGTCTGTTTTAAAAGTGATACTGTGATGTGAATTAGTGAGTGCATAATTTATTAGATCTGTTATTGTAAAAGGATGATTTCCTTTATACATAAATGATCTTCTTAATAATTCATATCTTACAGTAATACTTTTATTTATATCTTTATCTTTTAAACTTATTCATGTTTGTATGTTAACATCAAATTTTATTTTTCCTTCTGATAAATTTCCTTTTCCTTTAGCAATAATACTTTCTTCTCTGTTTATTATTCTATCATCTCTTAATTCTAATTCAATAGGTGTATTACAACCCATAAAAGTACTTTTTAATATTACTTGTATAGTTGATATATGAATATATGCTATTTTACATCTATCTTTTTCATTCATTTGTTTTATTCTTTTGTTTATTTGTTGTTTATTAATTATAGGAATAACAATATTTCCTTGTGTTTGTTCAATAGGAACTGGTTCTTCTCCAATAATTTTTCCAAAATATATTATATTTTTTCTTGAGAAAAATTCTCCAAGCGATGTTGAATAATCAAAGTTATGTTTTTTCTGATAAAGTAAATTTAGATCTTCTTATAGCTGTTCTATTAATCATGGTATCTAACATAAATCCTGATTCATCTTCTTTTTCTTCAATAATAGATATATCTTCTTTATCTATTGTTGGTAAATCTGACATATTTTAATCTATATATTTTTTAAACTTTATAATTTAAAGTTTGAACAATTATACCTTCTTGATGACTGCTTGTAATTTAAGAGGTGGGGTTAACCTTCTTAATTATTGTCTTTGACATGGTTCGTGCTTGACTTGCTCTTTTTGCATCGTCTTCTTGCTTCTTGCATCATTTGTAGGTTCTTCTAATTGTCTTTGAATCGTCTATTAGCTCTGATACCAGGAGGGAAGCGAGAGTACCTGCGGAAGATTGGTGATAATAATAGATTGAAAATTGATTAGTTGAATGATGATGATGATGAGCGGGTCCATGCTCTTTTTATATTTGAATTTGAATTGTAATGAACGGATGCATGAATGATCATTTCTAACCAACGGGCCATGGTGATTGTTTTCTTTTTGAAAAGTTTGAATTGTTGGTGAGGTTGATGATGATATATGAATTGTAAATTGATAGTAAATGGATAGGTGATCTGCTATTCAGAAACGAATCTTCGTTTCAACAGACAAGTGAGATTTCAATCTCAACTTTAAAACTAGGAGGTTTTAATAACTCTTTAGTTCAAACTCATTAAAACACACACTTTTACATGAGGCAAGGCCTCTATTTATACAAGAGGAGGTAGGTGTACTAGTTACAACCTACGTCATTGCTTACCTAATATTACACTAATAATTTACCTAACGCACTAGCGTGCATTATTGTAGGTGGCCGACAGGCCTTACATTATTAGGCTTACATTATTGCTAAAATACAAACTACATCACACCACACTAAGAAAAAGTGGAAAAAGTGAAGATAGTGGATAAGCAGGTGGCACATTCACATGTCTTCAATAATGCTTGATTTTTTATCTTTTATTTTTTGTCTGCTTGTGTCTTCGTCTTCATTCCTGTCTTCATTCTTGCATTTGTGCGTTTGAACAATAATCACACATATGTTTTGATACGTAGTATAATCTTTGACATAATGCAATTTTGAAATCTTCAGGTAGAGCCGAGAGTGACCCGGTGAATTTTTCAAATGGTTGTTCAAAATCTTCTAAGGTTCTTAATCATGCGTCGTCAATTACTCCTTTGGAGAAGTTTGAGTAGATCAACATGCTTTTGCTGTAATGGTTGAGTTTAATGTCTGACTTCTGCTTTGTTCCTGTTCCTAGTCTTGAGGATGCAAAAAATACTCCGGCAAGAGCATCTACCAAGTTTCTAGTGGATGGTGTTGCTGGTGGTGAATCATTCTGCTCCTTCTTGTCTGGGTAACGGTCAGGATCGCTGACTCCTAATTCTGCTAACGTGATCGATGGCACTAAAAGTTTGTGATTGTTGCTATCGAAGATTGGATAGCTTGAATGTAACTTGAAATATAATGATCTGCCTTTGGCGAAATGAGTATTGTATGCCTTGATGATGCTTTGTATTTCTGGTGGAAATTGCTGAAATTCTCGAATGCTAGTTCCGTCTGTATAAATCGTGTCTACTAATCCATGAACAAAGTATTCATGAATATCTGTTGGTGCTGCTCCTGGTAGGAATATTACTTTTGGTCCTACTGGTATGTTGCTTGGATAGAATGACTTGGACTTTATTATAGTGTATGACACTATCCCAAAGTCTTTGGAATTTCTCGATTGTCGGTTTCTTCATTTCTTCTCTTTCTTGTTTAGTTGGAATTTTTCTGATCAGATCGATTGGATTCATTTTATGTGATCCTTCTCGTAGTCTTTCTTGAAATCCTTGATTTAAAGAGATAAATCTCTTCGATCTCTGAACTTCTTCTGTTGTAACTGTCTTGTATGCTTCTTTCAATGCTTGCTGCGCTTTTTCATGTGAAGTGTAACTTTTGTGACTGACACTTTGTCATATGATGTGTGGACTTGCAAGTGCCCAATCTGTGTAAATGCCTATGAATGGTCCATTGAAAATAACGTACCATTTCTTTTTTCCAATGCTTGATTTCTGAACTATTTCTTCAACATCTTCTTCTATTTTTATGAATTCGGCTTTGGCTGATGATGTTTGGGTTTTTGAAGTGGATGGTTTTGATTTTACTGGAGTGGAAGGTTTTGATGGTGAATATGTGGATTCTGTGGTTGATTCTGAATTGTCATTTTGGGCTAAATATTCCACTGTATTGGCTAGTTTTTCTTCTTCTTATCTGATAATGGCTAATTGTTTTTCTAAAGAGATACGTTGGTCTCTTTTTTGTTGTAATTGGTATCTAGCTGTTTTCAGTAATCCTTCAATTCTCTGGTGAGGGTATCTGCAAAAGTGTTATTGTTGCTTTTGATATATGGATGGAATTGGTGTAGCTGCAGTTGCCAACGGATTAGTCGACCTCTATAATAGTCTTCTTGTAATTTGTATCTCCAGAATCCTGTTACATATTTTGAGTCTGTTCTTAACTCAAATCTTGTTTGTAAAAGATCAATTTTTCCATTTTTTTAAAGTTTTTAGACACGCAAGTGTCTCTTTTTCATGAGTACTATAATTTTTCTCAGTTTCTGAAAATGTTCCAGAAATATATTTGCATAACTTAGAATTGTATTTTTCTGTTTTTAAAACAGATTCTGTCTGTAATAGTCTTTGATCAGATTGAGGAATTTGACTTCCATCAATACTTTGTATTTTTGATAGATTAGATTGAAGGATTGGAATTTCATCAATGTCTAATCCTAGTAACTCTTTCCCATTCTGAATTGCTTTCATACATCCTGCCCATGTATCGTCGGATGCATCTGTCTCAATAATCAAAAAATCTTTTGTTTCCGGGTTATATAATTCCGGTAAACATTGTACATTAGTTTTAATATTTTGTACAAGTTGGGTGTCGGATGGTGTCCATTCCCAACGGATTTTCTCAGAAATTTTCTTTTGTAAAACTCTTCTTTCTTTTGCTAAATTTTTCAAAAATCCTTGCTCTGTAATATAATTCAAACATCCTAAAAATCTTTGAATTTGTTTTCTATCTCTTAGTTTATCTGGAAAAAGTTTTAATTTTTTTTGTGTATTATTTGTTAAAGAAATAATTCCATTTTTTGCAATTTTTAATCCTAAATATTCTACCTCGCTTTGAAGTAATTTTGACTTCTTTTGTGATAGAATCAAACCTTTTTCTTTTATTCTTTGTAAAACAATTGATACTGCTTTTATATGATCTTGTTCATTTCCTTTTGTAAAAACAATGATATCGTCAATGTATGCTAAGCAAATATTTTCTAATCCTTGCAAATTATTATCCATAAAACGTTGATAAATTGTGGGTGCTTGTTTTAAACCAAAAGGTAATACGTTTCACTCATAATGTTTTTGTGGAGGACATGAAAATGCTGTTAATAATTTAGTTGATTCATCAAGTCTTAGTTGCCAATATCCTGATTTAGCATCGAATGTGCTAAAATGTGTATTTTCTTTTAATTTTTCTAGAATATAGTCTTTTCTTGGTAACTTATAGGAATCTCCTATAGTTGCTTTATTCATTTCTTTATAATTTATGACCACTTTTTCTTAGTGTGATGTGATGTAGTTTGTATTTTAGCAATAATGTAAGCCTAATAATGTAAGGCCTGTCGGCCACCTACAATAATGCACGCTAGTGCGTTAGGTAAATTATTAGTGTAATATTAGGTAAGTAATGACATAAGTTGTAACTAGTACACCTACCTCCTCTTGTATAAATAGAGGCCTTGCCTCATGTAAAAGTGTGTGTTTTAATGAGTTTGAACTAAAGAGTTCTTAAAACCTCCGAGTTTTAAAGTTGAGATTGAAATCTCACTTGTCTGTTGAAACGAAGATTCGTTTCTGAATAGCAGATCACCTATCCATTTACTATCAATTTACAATTCATATATCATCATCAACCTCACCAACAATTCAAACTTTTCAAAAAGAAAACAATCACCATGGCCCGTTGGTTGGTTGGTGATTTTTGGTGAGGTTGATGATGATATATTGTTTGTAAATTGGTGATGAATCGTTGTTATGATTTTGATTCTTGAATTGTAGGGTTAGATAATCTGCTATTCAGAAACGAATCTTCGTTTCAACAGACAAGTGAGATTTCAATCTCAACTTTTAAAACTCGGAGGTTTTAAGAACTCTTTAGTTTAAACTCATTAAAACACACCTATTACATGAGGCAAGGCCTCTATTTATACAAGAGGAGGCCCCCCGCCTGCTGACCTGGCAGCGGGACCCCAGCAAGGGGCTCTGCCCCTTGACCCCTGCATTTTTTTTATGGTCGAAAACATATTAGCTCAACGAGTGTGTACTCCACACTACCCTAACTCGTATCCGAACTGAACATGAAATCTCATTAGCCTCTAGTAAATCGTCATTACCTAAATGACCGTCGATGACACTAAAATCACCAACAATATCTGTCTTCAAATATGATGTCTCACAATACTAATAAGTCTTTGATCCAACGATATTCAGATATATATTTTTTAAAAGGTTATAAGGTTAGATATTTTACTTTTCAATTGCAAAATATAAGAGTGTGTTTGACAGAGAGAAAAGAAATATGAGAAATGAAATTGGATTAAATTTTATTGTTTGGTAGAGAGAAATAAAAAAGTAAAGAATTAAAGAGAAATTGATAGAGAATTGGAGAGAAATGATAGTAGTGTAATTTGGTTAACCTCAATTTCAATTATTTTGGTGGATAAATTAGAGAAACGAGGTTTTTTTATTTTTATTTTATTTTTTATTTTTGTAATTTTTATATGTTTTCATCTAATTGCTTCAAATTATAATTTTATGAAAGAATGTACTTTGTTAATAAAAATTTATGTAAAAAAATTATGTGTGCAACATCATGTGCTCAAAACATTTTGGAAAAAAAATGTTGTTCAAAATATGTTTTCCAAAAGAAAAAAAAGGTTTATCATTATAAATTATTTCAATCCTCTGCCACTAACAAACAGTAAAATTTAATTAATTTCTTATTAAATTTCAATTTCTCAAGATTTAATTCTCTCACTTCATTTCTAATATAAGAAATTCTCTTTTTCAAACGTGCCATAATACAAATCCAGTCAAAATAAATATCAGCTTTCATATTTTACCATTTAAATGGTTTCCTAAAGTTAACACGACATGTTATTTTTTGACAGTACAATGATCTTTATTTGTACTAAGAGCGAAGGGTGTGGTCACATGCCGTTTGCGTGTCATATCAATGCTACTTCAGAATTTCACATTTACATTCACACACAAAAAATACCCCATTTGTAGTTGCTTGAGCCGTTTGGGCGTCGTTTCATAGTTTTTGGCTCCCCCATTTTTATTTTTATTTCATTTTTAAACTATTTTTCATTCATTCAAATAAAAATATAAATTACATAAAAATACATTAAATGTAAAAAAAAATGATTACATTTAACTTTGATTAACTTTGCAATTTTTTTAGGCTTGTAACTAACTATACAAACTTTCTAAAATTTAAGGGCAAAAAACTCAAAAAATAACATTTTTAAAGGTGTGAAAAAAAAAAAAAAAAAAAAAAAACTTACTCCCCCGTCCCAAATTATAAGTCCATTTTTATATTTTTGGTTGTCACAAAATTTTTGTCCACTTTTTTATTTCAACCAATCAAAATTCATTTAAGTGGAGAAAGAAGAAATTTGATTGGTGAATAGTGTAGTTAGTAGAAATTTTTTAAACTTTGTGCAAATTAAAAGTAGAATTATAATTTGAGACGGAGGGAGTATATGATTGCTGTTTCATCTTCTTCGTGGGGTGAGTTGACTCGCGACAAAACACACACACTTTACAAAAACATACACACAACTGCAAACACACAAAAACACACTTTACATAAGCACATGTAAAAATGGCAAATGTTAGTTCAATCACATTTGAAATGGCGTAGAGCGATGATGGTGTGGTAACGCAAATGACGGCGCCGTTTGCAGTGCCACATGAAAATGGCAAGCACAATAAGTAAACGACACTTCCCTCTTAAAATACATTTAATTTTTTTTAGTAACCATGATTGTCGACCTTTTACTCGAGTAATCTATTGGGTTTGAACCCACTATCACATAGACTCAAACTAAATAAAGCCTTCCCTTTTCAAAAGATTGGCGTGACCATCTAGTAGAAATTAAAAATACATTTAGTTATAAAAGGCAACACAAACTTTTTTTTTAAGACGAACAATTATTTATCTCACACAATATTCATCACAGTCTAATAGTCTATCTTATATGTCATAAATAGTACTTGAACCCACAATATTTTAATTGAAGAACATTCTCACACATGAGATACTATCAAGACCACAAATCATTTGATAAAAGACAACAAAATCTATTAAATATTTAAATACTTAATTACAATTTAAACTACTAACAGTTACATATACAAACTAAAGTTGCTATACACCGTAGCCGCCGTACGCAAGTAATCGTTAGTTTTTTTCTTACCTTAAAATTTCAAGTAAAAGACAAAGGAAGAGGATCTTCTAAAATAACTTTAATAAAGTTAGGAAGTATGACTCAAATCAAAAAAAATTCTTTTAATTCTTTTTATTTGAGCTATTGTATCAAATCAGCTCACAGTTCCCCAACTTAAGTTAAAAGTAATGTCTGACTCTTGTTGACTTTTAGTCACCTAACAACTTTTCTCACTCATTCATGCATATCAACTCCTCACCTTCCCCATAAACACACGCATACACTTTGATCCGTACATCTTCCCTAGGGTTTCTCATCACCTCCTTCGTCAACTCACCGCTGTGCTTCCGTTGGACGCAGCAGTTTCCGATCACTCACATTTCGTTACACAACTGAGTTTTAGGTATATATATTTCGATGATCATTGATTAAATAATTATTATATTTTTTAGGTTTTGTTTTTTTATATTATTTCCGCATTTTGGTATTGTTGTTATGTAAAGTTAGGGTTTCAGGTTATGATGAATTGATGATCACCTCACGTGTATGTTTTCAAGTGAAATTTTAAATGTTTTTTGGGCTTATATCTCATAAGCTTAATTTTCTCAGCTTATTTTAAAACTTGTGGGCTTATATAACTTTGTTATGACATAAACGGAGCGGATGAGGTGGCGGAACCAGGAAAACAGGATGCGGGGGATTGTTTTTTTTTGGACAATAGCAACAAAATACGGAAGAAAAAACTAGGATCATAATGATAAATCGAGTATTCTTATTTAGAGATAAACGATTTATAAGGCTTTAGAGTGTTGAATGTTGGGTTTTAGTATGTTGGCGGGGGGCAATTTGAGTTTTGGGTGGGGGGCAGTTTCGATAAAAGGTCAAAAAAAAAAAAAAAAAAAAAAAAAAAAAAAAAAAAAAAAAATTACACTAAAATCTCAACTTTTTCGGCTAGCCATGGGGGGCACCGGCCCCGTACTCTTTACATACATCCGTCCCTAGATGTGGTTTTCTCTGTTTAGGTTACCCGGGGAGGGCGAGTCTTTTGACTCAAATCTACGCGGCCTCCCCCAAATGTACACACCTAGGGAGGTTTGAACCCTTGATCACCTCTTGTTTGAAACCCAATGACCTTACCACTAGACCATTTGGTGGTGGTTAAGTTTGTTATGACATAATAAACTTATATAATACCATAAGTCTCAAAATAAGCCAAGAAAATGAGGCTTATGAAACATAAGCCGAAAACTTATAAGCTTAAACAAACACCTCCCAAGTTTAATGAAAAATGAATCTATTTCTCACCTACTAACGGATCAACTAAGCAAGTACTCCTAGAAACACAATGCCTTTGGAGTGTGTGCATTAAAGAAAATTTCGGATTATTTATGAAAATTAGCATTATGAATCAAAATTCCTTTGGAGCGTGGAACCCCCTAGTTTTGTCGTTGTATATAAATGTGTGCTATTTGAAAATGTATTAATCGATTTTGCTTCCAAATCTTATATTTCAGTTAACAACTTAATTGTAGGTATATTTTGATGGTTATCGACTGTAATCCTTCTTCTGATTGTTCTAATTTAGGTTTATCAATCTGCTTTAATATTTGGGCAGATTTTTGTTGTTTGGTGGGTTAGGGTCGTCTCATTTGTTTGTTGTACAGAGATTGTATGCTTATTTTTTGTGATGGTGAAATGTTGAAAGTGTTGAAATGTCAAGTTTGTAAGTAGTGTTTGCGATTTTGTGTTAAAGTGGTTAGTTAAACACTCGAAACGTCGTCTGTTATTCGAAAAAGTAATAATGGGATAGTTGGTTTCGGAAGTACCTAAGGGCTTGTGGTCCAATGGTACTCCATGTTGTGTGAGAATGTTTCCCGACTATATGGTTGTGGGTTCAAGTCGTATCTAGAACACGCGAAAGAAAAATTAATTTCGGAAATCAAACGTGACTAAAGAGAATTGGGTTGGAGAATCGCGTTGAGTACATTTGTTTTAGATTAAGGTTGTGTTTGGCGACAACTTTCTGGAGTGTTGAGTATTTGTCGTTTAGAATATAATGCCTTTCCAAAATGTTAATAAAAGGAGCGTTTAGCTGTAAGCTTTGCCTCATCGTACACTTAATAGTTACGGTTTCAGCTATGTTACCAAAACGCTCTTGCAGAACAAACAGATAGTGCTAGTTTTGTTAAACATAGCCTAAGTACCGACTTGAAATGGTCTAGAGAAAGGGGGTTTTGTTGGCTGTGTGGTGTTATGTTGTGTAGTTTATGGAAATATATTTTAGTTAGATTTGATTAATTTCAATAGTACTCTGTTTATGATGTTTAGTTTTTTGACTGTTTCTAAAAATTAAGCGAAAAGAGTAATTTGTAGGGAATGTGATGGACATCGCATTTTTCTCATTTGCTTGTAAAGATGTTTTGTTTTTGTCATTTTCATGTTTGGTGTAACTGACATATAATTTACCGTTAACATTATGTTCTGTTCTTACCATTTGTGTAAGACAACTTTCTAAAAATATGAAACTTAACGGTTACCTGCTGTGTGTGTGATGGTTTACCTTCAATGGTAAGAAAGTAAAAGTTTTAATCGAGTGGTAAAATAGATGTTTGCTACATGCAATGACAAAAGTCTGGAAGTGCGTTACATTTTCATGCAGTTTTAGTCTATATATGCATTAGATTTGTCTTCTTTTATTAACATTATCTATGCCATCTGTATGTCGTGGTGATATTTTAGGGTGATCTTAACGAGTTGTGTTTTGTGTTTGTATCAATGATAGATGGAATATAGCTCCGGTGAAGAGTCCGAGTTAAGTGAGTCGGAGATATTTGAATACAAAGATAAGCCGTATGAGCAACTTAGGAATGGAACATATAAGGTCAAATATCCGAATGGCATTCTTAGATGTCCTTTCTGTGCAGGTAAGAAAAAACAAAATTTCAAACACAAAGACTTGCATCAACATGCTTCTGGAGTGAGCAAAGGCTCTTCCAATAGAAGTGCCAAGCAGAAGGCTAACCATCTTGCTTTAGCGTTGTACTTGGAAAATGAGCTAGCAAATGAAGCTGACCAACCGCTGAATGTGGCTTCTCTGATACCTGAAGTTCCTAGACTCAAAGAAACTGAGCTGTTTTGCTGGCCTTGGACTGGGGTTGTGGTCAACATACTGAAAGAGGCTGACACTGAGAAAGACGTTGAAAATGCAGAATATTGGATGGAAAGATTCATAAAATACAAGCCTGAATCAGTTGAGATCGTAAGGGATGATCAGAGACAAACTGCACAAGCCTTGGTTAGGTTTAATAGTGCTTGGATTGGTTTTAACGATGCTTGTGCGTTTGAAAAAGCCTTTGCAGCTGCTCATCACAGTAAGACAGAATGGAGTGCTTCTGAAAGTTCTTCAGGTTCGAGTGTTTATGCCTGGCTTGCTCGTGCAACTGACTTTGAATTGCCAGGCCCAATAGGAGACTATCTGCGCACCAAAACAGAGCTGAAAACAGTTTCTGACCTTGAAAAAGAGATTGTAAAAACCAGAAACAAACAAGTGGTTGAGTTAGCAAGTGAGCTTGACTTGGCGAATGAAAATATTGATAATTGGCAGATTAAGTGCAATCAGAATCAGTTGTCTATGAGTAGGATGCTTAAGGAAATAGACAGAGGTCATCAAGCTTATACTGAAGGTTTGTTATTTCTTATATCATTTTTCATGGTGAAGTATTAGAACGACCACAAATACTTTTCTTAACCATATTCGTTAATGTTTCAAAGTTACTGAGTACAAGCAGGGGTAGCATTTTGGTCACACTCTTGTAAGCAACTAAGAGCGACAAGGGCTAGCTGTCCAGTTGATACCGAATTATTATTATTTTCTTTGTATGGAAAGACACACGACACCCTTATGATACACCATTTATCCATATTCAGACTTGATCCCACAACCTCTTGGTTGGTGGGTCACCTGGGTACATGTTATCATAGTGTTTTCAGTTATTTATTGCATTTGAATACCTTTGGCTGACTTTTAATCTGTTTGACCTGGTTGACCCATTTGACCCTTTAGAGATAAAACAGGACCCAAATTTGCCCATATTTTTGTAAATCGCTTGAGAAGGCTACCTCTAGCTTTAAGACATCCATGATCACATTATTCTAATTAAGTAATGCCTCTATTTGTGTGGAAATCCATTTGGAAGTATGATGTCCTGCTAATATGCAACTATTTATCTCTATCCAGCGAGAAAAAAGATTCAGGATGATGCACGAGTGCATGTCGAAAGGGTACTAGATGATCAAGATAAGCGGAAGGCGGATTTAGAGAAACTGAGTAAAGAGTTAGATGCAAGGAGCAAAGAACTCAATAAGAAGGAAGCCGTGACAGAACGTGAGAAGCAAAAATTAGAAGAAGAGAAAAGAAAGGTGAAATTATTTCCAAATTGGTATCAACACATGTTATCTTTTATGTCTTCTGTATCTAGGGAATCATACTCAAATTTCACATGCGTCTATCCCAAAATTCTAAATAATCAGAATTTGACTTTAGAAAACACCTCCAGACACCATTTCCTACTGACAGGAACTTGCAAAATGCATAACCATTGTTTTCTTATCTATTTTCAATGTCCTTTTTTCATTGAGAACTTTTATACAATCTAAATATACAATGCGGATGCACTGCTTTTGTTCTAGTTTCTCGGTAACTTACAAATAATTTGTTATATCTCTTTTTCAAATGCAGAATCATGCGCAAAAGACATCTTTAAATAAGGCTTCCATAGAGCAGAAAATGGCTGATGAGGGTGTTTATCAGTTACTTGAAAGGCAAAAGGTAAACCTGCTGAATTGAGCTATTGCCATCTATAGTTGAAGTTGGAAGTTTTTGACCTACTTAAAATGGTCAATTTGGATTATGTCTTATTTCAAACAAGTGAAGTAAGTAGACCAAAGTGTATTTTAAGTGCATAAAACCACCTAATTTGTTGATTTTTTTGGATAGTAAGTGTACAGAAATCATGTCTCAACCTGATTTTTTTTTTTTTTTTTTTTTTTTTTTTTTTTTTTTTTTTTTTTTGATATGTTTTTTCCTAAAGTCAAATGAGTAGATTTAAACATATAACTCCAAAATTTGGAATAAAGTCATTCAAAGCTTTCATTGCATAAAACCTCATAAATCGTTTCGTTAAAAAAACTTGAAATATAGGTCGAAAGTCCCATAAAGTACATTCCCTTCGAATATAATCTATTTAATCCTATAATTAAAAAGTTAGATTGTTGTATGCAACAATCTATATCATATTTCCGTCTGTATTCTAAAGCATTTAGTTTTTCTTAATCTTATACATGTTCAATTAAAGATTCAGCTATCTATGTTATTCAGCTTACCAACAAAAAGAAACGAGATTCTAAAAAAAACTATGTGAAAAATCTTTTATCTGTGGTAAATATTCATCATTCGCCTAACGATTTTGTTATACCGGTAGTTCTTTTTAAAAAGGATATTTGTGTAGAAAAAATTGTTTCGAGTCAACCCCCACCCAAATCCTACCCGTATTTCTTGTCTGCATGTTTGACTCATTATCCAGCCTGTCCATTCCTTGTCTATGTTTGACGTCAAAGTTGTGCTGACTAAATTCTGACTTACAGAGAGAAAAAGAGGAGGCATTGAGAAAGTACCTTGAGTTACAGGAAAAGCAAGCTTATGAGCACAAATTGAAAATGGAAACTAAAGAAATACAAGTTCAGCTACAGGTGCTACAGGCTTTGGGAGATGATGCAGCGGTTCAAGAACAAGTAAAAAACTTGAATGATGAATTGCAAGCAAAGATTGAGGAAACGGAAAGCATGGAGGACATGAATCGAGATCTTGCTGTTAAACAACATGAAATGAATGATGAGATACAAAATGCTCACAAAGAGTTGATTAAAGTATTGTTTTCTCACCCTCACTAAATTTTAATATGGTTTAGTTTTAAATCATACATATGACCAGATCGTTTTTGGTAGTGGTTTATAAAGAGCTTGTTTGTATCATATGCTTCAGGCTGAACCTGGATGAGGCTGTCCCGTACTCAATTCACCCGAACAACTCATCTAGTTACCTTAAATGTGTATATCGCCTTAATAAGATGCATATCAAGACTTAACTGTTTATTTTTAAATCTAGGGCATGCAAGATATGGTGAATGGACCCACTAATATTGGGCTGAGGAGGATGGGGGAAATAGATATGAAAGTTTTCTACAATGCCTGCAAGATGAGGTTTGGTAAGGAGGAAGCTCAGATTAAGGCTTCTGAATTATGTACTATGTGGCAGGATAAGCTTAAAGATGCAGGATGGCATCCATTTAAAGTTGTTATAGTTAATGATGAACCTAAGGTATGGTTTTTGAATTTCAGTTTTACGTCTTGAGTGTTTTATGAAAGCTTTGTGTTTCATCTTTAGTGGGTCAAATGGGTTGATGACAAAATAATGGGCCAGAATGTAAATGGGTCATACAGGTTAAAAGCTTACCAAAATCTATTTTAGTTATTTATACAGTTTAATAAATTGCTTTATTCAAAAGCTTAGATTATTTTAGGGGATATTGTATATGGAGGCCATCCAACTATAAAACTATGGTGATTTTGTTTTCTACTGTACATGTTAGAAAATGTAACCAAGGGTTTTTCTTCTTTGGTAAAAGATGTAAAAGGTTATCTTTGTCATTTAGGTTGTTTTTTTTGTCTGATTTAGTATAAACAAGGTCAAATACATTACTATAAAGATGGTTAATTTGGGTAACTGGTCTAAATGGGTAATTTCTGGTATTGTTCGGGTTGACCAGACACACTTGTTGTCCTCGTATTTTTATTTCTTTTAAAGTGTTGCTAAGCATAGGTTGGTCCGACCTACTTTTTGTACATCAACTATCTTGTGGGCTTAAGGTTGTTACAGTTAAAGTGCATGCATGTATCTGATTCATAAACATAGCTTAAGGCTTGAGGCTGTTATGCTTAGAAATCACATCTTTTTATAATATTATGTTGTGATGAAATATTTAAATATCGTTAGTCTAGCTTTATGCCTGTTATAAGAATGAATTTGTGTGCATGATGCAGCGAGTGATCAAAGAAGATGATGAATTGCTAAGAGATCTTAAGGCAGAATGGGGGACTAGCATCCATGATGCAGTGGTTGCTGCATTAATCGAGACTAATGAATGCAATGCTAGTGGATCTTATGTGGTTAGTGAGCTTTGGAACTTAAAAGAAAATCGAAAAGCCACATTGAAGGAAGTTATTAGCTACATTTTGAAGAATATCAAGAACCTTAAGCGCAAAAGATCATAAGGTTTGTATGTTCCCATTTTGCCATCATATGTATATAGGGGTAGAACTCGATCGGTGTTATCGTATGAAAACCTAACGGATTTTGTCCCCTAGCTTATATTCCTCAAACAGTACGTATGTATTATTGAGGATGACTAACATACTATTATCTAAGACGGTGTTTGTTTATTACTTACTGAATTTATATCTTATGTCTGTTATATTGTGTTAATTATACATCAATCGGAACAATGAAAAGCTTTCTATCGAGGGATATCGTGAAAGGATGTAAGATTGATACATATGACAGCACATGCTCGATCGGCAAATGCTATATAAAATGCTAAATATGGGTAATCTACACTGATTCACGTAATAATGGTAGTTGTAATGTTGTATCATGAACTTCTCTCGTTTATACACAAATCGGTTTAGATAATTAAAAAGCTACAAAAAAATGTGACAACTTAAATGTCCTTTATTTATTTTTTTGCTTTAAATCGGGTATATATAATTTCCAAAATACAAAAAGATAGACTTCCTTTTAATGAATATATCCCTTTTTATAAGACCAATTAAATAAAATCTCTTGCGATCTATGGAGTATATATAGACTTGTATCTATTTAGTGTCGTATATATTCTTATTCATTAGGGTAAAATACATTATCAAAAAAGTTATCATCATTATACATCCAAGAGACATGGCTGAATTAGCTTCAGATACCATCTTTAATATCCTGTCAAGACTCTCTGTCAAATCTTTGGCTCGTTTTCGGCGTGTATCCAAACTGTGGTGCGCGTACATTGACGATGATTACTTTGGTATTCTTCATGGTGAACGAGCTGTAGAGGAACTGACACCTCTCATGTATGATATAAACCTATCATGCATTGTAGGTTTCGATATCATTAAATCTGAAGAAGGTAAATTCACCTTGGAGGCCAAGAAGGTTATGTCTTTGGAGTCTGAGTTGAAAGAATCGTGCTCCAAGTATCGTGAATACTTCGTTGAAGGTTCCATTTATCGTGGATACTTTGTTGGAGGTTCTTGCAATGGGCTGCTCTATTTATCATTACACGACATTCTCCATATCACCTCTTTAGCTGTGATCCATCCTCTTAGGAAAGAATTTTACAAGTTGCCACCCATGCAGCGGCTGTTGGGTGGACCATACTACCTGACTGAAGGGTCACGTGGGCTTGGTTTTGACGTTTCTACTAACACTTTCAAGATGGTGTGCGTTTTGTCGAGAGGAGAATTTTCAAAGAGTGAGACTATTAGTAAGGATTTATGTACCATGGTACATGTCTTGGGCATGGATAGTTCTTGGCGAGAGATACCCCAAGTCCCTCTTTATCCTATTTATGGTAATGGAATATTTGCTCATGGATGTTTGTATTGGTTAGCTCCCTATGGTGAGCCAAAATCAAAATCCCGCGAAGAAATTATATGCTTTGACGTGAGGAATGAAGAATTCACAATGATTTGTCCTCCCAAGAAAATACGAAGGTATGATTATTCAGTATACTGTCAATTGGTTGATCTACACGGCGAAGTTGGATATGCCTATTTTTACAATGACTGTATTGAAGTTTGGATCTTGAATCAAAAAGAATGGGTGAAGCACTATCAGTTTAGTAGAAAACCACCACTTCGTGGCTACATACGGGTTTTAGGTCGTTGGAACAAAGACGGAGACATATTAATAAAGTCATATGCTGGAAGGAACAATTTGTTTGTGTATAGGCTGAAAAGCGGGGTTTTGGATGATCTTAATTTCATGGGCAAGGAATATGGACTACAACACACTTACATGTATATGTACCCTGCTAGTAGCTTGTTCTCAATTCGCGGTATCAACAAAACTGCTTATTCAATTGAAACTGATTTGGATTCAGATTGATTAGTGTCAAGTTATTGAATTGCATTCTATTAACAGATAATTAGTGATCTATTTTACTTTTGGTCATTTAGATTGGTTAATATCTAACTGTAATAGATTGAACCTGCTGTTATTATTCTTTCTAGTTTTTTGTTGCTTGCGAGTCTTTCTTTTATATGTTTACTGATGAAATAATTTTTTTAATGAGCTGATCGAGAACAACAGCGCGCTCGCTTATAAATTGCTTTACATATTTGCTCTCCTAAACTAACTCGTAATTTAAGTGGCTATATTTATATATCACGAACAAGCTCTTTTTCAATCCCAGGAGCCAAATGTAAAAATTGTATCTGTTATGTGCTTGTTGTTTCCGTGAACGTCATTTGAAGAAAGTGAAGCTGTTCGACCCATCAATGATGTAAGACATTTCATGTTTGTGGTGGCGATATAATGCAGCTCATATTCGAGACCAAAAAGTTTTGGTCAGCCGACTAAAAGTACCTGAAGTCGTATTCACCTATCTTGAACATATATTCAAACTATCTAAAGATATACTAAATAACTTGCAGTGATTACCATCAAGTAGAATTGAAAGCCAAAGTTAAAACATAAAAAAATAATATTCAGATCTCCCGAAGCTAGGTCCAAATGAAAACTTGCCTGAAGTGTAAAGCTCGAGTTCCACTTGTTAAAAGAAGACTCAAGATAGACTGAGCTGTTTTCTCAAGCTTGATACTTGGTTGGAATATACGACATCGGTTTAATATACTTGTACACAAAGAGTTAAAATGTAAAAACGACACAAGCTTGATAATACTCATAAACTTAACGTGCTGCGTAATATGATACTCAAGGTCAACTTAAAGTTTTACTCCGTCGCTCAGCTCAAGCTCGACTCTAAAATCGTGTCAATTTCAAACCTGAACCTAATTAATCATAATCCCAATGGGCCTATGGGCTGAATTTCTAATTCTTTAGGGTGTCGTTTAATGATTGTTAGTGCTTTTCTAGGTAAACACTTAATTAAACCTAAGTATATAATTATCATCTTGATCTCACGATCCAATAAACATGGCTGAACTAGCTTCAGATACCATCTTTGATATCCTGTCAAGACTCCCTGTCAAATCTTTGGCTAGTTTTTGGTGTGTATCTAAACCTTGGTGCGCGTATATTGACGATGATTACCTTGGTATTCTTCATGGTGAACGAGCTGTAGAGGAACTAACACCTATTATGTATGATTCAAACCTATCATGCATCAACGGTTTTGATATCATTAAATCTGAAGAAGGTAATTTCACCATGGAGGCGAAGAAGGGTATGTCTTTGGAGTCTGAGTTGTATAAATCATGCTCCACATATCGTGAAAACTTTGTTGGAGGTTCTTGCAATGGGCTTCTCTATTTATCGCCACACAAAATTCCCTATATCACCTCTTTAGCTGTGATTCATCCTCTTAGGAAAGAAATTTACAAGTTGCCACCCATGAAGCGAGTGTTGGATGGACCTTACTACCTACGTGAAGCTTCAAGGGGGCTTGGTTTTGATGTTTCTACTAACACTTTCAAGATGGTGTGCATTTTGTTTAGAAGAGATGATTCTAATTATCCGAACTATAGAAACACTCTATGTTGGCGTATGTGCCCGAACGACACATACCCTTCGGACCTTATTCCTGTCTTTGGATCACTAACCATTCGGCTCATGCCCGGGATCCGGAAGCCCGACGAAGGATGGCCGAAGCGTTATCATCCTAGATTTTCAGGGATTGTGTCAGGCCACGTGGTCTGAAATTTACCTACTAAGTATGGTGTGATACTGTATGCTCCTTCTCGAGGCAGAGCAGGTAAAGAATTGAGGTAGTATAAATACCCCTATCTCATTTATATCACACAACTAACACACACGCATAGTACTTACTCGCATTTACTCCCAACTATAATCATACTCTCCATACTTACTCTCACGCCGGAGTCGGTCTCGGGACTACCCCCGAGGCGAGTCTACGTGCGTTTTACCTGTGCAGCCGTAGCGAACTCGCGAGAAGACTCATACCGAAAGACTTTGCTGAAGTGAGATCATACCACGAGGTTTTACTTCAACAAATTGGCGCCATTCGTGGGACCCGTTATTCAATCTACCGAAGGGCAGCAATGGCGGTTTCTCCTCCTCCTTTGTACAATCAAACCCCTCCGTCAGGACCCGGAGGAAGTGGGCCCAATGACGATGAGAACCAGAACAACAACTCTCCCAATTTACAGGAGATGATCCTTAGTCAGGTAGCGTCGCTAACACAGCTAATCAAGCAGCACAACGCTCAGGGAGGGAGCGTCCTTAAACCCATCCGGTTGGATTTTGGAGACGAAGGAAATGAAGGTAAAGGAAAGGAAAGGCGGGGAACAATGTAGATGACGACCTATACAAGCCTTTTAAGGAAGTCGCCCGGTCGCCTTTTACCCGTCGCATAATGGAGTTCACCGGATCTAGTTATGCGATGCCGTTACATATGAGAATCTACGATGGGACAACCGACCCCAACGATCATCTCACACGATTTGCCGGGGCCGCAAATGGGGGTGAATGGCCGATGCCAGTTTGGTGCCGAATGTTCCAACAAACCCTTGATGGAGCAGCTAGAGGATGGTTCGAACATTTAGAACCAGGTAGCATCGACAGTTGGGATGAGTTGAGAGAACAGTTCTCCAACAGATTCTCTCTCCGGAGAAAAGGAGCAAAGGACCCAACGGAAATTACGAAGATTGTCCGAAGGGCTCACGAGTCTCTGCCTGATTTCAAAGAAAGGTGGACGGATGAAGCTAGTTATATTAGCGGTGTCCCGGAGATTATGAAAATATCGGCCTTCATGGGTGCTCACAAGTGTCCGACTCTGGCTAAAAAGTTCTCTGACAGGGTCCCAAAGACCGTGACCGAAATGTTCACACGGGTCGATGATTTCATTCGGTCAGAGGAAGCGTACCGGAACACGGAGTTGCCAATGGGCGAGACTCACGACCATAGTAAAAAGGGATATGGTGCTCCCAAGAATGAAAAGGTGATAAGGGGAACCTACGGAGATCGAATGCGAGGGGATCGCAGAAACGATTACAGGCAAAAGGATACTCGCCGAGACCCACACCACCCTTACGTCCCTCCGAGAAACACCCATAACCGCAGCGACTTGTATCCCTCCGATAACCGAAGAAATGAACCATTCAGACAAATGTATAATCGCCCGGGTCTAGGGTCGTTAGTTAAACCTCCAAGGGAAATCCTGGCCACCGAGCACCATCTGAACCTGCCGGTTCCCCCTCCCACTGGTAGCAGGCCGAGAAAAGAGAACGAGGAAAAATTTCGTGACTACTACAGGGAACGCGGACATTTGATGAACGACTGTTATCAATTGAAGAAACAACTGGAATTTGCCCTGGAGTCTGGTAAACTAGATCATCTTTTAAAAGATGTTCGAAAACATGAAGGTGGAAATGAGAGGGACCCTCCTCGAAGAAATGACAGAGGGAAAGCCAAAGTGATCAACATGATCAGAAGTTTACCGGAAGGAAGGAAGCGGAGGTATGAGGAACCGGAGGAAGAGTGGATGAACGTTCCGATAGTTTTCCCCCCGGTCCGGACATACGACCTGTCGGAGGAATCCCTGATAGTGGAAGGTAACATTGCAGGATATTTGGTTCGGAGAATATATGTGGACGAAGAATCATCTGTGAACGTAATGTACGAGCATTGCTTCCGTAACCTCAGTTCGTCTATAAGATCGGGTCTTCAGAAAACAACCACATCCTTAATCGGTTTTTCCGGCGAAACCAGTATGCCGCTGGGGAAAATCGAGTTGGAAGTATGCTTCGGAGATCACGGTTTAGTCCGAAGGACCAGGATGAACTTCTGTGTAGTACAATCGCCGTCCCCTTACAATGTGATTCTGGGAAGAACAGGAATCAAGGAACTAGGAGCAATACCATCAACAATCCACTCTATGATCAAATTCCCCACACCTAACGGAGTAGCAACTTTAAAATCATGCCCCTCAATCATTCTGGAGTGCAGAAGATTAGAGGAAAGGCAGACAGAATACAGACCAAGGGAACAGAAACCTCAAGAAGCGGAAATTCGGGGAACAAGTACGACAGAAGAGGTCCTGGTGAATCCTTCCTACCCGGACCACCTGATCACAATAGGTACGGGATTCTTAAAAGAATGCCAAAGGTATATGGTAGAATTGTTGAGGAAGAACCAGGATGTGTTCGCTTGGCAACCGTCCGACATGACCGGAGTGCCAAGACGACTAATAAAACATCATCTGAATGTGAATGTGTCAGATACTCCGGTAGCTCAGAAAAGACGCAGCATGTCTGCGGAAAAAAATCAAGTGGTACTAAAAGAGGTAGAGGAATGGCTGCAAGCCGGAATAATTCGGCCGATACGGTATCCCACTTGGATCTCCAACCCGGTGCTGGTGAGGAAATGTGACGGTAGTTGGAGAATGTGTATTGATTTTAAGAATTTGAACTCATCATGCCCAAAGGATTACTACCTGCTACCGGAAATTGATTGGAAGATTTAATCAGTTGTAGGGTATAAATACAAATGTTTCCTTGATGCATACAAAGGCTACCATCAGGTTCAAATGGCGAAAGAGGACGAGGAAAAAACTGCGTTCTACACAGAGCAAGGGACCTACTGCTACACGAAAATGCCGTTCGTCTGAAAAACACCAGAGCAACTTACCAACGCCTAGTCGATTCGGCCTTCCGATCACAAATCGGGCGTAACCTGGAAGCATACGTAGACAATATGGTGATTAAAAGCAAGAGTTAGAAAGAAATGATAGCAGACATTGCCGAAACCTTTCATAACCTACGAAGAATTAATATGAAGCTCAATCCGAAGAAGTGTTCCTTTGGGGTGGAAGAAGGGTAGTTCCTGGGGTACATGATAACATCCGAAGGAATCCGAGCGAACCCTAAAAAAACGAAGGTAATAGCCGAAATGAAATCTCCTTCAACACTTAAAGAAATGCAAAGTTTGAGCGAAAAACTAGCGGCGCTTAATATATTTTTGGCACGGTCGGCAGAAAGATCACTCCCCTTCTTTGAAACGCTAAAAAACATCTCCAAAGAGAACAAGGAACAATACCGATGGACCAGTGATGCTGAAAAAGCATTCCAATCCCTTAAAAAAGTTATATTGGAACTTCCATCCCTATCGACTCCGATTCCAAAGGAAGTATTATACGTCTACCTGGCAGCGGCCAAAGATGCCATAAGCTCTGTTCTTCTAACAGAAAGAAAAGGGAGACAGCTTCCGGTACACTATGTCAGCCGTACCCTACAAGGGGCCGAAAGGAATTACTCTCCCATTGAGAAGCTGGCATTATCATTGCTACACGCATCCCGAAGGTTAAGGAGGTACTTTGAAGCTCACCCCATTAGAGTCATAATGGATCAACCGGTAAAACAAATTCTGAACAAGGCAGAAGCATCCGGAAGGCTGGCCAAATATTCCGTAGAGCTGGGAGCATACGACATAGCGTACGTCCCCAGAAATGCCATCAAAGGCCAGGTTCTTGCGGATTTCATCTCTGAAGTTTTGGTGGGTTCCGAAGGCCTGAAGAAGGAAGTTTATAAGGTGTCCGAACCCGAGGAATGGATACAATTTACAGACGGAGCATCTAGTGTAACAATTCGCATTTTCAGATTACTATTCACTATTACTATTCACTTTTTACTATTCATTTTCACTATTCACTCCCGAAATTTTTATTTCATATTCTCGTAAGTTAAACTATTTTAATGATAATCCGAGAATTTGACACTCGTCGGATCATTTCTGCAAATATCGCGAAACCGTGTCCGAGATTTAAGTTTAGGTTTAACGTCATTCCAGCATCCCGATATGTCCATAAAACATTATAAACAATAGAAATATGATTTTCTCTCATTTTAGGACAATTCCAAAAGTTTTGGAATTTTACGTTTTCCAGTTCAGCGTTTTACGCGAATTACGCGTTTTAGACCCGCGTTTTCAGTTTTAGCAGCGTTTAAGCAACCTGATAGAACTTATCACTCATTAAATAGGCTAAGATAGGTTATATTAATAAGTTCTAACATATTTATAAATTTCATATTTTTAGGATACCCGATTTTAAGTTTCATGACTTAACGACTCACTGTTAGCGATTACCGGGACCAAAACTCACTCCGTAACTTAGATAAGACCATGACTACTCATCTAGTCACCCCTTATCCCATATGAACGTGTATCACAAGCCTTGTTGGCTTGTGATAGGTCTTGATCACTTAAGATAAGCCTTGGACTTTTAGGATACATGTATATCAAGTAAACTTGGTCACCAAGTTTAGGCACCTTCCTAACACTTTCCTAACCTCCTCATCTTCCTATAAATAGCAACTCATCTTCTTCCTTTCTTCATAATACAAATGCCACACACATAAATCCCTAGCACCATGATCCTTTGATCTTCAAACTATAAGTTACACTACAAAGTTCAAGGTCTTAGTATTCTCTACCTAGTTCTTAAGTTTGTTTGGTGATTCCATGGTTGAATTAGGAGCTACACAAGGTGATTAGGGGCTGAAGTTAAATGGTTTTCACAAGGTTTATATCAAGGCTAGCAAGGGTTACAAGAGTTGTGGTGAAGGGTTTACAAGCATAGGTTTAGTGTCCTAGTTTCATACTTGACTTCCTTTCTTTAGAAAGCCAAAAGTTGTAAGCAAACCCTATTACACTTTCTTGCTCAATATCATTTTCATACTTATTATGTTTCTTTCATGCTATATATGGTCTTTGTATTATTTTCATGATGTATAAAAACTAGTAAAACAAGTTATGGTATATATATGTTAACTTATGATATTTAAACAAGTAAACTAGTGACTTTTATGGAGAACCATGACCAAAATAGTACAACTATGATATTTGACACTTACTTACTGTTAAATAGGACTTAACAAGGAAAACATAGCAATTTGAATCACCCAAAACGAGTACACGAGTCAAAAGATACGGCCATAAGAAGTTAGCGAAACCAAAACGCCGAAACTGCCAATACCCTACTGTTTTGCATTCTGCCATTTTTAAAGTCACCCTTCTGCTCCGATTCATCAAAAAGTTAAAACACGAAAGTTGTCCGGAACGCCGTTTTCGTTCAGGTACTAAGAAGCTCGAGCCCTGAAAACGCCTTCTGAGTGATAATTTTCTTCAAATTCTTAACAGCCCATTTTTAGACCAAAGTAACTATATAATGGTTATAATTAGATGAGACCAAGAGCTCTAATGACCTAAAGCCAAGACCATAACCATGGCTAAAGCCAAGGTTGAGTCTCAAGACCATGGTAACAATGACCAAGGTCACGGCAAAGCCACGGCTAAAGACCATATAACTTTTAAAGATCAAAACTTATATATATGTTATCAAATACTACAATAGTAAGGAGCCTCATGTGAGGAGTTCATTAAGTAAGCCGTCGAGATGAGTTGTGGATTTACGAATTAAAGTGTCATGGCTCCTCGAACGTTTACTCCATGACTTCTGAATTATGTCGGCCCGAACGGTAGTAAGAGATATACAACCTATACATGTTTTACAGACCACTTATATTCAACGACTTACACTATATACTAAGTACTACATCATGAACTATATGCAAGACATATATAGGCAATTCTTCGTATTCTTAGACGTTACTCCAAACCTAAGTCGCAACGTTCTATTATAGGCTGCTCTTAGAGACTTTCGCGATTCGACTACCACTATCATTTCTCATTACATAAGCTTAAGGTGAGTCATAGCCCCTACTTTTTCATACTTGTTTTAAACTCTTTTGGGGAGATACATGCTTAAAATACTTGCTTTCTCTTTTACTAAAGACAATTTTACTCATATGCTATGCTATACTTTTATACTCTTAAACATGATGTGTAGTTTTATTACGATATGTGCCTTAATGTGTTAAACCTATTCTATGCGCTATATTCTTTAACTACTGTTTAACTCCTGGATGGAGCCGATGGAGAGGTATTGATAGTACTATCGGGCTGACGCCCCCACCATTGCCATATATTCCTGGCCTTGGGTGAATATAATCCACTATGAAGCATTTGTGCTTATTCTTATGAAGCATTTGTGCTTATTCTTGTCAAGAGGTTCAGTAGGCAGTGATACTTTACATTAAGCGTGCATATATCGTATACACATATATCGAAATCATACTATATGTTATCAGTGGGTTGTGAACACACAGGTTGCAAGTCTCTTATGACGGGAATTGCAACTGAGTGGATTCACGATGCCTTTGCTGTGCGAATATTCTTTTAAGGCTTTTCAACTGTTTTAAGACAAACTCTATGAACTCACCAACCATTGTGTTGACACTTTAGCATGTTTATCTCAGGTTAGTAAGGCGATAGCTAGTGCGTGGAACTTAGAGTCAAGCTGCATATTCTGAAGACATACGCTTTTATCATTTACCATTCAAAATATTTTGTATACATTTATGTATCATACTTTGGAATCTCATGTTTGTAACTTTGAATTCATTAATCGAATGGTAACTTTTCAAAACGTCTCATTTAGAGTTCGTTTTCTATAACTTGTACTTTGTATTATGAAGTAGCACCCCTATGACACAGTCTTCCGCTGCGGTATTTTGGGGGTGTTACAGATTGGTACCAGAGCCTTGGTTATAGAGAACTAGGTTGCATTTAGTGCCTAGACTATAACTACTATATACGTTAAGATTCTCCTCTTTATTTGCCTTACACACACTACATACGCATATGCTTTTTGTTCGTTGTTGGTTTAGTTCCACGCTGTTAGATGATGTGACTTTAGTATTATAAAGAACCCCAGAGATTAGCCGAATCATTAAAAACATGGAGCTCAGTAATAACTAATTATTTAACTTGATCTTGTGACAGTTCTTGTTTGATGAGACACAAGATTTGAGTTAAATAATATTATTGCTTAGCTTTAGGGATTTGATGACTTGATTATCTTACTATCTGCCTCAGAAGGCGGATTTTGTGTCGGAAATTCTTAAGTATGATGATTTAGAATCTCCTTATTTAAATGGATTGGGACGCCTCTTCATTTAAATAAAGAAATTGTAAATCACCGAACCATAAGTTTATGATCCCTTACTTACATAAATTTGGACACTTCTTTATGTAAGTAAAGAGTTTTAAATAAGTGGGCTTATTTGAATCCGATACGACTCCTTAACCACAATCTTAGATGAATCAGAGTAAACACCACTATTTTAGAGATCCTAAAATCCCGAATTCTCTTAGATACACCGTAAGTAGTTAACATCAACAGAACTTCGGGACGAAGTTCTCCTTAAGGGGTAGAGACTGTAACAATTCGCATTTTCGGATTACTATTCATTTTTACTATTCACTTTTTACTATTCATTTTCACTATTCACTCCCGAAATTTTTATTTCATATTCTCGTAAGTTAAACTATTTTAATGATAATCCGAGAATTTGACACTCGTCGGATCATTTCTGCAAATATCGCGAAACCGTGTTCGAGATTTCAGTTTAGGTTTAAACGTCATTCCAGTATCCCGATATGTCCATAAAACATTATAAACAATAGAAATATGATTTTCTCTCATTTTAGGACAATTCCAAAAGTTTTGGAATTTTACGTTTTCCAGTTCAGCGTTTTACGCGAATTACGCGTTTTAGACCCGCGTTTTCAGTTTTAGCAGCGTTTAAGCAACCTGATAAAACTTATCACTCATTAAATAGGCTAAGATAGGTTATATTAATAAGTTCTAATATATTTATAAATTTCATATTTTTAGGATACCCAATTTTAAGTTTCATGACTTAACGACTCACTGTTAGCGATTACCGGGACCAAAACTCACTCTGTAACTTAGATAAGACCATGACTACTCATCTAGTCACCCCTTATCCCATATGAACATGTATCACAAGCCTTGTTGGCTTGTGATAGGTCTTGATCACTTAAGATAAGCCTTGGACTTTTAGGATACATGTATATCAAGTAAACTTGGTCACCAAGTTTAGGCACCTTCCTAACACTTTCCTAACCTCCTCATCTTCCTATAAATAGCAAATCATCTTCTTCCTTTCTTCATAATCCAAATGCCACACACATAAATCCCTAGCACCATGATCCTTTGATCTTCAAACTACAAGTTACACTACAAAGTTCAAGGTCTTAGTATTCTCTACCTAGTTCTTAAGTTTGTTTGGTGATTCCATGGTTGAATTAGGAGCTACACAAGGTGATTAGGGGCTGAAGTTAAATGGTTTTCACAAGGTTTATATCAAGGCTAGCAAGGGTTACAAGAGTTGTGGTGAAGGGTTTACAAGCATAGGTTTAGTGTCCTAGTTTCATACTTGACTTCCTTTCTTTAGAAAGCCAAAAGTTGTAAGCAAACCCTATTACACTTTCTTGCTCAATATCATTTTCATACTTATTATGTTTCTTTCATGCTATATATGGTCTTTGTATTATGTTCATGATGTATAAAAACTACTAAAACAAGTTATGGTATATATATGTTAACTTATGATATTTAAACAAGTAAACTAGTGACTTTTATGGAGAACCACGACCAAAATAGTACAACTATGATATTTGAAACTTACTTACTGTTAAAGAGGACTTAAAAAGGAAAACATAGCAATTTGAATCACCCAAAACGAGTACACGAGTCAAAAGATATGGCCATAAGAAGTTAACGAAACCAAAACGCCGAAACTGCCAATACCCTACTGTTTTACATTCTGCCATTTTGAAAGTCACCCTTCTGCTCCGATTCATCAAAAAGTTAAAACACGAAAGTTGTCCGGAACGCCGTTTTCGTTCAGGAATAAAGAAGCTCGAGCCCTGAAAATACTTTCTGAGTGATAATTTTCTTCAAATTCTTAACAGCCATTTTTAGACCAAAGTAACTATATAATGGATATAATTAGATGAGACCAAGAGGTCTAATGACCTAAAGCCAAGACCACAACCATGGCTAAAGCCAAGGTTGAGTCTCAAGACCATGGTAACAATGACCAAGGTCATGACAAAGCCACGGCTAAAGACCATATAACTTTTAAACATCAAAACTTATATATATGTTATCAAATACTACATTAGTTGGGAGCCTCGTGTGAGGAGTTCATTAAGTAAGTCGTCGAGATGAGTTGTGGATTTACGAATTAAAGTGTCCTGGCTCCTCGAACGTTTACTCCATGACTTCTGAATTATGTCGGCCCGAACGGTAGTAAGAGATATACAACCTATACATGTTTCATAGACCACTTATATTCAACGACTTACACTATATACTAAGTACTACATCATGAACTATATGCAAGACATATATAGGCAATTCTTCGTATTCTTAGACGTTACTCCAAACCTAAGTCGCAACATTCTATTATAGGATGCTCTTAGAGACTTTCGCGATTCGACTACCACTATCATTTCTCATTACATAAGATTAAGGTGAGTCATAGCCCCTACTTTTTCATACTTGTTTTAAACTCTTTTGGGGAGATACATGCTTAAACTACTTGCTTTCTGTTTTACTAAAGACAATTTTACTCATATGCTATGCTATACTTTTATACTCTTAAACATGATGTGTAGTTTTATTACGATATGTGCCTTAATGTGTTAAACCTATTCTATGCGCTATATTCTTTAACTACTGTTTAACTCCTGGATGGAGCCGATGGAGAGGTATTGATAGTACTATCGGGCTGACGCCCCCACCATTGCCATATATTCCTGGCCTTGGGTGAATATAATCCACTATGAAGCATTTGTGCTTATTCTTATGAAGCATTTGTGCTTATTCTTGTCAAGAGGTTCAGTAGGCAGTGATACTTTACATTAAGCGTGCATATATCGTATACACATATATCGAAATCATACTATATGTTAGCAATGGGTTGTGAACACACAGGTTGCAAGTCTCTTATGACGGGAATTGCAACTGAGTGATTCACGATGCCTTTGCTGTGCGAATATTCTTTTAAGGCTTTTCAACTGTTTTAAGACAAACTCTATGAACTCACCAACCATTGTGTTGACACTTTAGCATGTTTATCTCAGGTTAGTAAGGCGATAGCTAGTGCGCGGAACTTAGAGTCAAGCTGCATATTCTGAAGACTTATGCTTTTATCATTTACCATTCAAAACATTTTGTATACATTTATGTATCATACTTTGGAATCTCATGTTTGTAACTTTGAATTCATTAATCGAATGGTAACTTTTCAAAACGTCTCATTTAGAGTTCGTTTTCTATAACTTGTACTTTGTATTATGAAGTAGCACCCCTATGACACAGTCTTCCGCTGCGGTATTTTGGGGGTGTTACATCTAGCAAGAAAGGCTCCGGTGCGGGTTAGTTCTGATAGGTCCTTCTCAGGAGGAACACACGTATGCTCTTTGGCTCAAATTCGATAGCACTAATAATGAAGCCGAATACGAAGCTCTTCTGGGTGGGTTGCGTATAGCCCGTACGATGGGGGTAGAATTGATAGACGTAAGGGTGGACTCAAAGCTAGTGGCTAGTCAGATTAATGGGGAATTCGCGGCCACCAAGGATAGCATGATTCGATATCTGGCGAAGACAAAAGAATACATAAAGACTTTCAAAAAATTTAAGATCCGGAACATACCTCGTGCTCAGAACCAAAAGGCAGATGTGCTAAGTAAGTTAGCGTCTGTGGCCTTCAATCACCTGACCAAAGAAATACTTGCAGAGGTGCTAGAAAAGCCTTCAACCGAAGAAAAAGGTGTGAAAGCCATTGTTGAAGAGGAAGAAGATAACTGGATGACACCAATCATCCGGTGTCTGGAGGAAGGTGTTTGGCCGGAAGACCCTGCTGAAGCAAGAAGTCTCCGGATGAAGATACCCCAATATGTCATGGAAAATGGAGTCTTATTCAAGAAGTCATATTTAAGCCCTATGCTACGGTGTGTGGGGCCCTTACAGGCCAACTATATTATCAGGGAAGTACACGAAGGGTCGTGCATAATGCACTCCGGACCAAGATCGGTGGTGGCAAAACTCATGAGGCAAGGGTACTATCGGCCGACGATGCATAGAGATGCTAGAAAAGAGATTGACTCCTGCCAGATCCTGGTACCTAAGCTACCCAAGACCATCATGACCATGGCTCGGTGGCCCTTTTACCAATGGGGAGTGGATGTATTGGGACCACTGCAGAAAGCACCAGGAAAAGTGAAGTTCGTCATAGTCGCCGTGGACTACTTCACCAAGTGGATGGAGGCGAAACCGTTGGCCAAAACCACCGAAAAGGAAGTCAAAAAGTTCGTATGGGACAATATTGTCTCTCGCTTCGGATTGCCGGGGGTCATAGTCACGGATAATGGGACAAACTTTGTGAATGATCCTTCCAAGAGCTGGTGCGAGAAGTTGAAAATCAAGCAGATAAACACAGCCGTAGCACATCCGCAAGCTAATGGTCTCATAGAAAGGGCGAATGGCAGCCTGATGCACGGTATAAAGACTAGGCTTGGCAGAGAAAGAGCCGGATGGGTGGATGAGTTGCCGAATGTCCTATGGGCGGTTAGAACATCATTAAAAACTAGCAACGGAGAAACATCATTCAGTTTAACGTACGGCAGCGAAGCCGTCATCCCTGCAGAAATCGGAATGCCTACTCATCGGACTAAGATGTTTGACCCGGAACTCAACGAAGAGGAGCAACGCCTCTGTTGAGGCGAAAAATGAACCACTTTTAGGGGGTCATTTAAGCCCGGAATTGAATTTATTTGATCAAATATTACCCTAAATCGTTCCTTTTGTGATTTTAGGTACTTTAGGAGTGAAATCTGGAAAAGGAAGCAATTCGGACGTTTTTGGAGCATAAAAGTGAAGAAAACGCCAAAGACTTAATTTTCCATGCTGAGAACAGTGTATGACGACGTCAAAAGGAAATATTTGACGGCGTCTGACCCAGATCTAGGCAGTCCGAGGAACTATTTGGCGGCGAGATGACGGCGTCAGACATTTATTCTTGACGCTGTCACCTTCTAAAATCTATATATAGTTTTCTATTTTTCATTCATTAGAGAGGAACGTGTGTGGAGAAACCCTAGGGCCGAACTTTGTGAACCCTAGCTCGTATTTTACAGTAAATTCAAGGGTTTTCACCCCTTGAATCCTTTCATGTGCTATTAAGATAAGTCTTCTCTTAATTCAATCAATATGTCTATGTGTTGGTTGTCTATATCTTGTGCTTGTCTTGATTTCAACATGCTAGGCTAGATTTATCTTGTGTTTGCTTAGATCTAATGAAACCTAGATGTTAATTATGTGTTGATTACTTGTTTATGGTTGTATTGGATGAATGATTTCAATGTTAGGTTTAAGAAAACTGGCAGATCTCCATTGTGTAACATGCTTGAACGTCTTAGGAAACATGAACCGATGTGTACTAGGTTTTATTGGTTGTATTTAATGCATGAGTAAATTCTAATGATCCCATGTTAGGAGCTTCTTAGCCGGCTCGACATAGGAGTGAAGTAGGCACTCACAAGATTGGGGAAGTAAGTACGCCACCCCATGAATGGTATTAAGGAATACAATCCGTCATCCACGCAACTATAACAAGTAATTAACGTGTAAAAGATATCTAGGGAGTAGTGAAATTTAAGTAAACACAATTCTCCCACATATTGCTCACAACTTTAGTTTAATATAGTTTATTTGTATTTTATTTTGATTGCATCTTAGTATTGGGTTAGTTGACTAGCAACTAATTCCGCCCAAATCCTTCAAACCCGAGATTTTAATTTGCTTTCTAAAAAATATTAAAACACAAAAAGAATCATCCCTCATCTCTAGACCTAGTCTTTAGGTTTTCTAATCCTAGCGACACTATTCCTAGCTGAACGATCAATCCCCCGGTACTTGTCATTATACTATACTACATCGATCAGGTACACTGCCTGGTGGGGGTTGTAAGCTTCTTGAGATCCCTCGAGAGGTAAAGCCTGGTGCAATCCCTACGCATCAGCCTCAACCTAGATCTACTTCAAGAACGAAGGGAAATGGCAGCAATAAGGGAAGCAAAGTATAAAACAAAAGTGGAACAATATTATAACCGGAGGGTTAGACCGGTTACATTCAAAGTGGGGGATTTCGTCTACAGGAAGAACGAAGCAAGCCGTGTCGAAAACTTGGGAAAGTTAGGACCAAACTGGGAAGGACCGTACCGGATAATAGGGGCTTATGACAATGGCTCCTACAAACTCCAAACCATGGAAGAAAGGGAAGTTCCTCGTACTTGGCATGCCATCAACCTTCGTCAGTGCTTTCGCTAATATTGTAGTTGTCGTTTATATCTATGTAACAATTAATGGCAAGTAAAGCTTCTCACTAAAGTGGAAGCAAATTTTCATCTACCTTCGTGTTTTAAGTTTTGTAAAAACGGGTCGTGCATAACACTCCGTCCTCGTGCGGATCGTGACTAACACCCCATCCAATAAAACGGGTCGTGCATAACACTCCGTCCTCGTACGGATCGTGACTAACACCCCGTCCAATAAAACGGGTCATGCATAACACTCCGTCCTCGTACGGATCGTGACTAACACCCCGTCCAATAAAACGGGTCGTGCATAACATTCCGTCCTCGTGCGGATCATGACTAATACCCCGTCCAATAAAACGATAAATGTTTGTGAAGCTAAAAATAACAAAAAAAAAGAGAGAGAAATGACCAAGACAAATAATAATTAACTCCGGACAACCGGAAAAAAATCTTCATAAATACAACTGATTGCCATAATTACAAAAAGTGTCAAATTCCGAAACATAGTATCATTACATCAACCTAAACTACATTTTTATCAACTCTTGAGTTGGGGAGAGCGGAGGGCTTCTCTTGAGACTCTAATTTCCCATCCTTCGGCTAAATCACCTGAGAAACTGGAGGGTCAGGATAGAAGTTCATTAAATCTCCTAACGGAAGGTGATGTGCCTCAGCTAACTTCTTCACAAAATGATACTCCGCCTGAAAGAGTTTATGATACTCCTGCTTCCAAAGGGACGGTGCGTCTATGTTCAATTTCTTCACCTTTCCAAGGATCATCTAAGCGTCCTCTGGCTTCCGCTCGGCTCTCACACCATCAATGAATCCTCCAAAATAGGATAGACTGTATACCCGGCCCAAACTTTTCTTGTATTCAGCACTTTCAAAGAGCCTGCGAAAGGATGCTGGGAGAAGCTCTTTGATGGTGTTGTGACGGACGACCTCGGAGGAAGCCAACTCAGTAACTCGCTGTTTGTTTTCAGCAGTCAACCGGTCAACCTCAAGCGATTTTTCCTTCAGCTGTTGCTCAAGATCCTTGATACGGAAGGCCTAAGAAGAAGAGACTTTCATCCAGTCATTCCGGTCCTTTTCCATCTCCTCCAACTGATTAGTTAGGCCTTCCGTCCGGGTTGACGCGGCTGCAACTTCATCCTCCAACTCCCTAAATTCCTTCAAAAGTTGGTCAAATTGACCCCTCACCACGTTGCGTTCCTCTTCGGTCTCATGCAATTTGTCGATCAAAGAACCACAACCTTGGTGGACAGCCTCTAACTCACGAAACTCCTTGTGAAGCTGACTGTAGCGAGTGAACAACTCTCCCAAAAGGGCCACTCTAGAACCTACATTGACATATGCTTGACGAAGCAGTTGGTTGTTATTCAGCCCGGATAGAGCTTCCTGCTCGGCCGGGGTCGCAAGGTTGTTGATCATCTCGCGACAGGCTCGGAAGGAATTCATCCGAATGTCATCCCGCAGTGTCCATCCAAGAACAAAGTACCCACCGGTTTTGTCAGTATGGCCCTCTGTAAAAACCAAACAACGGAAGTTAGTAACAATATGAAGAGACATGCAAACAAATGAAAAACAATAGAATAGTACGTACCTTCAAGAGTAACCTGATGTTCCATTGACGGTCCACCGGAATGAGAAGGACGGTGTTGGGAATGAGCCGTGTGAGCAGAAAGACCTGAGAAAAATCAATATATAAAAAAAGGAAAAAGGGAAGGAAACGAAGAGGGAGATGAAGAAGACAAATGTTGCTCACCGTCGGAAGGACGTCTTGGACTACGCACATGAGTCCCGTACTCTTGTTGCCTACTTGGCTGTTCATCCAGCTGGAAGGTTTCATTTTTTTCAGCCATCTTCTCATCAGGATGAGCATCACCCTCCGGCTTGTTGGCAGCAGGGTTCTCTTGAACGCTGGGCTCCGCCTGGTTGAGAGGATTAGCATCAACGGTATGATCATCGGAGAGTATAAGCTCTTCATCAGCTAGATTCTTCCTTTTTCTCCTCTTCGGAACCCCACTCCCCTCAGCAGCCATCTTCTTCTTACCTACAAGTCCCTTTTCCTGTTTCTTTCTCTCCTTCTCCTCCCTGGCAGCAATCACATCCTTATCCTCCTTTTCCATAACCTTTTGAATCCTGTACTTGTCTGGAATTGGATCCTTCGGGGACAAGGGGAAGTAGTCCTGTTCGGCCTCTCGTGGTTCTCAGGGAGTGGATTACCGGAGCTCACCATAGTCCCTTCCAAAGACGGAAGTTCCAAATACTCCGACATATTGACAACTACAAAAAAAAGGGGTTGGATTAAGAGCGGAAGATAATATAAGAGAAAGGAAACAAATAAACGTATAATAAAGACATTAAATTACCATGCCCTTCGGCATCTCTTAGAATAACCTCATGACCCGGGTTTTTGAAAACTGAGGAAAGCCCGGTCATCCAAAGGAGACTGGCAGGAGGCTTACGGAGTAAGATAGTTTTACTAGCAAGTTTGCGGGCATCGGCATCCGAATGGTTCTCACGAAAGGGATCGCTAATATTGGAATCTTTATGTCTCCAGGGCATGGCATAAGGAATTACCATTCGGTCTATCAGGAAGAAGTGGTCCTTCCAATGTTTTAGCCCGGATAGAAGTTCCTCAAAACACTTCTTGGCCCTTTTTCCCGTTCGACTCTCAAAGGAGAACCAATTCCCTTGCTTACATAACCGGTAGAATACCCGAAATAGCGGAACCGTTGGGTTAACGTTCAGGCTATAACACCAAAGCTCAAAAAGGGTCACCCTATTTAAACCTATCGGAACAAGCTGAGAAATATGTACTCTAAAATAATCGATGACAGCGAGCAAAAAAGTAAAAAAAGGAACCCTGACACCTCCAATCTTTAAGTGATGAACATAAATACCTATCTTATCGTCCGGTAATCTATTCATCATCATACCGGAGGGAGGGAGAATAGGATTCAGTTCCCTAGGGATACCAAACTCTACGATTATATCATCTAAGGTGTCCTGAGTAAGTTTGGAAACCTGGATGTGCATGTCAAAACTTTCCGAGAGGGGCGGTAACTGAGGGACCGGGCTTATCGGCAATTGACTGACCTTCCGGTCTATTCATTTCCCCAGGCTCACTGATGGTCATAACTAAAAGATGTCGAGGACTATACAAAAAAGATAATTACAAAAAGGTATGGAACGCACCTTACAAAGAACCATGAATCGGACGCTCGACGGAGAGTTGTGTGTGTGGAAAGATATTTCGGAAAGATATACAGTGAATGGTAAAAAATGAAGTAAAAAACATAAGTATATATAGGGGCTGGCATGGAAGAACGCGAAACGTCGTGTCACACAGTACGACTCCCACGTGGAAGAAAGCGAACCGTCCGATCTCTGCAGCAAGCACGATGGTGGTATCCAGTTGTATACAAATAAGCAATATTTTATTCAGCCCATGGGCCTGATCCGCCAAAGGCCCAACAAGAGCCTTCAACGAAAGCTTTCAACGAAACTCCTCGTACCGTTCGTTTACCGGTAACCACGCCACGTCGACAGAGACGCATATTTTTTCTCAAGTATTGAACCATCAGTCTCGGACCGATACTCCAATACTGGGGGGGACATGTTGGCGTATGTGCCCGAACGAAACATACCCTTCGGACCTTATTCGTGTCTTCGGATCACTAACCCTTCGGCTCATGCCTGGGATCCGGAAGCCTGACGAAGGATGGCCGAAGCGTTATCATCCCAGATTTTCAGGGATTGTGTCAGGCCATGAGGTCTGACATTTACCTACTAAGTATGGTGTGATACTGTATGCTCCTTCCCGAGGCAGAGCAGGTAAAGAATTGAGGTAGTATAAATACCCCTATCTCATTTATGTCACACAACTCACACACACGCACAGTACTTACTCGCATTTACTCCCAACTATAATCATACTCTCCATACTTACTCTCACGCCGGAGTCGGTCTCGGGACTACCCCCGAGGCGAGTCTGACGTGCGTTTTACCTGTGCAGCCGTAGGGAACTCACGAGAAGACTCATACCGAAAGACTTTGCTGAAGTGAGATCATACCGCGAGGTTTTACTTCAACACTTTACATGCCATGGTACATGTCTTGATGGGCATGGATCATTCTTGGCGAGAAATACCCCAAGTCCCACCCTATTCCATTTTTGGTGATGGAATATTCGCTCATGGATGTTTGTATTGGTTAGTTTCCTATCAAGACTCGCGGCAATCAAATTCTCAAGAAGATATTATATGTTTTGATGTAAGGAATGAAGAATTCACGTTGATTTATTCTCCAAAGAAAAGATGCGGTTATTTAGTAACCAGCTATCAATTGGTTGATCTACAAGGTGAAGTTGGATATGCCTATTTTTACAGTGATGATATCATTGAAGTGTGGGTCTTGAAGCAAAAACAATGGGTGAAGCACTGTCAGTTCAATAAAAAACCACCACTTCCTCGTGGCCACATAGAGGTGTTAGGTCGTTAAAACAAATACGGGGATCTATTAATAAAGTCATCTGCTAGAAGGAACAATTTGTTCTTGTATAGCCTGAAAAGTGGGGTTTTGGATGAAGTCTATATCTTGGGCAAGGAATATGGACTACAAGACCCTTATGTGTATATGTATCCTGCAAGTAGCATGTTCTCAATTCGTGGTATCAACAAAACTGCTCATTCGATTAAAACTGATTTGAAAGCAGGTTTATGAGCGTTTCCAATTGCTGAATTGCGATCCATAAACAAGTTTCATATTGCTGATTTTTTAATGGTTGCGTTATTGAGATTAAGAAGAGGACGAGTCAATATATCTCAGTAGGTAATTCATTGAACATGTTTATGAATTTTAATTTAGTTGTCATATTAGTGATTATTAATTTTGATTGGCTATGTGATTAAGTTTAAGAAGAGGATCGATGAGCTAATATGTATCAGTATGTAATTGACTGAACATGTTTATGAATTTTAATTTAATTATCATGTTACGTATAAGTTTATTAAGATTTTTGTTGCTTGTGGAGCGTTCTTTTATTGTTTGTTTGTTTAGTGTTACAAGCTTTATGTTTATTGTTGAGAGCGGCTTACTATATGGGCGCTAGATTTGCTTTGATAATGACGTGTTAACTTTATCGGCTAAACCTATATACTATATCACAATGTGTACTGCATTTTACCGCAAGTGGAAATGCATGGTCAAGAAAGATTACATGAACAAGCTCGTTCCCTAGCCTGAACCGCCTCGGGTGTTGAAAGCATATTAGTTTTGTGTGTTGTTGATCTTGTTACCATTATTTGTAAAAACAGAAGTTGTTAGATAATATTTGATAGTTATACTTTATGGCGACGTACTCTTTATGAAAGCTTACAGTATTTGTTATTGTATTTGCCGAAAGCATAATTTATAGGCCGTTTTGTTCTTGTGATTACTACTCAGTACTCACTTATGCGAACATACCCCTGTGAGTATCTCTACTACAAAAACAGTTTTTTTTTTTTTTTTTTTTTTTTTTTTTTTTTTTTTTTTTTTTTTTAAATATTTTTTTCTATAAAATTTCACGTGAAGTTTTTTTTGAATGGCGGAATTTTATAAATGCTAGCGAGAAGCTAAAAAATTGAAAAGTTACAAAAGACTATTACAAGCATTTTTTGGATACCTTTTACCGTGAAGTGCATACCTTTTACCGTCTTAAGAAAAAGTGCACACATTTGACATATTTCTAGGTCCGCAAGGAGGTTTATTCATACATCAATACAACCAACTAAGGTGTTTTTTTTTTTTTTTTTTTTTTTTTTTTTTTTTTTAACTGAGCGGATATAGTGTCTGGTTTGATATGGCAAGGATTTATGAAGCAAGTGTCCACTGAAAAGTTTTGTTTCTTTTTTGTTTCTAGATCAACCTCTAAACGAATTAAATGACTACGGTACCCTTGTATCCAAAATAAATGTTGAAAGGTTTGTTGTCTCTGATTGTTTGCTTGAATTTAAAAATTCCAACAAGAATTCATGACAACATTTTCTTGAATCTTTCATGTTGATCCAGAAGATACAAATTCATCAAACCCAGTACATGCAACAAAAGAAAAATCACAAAGTTTGTAGATCCAAACCCAAGTCTATCGATTATAAACAAGTTTTCATAACCAGGAAACAAGTGATGTACCAAAAATTGATGAACATAAAAACCCATCAGATTCGTTAAAATCCTTTAAAATCCATAACCCATCAAGAACCCATTAAGGTGCATATTAATCAATATAAACAAACAAAAAAAAATCCAATATGATTTGATGAAACACATCACAATGATCACAGCATTAAAAGAAAAAAGAAACCCACCATCAAATAACCCAGTGTTAAAAGATAAAGATCAAAGATACAACAAAATATAGAATTAAATTTCAATAGATTCAAAGTGATACAAAAAATTGTTTTAAAAACACAAGAACAATACAATTCATAATCTATTAAAAGTGAAAGAAAACATCTATGATTGGGATTTGATTGAAGTTATTGACGTGTTGAAAGTCTTGAAAAAAAAAAAAAAAAAAAAAAAAAAAAAAAAAAAAAAAAGGATCTCGTTTAAATGGAGAGAGAAAAAAGAAAGAGGTAAAGGGTATTTTAGGAAAAGTTGATAGATATTATGAGCATATGAGCATCTGGTTTAAGAGACCCTCATTTTTTACTCCCTCCCCAATTAGACGTGTAGGCCGAATAGAAAGAAAAAGAAACAACCAAAAATATGTGGCCCATCTGAATCTGTTACTAAAGGGCCTAATAAGTGCAAAAGAAACCGCACCTAAGAAGCTAAGACGAAATAATAATAATAATAATAATAATAATAATAATAATAATAATAATAATAAATCCCTAGCTAGGAAATAATGAAACTAAAAGTTATAGTTTTAAGCTAATTCACTATTTCCAAAGAGCCGAAATACAACGTAACTTGTGTAGAGTGAAGCCGAGTTGATACAATAACCTATAAAGATCCATCTCTACTCACTAATAAAACCTAGAAGCTCGAGAGAACTGACTTGAGCTTAAGCGAGAGTTTTTTTTTTTTTTTTTTTTTTTTTTTTTTTTTTTTTTTTTTTTTTCAAGCTTGAGCCAGTTGGATTATATATAACACAAGCCCGTAAAGGTTCATGGATTATATACAACTCAAAACCCTTCTCAACTAGTTTGAGCTCAGCTCGAGTGTAATCGAGTTGATCAAACGTTTTCTTTTTTAACGACAATTTTTGACAGCTTAAATTATTTATGTCACAAATATTATCTCTTATATGTCTAAAATGAAACATGAACTCATAACTTTTAGGTTGATGAATCACTTGGTTATCAATATTTTTCTACTTGATATCGAGTGACTTGCAAGCTGTCTCAACTCGATTGCACCAACTTCGCCGAATTCACTCAAACAAAAATTGAACCACTAATCCATTTTCGGTAGGGGTGCTTTATCGGTTTGGGTATCGGGTTGTTCGATTTATTCGGTTCACTTAGTTCGGTTAAAAAAATTTATGGGTAAAACCGGAAACCGAATACCCGAAATAGTTAATTTTAATTATTTATTTATTTATTATATAGATTTAGAGAAAAAAAAATCCAAGCTAAAAATTGTTATATTTATAGTATGAAAAAGTTTTAATTGTTATTTTATATAAATGAATTCGTTTTTCGGTTTATACTATCAAAACCATATTTAAACCGAAATTTGAATATTTAATTCGATTCAGTTTGATTACAAATTCGGTTTAATTTTTTATAGTCGATTCGATTTTAGTTTTCGATATTACCCGAATTCTGAACACCCCTAAAGCTTTAGTTTGTTATCAACATCATCGGCCCAATGCGCCTATTGGGCCGATAAACAACTACTACAAACACAACCCAACTCGTTCACCTTTACCACCAAAGTTTTTGGAGTATTATTTTTCTCACTCCTAATAATAAATGTGAGACAGTCTCCTCATATCCCAACAAACACACGCTTACTTAAACCCCCAATCTCCTTCATCTGTACAGATTCCTAGGGTTTCACTTCCGATCATTCACCACCGTCGTACATTTCGTTAGGTATAAACTTTGAGATTTATTTATTTATTATTATTATTTTTTTATTATTATTTTTTTTTTTTTGTAAAATTGTTGATGAAATGATATGATATTGTTGTACTATTTGATAAGTTAGGGTTTTGACGTAAACCGAACCGAATCCGCACATGCACGCGTACGTACTCCTAGTTTGTCATATTGTGTATGTGAATATATATATTTGTGTGTTTTACGGCATTTATGCTGTCTTAGTCTGCTCATTTCATTTGTACTAGTAAGGTATAAGTTAGTTTTCGTTAAGTTATAACTGAACTTTGAGCTTCTTCTTTTTTATTTATTTATTTATTTTTAATTTTATATGATTGTATGTTGTATTTGATAAGTTAGGGTTTTGATGTTTATATGTACGGAATGTTGACTTATTTCCCAAAACCGAGACCGAAATAAGCGAAATAAGAGACATAACTGAACAAGGTTAAACTAAAAACTGACGGTTTTATTTTGACTGAAAGCCAAGCTATTTTATTATTTGATAAGTTAGGGTTTGGATGATTATATGTACAAAAGGTTTTATTTTAGCTATTTTTGTTACGGGTATAGATGAGGTTGAGCTAAAACTGTTATAGTTTTTGTGGATTTTGTTGTTGTATCGTATTTAGTTTTTTGACGTATATATGTGAAACCATTGATCTAATGAGGTGAAATTTGTTATAGTTTTTTGCGCGTTTTGTTGATATACGGGGATTAAGGTTTTTGATGTTTATGTGTGAATTTTTTTTATAGTTTTTGTGCAATTTAAGGATTTAATGCTTATATAGTTTGGTACGAGATAATTGTTTAGAATGAAAATAAACAAAATAAGAGCAAGAAGAATTGGCCTGGGAAACCACATTTCGACCTCTTTGGGCTGCTCACAGGAGAATTTGCTTTTTTTAAGATGATCTCGTATTGGATTGTATGGGTTTCTTCTGAATATGATTAGAATATTCATGAACAGAGTTGAAATGGTTATAGTTTAGTGCCTTTTTTTTGTTATCTGGTAATTTAGGTTTTTGGTTTTATATGTGAAATTATTGATGAAGTAGGCCTAAATTTGGTATAGTTTTATATATGCTTTTTTTTTTTTTTTTTTTTTTTTTTTTTTTTTTTTTTTTTTGTTATTTGGTAGTTTAGTTTGTATATGTGAATTTATTGATCAACTAAGATAAAATTTGTTATAGTTTTTGTGCAAAACAGTTCTCTCCACATGGCTTCTGTAGAGCAGAAAAAGGCTTATGAGAGTGTGTTGAGGCTGGTTGAAGAGCAAAAGGTAAATCTGCTGAAGTGTAGCTATAACAAATGTAGTCTTAGAGGTGCCAATGTCGACCCATTTATATGGTCAAATGTGCAAAAATATAAATATTAGCAATTTATCGTAAGAGTATATGGGTCGAAACTCGAAAGTCCCCCAAAATGTATTTTTAATGCATAGGCTTCCTAAACCATTTCTATATAAAAAAAGATTTTAATTTATATTCAACACAACAACTATTATATTTAAAGCTATACATTTAGACAAAAAAAAGTGTTTCCCTACCTGTGCCATACTTGACACCACCTCTATGAATCATTGTTGTCTTTTAGTCTCTTGTATACAATGATGTTTTGAAACTTCTGTTGGCTGGATCCTGAATAAACAGAGTGAGAAGGAGGAAGCTTTGAAGAAAGTACTCGAGTTAGAGAGACAGCTAGATGCTAAACAGAAGCTGGAAATGGAAATCGAAGAATTAAAAGGGAAAGTGCAGGTGATGTCACATCTTGGGGATGATACAAAACTTAGGGAGGAGATAAAGAAGATGAATGATGAACTGGAAGCAAAATCAGAAGAAATGGGATACATTGAAGAGTTGAATCAGACTCTTCTTATGAAGGAACGTCAAAGTAATTATGAGCTGCAAGAAGCTTGGAAAGAGTTGATTAAGGTACTGCCTTCTAATGTCCCACAAATTTCCATTAATGTTTAATAAACATGCCAATTAGAAGTATCGATTTTGGTCTTTTACTTATGAATGAGTCAGAAAAAAAAAAATGAAACTTATCTATGAGGTTGGAAGTCGCTTAAAGTCCATATTTTAGGCATACAGCATCCTACATCCTTTTTTCCAAAGATTTAGATCTGTATTGTATCATGCTTTCTAGTTATATGTATCCCATTAACTGTTTATATAAATCTTTTAAGGAATGGATAAGCTAGTGTTTGTGGGTCAACCGAATCGGACCTGACCCATTTTTACCCATAAAAAGAATTGAATCATTTCAACATGTGGGCTGTGGCTCATGCTTTGTCAAGTGTAGTTGGTTATTAAACAATTCCATTGTTTCCAGTGCCTACAAGATATGCCCTGCGGATGTGCTAACATTGGTGTGAAGAAAATGGGAGAAATTGATATGAAAGCATTGCATGATGCGTGCAAGGAGAAGTATGACACTGAGGAAGCTCAGATCAAGGCTTCTGAACTGTGTACTCATTGGCAAGACAAACTAAAAAACCTTGAGTGGCATCCTTTTAAAGTAGTAGCAGTAGACGGTGCGCTTAAAGTATTGTTCTTGAAATTCAGTTTTTGAGGATTTTAGTTATAAGCCGATTCAACTTACTTTTTCTTTCAAACATGTGAATATAATGATATTATAAAGGAAACAGGCTTTACAAATGTAAAGACGTAGGATCCAGTAAAAGTTGTTGCATATAAGGCATTGTTCTTGATATTCTATTTTTGGCTCGGGTTTTACATAGTGGTCAGAATGTGGACTGATTTTCTTATGAATGGGGCGATTTGGGTTATAGTCTTTTTCAAACAGATTCTTTTTCTCAAATATTTAGCAAAAAATGAAACTCGTCAAATGGGACACCACATGGCTTAGATTAAAAGCACACGACCTCTTATGATTATTTTGCTAAAAAGTCTTGAGTCTTGTAACTGTAGTGTTTGTAATTGTATTTAACACATTAATTGCTTAATAAAAACCACTTAAACTGTTGTGGGTTTGTAAGCCAACTCTTTCTGAAATTTTTTATTATAGTAATATTACTGTATTATTTAATCGACGAGCGACTTAAAAGTTCTGGGATATAAGCATATTGTGTTGTTATCAGTCTATATTAAGAATGTACTCATGTGCACAATGCAGGAAGTGATCGATGAAGATGATGAGTTGCTTAAAGGTCTTAAGGCGGAAGTGGTTGATGAGCTTTGGAACTTCAAAGAGAATCGAAAAGCTACATTGAAGGAAGGAGTAATTAGCTACATGAATCAAACTCTTGTCGTGAAGGAACGAACGCCAAAGTAATGATGAGCTGCAAGAACGTAAAGAGTTTGTGTGCTACCTTATTATGATCTTATAATTAGTACTTATAATATTAAGTAATCTAAGGATCGTTTTGAGTAATTTGGGGTGTCTGAATGATGGCTTTTGTCTAAGTAAGACGTTGTTTGTGTATTACCTAATGATCTTATAATTAGTACTTATAACCTGCCCCAAGTCTATGGAATCTGAGTTGCTTGTTGCATCTTCTAATGAAATGTTCCTACAAATAAATGCTCCATTTTGCTTGTTATTTATACCAAGTAACTAATTTTAAGGTTTGTCTTTTTATTGAGCTTATTACAGTTGGGATTGCTTGTCGACTATTTGTGCTTGAATTTAGTTTCAAGTGATTTGTTCGAAAGACATTTTATACGTACCCACTTCTTGTCATGGTTATGCTTGCTGTTGAAGTAAAATCTTGCGCCAGGTCTCCTTGGCTAAAATCCTGAGCCTAGCGAGCCTGAAATAGAAGCAACACATGTTAGCCTGGCCTTGGCCTTAGGTTTTATCCCAAAACCAAGCTCCGGTGTGAAAGTAAGTTTGGTGCTTAAGTGGACGAAGGGTAAAAAAGGAATAAATGCAAGTAATTAGTGAGAGTAATAAATGAGGTGAAGTTATGATATCCTGAGCATTGAATGAGGTTGGATATTTATAATACCACAACCACTGTACCTGATAGGGGTGATCATCGGTCGGAAACCGGACCGGACCGGCCAAGACCGGACCGGACCGAAGACCGAGAACCGGAAAACCATAGACCGAGACCGGACCGAATATGGTCGGTCCGGTCTCGGTCCGGTCTCGGTCCGGTCGGTCTTCGGTCGGTCCGGTCCAATTAGGCAAGTTTTTTCGGGTTTTTGGTCGGTCCGGACCGGACCGGACCGGACCGACCGGACCGAGACCGAATTTGGCAAAAAGCTTAGACCGAGGACCGGACCGAATGTGGTCGGTCCGGTCCGGTCGGTCTCGGTCCGGTCGGTTTTGTCGGTCGGTCCGGTCCGGCCGGTCCGTTTGCTCAGCCCTAGTACCTGACCATCATGGGGAAGTGGAGAGTCGGTCTACACCTAGACCAGGCCTGTAGGTTACTGTTCACGTATGGGGAATCCTGTCCCTGAAAACTCGAGACGACGGCGCATGCCTGGTTTACGCTATTAACCACCGGTCAGTTGCCATTACCTAGATGATGTGATGCCTTGGTCTTTCCCGAGGTACTTTATTATTATTTTATGTGTGGTCCATGCCGAGTGGCGCGAGTAGGTGTCGTCCGGTCCGGACACATACACGAATTCTTGTTTTGATTATTGATAATTTGTGTCACATTCAAGATATGTTATTGATGTGTGTCGTTAAATCTCTTTCATAAGATTCCAGTTTTAATTGAGGTTATTGATGTGTGTTGTTAAATCTCTTTCATAAGATTCCAGTTTTAATAGAGGTTATTGATGTGTGTTGTTAAATCACTTTCATAAGATTCCAGTTTTAATTGGAGAACATATTATAGCTCAAAATCGGTTTTCAACCGAGTTCTGGAAATGACTAATGTTAAATCAAAATGATTTTTTCTTTTTTTTCTTTTTCTTTTTCATTTTTGCTCTCTTATTAATAGTGTTTTAATGAAATCGTACCTTTTCAAATGTGTACATATACTATCAAAATCAAAACTCCATTGTGAATGTAATAGATTAGTATATTAACCAATTCTCTCTTTATCTCTTTATATATATACTCCGTATATATAATCGGATACTAATTAAATCCAAAATCCAAAAAGATAGACTTTCCTTTATACGAAAATCCTTTTTTATAGGACAAAATCAAATACTTTCGCAAACACATGATTATTAAACCTCAGTTATAATTATCATCAAGATCTCACGATCCAAGAGACATGTTTCTGTCAAGACTCCCTGTCAAATCTTTGGCTCGTTTTTTGTGTGTCCAAACCATGGTGCGCGTACATTGGATTTTAGTGATTCTAAACCCGTGTAAAGAGTGAACCAAAATCTATAACTTTCACGTTTGAAAGTTTTTTCATAATTCGACAGTTACGAGGGTCAAAAATAGGGTAAAAAATGCAAAAAAAAAATAAAATAAAATAAAAAAAAAAATCAAGACCCATTTGATTTGTAAAAAAATCAAAAATTTTAACAAGATTTATACCTAATTAAAGATGATTAAATTTTAGAAATTATTATGAAATCGGTTTTTTTAAAAATTTTGTCGTTTAATTTGTGTGCATTTGAAGTTTGGCCAAAAGTTCTTTATAGATCTAACTTTTACCATAGAACCCATCAAGCAATCTTAGTCACTCATTTTTTTTTATCAAAATAAAAAAATAAACTTTCACTATTTTTTTAAAACTTAAATATTTCGCAAACCGTAAATCGTCAAGCTACAAAAAAAATACCATTGCGACGAAAATTAAATTATCTTTCTATAGAAATGCATTGTTATATACTTTCGACGAACTTTTTTTTGCCCAGAAAAATCATATATGATTCGTAAGAATCATATATGATTCGAAGAATCGAATCATATATGATTCGAAAAATCGAATCATATATGATTTTTTACGAATCATATATGATTTTTACGAATCATATATGATTCTTTCTGGGCGAAAAAAAAAGTTCGTCGAAAGTATATAACAATGCATATTTATAAAAAGATCATTTAATTCTCGTCGCGATGGTATTTTTTTGTAGCTTGAAGATTTACCATTTGCAAGATATGTTGTTTTGAAAAAAAAGGTGGAAAATATAAATGAGTGGCTATGATTAGTTGATAGGTTTTATGGCATGTATGAGTTCTTCATGGATCTCAACTCTTGAAGTTTGAGAAGAAATGCAAAAAACGGGTCAAAGCCCCATTGACCGAAAAATTTTAAAAAGAGGGAAGGAGGATGTTTGGTGTATCAAATTTTCTTGCGCATCAAAATTCGTTTTTTGCATAAAACAAACGTATAAAAACTCAAAATTCGAAAAACTTTTTCACAAAAGTTTTATGAACCAACATACCCGATCTCATGGATTTTTTTTTTTGATTTTTTATATATTATTATTTTATTTTTATTTTTTTGCGAACTTTTTGATATTATATTTCTCACGAATATTTATCTTTTTATTTTAACTTTATCCTTTGCAAAGGAGCACCCACGTATCTCTTCTTAAAACACGTTTAAAATAATTAAAAAACGCAGCTACAAAAAATATCTACTTAAATCGGGTACATATAATTTCCAAAATACAAAAAGATAGACTTCCTTTTAATGAATATATCCTTTTTTAAAGGAATCAAATCTCTTGCGATCTATTTGTACCTATAGACTAAACTATGGCTATGTTTGGCGACACGTAGCAGTAGCAGTAGCAGTAGCAACAAGCAGTAGTAGTAGGCAGTAAGCAATAGCAGTAAGCATAATTAAGCAGTAGCAGTAAAAACGTGTTTGGTAACGTAGCTGTAACTGTAATTATAAAGTGTTAAACAAGTAAATGTTTACCGATTGTCGTTTGTCGCTTGGTGCTTCTCCAGGAAGCATTTAAGATTGGAGCGGTTAATCATGTTTCAGACGCTTGTTAAGGTGTTGTCAAACAAGCAAATGCTTACCGCTTGTCACTTATCACTCTTAAACGCTTCAAAAAAGTTGTTGTCAAACATAACCATGAAGAATTGAAGGCCAATAAACTCGTTTAGTCTTACGAAGTATCTTCTTATATTGTATGCACGTAATGGTACGTAGTTGTAATTGCATAATCATGCATGAACTTCATCTCTCGTAAATACGGTTATACGCAAATCCGTTTTTAGAGAATTAAAATGTGATAACTTAAACGATCTTTATTTATTTATTTCTTTAAATCGGTGTATTTATTTCTTTAAATCGGGTACGTATAATTTCCAAAATACAAAAAGATATACTACCTTTTAAAGAATATCCCTTTTTATAGGACCAAATCAAATCTCTTGCTATCTATGTGTACCCTATATAGTGTCGAATTCTTGGGTAATACATAATTAAAACCTCAACTATATATATATACTAGCTTATAGACCTGTGGAATCCACGGGTTTTTAGAGGGTTTATGTATCAAAAAATTAAGTATGTGAATAAAGTTAGAAAAAACAACGAACGTAAATGGTATGAAATTTTCTTCTAACGGAATAATAAGTTATAAGTGAATGATGGTATAAAATACAATGCTCGTAAATATCTATGTAATAAATGTTCATTGCCTCGTGATCTCCAATTTGTTTATCTTCAGAAGCAAATATATGTAATGACCATTCTAATACATCAACAAAAGGTCCATTACATGAACACCTAATAAGTTTTAAAAATGTGTAAGTAAAAGATCTTTGTGAATTAAAATAAATGTAAATAAGAAAATGCCATAAAACATGTCATATGTATACCATACATACCTATTGACCGTTATATACCACATTTATAGTAGTTTTTATAGGTTCCATCCGTACCTGGACGACTATATGTTTCAAACCTACATAATTTCATCCGAACACCCCCTTAAAGACTTGTACAATACATCGTGAAAAGGATTAAATAAGATACTTTAAAAAGTTGATCAATTTCTACTAACAGCAATCAATGTAACCTTGATATATACGCATAAACATCAATGCAAAAGAGTTATTTAAAGATAGCTTCTTACATTAGGCATGATTCACCAAAGCATTCAGGAAATGATAACAAATTTGACACATGGGGTTTTTAAATTACATCATAATCATAATTTGATATATCTAATTCGAAGCTTGAGTTTATAGGTTAAAAGTTAAAGACGTGGATACCATGCTGTATAAAGCTTCTTTACAATTATGTATTAGAATTAATAGCTTTTCTTTTACTTGTAAATAAGACTATTATATCATATACCAAAACTATGTCATACATTAGTTATCAAAAGGATAATGCAGAATTTAACTTAATAAAATCAGTTACCATTAGTGCACCCTCTTCATCATCCTGAACCATTCAAGTATGTGACAAATCCACTATGGGATGTTAGTACTCTTACTACAATAGTTTGTTTATTGATATACTACTAATGACTATTCGTTAGAGTTCATTAATCAGAAACAAAGAGATAACAATAGAAATGAGACTGCACCATTCATGCCCATGATTCTATAACACACCCTGCACTATTTTCAAACATTTCCAAGTGTGTTCAAGAAAATGAGACTGGAAAAACATAGGTAGCGTATGAATACAGATTCTTTGTCTAAGGTATGGAGCTAAATATTGTATCTTCGTCTAGTTTGATGGATGAAGTGGTTCCGGCTGTCTCAGTTGATTCTTCACATGGATTAGAATCTTCGGTCAGGTTTCGAGATAATGTATTGTAACTGACTGCAAGCTGTCTCTCGCGTGTACGCTTTCTAATTAGACTTAATGTATCTTCAGATGGCGGATATTTAGTAGTTGATTTGGGAGCCATGGAAGGCAAGCTCTTAGCTTTTTCACGTATGTGATTGAAAATGGTTCTCTCAATGATGACTTTGCAATCATTGTCTTTGATCTCAACCACATGATCACCTATAGCAAGCACAATTAGCTTGGTAACTACATAAACAGATTTAAAATGATCCTAAACTTAAAATATAGTACATAGTCTGATACAAAATCTCAAAAGCTCAATTGAAACTTTTTTTTGTGGATTTGGGATTGTATAGGGTATAACATTACCTTCATCTGAATCTTCATCCAAGAGTTTGAAACTGGGACTCATCACCAAAAGGAAAATGAATCAAAGTAAGTGACTATTGAACAAAGATGCACAATAGACCTGGGCCTGAGATCGATTCTAGGTCCTTCCCACATGAGCCCAAAAGCCCGGTCTGTTTAGTCTTCGCATTTGATAAAGATCAGGGTTTAGCGCCAACCCAAACATGTAGATTGGGCAATGTTAGGACCCCAAGCCCCTAATGGTCTCTTTTACAACCTTTAGGAATGTTCCCGGTTAGTACCACACTTTTTATTGTAAACTAAGATCGAGCCTAGGCCTTTTTGTTCCATCAAGTTTAAGTTGTGCACAGATAGTATATGTTGTTCCCTTTTTTTTTAAAAAAATATAAAAAAAATAAATGAAAAATAATAATAATAATAATAATAGATTGATCTATTAATATACCTTTATTGATATCCACCGACAAACCTATGAAAAATTGATTAGAATAGAAAGGAACATGGTGATGACATGGTTTTCGTTGATATATTAGTACGAAGTATTCCATGTTAGCAATGCTCGAATTAATCCAAAGTCCCAAACCAACCCATACAGAAATCCTGTATTGATTTGTAAATAAGATGCAAAATAATAATTAAGTCCAAGGTTCATAAAACAAAAGTCGTATAAGATTTCTCAAAAATGTTAATAAATAGTAAAACACCCAGCTCCATCATCAAAATAGCTAAACCGTGTGACACATAAAAGGCCTGAAACATAAAATTTGTGGCATGTTTAACACATGACTTTGACTCATAACCTTTGCCAAAAAACTTGCTCAAACTTGTTAAACCAAATTGGATCATCCCATCACAAACCAAATTATTATGTGAACAAAATATGACCACGTATGTAAATCATCCATTCGCGATAAGAAATTTAGATTATTTGAAGATCCACGTATGTAAAAATAAAGTATTCAAATATCAATGTATTTTTAGTCGAACATCTCCTTCAGCTCTTAGTCTTCACGCATATCCATTTTAAACATTAATTTACATTCCTATGTCTCACCTAACTAATCATATTAGCTTGATAGTCAATACCACAAATAAACTAAAAGCATAGTCACAAGTGCTCTATCAATACTTATTATTTGATCATATACCCACAAGTGCAAACATGGTTTAAACATTACATACAGTGTCATAACTTTTCAAGTATTAGTAGCCAAATGAACGAACTGAATATTCAAGAGATAGAATTATGACTATTGAATATACATTGCCCAAATTACTTATTCACAGTCAAATAAGCAAATAAACATAATCAGTTTGTTTCTGTCCAAAGCAACAAAACAACTTTATCTGTTTCATCGAAACGCAATTAGCATCTAAACATTTTAACAACTAATATTCAGCAAACAATATTTCACACTTGTGCGCCTTAGACAATCCTCGTTGATACAGAACAATTATAATCAATAAACAGCAATGAATACAATGAAAATCAAAAGCTAACCTTCTTATCCTTGATCTCGCAAGACCGCAACCTTGTGTTAATATGGTTTATGTACCTCTAAAGCTTCTTAATCTCCTCCTTCAAATTAGCCTCATATTTCTCCTTTTGATTTGCATTATCAGTATCGTGAACCTAATCAACACTGTAACAACAACTGAATTGTTACACATACACATCAATACATTGTGCATTAAACATATATAGTTAAATTGTAAGAAAATATTATTTTTTTCACTAACATTATTAAGATCCATCTGTTAGTTTCGCCACACTTTAGTTTCAACGTCCTGCATAGGAAAAAATAAAGTAAGATTTTAGATCTGATTATATTGTACGAATAGTAGTTGTTCATACCTTTGGCAGTTTGTTTTGCGACACGGTGTCGATCATGCGTCACCTCGTTTTCAGATCGTATGTTATTACCTCCCAGCTTGCAACACAAAGGCACAGCTGCAATAGATTACGCAACTCATAATTATTGAAAAGATAGAAAAGAGACAACAACTATGTGAAAAAATCCAATTATACATAAGAAAATATGCACACATTTCTGGTCACGAGCAGATGCACTGATTAGTTCCACTTGTTCTTTTGCAACATCAACACATCGCTAATGGTCATTATAAAAAGGATGCTATAGCCGTTTTAGTAACAGACCGTTGTTAAAGGTAGATACTGTTGTTATTGGTTTCTGATACAGTGTCACAAGTAACTGATGTGGGACTACTATCGGACCCTCATTTTATGACACAACTCTGATCATATGTTACTTCGTTTTAGGATCATCTTTTATTCCCATGTAGATTATAAGAGAAAGAGGCATCTGCGCATGATTATGTAAGCGAATGTCAGCTACAAAATAAACAATTTAAGAGTGATATGGATAAAAAAAAGTTTGAGCGCAACAGAATGGAAACAAAAACCTGCATACCTACAGGCGTCGCAATATTCATTACACCATGTTCGTTTGCACTATGACATAATCCCACGTAGTCATTGCCAAAATATCGTTCATCTAAAACGTAAGTGCTACGGTGTCGTTAAGGGTGTTGCAGTAGCGAGCTCAGGTGATATGAGACTCCTGCCTGCAGGCTGTTCTAAAATAGGATGCCCAGTCGACGCAAGATGTGGTTGTTCATTCATTGTGAATAAATTTTCAGGTTCTCTTTTATTTCCTCTTAAATTGAGCTGTGAATCATATTCTCCATCCGCTTGATACCTAACAATATGTGTATATGAAATTGCTCTTGTAGATATGGCTAAAAGTATAACACATGGTACATCTTATACTCGACTAATATCAGGGAACTTATAATTTCAGAACCCATGAGGCTCGATAATAAGCAATTTTTTTACGTGTAATCCTATATAGGTTGATGTTCCTTTTCAGTTCCAAACAACGGCTAATCTAATAATAAGCGGTTTTTATGCAATCGTAAACACAACCTAATCTAATACTCGTAATAAGCAATTTGCTAAATCAAAAATTTGTCAACCACTAACAAAATACATACCTCCAAAACTTCTATTTTAAATAAAAGAGATTTGTTGCATATGCTTTAAATTTGTGTTGACTGCTATGCATTCTGATACATGATGCCTGCAATACAAAACCAAACATATTGTATTATCTATCATGAACAAAGTTAACATAAAAACTAAAATAAAACAATCAAAGTTACCAACATGATGAGCTTCAGTCCTTCGGTCTCAACATTCAAATCAGAAAATTACCATTGCATCTTGCCAGTCATCATGGTCCCCTCTTCTACCTCCCCACTGCAAACGCACATGAATCAGATTTGAAGTTTAAATAAGCAATTTTGAACACCCTCAGAACACGCAAAATACAGATACCAAATAACCAATCCCAAACACCCCACTCTCAGAAACTTTTTTACTATCTCATAACAACAGCAGCAGATACTAAGAACAAATCCCAAACACTCCTTTCTCAAAAAAAAAAAAAAAAAAATCTCTTACTTTCTCAAAACAATAGCATACTTATTGATACAGATGAAAAAATTAACCCAAAACTCATCATGAAAAATCAAAAATAAAAAACTAACAAAAGAAACCCAAATGTAATCATATCAGATAATCCACCACAGTTGATAAATACTTACCAAAAGATTGTACAAAAAGAATCGCCCAAGATCATATTTGTGGTTTAGAAATTCCTCTATCTGATGGACTCTTATGAGACATTAGTACCATTTGTATCCCTGTGATACACGACACCAACTTCAAGTTATAAGTTTATCTAAAGAATCGAAAGTACAAAATAGACAACATAGAAAAGAAAAGCATTTTCAGAATTATGTATCAAGATATAAAGAATAAGCACATTGATATACAATGAGTTACATTACATTATCATATGTTACGCCCAATTTCAGAGTCTTTAACAGCAGAAAAATAGCTGATGTAGCCATTTACGAATTGAGCCGTTAATTTTTATGATATGTGACTTTTCGTTTAGGAATTCTGTAACACATTTATTAAAATAAAGATATTAAAGTTATTAGTATGGTATTGTGAAAAGAATATTACCTCCATGGGAAAACTATATATTTGTAACACATTTTCAAAATCAAAGAATAAACATTTGGATTGCTTATTTTTAATGAATATGCACAAACAAACACTATCTACTAAGACATAAACACTTTCAAAAGACAATGCCCAACACAGTTTAATCTAATTGCAAAATCAACAACCATTATATCATTTTTTTGAAATGTTTAAGATTGATTCTATTTAAGTGCTTATTTGTTGCACTTATATGCCACTACAGGTATTAATTTCTAAAAATTTGCAAGAAAGAGATCAAAATACTTGTACAAATTGATACAACATGAATAAGAACTTAAATGCCAGTATTAACAAAGAAGCATCACTTACAAATTAAGCATGTCTTTTTCTTTCAAGCCTTTCATCAAACTATTGGTGTGCGTCCGGTAACTGTGGTCAAAATCAAATGAAGAAACCTATAGCCAACTCAATCAAAGAAAAACCTAAATCAAACAACCAAATCCAACTATTAAAAAAACAATATATTCGTAAAAACTTTCATCAAAAAATTAAAAAAGATTACCTGAAACATGAATGGAACTGGAGCATTGGAATCCCTTTAACTTCGTGATTTGATTTTATCACAAATCACAAAATAACAATAATTAGCATAATCATTCACACCAATTCATAAAAATAAACTACCACCAATTCATAAAAGCAGTTTTGATACAACAATATGTAATTGGTAATTCCTCAAATCAAACAAATTATAATGGATCGGTACAAAATAAAAGTAACCAAATAAGAAAAAAACTTACCTATTACGCAGCGGGGTCATATGATTTCAATTAAAAAAATAAGAAAAAGGCTTTGATTGTAAAGGTGAAGAAGATGAGTTAACTGTGTTGAATAATTTGAATTGGAGAGGATGATTTGATTTCAAATGATATGCGTTTGAAAATTATTAGGTAATTGTTTTGGTGCTGTTAATGAGTTAACAAAAATAGTGGAAGGAGGAGCGTAGCAGCATTGAATGTCAAGAACCGAATGAAGCTAAAAGAGAAGAATGCAAAGATGTGTTGTACGCAATAAATCATCGACCAATCACAGCCAAGACACATCATCACATTAATTGCATAGGGTGCTTGAGTGTGCTTGTACAGTTTTCCCATTTATTAGATAAAATAGATAAAAGTCATCATCATTGTACGATCGAAGATCGAGACATGGATGAATTACTTTCAGATACCATCTTTGATATCCTGTCAAGATTCCCTGTCAAATCTTTAGCTGATTTTCGGTGTGTATCCAAACCATGGTGCGCGTACATTGACGATTATTACTTTGGTATTCTTCATGGTAAAAGAGCTGTAGAGGAACTGAAGCCTATCATGTATGATCCAAACCAATCATGCATCATAGGTTTCGATATCTTTAAATCTGAGAAAGGAGGTAAAACCATCTTGAAGGCAAAGAAGGGCATGTCTTTGGAGTCTGAGTTGCATAAATCGTGCTCCACGTGTCGTGAAAAATTCAGTTCTTGCAATGGGCTGCTCTATTTATCACTAGACGACATTGCCCATGTCACCTCTTTAGTTGTGATCCATCCTCTTAGGAAAGAATTATACGAGTTGCCACCCATGCCGCCATGGTTGGATGGACCATACTACCTGAATGAAGAGTCACGTGGGCTTGGTTTTGATGTTTCTACTAACACTTTCAAGATGGTGTGCGTTTTTTCGAGAAGAGAGTTTTCAAAGAGTGAGACTATTAGTAAGGATTTATGTACCATGGTACATGTCTTGGGCAAGGATAGTTCTTGGCGAAAGATACCCCAAGTCCCTCCTTATCCCACTTCTGGTGATGGAATATTTGCTAATGGATGTGGGTTGAGAGAGTGTTTGTTTGAATTGGATGTTAGGGCACTTTCAGCCCTATGATTATGTACACAAATTACTATGGTTTGAGAGCTTTCAAGTGATTCCTGTCTCATCTTCCTTGGCTGTTCGAATTGGTGATGTTGTGTACGGACTGATTTGGTATTGGTCGTTTGGATTTGTTAACCCTTTGTTGATTTCGTATGGGTCTTATTCAGATTGGTCGTTCGCGACCTGGTTTGTGGGTTAGCATTTGCTATGGTAATTTGCATTGACTTGATCATGGTAGTCTTCTTGTGTGTCACTCGGATTTTTTGGAAGATTGGTTCAAGCTCGGATATGCTGGAGGTTGGGTCGCTAAGACTATGTTTATGCTTCATATTTATTTGCTACGGAAGTCACTCTTATTAGGTTATTAGATTATGTTTCGCATAATACTAATAGAAGACGCAATTTGTTGAAGCTGGAAGTTCGCATGGTTATGATCTGGATCGTTAGGATGACTAGAAAGATTTCAATTTTATTTGAGTTGTGATGTATTGTATTTTTATTGCTAGTCATTGTTAATTGTATTTAGATCTGGTAGTTATAAGAATGGCCTGTCATTCTTATATAGTGGTAGTGGTAGTGTCCCTAGGGACTTCGATGAGAGACTCACTCTCTTCCATTGTACTTAAACGTTTTTTGATTAATGTATTTTACCGGGTGCAGGATTCCTCCCCTTTACCCAAAAATACAGTGATGATATCATTGAAGTGTGGATCTTGAAGCAAAAACAATGGGTGAAGCACTGTCAGTTCAGTAAACCTCGCTTTAGCGGCATTAAGATTTTAGGTCGTTGGAACAAAGACGGGGACATATTAATTGCTGAGAATGGATATGGTGTGAAGAAGTTTGTGTATAGCCTGAAGAGCCAGGTTTGGGAGCAAGTCAATATCGTGGGTACGAAATATGGATTCGGCACTTATATGTATATGTATCCTGCAAGTAGCATGTTCTCAATTCGTGGTATCAAGAAAACGGCCGGATAAAACTGATATGAAGCAGCTTGATAAGCATTTCCAATCGTACGTTGAATCTATAAGCAAGCTCCAGTGATTTTTAATTGGCTAGGACATTAAGATTAAGAATTTAATTATCATGTTACGTATAAGTTTATTAAGATTTTTGTTGCTTATGGATTGTTCTTTTATTGTTTGTTTGTTTACTCATAACTTGATCGGCTAAAATTATAGAGACATAAATTATATCCCACGAGACATCATGGCCCGTGCGATGTACGATTTGTTCACCATAATTAAATCATACATGTATTTGGGGTAAAAAGTGTTCGGGTTATATTGGCATTATTTTTTATTTTTATTATTATTATTATTATTATTTTTTTTTTTTGTATATGTTCTTAATCTTCACTCATCATGTGTACCATCAAATCGTTGGCCCGTGCAATGCACATGATTTGTTCACTTTAAAGAATCATCGGTTTTGCAAAGGTTATGTGTATTTAGTTATTATTTTAAGTTTTGCTTGGGATACTCGACTGAATAAATGGAGTTCATTTGACTAATTTTTCTAAATAAAAAAGTAAAGTAAAGTAAAATAATTTCTAATACCGTCTTCTACGGGTTATAGGTCTTTATACCGTCTTCCATGATGTATGGGGAAGGTTGAGACGTAGACTGCCTTACCTATACCTAAAGTAGAGAGGCTGCTTCCGGTTCTACTAAAAGTAGAAAAGGACCACCGATTCTAAGTAAAATTGTTTGAATAAAAATGTATCAAATACAGTGCAATGCATGAGTCTATGTTTCAAAAAACATATTAATCTTACTCACCGTATAATCTACATGTTGTGACACATAACTATAAAACAACCAATTCGTGAAATGCACATGCTTGGGATACTCGACTGAATAAATGGAGTTCATTTAACTAATTTTTTCTAAATAAAAAAGTAAAGTAAAGTAAAATAATTTCCAATACCGTCTTCCACGGGTTAGGTCCTAATACCGTCTTCCATGATGTATGGGGAAGGTTGAGACGTAGACTGCCTTACCCCTATATGTATGCATGCAATACTATTAGTACCAACAAGTACACAACTCACTTTGTATCTTATAGCATACTTCAATTTCACTTGTTTCAACAACACATGCATACACTAAGATAACATTATATCATGACCCATGAGATGTTCAAACTGATCATTTTTAGTTTAGGACCAATCGACTTGATGTACAACTAAAGTTTGTTTAGAGCATCCTCTATTTGAGTTCGAAACCTGCAAGTGTATTCATGTAAAAAGATTCAAAAATTACCCGTACCTGTGAATCTTATAGTACTTATGATTCTACCTTTATTAATTGAATGCTACAAGTACTTCATAGTGAAAGTAATATATATAGAGCCGTATATGAAAGTGTGCAATGTGATCACTAAAGCCTCAAATATTTGGGGGTCTCAAAATATTACCTTGTTATATATATGAGGCCTTAATATTTATATGGCTTCCAACAAAATAAAAAATGGTTATTGATATGTAACTTCAAGTGGGTGAGAGTAATGTAAAAAAAAAAAAAAAAAAAAAAAAAAAAAAAAAAAAAAAAAGTTTTGACGTATGCGGTTGCTAAAATATTAAAGCTAGACTGTTACATATAGTATTACAATTTTATAGTTTTAATAGTTGATATGCTATATTTTACGAGTAGTTTAAAATATTAGTTTTTAAGTTTTGACTATATTGGATGTTTGAGTTTCAAGTAGAAACTAAACTTTCAGAATAATACCACAAAAAAGCACTTCTAAACACGAATTTTGCATTTACACACTTCCATAAACGAAAAAGTTAATTATGAAAAAGATGTCATGCACCAACTTTTCTGTTTTTTTTTTTTGCATGATTTATATTTAATGAACTTATTTTCGTCCATTCTCATGTGGGTGATCATCTAGTATCATTCAATGTTACAACTAATGGCATTTGATATGGACATATCTTGGAGGTAGCTAGGCGAAAACCTGTACTGTTTTCCAACATTCTATCGGACGAAAAACTGTACTGATTAATCGGTTACCTGGCTAAGTAACATCTATTTATTTTAAGTCACAAAATTGATGTAGCACATAACATGTTTTTTAGTTCACTGCTTGCCCTTTTATGATCATATTTAGGGCTGTAAACGAACTGAACGTTCAGTGAACATTTCATGAACCGTTCGGTAAAAAGTTCGTTTATGTTTGTTCGTTTATTAAAGGGCAAATGGCACAAAAAGGCATCAAAGTTAGGGTCCATTTCCAATCAAGGTATCCAACTTTTTTTCTTGCATAAAAAGGTATCCAACTTTTTTTTTTGGCGGATTTGGGTTTTTTTCTAACACCCGTTAACCACTAACCCAAGTTTTGGTTATAAAAATATTGATACATTTTTAAAATTGCGAGGACCAAATTTGAACATTTTATATTTCTTCTTTAAAGTAACAGTTACATCATTTTCCCCCAAATTTTCCCCCAATTCACTTTCCACTCATAAACCCTAAAAACGGTTAAGAGTACGATTGACAAAATTGAACCTTAATTTGTGTTCTTAAAGGTAATTAATACTTATTGTTGTTTTTAATTATATTAATAACGGCTAAATTAAGCAGAAATTGACCTACTGTGTTTGTTTGTTATGTTTAGCAGGATGGCTTCTTCATCCAAAGGAGGTGCATTATCCTTGGATGTTTATTATAACGGGTATTTCAGTCTGAAACCTTTAACCTATCATAATGCTCATATGCTCACAACCACAGTTGATGTGACCCCTTTAACCTCTAGTGAGTTGAAAAATTTTGTTCAAAACAACATAGGTTCAGTAGTGTGTGGCTTGTATTACTTTAGTAATGGGTTAAAATGTATTAAGTCTGATGATGATTTTAGGCTGTTTGTTGAAAAGTGGCAAAGTACAGATGAACGTATCATAGCATTGTATGTTTCTCATAAGAATGAATCTTTAATAGAATACAGTGGTGATTATGTTCTTGTGATTTTAAACCCTGCTACTTATTACAAAGACTCAGATGATGAAAGTGATGTTGCATCACTTGATCATTTATCTGAGGGTGAAGAAGAGTTGAGGCAGGTTAGGATAAAGGAAAGGCAACTTTTAGATGAAAAGAAAAAAACAAATGAAATTGTTGTATTTGATGAAAGTAAGCTAGTGTTGGAAAATGAAAGTGATGACAATGAGGATGAAGTAGATCCTTTATTTTTAGACCTAGGTGATTCATCTCAAAAAGAGAAACCTCATGTTGAACCAGAAGTTAACTCAGATGAGAATATGCCAATGAGTGATGAGGATGAGATTGTGTTTGACCCTAATAAAAGAGATTACCCTATCCATGACCCAAACATACACTGGAAGTTAAAAAAACCTAGATTAGGTGAATTGTATGCAGACTTAGATCAAGTTAAAGATTGTCTTACTTTTTATTCTGTTGCTAATGGATACCAACTTTGGTTTGAAAAAAGTGATAGTGAAAAGTTGTTGGTTAGGTGTGGGTTTGATGAAAAAAACAGAAGAAAGAAAAAACTTCCTAGAGATCCCAATAAGCCTTGTTGTCCTTTTAGGTTAAGAGCTGTAAAGATGCATGATGGCAAGTCTTGGCATATTAGAACTCTAGTTAATGAGCACACTTGCAGTAGACAGTGTAATCTTGGTTATTTAGTAACTTCAAAATGGATTGCAAGACAATTTGTAGACAAAATCAGAATGTATCCTGATATGAAAGTGGTTGACTTGCAAGAAATGGTGATGAAAAAATATAGGGTTAAGACATCACACAATCAGTGTAGTAGAGCAAGAAGGATTGCAATATATAGTCTTAAGCAGAATGTTGGAGATCAGTATGACAGGTTGCTTGATTATGCTGGTGAACTTAGACAAACCAACCCTGGTACCACAGTGCAGTTACGCATTGATCCTTTAATGGATGGTACACACATGTTCAACAGTTTGTATATTTGTTTTCATAATTTGAAACAGGGTTGGAAAGCAGGATGTAGAAAGGTTATAGGTATGGATGAGTGTTTTTTGAAAGGGGTGTGCCAAGGTCAACTGTTGGCAGCTATTGGGAGGGATGGAAACAATCAAATATACCCAATTGCATGGGCTGTTGTATAAGTTGAGAATTCAGACACTTGGGAATGGTTTATTAAGTTGTTAGCAAAAGACCTTGAATTAGTAGATGGGAAAGGGGTCACATTTATATCTGATGGACATAAAGGAATTTACCATGCTGTTAAGAGAGTGGTCCCATTAGTAGAACATAGGTTATGTGCTAGGCACATTTATGCCAAATTTTCAAAGGTCTACCCTGGTGTTCTATTTAGACAACTCTTTTGGCAAGCATCAAAGTGTGCTAATCATCAAAGATTCTTAAATACAATGGAAGAAATCAAGAATGCAAGTGAAGCAGCTTATCAGTATTTGATGGATAAAGATCCATGGACATGGTCAAGATCATACTTCAAAGAAGGTATATTCTTTATATTTGTTGTAGCTTATTTCAATAATTACATTAGCTGAACTAACTTATTATTTGTAATGTGTTTGATAGGAATGGATTGTGATGCTGTTGAAAATGGTCTTAGTGAATCTTTCAATTCTCATATAAAGAATGCAAGGAGAAAACCAATAATTGGAATGCTTGAAGACATCAGATCCTATGTGATGACTAGGAATTACACTCTTATGAAGGAATGTCAAGACTGGACAAGTGATATTTGTCCTAATATCATCAAGGTTTTGGAGTTGCATAAGAAGATTCAAAGGTAAATAAGTATCTCCTAGATTTTGGACAAGTGATATTTGCCCTTTTTGCTGACTTGTAGTATACTAACAGGAAATGGAGTTTGAATCCAAGTGGATGGCATCAGTTTGAAGTAAGGCAAGGAAATCTTGAAGCCTATGGTGTGGACTTACAAAAGAGTGAGTGCACTTGTAGGCAATGGCAGTTAACTGGCATACCATGCCCTCATGCAATCACAGCCATTTACTTCATTGGCAAGCAGCCAGAAGAGTATGTGAGCAAGTCATTCAAGGTAAGCACATACAGAAGTATCTATGAGTTTAATATTTTGCCAGTTGGTGGTATTGATATGTGGAAAAAAAGAGAACATGTGCCCATGAAACCCCCTTTAGAAAGAAGGATGCCAGGTAGACCCACATTGAATAGGACAAAAGATAAGTCAGAATTGAAAAATAATAAACATGTATCTAGGCCTCCAAGAACAATGACTTGTCAAAACTGTGGTGTAATGGGGCATAACAAAAAGGGGTGTACTAAACATATGGAAACAGGTCAACCATCAGCACAAATACCTATTCCACAAACACCTGCTCCACAAAGTCAACCATCAAGACAAACACCTACTCCACAAGGTCAACCATCAACACAAACAACTAATCCACCCAAAAAGAAGGGCAGACCTAGGGTTAATGACCCAGTCAATTCTAGAACCCCTAGTTGTAGTAGAAAGAAAAAAGTTGTGACTGCTAGAGGTGGTATATGGATGGGAGGAACAAGTGTAGGGGGTAGCAGTGGAAGGGGAAGTTCTAGTGGATCAAATAGTGGAAGGGGTAGGGGAAGTGGAAGTGGTAATGGATCAAACAGGGGAAGGGGAAGTGGTAGTGGTAGTGGATCAAACAGGGGAAGGGGAAGGAGAAGAGGAAGTGCTAGTGGTAGTGTATCAAACAGGGTAAGTTACATGTTATCTTTTCATTTTTTTGTTACAATGCTTTTTTGTTATATATATTCTAATTAACACACCCATTTTACAGAATGTTCTATACATGCTGTTTGATGATGATGACTTGGTTGATGTACAACTTCAGCAATTTTACTAATGAGCAGCAGAAATGAATGAAATCAGCAGGAACCAAAAGTCATCAGCAGAATCAAAATTTCACTCAGCAGCAACAAATAAGCTTATCAGCAGGAATGAAAAATATTATCAGCAAAATGAAAATAGGCGAGCAGCAGCAACAAAGAGATGATACATAATCAGCAGGAACCAAATAACCACCAGGAGGAACCAAATGTCATCAGCAGAAATGAAAATAGCATCAATAACCGTCAACAGTACCAATCACAATCGTGTCATCATCAAACCATAAAGACAACACTTCAAAGTGTCGCGAAAACCCTCAAATTACCAAAAATAGCTCATACACCTCCACAACTACTTTCTTTCAAGAATTATAAACACCAAACATCGTATAACCAACTTCTATGATGAATTTATTCAATAGAAACCGAAATCAAAGAAGTTGATATAAAGAAAACCATAAAATTCAATTTACCAAACCTTTGTCTGCAGCAGACTTCGATAATTTTTATCTTTTTACTGATAGCTCTGATCGAAGATCCCTCCGGTGGAACTCTTCCTTGCTATGTTGAGAACCTCCAGTAAAAATTTCAGCCCGATCCAACGGTTAACGAATGAGAAATCGCTGTTTGAAAACTGCACTGCATAAAAGTTACGAAAATTTGTACCAGATTCGAATTTTCCTGTTTTTGTTTGAAAAACCTTGTAGATCCCTAGATATCAAAAGCCCCCTCTCCGATACCAATTTTAGAAGATCGTTTAAGCCCTATCTAGGATAATAACAATGATTGAATATGCAGCGGAATAATAACGAACACAAATTATATTCATTGATCAAAGTTAAACAAATACATTTTACTTCATCAAAAGGAAACATTTTCAATACATTCATTGATCAAACTAAACTAAAAAGCTTTCATAATCATAATGAAAAGCAATCCTAACAGTACAAAGATAACCCTAGATTGCATATTCATTGTAGTCTTCAACACTGCCACTTCTTCTTCCAATATCTTTTTTTTCACCTCAAATTCTACAGCTTCCTTCTTCATTTTTTTTCCACATCTGCCAATTTACTTTTGTAATGCTCAGTTGGTAAATCTGGATCCCACCAGTGAAAGAATTCACAATGCTTTCTTGCCTATTTAACCAAAATAAAGTTAAGACATGTTTTTCACAAACCATTAAAAGCAAAAAATTTGTTTACCTTATAGTTAGGACAACCCAAAAACCTCCTGCCAGGGTTCTTTTCAGTCCAATAAATCCACTTACCACTTTCATCACCACATTCACACAAGACACAAACACGATTCATCAAATTATCTTTTTCCCAACCTGCATTTCTTCGATTCCAGTACACCCAGTTTGAAGAGTTTGATGAATTAGATGAGTTTGTCATGTTTTAATTTTGGGGAAGAAATTGTTTTGCCCTAATTTTAATTTTGCCCTAATATTCATTTTGGGGATGAAACATTTAAAGTATATAAATACATTAATTTCAAAACCACCCTTCAAATTCTATAAAAGTTTTAAAATTTTTTTAGTTTAAGTTAACGGAATATTTAACGGGGTGTTAGAAAAAAACCCAAATCCGCCCAAAAAAAAAGTTGGATACCTTTTTATGCAAGAAAAAAAGTTGGATACCTTGATTGGAAATGGACCCTAACTTTGATGCCTTTTTGTGCCATTTGCCCTTTATTAAATGAACGAACATGAACAGTATTTTACGTTCGTTTAGTTAAATGAACGAACATGAACAAAAGCCTCGTTCTTTCATTTATGTCTGTGAACGTCCGATTAAGCGTTCATTAAAGTTCGTTTATGTTTATTTATCTATTTATGTTCATATATCATATATTTTAATTTTATAATTTAAAAATTGGTTTGTTTAAACAAAGCAACTACTTATAAAACAATATATTGTGAAGAATTCAATAAAGTTTATGTTTGTTTGTCTATTTTCATTTATGTTCGATCGTTTATGCTCATTTAGCGTTCGTTTAGTGTCTTAATGAACCGACATAAACGAACATGAACAATTCATTTTCTTAATAAACGAACATGAACAAGAAAATTCGTCCGTTTAAGCATCCGTGTCCGTTTATTTGTTCGGTTAAAATTGTTGGAAAATTTAGTGCACTTGAGGGATCAATTCACACCTGGTAATGGGTTTGGAGGTATGGAGTATACACCCATTTGGTCACTGAATCCCCTGACTCAATAGTGGTTATGTATTGAATCTGCTGCTAGGATTCTGCTGACAGCTGATCCTGCTGCTAGGATTCTGCTGACAGCTGATCCTGCTGATAGCTGATTCTGCTGCTGATAGCATTCTGCTGCTAGTGTGATTCTGCTGCTGGCATTCTACTGCTAGTGATAATATTTCCACTGATAATCACTGATCCCTATTATTATGGAAATTATTATGATATAATTAATGGGCCGTTAATTATACATAATACCATGGGCTAGAGTTTGAGTATTCTCTATTATAAATAGAGATCACATCATTTTGCATGGATATAAGATATCATACGATTTACAACTCTAAACACGAAACCCTAAACACTCCAATACGCATCTGGTTCTTGGTTTGTGCCTAAAGCAAGAACATCACTTGGTCTTATCCCATAGAGATATTCGTGTAACCCAAGCATACGGTCGAATAGTTTCTATTGGAAAGTGATACCACGATTTCAAGTGAATATCCAGTACCTTTATTGATTATCTTAACCCTAATCTGGGAACTGTTTACAATTAACAACCAACAATCAATAGAAACTATTAGTGATAATCAATGGCTGCTGCTATGAGACAAATGGCGGCTAATTTTTCCAAGTTGGAAAAGTTTGAAGGTGTTGATTTCAGAAGGTGGCAAAAGAAGATGCACTTCTTATTGTCAAGTATGAATGTGGTGTATGTTCTCACGACTGAGATTCCAGAAGATCATGGAGATGATGCTTCTATGGATCAGATGAGGGCAAGGAGCAAGTGGGAGAATGATGACTACATATGCAGAGGTTTAATTCTCAATGGTATGTCTGATTCTCTTTTTGATATTTATCAGAATGTTGAAACTTCTCAAGAACTATGGGATTCCTTGGAAGCCAAGTATATGGCTGAGGATGCATCAAGTAAGAAGTTCCTTGTAAGTAATTTTAACAATTACAAAATGGTTGATTCTAGACCTGTCATGGAACAATACAATGAACTTCTTAGTATACTTGGTCGGTTCACACAACACAAGATGAACATGGATGAGGCTATTTCAGTCTCTTGTATCATCGATAAACTACCTCCTTCTTGGAAAGAGTTCAAGCATATGCTTAAGCATAAGAAGGAGGAGTTAACTCTTGTTGAGTTGGGCAGTCACTTGCGCATTGAGGACTCACTCAAAGCTCAAGACATTGACAAGCCAAAGAGTAGCACTGCTACTGGTCCATCAGTTTTCAATATGGTGGAGCATAACAACTCCACCAAGTACAATGACAACAAGGGCAAGCGTAAGCATCAAGATAACACCAAATCTGATATTAACAAGAAACCTAAGGTGACTTGTTGGAAGTGTGGGAAACCTGGACACTTCAGGAAAGATTGCAAGGGTGGTAAAGTTGGAAACAAATCCAATGGATCAGGCACAAGTGGAGGGAATGGTAACACCAATTCTCTGAAAGGTCAGAATGTGTTTAATAAGTCTTTTAAGATTTATTATGTTACATATATATCTGACATTTACTTTGTGCAGGATGATGATGTTGCGTGGTGGGTTGACTCTGGAGCAACAATTCATGTGTGTAAAGATAGAAGCTGGTTCAAGACCTATAAGTCAATGAATGATGGTTCTATTCTTCACATGGGAAATGAGTCAACTGCCCTGGTGCATGGAAAAGGATGTGTTGATTTGAAGTTTAGTTCTGGAAAGATTGTTTCTTTATTTAATGTTTTACATGTTCCTGATATTAGAAAGAATTTGGTTTCTAGTAGTGTTTTAAATAATTGTGGTTATAAACAGGTTATTGAATCTGATAAGTTTATTTTATCTAAAAATGGTGTGTTTATTGGTTTTGGTTATTTATGTAATCAAATGTTCAGACTTAATATTGTTCATGATAATATTGATTCTGCTTTTATATCTACATCTAAACTTTATGATTCAAACCTATGGCATGCAAGACTTGGCCATGTATATTTTAAAAGAATGCAAGATATGTCTAAGGATGGGTTAATTCCAGCCTTTGCTATGAACACTGAAAAGTGTAAAACTTGTATGTTGAACAAGATAACTAAGAAACCTTTTCAAGGAGTAAAACGTGAAACTAAAGTTTTGGAGTTAATTCACAGTGACCTTTGTGATTTACATGCTACTCCTTCTTTGGGGAATAAGAAATACTTTGTGACTTTTATTGATGATGCTTCTAGGTTTTGCCATGTTTATTTATTACATTCTAAAGATGAAACATTAGATAAATTTAAAGTATTTAAAACTGAAATTGAATTGCAACAAAGTTCCCTAATCAAAAGATTAAGGACTGATAGGGGAGGTGAGTACATGGATACTCTGTATTTTCAGTCTGTTGGTATAATCCATGAAACGACTGCCCCTTATACTCCTCAGCAAAATGGTATTTCTGAAAGGAAAAACAAGGTGCTGAAGGAGATGGTTAATTCCATGTTGTTCTATTCAGGGCTGAGTCAAGGGTTCTGGGGTGAAGCTATGTTAACAGCTTGCTATTTATTAAATAGGGTTCCCAACAAAAGGAACAAAGTTACTCCTTATGAACTTTGGACTAAAAAGTAACCTAACCTTAATTATCTTAGGATATGGGGTTGTAGGGCTGTTGTAAGACTCCCTGATCCAAAGCAGAAAACTTTGGGTGAAAGAGGCATTGAATGCATCTTTGTTGGATATGCTGAGCATTCCAAGGCATATAGGTTTTATGTTATAGAACCTAATGAGTCTGTTTCAATTAACTCAATAATTGAATCAAGGGATGCACTATTTGATGAGAACAGATTCTCATCTATCCCTAGACCAAGTCAAAGGATTCCAAATGGAACCAATGACAATGGTGTTTCAGAGGTTCCTGCTGATGAGGTTCCTGCTGATGAGGTTCCTGCTAATGAGGTTCCTGCTGAGGTTGTGGAACAACAACCTGAACCTGAGCTCAGAAGGAGCAATAGGGTGAGGACTCCAAAGTCATTTGGACCTGAGTTTCAATTATACTTAATTGAAGGTACAAGGAGTGAGGTCTCTGACCAATACTCTTATTGCTTCATTGTGGAGGATGATCCCAAAACATTTGAAGAAGCAATGAAGTCCCAGGATGTTGCTTTCTGGAAAGAAGCAATTAATGATGAGATGGACTCTATCATGGGCAATAACACTTATGTGTTGACTGATCTACCACCTGGTTGCAAACCTTTAGGTAGCAAATGGATTTTCAAAAAGAAAATGAAGGTAGATGGAACTGTTGAAAAGTTCAAGGCAAGATTAGTTATTCAAGGCTTTAAACAAAAGTCAGGAATAGACTACTTTGATACTTATGCTCCAGTGGCACGTATCAGTACCATAAGATTGCTAATTGCTTTGGCATCAATTCACAATCTGATTATTCATCAGATGGATGTGAAGACAGCTTTCTTGAATGGTGATTTAGATGAGGAGGTTTACATGAACCAACCTCAGGGCTTCATCATGCCTGGCAATGAAAACAAGGTGTGTAAACTGATTAAGTCTCTTTATGGACTAAAACAGGCACCTAAGCAATGGCATCAAAAGTTCGATGAAGTGGTTTTGTCTAGTGGTTATTTACTTAATCAAGCTGACAAATGTGTATATAGCAAATTTGATGAATCTGGTAAAGGAGTCATCATTTGTCTATATGTTGATGACATGTTGATCTTTGGCACTGACCAAAATCAAGTTGATCTTACAAAAGAATTTTTGTCATCAAAGTTCTCCATGAAGGATATGGGGGAGGCAGATGTTATCCTTGGCATAAGGATTAAACATGAAAGTAACAAAATTTCTATCTCTCAATCTCATTACATTGAGAAGGTGTTAAGGAAATTTAATTACTTTGATTGTACTCCAGTGAGTACTCCTATGGATACAAGTGAGAAGTTAATGCCTAATACTGGCAAAGCTGTATCTCAACTTGAGTATTCTAGGGTGATTGGCTGCTTGATGTATGCCATGACTTGTACAAGACCTGATATTGCTTTTGCTGTGGTCAAACTGAGCAGGTATACTAGTAATCCTAGTGCTCATCATTGGCAAGCAATTCAGAGGGTCTTTAAGTATTTGAAGAGAACTATGGATTATAGTCTCTCATATACTGGCTATCCTTCAGTATTAGAAGGATATACTGATGCAAGTTGGATCAGTAACACTGAAGACAATTCGTCTACTAGTGGCTGGGTATTCCTACTTGCTGGAGGTGCAATTTCTTGGGCATCTAAGAAACAAACTTGCATTACCAGTTCAACCATGGAATCTGAATTTGTGGCTTTAGCTGCTGCTGGCAAAGAAGCTGAATGGTTGAAAAACTTGCTTCTTGATATTCCATTGTGGTCTAAACCTATAGCACCTATTTCTATCCGTTGTGATAGTGCTGCTACATTGGCAAAGGCTTATAGCCAGATGTACAATGGGAAGTCTAGACACTTAGGTGTTAGGCATAGCATGATTCTTGAGCTTATCATGAATGGGGTGATATCTATAGAGTTTGTTAAATCTCAACAAAACTTAGCTGATCACTTGACGAAGGGTTTGGCTAGAGACTTGGTTTTGAAGTCTGCTACAGGGATGGGTTTAAGTCCAACTTAGTCACTGAATGCAAGGATACCCAACTCCCTTCTAAGGAAACTTGGAAGCTGAGTTCAATGTGGAAAGCTGATCATTTAGTGGACTGAAGCACATGTATTACAAACATCCCAAGGTTGTGCTTGTTACCTGCTGAAAGGAGGATGAAGTCTTCACTTCTTAATGGTTAATTTTATTTGAAAAAGTGCTAAGCAGGAGCATGAATTAAAGATGAACCACCTATGTAAATGTTGAAGTTTTGCCGCTTCAGGAAGCTTTGGACTTTTAGCTTTTACAACATTTATGAATTGGATATGGACACATGGCTTATATAGTGTCAGGAGTATTTTAGTGTTTGAAAACTTGTGTGTATTTATCATCAGGTATTCAAATGGGTTGAAGGGTTCAATTCTTAGAACACCCTGATTCTCGAATATTTGAAAGTATATGTACTAATGTGGAAATTCAATCCTCAGGATATTTTCATTTATGCACTTGTTTTGGTTTGTGTTTGATTTTCATGCAAAAGTAGTGAACTAAATTTGGGGAGGATTGTTGGAAAATTTAGTGCACTTGAGGGATCAATTCACACCTGGTAATGGGTTTGGAGGTATGGAGTATACACCCATTTGGTCACTGAATCCCCTAACTCAATAGTGGTTATGTATTGAATCTGCTGCTAGGATTCTGCTGACAGCTGATCCTGCTGATAGCTGATTCTGCTGCTGATAGCATTCTGTTGCTAGTGTGATTCTGCTGCTGGCATTCTACTGCTAGTGATAATGTTTCCACTGATAACCACTGATCCCAATTATTATGGAAATTATTATGATATAATTAATGGGCCGTTAATTATACATAATACCATGGGCTAGGGTTTGAGTATTCTCTATTATAAATAGAGATCACATCATTATGCATGGATATAAGATATCATACGATTTACAACTCTAAACACGAAACCCTAAACACTCCAATACGCATCTGGTTCTTGGTTTGTGCCTAAAGCAAGAACATCACTTGGTCTTATCCCATAGAGATATTCGTGTAACCCAGGCACAGGGTCGAATAGTTTCTATTGGAAAGTGATACCACGATTTCAAGTGAATATCTGATACCTTTATTGATTATCTTAACCCTAATCTGGGAACTGTTTACAATTAACAACCAACAAAAATTAAATGAACGAACATGAACAGGGCTCCGTTCGTGTTCGTCCGGTTCATTTACAGCCCTAATCATATTTTTATTTTATTTATTTATTTATTTTATTTAATCAAGCTAACCTAGATAAATATTCGAATCATAAAAAAAATAACACAACTTGATTGACAGTAGGAAGTAAATTTGGGGCTAATTTTTAAGTGCCTATTAGAGCAAATGTTTCTGTGAGGTCGGGAAGGAAAGGACTTTTCCCTCGATGTGGTACTACAACTGAAACACTAACTGATGTGTAGTTTTTTAAGAGAGATCACATCGGGTTCAAAATGAGCCCGGGTCAGAGTTGCCAGTGACAATTATTAGCCGGTAACTAACTTTCTTTTTTCCTGAGCAATTAAACTCAAGCATTTGAGTATGAAGATGCAAATATGCACTATTCATTTTATGTTTTAAGTTTGTTTGTGGTTAAGTTTATTTTTGGTTTCAGATTATATCCATTTGGTTAGTTGTGGGTAATGAGAAGCAGAAACAAATGGGCCTTAGTCTTTCAAGTAGAATAGTAGACAAGAATGTTTGGGCCAATATATCATATCAGCCTTAACTTGTGCTTTATTTAGAACGTGTAATAAATTTTGTTATTATGTAGACAAATTCATCCACAGTAACTGGTCTCTTGGCACAAAGTAGATTATTATGTCCAAAAACAACAAAACGACCTCACACAGGTTTTTGGATGCCGGCTGTATGGGGGAGTTTGGTTCTGCCGTAAAGGAGTGTTTTAGTTGTTGTTACACGGAGTTTAGTTATACTGCGGGGAGCTAATACGAAACTAATGAGCCCCAAGATTAGAACAAGTATGAAAGAGTTTAATAATAGCCCTTAATAACCAGAGAACAAATCGGTGTTGATATAATCACTATCGGCAAAAGTACTAACCAAGTAGTAACTGTTGTATAACTATAACCCACGTCGATTTCACAACAAAAGAAGACTCAAATGAAAAAAATATAATAATTATTACTGACGGTTAAAAATGAAGACAAAAAAGAATGTTTTACAATAATTAACAAGAGGGTATGTATAATTTCCTTAGCTAAACACAAGCCTGTGAATAATATACTAAAATTTTGAACGTCTATTAAAAAAAAAAAAAAAAAAAAAAAAAAAAAAAAAAAAAAAAGCGCTTTCATTTAGCCATTTAGAACTCGGGTTTCAGACCAGTGAATGTACAAGTATGTTTCTACTTTAATCATACTCTAGAAATAAACGCATTTCATTAGTAGGAACCGAACAACATCAAACCTGAACCAAATCCTTCAACCGAAACTTTCATTTGACCCAAAAACTAATAAAAGTAAAGTAACTCCTAATACCGTCTTCCATGGTGTTGGGGGAGGTTGAGACGCAGACATCCTTACCCCTACCTAAGGTAAATAGGCTGCTGCCGGTTTACCAAAGGTAGAAAAGGACCTCCGGCCTTGCAAGGGGTGAGGATCGAACCTTTGACCTCTGTATCCAGAGGTAAGGGTGTTAACCACTTGATCCAACCTTGCTCTTGACCCAAAAACTAATAATCGGGTCAATTTAGGCTGACTTTGTAACACCCCCAATTCATGGTTGCAGCGGAATTCGAACTGGGTGTTACTTGACGGCACAATAGACACAATAATAGAAAACGAACTCCAATTGAGTCGTTTTAAAAGATTTATCATTCAAATTGTATAAATATCAGAGATTACTAAATGAGGTCCCAGATGGTTCCATGTTTACAAATTAAATGAGTTTTGAATGATAATAAAATTTATAGCCCTCTTGAGTATCCGTGCCCTTCCGTGCCATCCTTGATCGTCATGAACCTGAAATACATGCTTGAGAGGTCAACACAAAGGTTGAGTGGAATTCGTAGAGTTTAGTTAAATCGTTTGAACACAATATGTCGTAGTGTGAGCTATAGACTCACACTCATAGTTAGAAAACAAAATCGTTATTTATTTCACTAAGCTCATACAACCAAAGCGTTAACATCGAACCAACAAAATTGGCATTATAGAAGCCCTATCAAGGTACTTTTGCCGTTATACCGCTAAATCTCAAATATAGTGCATTTGTGTGAACTCATCGTTGTTCAACACAAATGGGATTCGTCAATCCCAATAGATCTATTCACAATATTCGCGCTCACTAAAGGTAGTGACTAATGGTTCATGATATAGGGACTTCGAACATGGCAATCGTTACTTAGTGATAATAAAACATCGTCGGGTAGCATACAGTAGAAAGCATCGTGTTCGAGTAGAAAAATAATAGCATGTATTCCCCCCATGGGTTTGTAAAATAGTTAAACAATAGAAAGTGGGGCTACGAACTCACCTTAAGTACGATAGCAAGTAATGAAGGTGATGGTTTGATCGTGGAGGTTTCTACGAGCAACCTATAATAGAATGTCGCGACTTAGGATCGGAGTAAAGAATATGAAGTAGTGCCTATATATATATCTTGCATTTAGTCCATGATGTGGTATGATGTATAGTGTAAGTCTTTGAAAGAAAAGATTCATGAAACATGTATGTTTTGTATATCGTTTACTACCGTTCGGGCCGACATAATTCAGAAGTCATGTTAGTAAGCGTTCGAGGAGCCAGGACACTTTAACTCGTAAATCCACAACTCAACTCGACGGCTTACATAATGAACTCCTCACATGAGGCTCCCTACTATTGTAGTAGTTGATGAAATATATAGATATAAGTTTTGATTCGAAAAGTTACATGTCCGATATTTGAATAAACTTAGGAAAGTTTATTAGTACATGAAGATTGTTATTAGGGGTAGTTTCATAAGTCTTGAATGACCATTTTCTCTTGGTAAAATCTCATGGTTTCCTTTTAGGTGAAGTAGAACCAAATTGCTTGTTCATGTTATCGTCTAATTCATTGTTTCATGTTTACGCCTATGTAAGTTGGTATGGTCATTTCGTCATGGCCTAGCCATGGCCTTTGGTCCTTGTTCCAAGGTCATGAGACACAACCTTGGCTCTAGCCATGGTGGTGGTTTTGATTATAGGTCATAAGACCTCTTGTTCCTTTCAAAGTATAACCATAATCTAATGACTTTCGCCTAAAAATGGGCTGTTTAGAATTTGAAGAATTTTATCACTCGGAAAGCATTTTTAGGTCTCGAGCTTCTTTGTTCCTGAACGAAAACGTCGTTTCGGACAACTTTCGTGTTTTAACTTTTTGATGAATCGGACTAGAAGTGGGACTTTCAAAACCCAAATTTGATCAGGAAGCTATTTGGCAGTTTTGCCGGAAATCTTTGGTAATTTCAAATGGGCGTAACTTTTGACTCGTATACTCGTTTTGGGTGGTTCAAATTGCTATGGTTTCCTTTTTAAGTCCTCTACTACAATATGTAATAATCCAATATCATAATTTTACCATTTTGGTCGTGGTTCTCTAAGAAAGTCACTAGTTTACTTGTTTTAGTAACTTGTTGTAACAATCGATAACAATAACTTGTTTTGCTCACTTTTATACATCATGGACATAACTACAAGACATAATATAGCAAGAATAACATGTAAATAACATGAACATGATTATTTAACAAGAATCATGTTAGGGTTTGGCTTACAACTTTTGGCTTTCAAACATGAAAGGAAGTTAACATGTAAGGATAGGACATTGATAGACTTGCTTCAACCCACTTCACTTCATGCAATCTTTCTACCCTTGGTATTCTTGAAAGATGAATGATGAAGGTTTAGGTGACTTGAGTGGATTCAAACTCAAGAGAAATCACCAAGTATATTAGGGATTGGAAGAGTTTTGGTGAATGATAATCTAGCTAGGGTTTCTATCTTGAAGAATCACTTGAACCTTGCAAGAACTTGGAAGAAATAAAGCTAAGTGTGGAATGAAATGGGGTGTGGTGTGTGGCGTTCAAGTGAAGGGAGGAGGGGCTATTTATAGTCCAAATGAGGAGGTTAGGAAACAACTAGGAAATTACCAAAACTTGGTGACCAAGTTGTAATTTAGAGATGATCTAGGGGTAATTTCATGAGATGAAGCCACATGGGATGACTCCCCCCCTCCTAGGTCGGTTTGTAAGCTTGGAGAGCAAGGGTGTGGACTTTTCTTGGTATTATCCAAGATACTTGGTTAGTTTTGACTCCGGGAAATGCCAATCGTAAATGATTAAGCCTCAAAACGTAAAACCGGGTGTCGTAAAATTATGGAATTTGAAAGTATTGATAAACATGTCAATAAGTTCCATAATAAAATATAAAATGAGTGGTAGGTTCCATCGGGTGCTAAAACCCTGTTAAAAACTGGAAACACGGGTCTAAAACGCGTAATTCGCGTAAAACGCTGAATATTGCGTAAAATTGAGAAAAGTAAAATGTTACTTTTCTAATGTGATAAAAATGATTTAAAATGACTTATAATGTCTAGACTGGGCTCAGTCTAGTGTCGGTTGGTATTAAATGTCTTTTAGACATCAAACCGTAAGTCTAAAAATCACGAAATGACTTATAACATCAAGGGATGATTTTTGGTCAATGGAGGAGGGAAAGAATATGTTGACTTTTTCTAATATGTTGAAAACTCAAATCTTCTTAGAAACGCATTTTGTGGTCTAACGGTTAATCGCCCAAACGGTTAAGCGTGCTCATGCGAGAGTAGTACAGGCTTGGGTGACCTGCCGGGAAGTCTTTGGTCATGTTTTTCTCAGTCACGATTAATTCTCAAATAAATCATGAGCGTGTCAAACATTTTTCCGATGTGGGGTCACCTGACGGGATCGAATTTCGTTGTGCGTAGAATTTCTGAATGACGTTTTACCCTAAAACGTGTAATTCCTTAATAACTTTCACGAAAATGAGCTTATGAATGTCAAACTTTTAATTTGTCATGGAAATGATTTATCACCCGAGAATATCAAATAAAAATCAACTTTCGGGAAAGTTTCGGGAAAAATGAATAGTAAAAGTGAATAGTGAAATTTTCCGGGAATAGTAATTATCTTGAAAATGCGAATTGTTACAGTCTCTACCCCTTATGGGGAACTTCGTCCCGAAGTTCTTTGTGTGTCATATGTTGGAGTGGTGTCGATGAAAAGGTGTAGTTACTTATGAGGACTATAGTCTGGGATTACCAGTGATGTAGTTTGATTTGTCGTTTCAGTGTATGGTGTAGGACGAGGTTTACTTTTATGTAGGAAAGGTATGGTAATAGTCGAATATCAAAGGAAATTGATATAGCAGTCGAATATTAATAGGAATTTGAGATAGTAATTGCAATCATAGCCTAGTAGGTAATCGATTGTTGTACCTAGTGTTTATTGACTTCATACTTATGTTATTTCGGATACAAATAAGCCCACTTGTTTATAATTCTTTATTTACATAGAGAGGCATCCCAAACAATGTAGATAAGGAAATATAAACTTATGGTTTAGTAATTTACAATGTCTTTATTTAAATGAAAAGGCATCCCAATCCATTCAAATAATTACAAATCATCCTACACAACATTCATACTTAGTCGGTGAGTTACAAGGTAGGGTATTACGAGATGATACTGGTGTTCCAAGATGAATATTCAATCTTGTAAAGCTGGTAAGGGTGCTTGTGGTGTAGCTAAGGATGATTTGAGCTTTAAAAGTGCATCAACATCTGTTATTGAGCTTGTGTTTGTAACGGTTGTAAAGATGATGATGTGATATGTTGACGAACAAAAGTGTGTAGTGTATGCTTAACATTAATACTCTTTAGGTATAGATGTTGAGTTTTACTTTAAAAATCTTAAGAGATTTTAAAAGTTTATGATGGAATGGTATCCTTAGGACCTAAACAGGATAGTACTTCTACAGGATGAAGAGAAGAATTGATAACTATCCCAAGATAGTAGTTCGGATTATCTCATAAATGAAAAATTTCAAGAATGAAATTAGGTAGTACAAATAAGGTGTTAAGATTTCGCTGAGTGGTAAAACACTATCGTGTCTCTAGATCGTTTAATGAATTTTGGTGGTTTATCGAGTTCAAGTAGGAAATCAACCTAAACATAACCCTAGTACAACTACTCTCAGTATTTGAAAATTTTAAGTCGAATATAGTTAGTCAGACTATATTCCACTGTCCCTAGGTTAAATATAGGTGACTAGTCTATATTTAGCCAAGGTTCGATAAAATTTTCAAATACCTAAATTAGGTATACTTGTGATACGTCCGTTGCTTTCGGGAAACTGTCCACTAAACAAAGGCGATGTCAAACCATTTAGTTGCAAGTCCCGCCATAAGAGACTTGTAACGTATGTTTTCACATTCCATTGCATAGAAGATAGTACGGGTAGATATGTGTGGAAAGGAAGTTGAAGTAATTCTAAAACAGTCTATACTGGGCTAGAATTACAACCTTTTAACAATGAAGGTTTCAGAAGAAAACTTTGATGGATGTAGAGAAAGTTCAGCTTTTGTCGATGATGGATTAGTTTGTCCTTTAGAAATCTCATATTTCTTGTTTGGAAATCGATAGATTGTGATGGGTTTTTGATATCATATGAAATGATATTGATGAGGTGGTGGAATAATTCGAGAGACCATTGCACAAATCACAATGTCTCGGAAGTAGATTAGACCATTGTGTCATACAATGTTCGGGAAATAGAAAAGACCATCGTAATTCGTTACAATATCTTGGATATAAAATGTTGGAGTAGGAACATGGTTGGGAGAATGTGGTTGTGTCGAAATGCCATAGAATAGGCATGTGTAGATATGTTTAGATAAAATGATTGAAAATAACTCGAATGTATATATAAATATACTAGTATTTGTTCGTGTAGTGGAAAATGCCTAGTGTGTATATATGAATATACTTATGTTCATGTAGCATAAAATGCTTAATAAGTCCATAATCGTCTGGAGGATGGAAGACACGAAGATCGGAAGGCTATAAAATGTTTTTGCTTGTAGTGTGGTTATAGTTTAGGTCTCAATTAGACCCGTTTCTCTATAACCATGGCTCTGGTACCAATCTGTAACACCCCCAATTCATGGTTGCAGCGGAATTCGAACTGGGTGTTACTTGACGGCACAATAGACACAATAATAGAAAACGAACTCCAATTGAGTCGTTTTAAAAGATTTATCATTCAAATTGTATAAATATCAGAGATTACTAAATGAGGTCCCAGATGGTTCCATGTTTACAAATTAAATGAGTTTTGAATGATAATAAAATTTATAGCCCTCTTGAGTATCCGTGCCCTTCCGTGCCATCCTTGATCGTCATGAACCTGAAATACATGCTTGAGAGGTCAACACAAAGGTTGAGTGGAATTCGTAGAGTTTAGTTAAATCGTTTGAACACAATATGTCGTAGTGTGAGCTATAGACTCACACTCATAGTTAGAAAACAAAATCGTTATTTATTTCACTAAGCTCATACAACCAAAGCGTTAACATCGAACCAACAAAATTGGCATTATAGAAGCCCTATCAAGGTACTTTTGCCGTTATACCGCTAAATCTCAAATATAGTGCATTTGTGTGAACTCATCGTTGTTCAACACAAATGGGATTCGTCAATCCCAATAGATCTATTCACAATATTCGCGCTCACTAAAGGTAGTGACTAATGGTTCATGATATAGGGACTTCGAACATGGCAATCGTTACTTAGTGATAATAAAACATCGTCGGGTAGCATACAGTAGAAAGCATCGTGTTCGAGTAGAAAAATAATAGCATGTATTCCCCCCATGGGTTTGTAAAATAGTTAAACAATAGAAAGTGGGGCTACGAACTCACCTTAAGTACGATAGCAAGTAATGAAGGTGATGGTTTGATCGTGGAGGTTTCTACGAGCAACCTATAATAGAATGTCGCGACTTAGGATCGGAGTAAAGAATATGAAGTAGTGCCTATATATATATCTTGCATTTAGTCCATGATGTGGTATGATGTATAGTGTAAGTCTTTGAAAGAAAAGATTCATGAAACATGTATGTTTTGTATATCGTTTACTACCGTTCGGGCCGACATAATTCAGAAGTCATGTTAGTAAGCGTTCGAGGAGCCAGGACACTTTAACTCGTAAATCCACAACTCAACTCGACGGCTTACATAATGAACTCCTCACATGAGGCTCCCTACTATTGTAGTAGTTGATGAAATATATAGATATAAGTTTTGATTCGAAAAGTTACATGTCCGATATTTGAATAAACTTAGGAAAGTTTATTAGTACATGAAGATTGTTATTAGGGGTAGTTTCATAAGTCTTGAATGACCATTTTCTCTTGGTAAAATCTCATGGTTTCCTTTTAGGTGAAGTAGAACCAAATTGCTTGTTCATGTTATCGTCTAATTCATTGTTTCATGTTTACGCCTATGTAAGTTGGTATGGTCATTTCGTCATGGCCTAGCCATGGCCTTTGGTCCTTGTTCCAAGGTCATGAGACACAACCTTGGCTCTAGCCATGGTGGTGGTTTTGATTATAGGTCATAAGACCTCTTGTTCCTTTCAAAGTATAACCATAATCTAATGACTTTCGCCTAAAAATGGGCTGTTTAGAATTTGAAGAATTTTATCACTCGGAAAGCATTTTTAGGTCTCGAGCTTCTTTGTTCCTGAACGAAAACGTCGTTTCGGACAACTTTCGTGTTTTAACTTTTTGATGAATCGGACTAGAAGTGGGACTTTCAAAACCCAAATTTGATCAGGAAGCTATTTGGCAGTTTTGCCGGAAATCTTTGGTAATTTCAAATGGGCGTAACTTTTGACTCGTATACTCGTTTTGGGTGGTTCAAATTGCTATGGTTTCCTTTTTAAGTCCTCTACTACAATATGTAATAATCCAATATCATAATTTTACCATTTTGGTCGTGGTTCTCTAAGAAAGTCACTAGTTTACTTGTTTTAGTAACTTGTTGTAACAATCGATAACAATAACTTGTTTTGCTCACTTTTATACATCATGGACATAACTACAAGACATAATATAGCAAGAATAACATGTAAATAACATGAACATGATTATTTAACAAGAATCATGTTAGGGTTTGGCTTACAACTTTTGGCTTTCAAACATGAAAGGAAGTTAACATGTAAGGATAGGACATTGATAGACTTGCTTCAACCCACTTCACTTCATGCAATCTTTCTACCCTTGGTATTCTTGAAAGATGAATGATGAAGGTTTAGGTGACTTGAGTGGATTCAAACTCAAGAGAAATCACCAAGTATATTAGGGATTGGAAGAGTTTTGGTGAATGATAATCTAGCTAGGGTTTCTATCTTGAAGAATCACTTGAACCTTGCAAGAACTTGGAAGAAATAAAGCTAAGTGTGGAATGAAATGGGGTGTGGTGTGTGGCGTTCAAGTGAAGGGAGGAGGGGCTATTTATAGTCCAAATGAGGAGGTTAGGAAACAACTAGGAAATTACCAAAACTTGGTGACCAAGTTGTAATTTAGAGATGATCTAGGGGTAATTTCATGAGATGAAGCCACATGGGATGACTCCCCCCCCTCCTAGGTCGGTTTGTAAGCTTGGAGAGCAAGGGTGTGGACTTTTCTTGGTATTATCCAAGATACTTGGTTAGTTTTGACTCCGGGAAATGCCAATCGTAAATGATTAAGCCTCAAAACGTAAAACCGGGTGTCGTAAAATTATGGAATTTGAAAGTATTGATAAACATGTCAATAAGTTCCATAATAAAATATAAAATGAGTGGTAGGTTCCATCGGGTGCTAAAACCCTGTTAAAAACTGGAAACACGGGTCTAAAACGCGTAATTCGCGTAAAACGCTGAATATTGCGTAAAATTGAGAAAAGTAAAATGTTACTTTTCTAATGTGATAAAAATGATTTAAAATGACTTATAATGTCTAGACTGGGCTCAGTCTAGTGTCGGTTGGTATTAAATGTCTTTTAGACATCAAACCGTAAGTCTAAAAATCACGAAATGACTTATAACATCAAGGGATGATTTTTGGTCAATGGAGGAGGGAAAGAATATGTTGACTTTTTCTAATATGTTGAAAACTCAAATCTTCTTAGAAACGCGTTTTGTGGTCTAACGGTTAATCGCCCAAACGGTTAAGCGTGCTCATGCGAGAGTAGTACAGGCTTGGGTGACCTGCCGGGAAGTCTTTGGTCATGTTTTTCTCAGTCACGATTAATTCTCAAATAAATCATGAGCGTGTCAAACATTTTTCCGATGTGGGGTCACCTGACGGGATCGAATTTCGTTGTGCGTAGAATTTCTGAATGACGTTTTACCCTAAAACGTGTAATTCCTTAATAACTTTCACGAAAATGAGCTTATGAATGTCAAACTTTTAATTTGTCATGGAAATGATTTATCACCCGAGAATATCAAATAAAAATCAACTTTCGGGAAAGTTTCGGGAAAAATGAATAGTAAAAGTGAATAGTGAAATTTTCCGGGAATAGTAATTATCTTGAAAATGCGAATTGTTACAGACTTTATATACAACCAACAAAAATTCAGAACACCTTAAGTAACAAATAAAAACATATACTTAACAATGAAATAATGCTATCGTACATCAAAACTGACAGAATTAAAAATCTTATATTTGAAAAATGAATAGTGGTTTAAACACCACTGACGAATTTGTACTTTTGTGATCTTACTTATTGTACAAGGAAAGAGAAACTACCACAAAATAAACAAATCCCCTGCTGACATGTCAGCATGTGAATTTTTTTGTGAATTTTTTATTTGGTTCTAGCATTACTCTTTGTCTAGATAGTTACTTTTTATCTCACATGACACATACAGACTCTTTCTTTTTCATTTACTCGGTATTATTTTATTATCTCTAACATCAAATTCTTAAGTCTTAACTACCAAAATCACCACCACCACCACCACATCCGGTCAAACCATCAACTCTATTCTCTTTCCTCACAATTTCTTTTACCATCCAAGATCTCACCACGTTGGAGTGGCGAGGGTGCTTGAGGAGTTGCACCTAGTGATCTTAGCACTCATAAACAACATTCAATCTCTCTACTTTTCCATGCAAGATCTCACCACCACCGCTTCCCCACCCAAACCTGACCAAACAAACCATCACCGGAGCCGTTACCCTTTTGGATATTCTGGACATATATGAACAACCAAATACCACCATCAGGTTTGCCACTCAATGGCGACCAAAACCTGCTAACCAAACCACTAGAGGCATCGTCACGTGCTCACACGCGCCGGTGACAACCGCTGGAACTCAATTTCATATTTTATTTTCCGGCAAACCACCCCTACCACCGGCGACAACACACCTTTTCCAACTTTAAATACACTTCAAATTTGTATACTCAGTTGAATAAACATAATAGTCATGTGATATAAAAAACAAAAAACAAAAAGTGACAAAAAATGTGCAGTGGTGTGTGGTTACCAGGGAGATGGAGTGGGAACGCTATGAGCCAATCACAAAAGTACTTCTAACAAATTAAAACATATAATCAATGTTTTCGAACCTGGGTCGACCCGGCTGGGTCAACCGGTCGGACCGGTACCTGGTCAAAAAAACTCGGGTTTCTAAAACCCGGTCAACCGGTTAGACCCGCCGAGTTTTGAGTGACCCGGATCAACCCGGGTTTTGAAACCCGGTCGTGTTTGGATTCTCTCTCTCTCTCTCTCTCTCTCTCTCTCTCTCTCTCTCTCTCTCTCTCTTTTCTTAAATTAATTTTGACTCTTTATTTTTTTTTCCATTATTAATGTGCTATTTTTGTTTGATATGACTTTCTTATGGTGTATATTCACTCATATTTGTGATTAGTTTCCACTTATTAGATTGAATTCGAGTTCTGATATCCAAAGCACTTAGCATGATTAAGAGTTTAGGACCCCTGTGCTTGAACCTTAAGGTTATTTTTTGTTTTAAATGACACTGAAAGCTCGTGCTATTTACTGCATTTTGATGTTAGGTTCATTTTGGATTAGTTTTAGGCTATTATCTTTATTAATACATGCTATGATTTGTTATGTCCTTTAACTTGGTGCGTTGTGCTTTAAACTTTTGCTTATTTTTTGTCTTTAACTTGGTGCTATTTTTCTGCTGTTTGGAGCCATTCTTGTGCTTTAAACTTTCACTTATTTTTGTCTTTAGTTTGAACTTTGAACTACAATTATGAAGGTTTATATGCAAGTTCTTTGCTCTTTTTTCACAGCAGAGTAGTGTTTGGAGTTTGGACATTAAACTTTGGACAATAGAAAATGGATTTTTGGAAATGTGCTTAAAACCGTGTAACACCCCCAATTCAAGGATGCAGCGGAATTCAAACTGGGTGTTACTCGACGGCACAACAGTCATAATAATAGAAAACGATCTCTAATTGAATCGTTTTAAAAGATTTATCATTCAAATTATATAAATATCAGAGATTACAAAATGAGGTCCCAGATGGTTCCATGTTTACAAATTACATTAAATGAGTTTTTGAATGATAATAAAATTTATAGCCCTCTTGAATATCCGTGCCCCTCCGTGCCATCCTTGATCATCATAGACCTGAAATACATGCTTAAGAGGTCAACACAAAGGTTGAGTGATATTCATAAAGTTTGTTAAGTAGTGGAACATAATATGTTGGTAGTGTGAGTTAATTAGACTCATACTCATGGTTGGAAAATAAAACAGTTATTATTATACTAAGCTCATGACACTAAAACGTTAACGGGTACCAATATCAATCGGCGAAGTTATCCCGGTAGGTACTTTGCTGTCATACCTAAATCTCAAATATAGTGCATTTGTTTGAACTTAGTCAATACAAATGGGATTCGTCAATCCCAATAGGCCTATTCACAATACTCGCGCTCACTATTACTAGTGATTAAATTGTTCATAATAAGGGATATTGGTTTTAGCAAGGATGGTACTTAGTAATAATAAAACAATCAGGTAGCATACAATTTCAAAGCATTGTGTTCGGTTTAAAATAGCATGTATTCCCCCCAAGGGTTTGTAAAACAATTAAGTAATGGAAAGTGGGGCTATGAACTCACCGTAAGTTGGATGATGTTTAATGAGAATGATGGATATGCCGTGAGAACTTCTACGAGCAACCTAGAATAATTGTTGCAACTTAGGTTTGGAATAATGTCTAAGAATATGAAAAATTTCCTATATATGTCTTGCATTGAGTCCATGATGTAGTACTTAGTATAGTGTAAGTCTTTGAAAAGAAATGGTTTATGAAACATGTATAGTTTATATATCGCTTACTACCGTTCGGGCCGACATAATTCAGAGGTCATGTAGTAAACGTTCGAGGAGCCAAGACACTTTAATTCGTAAATCCACAACTCATCTCGACGGCTTACTTAATGAACCCCTCACATGAGGCTGCCTACTATTGTAGTATTTGATAATATATATATATATATATATATATATATATATATATATATATATATATATATATATATATATATATATATATATATATATATATAAGTTTTGATCCGAAAAGTTACATGTCCAATATTTAAATAAACTTAGAAAAGTTTACTTTTGGATGAAGATTGTTATTACAATGAGTCTCATGGTTATTTTGATGGAGTAGATCCAAATTGGATGTTTATGTTGCCATTAACTCTATAGTTCATGTTTTCGCCTAGGTAAGTTTATACGGTCTTTAGTCATGGCCTTGTTGTGACCTTGGTCATTGTTCCATGGTCTTGAGACTCAACCTTGGCCTTAGCCATGGTTGTGGTCTTGGCTTTAGGTCATTAGACCTCTTGGTTTCATTTAATCATAACTATTACATGGTCATTTAGTATAAAAATGGGCTGTTAAGAATTTGAAGAAAAATATCACTCGAAAAGCGTTTTCAGGGCTCGAGCTTCTTTGTTCCTGAACGAAAACGTCGTTCTGGACAACTTTCGTGTTTTAACTTTTTGATGAAACGGACCAGAAGTGCCACTTTCAAAAAGGTCAGAATGCTAACAGGTTGTTTCTAGGCAGTTTGGCGTTTTGGTTTCGCTAACTTCTTATGGCCATAACTTTTGACTCGTGTACTCGTTTTAGGTGATTCAAATTGCTATGTTTTCCTCTTTAACAGTAGGTAAGTGTCCAATATCATAGTTATACTATTTTGGTCGTGGTTCTCCATAAAAGTCACTAGTTTTCTTGTTATCTTAACATAAGTTAACATATATATAACATAACTTGTTTTTCCAATTTTTATACATCATGAACATAATAACAAGACAATATATAGTATGAATGAAATATAAATAGCATGGAAATGATATTTAACAAGAAAGTATATTAGGGTTTGCTTACAACTTTTGGCCTTAATGAAAAGGGAACTCATGAACTAAGACAAGATCTAAAACCTTCAATCGAAAACCCTAGCTTCCAATCCTTTATCCCTAGCTTACAAATCTTTTAATCACTTGATTATAACCTTAGGTAGCCCTTGTAATATCCTTCTTAACTCAGCCCTATCACCTTTGTGTAGCTTCCAAATCAATCATGGAATGATGATGAGATTATGGTGTTGTTTATGGTGATTTATGGTATAAATGGAACTAGGAATCAACAAGGAATATAAGACTAACACTTGTGATGGATTAAAGTTGAAAGAACAATGATCAAAATGATGTTTTTATGGTGCTTGGGTCGTTTGAATGAGCAAAGAGGAGAGGGGATGACTTCCTTTTATACTAAAATGAGGAGGTTACTTTGGTAGGCTAGATGTTATCAATTTTGCTTCCTAAAGACACTTGTTATGCATCTAGGAGATCAAGGCTTAAGATTAGAACACATTAGGGATGAATCCCCCCCCCCCCCATAGTCGGCCAAGAATAGTCTAGGGTGACTAGATACATAAACTTGGTATTATCTAGCTTACCGAGTGAGTTTTGGTCCCGGTAATCGATAACAGTAAGTCGTTAAGTCATGAAACTTAAAATCGGGTATCTTAAAAATATGAAACTTATAAATATGTTAGAACTTATTAATATAACCTATCTTATCATATTTAATAAGTGATAAGTTCTATCGGGTTGCTTAAATGCTGTTAAAACTGGAAACGCGGGTCTAAAACGCGTAATTCGCGTAAAACGCTGAACTGAAAAACGTAAAATTCCAAAACTTTTGGAATTGTCGTAAAATGAGAGAAATTCATATTTCTATTGTTTATAATGTTTTATGGACATATTGGGTTCCTGGAATGACGTTAAAACCTAAAAGTAAATCTCGGACACGGTTTCGTGATTTTTGCAGAAATGATCCGACGAGTGTCAAACTCTCGGATTATCATTAAAATAGTTTAACTTACGAGAATATGAAATAAAAATTTCAGGAGTGAATAGTGAAAGTGAATAGTAATAGTGAATAGTAAAAATGAATAGTAAAAATTCGGGATTGGATAGTAACATGAAAATGCGAATTGTTACAAACCGGGTCTAACCGGGTTGACCCGGCGGTCGAACCAGTTGACCCGGTGACCCGGCCGGGTTGATCCCAAACCCGGGTTTCAAAACAGTTTATATAAACCCAAACTCCCCAAATACTTATAGTGGCCTTCGGTCCTTGAAATCTGACGGTTACAGCTCTGCTATGACCATCCAATCCCTCTACCTTGGCCATGGTTGCCACAGGAGGACCAAGCTTAGCAAGGACTTTTGTTAAAAATTGGATTCTTATGTACTTCAGAAAACATGAAAATAGTACTCGCATGGCAGGCCATGTAGGTTGAGTAACGGGTCAAAACCAGTTCAGGTTGAAATGGCCACTATTCATACGCGTCAAACAGGGTCATGTGGTTGAGTCAAATATAGTACTCCCCCCCGTCCCATAATTATAGTCCACTGTTGACTTTTGAAGTCTTTAGTTTTCAACTTTGATCATAAATATTTTAATTTGTGTAATATATTACTTGATGCAAAATATATGAATGGATTGAGTTTTAAATGTATTTTTTATTGGTATAATTTTTATAGTATTATATAACACAAATAAAAATATATAAGTTCAAAGTTGCAAAACGAATACTTAAAAAGTCAACCGTGGAGTCGTGAACTATAATTATGGGACGGAGGTAGTACTATTTTTGTCCATTTCCTTTAAACTAAAGATGATTAAAGACAACACCAGTACAACAATAAACCAAGGTTAAAAGTAAATGATTATAAATTACCACCTATGTCATAAGATTCTAGATATCACACGAGAAGATATAAACATTAAATGGTATTAAGCATGTTAAAAGTGTAACATCGATGTTTTCTCCCATAATCTCACTTTTACATCATAAATTGGTCAACATGTATTGCACGTTAATTGACCAACCTATGTTCAACTAACTCTGTGAGCTCAGCCCTTCCTTCACACTACACAACCCGCAATTATAACAACTCTCCGTAATCTTACATGGCAAAACTATATGGGTAAGTAAATATCTTGATTTAGCTCACTGATTGTTTCACTCTAATCATGTGAAAGTGATAAACAAATAAATATTGTGAAATACAGTAGTGTGGTGATGATAAGCTGAGATGGAAAATGGACGTCGAACTCTTTTCAGTTGTACTATAGATGGGCATTGTCAATGGGTAGGTTTTTAGTGTATTCCAGAAAAGCATCAAGTAGATTGGCATAGTTGAAGGAAAAAACCATAACCAAGTAGACAATTTTATACCAATGGGCTTGTGGTCCACTGGGCACGTCTTATTCAGTTAAGCGTGCCTAGTGGAGAGTAGTACCGGTTTGGGTGACCAAACCGGGAAGTCCTCCCTTGTGGACCACTGCCCTGTCGGTACGATTTCAAAGTCCTTCAATGAAGGTTTCAACCCACAAGGGTTCGAATCTGGAGAAGGCAGGGTTTACTTCAATTTAAGTGTCGTGCCTTCGGGCGGCTTAAGTTGAAGGTTTTCCCCCCATCGGGTTTCATATTGGACATGGTTTTCCCTTAAAAAGAAAGTAACCGTTCAAAAAAAAAAAAGTAGACAATTTTATTTTTAATGTAGTCACTGAACTATATATTTTTATTTAACAATTTTTTATTGGGCTAATAACTAAAATAATATATGAGCAACCTATATGTGATATTTATAAAAAGTTTAGTAAGTATGTTATCCTGATATCATTCAGTTCTAAAAATATCTTCACAAACGGAAATTTAACTTCACAATAGTTAAATAAACATAACACAATCGTTCAGGTAGATAGACATAACACAATCGTTCAGGTAGATAGACATAAACAGGTATAGTACTTGGATCTTCACCAAAGTAAACAATGGCCTGGTCATCAACAATGTCCCCCATGTACTTAAATCTCAGTGTCTGATTTTGCTTCCATATCCAATCTTTAGCCAGCTTCCTCCAATTTCCTTTGAACTAAAGAAAAGAAAATCGATTAGTGAAAATCCATAAGATCCTCATAACAGTGTGTTGGGAATTTGAAGTTGTACGAAAATGAAATCAAAAGTGAGAGAGGCATTTCATCAAAAACTTGACAAGTAAAAATACATTGTGTGAAAATAAATGAACTTGAGTCTGCCGCATAACAAAATGTTTGTGATGACAAAATCACATTCTACAATAAAGTACAAGTAGATCAACCATTACCAGTGAAGAATATGTCGACAAGTTTATGCGAAATGGGAAAATATGAATAACGAATACACGTTCACACATGTTCTAAATGGGACTTACTTAAACACAACCTGTGCGAGAAAGCAAGAACGAGATTATAGGTTTTCCAACGCCAAACAAAAACTAATAAAAGCTGTGGCAACACCTTGATGTAATGAGTCCTTCCTTAGCAAGGTTATAATCACTTCTATTTTGATACATCCTGTGACCAATTAAGAGCTATAATGAATAAATATTCGGTCTGTTATGTGTGGTTTTTGTTCGTGTTATGAAAAAGTGTTTGGGTATCGAAAACATACCTCGATTGCGCGGCGATGTGTGTTGGAGTTCTTCTGGGGGAAAGCTTTAAAGCAAGGTCTACTCCCTGAGGTAAAAAATAATAATACTAAAAAGTAATACTCACAACAACTATTTAGAAAGGGTTCTACTATATTAACGGGGTCTACCCCCTAGGCTGACACACACATGTTTTTGTCCCCCAATTTTTTTTCAGTACAACACAATTTTGTGTTCCGTATTTTTGACAGTTTTAAGCGTTTGACTTATTAAACTTTATATTTTCTATTCCGCACTTTCAGGTTTATAGCTTTTTGATATAAACAAAATTATAAAAATAAAATAAAAAGAAAAAAATCAAAAATAAAAATAAAAAAGATAGGGGGGGGGGGGGGGGGGGTCAATATAAAAACATAGGGGGTCCCCTTTTTAGAAAATATAGTAAATGGGTTCTACCTCTATAGTTGTTGTCTAGGTAGTAGTAGTATAGGTTGTATTCCGGTGTTCTTTTCCGAAAAGCAGAGAGATCTCCACCAATGATGTAATTCCATGACTTGTAATAACTCAACGGATCTTCTTCCTTCTCATTCTTTCCATCATCACACACAAAACTCATCCCACACTCCCTTATGCTGCTAGGATTATGAAGTCGGACGTCATCTATTAAATGTTCTATAGAAATAGTAACTTGGTCACCATCTTTCATCTCATTCTCCCCAAACATCCAATGGCTTAAGAATGTTAAACTCTTTCCACCTACATTGACTCTATCAATATGATGACTGTATAACCAGTGGAGCTTCTTTGTTATATTCCTAATTTTGATAAGTGGCAAATAAATCATCTGATGACGTGGATATTTAGAATTCCCATCTTGATCTTCAGATATCTGTACATAAGAGAGATTTAATCCTCTGAGCTTATTAGGAGATGATGGGATGGTAAACGAAATTGATGGCCCCTTGGTTTTGTGCGTAATCCAATTTGGCATCACTTCACCCCCATAAATTGTACGTGCTGAATATTCCAAATTCATAATACATCTGCCAAAACACAAGCAGATTTAATCAGAATAAATTATCTATGCATACATATTCATATAAACGCATAATACTTTACTTAGAGAAACCTGTGTTTGAGATTCCTCTGGTCCTCTTTTAGGATGATAGGTTCCCACACGCCTTTTATTAAGGAACTCTAAGTTAGTCCACCCCAAACTACATAAGATAGTATCATCAACACCTGCTATAGGTTGGATTTTGATCACTCCTTCAATTTCAATGGATGAAGCTGCTAATTGATCCATCTCCATAAATAAACTGAGTGGAAACAGTTCTAGATCAAATGACATTTTCCCTATCAAAGTCTTACGGTAATCATACGTAGTACGGAAATACAAAAATCTTAGTGTACGTGGAGGATGTTCAATTGAACCCAGCTTTACACATTTTTTCATAAAAAGCGCCTCGAGCCTAGGAAGGGTTCTCACACAATCAGGCATTGAAACAATTGGATTACCATTTAAATATAGCTCCTTCAACTTGGAGAGGCAACTCAAGTCCATGGGAAAGGATTCATTGGACAAGTTATTATTTGCAAGCGACAACTTTACTAATGAGCTCGGAAAATAAACAGCAGAGGACTTGAAATCTTTTGGTACAGCCTCCACAACGGCAAGTTCACCCTTATTGCATCCGTCTAGTAGTAATGTTTTGACCTTCCTTAACTTGGCTAAAATCATTGGAAGCTTTCGTAAATCTTTGCAGTTATTGAGATCAATGAAGACAAGCTCATCACAATGGTCAATTGATTCACAGATTTCAATCAAACTCGAGCAATTACTAAGAAATAAACTCTCAAGTGAAGGGAGTTGACAAAAGCCACCGACACCACGAAGTTGTTTACTGAAACTCAGATCAAGAATCTTCAACGATCCAAGCAACTGTTGAAATGGGTAAAACAGTTGGTGAATTGCAGTAAAAACAACATTGACAAATAATAACAACAAAAATAGATCATGAAATTTCTGACCTTTTGCCTCTTCTCTGTTCGTTGCTGGCTACTACAAGACATATCAAAGAATTCGATATTGCTGTAAGACATGTCAAGAGCAACTAGATTCTCCATCGGAAGCTCTGAAGGTATAGACTTTAAAGAAAACCCACACATACGCAACCATCTTAATTCTTCTGGAAAGTTCTCATAAGGCCCATTGATTTTTGCATAATCGAGATGTAGTATCATTAGACTATCCATATTACTAAATGCAGCTGTTTTAAGTTCACTTGATCCTCGCAACTTCTCTTTCTCAAGCATCCGCATATCAAGGCTCAGGCCTAGTAGATTTCCCTTACCCTATGAAGAAACATATATAAAAATATTATTTACATGTACAATAATTAAGAATGCAAAATAGTTGGAAACATCAAGTTTTACTAATATCATGCCTCTTTACCTTTTTTTGTTTCAGAACTTTGAATGACTCCTCATGACACCATAATCGGCTACGCTTCCATGGTTTGTCAGGTGATTCTTGACGTACCTCATCTCTTCCCATTTCTTGAATCAGTGAATGCATACTCAACACGCTGGTATTCCGATTGATATCGAGAAGGCATCTTTCAGTGAGATGAGTGATCCCGGGTCTTGTGTTTATATCACATGCTTCTAATATTGTTTCAGTAAAATCTCTACCTTTTCCAACAAAAAAACAAGCAATATGCTTAAACAATTCCTTATCATTTTTGGATAGCAAAGATTTAAAGCTCAATCTCAAGACATTAGTTATATGGGAATCGGGTTCTTTCTTTAGCCCTTTTATGCAGTCTTCCCAATAAGCAACATCTCGGTTACGTAGTGACCTGCCTAAAACTTTAAGAGCCAACGGATGCCCTTCACAGTAATTCACAATATTATCTGAAACTGCTTTGTAACCTTCTTTGAGATATTCAGACTCGAATGCATGAAGACATAAAAGCTTTAGTGAGTCAATCACATGCAAACTTTTAAGACTGTGCTTGGTATGCTTGGGTTGAACTTGCGGATTGAAAAGTGCACATCTCTCCGTCAGCGACGCATCTCTAGTGGTTAGTATGATTTTGCTTCCTAGATGAAAACCTTTATTTCCGAGTAACATATCCAACTGGTCGAGACAATCAATATCATCAAGAACTATAAACACTTTTTTACGGGCTAGTGCATTCTCAGTTGTAGAGGTGTACACAGAAACATCATGAACTGGAATTAAACTTGCTTTCGAAATGTCATCACAAAGTTGTTTTTGTACATCAAGCAATCCATTAGATTGTTCCACACATCGCCTACTTATATTTTCAACAAAGCTGCATCGGGTGAATTCACGAGAATGTAACTTATAGACATGTTTGGCTAAAGATGTCTTCCCGATCCCACCCATACCCAATATAGTGAGGATATCAGCAGTATGTTCAGATCCATCTTGGAGCCATGAACTGAGGAATTTAATGGACTTATCTATCCCAATTAGTTGTGGGTCTTGTGGCAGAGTACTCCTTAGGATTACGCCCAATTGATGATAGATGTCCTTAACAATTTCTTTGATAAAATCCGTCTCTAACCTGAAATAAATTTTACATATTAGAAGTAGAAAATTCAATCCATGCATCTAGTAATCCAAAATTTGATAGTTTATTTATATGTTATATACTTGTTTTTTGGAATGGTCAAATTAGCATACTATTACGTAAATCATAGCATACCTTCGTTCTTAATTAATTACCATCAGATATCCAATTTATAGCATATTATCTAGCTCTACATGTTTGCAATAAGCATGGACTCTATCTGATGCAATCAAAATTTCAGGGCTTAATGTACCAAAAATAATAATAAATCACGGAACACACAAACGTAGTCCACAAAACATATATTAATGGGTATGTTTGGCAAGGGGGCTCAAGCTTATATTATAAGCCGAAAGCTGGAGCTTAGATTTTCCTAAAATTGTTTGACGAATTAGTTGATCATGAGCTTATTAATGCGAAATCGCATAAAAATACATCAAACTAAATTCACATATATTTTCAGCTTTTACGTGATAATCTATTATATTTAATTTGAAAGATATTTAAATAATTTGACTGGTTATAAGCCCACATATGCCCCTTTATATGGGCTTAGACTTATAGAGACCTTTATAAAGTTATGGCTTACAAAAGCTTCCTTAAGCCTGTGCGACAAATAAAGACTATTTATAAGCTAGCTTATTTTAAAAGCTCAAACCCTCATAAGTCGGATGCCAAATGTAGACGATATTGTTTTTGAAACGAGAGCATAATTGTAGGACAGTTTTAACTTTCAGAAAACAAGTGTAGGTAAACTAAGGGACAATATGATTGAAAATGATATTCAGTTTAAATAGTATTTGTTAAAAGAAAATCAAGTATATTGAAAAAGAGATATTAATCAAAGAGATGAAAGTAGTAAATTATTACATGTTCTTTGGTTCTTTCCCTTTAAGATTAGCAACTTGTGTAAGTGCATGCTTCCATATCTCAATCTTTTGAGCCCATTCCTTTTTTATCTCTGCATTTGTTTCTGCCTCCATCTTCCGTTTATGATCAGCCATCGCATCACCGAAGCTGTTTTGTTGCTTCCTCACATCGCTAGGATCGACATGATAGAATATGGGGATAACTATTTGGTTAAACTCCATATGCTGCTCTAGGATTAACGCCAGTTCATTAAGGCACCATGTGGAAGAAGCATAATTCTTTGACACCACAATTATAGAAGCTCTAGATGCTCTAATGGCACTCTCTAACTCCGGCTTCAAATATAGCCCGGTTTCAATATTTTTATCGTCCAAGAAGGTTATGAGATTAGCATCCTCAAGGGCTTTGTGGAGGTGATTGGTGAAACTGTTACGAGTGTCTGCCCCTCGAAAACTTAAGAACACATCATACATTTTATGTTGATCATTACTTGTTGAAGATGCTTCTGAAATATCTGTAAGAATGACCATTGTAAGTTTTGAAAGCTTTGAAGAGGAAATGCATGTGTGAAGAAATTATATCAAGACTAATACACATAGGGACAGGAGTACATATGGAATTTGCTAGGATATTTCGATGAATGGGTCAAAAAGAAAAAGTGACATCAATTAGTAGTTCATGCCATGGCTTATAAAAATATCATTAATAATATTAACTAGTGACTAAATACCATACGAACAGGACATATGGAATTTACTCGGAAATTTACAGTCTTGTCATGATGAATGAGTCAAAAAGAAAAAGTGACATCAATTAATAATTCTTGAAGGAGTTTTCTGTGTAATATGGTGGCATGTTTGGTCTTATCGTAATAAGAATATTTTTGATTCGGAATCTCCACCAAGGGAAATGATTTTTGAAGATGTAGTTTCTCGGTCTTTTTATTGGTGTCGAAGTAGATGTAAAGTTTCGTTTAGTTGGAATGATTGGCTTAAAAATCCATACCTTGTATCTTTTTAATTTCTAGCTTTTTGCTAATGATTTTTAATATAATAGCTGTTAAAAAAATAACAATAATTCATGCCATGGCTTAGAGAAGAGGGAGTCATAACGCCAAACTCATGTTATTCCTATGTTGCACTTTTAAAACTCACGTTATTGCGTTAACACCATTCCTGCATCTAGGCGTTCGGCTTGCGTTTTAACGCAAGTTGTTGCACTAACGTGCGTTACAATGTGAGAAAGGAGCATAATTAGAAAAAATGGTGTTATTCGGTGTTATGATTTCCTGGTATTTTTTGGTGTTATGTTATTTGGTGTTGCGCTGACATGGCACTGACGTGGCGCGGTGTTATTTCGTAACTCAAGTTATGGTACCCTTCGCTCTTATAAAAATATCATTAATAATATTAACTAGTGACTAATACACTACCTAAAGTAGAGAGGCTGCTTCCGGTTCTACTAAAAGTAGAAAAGGACCACCGATTCTAAGTAAAATTGTTTGAATAAAAATGTATCAAATACAGTGCAATGCATGAGTCTATGTTTCAAAAAACATATTAATCTTACTCACCGTATAATCTACATGTTGTGACCCATAACTATAAAACAACCAATTCGTGAAATGCACATGCTTTATTATTTTATTTATTTCTAACCACAATTCAAGCTCAAATGTACTATTTATATCACAACTTCATGTATGACTCAAATAGATTATCATTTTAGATGGATAGACTAAAGGATCGAAACGGGTTGACTAAAATTTTTATCCTATTAATCATACCAAATAGATTCGTTTTTTTATTACTTCACTTTTTTGCATGGATATACAATTGCATCTCTTCATTTTTGTTGCATTAATATAGATTAACTTCAGGACATTATTGTTCATTTTTGTGCGCGCACAAAAAAAAATGTGATATGTTGTATTGGATCAAGAAGATCATTACGATCATAACTTTTTTTTTTTTTTTTTTTTTTTTTTTTTTTTTTTGTGTGCAAATGGTGAATTTATATTAATATCAAAACTTTACACAATTTACAATAGTGATACACTGGATTGAAACATGCTTCAACCAGTAAACATTCAAAGTAGCAGATACTAATTGTTATTCTATGTCCAATATCAAATACAATCTTGTCAAAAATCATATACCACAGGTTCAACATCATTAACAGAAACAGAGTTTCTTCCATTCTCAGAGCTAAACTGCATTCTAACATAAACCATGCCAGTCTACTCTATATTCACCATTAAGCACACACCATCTAGCTACATTTCCATATCACTTTCTATTTAAACCATTCAACCAGCAACACCCACAATGGTAAAAACAGAAAAGTGTATGGCTTCACTAGGAACCCATAACCCATCCATGGGGGGGGGGGGGGGGGGGGGGGGCTCTTCCAAAGTAACCTACATTTCCTTCTCTAGAAAGGCTTCAGTTACTTGGAAACACTCACCCTCCATGATGACCATCCTAACCTCCTGTGGTGATATATTGAGAGGACCAAGAAGGTTCATCTTTCACACCTCTTTATTCCTCTCATCATACATCACCCTCCTAGATCACTTACCCTTCACAGTGCACAACCCTTCATTATGGTACATCTCTCCAAATTAGACCTCCTTCTTTTCCCCATGTACTCATGAGTTTCCTCCCTAGGCCAAACAAATGAGCATATGTATACTAAGAAGGTACAGTCACACCAGAGAGACTCCAAGGTACAAGGTATTGCATACACTGTAGTGATCTGAATCATAACTGATTAGGAAAAGAATCTAATCAGTAAAATGTACCATCTTATTCCACTGCACCATTCATCATAAGGTCATCTGCTCAAAACAGTCTTTGTTCCAACCACCTCCTTATTAATCACTACTTTGATACACTGTTATCCAGCTTGATTTGCATTCCAATCTTCCATTATTATTTCATTTCCTTCCCTGATATTCATAGGAACTTGCCACTTAGTATATACCTTGATTACCATTGGAGACCTTTTCACACTTAAACTTGCCAATTTTAGACCTTTTCACACTTAAACTTGCCAATTTTAGCCTGATATTCTGAATAATTGCTTTGAGGATGTCCTGGGAGCTCTTCTTTTCATTACTAAATACTCTTTTGTTTCTTTCATTCCAGATAAAGTATATGCATGCTGTAAATACTAATCTTCTCAGTATACTCATAATTGAGTTATTGCAATGCATACTAAACATATTGTTCAGAATGTT